>CM067337.1:13982500-15421250 GCA_034376525.1 Nicotiana benthamiana
CGGTCGAATCCGATAACTTTTATTCATGTTTTGGATTTTTTATTTTAAAATCATTTAATATGTATAAAAATATAATTTAAAACCAGTAACTTAATAGGATTGCAACGTCAAACCCATAAATTTCAAATCCTAACTCCGCCTCTAAATATATGGTCACAAGCGACAAACTTGTTGGAATTACATTTGTCGTATGATTTGGGATGGGCGTAATGGTTCAGAGCCATATAAGTACTAAATATTCCATTATCGCAACTTAATTAACCTCTCACCCTCACAAAAAGGCCAAGCAGAAACCAAATAGTTGAGCCTACTCCAATTTTGCTGAGGACATTTATTTTAGGAATTAAATTTTGTGCAATGATAATGCATACGTAAACTTTTACGCAATCAAATTAAATTAACTTATATTAGCAAACAATTTAGCAATCCTGATATGATAGTTCGAAAATTAAAATGTGTATAACCTGCTATAGTTGGTTGTAAAAGTTCCCTTTATTTTACATATATTTTTTAGAATTTTACATTAAGTATTGATAAGAAAAAAAATATCAATGGCCAACTTGGATAAATGAATAAACAAATGTGGACGGGGTTCAACTATATTTAAGTCAAGGGGCCCTTTAATTAGAAAAAAAATAATTAATCAACATATGAACATGTCACCTTATGTCACATTGTCATGTTTAATTGCTTGCACGTCCTTAATAAACTATATTTTTGCCAATCTGTCAATTTGGACTGCCCCTCATATTAAAACCCAAAACTTCACAAATTAATTTCCCCTACCTTCCCCCCCTTCATACCAACTCTTTCCGGCAATCCCATTAGAAACTTTCTTTTTCTTCTTACAAACACTTTTTCCTTTCTTTTCTAAATGATATAAACTAAAAAGATTTTTGTCCAAGTTATAATTAATTAGCTTTAGCTAGTTTTTGGTCATGGAAGATAGGTTAGACAGAAGAAGTACTCCATTTTTTATTAAACAAGAAGATTCCACCGGAACTCCGCCGGATAATGCCGCCGATTCTCCTTTTGCCGGCGATGAAGCTGCTGAAGTTAACATGCCATTTCCTAGAAAAAGGTTTGTGTACTATTCTTCTTTTTTAATGAATCTTAAAATATGTAGGGTTAGTTATATTTTATTTTTACGGAATTCGGTGGAATAAATGAAATTTTTTGATATTTTTTGTATATTAGTTTTGGTTTTGATTGTATTTGTATTTACAGTAGGAGAGGAGCAAAAAAGAAAGTAATTACAGTGCCAATTATTGATGCTGATGGATCACGAAGTAAAGGAGAAGTTTATCCACCACCAGATTCTTGGTCTTGGAGGAAGTATGGACAAAAGCCCATTAAAGGGTCACCTTTTCCCAGGTAATTAAATTAATTATCTTCACTTCTGTTTAGATTAAAGAATCATGGTAAACTGAAATAAAAGAATTTTTGAAAAATAAATAAAAGTTGTTTACTAAATACTGACAGAATTATTGTTCTAAACAGTCGTTGTAGTTGCCGCCGGGGGTAGTTGGTAAAGGTTTAGATTTATCTTATCCGGTAGGCTGATGACTATCTTATTATGGACCAATTAAACTTTGCATTAAATTAATGTAGTAGTTTGAATTATGCATTGCTAGTAGTACTTCACTCGCCCACTTACACCTTGCTAATCACGCTCTTTTTCTGGTAATTACCCACTTTGGCCATCAAAGCGTCGTAAGTACAGTTGAAATTTATATTTACTGACTTAAAATGCTGAATTATCCATTAATTACACCTTTTAGCGTATTTGCCAATTAAGTATAAGCACAAAGGATCATGTATTGTACTTGGTTCTTCTTGTAGCACTGGAGCATTTATGCCACTAAGATAGGGGTTCAATTCTAAAGGGCAATTCAGTGCACGAAGCCTCTCGTGTTTATGTATGGTCTGGGAAGAGTCATATTCAAAGGATGTGATGTATGTATCTCGTGTTCACGTAGGGCTTAGGAAAAAGTCGTATCTAAAGGGTGTGATGTAGACATCCCGTGTTCACGTAGGGTCTCGGGAAGAGCCTTATCCAACGGATGTGATGTAGGCAATTTATCCTGATATATGTATTAGTGGGCAAGACTTCTGCTAAGGGGGTTCAAAAAAGAAATAAGTTAAAAAATTTAAAGAGATTAACACTAGTGAGAATTGAACTAATGATCTCATAAAAATTTTGTACCCTGTTGACCACTAAGACATGTTTATAGGCTATGTGAAAAGGATTCAAAATATAATATATAAAGGTAATAACAAGATTTTGTTTATATATACAATATAATTTTTTTACGAAGGAGGTTCGGATGAACACCCTTACGTCCCCTAAATTCGCCCCTGCTCATGGCATATATAGGCCCCGCGGAAATAGCTGTATCGTTCCTCTTGGCTAGACTCCCCTTCAAAAAGTTCAATTCTACATAGCATAATGTGGTTGTCCCTTACAGTGGACGCTTTCAAGACATTGTTCCATAATTTATAGTATTATTAATGTCATAGTTTGCTATAAGTTTAAACAATACTATCAAATAAAGGATTAATAATATCAAAGCTAATACATATATTATTTTCCTGATATATCCTACCAAACAACAACTAATTGGTTTGATAATACTGTGTATTCACTTAATTTGAAAGTCCAATTCTCTGTCTTTGGATTTCTAGAAGAAAATGTAAAATTTGGCAAAAGAGCCAACAATTTTTTACTATAAAGTTTTGGTGGGCTATTAATACTCTATTTATTATTTCTACCATATTTTAAAATGGTGCATGTGTTTCATGCGCAGGGGATATTATCGATGTAGTAGCTCCAAAGGCTGTCCCGCCAGAAAACAAGTAGAGCGCAGCCGCCTGGACCCCACCAATCTTCTCATTACCTACTGTTCTGAACACAATCACCAATTCCCTGCCGCCACCACCAAACACCACCACCACCACCCTCCTGCCCCCAGTACACCCACCACCTCCACCTCCAACACCTCTGCCGGAGACAACAATGCGGCGGCTACGGCCACTGAGGTTACCATAACAGACAAATCATCTCCTGAAGAATGTGACGTCTTTGCTTATCAACATGACAATGGCTTCTCGGAGCTGGCCGGTGAGTGGGGTTGGCTCTCCGATGTTGGAACTCCTACATTTATGGAGAACACTTCATCAATGGTGGGGTCCACGTGGAGTGATGCTGACGTGGCTTTAATGTTGCCTATTCGGGAGGAAGACCAGTCTTTGTTTGGTGATTTAGGGGAGTTGCCGGAGTGTTCAGTTGTTTTCCGGCGGTATAGTGTGGAAGCGCCGTGTTGCGGCGGTACAGGATAACAACCCACGTCTCAAATTTTCACACTGAAAACTGAAATTACATGTAGATGGACTTGAGTTTGCACACACGAGATAACAAAAGTTTTTCTTCTTTTTTTCTTTTTTTTTTCTTTTCCACGTTTTTCTTGACCCTTTTTTATTTTCGTCTTTATGTAAAGATCTGGTAGATTGGAAAACCAAAAAAAGAAAAAATAATAATTTTATTTGATTAAACTCCTTTTGGTGAAGTTCACCTTTTGGAATACTTCATTAACATGAACGTACCTCTGCTTTATAATGTGGACAGGGATTTAATGTTAACCTAACATCTGTACATTTTAAGCATCTAGATTGCTAGTTGGCGGCTTGACGTGAATACTGTACTTTCACCTTGTTTTCCTTTTTTAGACGAGACAGAAATGGCCACGGTCCTCTCCCACGCTTAAACGGCTACGGCCGTCTTTAAAGCATGAACAGTTACGGCCGTCCCAGGTCACGACCAAAACGGTATCCGATCCCCTCTTCCGAATTTATTGAACCGCAGTCGACAAGGTCCGCTCATCAAGTCCGACCGAAATTCGATCTCAATAAGCGGAGAGACTAACTATATTGTGACGACCAAAAGGTCATCACCGTAATTCTCCCTTTTTTGTGCTTCCAAGGCCTTGAAAACCTCTTATTTGGTTGTCTCGATTTGCCTGCGTAATCCGGACGAAGCCGGAAAATTTTTATGTGGAAATTAATGTATTTTGTGTTAAAAATTATGAATATTGATATAGTTACTTTGGTCAACATTTTGGGTAAACGGACCCGGACCCGTGATGTGACGGTCCCGGACTTGTCCTTCCATGAATTAAGACTTAATAAAACAGAAACCCGGGGGAAATCTCAATAAAAAGAGTTTTGGTTCACTTTACACCATAGTAATGTCGCATGAAAAGCGTCTGTAGAAGAATATGGGACCCGGGCGTATTTCTGGAATCGAAATCCGAGGTCCTAGGCCCGAGTACGGAATTTTTGAAAGAAATTATTTATCTGAAATTGATATGAAAAATTGAAATGAAAATGAGTTAGAAAGTGAGGGTATCGGGCTCGTATTTTTGGTTCCGACGCTCGATACATGTCTTAAATGAGCGTTAAGTGCTATCGGTAAAGTTTGGTTGAAAACGGACGTCATTTGACGTGTTTCAGACTAAAAAAATAAAATTTGGAAGTTATGAACTTTGAAATGAAAATCATGAGTTTGGAGGTTTGATTCTATGTAAATGATGTTATTTTGGTGATTTAATCGCACGAATAAGTATGTATGATGTTTTTGAAGTTGTGTGCATGTTTGGGTTGGAGCCCTGAGGGCTCGGGTGAGTTTTGGCTAGGCATCGGATTGCATTTCTATTGTTTTGGAAAATTTCGGGTATAAGGCTTCTGCAATTTTCGCAAATGCGAGATGAGCCCAGGAAGGCCAATGTTCGCAAAAGCGAACTTCTCTTCGCAAATGCGATGAAGGGGAGTTTGGCCTAAGATCGCAAATGCGATCAAATGTTCGCAAATGCGAACCTCCCCTGATGGCCTAACTTTGCAAATGCGAAAAAATATCTTGCAAATGCGAATTCCGCCTATGATCTGCCTTTTTCGCAATGGTGAACAATTCGTCGCAATTGCGACATCCGCCCTTCCTTCTGCATTGTTCACTATTGCGAACAAATCTTTGCAATTGCAATATCTGCGCCTATGCATTCTATACTTAGACGATTTTAAACCTCATTCTACATATTTTAAAAACTCAAACCTTCATTGGCAATTTTCTCTCAACTCATTCTTTTCCAAATCAATTGTAAGTCAACTTTTACTCAATTTCTTCAATCTTTAACATCTTTTATCGTGATTTCATCTTAAAATCAAAGCTTTCAATGGGTAAAAATGTGGATTTGGGGTAGAACCTATGTTTTCTTAAAAGTGGGGATTTGGACCTCAATTTGGGGTCCGATTTCAAAACAAATTGCATATATGAACTCGTGGGGGAATTGGTAACCCAGTTTTGGTTCGAACCTCGAGTTTTGACCACGTGGACCCCGGGGAATTTTGGAAATTTTTGGGTAAAACTTTGGAAAATTCATTCTTATGCATTCAAATTGGTTTAGCTAGCATTTGTTGATACGTGTGAGTAAATTATGATTAGATTCGACCGGTTTTGAGGCGAATTCGAGGGGTAAATCTATCCTAGAGGTGTGAGTTGAGTTTGGAGCTTTCGAAGTAAGTGTTTGATCTAACTTTGGCTTGAGGGAATAGGATTAGGACAATATTTGCTATGTGTTATGTGGAGTCGATGTACAAGTATGGTGACGGTTACCTATGCGCCCGAGTCTAGCATGACCGTGAGCCGTAATTTCTTTGAAATTCGAAAGAGGTGAAACAATTGAGTTAATTACTTGTTAAATGAATTATGAAGTGATAGTTGAGAAGAAAATGAGTTAAAGAAGGAAGTGTGGTATTTTTTCCTTGCCAGGACTTGTTGTTGAATTGATTTCCCTTGCCGGGACTTATGGTTGAATCGTTCTCCCTTGCCGGGATGGTTATTCTTGTTGTGTACTCCTTTCCCAATTGGTTGTGACCTTGATTGAGTGAGGAAGAGAGATTAAGCACCAAGGGTCTTTTCGTGCCATGTTTTGATAATTTTGCACGAAGGGTCTTTCCGTTCCATGTTTCTTGATTATTTGAGCACGAAGGGTCATTCCGTGCCTTGATGTGAGAGTTATGTGTGGAAAGCACGAAGGATGATATCGTGCACTATATTTGACAGTTTTGGTGAGGATTGAGAGTAAAAGCACGAAGGTTGGTGCCGTGCAGTTGTTGATTTACTGGCTCTCTTTTGTTGATATTAATTATATAGTTTCCATTTCTTTGTTCATTGGTTATATACCTGAAATGTTACACCCCCAGCATGTCCCCTCCCTATTATCTGTTTAAATTTCGTATATCTTTCCGTTATTGCACATATATCTGTACAGGTTGATTTTGGTAGGTCCGGTCTAGTCTTGTCACTATCTCGCCGATGTTAGTCCAGGCACTTACCAGCACATGGGATCGGTTGTGCTGATGCTACATTTCAATGCCTTTTGTGCGCAGGTCAGGAGACAGCTTACGGACCGCAGCAGTAGCTTGGGAGCGTGCCTTCAGTCCAGAGACTCCCAGGTAGTTCGTTGGCGTTCGCGGGCCTTGAATCTCATCCATTTCAGTTCCGATTGTTTTCATTATATCGAAACAGACTTCTTATGTATTTTCTTTCAGACCCGTATTTGTAGAATCTTGTAGTAGTCCGTGAGTATTGTGACACTAGATCTTGGCTAGAGGATGTTGTTAATTATTCCTCATTTACTTCTTTGATATTAAATTAAGACTTTCGCTTGAATTTATTATTTTATTATTATCTTGTTGGGGAATTACTTGAAAAAGGTATGTTAAGTTGGCTTGCCTAGCTCTGACAGTAGACGCCATCACGACTCCCGATGATGGAAAATTCGGGTCGTGAAAAGTATGAGTCAAAACCTAACTCATGATAATTAATGCGATTAATTCGCTCTTAAGAACATTCGGGCTAACAAATGGCATAACTACTCGTTAATAATAAAGATCACTCAGCTTAATCGATGAAGCCACGGCCTGTTCATTATTGGCAGGCGTCCCCCCGACATGACTATGGTCGTCCAACGCCAGCTAGCAGGATGCATAGCTATAAATACTAAGAGAAAGAACCCTGAAAAGGGGGCTGCTAATTTTTCTTCATTTCACTTCTCAAAGAAGAGAATATTATCAATAAAAGATCTTTACATTTCTCTCCCTAACAAATAACATTCGTCTCTTACATTTTTCATTTGGTCTTTTGATTATTACGGCATGTTATGATTGGCCCTTAATTTATTTCGATTGTTTTTATGCTTGAAAAGTGTATGATAACTTTGAGCTGAACAATTTGGCGCCGTCTGTGGGGATTTCATAGCAGAATCACTAGCTCATCCTCAGACCAAAAAGGAAATAAAACACCCAAAGGGGGAAGCAACCCAGCTCGAACGAGCCAAAGTAGCACAGCGGGTGAAAGGAACTCGAAAGCTCAGGCAAGAGTCAAAAGCCCCGACTCTTACCGTCCTCAAGAAAAAGAACAAAGAAGAAGAGAAAGCAGATACCTCCCCCCATACGGGGAGAACACTGGCGAGATACCTCATCCCCTCGATACGGGACCCTGTCAGAAAAAGGCATCTCGAACCAAGATCCATAATGGAACAAAAATCTGTGTTCGTACATTCATTGCTTCTAAAAGCTATGGAGTTAAATATGCATTCTCAAAACCATTGATTTCACTCTCTCTTCTTCTACATATCCTTCAAGGAGCTGAGTATTTTCTGCTCCCTCCCCCCCCCCCCCCCCCGGTTTCACCTGGTTGCAATGTCAAAAATTAACAAGTAAAAGCCCACCATTGGAGGTCATTCAAAGCTTTGCTTTCGAAAATATAATTTTTTGAGTTTATTAGTTGTTTGGATTATGTGTTGTTCCTAGGGGTGGCAAACGGGCGGGGCGGATCGGGTCGAATACGGTTCGGGTAAAAACGAGTAATATAAAAAATGGATAAAATATCTGACCCGAACCATATTTAATACGTATAAAAAATGGGTTAACCAGCGAATAAAACGGTTAACCGTATTATCCGTTCATAACTTCACATTACCCTCAACCGTTCAGTGACACAATTGATCATTAAGCAAACCAGAGAAGAAGATACAAGTTACAGCTAGCAAATAGATAATGTTGTGATTTATAATATCATGTTATTAATATTAAAATTAATAATTTCTCATTGCTTAGTACTTATAATTTGATATCATTTTTTTAATATATTGTATTAACTTAAAATTTATGTGTATTTCCACTTTTAAGGCTATGCCATCCTAAGGTGTTGCTAAATGGATGGATCTTATCAACGTCCATGAATGATAAATCATAGATCGAACAGCCGAATCGGAAAAATTGGGTGCTATCATAAAGTTTTGTATCAGCTAAGTTCACGAGTTGGAGATAAGCGGACTCGAACAGCTGACATCTGCCGCAGGGGGAAATAGCCCCTTCTTCCTTTTCCAAAAGCTATCAATTTATTAAAGAAATTTCCAATTATGTCAGGAAAGGGTTATATATATAATAGAAGGGGGTCTGTATTCTGGAACATTCATTTAGTCTTAAACTAGATATATTATAATTTCTAATTTAAATATTAATATTTTCTGAAAAAACTAGAAAGGGCTTTTTGGCATATGAATAATTTTGTTTATTTCACTTATTTTTCTCTTTAATAATCGTGATTGTTATCACACGTCGTATGTGATATAAAGTTTTAATGTAAAAAATTATATAGGATCAACCAGATTTTATAACGAAAATAAAATATAAGCAAACCAAAATTCATACTACAAGATTATATAGTGGAATTATTACGTTTTATAATCACGATAATTTTCCTTTTAAATTCAAAAGTTGCCTACCTTCCCTCTGTATAGGGGGTAGAACCCAGTGATGCTTTTGGATTTAGTGATGCTTTCGGAGCAGGTTTTGACTTTATTACCCATGGATAACTAGTGGTTACCCATTTAAGTATATGGATAATATGGGTAATATCCATATTTAATCCGTTTTTAAAATGTTCATTATCCAACCTATATTTTAGCGGGTAATATGGGTGATTACTTGTTTTGTTTTACCCATTTTTCCACCCCTAGTTGTTCCAATTGATTGCAAATATGAAAAGGAGTTCAACATTTAAATTTGAAGTGATTTGGAGTAGATTTGAGCAATATTTGAGTTAAATTTCAGAAAAGATGCAAGGAAGAAGACGAAGTCAATTTTTGTACAATTTTATATAATAGTATACATGAGTGTATAAATACATCTTATAAACTATTATACACCTTTATACAAACGTATGTAGACGAACTTCTTTCACGATTTTCAGTTACAATTCTTGTTCAAAACTAGTCCAAATCTCCATTAAATGACTTCAAATTTTATATACAACCTCCTTATACTATTTCTAATAATTTTAAATTATACCCACTCCAAAATTCTCACAAAATCAAATTTGAAATTTAAACCCATATATTTAAGCTTGTTAAAATTCTAATTTTCATTACCCAAGTGGATTTGGTTTGTTGAACTAATACTTAAGTCACATCTACTATTTGAATGTTAACTTAAAAGCTTGAGCAATATTGTTTAAATAATTAAATATTAATTTCGAGAAACTATTGGAGTTGAATGTTGAGTATTAGCCTATTAGTTTTGTCACGACCCGAATTTCCTACCATCGGAGTCATGTTGGCGCCTACTAATAGGAGCTAGACAAGCCAACTCATACTTATATTTCCATTTTTAACAATACTTATTTTAAAACAATTAGCAATAATAATAATATTTCAGCGAAATAAATAAATTTAGCGGAAGACTTACGTAAATATTTCTAGATGCGATACAAAAATCCAAACCATAAACTTCTATCCAAGACTGGTGTCACAATACTCACGAACTTCTAAGAATACTAAATACAATCGTTTGAAAGAAATATAAAACTATTTGTCTCGAATACATGAGATAACAGACGGAAAATAAAGATAGAGGTGACGTCGGGTCTTGCAGACTCCTGCAATGCTACCTCGGTGTCTCGATAATCAAAATCCTAACACCCGCACTATTGATGTTGCTGCTGCCGGAAACCTGTATCTGTGCAAAAAGAGAGCAGAGTGTAGAATCAGCACAACCGACCCCATGTGCTGGTAAGTGTCTAGCCTACCTCGACGAAGTAGTGACAAGGCTAAACCAGACACTTACATAAACATGTGCAGCTATATAATATGCAACGGATAATAAACAGAATATAAAGAAGTAATCTTGAGAGTGGAAAATTATATCACAGAAGTAATATCACCATAATCAATAATTTTGTAGTAACAATCTAAGGCAGCTTAACATTTTTATTGTACTGCAAACAAGAAAAATAATTATTCACATTAACCATAATATCATCAACTGTTGCGGCGTGCAACCCGATCCATATATATATATATATATATATATATATATATATATATATATATATATAGAGAGAGAGAGAGAGAGAGGGGGGGGAGAGAGAGAGTTTAGTGATGCTGCGGCGTGCAACCCGATCCATATATATTATTTTCATTTAACATCTGTTGCGGCGCGCAACTCGATCCTCAAATATTATTTAGTACATTAATAGTGACCAGTAGGGACTCAATATTGTACAATAAAATATCCATTCAAGGAAACGTATAATTATCGACAATTCTATAATTGTTGGTCAAGGATATATAATTCTTCTCATTAACTTCGATCACTAAATACCACAACATCTTTCATGTGCTCTTCACAACATGTATAATTCATCATTTAAGCATGGAAGATACAATACCTAATCATAATGTTCACAATTTAAAGACTCACGATCATGCTAGACACCATCGTATAGATACGCGTCACCATGCCTATACGTCGTATTCGACATTTAACAATTAGGAAATACGAATCAACTCTTATTCCCTCAAGCAAAGGTAGACCAAACACTTACCTTGAAGGTTTATGGCAAACTCAATCCATAAGCAATACCCTTTCCTTTAAAATTTGGCTCCAATTCAATTATATCTATACACAATTGATTTAATATCATCAATACTATTCAACAAAATAATCCAAATAGCTAAATATATATTTTACAACAATCTGCCCGGAATAGTAAAAATTGACCCCGGGCCTACGTGGTCAAAACACGAGGTTCGAACCAATTTCCGACAACCCATTCATCCACGGTTCAAATATATAATTTGTTATTAAGTTCGACCCCAAAACGAGGTCTAAATCACAAATTATTTGAAAACCCTAACTATACCTAATTCTCTAATTTTCTACCTATTTTCACATGTTTAGGCCTAAGAATTTGATTGATATTGAATAAAAATGAAGAAAACGAGTCAAGGATCACTTCCCCAAGAAGTTTGGTGAAGAATCGCCCAAGAATCGCCCAAAAATGGTGTTGGAGAAGAGAGAGTTGAGAAATGGGATGAAAATCCTGCAAGTGTTCTGTTTTTGGACTAAAAAAACCTATTTTTTGTACTACCTCACCACGTGGGGAACCGCGGGGCACGTGGTGTTAGTGCAAAATGATTCCGGAGATGAAATTTTGGACCATGCTAGATTTTGTACCGGCGCGGTGTGCCTCGCGCCGCAGGGGGCCCCGCGGTAGTGCAATTTTCTGAGCTCTTTGCTAATTTGGTAATAATTTAGCATAGGAATGTTCGAATGATGAACGGTTTGTTGCGTTGGAAACTAAAACTCATATATCTTTAATTTGATAGGTTTTTCATCACCCAACTCGTTATATAACTGGAGATATGATCTTTTAAAGTGAGGTCTTGTGTGCACTCATTTACAACTTCGTCTATTATGAAAGTTTCCAACTTCAAAAGTTTTCGTTAGCCATCCGAAATCACCCCGAGATCCTCGGGACCTCAACCAAAAGTACAAAAATATCTTAAAACTTTATTCAAACTTGCTCGAGTGATCAAATTGCCAAAGTAACATCAAAATAAATGATTTGAGCCATAAATCCAAGAAATCTTTCAAATTTCATAAACTTTCAAATTTTCCCATTTTAAGGCCGAAACACGTCAAATGACGTCCGTTTTAAACCAAAATTTAAAGAAAGAGCTTAACCAACCTATATGTCATGTACCGGAAGTCGGAACCAAAATACGAACCGATACCATTACTTTTTGATCAAATTTCATTTTTATTTTCCTTAAACATTTTGAGGAAACAATTTCACAAAAAAAATTATTTTCTCGGGCCTGGGACCTCGGAATTCGATTCCGGGCATACGCCCAAGTCCCATATTTTTTTACGGACATTCCGAGACTGTCAAATCACGGGTCTGGGCCCGTTTATCAAGACTATTGACCAAAGTCAAATTTATCAATAATAATATCAAAATCCTTTAAAATTTTCATATAATTCATATTTATTAACATAGAAATTTTCTGGCTTCGTGCCCGGACTACGCACACAAATCTAGGGAACTAATAGTGAGGATTTCAAGGCCTTGGAAGCTCGAAATGACAAATAAAATAAGTGATTTTGGGCTAGTTGGTTACAAATTGAAATATGAGCTATAAAATTAAAAAGCAGGGAGTCCAATTATTCTTATGTGAAATTTTCGGGGGGAAGTGCACGTTTAGCCATTAATAACACATATATTTACTTTTAAGCCGTTGTTTAAAATATCTTTTGTCTTTATCCACTACTTTAATAAAATTTAACTGCGCGAAAAAAATACCCTTTTGCTCATGTCCTTAATTTTTGAACTTAATTTCAGGACTTTAGGACTACACGTCCTTAACTTTAAACTTGAAACTCTATGCTTCATGTCCTTAACTGTTGAACTTGTAATTATAAGTTTAGGACCAAATGTCCTTAACTTTTGAACTTGGAGCTCCAAAGGTGCAGGCCAATAATGCAAGGTGGAACATTATTCGGAAGAATATACACAATTCATCATCTGTCAATTTCATTAGCTACAAGCTGAGTAGAAAATGGAGTTATAGAGATCGAGGATAAAAAAAGAAAAATAGATCCACAAAGTGTCATGTTTTGCTCAAAGTTTCTATTTACATTATTAGCCTAAAACAATCAAAATAAATGGAGGGTCAATCAAAGCAGATCGTAATAAACCAAAAGACCAAAGAAACAAGGTACAAGATACAATAGATATTAGTTAAATGGGAGAGGGTGAAGATCTTTTATTATTAATATTGGTTTGGTCTGCCTCTCTGTGGAGAGGTTCTAAGCCTTACAATGTGATATTCTCTCTTCATTTAGAAGTAGATCTGAAGAAGAAGAAGAAGCACCCCCTTTTTTTAGGGTTCTTTCTCTTAGTATTTATAGCTAGGAGATCTGCCAGCCGGCGGCAAGGTGTTGGGACCACATAGAAGGGACGCCCTCGTAAGGACGGCAAGGCCGTGACCTCAGCTGTCAAATTGGATAACTGCCCGATAATCTTGTGAATAAATGGCCATACCATTGATTAACCTCAATTAGGTTTTAATAAATGGGTTGATCTCATTCATAATCATGAGGTCAAGTTCTGACCCATACAGATAGTCCCTCCGCTTATTGAGGTCCTGCTCATGCCGAGCTCAATGAGCGAATTCCGCCAATAACAGTAGTCGTTTATGCGTTGAGGACGATCGTAACCATTTATTCTTCGGAGATGGCCCTAACTATTCGTACTTTTAGAGTGGCCGTAGCCATTTGTAATTTTTAGTGATAGTCGTAGCCATTTTGTTCTTTGGAGATGGCCGTAGCCATTTTTACCACTTGGAGATGGCCGTAGCCGTTTTTACTTTTTGGAGATTGTTGTAGCCATTTTTACTTTTTGGAGATGGTCGTAGCCATTTTTACTTTTTGGAGATGGCTGTAGCCATTTTTACTTTGGAGATGGACGTAGCCATTGTTACTTTTTGGAGATGGGCGTAGCCATTTTTACTTTGGAGATGGTCGTAGCCATTCGTACTTTTTTAGAGATGGCCGTAGCCATTTTTACTTTGGAGATGGCCGTAGCCATTATTACTTTTTGGAGATGGCCGTAGCCATATTTATTCTCTGGAGATGGCCGTAGCCATTTTTATTCTTTCTGAGATGGCCGTAGCCATTTTTCACGTGCCTGGAGAGAATACGATCATGCTCGCCGCATAAAAGGGGGACGTCATATGCATGGTGACGCATGGGCCGTGCCCATGGTACCTTGGGGCCATTGTAATTGTCTCAGGGGAGACATGCCGATTGACGGTTGAATGACCGTTCCATGGAATCTATCATAACGATACATGTTACTGCAGGCCTGAACCGTTTTGTGGTTGGTCAGGTAGTTAATGTTGACCTTTGGGATTCGTGAGGGTCATTTATGCCTTGTCTATAAATAAAGGGGTTATATTTTTCAGTTCTCACTTTTCCGATATTTGTTTAAGTGAAATATCGAGAGAGATAGCTGCTTCTTGTGTTCAGGTTATCTAGTCTTTTCATCTTGTTGATTCATTCTCCTTCATTTTTGTTGGATCTCCATCTTTTCTTGCTTTTCTGGTAAATTTTGCCATTTCTCTATTGTTATACTGATAATGGCAAGAAACTCTCGTTCCGATATAGCTCCAGTGGCGGTTACGGCGGCTGAAGGCCCATTTACGACGGTGCGAACCACCGATTCGCCGAATGTTGACCGGCTCCCGTCGGCGACTGACATTCTCTCTCTGCCCGGTGGCCCGACAACTAATTTCTCCGACCCCGAGGGAGAGGATCAAGTGGATGAAGCTCCACTGTCGCCCAGCTGAAGGAGCAATGTGATATTCCACGCTTCGCCGACATCGTCTTGGCTAGGAGCGGCTAAAGGGTACACGCTGACCACCAAGGGTACTGCCTCTTTTATGCCTATCCTTTCAAGCTGGGATTTAGGCTTCCTCTCCCCATGCTGGTGGTGGACTTCTGTCGTTACTACAGGGTGTGCCCTAGTCAGCTCGTCCCTTCTTGTTACAAGTTATTGGTGATGCTAATCAAATATGTGGAGCTGGAACGTAGGGAGATTACTCTTGGGCACGTGCTAACTCTCTATCCCCTCAGAGGGTACGTGGCTCCATGATTCAGTTGGTCCCTCATGGGGTCAACGGCTTAACAACGAAGCTTGATGATGATGTCGCTACCCGTCCTTACGAGCACTTGTTCTACATCAGGACTGAGCACCTGGTGGCTTGCGCTACTAACTTCCCGGAGGAGTGGAACCATGCACGTAAGTTTCTTTTATGGTGGCTTTGATTTACTTTGGCTAAATGTTCTGCTTTATGTTTGTTCGTACTGATCTTCTTTTTGTGCCGTAGCGGGAGGTGCGCCACCGGCGCCATTTTTTGTCATCCACGAGTGGGTTGAGGCCTTGCTCCCTATTACAGCGAGGATTCGCACATGGGCGTCTTTCTGGGAGGTCCGTGTCCGTAGGCCGGCTGCTGGTAAGAATTTGACTTGCTGTTTATTGTTCTTCATTCGTGGTTAGTTTCCTTGGCTTAACCCTTCTTCCTTGGTTGGTCAAAATGACCCCGTCGCAGGAGGGCTCCTCACCACGCTTTCCGTAGGCCGGGGGCGACTGCTCAATTGATTACAATGTCGGTACCTCGCCCGGTCCCGAGGGCGACCTTAGTAGAATCCTCGACGGCTCACTCCGCGGTATGGCACATGCCTCAAGTTGAAGAATCACCAGGGGTCGTGCGTTTAAGGTCGGAGCGATCACCGATTGAAGATGAGGAAGAGGAAGGGAGGCTACTTGCTAGGTGCAGGGTGGCGTTCATCCCGGCCCTTCCGGTGGTGATTAGTTTGGACTCTTCGCCATCGACGGAGGAGGGGGAGCAGCGGACCTTGCCCCAGAGGGCGATCACTCAGCGGGGGTTGCCCTGGTTGGCTCAGGTCAAGGTGACACAATCGCTTCGGCGATTCAAATTTCTATTCCTGTTGCTGAGAGGGAAGGTAGTGCCTCGGCAACTGTTTTGGTGGAGGGTATAGGCGCAGACATTTTGGTGAGTGCGGGTGCTTCAACATCCCGAGCGGCGGAGGCCTCGACTTCTAGGATGGCGGAAGGAAGGGGCGCCTCAAGTGAGGTGGATGATTCGGAGTCCGACATGGAACCTGAAGACGTCCGTCTTTTCCAGAAGGGTTTTACCCGCTGTCACGACCGAAACCCGGTCGTGATGGCACCCAACCCTAAGGCTAGGTAAGTCTGACCAATAATTGCTTTCAATTAATACTAAGTCTCAAAACCGACAATTTAAGAATAATAATCCAAAATTATTAATGGTAGTAATAGGGATAAATATGGTATATCGATAAACACCCATGAGATCTGGGGTTACGAGTCTAGAGCCTCTAAACAAAACTGGATAATACCATATGGATGAGAATATACAATCTGGAATATATGTAATAAAAATAAACTGGAAGAAAAATATGAAGAGCAGCCGTGTCCTGCGAACGTCATGTAACTACCTCAACGACTCTGGAAATATCTGGAGACTATGAGTATCAGCTAAGCCTTCGGTGTACCTGAATCTGCACACAAGGTGCAGGGAGTAGGGGTGAGTACTACCGACTCAGTGAATAATAAGCATAGAAAAATTTCTAAAAATAAGAAATCCACGAAATGCCACAAAGCAAAGCTAAACTACAGTCCTATACTCTAGCTACGAACTAACAGCAAAACAACATGAAAATAGCAATCAAGTATCAGATAAAAATGCAATGCAATGCACATGAATACGCTTCAGTGTGTAGCCCGATCCATCCATATTTATTTATCGTCGACGGCGCTCACTAGGGGTGTGTACAGATTCCGGAGGGGCTCCTTCAGCCCAAGCGCAATATCAATATATAACCGTTGCAACGTGAAGCCCGATCCAATGTATATAATCGCTACAACGTGTAGCCCGATCCATGCTCAGTCCACAGTATGCATAGGAGTCACATAATAGATTCAACTTATTTTCCAGTTTCAAATTCTTAGGAAGAATATAATATATTTATTTAATTTCAGAAAAAGTGACTTAACATTTCATTACGATGATTAAACACAGGACTGAGATCAATGATTATGCAAATCATGTTGTCACACAGATATTCACCCTAGACGGGTACTACATATCGGCCCAAGGCCCCAAACATAGCATTAAGCCCAATTATCAACAACACCTTGTGCGTATTATACGCCAATGATTCATATTCAGCTCTCGGGATGGACCAAGTCACAATCCCCAATCATTTACAATCCCGCACCTTCCATGGGGTGCGAGTCACGCCCTAATATAGCGTCACGATTTGATAGACCGGGGTTTCAAACCCTCAGGCCATCATCTACACAAACTACTCACCTCTAAACGGCCGTAGACTAGCCCGCGATGCTCTTTCCTCTTGACTCGACCTCCTCTCGTGTCGAATCTAGCAAAAACCACAATAAATATATCACATTACGCTATAGGATCAATACCAAATCGAAAATAATCGAAAAGCATCAGTAATACCAAATTTGACAAAACCCGAGTCCCGGGAAAATTCTTGAAACTCAGAAATTTTTACAGAAAAGTGTTCTTCATCTTCTCCATATTCCGCACATATAAAGAACACCAAAATCAGAGTCCGTTTGACCCCTCAAATCAACCCCTAAAGGTCTCATAATCTCAGGCCCCAAAATCCTATTTTTCTACTGTTTTTCATCAATTAATGTCTGGAATTATGGTTTATAATCACCAAAAAACGAGTTTTAATAATCAAATAACTTACCTGTACGATACCCACTGATTTTGTCTCTTAAAAATCGCCTCAGAAGCTTCTTCCCGTTCAATAATTGGACAAAAACTCGACCTTTTCATTATAGGTATATTTTTCACGCGTTTTACTACTCCCAGTGGATTCCTTATTAAATTCTAATGAATTAGGCTTTTGAATCACTCAATTTGACCTTATAATGAAGGAGATATGTAGATTTTAAGATTTACAAATAGTGCAGGTTTTAATACGCCGTCAGGGGCAATTTCGTCATTAACTTAAAAATCTGGGCAAACCTTGGTAAAACGGCCATAAAATCCTCATACGATGTCAAAATTTGATGATTCTTTTTGCTATGGGTCCATAATTATGATACAGATCTAGTGCTTCATTCAAAACAGTAATCAGAGTTTATTTGTTCAATATGATATAATTTACGCTTGAAGAAACGACGTCGAAGCATAAGAAAAACGAGCACAACGTAGCTCAAACATATCCGAAACTCACCCGAACTCCTCGGGACTGCATACAAACAAACTAAAACATCACATATGATCATTCAAACTTAGTTGCACTCTCAAAATACCAAAACTAACACCAAACACCAAATTTACATCGGATTCAAGCCTAAGTTCTTCTAAAACTTCCGAAACACACATTTGATAAAAAAACTAACCAAATTACCTTCGAATAACCTGAAATTTTGCATACACATTCCAAATCGCATAACAAAGCTGCAACTCTGAGAATTTGATTCCGACTCCCGAATCAAAATCTCACCTATCAACCAGAGATCGCCAAAATACTAACTTCGCCAAAATAGGCTAATTTCCACACTAGGACTCCAAATTCACTTCCGATTGATCTTCTATGCCTTAAATCATCCCCAAAAACTAGTCAAACTATCAGAAATCCATTCTGAGCCCTCTAACTCACAAGTCAACATCCGGTTGACTTTCCTAACTAACATTCTCATAAAGAGAGTATTTGTCTCATTTCTAACCGAACTTTATCCGAATTACTTCAAACTCTCCAAACATAAATAATGAAACACATAGAAGCATAAAACAGGAAAAACGGGGCGGAGATACCTAAGACGACTAGTCGGGTCATTACATCCTCCCCAACTTAAACAAACGCTCGTCCTCGAGCGTGCTCAGAGTTGTACTAGGGGCCAACCAATACCCGAATGACCTTACCAACCATATACCCGGGGTGATCCCACGTCGCCCTAAGTCACATAGGCCCGATAATACAACATAGCTAAAAATTTCACAGTCTATCCAGACCATAACCGTACGACCACATTGCACTTCCGAAACCATGCACAAGATCAGAACCTCACATTTATACTCATAATAAGCCTGAACCGGCTATAATAACCCATACCTTCAACCTCAGGTGCACTCACATGATATACCGCATAATTCTAGCACTCGAAACGATAATTTATATCCACATTAGTTGTCCACAAAAACCATGCACCGATAGAAACCCCTTATTAGCTGGAGTCTTATTCCAACACTGCTATACTCTATCAATGATAATGAACACGCAATAGACCATAGCCATTAATCCATTCACGAAGACATTGCTTCCCCCTTGACTAATGCCACAATAGATCCCTGAGCCGAAACTCGATATTAACCTTCCAACAAGATGAAACCAAATCCGTTCGTACCCATTAATGACCCCAAAGGTCTCTTCTAACCAAATACACCATCCTGGTGACATGACACTTCAATACGGCCTAAGCCCCAACTTACATAACGCACACACCAATAAGAGACGGTCTGAACATGCTCAAGTCATGAAAATGACTCAAACGAAAGAGCTGTACCTTAAGCTCATCAATACCATTACGACACAACGCTGAGACCCCGTCTCACATCATAGGAATAGAATACCTGAACCTTTCCCGAAAGGTCTAATCTCCACGTAGCCTCGCTATAATGCGCGATCTCATCCAACACCACTCCACATGAAGCACCCCAAGTCGCTATACTCGAACTTGACAACCACACACAGATTGATGTCTGAACCCAAGCAATCCATAACACCCATGGTGAAGCGAGTTATATATACCATTAAATCCTGAAAGAACCCAGTCGGTGCGTTATTCGCCGAGAAACTCCCAATACAGACTTTCCTCATAAACCAGGAAACAAGGCATACAAAGTAACACACGGAAACTATCCTCAACGTCACACTGTTGCGGTGCGGAACCCCATCTAGATAACATACCCGTGGCGGTGTGCCACCCGATCCACGCAACTATCTCGCATAGAGAGATGCACATTGAGCTAAATTTGCTCATTATAACCAAATACCGAGTATCGGTTGTAAGCACACTGAATGCATAATCTTATCTACTTATGGCGGTGTAAGATACAAAGCTCAACTTCCACTATGAATCTCGATAGCGCCGCACCATATGTGCCTAGAATCCGTAAATCATAGCGTCTTGCAATGTAGAAAACAACTCATAGATCACTCCAGATCACTGATAAGCTCAGGAATGGTCAAGTCAACTTATCCTTCGACAATACAATTCGGAGCCAACCGAGTCAACTAAGACTGGAACACGCATTCGAAGAGTACCTTAATGTCGGAACTGAATCACTGGTAGAAACCTCTACACTATCTCTCGACTCAAAGGCCAAATTAAGGAAAGCAACTCCTACCAGTCATCTGTTGGTCCTTGGAACACAACCATTCCACTAGAACATAGTCCGATGCACCTCGCCACCCAACCTGTGGCATTTTTCGACCTAGCCCATAGCACAATAGTCTAGAATAACCCAACACTGAGACAGCCAGTCTACCCCCAACATCATGTCAAAAATCTAACATATCAACAAATAAAGATCCACTCGGGCTTCCCAATCCCAATAGCCACTTCCGGTGCCAATGCACACGATCCATAACCACTACATCGACTGCACCGGAGAACTCCCAGTCTCCAACTCCATATAACAAACAAATCACTAAACCTCGTCCTACATTCCGCTGTAGGAATACATATTACACATCAAGTACCCAGTTCATTCCACGAAAGATATTCTAAAATTTCCTTGTGCAATCAACAAACTCAAATGTCCCAATAGGAAACCGCCACAATCCCACCGAAGTATTATCAGTTTACATCACCTTTCCCTCTTACTAAACGTATACTCCCGTCAAATTACGAGAATAGTAATACCATTTTCCTTAATCATTTGAAGGTCACTCCTTAAATCACATGCAGCTGTCCGAGCTGCTTAAGAATTTAATGACTTTCCATTTAGAACTGAACCGTACCTCATACACACAAATCCCAATCCTCCACAACAGACCGCACATACCATACTATACTAGGGTAACCTGAGAACTCCATCTCCTTCTTTCAAACCACAAGCTATACTGCCAGGACCAAAACCTTCTATCCGCACCAGCCTAGGCAAGTTGTCCAAGCTCAAAAGCTCTGCCGCCCAATACCCCGTAAGGGCTCATTACCTCGAACATAAACAATGAGTTGATCATATCTTTACCATACCAATTCAGTCTGCTAACAAGCTACTTCATTTGTCTAGATTTCCTTTTGATTCATTTTCAACTTGATATACTCTCTTGCTGTAGCACCATAATGCCTCACCCCAGGCTTACCACATGAGACTCGAACGTAAGACCACACTGTCTAAGACGAATAGGCCACTACAAACTCTCTCAAACGATCCCAAAAATACCACTTCTAAAATACCCTACTTTGAAGAACTTCCTGCGAATCTAAGTATGCTACCTTTACTTCCCAAATACTGATACATAGAATCCCATATTTGACGTAAAATACCACAAGTCTTGACCTGTTCTAATGAAAACACTAACTTTTCATCTACTCAACCTTAAAACATCTGAGTGCTACATATAGAATCTTTAACATATCAAAAATTATTCTCATGGGTCATACATTCTTATACCCACTGCAAATTACTTGACTTAACGAATCGAACCACTCGTGCCTTATCAGCACTCTAACACCTCAGGACATGATCTCATTACGATACAACCAACCAACTTCCTTCTGTTTACACTAAGCATTCCTTATCCACAACTCAAAACATCCTATTATCTTCTCACTTCTACGAAGCAACATATAACCTTTGTCAAAAATTTTGCTTCACTCGTGCCATCCTCGGCTCAATATCTGCAACCAGAACTGATTCACCCATATGCATCAAATCAGAATTAACATAATACTAATTGTACAATCAGCTAATCAATGGCAACCTCCCCAACTTAGCTCGAAGCTATATATACCACAACACATATACATATTTTGCTGTCGTAATATCATGGTGAGATTAAACTCACTCTTTCATAAGCTTGTGGAAACACGAATCATCAGAAATTTTAACTCTTCTACAATTCTTGCATTCATTCACATAGTAGTTAAGCCCACTTTTTCGGCGACAAATTCTTTACAAGTTCCCAGACTTTTCAAAAATTTTGGCAAAGTTTCCTTTGTAACTGAGCCTATCCACCTGCCAGAGAATCACCAAAACCATCCTAACAACACGTCCACAACTTGACAAAGCACCACAATGTATATCGACAACATTAATCTCAATACTACATGTCTTATATCATAAAAAATTGATACATGGGCATGTGTTGTACCTATTTGAATCCTAACACGTGGAAAATACCTTCCAATTACACATGAAGTCTTCTCACAATATGCATAGGAACCACATCACTTCAGAACACTCCGCAGGAGATAACCCACCTCCTTCGCCGAATATAACCTTTCTGTATACCTTCCACCGTTATACACGTTACACAACTGCTTAGTCTTCCTGAGTCTGCACTCATATCGTATCGTGCAACTTACTTCACTCCCACTAGGAGACTCGAAAAGATTCTTCACACCCCCACAACCCGGGCTATTCTCCATTAGCTAGAACACTCATTCGTCACTACTAGGTCATATAATTGTATCTCGTAGTACTAGCATACTCATCACACGATTACCAAGCTTCCATTCCGGCTAATAGCGACAATGCTGAACATATACATTGAAAACACTTGATCATACAATCAGCACCTTAGCGTTCAGCCCTAGGCAAGGCAAGGCCTCAAGTCCTCCTGACTGGCCCAACATCCACCTCACGAAGATTGAATCTCGCCCCTCGATCGGGGAATCACAAGCCATCGAAGCACATATAATACCGAGCGCTCATGCGTGCTTGCGAACACGTGGAAGGAATTTCAAGATTTACTCTTTCAAGCTGAATCAAGGACGCACGATAAGATTTTAAGAAATTGGAGTGTTTCCTAAAGGTTCTTTAGCCTCCTGGTTATAAGTGTGGTGCACTACACACCCATAAACAAGACTCTACTAAACCGGCTCATGACTCGTGAGGCCTAGTAACCTAGGCTCTGATACCAACTTGTCACGACCTAAACCCGGTCGTGATGGCACCCAATCCTAAGGCTAGGTAAGTCTGACCAACAATCTCTTTCACTTTAATACTAAGTTTCAAAACCGACAATTTAAGAATAATAATCCAAAATTATTAATGTAGTAATAGGGACAAATACGGAAAACGGATAAACACCCATGAGATCTGGGGTCACGAGTCTTAAGCCTCTAAATAAAACTGGATAATACCATCTGGATGGGAATATACAATCTGGAATATATGTAATAAAAATAAACTGGAAAAAAAATATGAAGAGCAGTCGGGTCCTGCGAACGTCATGAAGCTACCTCAACGACTCTGGAAATATCTGGAGACTATGAGTATCAGCTAAGCCTTCGGTGTAGCTGAATCTGCACACAATGTGCAGGGAGTAGGGGTGAGTACTACCGACTCAGTAAATAATAAGCATAGAAAAATGTCTGAAAATAAGAAATCCACGAAATGCCTTAAAGCAAAGCTAAAACAATAGTCCTATACTCTAGGTACGAACTAACAGCAAAACAATATCAAAATAGCTATCAAATATCAGATAAAAATGCAATGCAATGCACATTAATACGTTGCGGCGTGCAGCCCGAGCCATCCATATTTATTTATCGTCGACGGCGCTCATTGGGGGTATGTACAGATTCCGGAGGGGCTCCTTCAGCCCAAGCGCAATATCAATATATAACCGTTGCAACGTTAAGCCCGATCCAATGTATATAATCGCTACAACGTGTAGCCCGATCCATGCTCAGTCCACAGTATGCATAGGAGTCACATAATAGATTCAACTTATTTTCTAGTTTCAAATTCTTCGGAAGAATATAATATATTTATTTAATTTCAGGAAAAGTGACTTAACATTTCATTACGATAATTAAACACAGGATTGAGATCAATGATTATGCAAATCATGTCATCACACATATATTCACCCTAGACGGGTACTACAGATCGGCACAAGGCCCCAAACATGGCATTAAGCCCAATTATCAACAACACCATGTGCATATCAAACGCCAATGATTCATATTCAGCTCTCGGGATGGACCAAGTCACAATCCCCAATCATTTACAATCCTGCACCTGCCATGGGGTGCGAGTCACGCCCTAACATAGCGTCACGATGTGATGGACCGGGGTTTCAAACCCTCAGGCCATCATCTACATAAACTACTCACCTCAAACCGGCCGTAGACTAGCCCGCGATGCCGCTTCCTCTTGAATCGACCTCCTTGCGCGTCGAATCTCACAAAAACCACAACGAATATATCACATGACGTTATTGGATCAATACCCAAGAAAAAATTATCGAAAAGCATCAATAATCCCGAAATTGACAAAACCCGATCCCCGGGCCAGTTCTCGAAACTCAAAAATTTCACATTTAAGTGTTCTTCATCTTCTCCCGATTCCGTACATATAAGGAACACCAAAATCGGAGTCCGTTTGACCCCTCAAATCGACCCCTAAAGGTCTCATAATCTCAGGCCCCAAAATCATATTTTTCTACTGTTTTTCATGAAATAAAGGCTGGAATTATGGTTTATAATCACCTATAAAAGATTTTTAATAATTAAATAACTTACCTCTGCGATAGCCACTGATTTTTTCTCTTAAAAATCACCTCGGAAGCTTCTTCCCGTTCAAAAATTAGACAAAAACTCGACCTGCTCATTATAGGTATACTGTTCACGCATTTTACTGCTCCAAATGGATTCTTTATGAAATTACAATAAATTTAAGCATTTGAATCACTCAATTTGACCTTCTAATGAAGGAGATATGTAGGTTTTAAGATTTGTAAATAGTGCAGGTTTTAAATACGCCGTCAGAGGCAATTTCGTCATTAACTTAAAAATCTGGGCAAACCTTGGTAAAACGGCCATAAAATCCTCATACGGTGTCCAAATTCGATGATTCTTTTTGATACGGGTCCATAATTATACCACGGATCTAGTGCTTCATTCAAAATATTAATCAGAGCTTATTTGTTCAATATGATATCATTTATGCTTGAAGAAACGACGTCGAAACATAAGAAAAACGAGCACAACGTAGCCCAAACCTATCCGAAACTCACCCGAACTCCTCAGTTCCGCATGCGACATACTAAAACATCACATATGATCATTAAAACTTATTTGCATTCTCAAAACACCAAAAATAACATCAAACACCAAATTTACATCGGATTCAAGCCTAAGTTCTTCTAGAACTTCCGAAACACACATATGGTCAAAAACCTAACCAAATCACCTCCGAATAATCTGAAATTTTGCATACACATTCCAAATCACATGATGAAGCTACAACAACTTGCGGAATTTGATTCCGACTCCCGGATCAAAATCTCACCTATCAACCAGATATCGCCAAAATACTAACTTCGCCAAAATAGGCTAATTTCCACACCGAGCCTCCAAATTCACTTACGATTGCTCTCCTAAGCCTTAAATCATCCCTCAAAACTAGTGGAACCATCATAAATCCATTTCGAGCCCTCTAACTCACAAGTCAACATCCGGTTGACTTTTCCAAACTAACCTTCTTATAAAGAGAGTATTTGTCTCATTTCTAACCGAACTTTATCCGAATTATTTCAAACTCTCCAAACATAAATAATGAAATATATAGAATCATAAAATAGGGAAAACAGGATGGAGATACCTGAGACGACTGGTGGGGTCGTTACACCCGCCTAGCTGTGCAGGTCGAAGGGGATTACCGTTATTTGGAGATCCCTAACGACCTGGACATACTGATCGAGGAGGAGAACCTGGTGACATTGTTCGGGGTTCTGTGCTCGGAAGAGGAGAGCACGTCGCTGAGGGGCATCTTGGACATCGGGCTGATGGGCGAGGTGGCCTCCCTGAGTATAAAGGTATGTATAAAGCTTTGGTTTGTTTTCTTTCTTAATACGTCTTCTCGTATTAACTGTCACTTTGTTCGTTGTAGACATTATTGCTGGAGGTAGAGAGAATCAGGCGGGCTAACGTCCGCTTGGCGATTTTTGTGCGATTGTTGGAGAAGTACCGCCGCTACCGTGACCGATGCCATGATTTGCATGAACGCATAAGGAACAACCCGCGAAACCGGGAGCTGGTAGAAGAGTTGGCATGGGGGGAGCTTCGCATGCAACAGACCCTTAACAGGGTAAATTCTCTTGAGGGGCAGCTCCGTCAGAAGAGCGAGGAGGTGGACGTTGAGAGAAGGGCGGCTACTGAGAGGGAGTGCAAAAATCGGACTGCGGTGGCGGAGGCCGCTGAAGCTTTAACTAGGAAGTGGCTGCCCTAGAGACTGAGGCCGTCGCTTCAAGGAACCAGGCAGAAGACTCCTTGGTGTGGGTTGAAACACTGCAGGCGACCAACTGTACCCAAGAAAGGGAGCATGGATTAGAGAGAGCCGCCGCTACTTTTCGAGTGAGGTCGGTTGAGTGGTGCATTGCCGTATGTGAGCAAGACGCTCGTGCTGCAGCAGATCGGATTGCGGTCTTGGAGGCCGAGAACCAGCGCCTGAGGGACCAGGCCACTCCTTTTGGTCTTGCTCATGAGCTTTGGACGTATGTCGAGGCCCAGCTCAATGTGTATAGGTGGTTGTGGGAAGCGGATGTCGTGTCTGAGGCCACTTATGTGGAGGCATGACAAAAGGCTGGTGAAGCTCGCCTCGACTGTGATTTTGACCCGTCTACGCCCCGGGGCGATGATGGTTCCGAGGGCACTGATAATGCTGAAGGGGCCGCTTGGGGCGCCGAGTGAACAAATGGAAATATTTGTAATGTTTGCTTGGTTTTTGTTCTCTTTTTGTCTTCTTTCTTTTCCGGCCTTGGGCCAATGTAATTGGGGGTAACCCCGTGTAAACGTTGTAAAGATATGTGGTTTTCTTCTTTTCTGTTTGTTTTCTGTCGAATACATTATATTTATATTTTTTTGTGCCCGTTTGCAAGGGATTTGCTCTAGAGTTTCCCCCGTGGGCATGTTAGTAGTCTCAACTGGTTAGGTGGTTTCGACCATTGTATAATCAACCCTTTGCCTTAGGAGGCGATTGATGCGGATGGCCTTGGCCATAGATAGACGCTCTTGGTCATCACTTTCCTCCACTTGGGGGAGCGGGTTGTAGCCGTGTCTGGGCAGTGGCAGCACATATCCTTAGTCCCAGTTTGGGCTTAGTCGAACTACTGGCCATGGTAACAAAAAATGCGGCCTTGTAGCTTTGACTTGGGCCAAACTTTACGCGGTCTCTAATACTTTTGTTTCGAGTTAGTCGTACTTACTTGAATAGCAAGGGCGCTAGGCCCGACCCGGAGTTCGTTCGTGGTTGGACATTTGGAGGCATTTGTCCTTGCCTGATCACGGCCCTGGCTCATAGCCTTGTGGACGTGTGTCCTTGGTTTTGATTCGTCCGTGGTTGAGTTTGTGGATTTTATGACAGAGGCTTGTAGCCTGAGTCCTAGTTCAACTCATAATTGAATTCGTTTGTAATTTGGAATGGCGGGGGCACTTGGCCTGAGTTCTGGTCCAATTCGCAGTTGAACCTTTGTAATATTTGAAGGCGCATAGCCTGAGTTGTCGTTCAACCGTAGTTAAACCTTTGTAATATTTGAAGGCGCATAGCCCGCGTTTTCATTCAACCATAGTTGAACATTTGTAATATTTGAAGTCGAAGGCACATAGCCTGAGTCGAAGGTACGTGGCATGAGTCCCAGTTCAACCGTAGTTGAACGTTTGTAATATTTGAAGTCGAAGGCACATAGCCTGAGTACCAGTTCAACCGTAGTTGAACTTTTTGGGTGAAGGCACATAGCCTAGCTTTCGTTCAACCGTAGTTGAATCTTTGTAATTTTTGAAGGCGCATAGCCTAAGTCGAAGGCACGTAGCCTGAATTGACATTAACCGTAGTTGAACCTTTGTAATATTTGAAGTCAAAGGCACATAGCCTGAGTCCCAGTTCAACCATAGTTGACCTTTTTGGGTGAAGGCGCATAACCTGGGCTGTCGTTCAACCATAGTTGAATCTTTGTAATTTTTGAAGGCACATAGCCTGAGTCTCAGTTCAACCGTAGTTGAACCTTTGTAATATCGGAAGGCGCATAGCCTGAATTTCCGTTCAACCATAGTTGAAATTTTGTAATATTTGAAGGCGTGTAGCCTGAGTCGAAGGCACGTAGCCTGAATTGACGTTCAACCGTAGTTGAACTTTTTGTAATTTTTGAAGGCGTGTAGCCTGAGTCGAAGGCACGTAGCCTGAATTGACGTTCAACCGTAGTTGAACCTTTGTAACATTTGAATTCGAAGGCACATAGCCTGAGTCCCAGTTCAACCGTAGTTGAACTTTTTGGGTGAAGGTGCATAGCCTGGGCTGTCGTTCAACCGTAGTTGAATCTTTGTAATTTTTGAAGGCGCATAGCCTGAGTCCCAGTTCAACGTAGTCGAACCTTTGTAATATCTGAAGGCGCATAGCCTAAATTGCCGTTCAACCGTAGTTGAACCTTTGTAATTTTTGAAGGCGCGTAGCCTGAGTCGAAGGCACGTAGCCTGAATTTACGTTCAACCATAGTTGAACCTTTGTAATTTTTGAAGGCGCGTAGCTGAGTCGAAGGCACATAGCCTGAATTGACGTTCAACCATAGGTGAACCCTTTTAATATTTGAAGGCGCGTAGCCTAAGTGGAAGGCACGTAGCCTGAGTCCCAGTTCAACTGAAGTTGAACTTTTTGTAATATGTGAAGTCGAAGGCACATAGCCTGAGTCCCAGTTCAACCGTAGTTGAACTTTTTGGGTGAAGGCACATAGCCTGATGTCGTTCAACCGTAGTTGAATCTTTGTAATTTTTGAAGGCGCATAGCTTGAGTTAGAGAGATGTTCTCATGTTGTCCTCCCTTTTGGCAGGACCCCGTGTGGAAGGAGGGCAAGGTACCTTAGGCCTGTTTTCCCCATAGGGATGTGGGATCTGCTTCTTCTTCTTCTTCTTCTTCTTCCCTTTGCTCAGAGATGCGGGGATGTGGAAGCAAGCTCATCTCGAGGTTTTTGACTTTGTATGATCTGAAATACCGCTTGGGCTCGCTCGAGTTGGGCTGTTCATTTTCCTTTTTCGGTCTAAGGATAAACTACGTGATTCTGCTATGAAATCCTCACAGACGGCGCCAAATTGTTTAGCTCAAAGTTTTCATTCACTTTATAAGCATAAAACAATCGAAATAAATGGAGGGCCAATCATAGCAGATCGTAATAAATCCAAAGATCAAAGGGATAAAGTATAAGAGACAACAGTTATATGTTAAAGGGAGGAAGATGAAGATCTTTTATTAATGATATTGGTTTGGTCTGTCTCTCCATAGAGAGTTCAGATCCTTACAATGATATCTTCTATCTTCTTTTAGAAGTCGATCTGAAGAAGAAGAAGCAGCCCCCTTTTTGGGGTTCTTTCTCTTAGTATTTATAGCTAGGAGATCTGCCAGCTGGCGCCAAGGGGTTGGGACCACATAGAAGGGACGCCCTCGTAAGGACGGCAAGGTCGTGGCCTCAGCTGTCAAATTGGATAACTGCCCAATAATCTTGTGAATAAATGGCCATACCATTTATTGACCTCTATTAGGTTTTAATAAATGTGTTGATCTCATTCATTATCATGAGGTCAAGTTCTGAACCATACATGTCTAAAATAATAAAAATTGCAGAAATAATCTCTAATTAAATTCCCTTCACTCTATTTTACTAGTACTACTTTCACCTCCTACTTCTTCGTCTTTTTCTCCTTCATGTAATTCACGTAGCTGAGATTGTAATTCATCGAGTTGACCCGCCACGAAATCCAATATATTTTTACCCGACTTCTTAGCCTCAGCAACCGGCGGAGAAATCCGGCCAAAGAGAACGACGACAACAAGGAAAAGAGCAATGGAGAGTAAGAGAGACCAAAAGTACTTAATAACATCGATAAAACGAGGTGCAAGATGTTGAACATTGTAGTATGTGATAGAGTCAAAATTGGATCCAAGGGCAAAAAAGGCTATTTTTATGGGAATTAGTTCTAGAGTCAAAGGATATCACTTATGGTGTCCTATTACAAAGAAAGTAATATTCAACAGGTATGTTACCTTTGATGAATCTGCTATGGTATAAAAGGTAACAAGTAAAGATACCAAAAGAGATGATGGTGCTTCTAAGCAGGTGGAGTATGAGGGAAAATTTATTTTTCCTACACAAGAAGCAAATGAGGAATCAAATGAAGATTATCCTCTAGAAGAAGAGCTAGTAGAGGAGAATCCAACTCAGGAACCTCAACAACAACTTGAATCAATAGCAACAAGCAGTCCAAAAAGGACAATAACGAAACCTGTTCGTCTTATTGAGACAGTTGCTTGTGCAACCGCAATTGTAACTGATGATGTTACTGCCACTTATAAAGATGCAATCCAAAGTTCAGAAGAAGATAAGTGGAGGATTTCCATGAATGATGAAATACAATCCCTTCATCATAATCATACGGTGATTGGCCAATCTCCCGACGGGAAAGAAAGCAATTGGGTGCAAATGGGTATTTGCAAAAAAGGAAGGATTTCCTAACCAAGTAGATATTCTCTACAAAGCAAGATTGGTGGCCAAAGGATATGCTCAAAAGTAGGGAATTGATTACAATGAAGTGCTTTCTCCAGTTGAAAAACATTCCTCTATTCGAATTATGTTTTCTTTGGTAGCACAGTTGGATTTGGAACTAGTTCAGATGGGCATGGAAACTTGGAAGGGGAAATCTATATGACTCCGCCAGAAGGATTCAAAGTTGCTAGAAAAGTGGTGTGCAAACTTGAAAAATCGTTGTACGATTTGAAACAATCTTCTAGACAATGGTACAAACGATTTGACAAGTTTATGTTGCAACAAGGGTACAAGAGAAGCAAATACGATCATTGAGTGTATTTGCGCAGGCTTAAAAATGGTTCCTTTATATATCTTCTCCTATATGTTGATGATATATTTATAGCTTCCAAGAATTCGAAAGAAATTGATAAGTTGAAGATTCAACTGAAGAAGGAGTTCGAGATGAAGGATCTGGGCGAGGCAAAGAAAATTCTTAGCATGGAGATAATAAGAGATAGACGTTTAAAGAAACTCTGTTTATCACAGAAAGAATATTTGAAGAGAGTACTATAACGTTTTGGCATAGATGACAAGACTAAGCCAGTTAGTACTCCACTTGCTCTCCTTTTTAAGCTAAGTACTACTACATCGCCAAAGGATGAAGCTGAACGAGAGTATATGTCAAAGGTACCATACGCAAATGTTGTTGGTAGCTTGATGTATGCAATGGTCTGTACGAGACCTGACATTTCAAAAGCCGTTAAAGTTATTAGTAGATATATGCATAATCCAGGAAAGGAACATTGGCAAGCTATGAAGTCTATTCTACTGTATATTTATAATACTGTAGATGTCGGGTTAGTTTTTACCCAGGAAGACAATCAGTCCATAGTTGGATATTGTGACTCAGATTTTGCGAGTGATCTGGCCAAACGAAGATCAACTACTGGTTATGTATTTACTTTTGCAAAGCCACTAGTTAGTTGGAAGTATACTTTACAGTCAACAGTTGCTTTGTCTACAACAGAGGCAGAGTACATGGCTATTACAGAGGCTGTAAAGGAGATAATTTGCTTCAAGGGTTGCTAAAAGAGCTTGGTATTGAACAAAAATGTATCACAATTTTTTGTGATAGTCAAAGTGCTATTCAATTAGCGAAGAACCAAGTTTATCATGCAAGGACGAAGCACATTGATGTTCGGTATCATTTCGTACGAGAAATCATATAAGAAGGTGGAGTCACGGTGAAGAAAATTCATACTACAGAGAATCCTGCTGATATGATGACTAAAGTGGTGAATGCGGTCAAGTCTCAATATTGTTTGGATTTGATTAACATTGTTGAACACTTGAAGATTGAAGATGAAGACACAACCAAAATTTGTTACAAAGAGAAAATTGAAGATTTGAAATTTTGCCAAGTTGAGATTTGTTAAAGTTTGGCAAAATGCCGAAGTCCCACATCGGTGGGTTATTGTTTTGGTTTTGAATTTTCCCCTATAAAAGGAGGCCTAGTGTTTAGGATTTAAACAAACCTTCATTTGCCTTCTCATCTGTTTAAGATATTTGAATCTTCTCTCTTTAGTTTTATTTCACTTGTATTTTTGGAGTGAATAAAATATTGGTTGTGTCCGAGGAGTAGGCAAAATTGGCCAAACCTCGTAAATTCTGGTGTTACTTTTATTGTCGCTTTATTGTCTTATTTATTATTTAGTGGCTGTCATATTTTTTCGGTATAGTAGTTCTGACTCATTCACACTATATACATTTGGCTTCTGCAACACAAGATAAATGAGAATAATGATGAAAATATAAAAAAATGGATGCAAATAAGATGTGAATTTGAACTTGAGAACAAGTTGTTGGATTTCCATTCTAAGTCCACGTCAGTCGCCGTCACAGATGCGGCACAGTTCCCAACATGAAAGAGATAGAAGAAAGGATAACACAGTCTTTTTATATTAATTTTAATAGACTAATGGCTATTATTGCTAAGTATTCAAAATACTGGATAAAAAGTAAATATCTTTTTAAAAAGTGGCTATGCCACACAATTTTTACGAAATTTTTCCCTAGTAACCAGTGAGTGGCCTCCATTTCAATTTTTGTAAATTTATTTATTTTTTAAATTTTTTTTTTGTGATGGTTAGTTTATGCCCAACATCATGAACAAAGAGGCCTCAAGGACAAAGAATACAATGATGGGTTCAAAGCAATACGGCGCAATGGAGAATTTCTTAGAGCTTGTTTGTTCGGTAGTTACATGTTATTGTATCGTATTGTTACTTTAAATATAATATTTGTTTAGTTATTATTTAAATTTTATTATATTATTTATTTTATGGAACAACTGATTTGATGTGATCACATCGTTACTTTATTTTTTTCTTTCATTTTGCTTTCCTTATTGTTAAATAATTCTATTTTATCCTTTTATCTTACCTTTCTATATAAAAATAATACTCCGTACCTTACTTTTTTATTATAATATTACAAGTTTATTCTTCACATTATTGGTGCATGACATCATCAGCAAACAATACAATCTATCCAAACATTGAATACATCAAAACAATACAATACATTATTATATTAATACATTATGAAACGATATATAACAACCATTCAAACAAGCTGTTGCCTGTTAGTATGAAGTGTTTTAGCTCCATAATGAGTCTAACCCCTGCAAATTCAAACTAATATGAATGGAGAATTTAACTCGACTTAAAATGCTTAGATAATGATTAGAGAATATCAAACAATACATTTGCTTTCAACCCAGAATCCAACATTGAAGCAAAAGCTGGTTGGCGGGCATAGAGACTGCGTTAGTACCCTTCCTCTTGCTATAATGCTATGTAAGGAAGGGCTGTTAAATGAAATTCACATGCTAAACCTGCAGATTATCAACAGCTTGATCTTTTGCCCTATTAATGGACAGCAATATCTACTCAAGAGATAGACAAAAAAATAATTGAATTAAAATCAAAGGGACAATCGAGACGAAAGATGATATACTGGTAACATGTTATTGGAAAGATCTTGCCAGTGTCTCATTTTTTCAAGCTAACATCCAGAACACATAAAACGAAGACCTTGTTGCACATTGTGTAATTAGAAACAAACGGTACCTGCTCCTTCGGAGTTTTTCAAGAGAATGCTGCTTCGTGTATTCTCATGGCTAGCTTAAATCTTATCCCACAGCCAAGATGACCGAAAAAGGAAAAGGAATACTGGGGGAGGAAATCATTGATTTAATGACAATTTACAGCTAAAACAGCTTGAGCATCATTTTTCAAGAGCCCTAGCTTGAACAGCATCCGAACTTTTTCCAGGAAGACCCTTCATCTTTGATGTTAATCGTCTCTCCTTTAGGAGGAGCAGATGAAGTAGCACCTTCATCGCCTGCCTCGACTGCTCTTTTACTGACGATCCGGTATATCTGCGTGAGAGCTTCAGTGAATGCATTTTCCACGTTGGTTGCTTCTAATGCAGAAGTCTCCATAAAGTATAGGCCCTCCCTCTCTGCCAAACCTTTAGCCTCATCAGTTGAAACAGCAACGAGATGTCGGAGATCTGATTTGTTGCCTATGAGCATGACTACAATGTTAGGGTCAGTATGGTCTCTCAACTCCTTCAACCATCTTGTGACGTTCTCATAGGTAACATGTCGAGTGACATCATATACAAGCAACGCGCCGACAGCTCCCCGATAATAAGCACTAGTAATGGCACGATATCTGGTAGGGAAGAAGAAAAAATTGAAGCAGTAGTATAACACCTTAAGATGATAACATCTAATTGACATGAGTTCTCAAAGGATCAATGATGTGTCAAATTCGTTCCTTTTCTATACGACAGTTAGCAACAAATCACATACAAGCAACTACACATCACCACAAGAAAAGAAAATCAATAATCGGGGAAAAAGAGGCACCAAGAGGGAAAAAGAAAAACAAAGGGGAAAAGAACATAGTATCCAAAATATGCAATTGAGCTTGAATATACAAATATTATATTTTCTAATCAAGAAAAATATTGAAAGACGTAGTTTACCAGTAATACATACCTATTTTTTTTGCCAACAAAACTTTTTGATCATTTACTATTACTAAAAAGAAGTTGAAATTCACAAAGTTAACTGTGCGTGAAAGATACAATTAATTCAGCTCCTATAGAGACACCTAAATCAAAGGTTACAAAATATTAAAGTGGGACCAAGATGTAAATTAAATGTATTTTAAACACTAACCTAAATACTTTATACATTTATTTCTCAAACTATTCTCCCTAAACAAAGAGATAAGTCCACAACTCCCACTGAAAAAACAACAGGAGAAGAAACCACAAGACAGAAGATAAAGGACCAGAAAGATGAGGTCTACTCCATCTTTCTTCCACAGCTCTATTTTAGGGTTAAGTTGGACAGTGTGGGGTAAATATATCAAGCTTAAATTGCACCTTAAAAAAGGAGATGAAATTGCTCAAAGGTTGCCATTTAAGGTAGAAATATTATTCATCTCAGAAAATGGCTTTGCATACAACCACCAATAGGGAATATAACAAAACATGGGCCTTGCAATAAGCAGCAATTATGATCAATATCTCGCCATTTCTGCGGGAGTTACTAATGCTCTATTGTTTTTGTTTTTGTCTTTGTTTTTGTTTTACAGCTGTTTTTCCTTTTATCCTATGCGCCGAGGGTCGATTGGAAACAGCCTCTCTGCCCTTTCGGGTAGGGGTAAGGCTCGTCTACATATTACCCTCCCCAGACCCCACCTGGTGGGAGTATACTGGGTAGTTGTTGTTGTTGTTGTTTGATCAATATCTCATCCAGACTGTATCACATCATTGCCATTGAGAGATGCAGAAGATGTTAATAACAAATCAGGCACTAAAAAGCCATGAACCAGGAAGAACCGTGCCAACAAAAGCTCTGCCGTGAACTAACAAGCATGCTGCACATGTTCACAAGAAATGAAGGATCAAGGCGCGGCATATCAGAAAGCCACCCAAGGGCATTCAAGCAGCGCTAACAAAATTTCATCTTCCTCTTAATTGAGTTCTCATGTTTTATCATGTCAGATCCATAAACAATTATAAAATATGCTTTATCACCCTATCATTGTTCATTAACACCACACAGTTTGCACCCAATTATTATGTACTTTTTGTAAGAAACATGAGCATTGAACATCTGGAAGAACAACTATATAGGATGTGATACCACTGCTAATGACATGTAAAACACACTTATGATTAATAAGCCTTGAAGAAAATTACGTCAACAACATCTAAAATTGAAAAATAACCAGAGGCAATGCTTACTGTATTTGCAAGAAGAAAGAGACCAACCCTTCAATTCCCCACGATCATGCCAACTTAATAACCTAATACAAACTATCCTTGGGCATTCTCGTCTCTCACTCCCTTGATAACTTGATCTCAAGAACTTTTTCAATTGGAAAAAACAATGTTGTTTTCTGAATTTCAACTCCAAGCATGTTCTCTAATTTGTGCCTACTTTCTTTGTTTTCACAGGGCATTCTGTAGATATACCCGATCTCCTAACAGTAGAAAATTGAGGTATCGAATCTTAGAATAGAAACTTGATGAAGTGAAAATTTTGTTATACCAATAACGTATTGAACTTTTTCATGGCAATAAGTTCTGAAGTAGTCATCGTTTTCACACCTAACAGTGACCAAGAATCACACAGCCTTTAAGAAGGATTTTTCGAGGGTAAGACACAGAAAAGAGATTCTACATTGTTGTTAACTTCTGGCAAGAAGCCTTGACTAAATACAATTATAATTGGAGTAGCACCAGTGGTAGAGTAAAGTTTTGGTTCCCCAAAATTTATTTTCTTTCTTCAAGTTCACTACCAGAGAAATGACTTATGTGAGATTTCATTTTCAATTCCCCTTACCAAATATCAACTGCATTCCTTCCTTTTCATTCTCAAATAACATAATACAAAAGAAGTTACGAACACCAAGGGATGTGACCTAACAGTCAATGAAGTGTGCAGAGTTACCAGGTAAATGTACTAGTGAGGTTAGCAAGAAACCGTGAATTTAGGGGAATAGCAAAGGTGCACGCAAATTGACCCAAACACCAACGTTATAAAAGCTAGCTAAGTCACAAATTTTACTTAAATTGTATCTCAATTTTTTTTTCAGTACTTTAAGTTGTATCTAAGTTACAATTATGGCTTTAAATTTATTTGTATCCTAACCACAAAGGGGCTTGGTTTAGTTTCTAGCTTTTTTAGATTAATTCCATATGATGTACGCAAGTATCTTCTATGTGTACATATAGACTTTTCGCTAATTTGTAGTGCATTTAAAGAATCTACTTTCAACAATTTGATACATGTATATCGATGAAAATGCAGGATACATGTCAAACATATATATTTCAAAATGACAATCTATTTTGCAACTAAATAAACACTTTGATTTTTGTAGGTACTTCCATCCTTTTCATTAACCTCTTATAACCCTCAATACTCAACTCAAGCTTAAGCTATTTCATATTCAGTGTAAACATTTGTGGGCAAAAAGAAATTAGCTTTACTCTACACATCATCTCATGCTTGCAATAGATTGAATTCCTTTTGGTATACACCAAGTTCTTTTTTTTAAACCTTCCCTTTTTAATTGGAAAATGAAAATCTATGAAATCAATCAAACAATAAAATGGCTAAGGATTTAAAAAATTACGAGGGGGAAAAGGAGTTGCTTCGGTCATTTATTTCTCATATTAGAAAACATATCTTCCCGATGTACTTCTCATGATATAATAACAAATTTGGAAACAAAAATTTCTAAAACTAGCTTTCAGATTGACACCACGATAGCATCTAGACAGCAAGGAGTATATATAGCATGCAAAAGTGTTGATTTGTGTGATCACCTCATTTAAAAGCCTATTAGAGACAACACACGTTTATATGTAATTAATTATGTCTTCAAAATGCCCTTCGCAAAACATGTAGAAAGTAATTTCTATAACTTGTGGCACTGCAACTTCCATGTCCCTCAAATTTCAAATAGAAATACAGATACCGCACCCCATAGACAAGGAATCCCGTTCTAGCAACAATACCACATCTACACACTCCTAGACAATATCAATAAACACAAATAATATTCAATAATCCTACAAAAAGAAGCTTAAAACAACAAAGCCACAAGCAACTTTCACTTGACTAAAACATATAAAAGCAAGCACTTACTACTACTCTTGAACCCCACATGTTAAACATATTGCAGATTCAAAATAAATAAATAAATAAAAGCTCACGCACCAATATAGACGGTTATTTAGAGTTCAGCAAAGATCATGTAACCAATTAACAAAAGCCACAAAAGCATAAATAAATAAAACTCCAGATACACAAACACAAAAAGAGACATACATATCTAAAGCATACTAATAGAAGAATTAAAAAAAAAATTATATCAGGGATTTTTTTTTGTTTTTTTTTTTAAAAAAAAAAAAGAAGAAAACTTTACCTTTCTTGGCCAGCAGTATCCCAAATCTGAGCTTTAATAACTTTATTATCAATATTGAGACTTTTGGTTGCAAACTCAACTCCAATTGTAGACTTAGACTCCAGATTGAATTCATTCTTTGTGAATCTTGAAAGCAGATTTGATTTACCCACACCTGAATCTCCGATCAACACTAGCTTGAATAAGTAATCGTACTCATCGTCTGCTCTATAACCTGCCATCTTTGAAAACAATTATTTTGTTCTCTGTTTTTCTTTTGGTTTAGCCAAAAAAGTTAGTAAATCACAGAACTCTGCTTCAATTTTTTTTTTCTTAAAGGCGGAGAAAAGGGGTTGGGACTCTTGTCTGAGGTTGGCTATATTCTAGGAACAGCTTAAAATAGAAATGAATTTCATATGATGAAATGACGTAACTACCCTTTCAGATTCTAATTTGATTCTTTTTCTCTGATATTTTCCGATAAAAATGAATAATGAAATTTTTTTTGGTAGAGTGTAGAAATTACATCGAGTTTCCATTTGAGCAAAAAAGGAATTGAAATATGTATATTGGGAAATAGCAGAATTATGGGCAACTTAGGAAAATTAATTGAAGATTGAAAAATTAATGGGTATATTTGTTCCACAATTATTGGTAATATCATTTGCCCCAAAAAAAGCATTATTCCATATAAGAAAATTCTCTTTCATTTTTCCTTTGTACGTTCTTCCTCCCCTCTATACATACAATAATAGATTTAGCATTTTGGGAATTTGTATATTCACACTCCTTGTTTGGCTTGAATCACATAAATAACTGAAAATTTTCTTTAAAATATATTTATAATATATTCGTACCAAACAACAATAATAAATTCAGTAAATTCTTACAAATAGAGTCTAGGGATGATAATGTATATGTAGTCCTTACCCCTATAAGAGTACAAAGAGAATATTTTCGACTGGTCTTTGGTTCAAGAAAAAAAAAATATTTCCGATAAAATAAAAACAATATAGGCATAATAAATTCACTAAGTGCAGGAAGCTTAATATCTCTCATATATGCTTTGCTGATGACCTTCTCATGTTCTGTAGAGCTGATGTAGTATCAATTCAGTTACTGCATAAGGCTTTTCTTCAATTCTCTACAGCTTCTGGATTACAGACTAATACTAGTAAAAGTGTTGTCTATCTGGCTGGTGTACAACCACAATACAGAGAGGAAATTCTTGATACCTTGGGATTCAGTGAAGGAACTTTGCCTTTTAGATACTTAGGGATCCCTTTGAATTCCAAGAAGTTGGCTATACATCATTATCTGCCTTTAATTGAGAAGATCACAAACAAAGTAAATTGTTGGTCTGCTAAGTTCTTGTCATATGCAGGCAGGTGTCAGTTGATCAAAGCAGTGGTTTTTGGGATGCAGTCTTATTGGGCTTAGATATTCATCATTCCAAAAAAGGTTCTGAAAGTCATTGATTCTGTATGTAGAACATTTCTCTGGACTGGTAAAGCTGATATATCCAGAAGAGCATTGGTGGCTTGGGAAACAGTCTGCACACCTGTTTCTGCTGGAGGACTCAACATCTTAAACTTATATGTGTGAAACAAGGCAGCTGTCACTAAACTGTTATGGGATTTGGCTAGAAAGAAAGATTGCTTATGGGTTCGTTGGGTGCATACTTATTACATAAAGAAAGGAAATCTTTCTACTCTTACCATACCAAAGGCTGCTTCTTGGGTGGTTAGAAAGATACTGGAGTGTAGAACAAGCATAATGGAGAGCTCTCAGCTTCAAGGGGATTTGCATGATCGACTACACAGTGTATGTAAGCAGAACATGTTTAATATACAGAAGCTGTACCTCTCTTTGATGCCCAGTTTCACTAAGGTTACATGGAAAAAGCTGTTACTGACTAAAAATTTGCTTCCTAGACATAAGTTTACTGCCTGGCTTGCAGCACACCATAGGCTGCCCACAGTTGATAGATTGCAGGCAATGGGACTGCAGCTTCCAGTTACTTGTGTTTTCTGTCAGCAGAATGTTGAAAGTTTTAACCATCTGTTCTTTGAATGTAGTATCACAAACATAATATGGTCCAGAATTTGTGTTTGGTTGGGATACTCTAAAACTATAGGCTGCTGGGATGATGAACTCATGTGGATATGCAACAAAGTGAACAGCAACCAGTGGAGAAATGCAATCACTGCATCTGCATTTATCACTACTGTTGCATTGATTTGGAGAGTTAGGAATCACATGAGGTTTGAAGGTGCTAATTTTGTGGAAGAATTGATATATAAGGAGATTGCATTATTGATACATCTTTGTGGAAGAAATTGCAGACAATGGCAGGATGGGATGCGACAGCTCAATTACTATCCTTAGCTTGTTAGTTACTGCTAAATGATAGGATACATGTAAGTAATGAGAATAGAATTGTATAGTCACACTGTTAGCATTGAGTTTAGATCAGCAGTTAGTCCAAATACTGCTGGATAGGAAATATTGTACATTTTTTTTGAGATCAGTAGAAAAGCAAGTTTAAAAAAAAAAAAAACACCCGTTGTCACATAATAGTAATAAGTACAGTAACATTTGTCACCTCCTAAATTATATTTATGGGTGTCTTAATGGTAATCAATATTAATACTGAAATGCTATAAGTCGCAATCTAACAAAGGGGAAGGATAAGTTAGGAATTACAACTACTTGATATTTTAAAATTAGTGTACAACTTTACTTTAGGCGTATAATTAGAACCACACAGATCAATATAGGGGAAGTTGCGTTAGGCATATGGTACTGGTGAGTCAGTGTCCACGAGCATTAAGCATAACTAATCTTATAGTAGTTCTTTATTATATATTCTCGTTCTCTAATAAGTAATAATTGGTCGGTAACTGTATTCTAATAAAAACTAGATGAGATGTGTCCGTGCGAGCACGGGCCCAACACTTAAAATTTTTGTTATTTGTGTCAGATCCTGCAGTGATGGTAAGCAACCTGCACTTCCAACCGAGAGCTTGTGAGTTCGAGTCTCCCCAAGAGCAAGGTGGGAAGTTCTTGGAGGGAAGGATGCTGGAGGTCTATTTGGAAACAACCTCTCTACCCCAGGGTAGGGGTAAGGTCTGCATTCACACTACCATCTCCGGACCCACTAAGTGAAATTATATTGGGTTGTTGTTGTTTATCCTAAAGTGCACTGCTACATAGCATTTATAAAATAACTCAATTGAAAAACACAAAAGCAAAAGGAAATTCAAAGTCATACATTACAAAGCAAGAAACAATGGAAATCTTGTGGATATACCTTGATAACTTTCTTATATTATATGGATTAGTATTAGGGTACGTACACGCATTACGCGTGTATCCTGTATCAATGAATATATATTTTTTTAAATACAAAAAAATATTAAATAATATGAGTTATTGAATACAATAAAATAAAAGGTATAAGTTCTTAAATATGATGAACATTGATCTTTTTTAGCCCGTTAGTTTGATAAATAAATAATAATATCAAATCTTAAAAAATACTCTAATATTAGAGTTAATACTTTATAAAAATAACGTAGATATATGAAGCTGTCGTTTATTAGAATTGTTATACAAAGGAAAAAAAGATTTAAAATGTGGGTCATCATACGAAAATGTCAATCGAATAGTCATATAAAATAAATGTCACAAAAAATAAGGTAGAAAATCAATATTTATTGTTATTTTATTAATAATCATTCAAATTTTAATTGATAAAGTAATTTTTTAAGTCCCTTGAATTATAGTAAAAGAGAAGCAATAGTTGAAACAATGGTAATATCACAATGGAAGAATACCACAATAGAAGTTTAGCTTTTCTTTGAATGACAGATACTCACGTGAGTTTTGATTTAATAAATATATTACACGTCATATAATTTTATATATTAAGATTTGTACATACTTCAAACAAGAAAAAATATAATAAGTAAAATTTCAGCTAATTTTAACGTCCTAAAAGTTAGAAAATAATTAATGATTATTTTGAGTCTAAAATTAATTTTTGAATTAATTTTCTTGATTTCTTTTTATACTTCTCATATTTGTCGAAGGATATCTAACAATGGAAATGTAGCTTTTCTTTGCATGGAAAACTGCTCACGTTAGGTTTGATAATTAATGTTACCAAATATTATGACATTTTGCATATATACTTCAAAAAAGGATTAAGGAAAGATATAATAAGAAAAATCTTAGGTAATTTTAAAGTCCTAAAAAATTAGGAGAAATAATGAAATGACTGATTTGTCTAGTATAAAATCAAGTTTAGAGGGCAAAACAGACGAACGACATTTCGTTAAGGGTCTTCATACTTTTAATATAATATATAGAGTATAAATAGATTATGGAAGAACAAAACAAAAATATAATGTTCCCGGCATAGAGAATCATTGATAGTCACGAGACTTTTTAACTCATAATAGCCACGCCAATATAGTTCTACTGGTATACAAACACATATATTAAAAAAGAAGAGATATTATTTTCTTTAAAGGTGTCCATTAGTAATAACAAGGTATAATGCACTGTTTTTCTACAGTCTATTTAAATTTTAAAAAAATTTCATCCTCAAAAAATAACTCGTGAAAGTCACAAATGACCATCAGATAGGTTCTTTTTTCCACACTTCTTTTTTGCGTAAAAGTAAATTCTCAATAGCTCAAAATATTAAAAATAAAAGAGTCATTCGTACCGGTAGTAAAAACTCAATACATACCTTATAAATCAACTTCAAGGACACGATAGCAATTCTTCTGAATTGCTGGCCTTTCTTCTCAATAGCACAACCAATGAAGCAGTCGGGTGGGATCGCTTGCATTGGAAGGTTAAATATTACAGTTCAACAACTATCTTATGATTGAAATATTGACATAAATGTTCGTCACTCTATATTTTGCATCGACCACTTTTGTAACCATTAGATAGAAGAACTAGATTACCTTTGTTACTTAGCTAAATTTCGTTGCAATGACTGTTGCTTTATACAAAGATTATGCACAAAACTTTCATAACTAATGTCAACTAAATTTTCTTTTCTTCTTAATATAAGATGATTTACCACATGTTAGTTCATCTTTTAGTAATCTTTGTTCATAGGGAATGTCATGAGGAGTGCAAAGAAGTTGTATCATCATTGATTTTTATAGCAGCAAGATTCGCCGATGCGTCAAAGCTACGCCAACTAAGAAGTGTAGTTACCGAGAGATTTTGAAATTTATTTGATGTTATGTCAATAAGGAGGTACTGACTCATATTTTCACTATCATAATATATTTTTACTGGATTGACGGTTCAAATCTCACTATTGCCTATTTATTTACAATTCTATTAAAGTAATTCATTTGCGTCATGTTTTGTACTATTCCAATTAGACCAAATGATATAAAGCTTATGTTATAGACTGGATTATTTTTATTGCCATCACTAAATTAAATCCGCAATATATATATATATATGTTTAATATCTCTTTTCGATAAATATTTTTCTTTTAACCGATCCGTGCATCGCGCAGGTATATATACTAGTCAATTATAACAGCCATAGCAACTGCCACGTGTTGAGCACGAAGCTGGCAAGACAACAAAGCATCCCTATAAGCACTCACTACAAGGTGTCCGGTTAATCTGATATCTACCACTAAGCCAATGGGTTGACCCCAAAATAATTCAGAACTTACAAGTATCATTTTTGCATATTGTGCATCGCACGTGGTCTCTATCGGCTGGTCCTTTCCCTTGTTCCTTCTCTTTTCTCAATTCTTTTTTTTTCATCCTATGTCAATATTACATTCGGACTTTGACTAATTTAAATTCACATCACTTAAAGTTCAAAAATAAATAAATGTTTCTTATCTTAATATTTTTATTTTTAAAGCTCGAACCAGATATTATTAGTTTCTCTACCTCACACAAGATTGGAAGTAAGGTATCCGTACACTTCACCTTCTCCGACAACACTTGTGGAGCACACTAGGTAGATGTTTGAACATGATTCTATTTTTTTTTTCAAATTTGAAATTTCACTAAAATTTGAGAAGATGAAGTTACTGTTTGGTTATAATCTTTGCAACATATTTGGATGTCTTTTTTTCAAAATCATAAAATATGATTAATATCACACAACTTGTAAAAAACTTTAAAACTACCCCAATTTGATTATCCTACTTGAAATAAACAATCAAGATGCTATTTTTTTTTTGTTTTGATGAAGTAAGTGAATATTATTAGCCAAAGGCATCAAGAAGATACAAATGTTACAAAGAAAAAGAAGTAGCAGCCCAAAAAATCAACAAAAGATATATCATAAACAATCAAAATGCTATTGTTTAAAAATATAGCGTAAATTTGTAAAACTAAAAATTTTAAAATTTCATTTTTAATTGAAAATTGACGAGAACCACTTTTTCAAATTTGAAAATAGATTTTCAAGTGAAAAAGGAAAAAATGATAAGTTTGTATATCCATTATTTTCAAAATTTTCTTTGAAAAAAAGCAAAAAAGAAAATGTATGTCCAAACGGGCTCTAGGTATGTTATTGTGAATCAAAAAATGTTGGTAAAAAATAAAGAGATCTTATTCTTGGTGATTTAAAAAATTTCATGCAATCATATTCTACAAATTCTTTGGCCAAAGTTTGATGTCATTTCAATTTTTCTATGAACATTTTTTTAATTTGGTTTTGCTAGATACTTACTAAGAAAGTTGGATTTTGATTTCTTTTGAAGTAAGTCATTTTATTTGTACTTGATTATGTGAAATATGAAGCTATGCCATTTTGTTTCATATGAAATTACAATATGATAATCTTCATGTCAAATGATGCAACGTTATAACTGACACAAAACATAAAAAATTAAATTATTCTTGTTGAGATTTGAACTCAAGACCTTTACAAGGTAAGCATGAGTTATAACCAACTCAACTATGAGATTAATATCTTGTTTTAGTTCATATTTTATTTTATGGACTTACTATAAAATTCAAATATAATTCAAAGTGTAACTACGAATGATAAAGACGATGTAAATATTTGATGTATCACGTAATTTTTTCCTTCTTAATTTTAACATTATAAAAAGCCTGCTTAAAACCTCATAATCTTCTCATCTGTGTATTGCAATATTAAAGAAAATGAAAAGAATCTTGTCCTAAAAATTCAGGACTTATTTCGTTTGATATTTTCCAAATGTTTCATCTTTTTCTTCGGTTAGTATCCGATACTTATATTGGAGGTCGACTATATACAATTTGCAATAGTAAAGCCCGAAGCATTCCTTAACAAAAAAAATTTCATATTAGAAGCTCGAACACAAAACTTCTGATTAAGAATGGTGAGATCCTATCCATTTCGCCCCAATTCATGTTGGTCAAATACTCCACTTCCATTATTCTCCAAGCGCATCTTGAGAGTTTGAGTAACATCAAGTGACATCATTCAATTCAATAATTTAGATATCACAACATCCTTTTGCTGAAGTGGTTTACTTTGTTAAATTTGGCAGTGTTGAGCAACTTTCCCCCTTCCTTTTATAAACTAAATTAAAGTTTAAAGGTTATCTACATTTTTCTCCACTTCTTAACCTTCATGAAAAAACATTATTTTAAGTTTGAGCGTTTTGGCAACGTCAATCACATTCAACATAGATTTCCTTGCTCCCATGATCTCATAAACAATTCTGAGTGAGCTGTCAATTTTAACATTTATAGACATCGTATAGGTATATAACTCTATACTATTGATTATTAAATTTTAGGATTAATACACAAATGTAAGGCCCTCAATTTTTAAGTTGTCCAATTAAATAATTTTTATTTGACCGGACACATAAATATATAAATTTAAATCATTAAAAGTTATGTTAACATAGTAAATATTTTTTATTCTTAATCATATATTTCACGTTGGAATCTTAGAAATGAAGTCGAGGTTATTATTCTAAATTAAGTTTTTTTAAACGCTAATTTAAATTAATCGAGCCTCAAAGCAAATATTAAATGGGACAAAAAAAAAGTCAATTTATTCAATTGTTGCACCTTCGTGCAAAGCTTTTTCTTTTATCGTTGTCCTTTCCTTTTTTGCCCCTTTCGGTGGCCTTAGCTACAGAAAATGGACATTCTCGGCTGCTGATTTAATTTTAAACACCCATTTTACATATGCATTGCACGTTTTTTATCTAGGTCTGGGTCAAGCAAAGAATCTTAATGTTTCTTGCAAGATCAGCTATAACTACTCTTTAATTTGTATATAAATTTTTTATATTTTTATTTCTCTGAAGAACTTTATTTCTACGCATTTGGAAATCACCCTTTTCAAATAGAGAACAAATGGATAGATCAAACCCTAAATTCCACCCCCTTCAACTCTAAAGATCGAGTCTTTACTGAAAAGGATCCAAGATTCTTTGCTTATTGAATCTCTGAGGTAAAATCTGAGTTTCCCAGATTACTATTTTTGTGCACTTTCTATTATAGGGTTTGTTTTAATTTGCTACAAATGTTGAAATGTTTAATTCTCTTTTATATGTTTAATTTCATATGGGTATGATTAAAGATCATATTTTTTTGTAGTTACTTCATATGTGTTTCTGTTTGATTCTTTTTACTCAGCATCTTTTTACCCTTTTGTTCTGTGATTCAGTTTTTCAGCTAGGATTCTTCTGTTTTAGCTATAGAAGTATGGTTAAACTTGAATTCTTTTGTTTAATTGTAGAAAATTGAATTCCCCCAATTAGAGGAAAAAAAGATTCGTTGTCAAGATGATGTCCAGATCATATACCAATCTTTTGGATTTGGCATCTGGGAATTTTCCTGTAATGGGAAGAGAGAGGGAGCGGCCGCGGATGATGCCACGTGTAATGACAGTGCCTGGGAGTATATGTGAGCTGGATGATGACCTGGCTCATAGTGTTTCTTCTGATAACTTATCTTCACTTGCTGGTGATCGGATGATTATTGTGGCAAATCTGTTGCCGCTGAAAGCAAAAAGGAGACCGGACAATAAAGGCTGGAGCTTTAGTTGGAATGAGGACTCATTGCTTTTGAGACTTAAGGATGGTTTACCTGAAGATATGGAAGTCTTATTTGTTGGGTCTTTATCCATTGATGTTGATCCAATTGAACAAGATGACGTTTCTAGCTATCTTTTAGATAAATTTAGATGCGTGCCAACGTTTCTTCCGCCTAATATTTTGGAGAAATATTATGAGGGCTTCTGCAAGAGGCATTTGTGGCCGCTTTTTCACTACATGTTGCCATTTTCACCTGATCACGGAGGTCGCTTTGATCGCTCTATGTGGGAGGCTTATGTTTCTGCCAACAAGATGTTTTCGCAGAAAGTGGTTGAGGTGCTTAATCCCGAGGATGATTTTGTTTGGGTTCACGATTATCATTTGATGGTGTTGCCCACTTTCTTGAGGAGGCGGTTCAATCGATTGAGAATTGGTTTTTTCCTTCACAGTCCATTTCCTTCATCTGAGATTTACAGGACGCTTCCTGTTAGAGAGGAAATACTTAAAGCTCTGCTATGTTCTGACCTTGTTGGATTCCATACTTTTGACTACGCTCGACATTTCCTTTCTTGTTGCAGTCGAATGTTAGGTTTAGAGTATCAATCTAAGAGAGGTTATATAGGCTTAGAATACTTTGGAAGGACAGTAAGTATCAAGATTATGCCCGTAGGGATACATATGGGTCACATTGAGTCTATGAAGAAAATTGCATATAAAGAGGTAAAGTTTATGGAGCTAAAACAGCAATTTGAAGGAAAAACTGTTCTGCTTGGAGTTGATGACTTGGACATCTTCAAAGGTATCAACTTAAAGCTTCTAGCTATGGAGCATATGCTCAAACAGCATCCCAAGTGGCAAGGGCAGGCTGTACTTGTCCAGATTGCCAATCCTATGCGAGGTAAAGGAATAGATTTAGAGGAAATACAGGCTGAGATACAGGAAAGCTGCAATAGAATTAATAAACAATTTGGCAAGCCTGGGTATGAACCTATAGTTTATATTGATAAGCCTGTGTCAAGTAGTGAACGAATGGCTTATTATAGTCTTGCTGAATGTGTTGTTGTCACAGCTGTTAGGGATGGGATGAACCTGACTCCATATGAATACATCGTCTGTCGACATGGTGTATCTGGTTCAGAAACAGATTCAGGTGTAGGTGGAGCTGACAAGAGCATGCTAGTTGTGTCAGAATTTATTGGGTGTTCACCTTCCTTAAGTGGGGCAATCCGTATTAACCCATGGAATGTTGAAGCAACTGCCGAAGCAATGAATGAGGCTGTATCAATGGCTGAACAAGAGAAACAGCTACGGCATGAGAAGCATTACCGTTTTGTCAGCTCTCACGATGTTGCTTATTGGTCGAGAAGTTTCTTGCAAGATATGGAGAGAACTTGTGCTGATCACTTTAGGAAAAGATGCTATGGTATTGGTTTGGGCTTTGGGTTTAGAGTTGTTGCCCTAGATCCCAACTTCAGGAAGCTGTCAATTGATGATATTGTGAATGCTTATATTAAGTCTAAGAGCAGGGCCATATTCCTGGACTATGATGGAACTGTGATGCCTCAGAATTCTATCATCAAGTCTCCAAGTTCTGAAGTTATCTCCATCCTAAATAGAATTTGTGGTGATCAAAACAATACAGTCTTCATTGTTAGTGGCAGAGGGAGGGAAAGCCTAAGCAAGTGGTTTTCTCCTTGTAGGAAACTGGGACTTGCAGCAGAACATGGCTACTTTTTGAGGTCTGTTTCTTCTCTTTCCCTGTACAATATCAACTGATATCAATGTTACTTGCATTTTGGTACCTTAATTACTAGTGTTTCTTTTGGTTACGTTATTCACAATGTCAGTCATTCTAGTTGCTGTGGGCTTGATATGGACTATCCCTGTTTCCTATATCTACTTTTTGTGTGGTGTCAAAAACAAATGTCTAGTGTGCTGTTAAAAGGTGTAATGCAGAATGAGCATTCTTGCAAATGAAGAAAAAGTGATATAGGTCATTTTTTATCTCATGTGATACAGTTTCCATTTTAGGATGTCCCTAACATTTGATATAGTTGTTAGAATGATGATATCTGATTTTATGCAGCTTTACATCTTTCAGTAATTCAAATTCATTTACTAATCCAATCATCGCAGTAGCTTCTCAAATCTCTATTGTACTACCTGATCAAAACAATTTAGTCTTATTTTTCTATCATGGTTAATATAGTTTTGTAGTCAACAGTGGCGACGCCAAAAAATTTCAATAAGAGTGTTCAAATTGTAAACACCCTTCGCTAATGAGCTATGCAAGGGTGTTCAGAGTCAATTTTTTTTAATCTATAATAAGTAATATTTTACCCTATAAACAAGAGTATAATTTTCGGTGAAGTGTGTTCAGTTGACCACCCTTGGCCACAGATAGCTTCGCACCTGGTAGTCAACTTAAGTCATTGAACTTCATGCCCTGACAATCTGCTCCTTAGTGATTGTTGAGATTCCTGTGCTAATGATTTCTGGCAATCTGCGCTGCCATCAGGATATGGTCTGACTCAGCCAAGATTATCTGCATGAATCAGGGAATGCTGTTTTCCAGGTCAATCTTTTGCTCTTCTAGGTTTGCTAACTTTTAGTTTTCTGACAATCCAGATGGGCTGAAGATCAGGAATGGGAAGTATGCAGTCAGAGCTCTGATTTTGGTTGGATGCATCTTGCTGAACCCGTGATGCAATCCTACACAGACTCTACAGATGGTTCTTGCATAGAAAGAAAGGAAAGTGCTATAGTGTGGCAGTATCGTGATGCGGATTCTGGATTTGGGTTTTCTCAGGCAAAGGAGATGCTTGATCATCTAGAGAGTGTTTTAGCAAATGAACCGGTTGCTGTGAAAAGTGGCCAGTTCATTGTGGAAGTGAAGCCCCAGGCACGTATTACTTATCCCAATTTCCATATGTTTTCGTTCTTATTTGTTTCTTATGTTCCAAGATTTACATTTATCAAATGGTACTTAGCTTCCTCAGTAAATGACCCCTTTTCATGTTGATGACAGTCTCAGTACACTTTTGATTTCCTATAAATGATCTCTGGATGAAACTTTTTATTAGCAATCGGGCATCTTGAGAAATATGAATATGGTGTTGACCATATAACTTATACATCTTCGTTTCCTGTATACAATAATTGTACTGATCTCAACATTAAGTCTGGCATTTGCTTTCTGAGTTGCCAATTTTGTTATATTGCTTGTGAGGATGGTGTACATTCTTCCTATTTGTAAGTGTGAATGGTGTGCATTCAAGCTGGTATACATCAACCTTCATTAACAATTCCTATCTTGTAAGTGAGTATCATCATTCTCCACATTAAGTGCAAAGCATTATCCCATTTTAAATCCATGTGTAGCTTATCTACGAATCAAGGTGCCTTAAGTATTTTCTAACATTCATGTAAGTAGGTGACAAGCAAGTAGCTGGCATATATGTCCTGTCTAGAAAGATTAATGTTACATAATGATTTTAACGCAGTGATAGTGTTTTCTCTTCCACTATTCTGATGGCTGTTGTCAAATTCCTGAGCATCCAGAGTATATCTTCCTATTTTAATAATTTTTGACATGTATTCTAAGCAGTTCTCTAATGTGTTAATCCTAGCTTGTGTTTTTAATAACCTTACTTTTGTCTTGTCATTCTAGGGTGTTACCAAAGGTTTAGTTGCAGAAAAAATCTTTACATCTTTAGCAGAGAAAGGAAGACGGGCGGATTTTGTGCTTTGCATTGGTGATGATAGATCTGATGAAGATATGTTTGAAATCATCGGCGATGCTTTGTCCAGAAATATTATTTCATATGATACCAAGGTATTTGCTTGCACAGTTGGACAAAAACCTAGCAAAGCTAAGTATTACTTGGATGACACATCGGAGGTGGTGCTAATGCTCGACTCCCTTGCTGAAGCCACTGATACTCCAGTGACTTCAGATGAAGAACCTGAGAGCTCCTCATGAATGTAGCTACGCAGTTGCTTGGTTTGCTTGGTTACCTTCTCTGCTGAATGTATATTTCAGGTCTGGAGATCAGTTTGTCCATTTGATAGTTTATGTTTTGAGGTTTAAGAAAAATGGAATCTCAAATTCTGCTCAATCATTCATTCCTTTCTGGTTTTTTTCTATTCTTTATGACAAGCCTGGATGTAATATATTTTGTGAGAAGGAGAGAAATACAGAAGATGAATGCAGATTCTTAAGGGAAAGAAATTGTGCAGTGCTGGAGGGCATTGAGCATTTATGTGGAATCGGAGAATCGTAAGAAGAGAGGGACTGAGCCAAAGATGTCAGACATGGTATCTGTAAGATCGACAAGGGCAGAGAATTTATTAGGACAGACAAAAGTTTGTGTCATTCTTGAAATATGCTGAAACGAAATGAAGTTCTTGCAGTTCGGGCTGCTTACACCAATTGTGGTGGCAAAGCTTTAACTGAAGACTGCTTCTGGCTGCTTGACAGTTGAATTGGTTAGTACATGAGGGTTTCTTCTTCATTTTCTTCTTTCTTATAAGTTAGTAGTATGTTGGACCTAGTTTAGATTATAGCATTGTGTCTGTGGACATGGAATCTGTAGCTGGGTAATAAGCGTCAAGAATGTGATTTGAGGCAATGGTTTCAGCAAGTTTTATAATTGTACAGTCTAAGAATAGGATGTGAATTGGGAGAAATTCTCTCTTCTTTTTAAAAAAAAAATATTAGGTCCTATCAAAAGCATTGTGCATATAAGTTAATGCAAGAGCAATTTGTTTTAAAGATTAGAGTTTTCTAATTGTGAAGCTCTCTGCCACCTATGTATTTTAACTATCTTGATGGTGCATTCAATTTTTACTAATTTATTTGCCTTTGCAACATTTCTACTATTTATATTGGGAGAATATATAGTGTTGTTTGATGAATTCTTGTGATGCTCTCTTTTAAGAAGTTGGTAGCTTAGAACTACTAATTTATCCTTTTCTTGTTAAGAAAACGATTTATAACATGGACAGTAAGGGAATGGAAGAGATACACTTTTGGGACGACTCTATTGGATATTATGTGAGAGAATCTGTTGGAAATTTGAAGTAACAACTGGAGCACATATTAGTCAACTGGAATTTGCATTAGACTTATTAAACTAATAAAAATAGCTTTTTACTTTGGAAATAGAAATTAATTATAAATATTAAACCAATTATCCTTAAAATCTCAAATTCACACGTTTGTAGAAACTAGTAACTACATTATAGTAGTAAAGCATCTTTACCAGGAAAAAAGAAGGAAACGAAAAAACCCATTCTCTTCTTGGAAAAATCTGGTGACAAATCAAACTAAAGGGAAATAAAATGGGGTCGAAGAACATATATGTAAATACATTTGGACACATGGTATTCTGAGAAATACTGTATTCACTTTTCAATATGAATGAAAATAAATAAAAGATCTAATTTTTGTGAATCTCTTTCAAGGTTTGAATATTGTTACATCTAGCAGAGGAAACAATGGTTCATAAACAGTCTCAATATGAGAAAAGGGGGAACGACCATTACCTACAGTCAGATTGTCACCAATAATCTCCACAAGAACAACAGCCATCTTTGAAGTGATGAAACCTACTGGCATCGCGTACAATAATTTCTCGCTTTTTAATCTTGGATATGTACTTAATAGCCACATGGCAATCGCCACAAATTCGTAAATTCTTCATTATCCTAATTGTAAAACCCTCGGGGGTGTTCAGTAGCGCAAAAGCAATTGCTAATTTTTCACTGTGATGGACCAAGTTGTGCTCTTTTTCCTCTAAATCCATATCATGCAAAACGGACGCTGTATCAGGAACATAGCCCTCTAACTTCAGTTCTGCAATCAATTCCTTTAAGTATACATCAACCTCTTCCGACTGTGGATGAGATTTATCCCCCATAATAAAGTGGTGAATCTGGTTCTTTAACTCCAGCCAGCTTATTCCTGGTTCTTTCTTTACTCCCCTATCCCTCATTGATTTCCTCACTTCAGAAACATACTTCCACCTTTTAGCAGATGCATGAACATTAGCAAGGAGCACATATGAAGCTGAATCCTGAGGATCAATCCTCAAAACTTCTTCAGCTATACTCCTAGCCATATCGGCATTTTTATGAATTTTACAGGCCGATAGCAACGTCTTCCATATGACAGCATCTGGCTTCACAGGCATAGATCCAATAAGAGCTTCAGCCTCCTGCAAACGGCCTGCTCTTCCTAGGAGATCAACCACACATGTATAGTGCACCAGTTGAGGTTCCACATTGTACTTTTCCACCATACAGTTGAAAAATTCAAGCCCTTCGTCCTTCATCCCACTATGACTACAGGCATAGAGCAAATTCAAGAAAGTCACATCATTAGGTACCAGTCCCTCCTGCTCCATGCGATGAAACAACCCAACCGTGTCCTTTCCTTTCCCATGAAACCCGTAAGCAGATATCATAGCACTCCACAAAACAATATCAGCTTCCTCCCTTTCCTCAAATATCTTCTCAGCTTCATCTAAACACCCACTTTGAATACATGCTAATCAAGGAACTAACAACTGCAACCACAGAAATTGCTCCAGTTTTTATAACCTCAGAATGAATCTGCTGTCCCTGTCCTATCGTAGCCAGCTCCGAACACGAGCTGATCACACTAACAGAAGTTATCTTATCCGGTGTAAACCCAGCGATTTTCATCAAAGAATACAGCTCCAATGTACCCTCAAAACATCCATTCTGAGCCTTACCAGCAATAAGAGTATTCCAAGTCGCGACAGTTGGAGCTGGCATTGACTTGATCACTATCTCTCCTTCACTTAAGCTACCAGACTTCATGTACATGTGCGCCAATGAACTTGCAACAACCAGATGGTCCTCTAAGCCCAATTTCAATACACAACCATGAACCTGCCTGCCCTTATTCACATCCTTCAAGCCAGCACAACCTCTTAAAACACTTGCAAGAGTAAATGCATCAGGCAAGTAAGCCAATCCATGCATTTGTGAAAACAAACTCAATGCCTTGTCATTGAACTCAAACTGAGTCAATCCAGTAATCATTGCATTCCAAGAAGCCAAATTTCTCTCACCCATTTCATCAAACATCTTAGAGGCACCATCCAAATCGCCAACTTGTGCATACCCACCAATCAAAATGTTAAAAGACATGACATTTCTTTTAGGCAATTTATCAAACAGTGAAACCGCAGTATCTAGCTGACCCGACTTCGTGTACGCATTAAGGAGGTGGTTGGCAACAAATTTGTCTTTGAAACAGCCAGAGGTTAGTATGAGAGAATGCAGCTGTTTGGTGAGGGAAAAAGATTTTTTTTGGATGCATGATTGTAGAAGGTAAGAGAAATAAGATGGGTTGTCCCATATTAGGAAAGAGAACTTATTGAACGCTTCTTTTACGTAACCTTGAGAACATAGGATTGAAAACTCAGTGGCGGATGTCGAGAACGGCCGAGAGTTTGATGAACGGAGGGGAAGGAAACTCAGAGGTCTTAGACAAAACTGTTCCATTCGTTTAAAAGTTCAAGTTGGTCGTTGCCTTTTATTTTGTCCTCTCATTTTTATGTGTCTTGGTTTGGTATCCTCTCATTTCAAATTAAAGGTACATATACTATAGTATTGAACACAGGGAAGGGTCACATATGCCTCTAAACTATATGTTTTGGATCAGTAATATCATCCATCCATATATTGGGCTAAATATGTCATTTCATTAATGTTTTTGACTCACAAATGCCATTTGAGTTAATAGAGTGACACGTGTCATCATCATATTGCTCAATTTTAAATATTTCGTCATTAATTAAAAGACTCATTATTCATACCCAAAAAATAATTTTCAAAAACAATTCTTCTAAATATTTTTTACTAAAAATTGAAGAAAAAAAAACGGATTTTTTCCTAGTTTTTACACAAAAAGAGATTTTTTTTACTAAAACAATATTTTTGTAAAACAAATCTAAAAAGAAATATTTTTGTAAAAACTGAAAAAAAAAGTAGATGTTTTTTGTTAAAATTTCCAGATTTTTTCATTTTTTACAAAAGACACATTTTTTATTCTAAAATTTTTTCTAGTTCTTTTGCTAAATTGGAAAGCAATTGAAAAAAAAACTAGAAAAATATTATGTGATGATGTAAAAATTTCATGACACGTATCCAACTTAAACTCTATATTATAATACAATAATACACATATATCGTCGTTGCAAAAATGGGAAAAAACTAGATTTAGCAAAACCTGAAAAATTTGCTTTGATGTGACTAGTTTTTTTTGCGAAACTAGAAAAACTTGAAAAAAAGCTAGAATAAAAAATGGGTCTTTTGTAAAAACCGAAAAAAACTAGAAATTTTAGCAAAAAACATCTACTTTTATTTTCTAGTTTTTTCAAAACTATTGCTTTTTAGATTTTATTTTTGTTTTACAAAAATATTATTTTAGTAAAAAAATTTATATTTTTGTAAAAACAGGAAAAAAATACATTTTTTCTTCCGTTTTTTAGTAAAATAAAGTTTTAGAAGAATTGCTTTCGAAAATTAATTTTTGGGTATGAATGATGTGTCTTTTTAATTAATTACGAAATATTTAGAATGGACCAGCAGGACGATGACACATCTCCCTCCGTTAACTCAAATGGCATTTGTGAGCCAAAAACATTAATGGAAGGACATATTTGGCCAAATAGGTGGATGAACGTATAGTTTAGGGGCATATCTGACCCTTTATGTTTTTACATTCTTGTGATCTTATAGCTTTAGATGGTTGTTACCCATTGTATTGTATCGTTTTGTCAGATTTAATTTTATTTGATCGTATCGTTATTGTATTGTGTCATTATATTCATTATTATATAATGATGAAAAGACTGTAATGAACTTACTATTTTCGGAATGTAACAAAAGAATAATTGAGAAATGAAAGAAGAGTTTTATTAGAATTTAGTGGCAATCGAATGATTTTACAATATTGTCGAAAGTTACAATGGAAATACAAATCTAAAGATTAATCTGCAGCTCCGTTGACGAATTCAACTTGGAAAGAAAAAGGAAATTAAGATAGGAAGAAGAAGATAATTAAGAGAACGAGAGAGAAAAGAGAGGATGAATACCCTAGTTTCTTATTTCATTCTTCAGACCGCCTTTCTCAATCTTAACAATACCTCCTCGTTGAAATCAACCTTGTCCTCAAGGTCGGAACTGAGCTGCAAATGTCAGAAATTGACCATTAATATACCCCTCCCCCAATCCTCCCACGTTGCCTCATCAACACTTAGATTAGTCCAATGGACTAACACCTTCACCGCATCAACATTATTGAACTTCACCGTTCGTCACTTCAAAATGGCAAGAGGCTGTACAAGGACACGCCCCTCATTGTCACAAACTGGGGGTTGATGGTTGGACTCTATTGATGGTCCTACTCGCCGCTTCAGTTGAGATATGTGGAAGAACGGATGGATCTGTGAACCCGGAAGTAGATCCAAATGGTAAGCCACTCACTACCTTTTTAAGTACTATGTAAGGTCCATAGTACTTAGCGCATAGTTTCAAATTCTTTCGTACTGCCACAAATTCTTGTCTATAAGGTTGAAGCTTAAGGTAGACAAGGCCGCCTTCATTGAGGACTCTATCAGTCCTATTCTTGTCTGCGTAGAACTTCTTACGGGCCTGGGCCTATACAAGATTCTCCTTGAGCTGGTGTAGCATCTGTTGTTGTTGTGCAAGACATGCACCAACCTGTGAGGGTGAGGATTGGGGCAGAGACCCCAATGAAATTTGGGGTGGGGCAAAACCGTAAAGTGCTTGAAAAGGGGTAGTTTTTAAGGAGCTGTGATGATTGGTATTATACCACCACTCCTCTAATAAAAACCAAGTAACTAGGTTCAAAAGACACCATAGATCTGAAATAGGATTCCAAGCATCGATTGAGTCTTTCAGTCTTCCCATCTGTTTGGGGATGGTAGGCTGTGGACATTGTAAGCTTGGTTCCCAAGGTTCTGAACAACGCTACCAAAATTGACTTGTAAAAATAGAGTCTTTGTCTGAAACTATGATCTTAGGAATACCGTGAAGTTTATAAATATCCTTCAAGAAAAGGCTGGCCACATCTTTGGTTGTGTAAGGATGTTTTAGGGCAAAAAATGTCCATACTTACTGAGTGTGTCAACAACAACCAAAATAGCATTCTTTGAGTAGAAGAAGGTAGTCCTTCAATAAAGTCCATGGCTATGTCTTACCAAGGAAATTCAGGAATAGGAAGTGGTTGCCAAAAGCTCTGCAGGATGCACATTTTCAGTCTTAACTATTTGGAAAGTGTCACATTCAGACACCCATTTAATAATTCAGCCTTCATATTGGGCCAATAAAATATAGCTTGGACCCTTTTATAAGTCCCATGCTGCCCAAAATGACCCCCTAAAGGAGACAAGTGTAATGCCTCAAAACATTTCAGCCTCAGATTAGCTCCTTTGCCCACGAAGATCTTTCCATCAAACCTGATAACTCCTTGAGTTAAGGCATATTTAGGTTTGCCTCCAGGGTTAGTGATTAACTCAGTTATGAGCTGTTTTGCCATGGGATCATGCTCATAATTCAACTCTATCTATTTCATCCAAGTAGGTTCCACAGTAGAAATATCACACAATTCAAACTCCCCTTCTTGTCTTCTGGATAAGTCATCTGCTACTCTATTTTCAACCCCCTTTTTGTACTGTATCTCATAGTCCAACCCCAACAGCTTAGTGAACCCTTATTGTTGTAATGCAGTAGTCACTCTTTGTTCCATCAGATATTTCAAACTGTGATGATCAATTTTTATGATAAAATGACTCCCTTGTAGGTAGTGTCTCCACTTGTCAACTGCAGATAACACAGCCATGTACTCCTTCTCATAAGTAGATAACCCCATGTGTCTAGGGGCTAATGCTTTACTGAAAAAGGCAATAGGTCCGCCTTCCTGAATTAGCACTGTACCTATTCCCTTATCACAAACATCAGTTTCAATAATGAATGGCTTAGTGAAGTCTGCTAATGACATTATAGGGGTTGTTGTCATAGCTTCCTTAAGCTGACAAAATGCTTGTTCAGCCTCTTAATTCCACTGAAAAGTTTCCTCAACAAGTTTGTCAATGGTTTGCTAATGATTCCATATGACTTAATACACCTCATGTAATATCATGTCAGCCCTAGTAACCCTCTCAAAGACTTAATTGAGTTAGGAATAGGCCATTTAGACATGGCCTCAATCTTAGAAGGGTCAGTAGACACTCCTTCTCCAGTGATAATGTGCCCCAAATAATCTACTCTATATTGTCCAAAAGAACACTTGGACAGTTTAGCATAGAGTTGTTCAGTTCTTAATACCTCCAGTATCTTTGAGGGATGGATGACATGAGTTGACATAGAAGGATTGTATACCAAAATTTCATCAAAAAATACTAGAACAAACTTCCTCAAGTAAGGTTGAAATACATGATTCATTAAGGATTGAAATGTGGCAAATGCATTGATCAAATCAAAAGGCATAACCCTAAACTCATAACGAGCCAAGTGAGTTATGAATGCAGTTTTGTATATATCACCCTCTCCCATTCTGATTTGGTGATAACCTGCCCTTAAGTCAATCTTAGAATACACACTTGATCCACATAACTCATCCATTAAATCATCCACTAGAGGAAATGGAAACGGTCATGTTATTTAATTCTCTATAATCAGTACAAAACCTCCAATACTACCATCCTTCTTTTTAACCAAGAGTACAGAGGAAGAAAAAGGAGAATGACTGGGTTGTATCAGTCCATTATGCAGTATCTCATTTACTTGTTTCTCTATTTAATTTTTTTGGAAATAATTGTACATGTATGGTCTGATACTGACTGGATTTGCATCTACTTTCAGGGGAATGTGATGATCATGCTCTGGGGGGGGGGGGGGTAGGGTAGGGAAGTAGGCTCAGCAACCACATCTACAAACTGATTGAGGAGTGTACTAATTGTTGCAGGTATTTCCCCTTCTTTTTGCTCTTCTGTAGCTGAGATAGTGAATAGATTAACCCAAATTGTCTTCCCTTTTTTGTATCAGTCCATTATGCAGCATCTCATTTACTTGTTTTTCTATTTCATTTTTTTGGAAAAAATTGTACATGTATGGTTTTATACTGACTGGATTTGCATCTACTTTTAGGGAAATATGATGATCATGATTACTCTTGGGGGGATGGGAGGGTAAGGAAGTAGGCTTAGCAAACACATCTACAAACTGATTGAGGAGTGTACTAATTTGCTGCAGGTATTTCCCTTTCTTTTGCTTTTCTGTAGCTGAGATAGTGAATAGATGAACCCACACTGTCTTCCATTTTTTGAGTAGCTGTTTCACCCCATAGGCAGACATACTTTTTAGCCCCCTTTGGTTGTAAATCCCTTTTAACTCCACTTTTTTTCCTCTATGAGTCACTTCCACCTTGTACTCTATAAAATCCAAGAGCACAGGGTTGTGTTTTTCATCCAGTCCCCTCCTAAAATCATTTCATTTCCTCCCTGTCTAATCAACTTCACTGGATCATCAAATTCCACTCGTTGAATCGTTCATTTAACAAGTAGACAATTTTGATAACTCATCACATGGTTTCCATTAGCCACAATAACCCTCATAGGAGAGGTCTCCTTGATTGCACATCCCATTTTTAGAAGTTTTTATGTACAGAAAACTGTGGGTACTCCCTGAGTCCAACAAAATTTACGTACTATTTTCCTAGATTCACCCCTTGGTCTAATAGTATACGGAACCTCAGTCCCCCTGATAAAGCATTTAGACTAATTGCTTCATCAACTACCTCTTCCTCTTGGAAGTAGGGCTCTATTTCTTCAATTCATGTGCCCTCCATTTCATTTGCCCCTTGATCAGTGCTACCAGAGATATCATTTAACAGTCTCTGTTTGCACTGATGCCCAGTGTCACACCTCTTTTTTACCGCCCCCGAAAGGGTAAAAGGGAGTTTTTTCAATTAAAGGACAATCGAAATGGGATTTGTTTATTTAATTCAGAGTCTCCACTTGGGAGATTTATGGTGTTCCTAGTTATCGGTTGAATCCCGAATCAAGGAAAAGATTGATTCTGTTTAACAATCCGCGAACCAAAAATCTGGATAAGGCATTCTGTTAACCCGGAAGAAGGTGTTAGGCATTCCCGAGTTTCGTGTTTCTAGCACGATCACTCAACTGTTATATTCGGCCTGTTTATATAATTTTTAAACATGCTGTAACTTATGTGCAAATTCTAACTTTTATCCGCTTTTATCATTATTATTATTTTATAGGGAATTGCAATGTCGTAAAAACGTATCTCGAACCACGTTACAACCAGTGTACTCGTGGTTTGTTGACACACTTCGACTTCGTCGAGATTTAGATTTGGGTTGCATAAATGCACACCCGAGTTTAGGAAGATAAGATTAATTAAAGCGTGCCCTAAAGAGACTAACGTATTGTTATTTTTTTTTTTGGAAAAGCCGTGGAGTTTGCTAAGCGGCTAATTCCGAAGTCTATCCAATTATTACACTTTTTATTGAGGGCCCCACAATTTTGTGCATTTTTATTTGGCGATACACGTCTCATTTATTTTAAAAGGATAATCCAAAAATGACTACATTTTCTCTATTAAGTTTGTCTCTAAATATGAAAAAAAAAGAAAAAGTCCTAATTTATTTTCATGCTTGGCGAGTTCGGGTCTCTTATTAGTTATTAGATTTACGCTAGCTATTAACAGAAAAATGCACTTGAACTCGAAAGATGGAAAATTGCCTCATGTCTTATTCTATAAATGAACTATTAAAACAGATATGCATACAAGATTGACAAAATATTGAAAATGAACTAACCATTCTCTGAATTGATTTAAACTAAAATTTCTAACATTGATTTAGACTAATGGAATTAACGACTAGAAAGTATTATTAACATGGATGCAAATATTTGACCTATATGCTGCCAAACGAAATCAAGTACTACTTAATTAAACAGTGTTCCTACAAGTTTCCAAAAAACAAGTTTTTTTGTTCAATGAGGTAATTACTGGGTATTTGGAAATAGCCTAAAGAGCCTAACCTGCCTTGGAGATATACTATTTAACAAATAATACCGAAACCACAGAACATGATTTCTACAACATGAATCAATTTTAACTAAGCATACGAGGGTGGAAGTTTACAACTAAACTACTAAACATTATTCAGTTATACATAACCCATACTTGCAAATTCTAATAGGATACATGAGCTATCATATATATAAAACTTAATATCCAATATACATACTAAAACAAATTTAAAAGAGGCAACTTCAACTTCCTTATTTCTATATTCATACTTCGACTTTCAGCTTACAGGAAACCAGTATATCAATGCATGTACCTAGTATTTGGCAAAGCAAAAGGAGAGGAAGATCAGTAGAAGCAGTAGTAGTACAACGATAGTAATACAGCAAACCAGTAGAACCTCCAGTAACAAATAGTGCAGGAAACCCCGGGAATAGATTAACCGAGCAGAGAACCAAGATGCTCAAATGGAACAAATACTCCAATCCCAATGGAAACCCAACAGTAAACCCAGGTAATCCCACTTGAATGCCATTAGTATTAGAAAATGAGCACAGACCAACAGAGAAGCAACCAGTTGCAAGAAGTAGTAACTTCTGATTTTTGACACTCAAGAAAATAAGCTTGAAGCTTGAACAATAGCAATTAATGTTGATTTTTAACAGTGAAGAAGAACTAATTTTTCTTCAATTTTTAACTTTCAAACACTCTCAAATTCTTAAGATTCCAAAATCTTTTTATCTCATCTCAAGTTCTGAAATTTCTATCTCCAAATTCAGTCCCCTTTCTAAGTATCAAATGACCCCTATTTATATCCCAAGCAAGACTCTCTCCTCCTATCCTTTAGTTATTATTACTACCCTCTTTTTATTTTCCCTTTTCCATTCTTTGCTTTCCAGCCCAAAAATATTCCACTCCATGTGGGTTCTTTACCCTTTTATCATTACTTATACTATTTCTAATTCCAATTAAGTAAATATTTTTATTACTTAGTGGCCCCCCTCTACCAATTAATTCAAATTAAAGTTGTTAGGGACCTATAGGATAGACCACTCAGTCAAACCAGATTTCTTTATTTTCTATTCCTAAAATACCCCTGAATCCTACTGACTACTACTATTCTGAATCAGAACATCAGCAAACAGAACTATTCTCTAATTAGCAGCTAAGGCCAATCCTTAATATCAGTTGAGCAAGCTCAAATAACCAAACACAAACAAAAGAACTTATTTCAAAGCATTTAAACATGGAAAATCATCCACTACTAGAAAATGATGAACTGAACTGATCAGCTCAGTTCTTCAATTCAAGTAATTAACTAGCTCATCTAATTGCACACTTGGAGCAGAAATGAAATAGGCTAAGAATACCACTGACACTTTGAACAAAATCAACTATTATCCTGTTTTTCATTTCGACTTTTAAAATTAATTAATCGACGATACTTAACGGATCGATTACGCATAATTGGTAATAAGTAAGCAAAATATACAAACAGACACACATGTAATTTCAGTGACATTCTGACAGAGACAGTGAGTTACCAGACAATCAACTGATCGACGACATTAATTGAATCGACCTTATGAACTTACAACACACACAATCATATAGCAAGCAAACAGAATCAAATACAACAACTAGGTGATTCATGTGGCTTTGGACAGAATAGGGAACTTATGAAACTTAACTATCTGACGACATTGTTCATCGAATGTATAGCATCATACACACTTTAACAATGAACAGAAGAAAAATACCAAACAAAGGGTTATTGAAGATGGACAGAACAGATGATGAAAAATCCATAAAACTGAACTAAACGTATAAACAGCCATTAATAGTACAAAAAAAATAAAATCAGGGGGAAAGGAGAGAATACCTCAGAGATATTCAAACACGAACAGACTTGACTCGAACTCGGACACGAACCTTTTGAGGTCGAACTGACCTTAATCGAGTGTTCTCAACTGAGAACGTGTCGACTAAGGTCCATTGAACACCCAAAAGTCCTTTTATTTTGACATAAATCCCGGCTTAGGTTTTTTAGGGTTCTTGGGCTCGATTTGGGATTCGAGCATTTCTTGGAAGATTCGAACCAAACCAATAGTAATTGGGGTATGAGGGGGTTAGGAGGTGTTGTGGTATGAATTTGGGATGGTTTTGGTTCAAATTCCGTTTGGCTCGAATCTTCAATTGAAGATTCGAGGAGATGGGGATTGATTTGAGCCAAACTAATGCCAAATTCGGATTGAGGGTGTTAAGGGGGATCTATGGTGTTAATTTCATGGCTGGCGAACCTCAGGCCGCCGGGTTTCAGGCGAGCGGGTAGGGTGGAGGCTAGGGTTTCCATGGGTGTGTTAGTCTCTAAGCTTGAGAAAGACGATGGGGTGTGTAGACTTTGGGGTGGGGTAATGGTTTTAGGTTATATAGTATGGGGGAAGGATCCAGGGACCAGGATTGTTTCATTTAAATTAAACGGGGTCGTTTAGATTAGTTGGGGCACTGGGTCGACCCGGGTCGAAATGTGTAGAAAATCATTCTATCTATGATATGTGCGCTTTGGTTGTATTAGCATGATTTTCAGGTATAGGTATTGATGAATGACAAACAATGAAGTCAAGTGTCAAACAACGTTATTATATGACAAACAATCAAGATTGAATGCCGAGAAGCATATTGATGACGGAATTGCATAGACAAGCCAAAGACGAGCTCAAATGTTCAAGACCAAAGACCCAAGGCATAGGTCGTTAGGTAGAACAAATGTAAGAGCAACGCTTAAGTTATGTCGTCTTTTGGCTCAACATAGGTCATCATAAATGTGCATAAAATCATTTTATTAAATCATATTTATCATAAACATATTTTATTAAATCATATTTATCATAAACATATTTTAAATACTTCAAACAAAATGATGTTAAAGTTTTCATTTTAACCAAAATGGTTTTTGAAGTAAGTTTTCAATTCTGGAAGAGAATAATCGATTATACACTTGAGCATAATCGATTAAAATGGTTTTTGAAGTTAGTCTTCAATTCTGGAAGAGAATAATCGATTATACACTTGAGCATAATCGATTATATGTATCCGTTGCCGAAGTTTTCAATTCTGCCGCAAAATAATCGATTATACAGGCTATATAATCGATTATATGTGAGCAGAATCTGCTTCCGATTTTGTAACGGTAAAAGGATAATCGATTATGCAAATCCAATAATCGATTATCCTTGCATAAAATCAGCATAATTGATTGTCAATTAAGCAACGGACTTGCACCCTCTAACCCCTATAAAAAGAGGTCTTTTGAGCTGATTTTAAATACACAACACCTCCCAATATTGATATACATATTGACATTATTTGAGCATCATATTAGAGCTTTTGTTAAGCCATTTGAGAGACAACTTTGAGTTGTTCATAGAGCAAAATTTGTATCTCTTTATCTACTCTTTTGAGAGAGTTCTTGTTGTAAAAGAGAAAGGTGTTTGAGAAGAACATATCTTCTCATTGATTGTCGGGTTCGCTAAGTACCCTAAGTCTTAGTGTGTGAAGTCTTGTGGTGCGGTATCCACGAGCAAGGTTGAAGTCTTGAGGTGCGGTATCCTCGAGCAAGTTGAAGTCTTGTAGAGTGTACATCTACGAGCAAGTGTAACGGTTTGTTAGGCACCCGAAAGCTTAACGGAGTTAGTGGAATCTCGAGAGAGTCTCTCGGGGACTGGACTAACCACAAGTTGTGGTGAACCAGGATAAATTCGGTATGTTCTTTCCTTGCTATTTTATTACCGAATTTATTTTATTCCTGCAATTTTAATTTCCGCAATATTTATTAATATTCTCGTGCCGCACTATTCACCCCCCCCTCTAGTGACGGGCATAAATCCTAACAATTGGTATCAGAGCCTAACTCTCTGAAAGCCTTAACCGGTTGAGAGCGATATATATATATATATATATATATATATATATATATATATTTTTTTTTTTTTTTTTTGAGAATACTGAACGCAGGAATAATGAGCGAAGGTCACTCCATCGAGAGGCCTCCATTTTTTTATGGAAGAAATTATACATACTGGAAAGAGCGGATGAGAATCTTCATCCAATCACATAACTTCCGATTATGGCAAATCATCAAGAAAGGTAAACAAATGTCAACAAAGAAAGTTGGGGAAATCATGGTTCTAAAGGAGGAAAATGAATATGATGCCGAGGACATCAAGAAGGTTGAAAGAAACGCAAAGGCCGTCAACTTACTATTTTGTGCGGTGAATCCGGACGACTATCGGAAAATCTCTTGTTGCACAACCGCAAAGGAAATGTGGGATAAACTCGAGATCACTTGACGAAAGCTCTCTAAAAAACACTCTTATGTTCTTAAGTCTTTCAAAGACTTGTATAAATGCATATAGAATAATTCTCCAAGATTTTCCTATTTATAGATCATGAGTGGTGATTTCTCTTAGCCCTAGATTCTAGACTTTTGCATTTTGCTTTTAATATCACACATTCCCTAGACAGATCTTCCTTCTTATTGTTAATTATCTCAGACTCATCAATGAACTCCAATAATAATTTATCCAGCAGTTGAGATACAACTGCTGGATACAAAAAAGAAGGAAATTATAATAGGTGAATCCAGCATCTGATAATTGAAAGAAAAATCGATAATATGTTCGAACGATTCTCAATGATCGTCAACGATCTTCATGCTCTCGGAAAAGTATACTCGAACAAAGATCTAGTTCGAAAAATCCTACGGAGTCTCACTCCCAAATGGCATTCCAAAGCAAATGCTATCCAAGAGTCGATAGGAATCACGGACGTCACAATTGATGGACTACGAGGTAATCTTAAAGCTTATGAAAGCACAATTCTTAATCCGTATCTTAGAAGTAATTCGAATATTGCCTTCAAAGCCTCATCCTCTAAAAGAGAAGAGGTAAGTGACTCGGAAAATGATGATGCCATTATTTCCAATGATATAATTGAAAAGTTTTATAAGTTTATGAAGAAGGAAATAAAGAAGGAAGAACCAAGTCCTTCATGTCAAAATTGTGGAAAACTTGGCCACACCAAATCACATTGTCCAAAATCAAAGGACAAGAAAAAGAAGAAACATCATAGGCGCGTAACATGGGATTCGGACAGCTCGGGCGATGAAACTGCCGCACTATGCCTCATGGCCAACGAAGAAGAAGAGGTAAGTATTTCTAACTCTTACTCGTTTGAAGAAATACAAAATGCCTATGATGAACTATATGGTGAATTTGTTAAAGCTTCCAAAACCATAAAAGATTTGAAGAAAACACTTTCTTTGCAAGAAAAAGATCTTGAGAAACACTTTCTTTGCAAGAAAAAGTTTTTGAGAAAACACTTTCTTTGCAAGAAAAAGATTTTGAAAAACAACCTTCTTTAAAAGAAAATGATCTTTTAGAAAATGACAATACTGTTCTTAAAAATAAAATCAAATTTTTAGAAGAAGAAAATAGATTTTTGGAAAATGACAATATCGATCTCAAAAATAAAATCAAGGAGATGAATGAAGCCTCTTTAATTGTTCAAAGTTCAAATTGTTCTTCTTGTAGCTCTTTGAAAATAGAGAACGTAGAACTTAGAAATACACCAGAAAAATATAGTGTAAATGATTCTAAAACAAGTGATGTTATTAAAGAGGATGATAGAAATGAGGTTAAACCACCTAGAAACGACTCTAGGAATTTTGTTAATAAGTCTAAAACTAATCATTTTAGACCACCTAGACACAATTCTAGGAATCTTATTAATGAGTCTAGAATGAATAATTTTAGATCACCTAGAAATAACTCTAGGAATTTCAACGCTTCTAGTAATAACAACTTTAGATCACCTAGAACGCATTTGGCTCAACCAAGACATATGCACAACCCGAACGTTATATGTCATTACTGTAACCGGGTAGGTCACATTGCACCCGTATGTTTTGCTAAACATATAGATTCATATTTTGATTATGATTATTATTTGCCTAACCCCCAAGGATCCAAAAGAAGTTGGGTACCGAAAACCTATTTTTAGGTACATTTGCAGGTGTGCTTGAAGACTACAATATCGTAGTAGATGCACCAAGCACGAAACCTTATTGCATCGAGGGGGAACGTCGGTTAGTTATCGTATTTTTGATAAAAACGTAATAGTTGATATGTGCTAACAATTGATATTAATTATTGATTCATGTTTTAATAAGTTTTATTTTGAATAACAATTGGTATCAATTATTTCTATTTTAAATGATTGATTCATGTTTTGATGAATATTCTTAGTTTAAATAACAGTTGGTATATTTGCGAAAAATGACCGTTATTATGGTTGGTATGTTTTTTACTAACGTTTGGTATTATTTGATGTTGATATGATTTTTTTTTAACAATTGGTATCGTCAATAGTTTAAATAACAATTGGTATACTCTTTTTGCTAATGCCAAAAAGGGGAAGAATTTAGGCGATATGCATCGAATAAGGGGAAATGTCTTCACCTTCTAGTATGCTTTAATTGAGGGGGAATATTCAATTAAGGGAGAATTATATATTGAATTGTTTGCATAAATTATATGTTGAGACATAGCATGAATTTAGGGGGAATCCAATATGCATATCTCCTATTGTTTGTCATTATCAAAAAGGGGGAAATTGTAGAAAATCATTCTATCTATGATATGTGCGCTTTGGTTGTATTAGCATGATTTTCAGGTATAGGTTTTGATGAATGACAAACAATGAAGTCAAGTGTCAAACAACGTTATTATATGACAAACAATCAAGATTGAATGCCGAGAAGCATATTGATGACGGAATTGCATAGACAAGCCAAAGACGAGCTCAAATGTTCAAGACCAAAGACCCAAGGCATAGGTCGTTAGGTAGAACAAATGTAAGAGCAACGCTTAAGTTATCTCGTCTTTTGGCTCAACATAGGTCATCATAAATATGCATAAAATCATTTTATTAAATCATATTTATCATAAGCATATTTTATTAAATCATATTTATCATAAACATATTTTAAATACTTCAAACAAAATGATGTTAAAGTTTTCATTTTAACCAAAATGATTTTTGAAGTAAGTTTTCAATTCTGGAAGAGAATAATCGATTATACACTTGAGCATAATCGGTTAAAATGGTTTTTGAAGTTAGTCTTCAATTCTGGAAGAGAATAATCGATTATACACTTGAGCATAATCGATTATATGTATCCGTTGCTGAAGTTTTCAATTCTGCCCCAAAATAATCAATTATACAGGCTATATAATCGATTATATGTGAGCAGAATCTGCTTCCGATTTTGTAACGGTAAAAGGATAATTGATTATGCAAATCCAATAATCGATTATCCTTGCATAAAATCAGCATAATTGATTGTCAATTAAGCAACGGACTTGCACCCTCTAACCCCTATAAAAAGAGGTCTTTTGAGCTGATTTTAAATACACAACACCTCCCAATATTGATATACATATTGATATTATTTGAGCATCATTTTAGAGCTTTTGTTAAGCCATTTGAGAGACAACTTTGAGTTGTTCATAGAGCAAAATTTGTATCTCTTTATCTACTCTTTTGAGAGAGTTCTTGTTGTAAAAGAGAAAGGTGTTTGAGAAGAACATATCTTCTCATTGATTGTCGGGTTCGCTAAGTACCCTAAGTCTTAGTGTGTGAAGTCTTGTGGTGCGGTATCCACGAGCAAGGTTGAAGTCTTGAGGTGCGGTATCCTCGAGCAAGTTGAAGTCTTGTAGAGTGTACATCTACGAGCAAGTGTAACGGTTTGTTAGGCACCCGAAAGCTTAACGGAGTTAGTGGAATCTCGAGAGAGTCTCTCGGGGACTGGACTAACCACAAGTTATGGTGAAACAGGATAAATTCGGTGTGTTCTTTCCTTGCTATTTTATTACCGAATTTATTTTATTCCTGCAATTTAATTCCGCAATATTTATTAATATTCTCGTGCCGCACTATTCACCCCCCCTAGTGACGGGCATAAATCCTAACAAAATGGACCGGGTCATAGGGGGCCTTGAGGCCGCTAGATCTAGGGAAAAGGACGGCTCATATCAACTTGCCTAAAACGGTGTTGTTTCACTGAACTGGACCATTTGATTGAAACAAATCATCGGCCCTGATCTGAGATGCAAAACCAGCGTCGTTTGGTTGGTCTGAAAGATCAAGGGACCTGGACTGAGTCATTCAAGTGTTTTGGGCTTGATTTTTGTCTTACAATTTAGTCCAATCCAAGTTTTCCTTCATTTCTTCAACTTTTCTTTTCTTTTTTTAATTTCTATTTACACAAAATTCCTAAAAATAAAATTGTAATGACCCAAAACACTTATATTAAACTCTTAATAATAATTAAAACACAAGTTAAAATATTTAATTAAATAAAATCACACAATGCTACATTTTAAAAGGCAAAATTAGACTAAATGCATATTTTTGCGATTTTCTTCCATTAAAACCAAATTATTGTTCAGTTAATTCCTAATTATAAAAATAAAATCTTGAGTGCATATGCAACATATTTTTGGTATATTAATTAACCAAAACAGGATAAACATCTACAGATAAAAATGCAAATTTTTATCCTAAAAGGCCACACAAAATTCTAAAATGTACACCAAAGAAATTTATTTTATTTATTATTTATTTTGGAGTTGGCCTCGTGAAAGGAAAAATCACATACTCACAGTTGCCCCTCTTTATCCGGAAACATGAAGTTTTCGTTCAAAGATAAAGTGAGCGGATACGAGCGATTTTTGCCCGTTCGAGTACTCCATGTGAAGCATTTTTTGAAAGATTTAACCGAACCTTTGCTTGAAGGTTTCCTACATATCCCTAACTATAAAAGAATCAGGTTAATGTAGTTCGAAAAGTTTGGTAGCTGGGACTACCATGGGACTGCAATTTTATTGTTACTGTTACTGCATGCTGTTACTACTGCTTACCGATCCCCTTATTACACCGTGCTAAAAGAAAAATCAAGAAGCTAGGCTAGAATACGAATTACAAGATCCTATCTATCTTCTATTTGTTCTTGCTGCCTTGCTTTCTTGTCAGCTTGCGTCTATCCTAATGCTCCTCTCTTCCGAAAATTGATGGGGATGACACTGGCCTTTCGCTTTCCTGAGCACTAGTTCATCATTTTGTTCTGTCCGCTGAGGATGCGGCCTCCTTCATTACGCTGGGGATTTTTTTTGTAACTGTCACACTTCCTTTTTACACATCTAGCCTGAAGGATAATGTATAAGGGAGTTTTTCCATTTAAAGTGACATTATTCATATCGGAATTATTTATTCAGAGTCTCCACTTGGGATAAGTTTGCCTTTTGGTGTCCCAAGTCACCAGTTTATCTTGAATCCCGAACCGAGGAAAACTTCGACTTTCGAATGGAGTCTGCAAACCAGAAATTCTGAATAAGGAATTGTGTTGACTCGAGGGAAGGTGTTAGGAACCCTCGGATCTCGTGGTTCTAGCACGGTCGCTTAACTTGTTATGAATGGCTAAAATCTGATTTTAATACATGAAATGCCTATGTGCCAATTTTATCTTTAACGGCTTTTATTTAATATGTATTTATTTGAGAAAGTGAACGTCGTTTAAAATGTGTTTTCGAATTGCGCCGCATGAAATGAACCCGCAATCCAAGACACACTCTATTCAACATTTCAAGATTTCGATTTGGGCCGCATAAAATGTTCACCCGTATTTAGGAATGTAATATTATTATACGCGCCTAAAGCAACTAGCGCGTGGTTAACTTTGTGGGAGGCCATGAAAATTCAATAATGGCATGTCCCGATTTCTAAGTTCAAAGGATTTTATTCGAAATTGTTATAATTGGGTTACACGAAATGCACCCCAAATTGAGATTCACGCAAATGACCTACTAAAGACTTCTCTCCTAATACTACTATGCCTTCCATTATGACCAAGGGTTTTTCATATAAACAAAGAATCAAGTTTTCAATTCCATGTATTCTTTAGCTTAAAACTATTCTACTGATTCATAGAACAAAGAATTGTGATTCATTTAGAATGGAAGAGGTCAAATAAAACTTGTGCATTATTTTAACACATACAGAGTAATTCGAAGCAGAGCCAAATCTACAATCAATCATTGGAGAACATTTTAAACACATGAATAAACTACTACAACTTTATCAAAATATAACATGCCAAAACAGTGATCACATGACTTTAAAGTTGAATTGATACCTTGGCAGTAGCGAAATGAGCAGAAATAATCAGCATGGAAGCAGCAAAATCAACGACAAAATTAAGCAAGTCCAACGGCTCCAAAAATACTTAGATTGAATTCTCAATTAATTAGCTGAAAATCTGAATATTAACATATTTCCGGCGCCGAAATTGAGCGTGCAACAGGAACTAATTGCAGCTGAAACGCCGAATAGCAGAAAAAAGTAACCCACAACGCGCTAAATGAAGATAATGACGAACACGGACAGAGCTTAACAAAACAGCAACAGCAATTTCAGCAACAAATTTGGCGAGTCACAAATAGATTCAACAGCAAATTTCGACCTCAAAAACCTCTTTGAAACCCAGATTTTCAAAAACCTTTTCCTTGATTTTCAGATCTAATTGGTGTTTTTGAAAAAATATGACTGATTTTTTTTATGTATTGCAACTACTGGTCTCCGGGGGGTGGTCGTTGATGGTGGTCGTGAGACGAAGAGGAAGCTGGGCGACGGGGCTGGCTGAGACGACAAGGAAGATGGAGCAGAAAGGGTTTTTGGTTGGAGGAGAGAGGTTGCCTTTACTTCAGCAAAAATGGAGCCCCTTATTGGTGTTTTTGCGTATATCGTGTGGGTATGTCTAGGTTGTATTATATAGATCTGAGACTAGGATTTTAGGATGAGGTAATGGGCTTGAGGGAATTTGGATCTTAAAAATTAGTTGGGCCATTTTAGAAATTGGCCCAATATTAAAAGAAACAAGACCAAAAATATATTTATTTTCTTTGCTTTTTCCTTTTTCTTTTCTTTAATTAATTAGAATCTTAAATTATTTTTGTATAAATTAAAACAACTAATTAACTTAAAACTAAAGAAAAATTGTAGTTTTAAAGATTAAGATCGAAATATGTAAAATGACTATTTTTTTAATAATTAAAACATGAAACTTTTTTTTATGATTTTTCTATGATTTTAAAATATTAAAGGTGCATGAAATGCAAATAAACAAAGAAAAATTTCTAAGATTAACAAAAGTATTTTTTTAACTATTTTTTAGGAGTTATTTTCATGTAGGGCAAAAATCATGTGCTTACAGTAACCTTCTACCTTCCGGTGAGCTATTGATTTCAAGACATGAAATAAAAAGACTAAAAAATATTCCCTCGTTATACAGGTGGGCGCCTAATTTCTAAGACGTGAAAAGCATTCCCTTGTTATACATGTGGGCGCCTAATAGTAAGACATGAAAGTATTCCCTTGTTATACAGGTGAGCGCCTAATGCTAAGACATGAAAAGTATTCCTTTGTTATACAAGTGGGCGCCTAATGGTAAAGACATGAAAGTATTCCCTTATTATACAGGTGGACGCCTAATTGTAAAGACATGAAAAATATTCCCTTGTTATGCAGGTGGACGTCTAATGGTAAAGACATGAAAAGTATTCCCTTGTTATACATGTGAGAGCCTAATGGTAAAGACGTGAACAATATTCCCTTGTTATACAGGTGGACGCCTAATGGTAAATATGTGAAAAGTATTCCCTTGTTATACAGGTTGGCGCCTAATGGTAAAGACGTAAACGTATTCCGTTGTTATACAGGCGGGCGCCTAATGGTAAAGACATGAAAAGCATTCCCTTGTTATACAGGTGGGCGCCTAATGGTAAAGACATGAAAAGTATTCCCTTGTTATACAGGTGGGCGCCTAATTTCTAAGGCATGAAAGTATTCCCTTGTTATACAGGTGGGTGCCTAATGGCAAGACAAGAAAATTATTCTCTTGTTATACAGGTGGGCGCCTAATGGTAAGACACGAAAAGTATTCCCTTGTTATACAGGTGGGCGCCTAATGGTAAATACATGAAAAGTATTCCCTTGTTAACGCCTAATGGTAAGACACGAAAAGTATTCCCTTGATGGGGATGACGTTATTTGCTAGGGATGACATTTCTGCTGGGGATGGTTTTTCCATTTATCCCTTCCCCGTTCTGTGTTTCAAAATTCGCTAGGGGTTATTTTGCTGATAATGAACTTCTCTTTCTTCCTTCCCCACTGTGTATTATCCGACTATCTCGGAACTTTGTCGAAAATAGGTCGTAGTTCTGCTGGGGATCCTCTTGAAACTTGGCCCACAATTTCCCCAACATGCTATTTTTCCAATTCTTCTGCATACTTTCCTTGACAGTTTAGACCAATATATTATTCGGCCTTGCAACAAACGTCTTTTTGTCTTATTGCTTTGTCTATTGCTTGTCCTCTTCACATTTTTCTTTGTACCATTTTGACAACTGGTAGTAAGCTCTAAAAGATCTTTCTCAAAATAAATTTCTGGAAAAAGTCTTTTAAACAAAGAAATGAAAAGATAGAAAAAGATAAAATCTTTCTGTGTTTTGAAGAGGAAAAAAAATCTCTCTACCTGCTCCCAACAGTCTTTCTTCGGAATTGAACAAATGCTGGGGAAAAGAAAAGAAAGGAACTTATCCGGATGGTATAACTGATCTCAACGATCATGTCGTGAATTCCGGATTAATCAACCAAGTCTATTTGTATCAATCATTCTTTTTTATGTCTTCACTTGCTGGGGATAAACAGGTGTCCAAATCTTCGCAAAATGCGGATCCTTGACACCAATCCTATCTCGTCGCCTTATAGTGCCCTTCGAGGGGTTTTCACTAATAAGACTCACTCATTTATCTCAGCTCTTGTCGCCTTATGGCGCCCGTGAAGGTTTTCACCGATAAGACTCTCTCATTTTGCTTATCTCAGCTTACGTCGCCTTATAGTGCCTGTGAAGTTTTTCATCGATAAAACTCTCTCATTTTATTTTCTCAGCTGGGGATTGGAGTGTTACCGGTAAGGTTCTGTCTTCTGGGGATTCTTATGGCTATCAATTCTTTCAGCTTATGATCCTCATTCAGTCGGGGATCAGTGTATTAGTCTCGGCTTTCATTTTCCTATCTTGACACCTCTCGGATACTGATCGGAAGGTCTTTTTTGGACATCAATGTGGGTTTTATATGGGGTTTAAAAGAAAAGGAGACAACAATTCAAAATAGCTTTGATGGGTAAAACCTTACAACTCTTGGAATCAAACTTCTATTCAAAATTCAAAATATAACTTCTGCCCCAGTTTTCTTGCTTGGGGGATTTTTTATTTTTGTTACATTATGACCGAGCTGTGAGGCGCCTACGTATCCTCTTTGAGGATTCAGGTCAAACGTAGTTCACTTGGTTCCTTTTTTTTTACCTTCTTTTTTTGTTTTTGTTATTATTTTCCTTCTTTTCTCTTTTCATTTTTCGTTTTCATCAACGATTCCAAGATAGGGGTATGAAAGAATAAGTAAGGCTCAAAGGGGGAAAGCAAAGGTTAAAAATGTTTGGATAGAATAAATAATTGCCTCCGTCATTTTATTATTCAATGAACACTAAGTACAATCAAACAAACGAACCAAAATTATAATCAAAGAAATTACACATAATATCTCTTGACTGCATCAGAACTGATAGCCATGTCGATGCATCTTCCTTTGACATCTTTCAGACATAAAGTGACATTAGATAACACTCGGGTCATAATATACGCCCCCTGCCAATTCGGGGCGAACTTGCCTTTTTCCTTGATCTGATGTGGGAGGATCTATGTCAATACTTTATGCCCTACTTCAAATTTCTTGGGGCCCACCTTCTTATTGTATGCTCTTGCCATTCTTTTCTGATACAACTGGCCATAGCATACTGCCGCCAATCTCTTTTCATCGATTAAACTCAACTGCTCCAATCGAGCTTTAACCCATTCAGCATCATCAATCCCGACTTCAGCAACAATCCGGAGGAAAGGAATTTCGACCTATGCAGGTGTTACTGCTTTAGTTCCGTATACCAATGAATAAGGAGTTGCACCTACTGAAGTACGAACAGTGGTGCGATAACAAAACAATGTAAATGGCAACTTCTCATGCCATTGCATGGACCCTTCTACCATCTTCCTTAGCATCTTCTTTATGTTCTTGTTGGTTGCCTTGACTGCTCAATTTGCCTTGGGACGATACGGGGTGGAATTACGATGTGTATTCTTGAACTGTTGACATACTTCTTTCATCAAATTGCTGTTAAGATTAGCACCATTATCCTTGATGATCACTTGGGGGATCCCAAATCTACATATGATATGGGAATGCACGAAATCCAGCACTGCTTTCTTGGTTACCGACTTGAAAGTTTTGGCCTCAACCCATTTGGTGAAATAATGGATGATTACCAGAATGAACCTATGATCGTTGGAAGCTGCCGGCTCAATAGGTCCAATGACATTCATGCCCCATGTAACAAATGGCCAAGGCGCTGACGTTGTATGCAATTATGTTGGTGGAGAATGAATCAGATCTCCATGTACCTGACACTGATGGCACTTCCGTACAAAACTGATAGAATCACGCTCCATGGTGAGCCAATAATATCCTGCTCACAGAATCTTCTTTGCTAATACATATCTGCTCATATGGGTCCCATAGACTCTTGCATGTACCTCTGTCATCATTATCGTGGCTTGACCAGCATCTATATATTTCAGCAATCCCAAATCTGGGGTTGTTTTGTATAACACTCCTCCACTAAGGAAAAATCCATTTGCAAATCGTCGAATGGCTCTCTTTTGATCTCTAATTGCCTGCTATGGGTATATCCCCATCCCGAGGTATTCTTTGACATCATAAAACCATGGCTCGCCATCCATTTCTTCCTCTATCATGTTGCAATAGGCATGTTGATTACAAACCTGAATATGCAATGGGTCAACATGAATCTTGTCGGGGTGGCGCAACATTGATGCTAAAGTGGCCAAGGCATCGGCAACCTGGTTGTGAACTCTTGGGATGTTTCTGAACTAAACTGATCGAAATCGCTTGCTCAGATCATGCAAACATTACCGATATGGTATAAGTTTCAAATCCCGTGTTTACCATTCACCTTGGATCTGATGTACCAGAAGGTCCGAGTCTCCCAAGACCAAGACGTCTTGAACATCCATCTCCACACCTAATCGTAAGCCCAGAATACATGCCTTATATTCAGCCATGTTGTTGGTGCAATAGAAACGTAGCTGAGCCGTAACAGGATAGTGATGTCCTGTTTCAGAAATAAGTACCACTCCTATTCCAACTCCTTTTGCATTCGCAGCCCCATCGAATAAAAGCTTCCACCCTGGATCCTCGGTCAGTTCTAACTCTTCTATATGCATCACTTCTTCATCTGGAAATTACGTTCTCAATGGTTCGTATTCTTCATCAATAGGATTCTCAGCCAAGTGATCGGCTAGTGCTCGGGCTTTCGTGGCCGTCCTCGTCACATAGACGATGTCGAACTCTATGAGTAATATCTGCTATTTTGCCAATCTCCATGTGGGCATAGACTTTGGAAAATATACTTCAATGGGTCCAGGCGGGAAATAGATGTCTTGTTCTTTTCTTCATGTGACATCATGTTGCCCCAGTACGCAACCAAATTAATTCTCCAGTACTTTTAGATAGAGAATCAACGGTCTTCTTGGTTCAGGTGGTACCAACACATGTGGGTTTGATAGATACCCCTAGATTTGGTCAAATGATTCTTAACATTCTGCCGTCCATTCTACCGTAGCATCTTTCTTCAGCAGCCAAAATATGGGCTCACAAGTAGCTGTTGTTAGGATTTATGCCCTTCACTAGAGGGGAGGTGAATAGTGAGGCACGAGAATGTCGGTAAATTTTGCGGAATTAAAATTGCAGGAGTAAAGTAAGTGCAGTAATTAAAAGAGTAAGGAGAGGACACACCGAATTTATACTGGTTCACCACAACGTGTGGTTAGTCCAGTCCCCGAGAGACTATCACGAGTTTACACTAACTCCGTTAAGCTTACGGGTGCCTAACAAACCGTTACACTTGCTCGTAGATGTACACTCTACAAGACTTCAACTTGCTCGAGGATACCTCACCTCAAGACTTCACCTTGCTCGTGGATACCGCACCACAAGACTTCACACACTAAGATTGAAGGTACTTAGCAAACCCAACGCTCAATGAGAAGGTATGGTCTTCTCAAGAACCTTTCTCTTTTACAACAAGAACTCTCTAAGAAGAGTAGATAACGAGATACAATATTAGCTCTATGAACAACACAAAGTTGTCTCTCAAATGGCTCAACAAAAGCTCTAAATATGATGTAGGAATGTTATCAATATGTTCAAGAATAATGAGAGATATTGTTCATATGAAATGAATCAAAAAGACCTCTATTTATAGGTGGTAGAGGTTGTATGTCCGTTGCTTAATAGGCAATCAATCATGGTGATTTTATGCCAAGATAATCGATTATTCACTTTACATAATCGATTATCTTCTCAACATTCATAAAACGGAACGTTGGGAAGGCAACGGTCAGTGAATAATCGATTATTCTCTAGGGGATAACCGATTATTGACCCTTGCGGAATTTCCAGTTTAAGCTGGAAATTGGCAGATAATCGATTTTCCTCTAGGTGATAATCGATTATGCAGCCTTGCTGGAATTTCCAGTTTTGCTGGAAACTCAGCATAATCGATTATCAGCTTAAGGATAATCGATTATCTGGCTGTTCTGTCCAGAATCAAAAACTTACTTCAAAAACCATTTTGGTTAAAATGAAAACGTTAAAATCATTTTTTTGAAGTATTTGAAATGTGTTTATGATAAATATGATTTGATAAAATGATTTTATGCATATTTATGATGACCTATGTTGAGCCAAAAGATGATATAACTTAAACGTTGCCCTTACATTGGTTCTACCTAACGACCTACGCCTTGGGTCTTCGGTCTTTGAACTTTTGGGCTCGTCTTTGGCTTTTCCAAGCAATCCCTTCATCAATATGCTTCTTGGCATTCAATCTTGATTGTTTGTCATATAATAACGTTGTTTGACACTTGACTTCATTGTTTGTCATTCATTAAAACCTATACCTGGAAATCATGCTAATACAACCAAATCACACATATCATGGATAGAATGATTTCCTACAATTTCCCCCTTTTTGATAATGACAAACAATAAGAGATATGCATATCGGATTCCCCCTAAGTTCATGCTATATCTCAACATACAAGTTATGCAAAACATTCCCCCTTAATTGAGTATTCCCTATCAATTAAAGCATACTAGAAGGTGGAGACATTCCCTCTTATTAGATGCATATCGCCTAATTTCTTCCCCCTTTTGGCATTAGCAAAAAAGTATACACATGCTACTTTTCCCTTTTGACACTTCCCCATTTTGGGAATACCAACTGTTAGTGTCAAACATAAGATAGGAAATACAATGAGGAATATACATGATGACAATTTTCAAAAAAAATCATACCAACATAAAATGATACCAAATGTTAGCAAAAACATAACAACCATAATAAAGGTTATTTTTAGCAAATCATATTACTTAAAAACATATCAACTGTTAATTTTTAACAAACTAATAGTTGTATTAAAAACATGAATCATTTATTTTTCAAGAATATACCAACTGTTATTTAAACCAAAAATAATATTCATCAAAACATGAATCAATCATTATTTTTAACAAGAATAATTGATACTAATTGTTATTCAAAAAGTTATCAAAACATGAATCAACAAAAATAATTGATACCAATTGTTAACAAAGACATATCAATCGTTAACACATATCATCTATTATGTTTTTATCAAAAATATGATAACTAACCAAAATTTCCCCTCGATTCAATAAGGTTTCGTGCTTGGTGCATCTACTACGATATTGTAGTCTTCAAGCATACCTGCAAACGTACCTAAAAATAGGTTTTAGGTACCCAACCACTTTTGGGTCCTTGGGGGTTAGGCAAATAATAATCATAGCTAAAAGATAAATCCCTATGTTTTGCAAAACATACGGGTGCTATGTGTCCTACCCGGTTGCAATAATGACATATAACATTCGGGTTGTGCATATGTCTTGGTTGAGCCAAAGACGTTCTAGGTGATCTAAAGTTGTTATTCCTAGAAGCGTTGAAATTCCTAGAGTTATTTCTAGGCGGTCTAAAATGATTAACTCTATACTCATTTACAAAGTTCCTAGAATTATTTCTAGGTTGTGCATCGCAATTTCTAACATGATTCTTATTCTTTTTATGCCTTTTATTTTTCTGGGCCTTTTCTTTTTAATTTCTTCAACTATTTTAGGATTGTCTACACTACGTTTTTCTAGTGTGTTCCTAAGTTCTATGTTCTCTAATTTCAAAGAATCGCAAGATGAACAATTAGAATTTTGATCAATTGAAGAATCTTCATGCATCTCCTTAATTTTATTTCTAAGATCAATATTGTCATTTTTCAAAAATTTATTTTTCTCTTCTAAAACTTTAATTTTAGCCTTGGCCTCTTTGGAGATTTTTGAAGACTTTTTCAATTCATCATATAATTCTTGAAAAGCTTCTTGTAATTCTTTGAAAGAGCAAGAGTTAGGAGTACTTACCTCTTCTTCCTCGTTGGCCATAAGGCATAGGGCGGCAGTTTCATCACCCGAGCTGTCCGAATCCCATGTCACGCGCCTTTGGTGTTTCTTCTTCTTCTTGTCCTTGGGTTTTGGACAATGTGACTTGGTGTGGCCAATTTTTCCACAATTATTGCATGAAGGACTTGGTTCTTCCTTCTTTATTTCCTTCTTCATAAACTTATAAAACTTTTCAATTAAATCGTTGGAAATAGTATCATCATCTCTTTCTGAATCACTTACCTCTACTCTTTTAGACGATGAGGCTTTGAAGGCAATACCTGGACTTTTCTCATCTCCAAATGAAGGTTTAAGAATTGTGCTTTCATAAGTTTTGAGGTTACCTCTTAGTCCATCAATTGTGACGTCCGTGATTCCTATTGAGTCTTGGATGGCATTGGCTTTGGAACGCCATTCGGGAGTGAGACTCCGTAGGATTTTTCGAAATAGATCTTTGTTCGAGTATACTTTTCCGAGAGCATGGAGATCGTTGATGATCATTGAAAACCGTTCAAACATATTATCGATGCTTTCCGGCTCCTTCATTCTAAAGAGTTCATATTCATGTGTTAGAAAATCAACTCTTGATTCTCGGACTTGAGGCGTACCTTCATAAGTGATCTCAAGATTTTCCCACATCTCCTTGGCGGTTGTGCAGCAAGAAATCTTCCGATAGTCATCCGGATTCACCGCACAATACAACATATTGATGGCCTTTGCATTATATTCAACCTTCTTGATGTCCTCGGCATTATATTCATCTTCCTCCTTTGGAACCGTGGTTTCCCCAACTTTCTTTATCGGCATTTGTTCACCGTTCTTGATGATTTGCCACAAGCGAAAGTTATTTGATTGGATGAAAATTCTCATCCGCTCTTTCCAATATGTGTAATTTGTTCCGTCAAATAGTGGAGGCCTATTGGTGGAGTGTCCTTCGCTCATCATTCCTGCCTTCAACATTCTCAACAAATATATGGAACGTTCTCTCAACCGGTTAAGGCTTTTAGAGAGTTAGGCTCTGATACCAACTATTAGGATTTATGCCCTTCACTAGAAGGGGGTGAATAATGAGGCACGAGAATGTCGGTAAATTTTGCGGAATTAAAATTGCAGGAGTAAAGTAAGTGCAGTAATTAAAAGAGTAAGGAGAGGACACACCGAATTTATACTGGTTCACCACAACGTGTGGTTAGTCCAGTCCCCGAGAGACTCTCTCAAGTTTACACTAACTCCGTTAAGCTTACGGGTGCCTAACAAACCGTTACACTTGCTCGTAGATGTACACTCTACAAGACCTCAACTTGCTCGAGGATACCTCACCTCAAGACTTCACCTTGCTCGTGGATACCGCACCACAAGACTTCACACACTAAGATTGAAGGTACTTAGCAAACCCAACGCTCAATGAGAAGGTATGGTCTTCTCAAGAACCTTTCTCTTTTACAACAAGAACTCTCTAAGAAAAGTAGATAAAGAGATACAATATTAGCTCTATGAACAACACAAGTTGTCTCTCAAATGACTCAACAAAAGCTCTAAATATGATGTAGGAATGTTATCAATATGTTCAAGAATAATGAGAGATATTGTTCATATGAAATGAATAAAAAAGACCTCTATTTATAGGTGGTAGAGGTTGTATGTCCGTTGCTTAATAGGCAATCAATCATGCTGATTTTATGCCAAGATAATCGATTATTCACTTTACATAATCGATTATCTTCTCAACGTTCATAAAACAGAACGTTGGGAAGGCAACAGTCAGTGAATAATCGATTATTCTCTAGGGGATAATCGATTATTGACCCTTGCGGAATTTCCAGTTTAAGCTGGAAATTGGCAGTTAATCGATTATCCACTAGGTGATAATCGATTATGCAGCCTTGCTGGAATTTCCAGTTTTGCTAGAAACTCAGCATAATCAATTATCAGCTTAAGGATAATCAATTATCTGGCTGTTCTGTCCAGAATCGAAAACTTACTTCAAAAACCATTTTGGTTAAAATGAAACGTTAAAATCATTTTGTTTGACGTATTTGAAATGTGTTTATGATAAATATGATTTGATAAAATGATTTTATGCGTATTTATGATGACCTATGTTGAGCCAAAAGACGAGATAACTTAAACGTTGCCCTTACATTGGTTCTACCTAACGACCTACGCCTTGGGTCTTCGGTCTTTGAACTTTTGGGCTCGTCTTTGGCTTTTCCATGCAATCCCTTCATCAATATGCTTCTCGGAATTCAATCTTGATTGTTTGTCATATAATAACGTTGTTTGACACTTGACTTCATTGTTTGTCATTCATCAAAACCTATACCTGGAAATCATGCTAATACAACCAAAGCACACATATCATGGATAGAATGATTTCCTACAGCTGTGAGCTGAGCGATATACCTGCTGATACAGTTCAATCTTCCCAACAGACTCATCATTTCCGTTTTGTTTTTTGGCGGTGGCAATTCCTTGATGGATTTGATCTTTGATGGGTCCAACTCAATGCCTCGGCGACTGACGATGAATCCCAACAACTTTCCAGACGAAACACCAAATGCACATTTGGCTGGGTTGAGCTTGATGTCGTACCTTCGAAGTCTTTGAAAAAACTTCCTTAGGTCTGCTACATGGTCTTCCTGATGCTTGCATTTGATGATCACATCATCTACATACACCTCAATCTCTTTGTGCATCTTGTCATGAAACACAGTAGCTATCGCTCTAATGTACGTTGCACCAGCATTCTTTAAGCCAAACATAATTACCCGGTAGCAATAAGTCCCCCATGGCGTAATGAAAGCCATCTTTTCTGCATCTTCTTCATCCATCAAAATCTGATGATACCCTGCATAACAGTCAATGAAAGAACCGATCTCTCGTCCAGCACAATTGTCGATCAGTATATGGATGTCGGGTAACGGAAAGTTATCTTTTGGGCTCACCTTGTTCAGATTGCGGTAATCGACACACCCTAATCTTCCCATCTTTCTTCGTCACTGGCACCACATTAGCTAACCACTCAGGATATCGATTGACCTGAATAACATTTGCCTACAACTGCTTGGTTACTTCGTTTTTAATTTTCACACTCATGTCTTTCTTGAACTTCCTCAATTTTTGCTTGAGGGAGGGCATACCGGGTCAGTGGGAAAATTGTGAACCACTAGATCGGTGCTTAAACCCGGCATGTCATCATATGACCATGCAAAAACATCTTTGAATTCAACAAGTGTTTTGATCAGTTCCTCCCTGATGTTCGGCTCAATGTGGATGCTTATTTTGGTTTCCTTGACATTGTCGGCATCCCCTAAATTGACAGCTTCGGTGTCGTTTAAATTGGGCTTAGGTTTCTCTTCGAACTGGCTTAATTCCATGTTTATCTCTTCAAAGGCCTCATCTTCATCGTATTCTGATTCATCATTATAATCGATCTCTTGTGCAATTAATTCATAATCAGATTGATTATTTAGACTGGGTTGAAGATCCGTTTTGCATTCCATATCGTTAGAACCAGTGCAAAGAGAACTGTTCAGAAAGAAAAAGAAGAAACAAAATTAACACAAAATAAGAAAAGGAAACTTTAACTTTTTATTAATATGTGGGATAACAGAGTTTCGCACTTTTACTGAATACAAATAAAACCAAAAATTGGATTACAACTCTGGAATAATCAAGGAAATAAGAAAGAAAATCCAGTGCCTACTACCAAGACTCCCTCCGGGTAGGAAGATGAGTAGCCATCCAATTGTTGATATTGGCCCTGGGCCCCACAAACTGTATATCTGCTCTACTGGAGCCTTCTCCAGCTTCTATCATGTTGACATCGGCAAACAGCCTTTCACAATCCCGATCCAGATCTCCATCTGACCCAATCAACGGTCCAAGAATTTTTGGGACTGACGACCTCTTGACACCCGCTCTAACAAAGGATCTGGAAAGACGCGGAACCGGTTTGGGGAGAACCCAAGCTCTCTTCTTCATTTTCTTATCTCGCTTTACATGTGCTGCAGTTGGCTTGAATCCCAACCCGAAGGTCTCTAAATTCTTGGGCAAAGAGATAGGATGAACAATACCCTGAAACTCAGCCCCTAGACCCTTTCCTGGCACGAACCCATTATTTAGCATCTCCGAAACTATCATGACGGTTGCGGAAGCTATCCTTGGGAGTGGAATGCTTTCACTCTCGGGAATCTTGTTTATTGAGATGCGTCAAAAATCTGGTAAACCGAGGGAGCTTTGTCATCATCGGTTTCTATGAATGGCACAATGGCGCCTCCCATAGTGCACGCAGCGTCTTCCCCATGCAGCACGACATCTTGTCTGTCCCATTCAAACTTGACCATTTGATGTAATGTGGACGGTACTGCTTTGGCCGCGTGGATCCACGGTCGACCTAGCAAAAGGTTATAAGATACTGCGGCATCCAATACCTGTAACTCCATAGTAAACTCCATCGGGCCGATGGTCAACTCGAGTATGATATCCCCCACGGTGTATGTTCCACTTATGTCAAATCCTCAAACGCATACATTGTTTTTGCAGATTCTATCATGATCAATCTTCAACTGGTTCAGTATGGATAATGGACAAATGTTGTCACTTGACCCGTTGTCAACCAACGCCCGAGTAACCATTGAATCTTCACATTTGATAGTCAAGTAGAGAGTTCGTTTTGCTATGTGCCCTCCATTGGTAAATCTTCGTCAGAGAATGTCACCCTGTTTACCTCAAAAATTTTGTTGGCAATTGTTTCAAGGTGATTCACTGAAATTTCTTTTGGCACGTGAGCTTCATTTAGTATCTTCATCAGGGCCCGGTGATGCTCGTCCGAATGGATCAATAATGATAACAACGAGATCTCGGCAGGTGTTTTCTTCAATTGTTCGACAACGGAGTAATCCTGAACTTTCATCTTCTTCAGGAATTCCTCCGCCTCTTCTTCTGACATGGGTTTCTTTGTCACTGCTGGGTTGGACCTCCTCAACTCTACGGGAGAACAACACCGTCTCGATTGAGTTAGTCCCTGCGCCTCACAACTATCCTCCTCCACTTTCTTTCCCTTGTATATTACCACTGCCTTTTCATACTTCCAAGGCACGACCTTGCTATCAATCACTATCAATTGGACTACTGGCTTTATGATGACCGGTTCCCTGCAGACTCCCTCACAACAACTACGGGTGCGGACGACACTCCCGATACTAATTATTTGGCTGGCTCTAGTTTCTTTGTAGTGGCGGATGGACTCTTCCCTAATATCTCCACCGGCTTGACATCTTCCCTCCTTCACCTGTACCCCTGCTTCCCCACTGGTAAATTTTTCTTTTGGTGTGGCATGGATCATCATCACTGTCTGTGATGGGCTTCGTGGTGAGCTGGCAATGAGTTCTGGTTTATGTTGGGCGCCTCTAGTGCATGAATCTCGATCCTTTTGGCATCAATAAGATCTTGTATTGCATGTTTCAGCCTCCAACATTTCTCGGTATCGTGTCCAGGAGCTTCCGAACAACATTCACATCTTACCGAGTGGTCCATATTTTGGGGTAAAAGATTTGGCAACCTAGGCTCAACAGGACTCAACAAACCCAATGGCCTTAACTTGTGGAACAAGGTAGTATAGTTTTCTCCCAACTCAGTGAAGGTTTTTTGCCTCTGTAGTCTTTCATTTCTGGCAGCCTGATTTCCCCGGAAACCTATCTTCCTGTAGGCCCTTGGCGGTGGGTAGGTATTTTGTGGTGGTGGGTAGGTATTATGTGGAGGTGGGTATGTATTGTGGGGAGATGGCGCACGCCATTGCGGACAAGCCAGAGGTTGGGTATATGCCTGGGCTTGATGGACGGAAAAATGTTGTTCTTGTGGTAGGTAGTAGGGCTGTGGAGGGTAATTTGGAATTTGTGGGTAGTTTGGTTGATGAGGTCTGGATTGGTAATGAGAGGAAGGACATCTAGATCTGGACCAGCTGCATGCTTCTATTGTCGCGACCTCTTCTCTCTTTTGCTTTCCGAGCGCACCTCCCGTGCCGCTCTGGATGGCCTGAGTTGTTGCCTTAATTGCCGAGTAACTCAGGATCTTGTTGGACTTAAGTCCCTCTTCTATCATACCTCCCATTTTCACTACTTCTTTGAAGGATTTGCCAACTGACATCACCAAGTGACCGAGTGAGTCGGCTCTAAAGTTTGCATAAAGTAATCTATCATTTCCCCCTCTCTCATTGGAGGATCAACTCTGGTTGCCTGCTCTCTCCATCGGAACCCAAATTCGCGGAAGCTCTCCCCGGGCTTCTTCTCAAGCTTTAGAAATGTGAGATGGTCAGGGACTATCTCAAGGTTCTACTGGAAGTGACCTGCGGAAGCCTGTGCTAGATCGTCCCAAGTGTACCACCTGCTCGGATCCTGTCTTGTATACCGTTCCAGTGCTGAACCCCTTAGGCTTTGGCCAAATAAAGCTATCAACAACTTGTCTTTGCCTCCTACTCCCCTCATCTTGCTACAAAAGCCCAGCAGATGTGCCATAGGATCCCCATGCCCTTCGTATAAATCGAACTTGGGCATCTTGAACCCTGCCGGTAATTGGACATCAGGGAAAGGGCATAGATCCTTGTAGTCCACGCTGACATGGTTGCCTAACTCGTGCATGTTCCTAAAAGACTTCTCCAGGCTATTAAACTTCCGCATCACCTCGTCCTGCTCTGCGCTCTTAGCAGGCTTTTCAATTTTCGCCGGGACCTAAAAGTGTGGATTATAGGTATGTGGTCGGGTGCTTTAAATGTGAGTTTAGGGGGTAGTAGGTGCATCGTGAGCCTGAAACAACGGCTCACTGGATGATATGTGCAACGTGGCTGGGGGAGGTGCCACAAAGACAGGAACATTTGGGGGAGGAGGGTTATGATTTGGTGGTGAAGCTTGGGGATCATAGGCACCTCTTCCTTGATAGTAGTGATAGCTATGGAAACTTGTTGAAGGTACGTGTGAAGGGTATTCCGGTGTGTGTCCTGGTGGGAGAATAGGAGTAACGGGTGGTTCAGGCCCCTTTTGGGCTCTAGCTAAGGCTAGCTGCATCTCATTCGTTTGCAGCCTCATCTTTTCCATTTTTTCAATGGCCTACTTCAGCATCTAATTTGTCGTCTTTCCCGAATCAACACTGTTATCTGAGCCAGTCATGCTTTCTTGTATAGGCCCTTTTGATCTTGTTTGATAATGGTACGGTGCCAATACGCTCTAACAAACTAACTGGTATTTGACAAAATAGCAAACTTGTCAGGGTTAGAGTATTAATAGATAACGTAATTGCACATTTGGGGATGCAATGCTCTTAGGCAGTTAACAATTTCTAACATGTTTTTGCTTCAACCACATGCATTATCCAGACTTATTTTATTCGTGACCTTCGAAAACCCTCCCTTATTTTATTTCCTCTCTTTCTTTCTTTTTCTCTCGCTTCTTTTCCCCTATTCACTTTCTCTTTTTACTTTTAGCGGGGGTAGAATCTTATGTGGATTGCCTACGTATCATGTCCCCGCATGAATCAGACCAGGTGTAGTCCATGACACAAGTGTGAGAAATAAAGACATCATTTTGGATTTTTTTTTCGATTTCCATTTACAAAGACAAAACATTTTTGAAATACACTACAACCTTTGATGCAAAAATAAGAATACAGACTTCAACGGACAAGCAAAATACAAACTCAATTAAGCATGCTTCAAAGTCCTAAATATTTGTGCTCGCGGGGCGTTGTTTGGCCTTTTCAGGGGCTTTGGCGCAAGACTCCTCTGCAGACTTTTCAACTCTTTCATAATCTGGTGGACATAACCCAAGACTGAAGCAAAAAGGGGCATTTCCTCACAAGCCAGGCACCTCATGGTGATGTAGTGCCCGATTTCTTCAATTCTACCCTTGATTCTATCCCTTTCCAAAATCAGTTGCTATATTCGTCCATTGTTTGCCCCCATTAGTTGAACGTTGCCAGCAAGTTGATCTTGGAACCTCTACATTTGCTCTTTCATTCGGGCTATTAAATCATAGCAGGCTTCTTGTCCATTCTGGCATCTCGGACTTGTCTAAGGACCCGCTCTTTGAGAGTATAATTTGTTTCACTTAATATGTCAATTGTCCCTTCATAATCCCTCCTTATTTTCCGCATAGCCTTTGTTTGTGCCTCCGCACCTCTTGCCCATCTGGATCGGATTCTCGCCACACTAGCCTCCGATCTTTTCAAACCCTCCTAGCTTTCACTGATCTTCTTGTTCAACCCGTCTATCAGCCTCTTGTCAGACCGACTTCTTTATTAGTTGTTGGCATCCTTTCTGACCCTCCATATTCGAGCTGTAAGAGTATCATTTTCTCGAAATAATTTCTTTCTGTCTCCTTCATCGGCTGCGGATTGCAAACTAATTTCATATCGGAGATCCTGAACCTGCTTTTCAAATTCCCCTATGGGGCCTTGTATTCGCATTTTGTGTCCAAGCAGGCCTGCGGTTCCTGTTATGCTTCAACGAACCCTTGAATGTGAGGTTTTGTGATTGGCCATTCTGGTGCTTCTTCCGCAGCTCCCTTCCTTCCATACCAGGAGAGATAAGTAGGTGAGACGTCACCCTTGGATAGGTCGTGCACTCGAGTGTTCACCGTCAAATACTGGCATTCATTCCATATGGAACGAACGGTTTTTTCAGGAAATTGGCCATCGATGCTAACCTCGACTGCATAAACACTTAGATCTTCGTCTGGGTGTACCACCTGACACCTCCCCAACTGTCTCATTACCCGGTAAGGAGCATATGGCTGAATGCTTCGGAATCTCATCAAAAGGAAGTAAGGGCCCATGGGGGGCTTAAACACAATTTCTTCGACAGTCAACCAACACAATGTCCACCCTATTTGTGCAGCAGTAATGGCGCAGAGATAAGATACCCAGTCTTGAGACCCTTCTGGCAACCTGATCCCTGAGACCCTCTTGTCGTATACTTCAATGTAGCTTTTCTATGTTTACATATAGCTCACATGCCGAGGTTGACAACACATGTGCTCAGTCATCCACATCTATAACAACAAGTTGCAGCCTTCAAAGAAATCTACCCCGGCTTTACAAGCTGTGAGGGCTCGGTATATCTCTGACAATATCATAAGGGCGTGCGCGCTTTTGTTGTTGGTAATCAAGACTTTGACCACCCCAGCTACCTTCAAATCAATATTCCTGTCTTTCTTGGGAAATACCACAATGCCCAAGAATGCTACCATGAAGGTGAACCGCCTATGTTCAACCCACTTTATCATATTTCCTCCGCTGCAGACCCCACTTTCCGGATCGTCGAACCCTGCTATGTGCCCATACCTCCGATATATGAACTTTATAGTAGAAAACCCCTCATCCAGCTCAGAGTAGGGGATTCCCTTGCTTATTTTCGACAGATCCATGAATTTGTGAGAAGTAACGGCCCTTGGAGCAATCAAATATTTATATCTCAGCCCCTCAGTGATGCCCATGTACCCTGCTACCTCTTCTAATGTCAGAGTGAGTTTGAAATTTGAGAATTGGAACTCGTTGTGGGCCGGGTCCCAAAACATAGTCAAGGCTTTTATGACGTCGCCTCTAGGCCTGATGTCGAACAAATCAGCGAGATCTCCCAGGTGCAGTTTGATCTTATTTTGCTCTGACTTTTCAAAATCTACTCACCATAAGCGCAAATCCAGAGGGATCTTGCTTATAACATTTACCGGTAAACTCGGACCCATGCTCATTCTGCACATTTTGTTAAGGTGATTTAAGAGAACAAAGCACACTTTATTTGACTAAAAAAAACCCAACTATTTTCTTCAAATTTAAAAGATAAAGGACTAGGTTTTCGAACACGGCCTTTCACCGCCTCGGGGACGAAAAGTTTAAGGCTGTGTGGGCTGATTTGGTCAAAAATCCAAAAATGACCAAAAGTGGCCATTTATGGAAAGATAGCCTTCCGACGTCCCTTACGGGAACATTTGGCTAAATTTGACAAAACGACACCGCCGACTTATGTGAGAAAATTTTGACATTTTGGCTATTTTTGTAAAAAAAGGGGGGGGGGGGGCGGGGAAGTTGAACCCGATGAGAGTTGTCCATGTATCTCACATCTAGTGAGAATCAAACCGACGTAGTTTGGGTAGGAAAAAACAAACTAGATTAAAAGAAAAAAACCTCTTTCTTTTCAAAAACATCCTTCTTTCTTTTTCTTTTTGATAGAGTTTTGACACTACTTGGTTTTGGAAAAAGAGTAGTTATCTTTAAACTGCTATTTCTCTCTTTTCGCACTTTTCTAATTCTCCCAATTTTCGTAAGCCGGTCTGCATGCAAGTCTAAACAAATAAATACATAAATCACACCAGATGTAGCAAGATGGCCTTTTTACTTCAGGTTGCTTGTCCTAGACGGACACAACCCCTGTGTTGAGTCCCCTAAGTCAAATGCACATGATGCAAATAAAAATTCCTACTCGGGATCCGGCATGAAGGTTTGTTATACTAGGTTCAAACCTGGATTTGTTGTTCTAGACCTGGCTTACCCGATCGGACAACTCGAGCCGAGGATGGGAACGGCGTAACGGTAACCAAAAGATCCTCTAATTTTGCAACTCCACCGAATCCTCGTTCTATTTTGGATTATGACACTAACAGAAAGAAGTCACATCCAGCGTGCACTCCTCGAGAAAGAGAAGAGAGGGGTTTCGGAACAGTTTATATATACAGTCCAAATAATATCAAAGCGGTAAAATTCATCATTTTGCACATTGAGCGCATACCATATAAAATATCAATTATTAAGCAAAGCCAAATGCAACAATTATTCTAAGCTCGAGTTTCTAACTCTTAACTAGTGGTTCTGGGTCAGTTGTCCCCAGCAGAGTCAACAGATCTGTCACACCTCCTTTTTACCACCCCCAAGAAGGTAAAAGGGAGTTTTTCAATTAAAGAACAATCAAAACGGAATTTGTTTATTCAGAGTCGTCACTTGGGAGATTTATGGTGTCCCCAGTCACCGGTTGAATCCCGAATCGAGGAAAATATTGACTCTATTTAACAATCCGCGAACCAGAAATTCGGATAAGGCATTCTATTAACCCAGGAGAAGGTGTTAGGCATTCCTGAGTTCCATGGTTCTAGCACCGTCGCTCAACTGTTATATTTGGCTTATTTATATGATTTTAAACATGTTGTAACTTATGTGAAAATTCTAACTTTTAGCCGCTTTTATCATTATTATTATTATTATTTTACAGAGAATTGCAATGTCGTGAAAATGTATCTCGAACTACGTTACAACCAGTGTACATGTGGTTTGTTGACACATTTCGACTTCATTGAGATTTAGATTTGGGTTGCATAAATGCAAACCCAGTTTAGGAAGATAAGATTAATTAAAGTGTGTCCTAAAGAGACTAACGTATTGTTATTTTTTGGGAAAAAGCCGTGGAGTTCGCTAAACGGCTAATTCCAAAGTCTATCCAATAAGGGCCCCGCAATTTTGTGCCTTTTTATTTGGCGAGACACGTCTCATTTATTTTAAAAGGATAATCCTAAAGTGGCTATATTTTCTCTATTAAGTTCATCTCTAAATACGAAAAAAAGAAAAAGTCCTTATTTATTTACATGCTTGGCAAGTTCGGATCTCTTATTAGTTATTAGATTTACGCCAGCAATTAACAGAAAAATGCACTTGAACTCGAAAGATGGAAAATCGCCTCATGTCTTATTCTATAAATGAACTACTAAAGATGATATGCGTACGAGATTGACAAAATATTGAAAACGAACTAACCATTCTCTGAATTGATTTAAACTTAAATTTCTCACATTGATTTAGACTAATGGAATTAACGGCTAGAAAGTGTTATTAAGATGGATGCAAATATTTGACATATATGCTGCCAAACGGAAACAAGTACTAATAAATTAAACAATGTTCCTACAAATTTCCAAAAAACAAGCTTTTTGTTCAATGAGGTAATTATTGGGTATTTGAAAATAGCCTAAAGAGACTAACTTGCCTTGGAGATATACTATTTAACAAATAATACTGAAACCACAGAACATGATTTCTACAACATCAATCCATTTTAACTAAGCATACGAGGGTGGAAGTTTACAACTAAACTACTACAGAATATTATTCAATTATACATAACCCATACTTGCATGATTCTAATAGGAGACATGAGCTATCATACATATACTACTTAATATCCAATATACAGACTAAAACAAATTTAAAAGAGGCAACTTCAACTTCCTCATTTCTATATTCATACTTCGACTTTCAGCTTACAAGAAACCAGTGTATCAATGTGTGTACCTGGTATTTGGCAAAGCAAGATGAGAGGAAGATCAGTAGAAGAAGTAGTAGCACAACGATAGTAATACAGCAAACCAGTAAAACCTCCAGTAATAAATAGTGCGGGAAACCCCGGGAATAGATTAACCGAGCAGAGAACCAAGATGTTCAAATGGAACAAATACTCCAAGCCAATGGAAACCCAACAGTAAACCCATGCAACCCCACTTAAATGCCAGTAGTATTAGAAAAGTAGCACAGACCAATAGAGAAGCAACCAGTTGCCAAAAAATAGTAACTTCTGATTTTTGACACTCAAGAAAATAAGCTTGAAGCTTCAATGAACAATAGCAATTGATGCTGATTTTTAACAGTAAAGAAGAACGGATTTTTCTTCAGTTTTTAACTTTCAACACTCTCAAATTCTTAAGGTTCAAAAGTCTTCTTATCTCCTCTCAAGTTCTGAAATTTCTATCTCCAAATTCAGTCCCTTTTCTAAGCGTCAAATGACCCCTATTTATATCCCAAGCAAGACTCTCTCCTCCTATCCTTTAATTATTATTACTACCCTCTTTTATTATTACCCCTTTTTCTTTCTTTACTTTCCAGCCCAAAAATATTCCTCTCTATATGGGTTCTATACCCTTTTATCATTACTTATACTATTTACAATTCCAATTAAGTAAACATTCTTATTACTTAGTGGTCCCCCTCTACTAATAAATTCAAATTAAAGTTGTTAGGGCCCTACAGGATAGACCACTCAGTCAAACCAGATTTTCTTATTTTCTATTCCTAAAACACCCCTGAATCCTACTAACTACTACTGTTCTGATTAAGAACATCAGCAAACAAAACGATTCTCTAATTAACAGCTAAGACCAATCCTTTATATCAGTTAAGCAAGCTCAAATAACCAAACACAATCAGAAGAACTTATTTCAAAGCATTTAAACATGGAAAATCATCCACTGCTGGAAAATCATGAACTGAACTGATCAGCTCAGTTCTTCAATTCAAGTAATTAACAGGCTCATCTAATTGCACACTTGGAGCAGAAATGAATTAGGCTAACAATACCACTGACACTTTGAACAAAATCAACTATTATCATGTTTTTCTTTCGACTTTTAAAACTAATTAATCGACAATACTTAACGGATCGTTTACGCTTAATTGGTAATAAATAAGTAGAATCAAATATACAAACAGGAACACATGTAATTTTAGTGGCATTTTGACAGAGACGGTGAGTTACCATACAATCAACTGATCGACGACATTAACTGAATCGACCTAATGAACTTACAACACAATATCAGATAGCAAGCAAACAGAATCAAATAGAACAACTAGGTTATTCATGTGGCTTTGAAAAGAATAGGGAACTTATGAAACTTAACTATCCGACGACATTGTTCATCGAATGTATAGCATCATACACATTTTAACAATGAACAGAAGAAAAATCGACCAAACAAAGGGTCATCGAAGATGGACAGAACAGATGATGAAAAATTTTGAAAAATCCATAAAACTGAACTATACATATAAACATCCATTAATAGCACAAAAAATAAAATCAGGGGGAAAGGAGAAAATACCTCAGAGATATTCAAACACGAACCGACTTGACTCGAACTTGGACTCGAACCTTTTGAGGTCGATCGGACCTTAATCGAGTGTTCTCAACTGAGAACACGTCGACTAAGGTCCATTGAACACCCAAAACCCCTTTTATGGATAGAAATACCAGCTTAGGTTTTTTAGGGTTCTTTGACACGATTTGGGATTCGAGCATTTCTAGGCAGATTCGAACCAAACCAATAGTATTTGGGGTATGAGGGGGTCAGGAGGTGTTGTGGTATGAATTTGGGGTGGTTTTGGTTCTAATTCAGTTTGGCTCGAATCTTCAATTGAATATTCGAGGAGATGGGGATTGATTCGAGCCAAACTAATACCGGATTTGGATTGAGGGTGTTAATGGAGATCTATGTGTTAATTTCGTGGCCGGTGAACCTCAGGCCGTCGGGTTTTAGGCGAGAGGGTAGGGTGGCGGGTGTGTGAGTCTCTAAGCTTGAGAAAGACGATGGGGTGTGTAGGCTTTGGGGGGTGGAGTAATGGTTTTAGGTTATATAGTATGAGGGGAAGGAACCAAGTTGTTGGATCAATTGCGATCAAGGGCCAGGATTGTTTCATTTAAATGAAACGGTGTCATTTGGATTAGTTGGGGGACTAGGTCGACCCGGGTCGAAATGGTCCCGGTCATGAGGGGGACTTGAGGCCGTTAGATCTAGGGAAAAGGACCTCTCAGATCAACTTGCCTAAAACGGTGTTGTTTCACCTTATTCGGGCTTAACTGGACCGTTTGATTGAAACAAATCAATGACCCAGATCTGAGCTGCAAAAACGGCGTCGTTTGGTTGGTCTGAAAGATCAGGGGACCTGGACTGGGTCATTTAAGTATTTTGGGCTTGATTTTTGTCTTACAATTACAGCCCAATCCAAGTTTTCCTTCTTTTTTTCGACTTTTCTTTTCTTCTTTTAATTTATATTTACACAAAATTCAAAAAAATAAAATTGTAAAAACCCAAAACTCTTATATCAAAACTCTTAACAATAATTAACACACAAGTTAAAATATTTAATTAAATAAAATCACACAATGCCACATTTTAAATGACAAAAATATACTAAATGCATATTTTTGCAATTTTCTTATTTTAAAACCAAATTATGGTTCAGTTAATTCCTAATTGTAAAAATAAAATCCTGAGTGCATATGCAACATCTTTTAGTATTTTAATTAATCAGAACAGGATAAATATCTACCGATAAAAATGCAAATAATTATCCTAAAAGGGCACGCAAAATTCTAAAAATTGTATACCAAAGAAATTTATTTTATTTTTGATTTCTTTTGGAGTTGGCCTCGTGAAAGCAAAAATCACATGCTCACACCCAGGATGATACTTCTCCCCACACTTGTAACACAGTCCTTGGGCCCTCCTAGTCTCAAACAATTTATTGACTTGATACTCACTGAACGATTAGGTGCTCTAGTGATCTGAGTAGAGTAGTTGGTAGTTAAACCCTTATTTCTTTGTGCTTTTTCCTTCTTGTTTAAGTACTCAATCATATTTTCCTAGTGTCAAACTTTCTCCATAGTCATACTAAATGAGTATGGTTCTAGTATCTTAACTGAGTCTCGGGTTTCTTCCTTGAGTCCTTCAATAAAAAACTCTAAGAAAAAATCCTTAGGTATAGTGGGGTTTCTGATCACTACTCAAGCCTTCAAGTCCTCAAACTGCTCCAAATATTCATTAACGGTCCCTTTTTGTTCTATATTTTTAAATTCACCAATAAGATTCAGTTTACTGTTAGTGCACCTTCAAATCTATTACAGATTTTTGTTATAAAATTTGTCCATCTAACTATATCCTTGCTAACATGAAAGGAAAAGAACCAAGATTCTGCCTTACCATTAAGGAAAAGTACAACTTCCTCCAGTTTCTTCTGTGGATCAGTTATGTGAATTGTACTGAAAGTACCTCTCACATTTTCGCAACCAAGCACAAGGATCTACTCTTTCAAAATACGAAATTTCCCGCTTGGAATGAGAACAACTCCCCTGAGATCGACCAAATGAGGGTTCACCATTTTCTCCAACTCGAGTTCGACTACCAGATCCCATGATCTGCATTCCTTCAGCTGGTGTACTTCTCATAATTCCTCCTTATGGTGCAATTATCTTCTCCATCAACTTATCATTTTGTTACATAATTCATCAGTTTTTGAATCATTAGATATCATGTAACTCTGTAATTGGGCTTCCTAACTTTTTAACTGATTCATCGGTAGATTTTGATCGTGTTTCTGCTCCTGTCATCGTGAATAGACCAGGAAAGTGCTCTGACACCAATTTTAATGAACTTACTATTTTTGGAATTGTAACAAATGAACAATTGAGAAATGAAAGAAGAGTTTTATTAGAATTCAGCTGCAATCGAATGATTTTACAATATTGTCAAAAGTTACAAAGGAAATACAAATCTCAAGATTAATCTGCAGCTCCATTGATGAATTCAACCTGTAAAGAAAAAGGAAATTAGGATAGGAAGAAGAAAGAAAGAAGAAGTTGAGAATTAAGAGAACGGGAGAGAAAAGAGAGGATGAATACCCTAGTTTCTTATTTCATTCTTCGGACCGCCTTTCCCAATCTTAACAAAGACTGATTTTATATAATGACTGATTTAGCGAGGTTACGTCTAGAGGCGGAGCCAGTACTTTACATTATGGGTTCGGATTCTAATCTTAAGTTGTTGGGCAATTAATAAATAATTTATACATATTCAATGAATTTTTTAAATAAAAATACAGGGTTTAAACTAAAGCTACCGAGTTCGACGGAACCTGCACTCGATACTCTATCTCCGCTCCTGATTACGTCACCTTATTTCTCTTCCCCAGCAGTCCCACCAGTTTCTGGTTCGTGTTTTGATGCTGCCTTTTCCTACGTGTTGTAGTATCTTCCAATATAATTTGAGATCACAGCCATCTAACATGACTATGAACTCATCGTGTACAAGCGTCATGGTTTCTTCTTTTTACTTTGTGTAATGATTAATATTTTGTCATAGTTATTTTTTTTTGTTTGTTTATCTTTTTATTATGAATCCATATGATAATTTTTACATGTATTTCGGCCACATTCGCATAACAAAACAAAGCAAATATGATATCCTTATTCTGGTGGAGGATAACATGAATCGATAATATATGAATGTTATGTAATCTTTCATTAGGAGTAGTTGCATGAATATAATAGTTCAATATGTGTACAAGACATAATTGGTGATAAATTATGAAAAGAAGTCTAAAACTATCTTATTAAAAGTTGTTGATAAACTTAATAATTTATAACACAATATCATATATTGTGAAACAGTGAGAAAAATCATCTCAACAGGCTGTTAAATATGTCATATCATCCAATGAAAGTATCATCGAGGGTAAAATGAGAACGTTGGACGTAGCGAAGTACACAAACCTAAAGTAAGTGATCTTGGGAACATAGTTTCACAGTAACAAACAACCACATTATGCTAAGAGAATCCATGGACAAAATCTCGTTTTTATAGTCATATTGTTATGTGAGTGGATTGTGACAGAGGAGTTTAAGACCTGAAAATGCTTAAAGCACGGGAAATGAAACAACTCATCCCACATCGTGGAGAAAAGCATTACAAATTTACAATCAAGAAACTACTAGTTTCAAATGCAAAAACTGCTTACAATACACATGCATAAAATATTTTAACTTTTCTGATAACCTATCTCAAACTATTGTATATACCCTGAATCAATCAGGTGGATGAGTACACATGAATTGTACAAATTGAAGCATATGTTCATGTTATTATACAGCCGCTGGGGTAGGTACAACAGGAGCAACTCGGTTTTCAGCAGGAATTTCAACAAACTCTGAGAGAATAGCGCGGAATTCATCTCCAGTCATAGTCTCCTTTTCTAGGAGGACTTCCACAATCTTATCAATTGCTTCACGGTTGTTGCGGATGTGGGTCAATGCAATCTCATATGCGTTGTCTGAAAGCCTCTTCACAGCACCATCAATGTCTTCAGCTAGCTTTTCAGACATAGAATTCCTGGCCATCATTCTCGTGATTACATCACCACTTTGGGCTGAAGAATCCATGAGCGACCATGGACCAAGTTCAGACATCCCAAAAGTGACAACCATCTGCAGGGACAGTTTGTCATTTTCCAGAATCAAGTCATATAGAAAGAAATTTTCAGAATGATAAGTTTAAGAAGAAAAATAAAATGAAAACTACTCCCTCAGTTCCATGTTATGTGACACTAGTTTTCTTGTTAGCATCTAACAAGAATGTGACGTTTCTATGTTTGGAAACAAGTTAACTTTAGATTTCCCACTTTACCCTATGAATGCTTTGATAGCCACAAAAATCTCATGGCATGTTCAAGACCACACGTTCCAAAAATCTTTGCTTCTTTATTTTAAACTATGTGTCAAGTCAAATGGTAGACATGAGGTTAAAGTTCATTTAATTTAAATTAAGCAATCTATAAAATTTCTAGTATCTATAGATTACCTCAACATATACTCCATTCCAGAATCCTTAAACACAAAAAGAAAGGCACTGAAGGAATGCATACCTGTTTTGCCAAACCGGTGATCTGCTGCAAATCGCCTGCAGCACCAGTGGTCACCTCAGGTTCACCAAAGATAACTTCCTCTGCAGCACTTCCCCCAAGTCCTCCGACAATTCTAGCAAAGAGTTGCTGCTTGGATATTAAGGTTGGATCATCTGCAGGAATGAACCAGGTCAAACCTTTTGCCTGACCACGTGGGATTAGTGTGACCTTTTGAACAGCATCATGCCCTGGAGTGAGAGTTCTGCATGGAAAGGAGTATAGAGTGCCATTAGAGGGAATTGACATGCCAACACAATAATAAATAGCTCATAATATTGTCTTACAATAACACTTATACAACAGATGTAAATCAGGAGCCAAGAGTAACTAGCTAATATTGTAGCAACTCACCCACAGATGGCATGTCCAACTTCGTGGTATGCCACCAGACTCTTGCTCTTGCCATCAGTCATGACTGTTCCTTCCATTCCAGCCACTGTCCTATCAATTGAATCATCAATCTCTTTGGACGTGATTGCTGTCTTACCACGTCGACCGGCAAGAATGGCTGCTTCATTTAAGAGGTTAGCAAGATCTGCACCACTAAAAAAGGGTGTCCTCATGGCTATAACTTCGAGAGAAACATCGGAATCAAACTTTTTGTTGCCGGCGTGAACCTTTAAGATCTCCGTTCTTCCCTTGATATCTGGAACATCCACACATACCTGCACAAAAAACCAAAAATTAGTTTCTTGCAAAAATCACAGTTCAAAAACTGAAGCAAGGACAAATTCTTACTTGTCTATCAAATCGCCCTGGTCTCAGCAAAGCAGAGTCAAGAATATCTGCACGATTGGTTGCCGCAACAACTATTATACCAGTATTTCCTTCGAAACCATCCATTTTTGTCAATAGTTGGTTCAGGGTCTGTTCCCTTTCATCATTCCCTCCTCCAATTCCAGTCCCTCTTTGCCGCCCAACAGCATCAATTTCATCAACAAATACAATGCAGGGAGCATTTTCCTTGGCCTTCTTGAAAAGATCACGGACCCGAGAGGCTCCTACACCAACAAACATCTCAACAAATTCTGAACCTGAAATTGAGAGAAATGGAACGCCCGCTTCACCAGCAATTGCCTTTGCTAGCAGGGTCTTCCCAGTACCAGGAGGACCATCAAGAAGAACACCTTTCGGAATACGAGCCCCCACTGCGGTAAACCTCTCGGGCTTCTTCAAAAATTCTACAACCTCCATAAAATCTTGTTTTGCTTCATCTACACCAGCAACATCATCAAATGTTACACCAGTGTTTGGTTCCATTTGGAATTTAGCCTTTGATTGACCAAATGCTAATGGGTTACCAGGCCCACCAGGACTAGGGGTGTGCATTCGAATCGGTTTATCGATAAATCGAATCGATTATTTGTTATCGAAATCGAAAAAATCAAAATCGAAAAAATCAAAACCTTATTGAAACGGTAACGATAAGCATATGTACAAATCGATAATCGATAAGTAATTATCGATAAGGATCAAAATCGAATCGATAAATCGAATGCACACCCCTAGACTGTAGACATTTGTAAAATAAGTAGTTACCTATTTGTGTAGATTAATATAACATACAAAATGTATATATATTCCGCTACTATTGAAAGCGGCTATACAATATCATTTTCCCTAATCTATACCCTTTCCTTTACCCTAAGTCCCTTACCCTACTATTTCCTCTACCACATTTAAGGAATGATAAAGATCAAGGGAATGAAGTTCAAATTAATGGAAAACAAAATTAGCCGTGATGATGTATTTTGTTTTGTTTTATTTTTTTATACTGTTGGAGTGTTGGTGGCATACATTTGATCCCTTACTTTGGTTTTGTTGCATGTGCTTGTTGATACAATTTTTATGTTATAAATGGTGTTCGTCTTATTTTAGCTTCTTTTTGTCCATATAAATTAGGCGCGTTTATAGCAATATACTTTCCGTGGAATCCCGCAAATTTTCTTATTGGTGTAATCGATAACCGAATCGATAAGCCCGCAAAATCGATAAATCGAAATCAAAAAAATCGAAACCTTATTGAAACGATAACGATAAGCATATGTACAAATCGATAATCGACAAGTAATTATCGATAAGGATCAAAATCGAATCGATAAATCGAATGCACACCTCTAACCAGGACCTCCCATTCCTCCGGAAGACCGCCTTGATAGCAGGAAAAGACCACCAATCAAAATAAGCGGGAATGCCAGATTCCCAATCAAGTTGAATAGGAAAGAACCCGAGTCCTCTTGGGCATTGTGAGCAGCAAAGTCAATGTTCTTTTCCTGCAACTTCTGAAGGAGTTCCTGGCTGAGCCCAGGTAATTGTACCCGAACCCTCTGAACTCGGTTTCATAATTCTGGAGATACAGCCTCAACAATAGCTATGGTTCCTTTTTCAAACAAATCTACTTTTTGCACCCTATCCTTGTCCAAATACTCCAAAAATCTAGAATAAGACATCCTTGAGTTAGAAACACCTTGCTCATCAGCGTAGGCTTTTCCATCACCTAACAAAGCTGGTACTCCAAGCCCAACATTTCCAAGCAATAATTTGAGAAAGCCTCTCCTTCCTTCATTTGGCCTTTGCTGAAGGGATGTTTTTACTGCTATTCTCGATGTTTTACTAGATGATGGAAGATTTGAGGAGAACAAAATTTTCCTGCCATAAATCTCCTTCCTGAAAACTTTCTGCTTTCTATGAGTAGACAAACTATTTCCTGCTATGCATACTGATGAAGTAGCCATATTGATACACTCACAAGAAACAATAACCTGCAGAGTTCACTTCTACTGATAAATCTGCAAACAAGAAACAACAAAGTTGATAACTGCAACTATGCAAGTTACAAGGAAATAAATCAATCAGGCCTAGGACTGGTAATCATGCCCGTTTAAATAACTTCTAAAATTATTGGGAATTCATTGGGCTAGCAACTTTTTCCCTTTTCTATTTTATATCTCAAGTTAATACATACTTAAAATAAATACCATTGATCTCAATGATGATAATTCTGCAACCCATCTTTAAGTATATCAATTTCATCTAGCAATTGATAACTCCTACTTTCCTTTCTGGGTGGCATGAACACTGCCAATTAAAATTATGCAGCAAAAGTTTAGGTGTATTTACTGCATGAAAATGCTTAGCATCTGATATTTGAAGTTTAACCTATATTACAAAGATCTTTCATTTACTTTAACACGTATCAACCGGATGTGACATGGATATGGGTAATTCATGTGTATTCTTTAAAATACTCTAAAATTAGCAAGAAACTAACACATCCACATTGGATATTTGCACACATCGGTATTGCATTGGTTTACCATGTAAATAGAGTAAAACTATATCTAAGTACTTTAAAAAGTTAGCTTTAAAAAATGGATCTCCATTAAGTTTAAGTTACAAAACAAACAGAAACCCCATATATCATCATTGAACAATATAATGGATACTTTAATCAAGAGAATCGTCAAATCTTAACATTTCATAGGTTGTTAAAAAGAGACATATGAATCTGAATGCTACTTGGAATTTCAATTGTGCCAATTTGAAAGAGAGTGAGGAAATTCATATGAAGGTAAAATTTACGCATTTCAAGCCTTTGATGATTGCCAATCTCAAGATTTTTTCTATAGAACTTTTAGCTTGGCACCTGGGTATCAAGTAAAAGTTGAGCTTTGTTAGCTCAAGAAATTCAGATCCTCCCCTTAACATAGCCATTTATGTGTGTTCCATTAATAATAACTACTAAAAACCCAACCAATCGAAGTTAAAGTTTTTTCACACTTCAAAAACTAAGGCTTTTGTAATATCCATAGCTCAAATTGAAATATAAGTAGGATAACTAAGTAACTATTAGATGAGTGCTCTCGGCGCATTTTAGCATCCAATAGAACAGTATCTACATCCGCGTACAATAGCAGGACTGCGATTGTGCCGGAAATGGCTCGCCGACGACGAAATGCTGCCCAGCCTACTCCGATAGTCCCTGAGAAGCTCGTCACCCCTGCTCACGGTGTCGCTACATCACTGGAGCCTCTGACTTTTGGAAGTTTTCTTCCACAGAAACTCCAAACGCCAGAAATTTTGCATGCAGAGGTGGATGCTACTGTAAATACAAATCTGTTGGCCAAATCTGAAGTTCCGATGAACTCGACCACAAGGAGACTCCAATTCTCTGAGGTTAGTGTCGAATCTGCAGTTCCGACTGTTGCTGAAGTAGTTAGAGGTAATCGAGATGCACAAATGGGTAAGATGCTCTCAATTTGTGCCTCCTTCTGATCGAGATGGGAAAAAAGTTGTGAAGAAAAGTGAGGAGGATCTGAAACCTCAGTTAGATTGCTGGCAAACTGCACTGATTGGATTTGTAATTGGTGATAATCCTAGTGAGAGGAGTATGGAAAGCTTTGTCATGCATGTATGGAACTTTGTTGCCAAACCTCAGGTATTAATACATGCTGAAGGATACTGTATTTTTCGTTTTAATAGCATTGAGGATAGAGATATGGTATTGCAATCAGGGCCTTACTCCTAGAGGAATAGGCCGATGGTTCTAAAGCCCTGGGAAGTTGATTTTGATTTTCAGAGTGATGTTCTTAGCACTATTCCTATTTGGATTAAATTCCCTGGCCTTCCAGTGGGCTATTGGTCTATTGAAGTTCTAAGTAAAATGGCCAGTGCAATTGGCAAGCCGTTATACACTGATAAATTCACTGCGCATTAGGAGAAGATTTCATTTGCCAGAGTTCTAGTTGAAGTGGATGCTGCTTATCCTTTGCCTGACCAATTGGAAATTGAAACTCCCTATGGTACAAAAATCCAGACAGTTGATTATGACTGGAAGCCTTGTTTTTGCAACCATTGTTTGAAGTTTGGGCATGACTCCATTGATTGCTGGTATTCTGCTGAAAACAGTGAAAATAAGGAAGTGAAGAAGCAGAATAAACCACCTAGACAGAAAGGGAAGGGGAAACAGCAAGGTAAAACAGAATGGCAGGTTAAACAAACTATAGCAGAGGTGCAGGTAACTCATGAGGATGCTATAACAGATAAAATGCTGGGAAATCAGTTAGTGCAGGAATCTAGTAAGGTGGATGAAAGCCTAGCTACTCCTCAGCAGATTGCACTGAATGAGTCTTGAGTGTCAAGAGGTGCTTGTCACTGCAGATAATGCAGTCACTGAACAAATGGCTGACAATTGTAATAAGGGCAAGACTACTATGACTGTGGTGGGTAGTAGGGTCCAACAAATTGATCCAGGACCCTCTCACAGAGTTACCCCTCTTTTTTTATGATCATAGCTACATGGAATATTAGGGGCCTCAACCAGCCCCATAAGCAGAAGGAACTAAAAAAATTCCTTGCTGTAAATAAGGTGGATGTTATGGGAGTAGTAGAAACTAGAGTAAAGGAGCACAAAGCCAAGAGAATACTGGACAAGGTTGCCAAGGATTGGAAGGTGCAATGCAATTATTCCAAGGCTATTAATGGAAGAATTTGGTTACTGTGGAAGCCATACATTCAAGTCCATATCTCTTCTATTACTGATCAACTTATTCACTGTTTTATTGATGATACAAGAACACAAATCAAATCCAGTTTAGAGTTATATATGGTCACAATACTGCAACTATCAGAAGTCAACTGTGGCATGATCTCAGATCTATACATGGTTCCAATCAAGATGCCTGGCTAATTAGTGGTGACTTTAACTGTGTCCTTAATTCTGATGACAGAATTGGTTCCCTAGTTACAGAGGCTGAAGTGAAGGATTTCAAAGATACAATGTCTGATTTACAACTTACTGCACTAAGAGCTACAGGTTGGCACTATACTTGGACAAATAAGCAGGATGCAGATACTAGAGTATATAGTAAGATTGACTGGGCACTGAGCAACTATCAATGGCTGCAGCAGTTTGGACATCTGGAAGCTGATTACATGAACCCTTTGGTATCTGATCATTCCCCTATTCTGGTAAAATTTGCTGATCATAAACCCTTACATCCTAAACCTTTCAGACTATACAGTGCTGTTATGGAGCATGCTCAGTTTCATAACATTGTCCAGCAAGTTTGGAAACAGGATTATATAGGCTCACCAATGCAACAGATTTGGCAGAAATTGAAGGTAATGAAGCAGCAATTAAAAGGTATAAATATCCACATGGCAACCTATAAACAGAAGATTGTTCAGGCAAGGGAAAGACTTGGCATTGTCCAGGGGCAGATGCAAAGCAATCCTCTCTCACAGGAACTGATAAATGAGGAAAGAGATGCAATAGAAGAAATTGAGAAATGGAACAGTGTGGAGGAACAAATAATGAGGCAGAAATCCAAAGCTCTCTGGATTGAATGTGGTGATGCTAATACTAAGTATTTTCATGCACAATGGAGGATCAGGACAGGGCAAAATAACATCACTTCAATTTATACTGACACATGTATAAAACTAACAGATCCTCTAGCTGTGGAACAGGAATTCTTGAAGGTGTTTCAATCATTAATGGGGGAATGTGCTCCTGAACTTCCCTGTGTAGATACTAGCATTATGAAGGAAGGAAAATGTCTTACACTTGATCAGCAAAGATCACTTATTAGATCAGTTACTATGGAGGAGATCACTGTAGCTGTTAATGAAATGCCCAAGGACAAGGCTCCAGGAGTAGATGGCTTTCCTATTGAGTTCTTTACTAAGAACTGGGAGGTGGTGCAAGAAGATATACTATCTGCTGCTAAGGAGTTCTTTGCTACATGCCAAATGCCACATATGATAAATACCACTGCCATAGCCCTTGTGCCTAAACATAAAACTCCTACCACTGTGAAGGACTTTAGACCTATTGCCTGCTGCACTACTCTTTACAAAATCATATCTAAAGTCATCACTAGAAGGATGAAGGCTGTGGTTGGAGAACTGGTTGGGCCTGCCCAATCTGCCTTTATTGAAGGAAGGGGTATTATAGATAACATCCTACTTAGTCATGAAATTTTCAAAGGGTATTCTAGGAAAGGTGTTTCTCCTAGATGTGTTCTTAAAGTGGACTTAAGGAAAGCATATGATACACTGGAATGGGGTTTTCTGAGGCAGATTCTAATTGACCTGGGGTTTCCAGCTAAGTTTACTGCATGGATCATGGCTTGTGTCTCATCTGTCTCATACTCATTAGTAATGAATGGTGGCTTAACTAAACCTTTCATTGCTAAGAGAGGCATAAGACAGGGTGATCCTATGTCACCTTACCTCTTTGTGTTGGCTATGGAGTATCTCAACAGAATACTCCAGCAGTTGTATAAAGATGGGAACTTCAATTTCCATCCAAAGTGCAAGAAACTCAATATATCTCATGTCTGCTTTGCTGATGACATGCTCATGTTCTGCAGGGCTGACTTAATGTCCATCCAGATATTGCACAGGGCTTTTCTTCAATTCTCAGCAGCATCTGGTCTTCAGGCTAATATAAGCAAAAGTGCAATCTATTTGGCTGGGGTTCAACGGGACATTAGAGAAGAAATTATTGCAGTTTTGGGATTCACTGAAGGACATCTCCCTTTCAGATATTTAGGTGTTCCACTGGATTCAAAGAAGCTGGCTATTCAGCACTATTTGCCTCTTATTGAGAAGATAACAGCAAGAGTCACTTGTTGGTCAGCTAAAATGCTATCTTATGCTGGCAGAACTCAATTGATTAAGTCTGTGGTCTTTGGCATTCAGACTTATTGGGCTCAGGTGTTTGTTATACCCAAGAAAGTACTGAAGACTATAGAAGCAATATTTAGAACTTACCTCTGGACTGGTAAAGCCACACTATCCAGAAGAGCATTAGTTGCCTGGGACAAGGTATGCCAACCTTTATCTTCTGGTGGACTTAATATTCTGAGGTTGTCTGTATGGAACAAAGCAGCCATAATCAAATTGTTATGGGACTTGGCTAGGAAGAAAGACTGCTTATGGGTCAGATGAGTTCATGCCTATTACATCAAGAAGGGGAACATTGACACAGTTGCTGTACCAACTACAACTTCTTGGGTGATCAAAAAGATTTTGGATGGTAGATCCATGGTGATGGAAAATGCTCAGTTACAGGGTAATCTTATATGCAGGTTGCAAAGTGTATGCAGGATGAACAAGTTTCATATTCACAAACTGTATAATACTATGCTGCCTTTGTTCACCAAGGTTGCATGGAAGAACTTAATGCTTATTGCTAATGTACTTCCTAAGCATAAGTTTACTGTTTGGCTGGCTGCTCAGCATAAGCTCCCCACAGTTGATAGATTACAGACCATGGGCATACAAGTTCCAGCAATGTGTGTATTCTGTAAGCAGTATGTTGAAGACTTCAAGCATCTCTTTTTTGAATGTTACATCACCAACAGGTTGTGGTCGAGAATTTGTGTGTGGCTGGGACACTCCAGGACCATTGACTGCTGGGACAATGAGGTACACTGAATTTGTAGCAAGGCTAAAAGCAAGCAGTGGCAGAATGCTATCACAACTGCTACTTTTGTGACCACTACTGCAATCATTTGGAGGGAAAGGAATCATATTCGATTTGAAGGAGCAGACTTTGTAGAGGATTTGACATGCAGAGAAATTGCATTACTCCTACACCTTAGAGGCAGAAACTGCAAGAACTGGCAGATTGGATTGAGCAAGTTAAACTGTTTCCCTTAGATAGCTTACTTAATTTTCATATGCTTACTTGTTTATAGATAGTCAAGAATATAGATTACTGAAACAGTATAGTAGTTAGTCCATACTACTACCAGGTTTGATACAAGATGTAAATATTTTGATATAAATGATATACGACAGTTTGATTATAAAAAAAATAAAAAAAAAATATCCATAGCTCCACTTCTACGGTGAATAAATAGGCCATAACATCAAGAAACTATCTTCATAACTTGGGGGGGGGGGGGGGGGGGTGGGGGTTTACAAAACTACAGGTGAAGGAGCAGTAAATTCACTGAGGCATTATAACAAACAGATTTCGATCAGAAAATAATACAAATTTAAAGTTAAGAGCTAAGTAAGGAAGCAGAGTAAAGGAAAAGAAAGTACCTGACAAGTTGAAAGAGGAAAGATATTGGAGTGGAGGGAAAGATGGAAAGAACAAAGAGGGGTAGTTTAGAGGGAGTGGATGTGGTTTAGGAATAGGGTAAGTGGCTTTTTCCTCGATGGATAATTCAGTCGACCACTCTTTCACAAATTGCTGTTTGATTTTTCTACGAGAATATTTTTGGCTACTTTCGAGAGATTTTATTTTATGGCGTGGCCACTCTTTATTCAATTAGCCTCTCAATTTCTTGCCGTGGGTGTCATGACTTATATCATAAACATGGTACTCCGCAGTCCGCACAAATTTTGTGGCCATATCTTCAATTTAAAATAATTCTTTATTTTTCAAACTTAGGTGTGGAAAAGACCTTTGGTGGAATAAAAACTTTTGTAAATAAGTGATGCAATGCAATATTATTCTTACCAGAAAAGTTTAGTCAAGAGTAGGATGTAAATTATACTATCAGTTTAGTAGTCTTTATTACTACTAGTATTTAATTAGTATGATTTAACAGAACAAGTCTAGACTATGTACAAAAGATTTGATAATCAATCATTGTCAAGGATTTAGAATTGTTACTTTTGGTGGACAACTTGCCACCTTTCCCGATTTTCTTTTGCATAACCAACTCAAAGGTGACTGAATTTGCACGGTGCGTAGGGTATTTCTCGGGCGCGGATAATTAAGTTTAATGGTTGGGCTTATCGGTTATCGGATATAAATTTATTCAAATAGCACGGTATAGGCAGTTTTCGGACTGGTCATTTAAAAATAACCATCATTTACGAAGTTAATGAAAAATGGCCACAACTTTGCTGCAACAGAGACCGGTCCCGCATAATATACGGGAGTTCGGTGCATCTGAATACGAACTCCAGCATATTATGCTAGACCGGTATGAGAAAGAGAGACCATGACCCTAAAATTGACCCAATAAGGAATTGGGATGGACCTATGATAAATGGTAGTCCTAATTAACGGGTTAAATCTCGAGAGAGTAATCACCGTACTTGAACCTTAGTTGCTTGGTCTAACTAGCCTACCCAATTGGTCTCGAGAGAGTCAATTGGACAAAATCACTCTCTCGACCGAGAGGTGTGAGAGTGGGTATAAATGTGCAATGGTTATAGCATAAGCCTCAAATATGTCAATCTATCGCTAGTAACATCTACTGGTTAATTAGCCACCTAGGTGATGTTGCGACCCTAGTGCATTTCTCCCATTAAATACAACTTAGTAATATCCCCTTAGCATAAAGCTTTAATCCTTAGTTCATAATAGTAGTTATAAATATGAAAACCCAAAAATATTTGAAGTGCAATTCGAAGCACAAATGCATCTCTAGGCTAGACAGAAAATACAAGTCCACTACTAGCCCCCTGTGGAAATTCGATCCTAAACCACTATCCGGGTAAAAGCTGTTGGAACCCGCTCTTCCTACATTTCTGTAGTGTTTAGTCGGCAGCGTTCACTTTTTGGCGTCGTTGCCGGGAAGCTTACGGTGTTGACTATCTGTTTAATTAGTTTTGTGTTTTGCGTCTATTTCCTTCTTTTTACTAATTTTGTTGGTGTCAATCACGCAGGTACACTTGGCTTTAAATGCAAATGACCCTCTTGGAAACGTGGTCGGGGAGGAGGATGTTGAGGATCTTAAACAAGAAGATATTTTACCCCAAGCTTAAAGGATAGGTCAAAATTCCAATGCAAATGCTATTCTGAATGAGAACATTCCAGGCCCTCCTCCGCCTCCACCAAGAGTGGCCCCAAAGTTCTCCTAAATCAAGGGTGCGCGAGTGCCATTGTTCCTCCCTGAAACCGAGCGAGAAACTTTCAAATCACAAATGTTATGTTGACCCTGCTTGAGCAAAGAGGATATTTTACGGGCGCCTCCGATCAAAATGCCTATAGGCACTTGAAGGGGTTGTAGATACATGTTGGGATAGCAAGCAGACAAACGTGTCGGAGGATGCGTTGAGATTGAGGCTTTTCCCGTTATCTCTTCGGGGTAAAACGTTGGATTGGTTAGAAAGGCTCCACAATTATTCCATCACAACGTGGTGTGAATTGGAAACAAATTCATTTACAAGTTCTTTTCTCCAAGTCACACGACGGCGCTCCGTGATGAAATTTTTTCTTTCAAACAAGAGACGAAGGAACCCTTGCACGAAATATGGGAGATTTGAACTATGATGAAAGAGTGCCCAAACAATGACATGAATGATGTGATGATTCAACAAACGTTCTATAAGGTCATCAACACAACAAACCAATATATTGTGAATCAATTGGCCGGAGGAAATTTTATAAAGCTTCCCTACATTGAAGCTTGTGATGTTTTAGATAAAATGGCAGATACTTCTTCGGCATGGCAAAGTCTAGCAAACGTTCCTCAAGGTGACCCTACGATCACACATTTGCATAAGGAGTTGCATGACCATGGCCAAGCCATTGCCAAACTAACAACAACAATGAATCAATTGGTGATGGCACAATTGCAACAAGTCCAAAGCCTGCACCAAGTCAATGCCATGGAAAGAGTGAATATGTTGAAAAGGAGGCAAAGAGGGAAACAACCTCAAGGAAATTATGATAACTATGATGATGGGAATGATTTTTCGAATGAGTGCTATGATGATCAAAGCGAGGAGGTTCAATATGTCAATAATTACCAAGGCAACCGAGGTAACTCTTGGAACCAACAATGGTGACCCCAAGAAAATTGGGGCAATCAACAAGGTGGTAATTGGAACAATAACAACAACCAAGGTGGAAATTGGGGGAACAACAACTCGGGTAATCAAGGAAATTGGAATATAAACAACAACAACAACAACAACAATTGGAACAACAACAATGGTCAAGGTGGGTAGAATAACAATGGTGGTCAAGGTAATCGGGGGCCAAACTTTCAAAGCCTCTGATTTATGAACAACTGAAAAACCCGCTACCCTTTCAATCTCAAAGGTCTCGTTCTTCGGGTAATGACTTGGGTCAAATTGATGTTATGTTTGAGCAAATAATGAAAAAGAACCAAGACTCTGATGCTAAATTGGCTTCCCACAATACCTCTATCCATAACTTGGAGGTGCAACTTGGCCAAATCTCTCAATCTTTAAGCACTCCCCCAAAGGGTGCTCTATCAAGTGATACGGCAGTAAACCCTAAGGGTGGGCACAATACTCATATGATGGCGGTGATAACGCAAAGTGGGAGAGGCGGTGATGTGCATGCCTCAAAAGTAAATCACGTTATGGTTGATGAAGATGAGTTGCGAGATGATGATATACCATTGGTAGCTGAGGATGTAGTTGAACCCAATGTGAACAATGATGTGTGTATTGATATTGATGAGGTTGAGGAGGATATACAAGAGGCCGTGAACCCGTCTAGGGAACACGTGATTGATATGCTCGAACCGGTGGTGCCTAAAGCCGAGGCACCCTTTCTTAGGCCTCTTCCCGCCTACCCTCAACGGTTATCCAAGCAAAAGGGTGACAACCAATTCAAGAAATTCATTGAGATGATGAAGAGTCTAACAATCAATGTTCCATTATTGGAGGCACTCGAGAAAATACCAGGATACACAAAGTTCATGAAGGATTTGGTTACGAAAAAAAGGTCAATGGAGTGTGAGACAATCAAGATGACTCGTCAAGTGAGCGCAATCATACATTATATGGCTCCAAAACTTGAGTACCCCAGTGCATTTACTATCCCGTGTACCATTGGAGGTGCCGACTTTGCCAAAGCCCTTTGTGACTTGGGGGCGAGTATAAACTTAATTCCATATTCGGTCTTCAAGACCTTGGGAATCGGACAACCTTGCCCAACTTCAGTGAGGCTCCAAATGGCATATCGATCAATGAAGCGGCCTTTGGGTATAATTGATGACGTCTTTGTTCATGTTGATAAATTCATCTTATTGGCCGACTTCGTTATATTGGATTGTGAAGTGGACTTTGAAGTCCCGATTATTCTTGGAAGACTTTTCCTAGATACGGGGAAGGCTTTGTGTTGATGTTGAGGTGGGCGAGTTGACTTTTCATTTTGGTGATGATAAGGTAGTGTTCCACGTGTGCAAGTCTATGAGGCAACCAAACAGCACCGAGGTGTGCTCGTTTGTGGACATTGTCACGGCAGTGATAGTGGATGACACAAGCGCGATGATTAATGTTGAAGATCCACTTGAGGGTGTTCTCTAAATATGGATATCAATGATGATTCTGGGAGAGTGGAGTGCGTAAATGCATTGCATGTTATCCTTGGATCTTTAGAATCGCAAAACTCCCCCAACTAAGCCATCTATTGAGGAGCCGCCGGTGTTGGAGTTGAAGCCACTTCCTCCTCACCTCAGCTATGAATACTTGGGCTCTAATTGTACTTTTCATGTTATTCTTTCATCTTCTTAACCAACGTGCAGGTTGGCACCACTTTGGCGGTTCTTCAAAAGTGCAAGAAGGCGATTGGATTGACATTGACCGATATTCAGGGTATAAGCCCCGCCTTTTGCATGCATAAGATCATTTTGGAGGAAGATGCTAGGCCTCCACTTAAGAATCAAATAAGACTAAATGAGGCTACAAGAAGTGGTAAAGAAAGAGGTTATCAAGTGGCTTGACACCGGCGTGGTGTATCCTGTTTCTGACAGTTCATGGACTTCTCCGGTGCAATGCATACCAAAGAAGGGCGGGATGACAATAGTGACCAATGCCAACAATGAGCTTATTCCTACTCGGACAGTGATGGGTTGGAGAGTTTGTATGGATTACCAGAAACTGAACAAGGTGACTAGAAAAGAGCATTTCTCATTGCCGTTCCTTGACCAAATGCTTGATCGTCTTGCGGGCCAGGCTTTCTATTGCTTTTTAGATGGTTACTCGGGGTACAATCAAATTCTCATTGCCCTGGATGACCAATAAAGATGACCATTACATGTCCTTATGGCACATTCGCGTTCTCGAGGATGCCATTTGGATTGTGTAATGCTCCGTCGACTTTCCAATGTTGTATGATGGCTATTTTCACTGACATGGTGGAAGATATATTGGAGGTCTTTATGGATGATTTTAGCATGGTTGGGGATTCTTTTGAGGAGTACTTGGTAAATTTGGATAAAGTGTTGGCCCGATGTGAAGACACTAACCTAGTTCTCATGTGGGAAAAATGCCATTTCATGGTAGAAGAGGGTATTGTGTTGGGTCACAAGATTTTGAAGCGGGGAATTGAAGTTGACAAGGACAAGATCGAGGTTATTTCAAGGCTTCCTCCTCCTACTTTTGTCAAAAGGGTGAGGAGTTTTCTTGGGCACGCGGGTTTCTACCGAAGGTTCATCAAAGATTTTTCTAAGGTAGTTAACCCGTTGTGCAAGTTGCTAGAGAAAGATGCCAATTTTTTTGATGAGAAATGCATGGAGGCTTTCGAGCTTCTAAAACACAAGTTGACAACTAACCCTATCATCACCGCACCAAATTGGAGCTTGCCCTTTGCGCTCATATATGATGCTAATGATGTTGCAGTGGGGGAGGTTTTGGGCCAAATGATCAATAAGATGTTCCATCCGATGTACTACTCAAGAAAGACCATGAATGAAGCTCAAAGGAGTTACACAGCCACCGAGAAGGAATTGCTAGTATTGTTTTTGCCATGGAAAAGTTCAGACCATACCTTATTTACTGATCATGCTGCCCTTAGGTATTTGATGACCAAGAAAGACTCGGAGGCCAGATTGATGAGATGGGTGTTAATTCTTCAAGAATTTGATCTAGAAATTGTGGACCGAAAAGGGAGTAAAAATCAAGTGGTGGGCCACTTGTCCTGTTTGGAGGAGGAGGGGAGGCCTTGTGACGGCCCTGAACAACTCCTTGTGGTGTCAATGCATTACATGTCGTGGTTTGCCAACGTCGCCAGCTATATTTTTACCGGTATAATCCCATATGAGCTCTCTTCTAACCAAATGAAGAAGCTCAAGTGAGATAGCTTGGATTTTTATTGGGATGAGACATATTTGTTCAAGATTTGCACTGATGATGTGATTCGCCGATGTGTCCCAGAAGAAGAAGAATTGAGTATTTTGGAGGCTTGTCACTCCTCGCCCTGTGGTGGCCATCATGGCGGGGTGAGGACGGCCTCTAAGGTGCTTAGTTGCTATTTCTATTGTCCTACCTTATTTAAAGATGCAAGTGAATTTGTCAAGAGATATGATGAGTGCCAAAGAGCCGCTGGAATTTCAAAAGGGATGAGATGCCTCTCAACACAATTCTAGAGGTGGACATTTTTTTTATTTGGGGTATCGACTTCATGGGTCCTTTTGTGAGAACTTGTGGTAATGCTTACATTTTGGTAGCGGTGGATTATGTATCGAAGTGGGTTGAAGCCGTGGCTTTGCCCAAACAATGAAGCCCGAATTGTAGTGGCATTTCTTAAAAAGAGTATCTTCACAAGGTTTGCACTCCCCGTGCTATCATTAGTGATGGGGGTCTCACTTTTGCAACAAGGTTTTTGATTTATAGCTTGCCAAATTTAGAGTAAATCACAAGGTGACCACCCCCTACCATCCTCAAGTGAGTGGGCCTTGAGGAAGTTGAACTTAGAATGGGATGTTGCGGCGAATCTCTGGGTTGAGAAACTTAATGAGCTTGACGAGTTTAGATTTCATGCCTACTCCAGCTCGTCCTTGTACAAGGACAAGATGAAGTATCTTAATGAAAAATATGCTCGGGGAAAGGAATTCAAGGTTGGTGACATGGTTCTTCTTTTCACCTCCCGGTTGAGATTATTTCCGGGAAAACTCAAGTCGAAGTGGAGTGGTCCATTTGAAGTTGTTGGTGTGACCCCATTTGGTGCTATTCATCTCAAGAACAAAAATGGTGAAGTTTTCCGAGTCAATGGTCATCGTGTCAAGCATTATTTGGGAAGTTTGATGATAACCACGTGGTGGCACTCATTCATTTTAAGTAATATGATGATAACATGTGTCGTGCCGCGGCGTTAAATCAGGCGCTTCTTGGGAGGTAACCCATGCCTTTTTCTTTCTCATTGTATTTCTTAGTAGCTTAGGATTTTTGAGCTAATTGTTTGTGAGATGTTGCATGGAATGTGTTGAAGCAGTGCAAAACAAAGTATAAAAAGTGCACAGTCTCTGAAGTTGCCAGTGCGGCTACAGTGCACTTTGTGTGGTCCGCATTGGCATGAGCTGAGTATGTATAGTCTCTGAAGTTCTCCACGCGGCCGCGGTCATGTTAACGCGGTAACCGGTGGACTCACGCGGCCGCATCCCTTTTTGTTCGATCTGTGTGGGGTGCCATCTACAAGGTTGTGTGAACAAAGCCAGTGCGGTCCGCGGTCGCTTTTGTGCGGCTGCGCTGGTAGGTAAGTAAGGGACCCACGAGGTTTACTATAAATAGAGACCAAGGGTATCACTCTACCATTTTCGCAAAGTTGAAAGCCTGAGCCCTATTTTTACTATTCATCTTTTTCTAAGACCATTTTTCCTGCTTGATTGGATTTACTGCACTCATTCATCATCAATCTGGTAACATCTTGTGCACTCATGGTTAATTAACTTCTTATTTTTCATTATATTTGTTTCCCAATAATGTAACTTCTGCTTTTCTTCCCATTTTTGTTCGAACTGTTATTCTAGGGTAGATTATGTTAGTTTTTGTGTGTTTAACGTAATTAGTGATTGGGTAATTGAGTAGGGACAAGTAGGGGTCAAAATTTGAACAAAAATGGAAGAATATGTGAAACCCTAACTTAGTCCTTAGGATTGCCTTAGTGCGTCCCGCGATCACTCTCACGTGGTCCGCGTAGTTAAAATAATTGAAAGCTAACCTACTCCAGCGTGGACGAATGGCACGTTGTGGGGTCTGCGCTTTCCCAACGCGGTCGCGCACCCATTTTATGCGGGCCGCATTGGGAGATTCAGAGAAGTTTTGCTTCTGGGTTTTGTTCAGTGCGGTTCGCGGTGCTTTATTCTGCATTGGTGTTTGCAACCTTTTCATCTGATATTCTGCAAGTGTTTTGAATAGATAGTTCACTACTTGTGCTTAAATTAACAATGTTAGACAAGTTTGCTTGCAGAAAATGGTTAAACAATGAGGATGAGGTGCCAAACAACCCGGTCGAGGTGACTCCTCCCAGGAAGGAAAATGGAAACAAGCCAAACTCACTCCCCGACCCAAATAGAAAATAAGAAAACAAGTTGTTAGTGATGATGACCAATCGGGGAGTGAGTACCTCCCTCTCAGGACCTCTCTTCTGACTCAAGGCCAGCTCCATCAGTCCCAACTGCACCTATAGCCCAAGCTCCACAAAGTGTACATTATGAGTCATCTGATGGCTCAGAGGCAGGCAGCGGTGAATACTCCACCTCCCCCACAGCTTCAGCATCTGGGGAGAGTGCAGAATGTGGGAATAATGGTGATGATGAGGTACCAGACAGTGGCATGCCCCAGGTTAGGGTGTTGAACGAACAAGAAAACCTAAAGTTTGGGAGATCGCTTTGTCATCCAAGTGGCTTTCCACAAGTTCAGAGAGTGGTGGCCAGTGCAAAAACTGATTCCGGAGAGGATTATCATTACAAGTGAAATGCTACTCCTACTCCCTGATGTACATATACAGTTCCATACTAGCGTGGGATGGGAGCATTTTCGGGATGAGTTAGTAAATGCCAATGAGCACATGGTGAAGGAGTTTTACTGCAATGTGGCCCACATCAAAAAGGGCTCAATTGTAACCAAAATGCGAAACAAAAGTGTAGTGTTCTTTGGGCAAGCTTTGAATGAGTACTTGGGGTTTGACGACGAGGATGAAACTTAGTACAATGAGAAATTGGCAATGGGTGAAGAGGTTCGCCCTTGGTTAGCTAGGTACTTGGCCCACCGGGGTACTGTTCCAGATTGGTTGCAAGCAGGGAAGAAAATATTCTGGAGGACCTTCAACTTTGAGGCTCGAGGGTGGTTGACATTTGTGTGCAGTTGGCTTGAACCTTCTACCCATGGTCAGACTATTCCTCTTCCTTGTGTTGTGTTAATTGCATCTATTATGGTCGGGTACCCTATCAATGTAGGCAATGTGACGTCCCGTGAGATTTCTATTGTGGGAAAAGAGCATGACAGGAATTACCCTTTTCCCAACACTCTCACCATGTATTTTCGAGATTTCAAAGTAAAGAAAAATTCCTATGATGTGAAATTAAGATCGGTCGCCCCGTTCTCACGATATAGCATTTAGGGGCTGGACAACCCAAAGGGAAAGAACTACAAGCCACCCACCTCTGCACCAACTAGCTAGTCTGACGAGCCAGTTGTAGTAGAGTCTGTTATTGATCCTTCTAACGAGCTTCCCTACACACTTGTTGCTACCACTACTAATGATGTGCCTTGATCTTCTGCTGGACCCAGCACTTCAGCTTGCCCGGGGGTTCTATCTTCTCGGGCTCGCGGCCTATCAGTTGAGACAGACTTTGGCCAGTTTGAACAACTGGATGTCAGCTGCGACATTCGAGTTGTCAACATTGTATGCTACAGTTGAGGCCCATTCAACACCTTCCACTGCTCAGGTTCCTCAGTCCATTGAGGATACTTTGAAGACACTCCTGGACAACCAAGAGATGATTATGAGGACTCAGGACGCCTTGACTAAGGCGGTTGATTCACATGGCAAGGCATTGATGGAGCTTTCTATAAAGCACAAAAAGATGAGGAAGTCACAGGCTTTCAAAGAGTCGGTGAAAGAATTGAGGACTGATGTGGACAATCAATTGGTAGAAAAGATGCCTTTAGACTTGTTATTCGGTGATCCAGCCCCTCTAGCAGCAGCAGCAGTGCCACGGCCACAACAGGAGCAGGCACCCAGGCCTCCAAGGAAGAAGAGAAAGCTTCCCAGTTCAAGGTGGAAATAGTTATTGAGCTACACACCCACGGGAGGTCCCTTCCGGTGGTGCACCTATCATTCAGATGGTTCAGGAGCAGGTCCCAGTCCCAGCAACTGAGCAACAGGAGTCCGGAAACCAGCCTGAGGTTCCCGCCATATAGAGGACCAGGGGACCACCACTGAGGATCCCAGGAAGACGGACTAGTCCTAGGGAGCTCTTTTATATCCTTTCATTAATTTTATGCTTATTTGTGTAGTTGGATTGGGGACAATGCCAGCTCTTATTCGTAGGGTTGCGCCCTACGTTTTGATTATCTGTGGATGATTGTATAAATAGATTGATAGTTTATGTTTTACTTTGATTTTCTATTTTGGGTTGTATATAACTTTACATTTAGCCACCTTTATCATAGTTTTATTTTATCTTTTGGTATGTATATAAAGTTACATTTCTGTATATAGTCATCCCCCGTTGTATATTCTACTCCCCTATTGCACATATTCATTCAGTTTCTATTTTCGCAAAATTTTTTCATCTTTAGCTTTATCGATAGGCTCGCAGCCTTTTGTTTTGTTTTTGGCATTTTCAATAAGCCCTTGTTTTTCTTAATGTCACGATTATTTCCAAGGATAGAGTATTGTGCGAACCGGGTGGCTCTTCCCAATTATAGATGGCATGACAACCTTCCTAAGGGTTTGAGTCCGTTTTTAATCCTTTCTTTTTGTTTTCGATAGTTGTAGTTAAGGGTACCTCAAGCAAAGCTTCACTTGGTTCTAGCACATTTTCCTTGGATCCCATGATCAAAGACATAATGTAGTGTTTAGGATGGTGAAAGTTGTGGCCTTGAGACTCTTGTGTGTACCAAACAATCATCATGTGTTCTTTTCGGACCATTGTGTGCTTAAATGGTAATTAAGGTCGTTATGAGCCCTCGACTCGATGTCTTTAGCAATCCTTGAGTGTGTGGTGCGAAATCAAATTGTGAGTCCAAGTCCCGAGCCAATGGTCTAGAACTTGCCCTTAATGTTTGTTGAGGTGAAATCCTAGGTGAAATTTGATTGAGAAGTGATTATAGTCTCTCCTTGATCCAAATGTTAAGTTAAACAATTTCATATCCTACCAATGAGATGATCTCTAGTTAACCCTTTTGAGCCTTAAACCTTTTTCTTTCAAGAACTAATGTTACAAGCCTATGTCTGTTCTCAATGATACCCGCTCTTGACACCCAAATCTTCCCTTGAGTAATTGAAATTGTCTAAGTTTGGGTGGAGAGACAAGAAAGGAAACGAAGTTATTCAAGGAGAACAAAAGTGAAAAAGGTGTGAAAAAAATAGAAAAGGAGAAATATTTTGAATTGCATAAGAAAAGCGACAATGTGTCCCTCTAACCCCTTGAAAGGAAGTGAAATACTCAAATGAGTCAAGAAAGTGTGCCAAAATGAATCAAAAGAAGTGTATAAGGGAAGATTGAACCTACTTGAACAAAAATATGTCCTACCCTTAACCCAAAAGCCTTCACAATGACTCCACAAAAGCATGTATGATCTTGAGTTGAAAGAAGCCTACATTAGTGGATACTTACATAAGGGGCAAGCATATGGTAACTAAAGCCGGACTTGTGACCTTCTTCTTGAGAGAGATGAATGAAAGTCCATCAACATCGATTTGTGTGTCAATACTCTAAAAGGTGAGGTTCGCTTAGGGGGGAGTTAAGGACGTGTGAGTTTGGATTTCACAATGACCAAAGTAATTGAGAGAAGTTCTTTGATGAAATGTGTCAACTCTTGATGCTCTTGTGTCACACTTTATCCATAGTTTTCAAAGTTTAAATATTTTAATGATGCATTCGTATCGAGGGCAATTGTTAGTCCCAATTGATGCTTACTGAGGTTATTTTAGGATATCTGGAATTACTTGGATGTTCCTTTAAAGGGTGGATCTTATTTTGTTTGCTTGAGGTCAAGAAAAGATTTAAGTTTGGGGGAGTTTATAAGTAGGATTTTAACGTATTTTATGCCCCTACTTGCCTATGCTTTAAGTATAAATTGCTAAAAAAATAGTCCCAAAATGCTCACAGGTTGTGCTTGATTGCAGGTTTGAGCGACAAAGTGACGAAATATCAAAGATCGGCCCAAAACAGAGTGAAACCTGCTCAAGTATCAAAGACCAAGCGAAGTGAAGGAAAAAGGGCCTAGTGCAAACCACACAACTGTGATAACGGTCGCACTATGAGGTTCAGAGATATGACATCTTCAAGATGAAAATCATGCGGCCGCAGTTGGATTCTTGTGGCTTGCACCCATGCTTTGCGGTCGCTTCACACTTTTATGCGGCCTGCATGAAGGAGATTCAGAGAACCTTTCATTTTCCCAAGTCAAGCTATGCGGCACGTGGTCGTCACCGTGAGGTCTGCGCCAAACCTCCTCCGCGATCGCATTACCCTTTTGCGCGGTCCGCGTCCCTCAAATGCAGAGAGTGGAATAGTAAAGTCCAAGAGCTAGTGCGGCTGCGGTCGTATTTGTGCGGCCTGCATTGACCCCGCAGGGATATTTTTATCCAATTTTTCCAGTCCACTATAAATATAACATTTTATCATTTTTAGGTTAAGTTTTAATTTCTGAACGCAACTGTGCACTTGAGAACTAGTTTGTAGCCATATTTGGCACTTTGGTATTAATTAACAAAAGATTATTGTAGTTTATTCTTAGTAATTAATTAATATGTTTAGTCCTTTATCTGTTTCTTCAGTTTCTTCTTTAATTATATCTAGCTAAACCCATTAGCTAGGGTTGTGGCTCAACCCTAGTGTGGATAATTGATGGATGTTTCCATCTATGGTTAGATTGATATTGGGTATCTGTTATTTGGATTGATTTTATGTTTTAATTAAGGATTGGTAGCTACAAACACTGATTCTAGCTTTGTGGGTTTAACTCTTCTTGAGAAAGAGAGACCATGACCCTAAAATTGACCTAACAAGGAATTGCGATGGACCCATGAGAAATGGTAGTCCCAATTAACAGGTTAAATCTCGAGAGAGTAATCACCTTACTTGAACCCTAGTTGCTTGGTCGAATTGGCCTACCTAATTGGTCGAGAGAGAGTCAATTTGGCAAAATCACTCTCTCTACCAAGAGGTGTGAGAGTGGGTATAACTATGCAACAATTATAGCATAAGACTCAAATATGTCAATCTATCCTTAGTAACATCTACCCGTTAATTAGCCACCTAGGCGATGCAACGACCCTGGTGCCTTTCTCCCATTAATTACAATTTAGCAATATTTCCTTAGTATAATTTAGCGTTAATCCTTAGTTCTTAATAGTATTTATAAATATAAAAACCCAAAAATATTTGATGTGCAATTAGAAGCACAAATGCATCTCTAGGCTAGACAGACAATACAACTCCACTACTAGCTCCATGTGGAAATTCGATCCCGAACCACTATTCAAGTAAAAGCTATTGCAACCTGCTCTTTCACATTCATGTAGTGTTGAGTTGGCAGCGATCATGTACTTATGCTGGAACTCCAATATATTATGCTGGAGTTCTAGCATAGTTATCCTGGAACTCCCGTATAATATGCTGGAGTTAAAGCATACTTATGTTGGAACTCTAGCATAATATATTGGCGTATTTTTCAGATTTTGAACAACGTTATCGCTCAGATTTATCTTTACGTGAAAAGTGGTTAAATTTCTATTATTTTTAAAACTGAGCTATTTTTGAATAACAAGTTGTAAATCTGGCTATTTTAAAATTTCTCCCTATAAATTTAGGAATCCGCTAGCCATCCAATAAAATAATGAATGGTTTGGTATTGGATTAATGATTATTAGGCGATTTATCGGCTAAACCAAATATTATTTTTTTTAACAATCAACAAATCCTTTAACATAAGCATGCATTTTAATTCACCCAACACTTACAATTAAAATGTTACACAGGATTTGTCACTTTTAGTTTGACGGTACCTCTAAAAGCTACAGTATATTAACACATTTTGATGTGATTATATTAAATTTTAAAGGATGTTTCTTCTTCCTTTATTGTAATTTGGAAAATTTCTATTGGATATTTTATGGTATAGATGTGATGAAAACAATAACATGCACCACTCATTACTGCTATCTAAATACAGATACTTGCTCTGGCAGCTGGGTATCCCTCACATCATGCATACATAGAGGAAAAGAACAGTGTAGCTGATAACTTAGCAAAACATAGAGCATCTATGGATATAGGAGCAACTATGAATCTACTATAGGAGCTGCCAACTTTTGTGGAACAAGAATTGCGTGCGGACCAACAAGGCACTATCTGCTTAAGGAAAGCCTCTACTTTGGCCCAGAATGTACCTCTTACTTTTGCTTATATGATCCATCTATAGAATGTATTAATGTAGAACATGATAGACCTCAACAAAGCAGCTTCCCTACATGCTATTTTTTGTAATACAGGGAACAATCCTGTCAACGCTCCTTGTAATGTAACATGTTTTTTGATAGGTTGCAAGTACTTTGATCATAAGTATTTGCTTTATATTTTGATGATCTAACAAACTTACTATCCAAGAACTAGATAAAGAACATGTTACACATTTACAAGACCTTAAAATCACAAGGTTCCAGTTTGGGATGCAGCTTGCATTATGATTCAACTCTTTAAAGTGGAAGGAACAGCTGAGGGAACATGTACCTACCAGTTCTCAAGGAGACTGTGCTAAGTCAACTCTCCAGCTGGAAAGTTGTTGCCTGCACACTCTACAATATATGAACAGTGTTACAGTCAACTTTTCAGGGAAGACTTTTTATCTATCTTGATTACAATATTATAAGTAATGTTACTCATGAATATATACAATCAAGGAAGGTAAAACACATTCACTTGAATATTTGACAAGCTCACTCACGTGACCATCCAGTAAGCAAGTCGCAAGTGCTTCAAGAAAAAAGAACAATGAAAATACGGACCAGTTCCCACATAGAAGTTATTGTATGTCCTTAGTTGAATTGTAACTTTGTAATAGCTCTTCAATTGTAATTCCTACCTAGCTTGTTTAGAAGCATTATTTAGGAACCTCTTTGTAAATCTTAAACATGTGCGTTTGAGTCTTGGCTAGAATTAGCCATGTTGCAAAGTCTTTGTAATGGAGTTATTATAAAGTGACTTGTTATATGGTATTACGAGTTAGTGAGGGATTAATAGGTTCATTCCTAGGTTGCATGGGATGTAATCTAAAAGTTGCTCAGTAGTGAAGTTGAAATCTAGGGTTAGGTCGTGGTCTTTATTGCCGTTGAGCTGGATATTTTCCACATAAAATTCCTCTTAGAACTTACTTAGTGTTGCCGTATATGCATATTGTTGAACTTGATAGAGAGCCTGGTTCTCTATAGAGTCTGATGGACCCTTATATTCTATCAATTGGTGTTAGAACGGGTTATCTCTATCAGGTTAACACCTAGAAAGGATCCTAATAGCTGCTCTTCTAAACATTGAAGAAGGCCAGTCTACTTACAAAACTCCAAGGTTCAACGATCAATACTATGGGTGGTGGAAAACTAGGATGCACGACTTCATCATGGCTGATGATTCTGAGTTATGGGATGTCATATGTGACTAACACTTTGTCCCTACAAAGAACCTTGGTTACCCAACTATAGCCATTCCCAGAACGAGGAAAGAATTCAATGACGCTAATAGAAAGGAAATAGAAAAGAATTTTCATGCAAAGAAAATTCATGTGTGTGTGGCCCTAATAAATATAATAGGATATCAGCTTTTCAATTAACAAAAGAGATGTGAGAGGCTTTTCATACAGCTCACGAAGGAACAACACAGGTGAAGCAATCCAAGATTGATATGCTCACAACAAAATATGAGCTCTTCAGAATGAAAGATGATGAATCCATCCAAGATATGCATACTCGATTCACCTCCATCCTCTATGAGCTTCACCCTTTTGGTGAAAGTATTCCAAGAAACAAGCTTGTCAGAAAATTCTTAGTGTACTGCCCAGTTCTTGAGAAAGTAAAGTTAACGTCATTACAGAGGCTAAGGAGTTGCAGACACTGACCACGAATGAACCTATTTGAAACTTGAAAACTTATGAAAAGAAGAAGAATAAGGACAATGAAAGAAGAGAGCCCAAAAGGGAGAAGAGTCTAGTCCTCACGACGAACATCAGTGACTCAAGTGGTGAAGACGGGGACATGGCCTACTTGACAAAAGATTCCAGAAGATGGTTCGCATGATGGAGGCATTCCAAAAAAGTGGAGTTCTAGCAAGCCAAGAAATTATGACCTCTGTCATAAATGCAGCAAGACATGACACTTCATCAAGGATTTTTCCCTCCTAAATCAAGATCAGTATAATAACAATTTTGACAAAGAAGCCAAGAGGAACCAGGTTCCTGACAAATGCTTCAAGAGGAAGAATGATGTTGACAATATTGTAAAGCAAGCTCTTTTTGCATAGAGAAATTCCTCCAACGAATCTAAACAAGAAAACGACCATGGTGGTAGTTCAATGATGGCAGTGGAAAATGAAACAATTGAGTATGATTCAATCTTTGCTTTAATGGTTCAATCTGATGACAATAAAGATGATGACAGCGATGATGTAAACCTTCTGGATGTTCAGAGAAATCTAAAATCTTACTATCCTAAAAAGCTCATGTCATTAGCAAATGTGCTAATTAATGCATGGCATAGTCTTACCAATGATAAAGATGCATTAACTATGGAGCTAGGGGAAGCTGAACAAAACAGAGATGACCTAGTAGTCGTTGTAGTCAATTTGAAAGAAACAATAGAGAACCTGAAAAAAGAAAACAATGGCTTAGAAGAGAAAATTGCTTGTATAGAACATGAAAAATATGATCTAATGGTTGTTGTGGTAGACTTAAAAGAAACCATTAAATGTGCAAGTAAAGAAAAGGAAACCTTGACTGAGAGAGTTGCTATCATTGAGCAAGAAAGAGATGACTTAGTTTTGGTGGTAGTACACTTGAAAGAAACAATTGAGGAATTTAAAATGGTAAATAGGCTTGAAAACTCTAATAAAGGAAAGGAATTTGCATCTGAATCACACATTAACCTTGAAAATGAGGTAAATTTGGCGAAGACTAGCTTGTGTGCTGAACTTGAGAAAAACAAACACCTTCAGGAAGAACTAGGAAAAGTAAAGAATGACCTTGAAAAATTGCTTAAGTGGACCTGGTCCTCTAATGATATCAATGCCAAGTACACCAACTATAGGGAAAACAGGCAGGGGGTTAGGTTTCAAAGGGAAAAGATTCCCTACAACCCTCATAACAAGTATGTTATTGTACCTAGCAATTGGCTATGTACCTATTGTGATAACAATGGGTAACTCAAGGAAAATTGCGTGGCCAGAGTTCAGTCTCATCAGAAAAATAAAGTCTTTCTTGAGAGAGTAACTACTGCAAGAGGACAGGGTCCGTCAAAAAGGAAACCATCAAATACGAAACGCGGTTTGCCTGCTTATACTAAGAGAGCACTCATTCATCCCTTCTCTCTTAACAAGGGACCCAAACTCGTTTGGGTTCCTAAACCTAAACCTTGGGTTCCTTGTGCAAGCAGCAGTGAAAGGAGCAGCCAATAATGATATATGAACAGCGGCTGCTCAAAGGACAAGACTAGAAATATGATTAATTTTCCTTCACTAAAGCCCTGCAAAGAGAGAATGTACCCTTTTGAAAATAGCTAAAAGGGGGTACGATCTAGGAGTTGGAAGATTTGTGTGAAAGGAAACAAGGTGGAATTCTTGTCCATGATATGCACAATCTTAAATCCTGTGACTAGTGAGGTGATGTTGTAGACAAAAGACATAAGATTACTTATGTTGTTGTACTTGAGGCTCTACAGAGTGGAGATATAAGTTGGTTGAAAGTTGTTGAAGACAATGCTGAACTATGAGAAACAAGACTGGACCATTGCAAGTTGTTTACCATAAAGCAAACTGGATCGGAAGGACTTGGTTCATGGTCTGATCAAGTTGAGCATTAAGTAACACAAAGTATGCAATGCATGTGAAAAAAAAACATGTCAAATCTCTATTTAAGCTCAATAGGGGGTTGTCAGCACCTCGAGTCCACTTGGACTCTTCTCTTCAGAACCAAGGATGAGATCTTACTAGTAATTGTGGCTTTTGTCAAGAAGATCCAGTTATAGATAGAAACAAATCTGGCTTGCATCATATCAGATAATGGAATAGGTTTGGATAATGCCATAGTGGATGAATGTTATATTCAAAGAAGAATTACTCAACCGCTTATCTACGAGAACACCACAACAAATGGAGTTGTGGAAAAGAAAAAAGGGACTCTTGAAGATTGGGCACGGTTTGCAAACATCTTGACCAAAGTTGCTGACTCAATTGAGGATATTTGGGTACAACTCTCAACAATGAGAAGGATCAGCTTTGAAAATCTGATGGTAAAAGAGATGGAGGAATCTTCCTGATGTACTCGTCTCAAGAGAGAACAGAAATACGGATCAAAGTAGAGAATGCTCATTGATTCAGTAAGGAACCTGGTCCCGTGTCTACAACAATAGAAGCTGAAAACGAGTTGTTGAAAAAGGTTTTGGCATAGAAGCATCACAGGTCATCAGCACTCCTATTGCCGCAGCTACACACCCAGACATGGATGAACTTGGTTCTCCTCTAAATCAAACTATTCATAGAGACATCACTAAATCATTCATGTATCTCACTGCAATTAGACCAGACATCATACTCAGAGATGGGTTCTGTGCAACATTTCAGTCAAATACAAAGGATTCTCATCTGAAGGATGGTGCAATAATTTTAAGATATCTTAGAGGAACACAGGACCTAGTTCTCTATTATCCTTCAAGTAATGGATAGGAAAATTTCACTTGAAATGGGATATTTGTTGGGTTCCTGTCTTGTCTCATGATGCTCAAGGAAGCAAAATTCAATGGTACTCTCAACAGCTAAAGCAGAATATGTGTCATCAGCTTCCTGTTGTGCTCAAATGTTGTGGACCAAGCAGAAAATTGGAAAGACTTGAGTCCAACTCAAGAGGGCCAAATACATTGATTTCTGAAGATCAAGCTGCAGGCATCTTCACCAAAAGCCCTAGGAATAAGCGTTTTGAGACAAATTGCCTTGCCTGGGGAATGTTGAAACCCAACTGAGAACCTGGTTCCTTATGATTGGTTATTGTCGCGCCTCCTTTTTCCTCGTGAAGTTCGAGTTTCGACATTCATTATGAACAACTCATTTCCTTTTGGGAATTGGGTATTTAAAGAGTCTCCACCTAGAAGACTGAGGCGCCTTACGGCACCTAGAGCAATTAACTCACACAACTAGTTTGAGATTAGGTTAAGGGCTCGGAATAACCTTGAGGGGAAGGTATTAGGAACCCCTCGAGGTCCACAATGGTGAGTCCCGACCGAACTCAGTTATGTGAATTAGTTATTTAATAGGTAAGCAGTCTAGGCGCACATTTGCAAATAAAGAAAGTTTAGGCAGTCTAAGCATATATTTGTAAATAAAAGAAGTTTAGGCAGCCTAAGCATACATATGTAAATAAAATAAGGGAAGTCCTTAATTGGTTAGCCTATAGGATCACATCTATACAATGCCAAGCAATCCTCCTCAAGTATAATGGCTACACGTGACATTAACACACAGGTCATCATATCATTTTACTACCCATTACTCCCTAGTGGTTATATAAGCAATTTTAGTTAACGACCTCTACGCGTGCTTTTACCCGTCCCTTCCTTGTGGTCCTGGAGGTGTTTAGGACTCTAGACTTAGGCAGTTCTAGACATTCCTAAGGTATTTAAAAGGGTAAAATTTAAGCGACAATAATAATACATAGGATTGTCAAATAGTGAAGCAATTAAGCGGAATCATATTTACCTCTGCACATAAACAAATAAGCAGCACGTCTTAAACACAGATTTCAGGTAATTTCAGAGAGTCCTAGAATAGTGTATCTAAATAAGCATCACAAACATTGAATATGCAGCATTGTTTTAAATTGAGGTGATATAAACCTAATCAGTTTGCCTACTGATTTAAAAACATATCGAACCTGGGCAATTTCACATATAAACAGAGTATAATTTCACAGTTTTGGACCATTAATTACCTAAGGCTTGCCTAGGCGTGAGTCTGTATGTAATCATAATTCTAGAAACTGATTAAAACAACTTGAAATGATTCAGTCCTATAGGCATGATGATCTAGGCGATTAATGTTACAAAGGTGATTTCACGCTTATTTATACTAGAACATGATATTTATGTACTGGGGATGTTTTTAAACCTCTTTACATACAGTTATTCATTTAAGCGACATAGATACGATTTAAAGCAAATGCAAACAGATTCCTAAGGCAGGATTTCTAATGCATAGAGAGAGATGGTCATTTTATTAGACATGATTATAGTACTAACTTAATGATAGGATTTCTAGGTGACTATGACTTACACGGAATCACAAATGCAGTGATGAACTACAATATGTTTTCTAATATACAGAGGCAGTAAACGTGAATATCCTAAGATAACACAGACCTATGACATATTTCATAACATATAGACCTAAAGCTTGATTCCTATTGCAGATAAGCACAACATAATCCTAAAGCATGATTTCTATGACAAATTATCATAATACAAACCTAAAGCAGGATTTCTACCCGGTTTTCCCACAAAAATCATATAGGGACCCTTCCATTTACTAATTGCCCCAATATCTGTTTACAAACAATATTATTACAAGCCATGATTGAATAAATTACATAAATAAATGAAGATATACCATAGGGATCCTGAATCAGGCGCAAAGTAAACCTGGGAATGCCAGGCCTTTAACACAGTCTCAGATGCCAAGAATCTCAAAGCCAATAGTCTGTTCTGGTGTATCAGAGTTCCCTAAGTACCTCAAGGATCGTGGACAGTCCTCACACCAAGACCTTTCTTAAAATGGAGAACTGGTTATGTGTGATGTGGAATGGCCAGCCCTGGTGTGCCAGAGTTCAGAGGGATCTCAAGGATCCCTAAGCAGTACACACACCAGAAGGGCAGAACCTAATAGTCTAAGAGTAAAGTGAGAGTGCTTGACATAGTTTTGAAAGACTTAGTAAAACATTGTAGAGATAACTTCAAGAGTAAAAAAGTTTATCAGAAATGGAAACAATTTTAAGAAGATGGTAGGAGTGACACCAGTTTTGAGAAGAATACTAAGAGTAGAAGAACAGTTTTGAAATCAGTTATGAGGAGAGCAAATTCAGCAAACCAATTAATCATAGAACACCCAGAAACACAACAATCATATTTACAAACAGGGGTGAAGGGGATTGAGAAAATATACAGTTGAAACCACATAAGCATGGAAATATTTCATAAATGCACAGAACAACTAGGAGTCTACTAAACAAGCCAGTCATAGTAATAGGCAGTTAAACATAGAAAAAGAGTGGAGTAAAAGTCATGTTGAAGACAGGGGTGCATAAGACAAGATTGGTCATATCACTTAGGACCAATCAACATTAGAAGATCAAGTTACTAACATGATCACACTAGTTGGGGAGGGGGGGGGGGGGGAGCAGGGACTAAGTACACATGCTGGACAAATATCAGATAACCAAGTGAAGTTTAGATATATTGATTACACTTTGAACAAGAGAAGACAGAATTTAGACATGCTTAGTAAAGCAGTAAATAGGGAATAAACTGAATACATAGCCAATTGAACTAGTGCGTGAATGGAACACATGGAGTTTGGAATTCAAAATTTAACTAGAGACGTACCAGTTAAGGAAAAAAGTGCAGAATGTGAAGAAGATGTAGTTCCAATGTCTAGCCTTGACTTTCAGCCGGCTAGACCAATTGTTATCACAAGTAGCAGAGAAAGAAGAGAGAGTTTGAGTGTGAGTGTGTGTTCTGAACTTAGTATTCGTGTTGAGAAGTAAAAATAAGAGTGTATATATATCAGTTTAAGAGTAGCACAAATAAGGTAAAAGAATCAGAAATTAGTCAATTAAGGACAATCATAGGGTCACAGAATCAATTAACGTGAGGAGGTCCGGAATAGACCCCCTAATTAGGGTAATTGATTAACGGTATCAACAAGAGAGTTTAATTAAGGTAAGAATCACAATCATACCAAATAAAAGATCAGTAAAATCACAAAGAGAAAATCATGTGGACGAATAGTTAAGGCAAGTGCGACCAATTAAAATTACAAATAAGAAAACAACAAGATCTGTGCACATAAATTTAGTGGGGCAAACATAACAATCAGTAAGAAACTTCGAAGAATATTGATTTTCCCAGAAGAATCGCCCAAAATTTCAAAACTAAGTAAGATCTCACAAAAATATAGAACTTAGCCGGAAAAGCAGGTATGAACCTTAATAGAGATTAATTAGGGCAGAACCAAAAAAAATACTGGATATAACAAGTAAAAATGCTTAAGTCCAAAAGACAGAGTAAATTGTAACACGGAAAGACCCAAAATCAAACCAAAAGATTGGAAAAAAATCAGTATATTACATAGAATCAACTAAGGTCCGAATACTCTTGCAAAAATCAGTCGAGAAGGTGAAAGAATAATTGATTAAACGCTTCAAAGTCAGAAAAACTTTTGGAAAACAACTCGTGGGTAGGAGTGGTAAGCGGTGGGGTCGGGTCGGATATGGGACATGTCAAAATGGGTAATGTAAAAACGGATAAATTTTTCGACATGACCTATATTTATTACGGACAAAAAATGGGTTAACCGACGGACAATATGGATATCCCTATTATACATGACTGCTTAAATATGATTACTTTTGGGAGAATTATTTGTCTCCCAAACTTGAAGAACCTCTAATTTGATATTTTACAAATGTAAAAGTTAAAACTCGTTAGTTATCCATTGGTTATTCATCTCTTATTCATTTTCTAAGTATAATATGGTTGTTATTCATAGTTGATCCATTTTTTAAAAGTTCATTATACAACTCATTTTTTAATGAATAATAAGGATGAATAATTGCTTTCTTTTATTCATTTTTCCACCACTACCCGTGGGCACCCGAAGGATAGCGAATGCAGTCTCCCTAGGAATTTTTTTTTTAAGAAGGTGACTGTAATTTCCTTTTAGTTGATGACAAACATCATTTTTTGCAAAACAATTTGGCATCTCTTACTAGGCGTTAGAAAAAGTGTACTATGTACGCACATCAATTATGAAAGAGCCCATTTTTATTCAAGCAAAGATAATTCATTTGTAAGAAGGAACAAATACATAATACATCTCTGTGCGTTCAGATACAAGTACTATCTGCTAACAACAGAAAGTGAATAAACTCAAGGCAAGTAACATTAGCCTAAAAAAACTAAGCAACCCCATCTAGCCTCTGGTTAATCTTGGTAAGAGAATGGATCTAACAACAACCACTATCCAGTATAGTCCTACAAAGTGGGGTCTGGGGAGGGTAATATGTAGACGAGCCTTACCTCTATCCGAAAGGACAGAGAGGCTGTTTCCAATCGATCCCCGGCTCAGTGAAGGAAAGGAAAGACAAAAACAAGAGAGCATTAGTAATTCCAGCATAAATAACGTAAATAATTATCTAAACATAAGAAACATAAATAAAATAGCATGCAATAATATAATACAGTAACTACCATAAGGGAGACACAAGCCAAAACACAAATCATCTATGGATAGCCCTGCCAAGCCTCACCCAACCCCGGGTGAGGAGTATGCAAAACTCTAGGAGCCCCTATCCTACAACCCTGATACTAGACCTCCAGACTTTCCTATCAAGGGTCATGTCCTCGGAAACCCGCATTCTAGCCATGCCATGCCTAATCACCTCTCCCCAATACTTCTTAGGCCTCCCTCTGCCTCGCCGAACGCCGACAATCGCCAGCCGCTCACAACTCCTCACCGGGGCATCAGGACTTCTCCTCTGCACATGCCCGAACCACCTCAGCCTCGCTTCTCGCATCTTCTCATCCACCGGGGCCACCCTCACCTTCTCTCGAATAACTTCATTCTTAATCTTATCTAACCTGGTGAGCCCGCACATCCACCTGAGCATCCTCATCTCCGCATCCTTCATTCTCTGAACATGAGAGTTCTTCACGGGCCAGCACTCCGCCCAATACAACATTGCAGGTCTAACCACAACTCTATAAAATTTCCCCTTGAGTTTATGTGGAACTTTCTTATCACACAGGACTCCTGATGCAAGCCTCCACTTTGACCACCCCGCTCCTATACGATGAGTGACGTCCCCGTAAATCTCTCCATCCCCCTGAATCACCGACCCAAGATATCTGACACTGTCCCTCTTGACGATGACCTGAGATCCAATCATCACGTCCCTGCCTACTTCGCTCGGCTCGGCGTTAAACTTGCACTCCATGTATTCTGTCTTAGCTCTGCTTATTTTGAAGCCTTTAGACTCGAGAGTCTGTCTCCATACCTCTAACCTCTCAATAACACTGACCCTCGTCTCATCTATCAAGACTATGTCATCAGCAAATAGCATACACCAAGGCACATCCCCTTGAATATGACGGGTTAGAGCATCCATCACCAAGGCATACAAGAGAGGGCTAAGCGCCGATCCTTGATGGAGCCTCATAACCACTGGAAAATGGTCTGAGTCGCCACCCACCGTCCTAACCCCAGTCTTAGCTCCATCATACATGTCCTTGATTATTCTGATGTAGGCTTCACGCACGCTCTTCGCCTCCAAGCACCTCCATAGCACCTCCCTTGGGACCTTGCCATACGCCTTCTCCAAGTCGATAAGCACCATGTGCAGGTCCTTCTTCTTATTCCTGAATTGCTCCACCAGCCGCCTGACAAGGTGGATAGCTTCTGTAGTGGAACGACCCGGCATGAAACCGAACTGGTTCCCAGATATAGATGTCATCTCCCTCACCCTCCCCTTGATCACCCGCTCCCAGACCTTCATGGTGTGACTTATTAATTTGATACCCCTATAGTTGTTGCAACACTGGATATCCCCTTTGTTCTTGTACAAGGGCACCACTGTACTCCACCTCCACTCATCCAGCATCATTTTGGTCCTGGAGATCGCATTAGAATGGATCTAATGTGATCCAATTCAAAAGTTTCATCAAATGCTCTCATTATGGAAATCACGTCCCTTTCCACCATTAGATCATGTGGCATTGTGCTTTCAGTAGTCCTGACCGATGAATCTGTGCTTTGTTTCATCCGTTCACAAATTGCAAAGCGACAAACAGGACACGCGCCATGGCTCGTCACCCATGGAACAATACAATCCTCATGGAACATGTGAGTGCTTGGAGTTACTGTCACCATTTCTTTAGGCACAAAATCTTCCAAGGAAATGGCACATCTTTTACCATCTTCGTCATTGTCCTTTTTCGACTCATTGGTAGTATTATTCATGTTATTATTCAAACCTCTAAAATAAAGGCTTACTTGTCTTGCAACCTTTGTTTGTACAGGATTGTAGATTTCTTTCTTGAGCTTATTCAAGGCAGACTTTTGCTCATCTGAGCTCTTGGACTCGTCCTGGTTTTGTCGCTGGTTCTGCAGAAACCAAGGAGGAGGAGTTTCAAATGGAGGTTGGCTTGGCCTAGGATATGGTGCATGTATTGGTATGTCATCGTCGTGGACTAGAACGCGAACAGGAGGATGAGATGGTCTACGTCGTGGTTGACCTGGATATGGATAATTGCAATTGGTTCTTGAAATGAATCTTGGGTTTTAATCTGGAAAAAGGATAGAAGAAAATGTTTATCTGGTTGCACCATGAGGTACTGGAATTGGTCTCTCAGGCAACCATGGATCATGAACGACACGTCTATAATTCTATGAAACACAAAACACTTCAAACTGGTGTAAATATATACAAAAGCGGATTCATGATTTAAACTTAATAGGTTGAACCTTAAGGTGTAAGATATATGGATTTATATCTAGATATATGGACTTATATCTACACACATATGAACAATATATGGATAAATTATATGTTATGTGCTATCTTTTGGTTTGGCCTAATTTTGTGGTCTTATGGACATTATGTTAAGGGGGCCAATGTGTTGTCATATAAAGTGTAGGACTAATGTGTAGATACCCAAAAGGGTAACCTTAGTTAATGATGGGCTAACTAAGGTTACATATATGTAACCATGGTTACATGCTTGTGACTCTTGAGTTATGTAACTCTTGTAACTCTTGTGACTCTTGGGTTATGTAACTCTTGTGTTATAAAGTGGGGGTTATGGTTCCCACATTAGTGCAAGACAAGACTCTTCTTCCTCCCATTGAATCAAGAGCCAAAATACTCCATTGTTGTCTTGCAAATAGTGTGGAAAGCCATATACCAAATTTGATCATTGTCATATTGTTATTATTGTGTAACAATTCACATATTGTTAAACCTTGTGGATTCATTCTTGTGGTAACATACAAACTTCAATACATTCTTGAAGAAAGGATCAAGAGGTTCAAAAGGACTCAAGGACAATTATCAAAGGAGGTTCAACACTTTCCGGATATGGATTCAGGTTAGCTTCCGCTCATGTAGTTTAATTCCGGATTATTCAATATGAAGGTTGTTATATTTAGTTGGAATCATAATCCTAACAATTGGTATCAGAGCCACCCTTCATTTTTGGATAATTTGGAAGATCATATGGTTCATGTTATGTTTGGATTCATGTTTAAATTTTATTAGAATTTTGTTTATGAAATTCTACCATGAAATAGCATGATCTTATGATTGTTATGTTTTAATGTATTTGATGTTCAAACATTGTATGAATAGCATGATTTTAGTTGGTTAACAACATGTTTTTTATGTTTAAGATCCATGTTGAAAATCATGTGTTATTCTGGAAAAAATTTTTGGCCACTGCCTCAAGACAATCGATTGTTCCCTTACACAATTGATTGTCTTTGACGTTTAAAATTCTGGCAGTTATTTGGAACACTAGAATAATCGATTGTTAAAACCAGACAATCGATTGTTCTGGTCCAGTGAGTTGAAACGTTTTTAAATTATACCATACAATCGATTATCTATTGTAGACAATCTATTGTCATGGTCCAGTAACTTAAAAGTTTTTATCCAAACCAAAATAATCGATTGTCTGGTTTTGACAATCGATTATGTTGGTCCAGTAACTTAAAAATTTTTTTAAAACCGGCATAATCGATTATATGGTTTTGACAATCGATTATGTTGGTCCAGAAACTTAAAAATTTTTCTTAAAAACCAAAACAATCGATTGTTTGGTTTTGACAATCGATTGTGTTGGTCCAGTAGATGAAATTTTTTTTTTCAAAGATAATCGATTGTCTATTTCATACAATCGATTCTTTTTGTCCAGTAAGATTAAAAACGTTTCAACTCTCTTAAGTTTCAGTGAATGTTAATTGTTTTAAAGTCCATCAATTCTAATATTATATGGAATTGTCCTATAAAGTAAATAACAATTAATATTCAAGTTTTACATATCAACATATGTAACATATTAAGTTGAGATTCATAATACGGCTTAAGGAACTAAAGTTTATAGCATTTAATATTTTAATTATTCAATTGAAGCATTATGTTGCCAAAGTAACCTCTATTGTGTAGATTGATTAATTTTAAAATATAAGATGACTGTGGATGTTAGTCTTCCATGCGTTTAACACCGGCCCAAAGGAAGGTGTTATTTGGCAGGAATTCGAACATGCTTGTGGTGGTAAATATGAGACGATTTTTTGGTTTTCCATGTGAATATTAAATCGGCCCAAAGGAAGGTTTAATATTTGACAGGAGTTTATTGTCTATGTTTGATCACTACACCAAGAGTACCACTTACAAGTTGTTTTTCTGTCCAAAGACTAAAATCAATGTTGTGCTAGGTATCTTGTAATGGGAATGCCTAATTTTGAATCTATAAAGTTAAAGTTCAAGTATTTGTAAGCATGTATTCAGTAATCCTTTTGTTCTATTTTCAGTAAATTCTTCTGCTTCTACGATCTCTGCCAACATCAATAGCATCCCTGTGCTTAACGGCACTAACTTTAAGGAATGGAAAGAGAACGTCGTGATCGTTCTCGGTTGCATGGATCTTGACCTTGCTCTTCGGATTGAGCAACCTACTCCTCTTGAGGATACATCCTCTCTTGATGAAAAGAGAGCGATGGAGAAGTGGGAACGCTCGAATAGCATGAGTCTAATAATCATGAAGCGTGCAATTCCAGAATCATTCAGGGGCACTATGAATGATGAACCTAATGCCAAAGTTTTCCTTGAAAACCTCGAATAGCGTTTTATTCAAAACGAAAAGGCGGAAACAAGTACACTATTGAGTAAACTTGTTTCCATGAGGTATAAGGGCAAGGGAAACATTCGGGAGTACATTTTGGAAATGTCTCATCTTGCTTCGAAACTTAAGTCACTCAAGCTGGATTTACCTGAGGAACTGCTTGTGTACTTTGTTTTGATATCTCTTCCTGCACACTTTAATCAGTTAAGGTCAGTTACAACTGCCTGAAGGAGAAATGGTCTCTTAATGATCTCATTTCACACTGTGTGCAAGAAGAGGAAAGGATAAAGCTAGATAAGATAGAAAGTGCTCATTTGGCATCCTCTTCTAAGGAAACTAAGAAGAGGAAGGGTAAGGAAGTTGCAGTTGCAAAGCCCAAGAATAAGCAACATAAGGAACCTAAGGTTGAAATCACTGAATTAGGTTGCTTTTTCTGTAAGGGGACTAATCATGTGAAGAAAGATTGTACCAAGTACCATGCCTGGCGTGCGAAAGAAGGTACATTTCTTTCTCTTGTTTGTTCTGAAGTTAATTTAATTTCGGTACCTAAGGATACTTGGTGGATAGATTCTGCTGCTACTACTCACATAAGTATATCAATGCAAGGTTGCCTGAACTGCCGAAAACCAAATGATGGTGAAAGATACATCTATGTGGGTGACGGCAAGAAGGTGCCAGTTGAAGCTATTGGCAAATTTAGGCTGTTGTTTAAGACCGGTTTTCATTTAGATTTGGATGAGACTTTTATTGTACCGTCTTTTAGACGGAACTTAATTTCGGTTCCCCAATTGGACATATCTGGTTATAAATGTACATTTGGGGATAATAAAGTTAGTCTCTTTCGGAATTCAAATCTTATTGGTACTGGTGTTTTATCAACATTTGATAGCTTATATTTGGTTTATACAATAACTTTAAATAAAGAAACTTTGCATACAAGTTTAAGTGGTACTAAAAGGAAATTAACTAATGAGAATTCTATTTCACTCTGGCATAAACGTTTGGGTCACATATCCATTCAAAGAATTCAGAAACTCGTGTCAGATGGAATTCTTGATTCTCTTGATTCCTCAAATTCGGAAATATGTATTGAGTGTATCAAGGGAAAACAAACAAACAAGTCTAGATTAGGTGCTAAGAGAGCTTCGGACGTCTTAGAATTGATACATACGGATATTTGTGGGCCATTTCCTACTACTTGTCGGAATGGTCAACAATACTTTATCACATTCATAGACGATTACTCTCGTTATGGGTACCTATATCTTATTCACGAAAAGTCCCAATCTATAGACGTGTTCAAATCATTTAAGGATGAAGTTGAAAATCAACTAAGCAAACGAATTAAATCCGTTAGATCTGACCGTGGTGGTGAATACTATGGTCGATATGATGGTTCCGGTGAACAACGTCCAAGGCCTTTTGCTAAATTCCTAGATGAGTGTGGGATCGTCCCTTAATATACTATGCCAAGCAGTCCTACGATGAATGGTGTAGCTGAGAGACGAAATAGGACCCTTAAGGATATGGTAAGAAGTATGATTTCTCGTACTTCTTTGCCAGACTCACTTTGGGGTGAAGCATTAAAAACTGCAACTTATATTCTAAATAGAGTTCCAACTAAAGCTACAATCAAAACCCCTTATGAACTTTGGACTGGGCATAAACCCAGTATTCGGCATTTTCACATTTGGGGTTGTCCAGCTGAGGCAAGGCCTTATAGGGCGAATGAAAAGAAACTGGACGCTAAGACGGTTAGTAGCTATTTTGTTGGATACTCTGAAAAATCCAGGGGTTTTAAGTTTTATGATCCCACTTCTAGAACTATTTTTGAGACGGGAAATGCTAGGTTCTTTGAGGATATTGAGTTTGGGGGGTGGGGAGATAAAGTTGTTAGAGATTTTGTCTTTGAGGAAGAACATGTGTCTTTCCCTCAAGTTGTTGATCTTGGTCTTCCTGCCTCGGATCACACAACTCCAGTTCAAGACAATCTCGAAAATCTTCCCCATCAGGAACCTGATATAACTAATGAAAATCAAACTCAACAACCTCAAGTAACTGAAATGCCATTAAGGAGATCCACTAGAGAGAGGAGAAATGCAATTTCAGATGATTATGTAGTATTTCTCCAAGAACTAGAAAGTGATATTGGACTTGAGGAAGATGATCCAATCAATTTCCGTCAAGTCATTAAGTGTTCTAACTCTCAAAAGTGGATTGATGCCATGAATGATGAGATGAAGTCTATGAGCGATAATGACGTTTGGGAGCTTGTTACATTGCCCGAAGGTACGAAACCTATTGGTTGTAAATGGATTTTTAAAACCAAAAGGGATTCAGGGGGCAATGTTATTAAGTACAAAGCTCGTCTTGTCGCAAAAGGCTACACTCAGAAGGAAGGCATTGATTATAAAGAGACTTTCTCTCCAGTTTCATCGAAAGACTAAGGCTGTACCATGTAACGGTTCTGGACCGGAACCGGGATCGGAACCGCGATTCTGGCGGTTCCGCGGTTCCGCGGTTCCGGTTCTGCGGTTCCGGTCCGGTTCCACCAATTAGAACCGTGGAACCGGAACCGCCAGAACCGGAATCGGAACCGTACCGGTTCCGGCGGTTCTATACGGTTCTAAACGGTTCCCGATAATTAAAAAAAAAATTTAAATTCGGACCGTTGGCGGAACCGTTCGGAACCGTATAGAACCGCCGGAACCGGTCCGGTTCCGGTTCCGGTTCTATCCGGTTCCCAACGGACATATTTTTAAGAAAATTTTTTTTTTTTTTAAATTCTGAAATCAGAACGTTGGTCTTGCAGAAATAGCCGTTTGGCATTTTTAAAATTTAGCCATTTGACCCCTCAAATTTAATTTAACCCCAAACTTTATATAATTACGCAATTTCCCATTTCTCAACTATAAATACCCCCTCATTCTTTCATTTTAATTCACCAATTCATCAATCTCTCTCAATCTCTCTCAAGCTCTCTTTCAATCTTTCTACTGCAAGTGCTTAATTTTTGTTGCAAATTCGTGAAACATTGTGAAGTTGTTGAATTGAAGTTTTCAAGTGTTCAATTACAACGATTTTCAATTTTCAAGAAGTTGTTCGTCAATCCAGTAAACTCGTTTCAACTCTTACGTGGTAAGAATATTTGTTGTGTGTTGTTATTTTGCTTAATTATAATTAGTATGGCATTTTCATTGAAAAAAATGTTCGGAAAAGGTACATCTAAATCCGGTGAAAGTAGTCTCCAAAATCCTACCCCTCCCCCGGCTCCCCGCCTTAGAAAAGATAAACAAGTTCAAACTAGTAGCCAACCTAGAAATACTAATGAAAACTTAGGAATACTTGATAGTGATCACCCGTGTTTTCAATTTAGCGATGTTAATTTTCTACATGATATAGCAGTTGGTGATAGAATAGATGATGATATTATGAATTTGCTTTATCCTAATGCACCAATATCAGAGGGAAATTATGGTGATGATGATGACGAAACCCAACCTCCGGTAGACTTAGATGATACACCTACTAGTCCTGCTCCTAATGACCCAGAACACCCACCCGTACAAACTCCCACTTTTAGTAGACAACCTCGGAAACGTTCAGAAACTTCATTAGTTTGGCATATTTTTATTCAAATAAGAGATAAAGATAAGGCTAAATGTAAAACTTGTGGTAAAGAACTTGCTCATAGGAATAAGGGTGATCGTAGCGGAACAGGTAGTTTAGTTAAACATATACTAATACATCCTAGCGATAAGGCTATATATCTTCAAATGAAAGCGGAACAAGAGGGGAGGTCAAGTCCTGATACTACAATTAACCAAAGTACTGGTTCTAACATGGTTCAACCAGGAGTAAACACAGTCACCAGAGGTATATTGTACTACGATCCTAATAAGGATCGTGAAGAATTAGCTAAAATGATTACTGTTATGTGTTTACCTTATTCTTTTGCTTCTAATCCTGCTTGGATTCAATATATTAGACGAGTATTTAATCCTACATATAAAGGTTGGCCTCGCGCCACAGTTAAGGCCGACATTTATAAATATAAGCATGAATATGAACAGTACTTGTGCTATTTATTTACTCATATAAGTAATCGTATGTCTATTACAACTGATATTGGTAGAAGTGGAAATGACTGTGATTAAACTGTGACCAGTCATTGGACAGACGAAGACTGGGCCATGCAAAAACGCATTATAGCATATAGAATAATTAATTCACGGCACACAGGTAAGTTTATTGCTAGCACTGTTTCTGATGTTTGTAGATATTTTTGTTTTAGTGATAAAATTATGTCAATTTCCATGGATAACGCTAGTAGCAACACAACTGCAATAGGTATTTTAACTAGAAAACTTAATCCTGCTTTTACAAATATTTTCCATGTTAGATGTATATGCCATATTTATCATTTAATTGTTGGAGATGGTATGAGAATTTTAAACATAGAAATTGAAAAAGTTAAATTCGCTCTTAATTGGCTTTTTTATTCAAACCGTAGAAGTAGACTTAGAGAATATTATAAAAAATGTGACGAAAGTGGCCTTAGAGAAAGAAAGGTTCCTAAACCTTGCCCGACTAGGTGGAACTACATGTATGAAAGCTTAGTAGTGGCGTACGAATATAGAAACCCAATAACCGCTACTTATAATTCTAGGGATTGTGAGGATGAAGATAATGATATGCTAACTAATCAAGATTGGAATAACGTTAAGATTCTTTTAGATTTTTTAGAACATTTTAGTGTGGCTACAACTGCTTTATCTGGCCAATATTATCCTACAATTTCAAACTGTTTAGTATATATTGCCGCACTTGCTTATTTATTTGCTGATTTTAACGATGGAGGGGAAATTTATGAACATGCAATATTTGAAATGAAAAAGAAATTTAAAAAATATTTTTTTCCAATCCCTCCTATTTTTGGTGTGGCTGCTATGTTAAACCCTACTATGAAAGCAGGAGGTCCTAACTTTTGGTATAATAGTATTTATCAATCTTTAGATCTTTCACCAGAAGAAATGGCTACACTATCTGATGCGAAAGCATCAATTACAGTGAATGCTCAAACTGTTTATAATGCTTATAAACAGGCCTTAGAGCATGCTAGGCCTAATATTCCAACTCCTACTTCGTCCACGTCACAATCGTCTAAAAGAGTTGCTGGCTTAACAGCTCTTAAATCGTGGACGGAGTTCAGGGGTACTCAAGGTGAGAATTTAGATGATATTTCCAATCTAAACGAACTTCAAGTTTATTTGTCACAGGGGCTAGAGAATGATAATCCAGACGGATCTTTCGACCTTTTGGATTGGTGGAAGACAAGGGAAAAGCATTTTCCCGTTCTTGCAAGGATGGCTCGGGATGTTCTGTCCATTCAAGCGTCAACTGTTGCATCGGAGAGCGTATTTAGTCAAGCCAGACTACAAATAGGAGATCATAGAGCGTCGATGCGGGACAGCTTGGAAAAATCAGTGCTCTTCCGAGATTGGATCCGCTCTGAAAGAAGGAACTTTGGGCTAGCTGAATCTCAACCCGAAATAGATGAGTGCTATGAAGAAATGCTAGCAGAATTTGCTCAAGAATCATCTTCACCTGGAAGTGGTGATGAACAAGCTTCATTTCCACCACCGCCAACACAACCACCTCCAAACCTTGAAGGTTTTATGAGATTTGTTAGAAATAATACATAAATTATGATGTAACTTGTACATTGGCATGTCTTCTTTTAGTTTTTTTTTCTTTTAATGGTGGTATTAGTACCATGTTGTGCTCATTCCATTGGGGGAAGGAAGACTAAGAAAGATATGCCATTTTGGTCAATAAATATGCTTTTTATCATATACTTGAATATATTTGTCTCAATATTTCTTTGTCTTTACTTCTATATCAATCCTTGAATATAAAATATTTATATAACATATAATATATAACATACAACACATGATACTATTTATACTAACTACTACACAATATACACTATTTATATACAATATATACTACTTCACTACAATATATACTACTTATATACAAAATATACACTACTTATTTTGCATATATACTAATTTCCAAGCACAATATATGCTATAGTAACAACATAGTACACCATATAAAAATATATTCTACAATATACTAAACACTACTATACAAGATATTAATTTAAAAAAAAATATGGTCGGAACCGCCTGGAACCGCCAGACCCGCGGTTCCGGAACCGCCAGAACCGGAACCGGGAGGTTCCGGAACCGTATGGTTCCGGTTTCGGGTCCGGAACCGCCAGAACCGGGAACCGCCAGAACTGGAACCGCAGACCCAAATAGACCCAGAACCGGAACCGGATACAGCCTTACGAAAGACTCTTTCAGGACTATAATGGCATTAGTAGCACATTTTGATCTTGAGCTTCATCAAATGGATGTTAAGACAGCTTTTCTCAATGGTGACATTGAGGAAACAATTTATATGGTGCAACCTGAAAACTTTGTTTCGGATGAATCAGAGAAGAAGGTTTGCAAATTAAAGAAATCCATCTATGGGCTCAAGCAAGCTTCTCGTCAATGGTATTATAAGTTTCATGTAGTCGTTACATCTTTTGGTTTTGAACCGAATATTGCTGATGACTGTATATACCATAAGTTCAGTGGGAGTAAGTATATTTTTCTGGTTTTATATGTCGATGACATACTGCTTGCCTGTAACGATATAGCATTATTACTTGAAACTAAGAAATTTCTTTCAAAGAAATTTGAAATGAAAGATCTTGGTGAAGCTTCTTTTGTATTAGGAATTCAGATTCTACGAGATCTCTCCAAAGGCGTTCTCGGTCTGTCACATAAGGGCTATATCGATAAGGTTCTGAAAAGATTTGGCATGCAGGATTGTAAACCAGGCAACACCCCTGTTGCTAAGGGAGACAAGTTTAGTCTCAAACAGTGCCCAAACAATACATATGAAATTTCGGAAATGCAGAAGACACCTTATGCTTCGGCGGTAGGTAGTCTGATGTATGCTCAGGTATGTACACGACCTGATATAGCATACATTGTTTGGATGTTAGGCAGATATCTAAGCAATCCGGGAATGGACCATTGGAAGGCAGCCAAACGGGTCATGAGGTACTTACAGAGAACAAAGGATTACATGCTTACATACCGGAAATCGGACCAGCTTGAGATCATTGGGTATACCGATTCTGATTTTGCTGGGTGCCAGGATAGTTTGAAGTCTACTTCAGGCTATATTTACATGCTTGCGGGTGGTGCTATCTCTTGGAGAAGCATTAAGCAAACTCTTACAGCCACTTCCACCATGGAAGCGGAGTTTATGGCATGTTATGAAGCGTCCAATGAGGCGTTATGGCTGCGGAATTTTGTTGGTGGGCTGCGAATTATTGATAGCATCAAAAAGCCGCTTAGGCTATTATGCGATAACAGATCGGCGGTCCTTTATGCTAATAACAACAGTAGTTTGACGAAAGCAAAACATATGGACGTCAAATTTCGGGTTGTTAAAGAAAGAGTACAAAATGGACAATTGTGCATTGAGTACATTAGTACAAACTCCATGCTTGCGGATCCGCTCACTAAGGGATTGACACCAAAAATATTTCATGAGCATATTGCTTGTATGGGTGTCAAATCAGATAAGGATTATGTATTTTAGTGGGAGTTTGTATTGCACATTTATGTAATTGTTCATTATATTCAGAAATTCAGTAATTCAGTTATATCTGCAGATATTCAGTTTTAATATTTTTTTTGTACTCTTACAGTTTATGATTGATCTCAATAAAGAGAACCAGTTGGAAATAGACATTCTATTGACCACACTTTATGTTATTTCCATGCTACATACCTACACTTGATCCATGTCGTTGGTTATATTGATATACGTGATCTATGATTGGTTCTAGTTACGAATGAGTAACGACGAGCACTTAGTTCCTATGTTGGTATGATTGATGGACCGGATTGTTCATGACAATTTTATTGTGATAGCAATTTTGCGCAACTAAGGTTATTTTGTAACATATAATGCTAAGGTTTGTACATATGTATGTGTATCTCGTCCAAGTGGGAGATTGTAAGATATATGGATTTATATCTAGATATATGGACTTATATCTACACACATATGAATAATATATGGATAAATTATATGTTATGTGCTATCTTTTGGTTTGGCCTAATTTTGTGGTCTTATGGACATTATGTTAAGGGGGCCAATGTGTCGTCATATAAAGTGTAGGATTAATGTGTAGATACCCAAAAGGGTAACCTTAGTTAATGATGGGCTAACTAAGGTTACATATATGTAACCATGGTTACATGCTTGTGACTCTTGAGTTATGTAACTCTTGTAACTCTTGTGACTCTTGGGTTATGTAACTCTTGTGTTATAAAGTGGGGGTTATGGTTCCCACATTAGTGCAAGACAAGACTCTTCTTCCTCCCATTGAATCAAGAGCCAAAATACTTCATTGTTGTCTTGCAAATAGTGTGGAAAGCCATATACCAAATTTGATCATTGTCATATTGTTATTATTGTGTAACAATTCACATATTGTTAAACCTTGTGGATTCATTCTTGTGGTAACATACAAACTTCAAGACATTCTTGAAGAAAGGATCAAGAGGTTCAAAAGGACTCAAGGACAATTATCAAAGGAGGTTCAACACTTTCCAGATATGGATTCAGGTTAGCTTCCGCTCATGTAGTTTAATTCCGGATTATTCAATATAAAGGTTGTTATATTTAGTTGGAATCATAATCCTAACATAAGGTTCTTAACAGTAAACTCTAGCTTTTGAATACATGTATTCACATTTTAATATTTGTTCAAATTTTGGTGTTTAATGACATGTATATCTATGTTCAGTGTCGAACATAGTGGTTTCAACCTCTGGTCATGTATAGGAGAAGAAGAGACTTACCTGAGGGATATCTCGGGGAGGTGTAGGATGAGGGAAAATGGGTTGCCATCTGTTCAGTTGCTGTGCTCAGGTTCATGTGAATTAGAATCATGCCACTGTTCAGGACTCCAATTCTCATTTGGTGTAAAATTATAAGGCCTCATGATTCCACTATTTCCTCTTGATCACTAATTCTTTGTACTTGTATGCTCTTCGTGTGTTCTTTTCTTCTTTAGTTTTGTATTTTTGGGACAACTGGGAGGGGAATTAGAAACTATAGCTTAAGAAGCTTTAAGATTGGGCAAATAAATGGCACAAAATACTTGATCCGTCGTAGCTTTTGAGGTTCTCTAGTTGCCATAATACTGTACGATGAGGTGAAATGTGATTCTTTTTCCCAACCAAAAGGTGTTTCTCTGCGGTGGGTGGTGTATGGAATAAAAGACCAATTAAAGTAGTAGACAAGTAAAGAATCCAGTTCTTGGCTGCTAGTTGCGTAGTTGGTGCCTTTTGTTCTGAATGTAGATTCTTTCCATTACGTTTGGCCAAGCTTCATGAAGGTCAAAAATACTTCTTTTTTTTAAAGGCGAATTGGTTTCCTGGTCACCCAAACTTGCGGTCGATTTTAAAGCCGATACATGAACTTCGGACTTTCCCATTTGAACACTTAAACTCCTGAATCCCAAAACCAATAAACACATTTGACCGTTGACTCATCTTATGTGGCGTCAGTTGGTCCTAGTCAGCCCCCTACGTAAACTTCACGAATTTCCAACGCGTGAGAGAACCCCTTCTCACGCCCAACGGTAAAAAATAAGCCTATTTAAGTGGGGTCTTATCCTTTCAATTGGAAACACATAATCCCTCTATTATATTCCCTTCTCATTTCGCTACTTTCTTTTTTAATAGCTGAAGCCTTAATTTTTTTTTAATTTTATTTTCCAGTTTGTTTTAATGAATCAAAGACTTGTAATTTGTCATTGTGGAGTTGAAGCTCATATTTGCATCACTTGGAAGCCAACAAACCAGGAAGGAGGTTTTATGGGTGCTCAAACTATGGTCGAGCCAATTCTTGTAATTTTTTTAGGTGGTTTGACCCACCTCTTCCAGATCACTATAAACAAGTGATTTCAGGGCTGCTAGCAAGAATTAAAGAGAGAGATCGATTACAAAGAAGGAAGAGGGCGAAGATCATTGTAACAGTAGTTGTTGTAGTAGCACTAACAATTGTAATTTTCTTCTTAGTGTAGTTAGCATTACCATCATAACCCTATTATGTACAATGATAATGACAGAATGACTGATGTATTTTTTGTGGAATGAAAATCACATCATAACATAAACAACCACACATATATAGACAACCAAGAATAACCTTGTTGGTTGACAAAATTAGCACTGAACTGCTGTAGCAGAAATATTTTTAACATTGTTCCAAAAGAGAAGTCAAGAGTTAAACAGACTTAAGTTAACTACAAATTTAGTTCTGCGACTAACAGACTAAATTTACCACAAAAACAAACATTCATTGAGCTTCAAGGCTGAGATTGGTTGAGGTTTTGATGAGATGGAGTTTGGCTTGGCTGAGATGAAGAATGGACTTGAGGTTGGCTTAGGCTTGCTTCAGTTTGTCTTCTCCTCAACTGTTGTTGAAGTTGCCTTTGTGTTATAGCATTTCTTCCTTGCCACCTTAGTCCAGTTGCACTGTATCCGAGATCTATATTGGTCTGCCCAGCATCCACAACTTTTATATGAGCAGAATGTATCCTGTCTCTTGCTCCACACTACATAGGAACCCAAATTAGTATCCAAACTACTAATATATAAACAAAAATTCAAATCACTAATGATCTTACCCTTTCTATCACTGTTCCAGAATCACTAAACAATATACCAAATCCAGTAGTTCTTGGTTTTCCTCTTAATCCACTACCTCTTGGCCTTCCTCTAACACTAGCTATAATATCCTCAGAAGTTCTTGATCTCATACTTCCAGTATCCTGATGTAAGATAAATTAGCTTCTAGTACAGATTAACTGAAATACTTTCTTAACTAAAATAAATACTCACAGATGCACTTGCAACAGATGATGGTTGAGTATTTCTGGCCCTGGCGGTTGCAGAATCACTTGTAAGACCTGATTGTTGAGTTGTTGTTTCAGCAGCCTGTGATGGTTGAGTAGCACCAGAATTACTGGTTTCTGCTGTTCCATATGTTTGTCATCTCTGAAATTTTCAAAAATACAAAATGAGATATACAAATAAAAAAAGTACAAGACACAATCAGACACAAATTGTAGACACAAATTGAATACATTAGCCTTCAAATATGCTTCAAATGAAGCCCTTGCACAGGCCCAAAATTTCTTCCTTCTTTCCTCTCCTTTCCACTTTTGTTTACAGTTGCTCCATATGTGTCTTGCACACATTCTATGTTCAGCATTTGGTAACACTCAGAAACAGATGCAACAAGTCCCTTAAATAACAAAAAAATAATTGGAATATCAGAAAAATATATAAAGTAACCAAGACATTAAAGGAAGAACATATGTGTATACCTTCTGCATATCAGAAATGATAGTCAGCCCCTCCTCTTCAGATTCAATAAGCTGCAGATCATGCATCAGGCACCTAAAGAACCATGACCAAGTGTGCTTTGTCTCCTTTTCCACAACTGCCCATGCAACAGGTTATATTTGGTTGTTACCATCTTTGGCAATGCATGATAGCAACTCACCCTTAAACACACCCTTCAGAAATGCTCCATCAAAGCCAATAACATTTCTACACCCTTCCAACCGACCAACTTTGCAAGCATGCAGACAAATATTGATACCCACAAAAACCTCTTTACCAGGTATGGTCTCCTTGGAAGTCTTTACAACAATAGTGCTGCCAGGATTTGTAGACCTTAACATATCAGCATAATCATATATTCGAGCACACTCCTTCTTGTAATCACCAAGATACTGACCCATGACCTGATGTTTAGCCCTAGCACATATGGATTTCCAACATAAAACCATACTTTATCCTAATCAAGTTCTCCAACTTCTTAAGCTTAATGTTAGGTTGGTTGATAATCTTCTCCTATAATGTTTAGCTACCCATGTTGTGTTAGCCATCTTGTTTTTGGTTGCTCTAAAACAATTACGAATAGGATGGTAGCTCTTGACAATGAAATTCCCTGAGTGTCCCTCCATACTACCCAAAATATGCAATCTACATCTTGTTGAGTTAACACATTTAGCCCTAACCATATGTTGTTCATTAGGCCTCAACTTAATTTGAACTCTTCTCTGTACAGCATAATCTTGCAAAGCACTTTTGAACTGTTTCACATTTTCAAACACCATTTCCAACTGGAAACGAATTTTCTTACAAGCAGGATCAATATATACCCTACTGATGTACCTTCTTGGTTGAGGGTTATGCACCCCATCTTCTTCTTCACCAATATCCTCACTACCTGGATCTGAACTGTCCAGATATTGCTCATCCCCTCCCAACTTTCCAGCATATTTGGATCCCTTGTCTTTGTACATATCTTCAAAACCAGGGTCTATACCTACATGTCCACTAGGTATCTCATCGTTATTAACTTCAGAAGACCTTAATTTACTACTCTTTGCATTCACTTTAGCCTGCCTAGAAGCAACAAGTTTAGGTTCTAGGTCACTAGTCTCACCAGCAATATCCTCATCAGAACCATATAAGGACTCATCTGTATCATCTTCAAAATTAGCCTCATACTCTTTATCACTCTCACTACTCAACTCATAACCCTCAGCATCACCCTGGACATCCCCCTCAACATCACCCTCAGAATCAGTTGCTATATGAAAGTTATAGAAGTCATCTTCATCTTCACTAAAATCTTCAATTGCAGAAGAAGTTTCAGTAGAAGAACTGACTGCAGCCCTCTTTTTACCCTTCTTATTAGTGTTATCACCCCAATTTATATCACTGTTAGGTGAGTGTGTTGCCCTAGCATTAAAATCAGTTGTCTGCCCATGTGGTATTTCATTAGCAGCAGGCTGAACATCAGTGGGGTCCATATTTAAACCCTAAAAAATAATAAACTTTAATAAAATGGGAGACAAGAATATTTGGATATACAAAAAAGCCCTAATTTTTTATTCCCTAGCTGCCATATCACTCATGAAAAAAATACAAAGCCCTAAAATAAAGTGAAGATTCCATAATTTGTGCCTGCAGACAAAAGCCCTAATTTTTTAAACCCAAATGCCAGATCAGTGATGAAAACGACAAAACAATTGAAGATTCGAGTGTTTTCCCAAATATAAAAACCCTAATACAAATTCTCTAAGATGAAGAAATAAGCATGCAGAAATAGATATCTTTCACTAACAAACAACATTAACATTACCTATATTATTTCACAAAAAAATAGAAGAAGATGATGAAATCGACATCAAAATTAACCAACTAACCTTCAGATATAAACTTCACAGGAGCTGAAATTTCCAACAAAAGTCGAATAACTCCTAATTAAAGGAGGGGGGACCAAAACCGTATGTTTTAGGAGTGATTAATGGAGGGGACCAGGTAATTCAACCATCGTGCTAGAGAGGTAGGGTTTGGTTAGACAGAGAGAGAAAAAGATGAAAAGTGGGGGAAGGGTTTGTCGGTCTTTGAGTAAAAGACGGGGACCCCAAAACAGTTGGCTCTTATTTCCCGCCTTTGACATGTATCGATATTATTGGTTATTTGCTGACTAGATTGACACGTTGGCGAATGTGTAATACACGCGTGTATGGTCAAGGAAAAAATGTGTTTATTAGTTTTGGGATTCAAGAGTTTAAGTGTTCAAATGGGAAAGTCGGAAGTTCATGTATCGTCTTTAAAATCGGCCGCACGTTTGAGTGGCCAGGAAGCCATTTCGCCTTTTTTAAAAGGGTGTTTTTTCCAAAGTCGAAGTGTTTGGCAAACTTTTAGAAGAAAAAAAGTATTTTTGAGTAAAAGTAATTTTGGAAAAGTAGAAGAAAATAAATTACTCCCAACAACACTTTTTTGAAAATCATTTTAACAAAAAAAAATTCACTTAGAAGCACTTTTTAAAAATTTGATCAAATACTAATTGTTGCTCCGAAGTGCTTTAAAAATTCGGCCACACATGCTGTTAGTGTCAGTGACTTTCCGGAGCAGCAAAATTAACGAACGGATTCCTCTCTTTCACTATCTTATCATGTTACCGAGTTGGATTAATCAGATTAACGTCCAAAGCCGAACCGTCATAAGTGCGAAAGGAATCAAATTGGAAAAAAGGGAACTAGCGCAGGTGGACAACCAACGTAAGAATAATAAGATTGTGATGAATCCTCCTAATATTGATTTAGGGACTGTAATAGTCAGAGAGGATTCATATAGCCAAGGCTCAAGTAGTTTAAGATTTTGACGTAATTGATAGATATGATGCTATTCATAATCGGAGATAATTGGCACAATGTGCAGGTGTGTATGACTTGAGATTATGCATATCAAAGATATGATAACACTCTCCACGAGCAGAGATGTTGAACACTCCATGTTATATAATCCTCAACCAACATTGCACATTTCTATGTGCTGAGGATCTATCGGAAACCTCCCCCATAGGATAAAAATTTGCATACATATTACCCTCCCCAGACCTCACTTGTGAGATTATACTGAGTTGTTGTTGTTGTAATATTGCACATTTAAGAAAGCGAAGTTTTATTAACACTTTCCACTTAAGATAGTTTGCATTCTAAAAGGGAGTTCCCTCAATCCTCAAGCTGTCCATCATAGAGAAATTTGACATGATGACTCCCTATATGGAAGTGCAGCAGCACTTGCTTTCAAATAGCATAGTACAAAAACTTCCTTTTGCATCTACGTCATCTGGCTCGAGCCAACACCTAACGGGTAAAGAAGGCCAAGAACCAAAGAAAGAAAGAAAATTAATGAAATAATTTGGTCAAAATAGCCAATCAAATGCCTTCCATGACAGTAATGGAGTCATAAACGGAAAAGCTCCGCTCCTGGAGAACTTATAGCAATGGCGAAACAAATTCTCTAACATTTCATGTGTAACGAGGTGCCAGCTGAGCCACTGTGGAATGCTAGTGCAAATCACCTTTGGAAAATCAGAAAGGTTTCAACTAGTGCCTCCAGACACCATTTTTGTCTTGACAGACACTGTTATATCAATTGCGCATCCTAAAATTACAAAATTAAAATTAGTCTAAGACGTATCAATCTCAAATATGGGCTAGGCTAGCACTAACCTGCTTTCCCCTGTCAATCACTTCGATGACAGTTACTTGCTCATAGTTGCTGACAACCAAAAATTCCAGAATATAGAAGCCATCGACATGAAAGCAACACGAGCTTGAAGAGGAATCACCCTATGAATTTCCAACACAGAAGTTGTAATATTTCATCATACTAAAGGCTATTCAGTTACCAGTCTAACCACAATTCATGCTAAGAGCAGGTAAATTACTAGTATAACCACATAATTCAACCTGAACAAACGGAAATTAATAATAGCAGGTTTCAGAGGCAAGTAGATGAAAAGAGAGAAACATATGATTGCATATGCCTTTTGCTAAAAGTTTGTCCTGATGACAAAGATCAATACAATTTGTAACACTAAACCAGAAATGACTATACTTTCAGAATGATGACAAAATAAGTGTTATAAGATATCATGCCATAGGGCTACAAGCCTGCACTAGAAGAAAAATTCTCTGTGGAAATTAAAAATCTTACATGCATGCTCAGACGTATTAATGATGCTAAGGAGCAGTAACAGGTCCTCAACGTAATGCAAACAATGTAAATGCTCAGAAAACAAGCTTATAGCCACTATAATTGACTGCAGGTGCATAAATCATAGCTCAAAACACGTTAATACTACCAAAATATGGACTGTTCCGCTGACCAAACGCCGACTGCAAAGGAAAGATGAAAACTACAAAAATAGTTCCAGAAATGGAATGTGTAAGATATGACTTCTGGCATTGGTACTAATTGAAGTATAAAGCATTGTATACAAGGGCAATAGACAACATATCACAAGCAAATCATATAACTAAAACAAAACCAGGACCCCAGGAAAACGTTTTTACGAGAATGAGAAAAGCTCCGATTACAGCTAGGCTAACAGAGATCAGGAATTTTTTTTTAATTCATATTGTCCATCTTTTAGGAAGGGGCTAAGGAGGGTAGTAAAAGACATACCAAAAGTTTAATACACTGACAGGGATCCAGAACCTAAATCCTGCAAGAGAATGAAGAACGAAATCAAGCTTTGTTGGGAAGAAGGAATTAAAGCAACCAGCAAAGGAATGTAATATGGAAATGCTTACCAAAAAGCAGAGTTGGAAGGGCATCTTTCTGATATTTGTTCGGAAGATCTGAAAGTTTCCCCAGCCATAAATTATTCCATGCAAAGATAACAGCTATTACAGCAGGACCTAGTACAATTTGGTTTAATACAACCTGAAACAAAGAGTATTAAAGGTACTGGTCAAATCGAGCCAGGTCAAACTCATTACTTATAAAGAATTCTTTTTTAATTGGCAAGTCAACCTCATCATTAAAAAAATTCTGTTCAGAAGCTTAACTACCTTCATCAAAATATTCTCCACTGTTTGCTTGGGCATACATCTGTCGAGATATGAGTACCATGCGTAAGTACCAGGACCATATAACAAAAATCCATATGAAGCCATCCGGATGGATCGAAGCCAGTCATGCTCAGATAGGAGAGCACCAATCATATCCTAAAACAGGATTTGGTTATACAAAATTCAGATTAGTGTGTAAACACCCCCAACCTCCTTAATTCAGTGAATTAAATAACCAAAGGGAAGCAATTGTATGAGAGTGCACAAGACACACAAATTAATTTTTTGGTGCTAACTCATAAGACATGCAAAATCTTTAGTCATTAAGATGTGTTGGCAAATGTATTGAAAAGTTACTGGCTCTAAAATGTATTAATCAATTTTATTGAACTCCTAAAGCTGAATATTATATTCGGGAATAGAAAAAAGAATGATGCATGCCGCTATTGAATAGTTCATTAATAATATGAAATTTCCCTAAGGGATTGATTGGCCAAAAAATATCAACAGAAAGACAGCAAATATTATCAAGTAATTGGATATTTTATTCACAAGAGAAAGACAGCATTCAACACGTAAATTCATAAATTGTCAGAGAAAACATTAAGTTGATAAAGCAAAAACATTAAAGCAGAAAAAGCAACCCTCCAGAGAGTTAAAGTGAGAATAAATTTAAAGTTGACAATATGCAAATGGAGCTGGCATATGGTACGTTGATCAAGCAAGGAAGTGCCAGTTGTGAAGTTGAAGGCTACAGAGGTGGATGGAATTTGACCTCTTTTACTGAGTTGGAGCTAGGATTTAAACTTTATGGGTTTAAATTCCAGGAGAGCGACATTGTATGTTCTTAACCGGGTTCGGAATTTGATTTTTGTACATGTTTAGCGGATTTTTAAATACAAATACAGAATTTGAACTAAAGCTACTCGGTTCAACCGAACCCGTATGTCGGAGTCTAACTCCACTCCTGCTCTTTTCCTAAGCTGTAGATGAGTTGCAATATGCACCACGCACAGGGAGATTTCTCCATTTGCCTCTTATCTGGTAGGACTACACGAGAGAGAGTATTTCCTTATTCAAAACCCCAAGGGGAATAAGCTAATCTAATATGAAAAAGGATATACAAACTCTAGCCCGGATATAGGTCACGGGTTCAAGCCGTGGAAGTAACGACTAATGCTTGTATTATGGTAGGTTGTCTACATCACACTCCTTGGAGTGCGGCCCTTCCCAAGACGCTCCGTGAACGCGGGATGCTTTGTGTACCCGGCTGTCCTTAGAGAGAAAAAAGAAGAAGCTGAATAGAAAGTAAACCCTTCAACAACAAGAACAACCCAGTATAATCCCACTTAGTGAGGTCTGGGGAGGGTAGTGTGTACGCAGACCTTAGCCCTACCCTGGGGTAGAGAGGCTGTTTCCAAATAGACCCCCGGCATCCTTCCCTCCAAGAACTTCCACCTTGCTCTTGGGGAGACTCGAACTCACAACCTCTCGGTTGGAAGTGGGGGCTGCTTACCATCAGAGCAACCCCTCTTGCCCCAATTGTCTTCCGTAGAGTCAAGAGGAAAAATATAAGCAAGAAACCAAGATTTTATTGGAGCTTGACTTTTCCTTTCACTTTACTGAAGCACATGATATCGTGTACCTCTGCGCGGAGAGGTTAATAGACCTGACAGGTCAATAATGATGGAACTATGCACATGTTGTGTAAGAGAAGCCAAAAGCCAATCGAAATGCATTTTTCTCCAGCCTGTTGTCCTGCTATAGAGAATCAATAGCTACAACCTAATTCCAAATGTAAGTGTTGTTACTGACAAAGGGGAAAACAGAAGCGACACGTATATAGTACAGGCAGAGTCAGGTTTTATTAAACATAAAACAATGTCAAGCTGATATTGTGAAATTACAAGCAGAGTAGGTGAAACGTTGTTATATCAGCAGTCAGAACTGCACTAATATGAGCACACCTGAGTTTCTAAAAACTATCCCTGTAACATAAAAATCATAAGCAATCAAATTTACCAAAGTTATAAACTTGACAAAAGAGCCAATTCACAATATCACAACTACGAAAATGACCTTCATAAAATAACCAAAATTCCCAGCACCCATTACCCCCAAAATGGGTTCAAGAAACTAGACCAAAATTTCAATCCACAATTTAAATGTCAATGATTTTTTTGTTATACTAGAAAAATGACCTTAATTTTACCCAAAAAAAGGAAGAGAAAATTGACCTTAGGATGAGGTGGATTAGGAAGGGTGTCTTTGTTCTTGAGCCAGCGGTCACGGAGCTGAGCTAAGGTGTCACCAGTAAGGGCAAGAGAGCTAGCAGTCATGGCTTGCTTCACAGGGAAACGATAACCGCTTCCACCATTTACATCGGCATGTGAATGTGAGGATTTTGATGCATTACTGCCACTTTTACCTTCTTTTTCACCACTGCTTCTTCTTCTCCTTCGTTCAAAGTTCCATTCTTGAGAATGAAAAAATCCCATTCCCCATAGACTCCCATTTCCACCACTCAATGACCCCATTCCTGTTTTTTTCCTTCTCTCACAGAAATAGTGGCGCCGTATAGAGAGAGGATTTACAGTATGTTTTGTACTTCTTGACAAATGAAGTGCGAAAAAAGCAGGGATTTGTTTGGTATATGGGAAAATGTTCTCTTAGAAAATAAGTAATAATTTTATTTATTTTTGATATTTAATATGCAAATTAAAAAATAATTTTTTAAGAGTATTTTGAAATAATTTAAATATAATAAATATAAAGTTATAAACTTTCAAACCAACAACCTTCTAGACCCTAAATTTCATAATTTCAAACCGCTAATATTTAAAACCGTGAAATTTCAAACCTATAAACTTTATAATTTCTAAACCTATAAACTTCCAAACACATAAACATCTGAATTCATAATTTTGAAACTTGTAAAATTTTAGCTTTTAAACCGATAAATAATAAAATTAAAATTGAAAAATATATTCAAATGAAGTGCGTAAAAAGCACATTTGGTAACTAATTTGGGTAGAAATTCAAAATTAACCTAATTTAAAAAGTGCAACTGACTAATTGAAAATTAGTCATTCTCAAATTTATTTAAATTTTAATCTATTTTTCAAGAATAAAATATGGACAAAAATACACTAAATTAATATTTGAAAATATTCCAACATAATATGTTGGAGTTCATAATTTGAATTTTTACAAGTTAAACTCCAGCGTAATATGTTGTAATTCGCATATAATGTATCTTTGAAATTTGAACTCCAATACTATATGTTGGAGTTTTGTATGCAAAAAGTTTTCATAATCTACTATATTATGCTAGATTTTTGTGTGTTTGCTACGGATATTTTTATTTAAATTTTATCTCCACATAAAATAAGAACTATTTTTCAATAATTTTGTAAACGCGAGCTATTTACAATTATCAATTAAATAACTTGCCGGCCCACGATATTTTAACACTAACCTGTGGTTTGCTAAATGGCTTGACAAAGATTGTTGTTACACTTTTATTAGAAAAATTTGCTTAAATAGTCCTCAATTCACATAAGAATAACTGGACACCCCAATTTTCAATTTTATAGCTCATTTTTCAATTTACAAACTAACTAGCCTAAAAGTAATAGGCTAAAGTTTAATATTCAACTCCAATAGGTTTTCAAAATTACCATTTAATTTTTAAAAAAGATTGCTCAAGCTTTTAAGTTAATTTTTGAATCAGTAACTGTGACTCAAATATTAGTTTAACAAACCAAATCCATTCGGGTAGTGAAAATTAGATTTTTAACAAGCTTAAATATGTGGGTTTAAATTTCGAATTTAATTTTGTAAGAAATTTGGAGTAGGTATTATTTACATTTGTTAGAAATAGTATAAGGAGGTTGTATATAAAATTTGAAGTCATTTAATGGAGATTTGGACTGGTTTTGAACAAGAATTGCAACTGAAAATTATCGAAGAAGTTCGTCTACAGATGTTTGTATAAAGGTGTATCAAAGTGTATAATAGTATATAAGATGTGTTTATATACCCATACACACTATTATACAAGATTATACAAAAAACTAACTTCGTCTTCTTCCTTGCATTATTAACTCAAATATTGCCCAAATCTACTCCAAATCACTTCAAATTTAAACTTTGAACTCCTTTTGATATTTTCAATCAATTGAAACAACACTCAATCCAAACAATTAAGAATTACAAGAAATTATATTTTCTAAATCAAAGCTTTGAATGGCCTTTAATAGTGGACTTCTACTCTTCAATTTTTTTATATTGCAACCAGGTGATATAGGGGGGAGAAGCAGTAATGGCGGATAGCCCCTTGAAGCATGTGTAAAAAATGTAAGAAGAAGAGAGAGTGAAAGCATTAATTGTGAGAACATATATTTAACTCCATAACTTTTAGAAATAATGGTTGTAAGAACATAGATTTTAAATTTGCAAGATCTAGTGTTTTCAAAATATATACAGTATGGGCTAGGTTGGGTAAAATGAGCCATTTTTGTTATAATGTGAATTCATGTGTATTTTATTGTAATTTTTTCTATATATATTAGTTTCTAAGCACGCGCATTGCGAGTATACTCAAATATTAATAAATATAAAACTTTTAAAGTATAAGTACATAAATATAATCAAAAAGTTATGTTTGAGTTAGACAAGTGAAAGAAATCACGCTATAATTTATTGGATATAAGTAGGAGACTGCTTATAAAGTAAATATATTAAGGACAATAAAAAAAAGAAATTAAAGAAACATATTAACCGGGACAAATAACAATTGTTGTAGATTAAACAATTGGACAAACCATTGCCAAAGTGCCAATATGTGTAAAGTGCCAACATGTGTACTAATCAAATTACTTAGAGGCTAGAAAAGAGTAGCTAAAGCACTGCCACGACCTAGCATAGGGTTGCGACGAATAACCGACACTAATTGTGTGACGATTCGGCCTGTCGTCTCATGTGTTACCGTCCCATTTTTCTCATTTTATGTTTCTTCATGTTTCATTATCAGCATTTGATGTGTTAGAGTTGAATTGGATTGGTTTTGGCAGGAAATGAGACACTTAGTTTCTTTAAGGAAGGTTTGGTTTGAAAAAGTCAACCGGATATTGACTTATGAGTTAGAAGGTTCGGATGTGATTTTCGGTGATTCGGTTAGCTTCAGGGAGTGATTTTTGACTTAGGAGCATGATCGGAAGTGATTTTGGAGGTCCGGTGTAGAATTAGGCTTGAATTGACAAAGTTAACATTTTGACGATATCTGATTGATAGGTGAGATTTTGATCCGAGGGTGGGAATGGAATTCTGAGAGTTCCAGTAGCTTCGTTAGGTAATTTGGGATGTGTGTGCAAAATTTCAGATGATTCAGAAGTGATTTGGTTGGGTTTTTGATCGAATGAGTTTTCTGAAGTTTTGAATCTGATGAGAATTAATGACTTTAGTGTCGTTTGATGTGTTCTGATGATTGGAACGAGTTTGTATGATGTTTTGGGATATGTTGGTACTTTTGGTTGAGGTCCCAGGGGCCTCGGGGTGATTTCGGATTGCTAACGAAGAGTTTTGGACTTAGTAATTGCTGCAGAAAATGCATCAGCTGTTGCAGAGCTTTTTGCTCTATGCAATCACAGAGGGAGTGTTGCGATCGCATAGGAGGATTTTGAGGAGTTGTTTGGTTGTGCAATGTGATCGCATAGTAATGATTACGATCGCACGATGTTAAGTGAACCTGGGGGCTTGAGTGGAATTTGTTCAATGCGAACGCGGGTGTACATGTGCGATTGCATAGGGTCAGGACCAAATGAATTGCGATCGTAGGGGTCTATATGCGACCGCATGGTGTTAAATTGGGAGATAAAATTTTTGTGCATTGCCATCGCAAGCCTGAGGCTGCGATCGCATAAAGTAAATTAGAGCTGCGTAGAAGGGTTTTATTAATCATTTCCTCCGCGAAGCTTAGTCTATTTTCACCATTTTTGAACAACCTTAAGAGTTTTTTGACGAGGATTAAAGAGGCTTTCAACTAGGATTGATTGGAGGTAAGTCTTATGACCTAGAAACATCATTTAATTGAAGAATCAACACTTCATTTCATGGAAATTTGATTAAAAATGGAAGAGTTAGGGCTTGACTTTTTGAATGAAAAATTTGGAATTTGAAGGAGCAGTTAAGCTTGGATTTTGGAGTTTTGATATGCATAGACTTATTGCGAGATAAGGAGTCCGTTGATGTAAAGAATTTTGAGTTTCGAGAAGTGGCCCCGTGACTCGAGTTTTGATAATTTCGAGTTTTGTGCCCGTTATTGATTGCTTTCAATTGGATTTTGTTTCCTTAGCATATTATGACGTATTTGTTGTGGTTTTGGTTAGATTCGACGCGCGTGGAGGCCGATGAGGGTCAAAGGCGTCGCCAGCTAGAGATTATACCATTTCGAGGTGAGTAATGATTGTAAATGAGGGTTTGAAACCCTAGATTGTATATCGTAGTGCTATATTGAGGTGACTTGCACGTCGGATAGTGGGGGTCAAGTAGAGCACCGCTGGGGATTGTGACTTGGTCCGTCCCGATTGATGAATTTACCGCGTATTCGACTGGGATTTATTTGTTATCACTATTGTTTGGGCTGATTTCCATATTTGAGTTTCGTGCCAACTATTTGAATCCTTCGGGGATTATCTTCAGTGTTTCCTTATTGTTTTGACTTATTACTTGAACTCAGTCATCCTGTTTCTCCATTATTTTGCAACTCGACCACTTTTACCCAGATTTGGGTCTTAAATGATATTTTTAAATGATAATTTGAGCTGAGAGCTACTGTTTTACTAATGCCCGAGGGGCTTGTGATGATTTTCTGATTGAGTGTGGCCGAGAGACAGATGCGAGGATACATCGAGTAATATGAGGGCGAGGGCCTGGATGTGAGAGTTATATATGGATCGGGGTGCACGCCACATCGATACTTATATGGATTGGGCTACACGCCGTAGCAGTATATATATATTGGATCGGACTGCACGTCACAATGATATAGCGCTTGGGCTGTAGGAGCCCCTCTGGAGTCTGCACCCCCACAGTGAGCGCGGGGACCCATATCAATCGGGCTGCGCGCCGCAACAAGATATGAATTGGCCTGCACGCCACACCAACATGTGGATCGGGCTGCACGCCGCAGCGGTTACTGTGTGATATTTTTCTGAGTGTAATCTGAGAGAGGGAGCCCGGTGGGCTAGTACAGTTTGAGATATTGCCCGAGGGGCGAACTTTATGTGATCATCTTGCATACTTATTTGCCTTTTTACCTGTTATATTGTGGTATTTGTGCCAGAGAGGTGGATTTTCTGTGCTTATTAGCACTAACTATTTTGGAATCATTTTCGTAATTATTGAAAAGATCATTTCAAAAGAGAATTGAAATGAGCTAAGGTATTTCTAAAGATTTCACAGATTTCTGAGAAATTGTACCCGGTTCGGAAATTGGGTTGTGACACTTAAAATTGTCAAGTAGTTTATTTTTAGACACCATACTTGACTTTACCTCAATGCAACTACTCAAATTGCATTCCAATTCAAATTCAAATATCATATCAGTTTGTTAATAATAGTAATTGTTTAAAAATGACACATAAGGTAAATTAAAAAAAAAAAAAGTATTCTAAGATATCCTTATCCTATAGTCTATGTATTTGAGTTGAAAAAAATATATTTAAAAAATGAAGTTAACTTTAAATGTTCTTATACTCAACAAAGATAAAATAAAAGAAGAAATTTGTTGTCATATTTTATTTTTCGTTTTTTGATCTTTCTAATTTTTTAATATTTATTTTTTTAACCTTATTTTTATGTCACTATTTCTTTTGTTACAAAAAATTAATTTATTTCACTATAAACGGATGAGTTTTAATAAACTGTCTCCATATGATCTTTAATTATATTTTTAGTCTGTGGTGAAATTATTTCATATTTTTCTATTAACTTTATCTAATCAGCCGAAATAGGCGCTCACCCGACCACTTAAATTAAAAGATCGGATGGTGTCTAATTTATATATAATCCATATATAATATGTGGATAATCGTGCGTTGTCGGTATATCATCTATTATATTAGATATAAATAGTAAACAATAAATATGACAGGGTATTATGTAAATATTCCATAAGATTTCGATTTTTTGTTTATATCCATGATATAACTTCTATTATAATAATAATTTTAAAACACTCTACTAATGTTCAAAAATATCTTATCTTTTTATTATATATGAATTAAAAAAGTAAAGAGTTTTATAATATGTTTACGTTTTTTAAAAAAAAATTCACGTCATACCAATTTTTCTTTATATATACTCTTTGTTACACTTAAAAGTTGATACAGAAACTATCAATTAGAAACTAATTTCTCTCTTGTTAAGTTTGAAAAAAAAAACTTTCACATAATCTAATGATTCAAAGCTAATATTCTTCAATAAAAAAAATATGATACCCTTGCAATATTGGCTTGACTACAGCTAAATGAAGGGGCCAACATATACCCTTCAATTTCTTGAATGTGCTAAATTAAAATTAATGATAGCAACTGTATAACTAAAATTTTGTTATTTGTTTGATGTCCATTTATGTAAATTGACTCTTCAAACAAATATTCTTTAAGAAGATTTTTTTTAAAAATATTGACTGATTTTGTGATGTTTGTTTATATTATTATATATGTAAGTAAATTTTTATTTGGTTTTGTAAACTCTTTTTTAATATTTAAATAAACATAGACGCTTACCGTATATATTACATTTATTTTAAAAGAATTTCGTTTTATTCAAATTTAGTTGCAGTGTTTTAAAGAACTATACTTACAGAATTTTAAATGTGAAAGAGTTTTATAGGCATATGGAGTAATTTTTTTTTGTTGCTAGAGGTGATGTAGTATTTAAATAATTAAAAAAATAATAAAAGTTCCGAACATGATTGCATATGGTTATTAACCGAATTAAGTATGGTTACATGATAAATCTTTTTTATTTAAATTCGAATTTTAGAACTTTATCTATAATTCAAGTTTTGATTATTTTAGTTTTATATATATATATGTATATATATGCAGTCTTTCTCATTGAGCAAAGTTCTCATCTTGCATAATACATAAGATTTGACAATTTACATATGATATCTTTTCTTTGGGACAAATGTCAAGATATAAGATTCAATTGTTAAGCACTTAGATTGCCTTCAAGGGAAAGCTAATGGATGCCCTTACGTTGAAAGTTTGGACATAAATATTCGACAATTCAAGTATTATATCGCTAGTAAGAGAATGAAATCTACCAGCGAAGTTATAATTGCAAAGTTTTTCGATCAATCTTAAAAGAATTTATTTTTTAGTAGCTTTAAAACGTGTGACTTAGAGTTTAATTAATCTTTGTACATTTAGTTATGGATTCATTAATAATATTTTAGCTTTCTTTAATATTTAATTAGTGAGACATGTAAGATATATGGATTTATATCTAGATATATGGACTTATATCTACACACATATGAACAATATATGGATAATTATATGTTATGTGCTATCTTTTGGTTTGGCCTAATTATGTGGTCTTATGGACATTATGTTAAGGGGGCCAATGTGTTGTCATACTAAAGTGTAGGACTAATGTGTAGATACCCAAAAGGGTAACCTTAGTTTATGATGGGCTAACTAAGGTTACATATGTAACCATGGTTACATGCTTGTGACTCTTGAGTTATGTAACTCTTGCAAGACATAACTCTTGTAACTCTTGTCTCTTGGGTTATGTAACTCCTAGAGTTATAAAGTGGGGGGTTATGGTTCCCACCCTAGTGCAAGACAAGTTCTTCTTCCTCCCATTGAATCAAGAACCTAACAATCCATTGTCTTGCAAATAGTGTGGAAAACCATAAGCCAAATTTTGATAATTGTCATAACACTATTATTGTGAACCTTTTCATATATTGTTGAGTATTGTGGAAACATTCTTGTGGGGACAAATATACTTCAAGAAACTTGAAGGAAGGCTAAATGAGTTCACAACAAAGGACAATCATCAAAAGGAGGCTCAACATTTCCACATATGGATTCAGGTTAGCTTCCGCTCATGTAGTTTATATATCCGAATTATTCAATATGAAGGTTGTTGTCTTTAGTAGGAATCATAATCATAACAATTGGTATCAGAGCCACCCTTCTTTTTGGATAATTTGGATGTTCATAAGAATCATGTTATGTTAGGATTCATGTTTTAGTTTTATAAGAATTTTGTTTATGAAATTCTACCATGAAATAGCATGATCTTATGAATGTTATGTTTTGATTTGATGTTTTAATATGATGTTAAAACATTGTAAATAGCATGATTTTAGTAGGTTAACAACATGTTTTTTATGTTTAAGATTCATGTTGAAAATCATGTGTTATTCAAAAAAATTTTTTGGTCACTGCCTTCAGACAATGGATTGTTGCCTTACACAATCCATTGTCTGTGACGTTTAGTATTCTGGCAGTTTTTTTGGAACACCAGACAATCGATTGTCAGGTTCTGACAATCGATTGTCAGGTTCTGAAAAATCGATTGTCGGCTTCTGACAATCGATTGTTCAAGGTCCAGTGAGTTGAAACTTCTCCAGTAACTTAAAATTTTTTCATAAAACCAAACAATCGATTGTCTGGCTTTGACAATCGATTGTGGATGGTCCAGCAACTTAAAAAATTTTTCATAAAACCAAACAATCGATTTTCTGGCTTTGACAATCGATTGTGGATGGTCCAGTAACTTAAAAATTTTCCATAAAACCAAACAATCGATTGTTTGGATTTGACAATCGATTGTGGATGGTCCAGTAACTTAAAATTTTTTTCAGAAAACCAAACAATCGATTGTCTGGTTTTGACACTCGATTGTGTTGGTCCAGTAAGGTTAAAAACGTTTCAACTCTCTTAAGTTTCAGTGGATGTTAATTGTTTTAAAGTCCAACAATTCTTATAATATATAGAATTGTCCTATTCAGTAAACAACGATTAATATTCAAGTGTTACACATCAAAACATGTAACACATTAAGTTGAGATTCATAAAATGGCTTAAGGAACTAAAGTTTATAGCATCTAATATTTTAGTTATTCAATTGAAGCATTATGTTGCCAAAGTAATCTCTATTGTGTAGATTGATTAATTTTAAAATATAAGATGACTGTGGATGTTAGTCTTCCATGCGTTTAACATCGGCCCAAAGGAAGGTGTTATTTGACAGGAATTCGAACATGTTTGTGGTGGTAAATATGAGACGATTATTTGGTTTTCCATGTGAATATTAAGTCGGCCCAAAGGAAGGCTTAATGTTTGACAGGAGTTTATTCTCTATGTTTGATCACTACACCAAGAGTACCACTTACAAGTTGGTTTTCTGTCCAAAGACTAAAATCAATGTTGTGCTAGGTATCTTGTAATGGGAAATGCCTAATTTTGAATCTATAAAGTTAAAGTTCAAGTTTTTGTAAGCATGTATTTAGTAATCTTTTTGTTCTATTTTCAGTAAATTCTTCTGCTTCTACGATCTCTGCCAATATCAATAGCATCCCTGTGCTTAACGGCACAAATTTTAAGGAATGGAAAGAGAATGTAATAATCGTTCTCGGTTGCATGGATCTTGACTTAGCACTTCGGACCGAGCAACCTACTCCTCTTGAGGATACATCCTCTCCTAATGAAAAGAGAGCGATGGAGAAGTGGGAACGCTCGAATCGCATTAGTCTAATGATCATGAAGCGTGCAATTCCAGAATCATTCAGGGGCACAATGAATGATGAACCTATTGCCAAAGTTTTCCTTGAAAACCTCGAACAACATTTTATTCAAAACGAAAAGGCGGAAACAAGTACACTATTGAGTAAACTTGTTTCCATGAGGTATAAGGGCAAGGGAAACATTAGGGAGTACATTTTGGAAATGTCTCATCTTGCTTCGAAACTTAAATCACTAAAGCTGGATTTACCTGAGGAACTGCTTGTGTACTTTGTTTTGATATCTCTTCCGGTACACTTTAATCCGTTTAAGGTCAGTTATAACTGCCTGAAGGAGAAATGGACTCTTAATGAGCTCATTTCAAATTGTGTGCAAGAAGAGGAAAGGATTAAGCAAGATAAGACTGAAAGTGCTCATTTGGCAGCTTCTTCTAAGGAAACTAAGAAGAGGAAAAATAAGGAAGTTGCGGTTGTAAGGCCCAAGATTAAGCAACATAAGGAACCTAAGGTTGAAATTACTGGATTAGGTTGTTTTCTCTGTAATGGGACTGATCATGTAAAAAGAGATTGTACCAAGTACTATGCCTGGCGTGCGAAAAAAGGTCATTTCTGTCTCTTGTTTGTTTTGAAGTTAATATAATTTCGGTACCTAAGGATAATTGGTGGGTAGGTTATGCTGCTCACATAAGGATATCTATGCAGGGTTGCCTGAACTGCCGAAAACCAAAAGATGGTGAATGATACATCTATGAGGGTGACGGCAAGAAGGTGCTAGTTGAAGCTATTGGCAAATTTAGGCTGTTGTTTAAGACCGGTTTTCATTTAGATTTGAGTGAGACTTTTGTTGTACCGTCTTTTAGACGGAATTTAATTTCAGTTCCCCAATTGGACATATCCGGTTATAACTGTACATTTGGGGACAATAAAGTTAGTCTCTTTCGAAACTCAAATCTTATTGGTACTGGTGTTTTATCAATATTTGATAGCTTATATTTGGTTGATACAATAACTTCAAATAAAGAAACTTTGCATACAAGTTTAATGGTACCAAAAGTTAACTAATGAGAATTCTATTTCACTCTGGCATAAACGTTTGGGTCTCATATCCATTCAAAGAATTCAGAAACTCGTGTCAGATGGAATTCTTGATTCTCTTGATTCCTCAAATTCGGAAATTTTGTATTGAGTGTATCAAGGGAAAACAAACAAACAAGAACTAGATTAGGTGCTAAGAGAGATTCGGACGTCTTAGAATTGATACATACGGATATTTGTGGGCCATTTCCTACTCCTTGTCGGAATGGTCAACAATACTTTATCACATTCATAGACGATTACTCTCGTTATGGGTACCTATATCTTATTCATGAAAAGTCCCAATCCATATTAAAAACCGTAACTTATATTCTTAATAGAGTTCCAACTGCAGCTACAATAAAAACCCCATATGAACTTTGGACTAGGCATAAACCCGGTATTCGGCATTTTCACATTTGGGGTTGTCCAGCTGAGGCAAGGCCTTATAGGCCGAATGAAAAGAAACTGGACGCTAAGACGGTTATTAGCTATTTTGTTGGATACTCTGAAAATCCAGGGGTTTTTAAGTTTTATGATCCCACATCACGAACTATTTTTGAGACGGGAAATGCTAGGTTTCTTTGAGGATATTGAGTTTGGGGGGTGGGGAGATAAATAAAGTTGTTAGAGATTTTGTCTTTGAGGAAGAACATGTGTCTTTCCATCAAGTTGTTGATGCAACTCCGGTTCAAGACAATCTCGAAAATCTCCCCCATCAGGACCCTGATATGACTAATGAAAATCAAACTCAACAACCTCAAGAAACTGAAATGCCATTAAGGAGATCCACTAGAGAGAGGAGAAATGCAATTTCGGATGATTATTATGTATTTCTCCAAGAACAAGAAAGTGATATTGGACTTGAGGAAGATGATCCAATCAACTTCCGTCAAGTCATTAAGTGTTCTAACTCTCAAAAGTGGATTGATGCCATGAATGATGAGTTGAAGTCTATGAGTGATAATGACGTTTGGGAGCTTGTCACGTTGCCCGAAGGTACGAAACCTATTGGTTGTAAATAGATTTTTAAAACCAAAAGGGATTCAGGGGGCAATGTTATTAAGTACAAAGCTCGTCTTGTCGCAAAAAGGCTACACTCAGAAAGAAGGCATTGATTATAAAGAGACTTTCTCTCCAGTTTCATCGAAAGACTCTTTCAGGACTATAATGGCATTAGTAGCACATTTTGATCTTGAGCTTCATCAAATGGATGTTAAGACAGTTTTTCTCAATGGTGACATTGAGGAAACAATTTATATGGTGCAACCTGAAAACTTTGTTTCGGATGAATCAGGGAAGAAGGTTTGCAAATTAAAGAAATCCATCTATGGGCTCAAGCAAGCTTCTCGTCAATGGTATTATAAGTTCCATGCAGTCATTACATTTTTTGGTTTTGAACCAAATATTGCTGATGACTGTATATACCATAAGTTCAGTGGGAGTAAGTATATTTTCTGGTTTTATATGTTGATGACATACTGCTTGCCTGTGTCGATATAGCATTATCACTTGAAACTAAGAAATTTCTTTCAAAGAAATTTGAATTGAAAGATCTTGGTGAAGCTTCTTTTGTATTAGGAATTCAGATATAACGAGATCGCTCCAAAGGTGTTCTCAGTCTGCAACAAAAGGGCTATATCGATAAGGTTCTGAAAAGATTTGGCAAGCAGGATTGTAAACCAGTCAACACCCCTGTTGCTAAGGGAGACAAATATAGTCTCAAACAGTGCCCAAATTATAATTATGAAATTTCGGAAATGTAGAAGACGCCTTATGCTTCGGCGGTAGGTAGTCTGATGTATGCTCAGGTATGTACACGACCTGATATAGCGTACATTGTTGGGATGTTAGGCAGATATTAAGCAATCCGGGTATGGACCATTGGTAGGCAGCCAAAAGGGTCATGAGGTACATACATAGAACAAAGGATTACATGCTTACATATCGGAGTTCGGACCAGTTTGAGATCATCAGGTATATCGACTCCAGTTTTGCCATTTATGCTAATAACATATGCAACCATGGTTGCATATGTTAATAACAACAGTAGTTTGACGAAAGCGAAACATAAGGACGTCAAATTTCAGGTTGTTAAAGAAAGAGTACAAAATGGACAATTGTGCATTAAGTACATAAGTACAAACTCCATGCTTGCGGATCCGCTCACTAAGGAATTGACACCAAAAGTATTTCATGAGCATATTGCTTGTATGGGTGTCAAATCAGATAAGGATTATGTATTTTAGTGGGAGTTTGTATTGCACATTTATGTATTGTTCATTATATTCAGAAATTCAGTAATTCAGTTATATCTGCGCAGATATTCAGTTTTAAAGTTTTTGTACTCTTACAGTTTAAGTTTGATCTCAATAAGGAGAACCAGTTGGAAATAGACATTCTATTGACCACACTTTATGTTATTTCCATGCTACATACCTACACTTGATCCATGTCGTTGGTTATATTGATATACGTGATCTATGATTGGTTCTAGTTACGAATGAGTAACGACGAGCACTTAGTTCCTATGTTGGTATGATTGATGGACCGGATTGTTCATGACAATTTTATTGTGATAGCAATTTTGTGCACCTAAGGTTTGTAATATATAATATTAAGGTTTGTACATATGTTTGTATATCTCGTCCAAGTTGGAGATTGTAAGATATATGGATTTATATCTAGATATATGGACTTATATCCACACACATATGAACAATATATGGATAATTATATGTTATGTGCTATCTTTTGGTTTGGCCTAATTATGTGGTCTTATGGACATTATGTTAAGGGGGCCAATGTGTTGTCATACTAAAGTGTAGGACTAATGTGTAGATACCCAAAAGGGTAACCTTAGTTTATGATGGGCTAACTAAGGTTACATATGTAACCATGGTTACATGCTTGTGACTCTTGAGTTATGTAACTCTTGCAAGACATAACTCTTGTAACTCTTGTCTCTTGGGTTATGTAACTCCTAGAGTTATAAAGTGGGGGGTTATGGTTCCCACCCTAGTGCAAGACAAGTTCTTCTTCCTCCCATTGAATCAAGAACCTAACAATCCATTGTCTTGCAAATAGTGTGGAAAACCATAAGCCAAATTTTGATAATTGTCATAACATTATTATTGTGAACCTTTTCATATATTGTTGAGTATTGTGGAAACATTCTTGTGGGGACAAATATACTTCAAGAAACTTGAAGGAAGGCTAAAGGAGTTCACAACAAAGGACAATCATCAAAAGGAGGCTCAACATTTCCACATATGAATTCAGGTTAGCTTCCGCTCATGTAGTTTATATATCCGAATTATTCAATATGAAGGTTGTTGTCTTTAGTAGGAATCATAATCATAACAAGACATGCATATATTTTTTCAGGTTTTACATTTGACTAATCTTTTCTATCTTTTATATGTAAAATTTAAAAGGATAAAAATTAATTTTTGGATAATTTTTGTTTATAACCGCTAAAATATATTTAAATTATTAAATATTATTATAGGTGTATAACAATTATTAACTATAAAAATCAAAAGCTATCGGAACAAATAATATTGTTATGGAGAGATTTGATTGTATTTAAAGAACATGATTAAAAGTGGGCACGTGATATCATTTCCAAATTGTATAGCTCTTATTATACGACATTAGGAGGACGTAGCCGATTCGTATTCACACCTTCACTTATTAACTCTTTTTAACTTCAAAATTTGATAAAAATAATTGATTGATTTAGGAACTATTTTTGTTAAAAAGATTTCACTTATGTATTGAAAATGCTACTAGTATCATTTAAGTTAGGTGACCGATTGAGATAAAATGGTCAGAAGTAGGGGTGTCCCTATATATTTAAGAACCATATTAAATCGACCGAATTATATTGCAGCGAATTGATTTTTAGGTTTCTTTAAATAAAATTTTAAATATTTATATAAATTTATAACAATACCGATAATTATGGTAAATTTTTATCTTGTGAAAATAAGCCAAAAAAATATCGAACCATACTGAATAAATTTATATGTAAAAAATATATTTATACATTAAATTTTTAAAAAAATAAAGCATTAATTTTTTTGGGCATTAAAATTATAAAAATTGTTAAAAGCCAACAAGTAATTAAACTCAAAATTCTAATTCCCAAAAATATTTTGCAACTCCTATTGAAACTAAATTACTTTCAACATATTCGCTAGCAAGACACAAAATAATCTAGCGATTATAGGTAATAAACTACAATGTATTGAATATGTTTTCTTTCGTATAATTTAAATTAATCTTTTTGAATATTTAATCTTCTACATTGAATTTCAACTTTGTTAATATTTTTTCACTCGTGTAGTTTATATTTTTTTTGTCTTTGCTTAGTTTCTTTATGTATTGTAAAATAGTTGATGGATCTAATACTATGATTATTTTTCTTAATTCATCATTATTTAAATAGTAAAAATATATAGAGAGTATTGTGAAATTTTTATAAAAGTATGCATGTTATTGGGTTCTATTTTCTTGTAGTAACTTTTACCTGTAAGGAAGCATGATGGATCCATCCTCTCAGTAAGTTTCAGAATCGTTTTTTCTAAATCTCTCTGTACTCAGTTCTGCTTCATGACTATCACTGCCTCCATTTGCTCAAACCTCATAACTTGCTTAATGTGAAACAATTAGTGGTGTTGAGAGAAAATATTGCAAACCAAAACCTGTTCTAGTCTTAGATTTAATGTTAAAATCTTGTTGAGACCGATATTTGGCGCAACAGTAGAGTTATTTATTTTAATGATCTGTGGTCTGTAGATAATGGGTTCCAAGTTTAGAAATAGTTTAATACAAGGGGAAAATTTTGTACAGTATATGACCACTCTCATTTGCCTTGCACTAGCCGAGAGACAGTTCTTATGCGGAAAAGCTCTTCGAAATTGCTTCATTCTGGTTTACCAACGTGTAGTTCAGAGTGCTTAGCTCCGATTTGGGTCCCGGGGGAGGGGGTTAGGTCATAGGTGGGTGGTGGGCTGTAATTATGTCTGGAAAACTACTACCAGTAATTCTTAGCTTGATGTTTATAAGTCTTATGGTAAACATATTAGCGTTTCAAGTTTCAGTTAATTAATTGTTTTTGCTTCAAAAGAAGAAATTTGGAGCATTTTGCTTCTAACACAGACTCTTGATAGGGGAGTCTGGAGGTCTAGAATCAAGATTGTAGGTTAGGGGCTCATAGGTGATTAGTGTTTTAGTATGGTAGTTCCTGCTTGATATTACTGCATGCGACTGTATTTATGTTGCTTATGTTTGCATAACTATTTACGTTACTTTTGTGGGAGTACCTATGCTTTATTATTTGATTTTGTCTTGCTTGTGTTTCTAATTTTATCTCTGTTTCTTAATGCAGCTTTCTCATTTTTACTCTACTCGCCGAGGGTCGGTTGGAAGCAGCCTCTCTGCCCTTTCGGGCAGGGGTAAGGCTCGTCTACAGATTACCCTCCCCAGACCCCACCTGGTGGGAGTATACTGGGTAGTTGTTGTTGTTGTTGTTGTTGTTTGCTTCTAACACAGCCACTTCAGAAGCTATTCAAAATATGCTAAAACTTTAAATAACTTTTTGTTGTCTTTCTCTCAAATAAAGTTGTACTATCATCTTTTTCTGTTTGGATGGATTTTATGGCTAGATGGTTGGGGGAAATTTAGGGGAACCAACACACACTATATTCTCATATTCCTAATTTTGGTCACAGTTCCTGAAGCTGATATGATAAATTTTATTCCTACTTTTTAAAATAATCTCTTGAAGTTCAGGAAGTAGAAAATAAAGGAAAGAAATTGAAGTTTCATTGCAGGTCCATCTCATCAATTTTGTAATAATCAGTCGTTTGAATCTTCCTCGTAAGTTTTTGGCATGTAACTGAGTGACCAATTCTGCTTGGATCTCGATGATGTGAACAGAAAGATTAGTGATATGTGCAAAACATGTGTTTCCTGGATTAATGGATTGCTTTTAAAGAGTTTCTAGAGAAGTAGTAATCTGCTCCATCCTGCTTTGGTGATGTGTTATTCTTTTTCTTTTAGCTGGAGGCCTTACATAGAGAGTTTAAACTTATTTTCTTCTTCTACTGTTTGCATTACGTTGAAAAAGAAAATCGTAGAAACCGGAAAGCTAATCTTTCTTCAATAAGGTGTCTGAGATCGAGAGAGGAAACACGCCGTGGTGGGAGGAAAGCAAAGTCTTCTGGTTCACCTACAAGCGTCTTTTCACAATAGACTTCCTAGCCCATAATTCTTCGTGCTATTATTGGAATGCCATGCAAAGGAAAGTTATCTTCTTTATTAAAACTCAATCTTCTCTAATCTTCGTAAGATATGTGAATTTTTACCCTTCCATGCGTCTCTTCCCTTTTTTGGTTTTGCCTTGCCCAAGTAATTTACTTGTCAAAAAGATTGGTAGTAACTTATAAAGGAAGTACTAGAACTAGAAGAAGTTAGATTATGGAACAATAAGTGCTACGAATGGGTTCTTAATAAGTTTATTATATCATGTTTGTCCAATGTTTTTGTGCTTATAATGTTAATAAGATATAGCGAAGAAGGCTTATTTTTGTTTTTGTATTAAAACACAGGACAGGAGCTGTTATAAATGCTTTAGTGTTTGTCCAAGCAGGTCAATATTGTTACTTAATGGACTTACTTTCTCACTGACCTATAAGTTGAAGGTTATTTGTTACTAGTTAACACGGAAATTCAAAAGCTTTAATATATTCCAGGGACCAGCTTCAAGTATTCCAAAGAGGGAGGCCCTCATAAGATACAAGCATTTGCACAAGCTTAAACAGATTTATTTTGGATCATTTCATTTACAAACACTTATGAGTTCCTGGTCCTTAATATTTAAATTAGTAAATTATGGATTATATTACCTGATTCAGGAAATAATCAACTAGCTAATGAATTTTCGGTTGCCTCACCATCCAATTTCTTTGAGATATGGTGCTAACTCTTTTTTGGATAGGTTATAGTACTAACCTTTTTTTTTTCTTCTTCTTTTGGGCAAGTCCCTTTTTTTTTTTGTTAATTTGCTTCTGGTTTTTATACTCGCATGCTTCAGTTCAGTGCTACATCTCAGACTGAATCTAATCTCTGTTGTGACAACCTTAGAGACTGCTGTGTGTGAACTAGTTAAATCGCGCATTTAATTCGAATCAAGGAACGGAATTCGTTGAACATAGAAGAAAGGACATGAAAGCAAAAATAATTTCTTTTTCCCAAAGGTAAGAAGCTTAAATTATCGCAGAATCCATATGTGTTTTTAAGTTTTAATATACTTATTAATGTCTGACTTTTGTTCATTTTTATAATCGTCATGACTAATTGAAAAAATTCATCTTATGTTGCATGTGCAGACGCTACATGTGGAAGTTTCATGGTTAAGATTACTCTTCTCAAATTGTATCTTTCAGTCTTCAGCAATGTTACTGAACGCGTAAGTTAGTGCTGCATATCTATGTTTTGTTGTTCTCTTACTGTGGCAGGTCTCTATTTGTTGTTCTCATCTTCATTTTGTTGTTTTCTGGCTGATCCACTTGTATGAACGGTAGTTTGACAATTATTGACTTTTTGAAAAGTTGGATATTTTGTTCCTTAGATTGGGGAATCGGTATGGATGATAATGATCCAACATAAAAGAGCTGCATAGCCCAATATTCTCGTACTTGCGTGCATCATTAATTACTCTAATAGAAGAGCACTAACTTAAAACCTGAATTAGCAAAGCCTTATCGTTCTTATCGGCGTTACTTAGTCATCTTGGTCAGTGTTGTCAAAGGTGCGCTTAAAGCACGCTTAAGCCCTGAAGCGAGGCTCAAAACACGTTGAGCGCTTCGCCTCGCTTTGTGGGCGCTTTAGTGTTGCATCAAAACTCTAAGATGAGTGTAATCCTAAAAATGCGACATTAAACAATTGATATTTCTTTAGGAAAAGTGGAGGTGAAGAAGGCGGCGTTCGCTAGGTTGGCAGGGAGCACAAGCGAGGAGGAACGGAGAGCGAACAGGGTGATCTGCCTCCTAGAAAAGAAGCTAAGATGGCAGTCACGGAAGCTAAAAACGCGGCGTTCGGTCGCATGTATGAGGAACTAGGGGAGAGAGGCGGGGATAAGAAGTTATTCCGGTTGGCTAAAGCGAGGGAAAGGAAGGCACATGATCTAGACCAAGTTAGGTGTATCAAGGGCGAGGATGGTAGAGTTCTGATGGGGGAATCTCAAATCAAGCAGAGGTGGCAGGCGTACTTTCGGGACCTACTTAACGAGGAGGGAGATCGTATCATTGAGCTAGGGGAGTTGGGTCATTCAGAGCAACATAGAGACCTTGGGTACTGCAGGCGTATTAGGGAGGAGGAGGTCATGGGGGCTTTGCGTAGGATGAGTAGGGGTCGAGCGACCGGGCCTGACGAGATCCCGGTGGAGTTCTGGAAGTGCATGGGTAAGTCAGGAGGGGAGTGGCTCTCTAGGTTGTTCAATGCGATCTTCAGGACCAAAAGGATGCCGGATGAGTGGAGGTGGAGTACAATGGTGCCCTTGTACAAGAACAAAGGGGACATCCAGTGCTGCAACAACTATAGGGGTATCAAATTAATAAGTCACACGATGAAGGTTTGGGAGAGGGTGATTGAGGCGCGGGTGAGGGAGGTGGCATCTATATCTGGCAACCAGTTCGGTTTCATGCCGAGCCGCTCCACCACAGAGGCTATCCACCTAGTCAGGCGGCTGGCAGAGAAATTCAGGGATAAAAAGAAGGACCTGCATATGGTGCTTATCGACTTGGAGAAGGCGTATGATAAGGTCCCAAGGGAGGTGCTTGGAGGCGAAGAGCGTGCCGGAAGCCTATATCAGAGTAATCAAGGACATGTACGATGGTGCTAAGACTAGGGTTAGGACGGTGGGTGGCGAATCAGACCATTTTCCTGTGGTTATGGGGCTCCACCAAGGATCGGCGCTGAGCCCCCTCTTGTTTGCCTTAGTGATAGATGCTCTGACTCGTCATATTCAAGGGGATGTGCCTTGGTGTATGCTTTTTGCTGATGATATAGTATTGATAGACGAGACGAGGGTCGGTGTTAGTGAAAGGCTAGAGGTATGGAGACAGACTCTCGAGTCTAAAGGTTTCAAAATAAACAGTTCTAAGACAGAATACCTGGAGTGCAAGTTTGGCGCCGAACCGAGTGAGGTAGGCAGGGACGTGATGATTGGTTTCCAGGTCATCGCCAAGAGAGACAGTGTCCGATATCTTGGGTCGGTGATTCAGGGGGACGGAGAGATTGACAGGGACGTCACCCATCGCATAGGAGCAGGGTGGTCGAAGTGGAGGCTTGCATCAGGGGTCCTGTGCGACAAAAAAGTTCCTCACAAACTCAAGGGGCAATTCTATAGAGCCGTGGTTAGACCTGCGATGCTGTATGGGGCGGAGTGCTGGCCCGTGAAGAACTCTCATGTTCAGAGAATGAAGGTCGCGGAGATGAGGATGCTTAGGTGGATGTGCGGGCACACCAGACTAGATAAGATTAGGAACGAAGTTATTCGAGAGAAGGTAGGGGTGGCCCCGGTAGATGAGAAGATGCGAGAAGCGAGGCTGAGGTGGTTCGGGCATGTTCGGAGGAGGGGTCCCGATGCCCCGGTGAGGAGCTGCGAGCGGCTGGAGATTGTTGGCGGTCGGCGAGGCAGAGGGAGGCCTAAGAAGCATTGGGGAGAAGTTATTAGGCAGGACATGACTAGAATGCAGGTTTCCGAGGATATGACCGTTGATAGGAGAGTCTGGAGGTCTAGGATCAGGGTTGTAGGTTAGGGGCTCCTAGAGTTCTTCGTAGTTACTGTATGATATTATTGCATGCGATTGTATTTAGGTTCCTTATGTTTAGATAATTATTTCCGCTATTTCTGCTATTTCTGTGGGTGATACTAATGCTCTATTGTTATTGTTTTTGTTTTGTTTTTGTTTTACAGCTGATTTCCCTTTTTCCTATGCGCCGAGGGTCGATTAGAAACAACCTCTCTGCCCTTTCGGGTAGGGGTAAGGCTCGTCTACATATTACCCTCCCCAGACCCCACCTGGTGGGAGTATAATGGGTAGTTGTTGTTGTTGTTAAACAATTGATATTTCACTTTATCGTGAATTTTTTTCAATTTCTTTGTTCATATATTTGTTATTCATGCTTATAATGATTAGTCTTGGACTATATGCATATATTTACTTTTTCTTCCGTTGGGCCTTTTTTATTAAAGCCCACTGCCCCACGCTTTATTTGCGCTTAAAGCCCCAACGGAACTCAGTGTTTTTTTGCGCTTTTAGCCTTTGATAACATTGATCTTGGTTGATAAAAGCCAATTTCAGCACTTCAGTATTAGCTATACCCTCCAGTAAATTGAACCAACAACTGATAGGCTTGCAATTACCTGAACTTGTTTTCATCATTTTGTTTTGAAAATGTTGATATTGTTTCTTATATGGGAAAAAAACTGCTTTGAGTTTTCTTCAGAAGTAATAAACTTTTGATAATTGAAGTACGAAATTGTTATTTCTATTAAAAGTTATAACTGAAGCAGAAAATATAATAAGCTGGCTTGATTAAGCCATTAACACCGCTACTTGTTACTCGGTCCCCTGATATATTCTCTCATGAATAAACGAAAACCCTTGGACAGAATTTGAGAAATACGAGTTTTAAATTCCCATAGTTTCCTGGTCTCAGGTGCAATATATTTTCCGCACCAGTGCAGTGTGAACTGAATATTGCAAGCTCCTCTAAGAAAATGTATCCTTTTTTTCTTCATAAAGTAACAATTACGTCAATGAGATGAAAAATCTCCCAGTATACACGCGATATGCAGAAATGGAGAATTTATACAAAAATCTGTTATCTACAAATAACACCTAATCATCGGTATTAATAGGGACCTCATGGATGTATAAAAATTAACTAGGAACAAAATCAGGCCCTTATCTAGACATTCTTTTTCCACGCCTTCACAAGATTTCATGTTCTTTTCTCCAAGTATCCATGTAATAGGCAAAGGTACTACATGTCATGTTCTGCATCTTCTTTTCCAAAACATCATGTCCTTGATTGTATCCGGCATTGATTACTGTATTCCGAACAGATTTAGCATTGTCCACCAGAACTGAATAGCACAACTGAAGATTCTCATCTTCACCCAACCGCTTCACAGCCAAAACTAACTGAAATATTTTAACTTGCTTTTCCTCAAACTTTTTCTTCCTTGCTGCCCATGGAAAAAAAAACCTTCCTTGTCTCTAAGGGGTCGTTTGGCTGATTGTATTGGCAGTCAATCCCAAAATAAAATCCCAAATAAAATAATTCAGTGTTTGGTTAGCCGCATAAGAAAACTCCGCATCACTAATGCAGCATTCGGTTGCTGTATAAGAAAAAATCGCTGCATTACTTAATGCAGCATTTGGTTGGCGGGATTAATAATATATCCACATTAAGTTATATGAGAAATATGGATTATTTTATGCGAGATACAGTGTGGAATAAGAATATGTGTATTAGCAATACGGGGAGTAAACTTTGAAAAGCAGATGCTTTTAAAGTATGTAATTCTTGTATAACAATCCACTCCTTATTAATCACCATACAGTATTCCCTTTCACTATTAATCACCACATAAACAATCCTTACATTTTAATTCACGCTTAACTAATATGTGAACCAAACGACCCCTAAGAGTCCATACTGATAGGTAGCGGAACAATATATCCTCTCTCCTCAATAGTATGTGGTAGAAGGACTTAACCAAAAATTCCATTCCCCTCCCATTCCATTTCCAAGCAGCCTGGTCTGACATTACTGTTACATTATGATGTTCCTTTCATGGATTTTGGAACTCCTCGATCTTCCAATCTTATAGGTCTCTTCTGAATCTCAAGGTCCAAAGAGCTCCTCCGCCTTGTACCTATTTATTTCAGTAGTTGTCGTATCTTTATAGCTAGATATGTAAAGATAGTGGGATCATTAAGGACGTCGTCGCCACATCACTCATACTTCCAAAAAGCTGATCTTAAGGGTGTTGTCACCATATCACCCATATTCCCAAAAAGCTGATCTTATTTCCATTCCCACTTTAAACATGATGTTGCTATTGAACTCTTCTGTCACTTTCCTACTATTCCTCCATAATCGGCACTCGTGAGGCTATGTGATAATTCATTCCTGCACTACTTTTATATGTAGCTGCAATTGATGTTCTCCGAAGAGCCTACACCTGTCACTTATTTCCATAGTCACTTTTCTTAGGATGTTTTGTTCAAAACTTTCAAATCTTTCACACTGAAAGTGTCCTATGTTGTCAATTACATTGAATGGAAAGGTTTGGCCTAGTTTCTGCTGCTTTCCTCAGTCTCAATATGGTTTTCCAGATTAGTATTTTGAGAGGGAGTTTTTTGGGCTTGTCTTGTGAAGAAAATATCAAGCAGACGTGTCCTTGGACTTTCAAGGAAGGTTACATATCAGAGCGTAATGCCACACCTGGACCTCTTGTGTGCTTCAGTTATATCAAAGAGATATGGAAAAGGAAAATGAGATTTGACCAGATCTTATTCTTAAGTACGAAGCTTACTCAGGTAGAAAGTGGACAAAGTATGCAACTTGGGTATATTACTTTTTTTGATGTACTTGGTCAACAATTAGATGCAAGCCCTGCTTTTTTAACTAAAACTTTGTTTTCTTGTTGTATGCCTTGGGTTTACGATTTGTAGACACTATTTTGCTGTTGGAACTGATAAGAATGGACCTTGGGCCTAACTCAACCCCAAAAGCTAGCTTATGAGGTGAGGATTGCTCAAGCCATATTAAGAGACCAAGGACCTCAAATCCCTCCGATGTGGGACAACTCAACACCCCCCATCACGCTCAGATCTCTGGAGCGTGGACAACATAAATGGGGCCCAACATCGGTAACAATAATAGGGACGGGCCTGGCTCTGATACCATGATAAGAATGGACCTTGGGCCTAACTCAACCCCAAAAGCTAGCTTATGAGGTGAGGATTGCTCAAGCCATATAAAGAGACCAAGGACCTCAAATCCCTCCGATGTGGGACAACTCAACACCCCCCATCACGCTCAGATCTCTGGAGCGTGGACAACATAAATGGGGGCCCAACATCGGTAACAATAATAGAGACGGGCCTGGCTCTGATACCATGATAAGAATGGACCTTGGGAATCTGAGCGTGATGGGGGGTGTTGAGTTGTCCCACATCGGAGGGATTTGAGGTCCTTGGTCTCTTTATATGGCTTGAGCAATCCTCACCTCATAAGCTAGCTTTTGGGGTTGAGTTAGGCCCAAGGTCCATTCTTATCAGGAACTATCTGAAATATGAACATTGTAAATATGAGCCTATGTTTTAACCCACCAAAGTTACAATATTGTATAAGGCCTTCACCTTTGATAACATAATTCTATGTTTAAAAATCACATGGAATGTCATAGAGATTGATGAAAGTAGCAATATTGAACATAGAATTGGGTTGGACCAACACAATAGACATACCAATGATGAACGAGAACTGGAATGGATCAACATGTCAGACATAGCTTTGATAAACAAAAAACAGAATGCGACGGCACAATGAATACTGATGGTAAACTAAACAAAAACTAATCCAATTTATTTGGTATGATTCTAACAAATGCTTAAATATGTCTGGTTTCCAAAACAGTAGTGAGATATTGGTGCATAACAAGTTGGTACCATAAATCACTCATTTGAGCATTCCTGTTCTCAATGTCATAGTCCTTGCATTCATCTCGGTCGGTCTCAGATGAAAAATCATTTGGCAACAGTAGCTCTCCTTCATTGAGCAAAACAAGGCTTTCCTCGTAAGTTCCCATAAAGAATGAGTCTTTAGTGCCAATGATATCAAAATTCATCTTTTCATGTGTCTCGAGATTATATGACACAAGCTGTCCTGTTCTTCTTGTCAAAAGTATTTCACTGTTGTTCCTAAAGCCCAAATCATTCCAGGTTCCGAGTCAAGAACGATATTGAATTCCTTGCTCCATGACTCAACAACACCATACTCTTTCATTACCCAAATTGAACAAATCCGGGTCCAAGCACACTTGTCGTAGTGATATATAGCAAGTGATTCCCCAAAGTCTGCTGTATTCAGATTCATAGGTGGTCCAATAACCAAGCATTCTGGTAATTGTTATTCCACAAAAATCTCATCACTTAAATCAAATGCCAGAATCAAATTCTTCATCCTTTTTCTTTCGACCTCGATTTTGTAACCAGTCCAGTGGACTTTCCCTTGAACAACAGCTTGTTTATAAAAGTACTCCACAATGTAGCTCTCTGGAATAAAACCATCAAGTTGCTTCCAAATTCCCAGACTAAGTGAAAAAATTTCAACTTTAGGTGGCAGCAAAAATGCTCCTCGACTTTGAGAATAGGTCATCTTCACAACCTTGTAATCTTTGCTTTTTATATCAAAGCCAAAACCAAACACAAACATATATCTTCCTTTCTGACTACAATCAAGAGGAGGCATTGGGAGACTGAGGCATCTCTTTATTGCAGGGTTCCATAGTACTAAAAAATGTGAATATCCAAATAAATCATCAGACAAACAAAGTATGCCGTGGCAAGAGCCCACGATCCTAAATAATGCCTCATTGTGTCATTGAAAGGGGATGGTATGTTCATGTTTGTGTCTATACTGAATGATGCATTATTGACTCGAACAGAATAAAGTTCCTTCTTTTGAGGAAAATAATTTTATGTGTAGGGGTTTTTGAAAGAATTGCTTTTTGAGTGTGTTGCCGAATGAATTCAGGGCTTGAGATTAAAGAGTTCCATGATTTTGATACACACCTGAACCTGAGAAGAGATTTTGGTGGGAGCCTTGAGAGGATTTGGATCATCAGTTCTTCTGGGATATGATCTGACATTTTCCTCGGTGGCTGAAACTTGGGATCTTTGGCTGATTTCCTTCTCTTCCTCACTTTTCTGTTTTTAGAGAAGAAGAGGCTGGGGAGTGGGGGAGGAGTTAAAATGATGGAGCAGTCACTGGTGCTGCAGGCTTTTGAAGTTTATTCCTGGTGAAGAGAGCTTCAAAAGTAAGTTGATGCCTGGAAAAGTAAGAGAAGCATGGCTTTATACAGGGTGAATAGAGCAAAGACAAAATTTTGTACCAGAAATAAATAAATGCATGCTAATCTGCAAGGGGTTATGTTAATCCCTGTCCAGATTTCCCACCGAATTATGAAGGGAAGAAAATGAGAAGGTGGCAGTGTTATCAAAGGCGCGCTTAAAGTGAGCTTAAGCCCTGAAGCGAGGTTCAAAACATGTTGAGCGCTTACGCTTCAGTGTTGATATTAAGGCCCTAAGGCATACTTTTTCTTACCAATGAGCGTAATCCTGAAGAGACGACATTAAACAATTGATATTTTACTTTATCGTATATTTTCTTTTAATTTTTTTGTCCATATATTTGATATTCATGCATATAGATATTATTCTTGGACTACACATAGTCACATATATATGTAAGACTCAAGGCAATATGAATGAAATGATTCAAAAGAAAAACTATGCGAAAGAGTTCATCCAGATGACAAAATTGTTGAATATACTCTAAATTGAGAGGGTAGTTTCCATTATGTTTACCGAATATTTAGAAATATTAACTAGTTACTCATTTGTTTCCTTATTACATTGTTTATATGAAAATACGAACACCCTTTCATGCTGAAGCTTAAAGTTTCCAGAGCAAGGCCTTTATTCTCTTCTTCTCTTTCTTTTCCCTGTTTTCTAGAAATAAATGTGTCAACAGTTTAAACAGTGTAGTCATGAGGAATCTTGCTAGTTGCCATTTGCTTGTTTGGAATTAGAATCTCGTTTGTGAATTTTGAAGTTCTTTCCGATTTAGGAACTCGAATTGTTAGTTTGGTTATTGATAATTAAAGATTGGTGATATTCTCTAAGTTGAAATTGTAATATGTGATTTTACAGCTCTAACATGTAAATACTTATCGTTTAATAAAAATTCTTCAGAAAATAATTCGTCAGCCAAGAGAGATTTTGATAAAGCAATTTTGAAACTTACTGAGATCAAATTAGTTGAAAAAATCTTAATTAAAACTTAGAAATATTCTATTTCTGTGTATGTTTACATTGTGGCAGTAAATGTATATGCAACCTTGTCTTGTCTTTGCAATAAAATTACACTGTATCTTTGTCAAATATGTTTTATGTTGAAAGACCAGTCTTAGTGAGAGATAGTTGCTCATCATTGTCCTTCTGGCAGTAGTTAAACTGTCATTACCCTATATCCATATTTAGACATTTGATGTCAAGGCAAATCCCAGTTTAGCAACATCTGCACCTCTTAAATCCTGCTGTTTCCGTTCACGGTATTTGTATTCTGTTCCAGAAATTCTTCAGATAAGCCTGAAATGGAAAACGAAAGCAATTGGATTGTGAGGTTGAAACTTGAAAGGGATGCTCGCTGTACACGTCGCTAGCTCCCTTCTTTGGTTGAAGCATTTAATGAGCAGTTTATGGCTTTGTCTGAAAACTCAAGCTATTGTCAAATTGATATCTAGCGTCAAACTGGATTGACCTTCTCTGTGCACCACTGGAAGCATGTCATTAGGAAGCTCTTAGTGTAGACTTCTCTTAACATTTTGGTGGTTTATGTCAAGGCCGTGTGGAATTGCCCTGAGCACAGGACAGACGCTAGCAATTTAACGGCCTTTATAAACTACTCTCACTTTCATTCGTTGGATAGTTTAACAATTTATGAACTTTTGACGTATTGTTTTCAAGTTGTTATTTTCTTTTTGCTTGTATCTGAATATTTTACTGTTTCTAAATGCTTTTGTCGATTTTAGGATATACCGTTGTTCCCAATTACTCAGCTCAACTTTTGTTACTTGTCAAAAATTATCATGCTCAGACGTCAGCAGGTTCAGTTACCAAAAGAGTAATTGAGACCATATTTTGTATTATTGGAACGTAGGATAAAGGAGTAGTTGTACTATAGATGTAAAATTTGTTTCGTGAAAATTATCTATATGGAGTTCGAATGCCATAACACCACTTTGAGAGAGAGAGAGAGTATAAAAAAGGGATAAGTTCTTAGCTTAGACTTTTCACCTCGGCGAGTATGGCTCTAGAGATCGGATTTATCATCACCTAAATATTAGACTTCGGCTATATGGATAAGAGTATAGGTACAAGTGTTAATATACAATCGATTCCAGAAAATTTTGAAGAATTTAAGCAAACCTTTTTAAATTTTTTGGTGGTTATGTCAAGGCTCTTCACGTCAAGTTAGGTGCATCAAGGATGAGGATGGTAGAGTCCTGATGGGGGAGTCCCAAATCAAGAAGAGGTGGTAGGCATACTTTCGTGACCTGCTTAACGAGGAAGGGGATCGAGACTTAGAGTTAGGGGAGTTGGGGAACTCGGAGTGCCATAGAGACCTTGAGTACTGCAGGCACATCAGGGTGGGGGAGGTAGTGGAGGCTTTGCGTAGAATGAGTAGGGGTCGTGCGATCGGGCTAGACGAAATCCCGGTGGAGTTCTGGAAAAGCATATGTAGGGCAGGAGTGGAGTGGTTGTCCAGGTTGTTCAATGTGATCTTCAGGACTAAGAGGATGCCGGAGGAGTGGGGGTGGAGCACAGTGGTGCCCGTGTATAAGAACAGAGGGGATATCCAGTGTTGTAACAACTATAGGGTATCAAATTATTAAACTACATCATGAAAGTCTGGGAGCGGGTGGTGGAGGTGAGGGTGAAGGAGATGACGTCTATCTCCGTGAACCAGTTCGGCTTCATGCCGGGCCGTTCCACTACAAAAGCTATCCACCTTGTCAGAAGATTGGTGGAACAGTTCAGGGATAAGAAGAAGGATCTTCACATGGTGTTCATCGACTTGGAGAAGGCATACGACAAGGTCCCAATGGAGGTGCTATGGAGATGCCTGGAGGCGAAGAGTGTGCCGGAAGCCTACATCAGAGTGATCAAGGACATGTACGATGGAGCTAAGACTAGGGTTAGGACGGTGGGTGGCGATTCAGACCATTTTCCGGTGGTTATTGGCCTCCATCAAGGATCTGCGCTTAGCCCTCTCCTTTTTTGCTTTGGTAATGGATGCTCTGACTCGCCATATTCAAGGGGATGTGCCATGATGTATGCTATTTGCTGATGACATAGTCTTGATAGACGAGACAATGGTTGGTGTCAACGAGAGGTTGGAGGTCTGGAGACAGACTCTCGAGTCTAAGGGTTTCAAACTAAGTAGGTCTAAGACAAAATACTTTGAGTGTAAGTTTAACGCAAAGTCGAGTGATGAAGGAGTAGGCAGGGTCGTGAAGCTTGGATCTCAGGCCATCGCCAAGAGGGACAATTTCAAACTGGAGTTACTAATACTCTTTTGTTTTTGTCTTTCCTTTTTTTTAAGCCGAGGGTCGGTTGGAAACAGCCTTTCCATCCTTTCGGGTGGGGATAAGGCTTGCGTACATATTACCCTCCTTAGACCTCACACTGTGGAAGTATACTAGATAGTAGTAGTAGTTGTTGTTGTTGTTATGTCAAGGCTCTTAACACCGTTTTGAAAGTGACTATAAAGAATGGGTTAAGAAGCACCCTATAGATGTGTGCCGATAATGTAATATTTTAACAAGGATAAACAAAACAATACCAATCAAGAATATAAACAAAACAATACCAATCAAGAATGCATACTTCTTCTTTTTCCTCTTTTGGGTGTGTTTGGTATAACGGAAAATGTTATCCGTAGAAAATGATTATCAAGAAAATATTTTCTTGAAAAATAAGTAGTAATCTTGTTCATTTTTTGGTGTTTGGTATGCAAATTAAGGAAAATGACTTCTCAAGAGTATTCATAAATAATTTAGATATAATAAATATGAAGCCATAAACTTTCAAAGTAACAACCTTCTGGACCCACAAAGTTTATAAACTTTCAAACCGCTAAACATTCAAAATCGCGGAATTTCGAACCCGTAAACTTTATAATTTCTAAACCCATAGACTTTCAAACACATAAACTTCTGAACTCATAATTTTAGAAATTGTAAAATTTTGAGCATTTAAATCGATAAATAATAAAATTAAAAAATATATTTAATTTTTTTTTGGGGGGGGGGGGGGGGATGGGGGAGTGGGGGTGGGGGGGGTGCAGAAAAATAAAAATAATAAAAATTTAAAATTGTAAAAAAAAATTAAGATAAAAAAATATTTTTTTTACGGGGAGCGGGGGGATGGAGGGGGAAGGAGTGGGGGTGAAGGGGTAGTAGGGTGGGTAGTATCGGAAAAACTAAAATTTAAAAGAAAATATCTTTTTTTGGAGAAGAGGTGGGGTGGGTTAGTAAGGGTAGGGAAGGTTGAGAAGGAGGTTTGGAAAATATTTTCACTTTTTTTTATTAGGAAAACATTTTTCTCCAATTGAAGGAAAATAAATATACAAGGAAAATATTTTTCAAAATAATTAAGCCAACCAAACATGGGAGAATTGAAAATTTCCTTCATACCAAACACACACTTTGTTTCCCGCTTAGTGTTTGACATCTATTTTTAGCTTTGAGTCTTTGACCAATTGTGGTACCTGCCACATAATACTCATTTACAGAAAAACGTTTCCTATCAGAATTGTCCATTTTCTAGACTCAAAACTCAGATTTCTGGTTAAGAGTTGAGGAACACTACCTATTTTTTTCTTTAGATAACCATGTTGTTCGGGCCACCTTGCTCGCACCTCGATTAATTTCACGAGAAGAAATTACCTAGTATTTTTTGCATTCGCTGAAATTTGAACCGAAGGCCTCATGATTCTAACCCACTTCATTAACCACTAGTGTCACGATCGAAAATCACTCAGGATCATGGTGGCGCCGAACACTGCTGTCAGACAAGCCAACTGAAATACGTAATCAAGTTCTTGTTTTAATAATCTTGAAAACACTTCTTTTATACAATTTAAACAACACATCAGTATATTTTTCAGAATTAATAATGAAATATTTAGCGACTATAAAATTTCTCAATTTAAACCTAAATACACAAGTACATGAACAATTTCTAAGAGAAATCAAATCAATGCAATAACTGTCCGGAATGCAATTGGACAGAAAGTAAATAAAATCCTGAAAGAGACTATACTAGCTGCGGAATCGCCTCGAGAAAATACAGCTCACCTAATCTCTGTGTCAACCATGCTGCCATGCCACTAAGCCACTAGGCGCACAATAAACTTGTGCAACAAAAATGCACGACAAGTGTAGTATAAGTACGAAAACAACGTGTACTCAGCAAGTATCCCGTCTAATCTCGAAGAAGTAGAGGCGAGATGTCGACTTTAACACTTGCTAGTGATCAAATAATAATATACTAAAATGTGAGAAATTCATGGATTTATATAGCAAGCTCTAACTCACAAAGCTGTAAAATAGGTAAACACCTTTAACAATTAACAAAGGATTTTCAAGATTTCTTTTCATTTATCTTTAGAAATTTATATCAGGCCAAAAAAGGCAATATCAACATCAAGTATTTTAAGTAAGCAGTATAAACATGCGCATATTATGCCGAGACCGACGGCCCGCTCCAACAGAAATGTAAACTGTGCACTGCCGAGGGTCGAACGACCCGAACCATAGGTGCATCTATTTAATCTGTCGAGGCGTTCGGCCCGTTCCAAAATTTAAATACATACCCTGCTCGTGAATCATACATGCGACACATGTACACATCAAAACTCATGCACAAATAGCCAATTAGGAGTTTATCCGGGAACATTTATCCCAATTAAAGCTAATTCTCCTTTAACAATTTAATAAAAATGAAGTTTAATCCTCTTTAAAATTCATTTACTAATTCAATGTGATTTAAGAAATTCAAGTTGTCAGTAAGTTTACGATTTATTCAAGTAATAGTATGTTTTTGGGTCATAGACTGTCCGGACAATAGCACAATAGTAGCTACGCATGGACTCTCGTCACCTCATGCGTACATAGCCCCCACAAATAGGAGAACATAACCAATTAACTCACCTATGGGGATAATTCCCTTTTACAAGGTTAGAAAGGACACCTCGCTCCGAAGATCCATAATCGCCATTCCACGCCTTTCCCAAGACTCGAATCGATGCATAATGCTCCAAAACTAGCCAATAATTATGTAAACCCATTAATATATGCTAATGTACTCATTATAATTCAATTTATAGTAATTTCTAACCCCGATCGCAAAGTTGACAAAAATGCCCTAGGGCCCACATGCCCAATTTTTCGAAGATACTTTAACCATAAACTCACGAACTCAAATATATAATTTTCTCTAAATTACATACCTAAAATCGTAGTCAAAATCCAAGAACACTATTTTTTTAGGTTTTCCCTCAAATCCCAGGTGTTCTACATTTTTCTTGCTAAAATCCATACATAATTGATGTATTTAACTTAAAATAGGTAGGGATAACTTACCTTATCATTGATGATGAAGATCCTCTCTTAAAACCCCTCCAAGAATCGCCCATGCCAAGAAATATGAGAGGAAATGGCCAAAATCCGATTTTTAAAATAACTCTCTGCCTCCAACATTTTCATTTATGCGAAAATATTTCCGCTTTCGCGGTCTCTCTTTTGTGGACAAAATGCCACTTCTGTGGACACGGGACTCCAGCCTATTTTTGCTTCTGCGGACGGCACACCGCTTCTGCGATTCTGCTTCAGCGGATCTAGGGCCGCCTTTGCTGTCCTGGCTGCCTTCACATCCAACCGCTTCTGCGGCTTCTTCCTCGCTTCTTTGGGACTGCTTTTGCGGTCCCATTTCTGCAAAAGCGGAAATACCAACAACCAGACTATTCAGCTATTTAAAATACCAAATTTTGATCCGTTAATTACTCGGAATCCACCCGAGGCCCCCCGGACCCTACCCAAACGTACCAACCAGTTCCATAACACATTACGGACTTTCTCGAGGCCTCAAATCATATCAAACAACGCTAAAGCCATGAATTACACCCCATTTCAAGACTTATGAACTTTGAAATTTAAAACTTCTATTTCCGATGTTTAAACCTATCACATCACGTCTGATTGACCTCAAATTTTACACACATGTCATATTTGTGAGCACGTGATTTTTGCAATACATGAAATACTCCAATAAAATCTAAGAAAATAGTTTTTTTCTTATTTATTTGCCATATTTAGGAATTTTTGCAGATTTTTCTTAATAGTTTACATTTTGTGCATGTTTAAGTTTTAGTTAAATTACAAAATAAAAAAATATATACAAAAAATATCATGCATGAAATTTAGGTCTTATTTTTATATTTTTATGATTAATTAATTAATTATTCACTTTAATAAAAATGTAAATCACAAAAATTAACCCTATTCGCATTTTTACTTGTTAATTGTCGAATTTATTATAGTTTCCTTTAATTTGGGGTTTATTTAATTTTAAAAATACTATGAGGGATATTTAGTTTATTTTGGTAAATTTATTTAGTTTTATGAGTCAATTAATGGTTTTTTGTTTTAATTTTAAAAGGAAACAAAATTAAAAATAAAAGGAAAGGAAGTAAAAGAAATTGTGTATTGGGTCGTTTACCCCATTTCCCCAAGTCCCAAATTTTAAAAAACCCTCCAGAATCTGTCCAGGCCCAATCTTTCATACCCGATTCGACCCCCCTTCACCAAAATAACGTAGCTGCACTTCAAAACTACGTCGTTTCGCCTCTGTTCCCATATTAAACGACCAATACCATTACTATCCTCATTAATTCCTTTTTTTTAAAAACAAAACATAACCTAGGTCTTCTCCTCTCTAAACCGCCGCCTACCTCCGCTGCATCTCCGTCGCCAAAAAATCGCCTCACGGCGGCGGAGCACCTCCAAATGCTTCCAAATTTTAACTTTACAATCTCCGCCTTCTTCTCGTCCTTGTCCCACCATTGATTTCCCCGAAATACCACCCAATCTTTCCGAATTATAGATCCAAAAATTAAAAATCCAAACTTTTCTCTTCTTCCCAAAATTTTCAGGTTAAAACTCCAACTAAATACCTTGTGAATTCCCAGATTCTCCAACAATATAACTTAGTTTGAATATCAAAAGCCCTCTCCCATGGATTGACTCAGATTTTGGATTTTTTCTCCTTCGACTGCTTCAATTGTTCAAGTCTTGGTTCGTTTCTTTTCGGCACACGTTGAGGATTGCTGCCTGAATCATTTGCCGTTAACGAAAAATTTTGGCTAATATTCGAGTTGCAATTCTCATCAAGTTGGTCGAGATTCTTGCTCGCGGAGTTCGAATATCGTTCTCATATACTCTGAAGTCTAATTGGTATCCTTATTCTCCTTTTCTATGTAGATTAGTCAATAGCTCAAATCTCTACTCCTTTTTCTAATTAATCCTGTTAAACTAGATTAGATTTTTGGATTTTTTTGGACAATTAATTGTAGATTTAATTTTAATCGTCATTCAATATGTTTTTGTTTCGCATAATTAGATTAGTCAAGTTTGGTATCCTTTTTTTTTTCTTTCTGTTTTCTCTTTCAATATGTTTCTATGTGGTATGCCTCTGATTGTCTCCGTTTGTTTGAAATGGGACTTGTGATTGCCACTTTTTTAAAAGAAGGTTTGAAAGATTAATTTCAAAACTTTAAGGGGTAATTGGGACTTATTTCAGGGAGTTTAAAGCTGCCTGGCTTGGTAAGTTGTAGAAAGTTTTTCAGGAGGGGCTTTTAGGTAATCAAACCATCAGAGTTTAGGATAGGATAGATAAAATTGCAATAATTAGTATTTGAAAGTGTAAAAGTGAGATTTTACATGGGGTAAATATCAGAATGTTCTGGATTTGTGTACAGTTGTCCTTATCCTTGTGATAAAATTGTGATATTGGGGGGAAAAGTAAGGACAACTGTAGCAAAGGACTGTCCTATTAAGGAAATTTAGAATTTAGGGTAGTATATTTCCTTTTGATACCATTTTGGGACACTCTATATAGAGAGCACTCGCTCACACAAAAGGGAGATGGGAAAGGAAACGACCGAATTACAAAAAGCTTCTAAAAAAGTTTCTTTTTTTTTTCTGAAAAGTTTGGATTCCTTCTTTCTTTTCTGAAATTTTTCTTTTCTGGGATTAAAGGTTTAAAAGTTTAGTAGCAGCTAAGGAGTAGGGCTGCATTAGTATAATAAAAGAATTAGAAAGAGAAGAAGAAAAGTTGGCAATCACTGTTCCATTGCATCTTGTTCTTCATATTCTGATTCTCTGTTTTGAAAGATGAACGCATCACTCTCTTCCTGGGTTAAAATAATGAGTTCAACTGTTTAAAGTTGGCTATTCACTGTTGTTTCACGAGCTGTTGCTGCTGTACTTTATTTTTTTGGAGTTCTCAGCTTCATTTGTTATCCAGGTACTCATTTGAACCATTGTTTTTACCCTTGTAGCTTTAATATATTCTATGTGAAAGATGTTGTTCTTCTTTGCTGGAAATCAATAAAGGTTTCTTGTTTGAAGACTGATTTTTACATCCTTGTTTAGTCTATTCAGTTTCTTTCTTCTCATCCATTTTCTCTTCTTTTTAAATGTAAGAGATGTGCAGTAACAAATGTCTGGATAGCATGTGCTTTAAGTGCTGAATATGTGTTAAAGTCCAAAGTTAAAGCTGGTAGTAGTTAGTTCCATTTTCCTTGCCTCCTGTGGCTTGTTGAAATTTGATTAACATTTGTGTCTGTGGAGTGAGTTTTGTGCGATAGCATAGTTGTTACATGTGTATAGCCAGGCTCTAAGGGAATCTGACCTTTGTATGGCCAAATTCACGTGAGCCCAAAGCTTAAATACAATTCTGCTCATGGAAACTGAGCATGAAATCAGATTACATTTTAATTATCGAAATGTTATTTTCGGTGAGAAATAGGAAAAAGGTGTCTTTTCTTTTAAAATACTTACCCCGGCCTCAAAATTCATTTGGAATTGTGAAGGGGCCACGTTTGCAAAAACAACCATTGTTGCTAACACGACAATAAAGGGGTCCTTATCCGTTGATTTTAGAAAATTGGTTTTTGCAAAAAGAATTTAAAAAGAGTCAACCCTAACCTTAAAATTCTATAGGAACAAATGAATACCATCCATGAATCACCAGAAGCGGTCAGAAAACAAGCTCATTTGCACTTGCATATGTGGTGGAACGACCTAGATGAAGATGGCCGAGTTTGGGTGAAACAACAGTTGGGTCCACTGGTAGACATCATGCACATTAAGCCAAGGGTGGATTTGATTAAGGAATTGGTGACCTTTTGTGATCCTGTTCACAATGTGTTCCATTTCTCGGATTTCGAACTCACGCCACCCTAGAAGAAATAGCTGGGTGTATTGATTTTGGCCAAGAGTTAAGAAATCAGCAGCTCATATTTCCCAGGGCTCCCTCTGCACACAAATTCTTCAATCTTTTGAACATTAGCAAGCAAATGAGCAACAACCACGTAAGCAACGGGAGTTGTAAGTTCTACTTCTTGTACTTCAGGTTTGGACACTCAACCGGATTTGAGACATATGAGAAGGGTTTGAGTAACAAACAGAACAAAAGCATATGAGAGATTCACCTAAGATTTGCTTTCATTGTGGCATTTCTGGGAATCATGGTATTTACGAATTCTAAAAGTACAATAGACATTCACATGGTCAGGATTGCACAGGTTCTCATCGACAAAAAAGATCACACTCTTGTCCAATTAGAGCTTGCAGACATCTACTAGGAATTGACTTTTTGCACATCTGGGGGTTAGTTTTTCAAAGGATGCGACATTCTCCTTCGATGTGGATGATCGAACACCTTCGCCATCATCCTAAGTTCATGAGATATACTTTAGATGGGAACAATTTCATCAAGAAGTACGAGGAAAGGTGGAAGATTACAAACCACCTGAGGGGTTTGAAGCATGGGTTTCCTATTTGAGGAAATTGAGAGCAGATCAACTTGAATGGACCATACGGTGGATACCGATAACAGAAATCACCTACATAACTTCTTTGAAAGGCTACTTAACGTTAATGGGAGCGAGAAGTATACAACCCTATGCGCCAGAAATAGTTCTGAGACAACTTGGAAGGTATCAAGTAATACCTAAGGAAGCAGACCTAAGCAGTCAAGTAATTGAACTACATCTAGAGGCGACGGTTCCCGAGACTTTAGTAAAAAGAGACTGGCACTGTTGTCATTATCTAAAAAGTAACACCCTGGTACCATATCCGGCTAAAGGTGAGTTTGATCCCAATTATGCCGCTTGGTTGGAAAGGAGCTTTCATATGAACAATGAATCAGAGCCCGAGCCCAAGCCTGAACTTGTGAGGCCAACCAATAGGCCCCACGTTCAAGCTTTTAATGACAAAATGCAAAAAAGTTTAGCTTGGGGGGAAAAGGAGAAAAAAATATTGGGCCACCATCTTCAATAACGATTTGCAGGCACAAGAGGCCGAGGGTGAGAGAAGAAGATTGGTTCAAGAAAATGAGGTTCTTAGGGCCCAGGTCCGATAGTTGAAAATAGTGGCTGAGAATCCGGGCCGAAGCAGTAAAGATGAAAGGCTCATCTATAACCTTACTCAAAAGGTGCGTGATCATGAAGATAGCCTCGAGAAAGCTGAGTCTGAGTTAGCAAAGGCACAAAAGAAATTGACTAAAAGTGTTGAGAGCTGTGCAAATTTCATTCAATAGATGAAATATAGATATGAAAGAGGGGCAACAGGTAGGGAAACGGCGATTGGCAACCTCAAGTGTGAAATGGCTAAACAAGCCAAGAAATTCAAAACCAAGAGGGAACATTGTTACGCCATAATGGGCCGGTTGGAAGCAGATCTGCACCACTTGCAAGAGTATAATCATACCGTCACTCATGTCTTAGAGGCTAAATCCCAACATATCGATCACTTGTTGTGAGAAAAGGGCATTATAAGAGATAAGGTCAAAAGTGTTGCTAACTACATCGCAATGAAGTGCTTTGCGAGTGTGAATACGTGACAAGATCCATGTTATTTGCCACGGTAATTATCTTCATCCGACAGATAATGGAAGAACTCTATCGGCTCCAACATGATATAGCAAGTAGGCACACTGCAAGGCTAGGAGTTGTTCCAAGGGCAGGATTGGAGTCATTGATGTTTTCTTGATTGTATTTCCTTTTCGAGTCTGTATTTTCCTTTTTTAGAATGCTTGTTTTGAGTCTGTTTTTAAAATTCCTAGAAAAGTCATGTCCCAAGCCGTAAAGTCTTAGAAAAGCATGTTTCGAGTCTGTTTTTAAAATTCCTAGAAAAGGCACGTCCTAAGCCTTAGAGTCTTAGAAAAGCATGTTTCAAGTCTATTTTTAAAATTCCTAGAAAAGGCATGTCCTGAGACTTAGAGTCTTAGGAAAGTATGTTTGTAGGCCTCTTTGTAATTCAGTAATTAATGAAAATTTGAAAACCCCAAAAATTGCTCTTTTGTTTTTATATTTACCTTTTGAACTACGATATGATCTGATTCGCGCGGCGTCTCGATACGTAGGCAATCCTCATCGGATCAAGTCATGATTCTATATAAACAATTTAAATAAAAGAGCGAAAAGAGGAAAGAAAGAAATAAAGAAAATTGAGGAAAGTGAGCAAAATCGGGATGAACCATGCAAACCGTTGCAAAACATGTAGAAACATACTTAATTGTATAGGTGCATCACACCCTAAGATGAGATTACCTATGTGTTATTTGTTTCAAACTAACTTGTTTGTTGTCTATTGTTGAGCTAGGCTCTACAGAAAGTGGTTGGTTTTGTGGTAGTCTGGTGTCTTATCCATACTTCACTAGATGGAAAGGTAGCGTTGAAATGTCTTCAGAAGCCACTCTGCCAACAATTCCTATCACGAACGAGAGCCCAATCTCGGTCATCCCAACTTCCGAATCGGCGATTGCCAAGTAAAATAGGTTAATGCGTCTCCGCGTGAGGGAAATATTGGCTTCCTGGTCAAATGGAAGAGATCCGCCGAGTGCAATCCCCAGATTTTTTGAACTTTTCCCTAGGATGGTTGGAACCTCCAATGTCCCAACAGCCACCCCAATACCTCACTCGGATATCCTACCATCTCGCCCCACTTTGTTGAAGCACCTTCTGGAAATCGCCCCCAGGTGCTAGGTTCAGGACCGACTTCAAATATTTTCACTGTTCCACCATGCTCAGCCACATCACAGTCTACACTGCCTCGGCCAGCTTCGACCCCTCAGCTTTTACTTTCCAAACACCTATATTCCCAATGGAACCTCCCCAACTTCCCGCTTATACGTACACTCAGCAACCTCAATTTGAGTTCACTGGGGGCCAGGAAAAAACCACTAAAACTCATTAGCAAGAAGAATTTGTTTGAAAGGTGAAGAGTGTGGAACAAAGCCTAAAAAACATACAAGGTTTGAGCGGGCGGAAAGGCGTGTCCTGTGCTGATTTGTGCATGTTCCCCTATGTGCACCTACCATTGGGATTCAAAACCCAAAAATTCAAGAAGTACGATGGGCACGGTGACCCTATTGCTCATCTTAAGAAATACTGCAACCAGCTGCGAGGAGCTGGTGGAAAAAATGAACTCCTCATGGCTTATTTTGGAGAGAGTCTGGTTGGTATCGTGTCTGAGTGGTACATGGACCAGGATATATCCTGCTGGCACATGTGGGATGATCTTGCTAGAGATTTCGTCAACCAGTTTCAGTACAATATTGACATAGCTCCAGATAGGAACTCACTAACAAACCTGAAAAAGAAATCCTCGGAAAGTTTCCGAGAGTACGCAATCAAATGGCGCGAACAGGCATCCAGGGTAAAACCTCCGATGAATGAGATCGAAATGGTCAGGGTTTTTCTCCAAGCTTAGGAAACAACCTACTTCCAAAATATGATGTTTGCAATGGGTAAACCATTCGCTGAAGCCATCAAGATTGGAGAAATGGTCGAAGAAAGATTGCAAACTGGTCGAATCTTGAGCCAATCCGCTATTAGGCACTCAGAAATTGGGGCCCTAATGTTGGCTAAAGGAAAAAACGCTCAACTCAGGGATTGGAGCCCTAATGTTGGCTAATGGGTAACTGGTTGATATTGGGAACTCTAAACTATTCTCTTTTGGGATTTTCTTCCTTTGTTATCTCTATTCCCTTTTTGTGTGTGTGTGTGTGTGTGTTTTTTATAAGATTCAGGAAAGAACTTGGCGGAAAATTCCCTTTTGCATTGATTATTTGCTGCAAAGCTATTCCAGCACTTGCTCGTTTCCTTTTGGGTTGCACCTGCTTTTTGCACGGTTGCCTGATTGCACCTGTTTCAATTTTCAAAGAAAATTGTTAGTTTGAAACAGTGGTTGGTTTTGTGTCCTTCATTGTCTTGATCACTCAATCTTTGCATGAACTTTGTTGTGAACCTCTGTTGCTTGCTGGTTTTCTGAAGATTGATCCTTCTTTCTAACCGTAGGACTTTCTTTTGTGACTTCATGATGAATTGCCCACGTGGGGATTAGACCTTTTCGTTTTATTCACCTTGGGTCTTTTGCCTTCAGATTTATTTTCCTTTTCCAATAACTCTAATTTCAGAGCATCGGCCATCATGGCCAATCAGGATTGATTTGTTGCATCCGCTGAGGTTGGGTACCCTTTTAGCTTCCGTTAGGCAGAACCCTATAAATCCTATCTTGCCACCTTTTCTTAGTTTCGGGAACAGAGTTAGACCGAAATGGATTCAAGAAAAAGTAAACGAAAATCAAGGAAATAAATTTAAAGATAAGTGTCCCTTTCGGGGAGGAAGGAAGGACTTATCTGGGGTGCATGCAGGCTTCAAACTGACATGACATGCTTCTTGGACTGGACGCCCGACCCGCACAGCCTTTCTAAATTTTCATTGTGACCCATATTTCAAAATTAGGAAATCTAGCCAAGACTTTTCGAAACCAATGGTGGTGAAGGGTTTCATCCTTTTGATCAATGGTGCCTTTTGCAGGTTTTCGCCAATCGATCTCTCTCATTTCTCTTCTCTCCGTCGCCTTATAGTTCTCTTTACGAGTTTTCACTAATCATGCTCTCTCATTCTCCAATTTCCCTTCTTAAAATCGCCTTACGGTACCCGTAGGTTTTCACCAATAAGACTATCTTATTTTATTTCTCTCAGTTTGACTGTGCCATCTCCTAGCAACAGTGTTTTCTAATCCCGGTGTCTTTACTGATCGAGCAGAAGGACTTGGAAAAGGTTCGAGTAAAAAGATTCTGAGTGAAATTACAACTCTTGAACTATTCAGGTGGACTTATCGCCGAACTATTATAACATCTACCCCAGTTTCACTTTTGGGGGAAATTGGATTTTTATTTTGGTGTGACTTAACCACAGAGAGAGGCTGCATATGTATCCTTTCGGAATCAAGTCAAACATAGTTCAGGCAAGCATTTTTTTGTTTTTGTTTTTTTTGTTGTTTTTTTACAAACACCTTTGAGTTCCAAAGAAGGTGATGAAAGAAAAGTAACCAGCTCAAATGGTTAGCAAAGGATTGGAGTGTTTGGGGTAGCGAAAATATCCAGATCAGGCATTGTTGTTGTAGCAGGGTTAGACATGATATCTGTTAACAGTATCTGCATTTACTACTGCTTCGGAGTCGTTTCCCTCAACGTCTCCTAAAAACAATGCTCCTTTAGGCAATATTTTCTGATGATGTATGGACCTTTCCAATTAGGAGCAAATTTGCCTTTTGCTTCCTGATTATGGGGGAGAATACGACTTAGAACGAGTTGCCTTACTTCAAAATTCCTAGACCGCACTTTCTTGTTGTAGGCACGAGCCATTCTTTGTTGATAAAACTACCCATGGCAAACTGCAGTCATCCGCTTTTCATCGATCAAAGTCAACTATTCCAAATGGGTTTTGACCCATTCATTGTCTTTGATTTCAGCTTCAACGATGATTCGAAGAGAAAGTATCTCAACTTCTGCGGTTATTACAGTTTCGATTCCATACACAAAAATATACGGAGTTGCTCCGATTGATGTGCGCACAGTAGTGCGATATCCCAACAATGCAAAAGCAACTTTTCATGCCATTGCCTGGAACTTTGAATCATCTTTCTCAGAATCTTTTTGATGTTCTTGTTTGCCCCTTCGACGACATTGTTGGCTTTGGGCCGATAAGGAGTAGAGTTCCAATGCGTTATCTTTAATTGTTCGCATATCTCTCCCATCAAATGATTGTTTAAGTTCGTAGCATTGTCTGTAATAATATTTTCAGGGATACTGAAACGGCAGATGAGATTGGAGTGCACAAAATCTACCAGAGCTTTCTTGGTGATATATTTGAGAGTGATTGCTTCAACCCATTTTGTAAAATAGTCAATGGCGACCAATACGAATCTCTGTCCATTTGAGGCTTTCGGCTTAATTGGCCAAATGCCATCCGTGCCCTAAGCAACAAATGGCCAAGGTGTTGACATGGGATGCAGTTCCATGGATGGTGCATAAATCAAATCACCGTGCATAGGACACTGGTGACACTTGCGAACAAACTAAAACAATCACTTTCCATGGTCATCCAGTAGTAGCCTGCTCGGAGTATTTTCTTTGCCAAAACATACCCGTTCATGTGAGGTCCGCACACTCTTGCGTGAACTTCATACATTATTCTCCCCGCTTCTTCGGCGTCAACACATCTTAACAAGTTAAGATCCGGGGTTCTTTTGTGCAAGACATCACCGCTCGGGAAGAAACCACTTTCGTGTCGTCTAATGGTTCTCTTTTGGTCTTCAGTGGCTTGCTCAGGGTATTCTTTGGTTTTCAAAAATCTTTTGATGTCATGATACCATGGCTGAACATTTGGTTCTGCCTCAACCGTATTACAATAGCCGTGCCTTTCCCTGATTTGGATTTCCAAGGGATCAATGTGGGCGTTGTCTGGGTTTGGCAGCATCGACGCAGTGGCGAGTGCATCAGCTAGTTCGTTATGGCAGAGAGGGATATACCTGAACTCTATCAACTTGAATCGCTTGCCAAGTTCTTCCACCTGTTGCCTATAAGGAACAAGCTTGACACCCCGGGTTTCCCATTCTTCTTGATCTTGTCGAATAATTAAATCTGCATCTCCCATGATTATCAATTCTTCGACATCCTGGTCGATTGCCATGTTCATACCCATAATGCAGGCTTCATACTCGGCAGTGTTGTTTTTGCAGAAAAATCGAAGCTTGGCTGTGGCGGGATAATGTTGATGAGTTGGTGAGATCAAAATTGCCCTAATTCCGACACTTTCTGCGTTTATCGCTGCATCAAAGAACATTTTTCAAACATTGGTGTCTTCGGATATTGCCTCAACTGAATTTACCTCCTCATCGGGGAAGTATGTGTTCAAAGGTTGGTATTCATCATCAACTGGGTTTTCATCTAGGTGATCTGCTAATGCCTGGGCCTTCATTGCCGTGCGAGTGACATAGACTATGTCAAATTCAGTCAGTAAGATCTACTACTTTGGTAGCCTCCCAGTGGGCGTTGGTTTCTGGAATATATACTTTAAGGGATCCAACCTGATGAGGTAGGTGGTATAGGCAAGAAAATAATGTCTCAGCTTCTGAGCAATCCATATTAAAGCACAACAAGTTCTTTCCAACAAGGTATATTTGGCCTCATAGCTTGTGAACTTTTTGTTCAAATAGTAGATTGCATGTTCCTTTCTCCCGGTCACGTCATGTTGTCCTAGGACACATCCAAAAGAGATCTCCAAGACTGTTAGATATGAGAAAAGAGGCCTTCCCGGTTCGGGCGGGACCAATACCGGCGGGTTTGACAAGTATTCTTTGATTTTGTTGAAAGCCTCTTCGCACTCGCTTGTCCATTGAATTATTGCGTCTTTCTTGAGGAACTTAAAAATAGGTTTGCACGTGGATGTCAACTGGGCGATGAAGCGGCTGATATAGTTCAATCTTCCAAGCAAACTCATAACATCTTTCTTGGTTCTGGGAGAAGCAAATCTCGATTGGATTTTATCTTGGTTGGGTCTAACTCGATGCCCCTCTGACTGACTATGAATCCCAAAAGTATGCCAGATGGAAACCCGAATGCACATTTAGCTGGATTCAACTTCAAGTCATATTTACGTAGCCGCTCGAAGAATTTTCTCAAATCTTATACATGGTTATCCTAATTTTTGGACTTGATAACCACGTCGTCTACATACGCCTCTATTATTGGTGCATCATGTCATGGAAAATGGTGGTCATGGCTCTCATATAGGTTGACCCGGCATTCTACAAACCAAAAGGCATGACCCTGTAACAATTGGTTCCCCAAGGTGTTGTAAATGCTGTCTTCTCTGCATCTTCCTCGTCCATTAAGACTTGGTGATACCAATCATAATAATCCACAAAAGACTGTATCTCATGTTTGGCGCAGTTGTCAACGAGGATGTGGATATTTGGCAAAGGAAAGTTGTCCTTGGGACTTGCCTTGTTCAAGTCTCTGTAGTCCACATACACCCAGGTTTTTCCATCTTTCTTGGGCACTAGAACTACATTGGCTAACCAAGTAGTGTATCGAACCACTCAGATCACACCCGCTTTCAACTGTTTTGTGACCTTTTCCCTTAATTTTGTCACTAATATCAGTTTTAAATTTTCTTTGCTTTTGTTGAACATGGGGATACTCAGGGTAAGTTGGCAACTTATGAACCACCAGATTAACACTTAGTCCAGGCATGTCATCATATGACGAAGGAAACACATCTTTGAATTCAAACAAAAGCTGGACCAAAGCATCCCTAGTTCTTTCGTTTGCGTGAATGCTTATCATGGTCACTTGAACTTCTTCTAAACTGCCCAAGTTTACCGGCTTGTTATCATTTAAGTTTGGCATAGGTTCATTCTCAAATTGTTCCAGTCTCGGTTTATTTTTCTAAAAGCCTGTTCTTCATCATATTCCAATTCTTGGTTTATTATTCCATAGTTAGACGGTGTGTTTGGATCTGGGCATGAAGTCCGCAAGCATGTCATGTTCAAAGCCGCATTCTTAGAACTGAAAGAGGAAATAAAAGAGAAAATAACAAAAATTAGAATAAAGAAAGATGAACGATGAAATATTGATTTCATTTCTTGGAATTTGAAGATAACAAGGTTTACATTGGAAATTTAAAAAGACATGAAACTAAATAAAAATAATTGAGTTACACCCTAGAATAACTCGCGATGTAGAAAAAGTGGCAGGACATGTCTACCGGGACTCCCGTCCGATTGGGAATGGCGTAGCCTCCCAATTTTGCAACTTGGCGTTAGGTCCCATATACAGCACCTCAGCGGTGCTTGAACCTTCACATGGCTGGACCATGTGCATTTCATATAGCATTTTCCTCATTGACCCACAAATCCCTTCAATCTCTTCGGCCGTGAAGGCCTTATCTTCTTTTTCCTCGTAGTACTTTGGATTAATAAATGTTTTATGTAGATGCAGAACCGGCAGTGGAAGAACCCATCCATCGTTCTTTCTGTTATCTACCTAATTTTTTATCCGCCTGGGTGGGTTTGAAGCCTACTCCAAAGAACTTTTCGGTGGCTGGCAGGGTGATGGGTTCAACCATTCCTTGCAATGCTTTTCCAAGCCCATTTCTCGGTTTGAAGCCATGTTGGATCATTTCCTTAGCCACCATGATTGATGCATTAGAAAGAAAGGGTTGGGTGCAAGGTTTTCCTTCTTCATACTGGTCTTCCACCACAACTTCAAAGGCTTGATAAACGATGTGCTCGCGTCCCTCTCTTGCTTCAAGACATGGGACTGAAGGGTCATGATAGATTGATCGCTCATCCTCCCCATGGACCACAATCTCTTGATCCTCATGCTCAAACTTTACTATTTGGTGAAGGGTAGAGGGTACAGCCCCCGCCTCATTAATCCATGACCTCCCCAGAAAAAAGTCGTTGGACGTGTCCATGTCTAGAACCTGAAAAGTTACTTCCAAATACACTGGGCCAATGGTCAGAATCAGGTCGATCTCTCCAATTGTGTCACTTTTTATATCATCAAAATCCCGTACACAGATATTGTTGGGTCGAATGCTTTCATTCCCAATTTCCATGCATTGTAAAGTTGAGAGCAGGAAAATGTCTACCCTAAAGCCTTCGTCCACCATAACCCTTTTCACGTAGATTCGCATTTGACTGTTAGGTGTAGGGCTTTGTTATGTGTGGCTTCTTCTAGGGGAAATTCATTCTTACTGAAGGAAATTTGGTTGATTGCAAAAAATCTTTCTGCCATTCTTTCCAGTTGCTCTACCGAAGCCCCAAAAGGCACATATGCTTCATTAAGGGTCTTAATCAATACCTTTTGATGTTCGGGGGAGTTCATCAATCGAGACAACAGGGAGACTTGTTCGGGAGACTTTCGAAGCTGGTCAATCACTTCATAATCTACCATTTTCATCTTTTGTAAGAAAACCTCTGCTCTTCGGCACTCACAGGCTTTTTAGATGGGAAGTGTTTTCTAGTGGCGTTGTTTATTTCTTCCAACTTGGAATACCTTTCAGAAGGGTGGTTTTCTTGAACTGCCCCTAAGATTTCTTTGCCCTTATAGGTCACTAATGACTTGTTGTAATTCCAAGACACAGCACTAGGATCTGTCATGGGCTTTTGGGTGCACGACCAATAACCACGGGCTCACTCAACCTTGGTGGATTAACCGGACCCAGCATTACATAAACCCCCTTAGGCACATACATTTGAGCTACCTTGTTCAGCTGGAATCTCCTAGGAGGATTCAAAGTCATTTGTTGTTCTTTGCGACCTTGAGAGACATAGAGAATGGCGTCTTTGGGAGGCATTGCCCCGGTTTCCATTTCAACTTTCTTCTCCAAATTTGGAGGGGCGGTTTTGTTCTTTTTCTCCCCTTTGTCTTGCTTCAGGGCAACTTTTGGTTTCTTTTCTGTGTCAGCGATTGCAATGATGGCCTTCAATGCTGGGTCAGATTCAATGGGCATGGTGCCTTGGTACTCTGTGCCTTGGTTAGCTTCAACCTCTTCAGCTCTTTGTGAATGAATTGGTGGATATAGAAGTGGTAGATGTGGCGATTGTAGGCGTTGAGGCGGATTTGGTAGCTGATTGTGAAGCACCTTACCTTCAACCAACTAAGTGAGATACTTCATTGATTTCGTCAATCTATTTAGCTGCACATTAATTTCTTTATTGTCTCGTTCAAGGATTGTAGTTCTTAATTTTTGAATTTGTAATTGAAGATCCTTAAAAGGATCCTGAACTTGCTATTTTCTTGTTTGGTGACACGATGAATAAGATAGCAAGTCAAGATTTCGAACCTGGAACATGTGCTCTGATACCAAATTGATGTACTTTCTAGGTTTTGTACCTCTCGAGTACAAAGAAGAGAGAAAAACAAAAGCACCCCGCTAAAGTTTTTCACAAAACTAGCGAAAGCATTCTTCAAACTCACGTTAGAAGAATGTAAGATGGAAATAAACCTCACCCACACGTTCCCGATGCCGCAAAATTGCAAGAAGCGTTGAATCAAGGAAGAACAATGAAATAAAAGTAAATCATGTTTTTGAAGCAATAGCTTAGAAAAACTAATCACTATCCTTTATTTTTAGCATATTAAGCCCTTTAAATAGGACTTACAATGAGTAAAATTGGTAAGGTTAAGGAAAACTAATCCTAATTAAACTAGAATAAGAATAAAGCTAAGAAAACTCATCCTAACTAAAATAGGAAAAAGAATTCTAGTAAGAATGATATACCAACTAATAATCCTATTTGATTAGAACTACAAATATAATCCTACTAAAACAAGAATTAAATTACTAGGAAATAAGAAATAACAAATCCTAATCCTTAAGGAATGAAATTTTTAGCATTCTTGATGGATTCTTCATTTGTTGAATTTCATGGATTTTTGGCATTCTTGATCTTGCATCACTGTTTGAAACATTTCTTCAAACACCTGGGTTTCAGGTTTGGCTGAATGATTCTTCACTGAATCATCTTTTATGTCAATCTTCCTATCATGTATTTCAGCCAACACCTTGCAGGTATAACTTTTGAACTTTCCTCCTCGTCAATTTCAATTTCCACCATCTCAATAAGTACTTCAGATTTATCCGAGGTACTGGAGCGTCCATTATCCAAATCAGAACCAATCTCTGCTGCTGAAATCTCTTTTTGTTCACACTTATTCGCCAAAGACACAAGCACATTCCGATGTGCAGAAGCTTCGGGGATCATTGTGGTCAAATTGTTCTTGAGAATTCTTAGCATACGATTGTTATTGTCCATTATCGCCATCATCAGTCCCTGGATGGCATCGAGGTGATAAGTGATAATAGTCGAAGAGTAGAGAGCCATGGAGTCCAAATCAATGAAAGCACCAATGTTATTGATCCAATATCCACAACCAAATACAGAAATAACAAATTGATATATTGATACTGATAACAAAGGAATTACAGTGTAAAGTAACAATAACACAGAAAGAAGGGGGATGGGAAGACATAGCCACAAAGAGAAGTGTCGAGGGAGAAAGAGACCAGAGAGGGGAATATCTACCAAATTCAGTCTGCCCGCATAATGCATGTATACTCTGCTATTTAACTAATTCCCTCAATCATGGTCCCAAATGTAGACTAATAATCTTTGGAGAGGCCTTGTTGTTCTCTTGCTTTCCCAGACCGGCCCAATAGTTGCATTCTCATCTGACCCAACATCTATCTCAAGCACAGCTTCATCTTTCTATCATAACAGTTGTACTCACTAAACCCCATACCTTGGGGATTTAAGATCCAACTTCATGTCTTCATCAAGTAAGACAGAGAATGTGATAAGGAGAATTAGTGGAGGGATGGACAAACTGATATCTCGACACAACTGATCTTTATCTAACTCAGCTGGAAAATTTTATATGAGATTCAAGTTATTCAGTCAACCAAGTGGTTATGAGTAAAGCATTCAAGAGTCTGGCCTTAACGAAGTGGATCGAGAACGATGCATTCTGAGGTTCAAATGGCAGAGACAAAAATGCTATGTGCTTTATTACCTGATACATATCAGATACCCCATGAAATTTGGAAAAAAATCACAAATAGCTGGATTCACAATTGGCAATTAAAAAATAGCCATAGTTCAAAAAGTAACTAAAATTTTGCACTTTTTCATATAAAGATAAAATCTGAAAAAAAAACCTTCTTAATAATTATACTGGAGTTCGAAAATTCCAGCATAATGTGCTAGAATTTCATAATGTGCTGGAGAGTTCCAAAAATATGCTGGAATTTTATACGCAAGCGCTCCATAATCGAGGATATTATGCTAGAACTTTCGGTGTTTCAACTAAGGCATTTTTGTCCAAATTTTATCTTCGCAAAAAATAATGGCTATTTTGCAATGACTTTACAAATACGGATTATTTTTTGATTACTGGTCCAAAAACTGATTAACCCACGATATTTTCTCCATAAAACTAGAGGAGATGCGCACAAATTAGCCCGATCAGTACGGTTAGGAAATAAAAGAGTGGTTATGAGTAAAGAAAATGAATAAGGAATTAGCGAAACATACCATATTTCTTGATGGTGTTAAGAAAGAAAGGGACCAATCTTGGGGCTATATCATCAGAAAGATTCATGGGTTTGGAGTTAGCTTCCTTAATCATACCAGAAAGCTCATTCATGTCCCCGTACAAAATCTTGTAGGAGTTTCCTTTGAGACCTTGTTTCCTAAGTAGCTTTTCCAGCTTCTTTGGTCTGAACCAAACCCAATTCAGCACTCTCCATAGACACAGTACTACTGTAATTATTATGGCAGCAAAAGATGCTGTTACTATGATTTGAACAGTCTCCATTTTCACTCACTATTTGTGTCCAAGCATAGAGTAACTACTTGATTTTTTTCTCTTTTTACGCCTTGCATATTTTATGTACCTACCAAGTTCGTGAATCATGGGGGATAACAACAAAAGGTCGCCATCAGTGACGAAAAAAGTTTAAAAGATCCGACAAAATCATAAATTTCAATCACTACCTCAATTTAGTTTTATGTGAATGTGGACCTCATTTATGAAAAGATAAAAAGATAATGAGATTGTGATCTTAAATATTTTTGTAGTTATAAAATTGTTAGCTCAAAAATTGTGTTTTGTAATTTGTAAGCCTAAAAACAATCAAAAAAATATATGGGGTAAATCGTAATCAAATATAATAAGCGCAAGAGATAATTATCCCTTCGAGGATTTTCGTTGATCTATAAATGGATGATAATGATAGACTTAGCTTAAGAAGGAAGTAATGGTTATGAACTCGAGAGAGATAGAAATAGAGATTGTATTATCCGAGAATAATGATGATCCCCTTTTACAAAGGGAAGGTTTTCTTTTTATAGTAGAAAAACTTCTTCGACCCAATAAATAAATTAAAAAAAAAGTACAAAGGTTGGTAGCTTCCACTCAGTAAAAGGGACAGGTACTGAACGACGTTGTTTCTTCTTTGCCGATTTGGGCCGCACTCTTACTTGGGGCGCCCTTATTATGAGGACGTGCCTACTTGGCGTGGGGACGTTATAAGCCAAATTTAGCCCTATACAGTTAGTCCCTCCGTTCGTTGGAGACGTACTTGATGATTGTATTTAATGGGCGGACATGTATGATTCATTTTTTACGGAAATTTGGCCCTGCCCGTATGCACCTCCTTTGTAGAATATGGGCATGATAGTATTGCTTTCGTCATTGACGTGTGACCTGCCTTTTTTAAGGTGATGTCAATAGTTACATGCGTCATCATTACACCTGTTACCGAGACTTGTTCAGAACGCGACGTGACGTTTTGGTTTCCGGCGGCAGTTTCAGAACTGGGCCTCTTCGATTCCCGTGTGCTTTTCTCCTATTAATAGGAGAGTGGTTCAAAGAGTTTCATCTTTCGATTTTTTGGAAAGTTTTCCTTTGCTTCTTTCTTCATCCTTTTTTCTTGTAACAGTTATATCGTTTTCAGAGGGATACCTTTCCTGAGAATTATCTTACTCACTACCAACACTTCATTCTTCACTACGTATTATGGCAAAACGCCAAGAAAGCATAAAGGCTAAGGGCATGGTTCCACCCTCTTCTGATGGCGAAGGGGAAGGAGCGGGAAAAACCAAGTTCCGTTAATGGTAGACAATATTTTACTGAAGGATTTGAGTGCGAGAAAGACTTCAATATGACATGCCCCTCCCATTCTTGGGAGGAGAGTGACTTACTTCAGTCTCACCTAGACGTTATCAGGACCAGGTACAACATTCCTGATCACATTGAGATAGTTCCGGCTAGGACGGACCACGCCAATATACATAAGCCCGGCTTTTGTGCATTTAACAAATATGATCTTAAGATTGGGTATAGCTTCCCGCTTAACCCTTTGGCGGAAGAGCTATGCCACTTCTATAATGTATGTCCGGATCAGCTCACACCTTACGCCCTTAAGGTGTGTTGAATCCTTACCATACTTGCGGGTGAGGCCGGGGCCGTTATTTCAGTTCACCATTTGCTACAGATGTTTAGCCTCAATTATATGAGGGGGACCATGCTCCAATTGAGGAGTCATGGCAAGAAGAGCTTTGTCGTGAGGGCTGAAGTCAAAGCTAACCGCGAGTTCTGGCGTAGATTCTTTTACGTTAGGACGAGACATCTAGTGTCTGATCCTGAAGGATTTCCAGAGGTGTGGAATGCAGTATGTGAGTACCTCTGCATGTAACTTTGCGATGTTCTGTTTTGATTGAATTAACTCCGAACTTACTTACTTTGTTCTTCTCTTTTTTTGTAGTGGCGGCTCGCTCACCCCGCCCCGTTGGCGACATTAGGTCATGGGTGGCGGGGTTAATACCATATGCGGAGAAATGTCGCACTTTGCCTGAATTCCGTAGGTTGTATGGCCCAATTGGTAACAAACTTCCCTATAGATGTTTTTTTACATTTTGCCTTAGCTTGGAGACCTTCCCACTTGATGTGCTTGTCGTTTGCTAGGTCGGGGTGCTTTCTCAAGCACAAAGAAAAAGAAGAATACTGAAGCCGGCCCAGCCAGGTCGGAGTCTGACTCCGAAGATATATTTGTGGGCGGCTCCCCCAGAGGTAGCCTACTTTTGATTCCCCACCAAGGGACTACATCGGTGACCGCATTGGAGGCCGCGCCTGAGGCTGTCTCAGTGGAGGTACCAAAGGCTTCAGTAGCAGCGGCACCCAAAATTGCTCCCGTGTCGGCACCTGAAGTTGCTCCAGTAGAGGCGGCTTCCGATGGAGAGGAGCCGCCTAAGAGAAAGAGGCGGTGGCTAATTACTGGCAAAGACATTGCCGTTGAGGGCGTGAGGAGGCCCAGTGAGCCTTGCCAAATGCCAAGGCCGACTTTTATGGCTGAGGCCATTCATGCCAGGAGAATGGTCCCTCAGAGGGCAGCTGCCGCCCGTTTGGCTCATGCATCAGGAGGCGAGTCATCCTCTGCTGCTAATGAGGCGGTCGTGGAGACTGAGAGGACGGGCTCTGAAGCCGTTCTCGAGGAGACACCAGGCAGCTCGGCTCGTGTGGAGATGAGAGAGGGCCGGTCTACTTGCTGCATTGTGATCCCTCGGGGATACAACTTATTAGAGAATAGAGAGCAGGCTACAACGGACATGACCCTGTTGTGCGTAGCTGCAGAGCATGAGCCGCTGAGAGATGTCAGTAGTAGGGACTTGTCGAGGTGGGTAGCTGTTTCAGCTTTACAGGTAGCTTTCAGCTCCCTTCTTTATTTTGTCTTTCACACCGACTATGGTTTGTAGTTACGCGTTTCTTTTCTTCTTTTTCAGACCCAGGTTTTGGAGGTAGAGCAGAGGTGGCGTGAGCAAAAGAGAGTAGCCACCTTCTCCAAAATGACAAAGAAGTACAGAGAGGTCCGTGCCAAGCATCGATTGTTGGCGGACATGTTTGAGCAGGACCCCCAGTTCCAGACATTCCGCAAGGGCCTTAAAGAATCAGATGCTCTTTTGAAGAAGAAGGCGGCGGAGCTGAAGGAGTTGGATGAGCAGCTGCTGGCTTCCTTGGCCTGAAATAATGAGCTGGAAACTCTCCTTCGGTCAAGGGAGGAAGACTTGGAGATTAGCCGCGGGGTAGCGGCTAAGGCTACGGAATTACGGGATCAGGATACTGCCCTTAGAGTCGAGCTGGACACCAGGACGGCCAAAGTTGAAGCCCTTAGGCGATCGCCCCCACAAGATGTCGTGCACCGTGAGGCGCACAAGATGTGGGTGTACCATGACGCCAGATTGGTCGCCTTTGAAGAGCTTTTGGCAGCGGGCCGAGCTTCTAAGGTGGAAGTAGAGAGGCAGCAACTCTTGACTCGCGTTGCCCGTGAAGCGGCCGGTTATAGCTCTGATTCACCTAGTAGGGAGGGTATAACTATGAGGATGTCAACCGCATAGACTCCAGCTGATGGATTTCCAGGACTTACCAGCATAGGGACGGTAGCAGGTCAGATGGCGACCAGGCAGGTCACGATGGCAGGGGTGGTGAAGGCCCTTAGGGCTTGTATATGAGCATTTTGTAGAAGGAAATTTTGTAGGATCCGTTGTATGTATATTTTTGGATGAATGAAACATAAATTTTCTTCTTTCCTTTTATTGTTGTTTTTCTTTCGTTCTTTAAAGCTTTCATTGCGTTCTTTGTTGACCGTCGATGTCGGCGACCTTGGTTGAATCTTAGATTGACGGTTTTGGCTATTATAGAATCGACGGCCTTATCCATGTAGGCGACTTCTACTGTTGTTGAGTCGTTTATTCACCATGGTCGAATCTTAGGTCGACCATTGGTGAAGATGGCCTTAGCCATAATGTAATCGGTGGCATTTTCCGTGATAGAACTGATGGCCTTGGCCATGATAGAATTGATGGCTTTAGCCATGTAGGTGACTTCGACTGTTGTCGAGTCGTTTATTCACCATGGTCGAATCTTAGGTCGACCGTTGGTGAAGATGGCCTTAGCCATAACGTAATCGATGGCCTTGTCCTTGATAGAACTGATGGCCTTAGCCTTTTATGCATTGGAAATGGCCGTAGCCTTTCATTCATTCGGGATGGTCGTAGCCTTTCATATATTGGAGACGGTCGTAGCCTTTCATTCATTGGAGATGGCCATAGCCTTTCATACATTGGAGATGGACGTAGCCTTTCATACATTCGAGATGGCCGTAGCCTTTCATTCATTAGAGATGGTCGTAGCATTTCATTCATTGGATATGGTCTTAGCCTTTCATACATTGGAGATGGTCGTAGCCTTTCATGCATTAGAGATGGTCGTAGCCTTTCATTCATTGGAGATGGTCATAGTCTTTCATACATTGGAGACTGAGCTTAGTCCAGTCCCTTTATCATGTTGGCTTGGGGGTCGTAAGGAGAGGTTGACATGATAAACTTGTTCCGTAAATATCCCCAGGTATCCCCTCCGCCGCCTCGTTAAAAACCTCCCCCAGAAAACCCATTTAGGACAAATCTCGGGTAAGGGAAAAAGAGTACGACTCGGGAGATGCCTTTAAAAGTGGAAATACTTGAGGTGAGTAACGTTCCAGTTGTTTTGGAGCGTTTTTATTTCCATTGTTTCTAACTGGAATGCGCCTTTGCTAGCTACTGCTGTGATTTTGTAGGGTCCTTCCCAGTTGGTGCCTAGTGTTCCTTCACTTGGGTCTTTGGATGCCGATGTCTTTGCTTTGAGTACATAATCTCCCACCTTGAGTGGTCTGATTTTGGCCCTCTTGTTGTAGTATCTTTCGACATGTTGATTTTGGGTCACCATTATGATGTGGGCCATTTCTCTCATTTCCTCAGCTTCATCGAGGTCTTGGAATCTATTGGCGTCATTTTCTGTTCCACTGATGTGTGAATATCTTAGGATTGGTTCGTCGACCTCGACAGGTATGACTGCATCGGTTTCGTAGACCATCGAGTATGGTGTTTCCCCTGTGCTGGATTTGGGTGTGGTCCGATATGCCCATAACACTTCGGGTAGCAGCTCGGGCCATAGCCCTTTGGCGTCCTCGAGTTTCTTCTTCAATATGTTTAATATTGTTTTGTTGGAGGATTCTGCTTGGCCATTGGCGGCAGGGTGATATGGCGAGGAAAGTATCCTCTTGATGTGCCATTTCTCGAAGAATTCAGTCGTTTTCTGACTGATGAACTGTCGTCCGTTGTCACAACTAATTTCTTTGGGATGCCGAAACGGCATATAATATTTTTCCAGATGAAGGTGATTATCTCTTGTTCGCGTATTTGTGCGTATGCACCTGCTTCTACCCACATAGAGAAATAGTCAGTTAATACTAATAGAAATCATACCTTTCCCCGTCCTGGGGGTAGGGGGACGACTACGTCCATTCCCCATTTGATGAAAGGCCAGGCGGAGGTGACCGAATGAAGGGGATTTCCTGGTTGGTGTATCATGGGGGCGTATTTTTGGCATTGCTCGCAATGGCAAACGTATTATGCCGCTTCCTTTTTAATGGTGGGCTAGTAGTAATCCGCCTGTATGATGCATTGTACGAGGGCGCGATTGCCTGTATGAGCACCGCAGTGACCCTCGTGTACTTCTTCGAGTACCGGTCTTGTTCGGTGCGGCCCTAGGCACTTGGCCAAGAGTCCGCCAAACGTTCTCTTGTAGAGGTCTTTGTTTATTAAGCATTACCGAGCGGCTTGCATACAGAGTTTTTTTTGCCTCTTTCTTGTCGGATGGCAGCGTCCCGTCCTGTAGATAAGATACAAACTGGTTGTGCTAGTCCCAAGTCAAAATTAAAGAGAATACCTCAGTGTGATCGATGGCGGAGTGGAGGAGAGTGACTACGCTCTCTTTGTCGAAGTTCTTAGTGGCCGTAGCCAGTATTGCTAAACCGTCTGCTTCGATATTTCGTGCCCTTGGGATCTGTTCCATATGGCACTCTCAAACATGGCTATTAATATGCAGATCTCTGACTGGTATTTTGCAGTCTCTGTTCTTTGATCTGGTAAGTCCTGTGACTCGGTTTACAACGGATTGGGAGTCGCAGTGAAGAATGAGCCGGCGGGCGCCATATTTTAAGTCTAGCTTCATGCCTACAATAACGGCCTCATACTCAGCCTTGTTGTTAGTCATTTCGGGGCATCGTATTGACTGGCTAATCGTTTCGCCCGTGGGGACCTCGAGGAAGAGTCCCAGTCCCGATCCCGATGCGTTGGCAGTGCCATCAGTATAGAGGACCCATAGGTCGTTATTGGCGAGGGCGTGTTGTGCCTCATTTCTGCTTTTGGCAGGATTTTTGTGTTAATGTCAGCTAAAAAATTGGCCAGGACTTGCGACTTAATAGCGGTTCGAGGAAGGTATGAGATGTCGTAATCGCTGAGCTCAATGACCCATCTTGCGAGCCGGCCCGATAATTCGGGCTTGTGTAGAGCGCTTATTAATGGGAAGGTCGTTATCACTTTTATGGGATGGCACTGGAAATAGGGTCGTAGCTTTCGTGAAGCTACGACTAGTGCCAATGCTAACCTTTCGAGGTGTGGGTACCGAGTTTCGGCGTCCACTAGTGTTTTGCTAATGTAATAGATAAGGAATTGTGTACCTTTGTTTTCGCGGACGAGAACGACGCTGATAGCGACCTCTGAAACGACCAGATAGACTAGCAGGGGTTCACCCGGACTTGCCTTGAGCAGCAAGGGCGGTGAAGACAAGTATGCTTTCAGCTTTCTCAAGGCCTTGGCGCATTTCTCATTCCATTGTAGTCTTTGATCTTTTTTCAGTATGCTAAAAAACTTATGGCACCTATCGGATGACCGTGAGATGAATCGGGACAGGGCGACTATGCGTCCCGTCAGCTTTTGTACCTGTTTTTTGCTACTCAGCACCTCAGGTATTGTGTCTATCACCTTGATCTGGTCTAGATTGACCTTGATGCCTCGTTGCGATACAAGGAATCCTAAGAATTTTTCTGAAGCTACGCCAAAGGCACATTTCTCAGGGTTCAACTTCATCCCGTACCTCTTCAGTATTTTGAAGGCCTCATTTAGGGGGCCGATATGGTCCTCTTTCCTTGCCGATTTCACTAGCATATCGTTGATGTAGACTTCCATGGTCTTACTGAGTTGCTCTTTGAACATTTTGGTTACCAGCCTCTGATATGTGGCTCCTGCATTCTTGATCCCGAAGGGCATTACTTTGTAGAAGTATGTCCCCTAGTGGGTAATGAAAGTTGTTTTCTCTTGGTCCTCTTCGGCCATCATGATTTGGTTGTAACCGGAGTATGCATCTAGGAAACTTAGCAGCTCATGCCCCGCGGTTGCGTCTATTAGCTGGTCAATGTGGGGTAGTGGGAAGGAATCTTTCGGGCATGCCTTGTTTAAGTCGATGAAGTCTACACACATTCTCCACTTCCTGTTCTTCTTTTTGACCATGACGAAATTGGCGACCCACTGAGGGTACTTCGATTCCCTGATGGAGCCGTTGGTCGGAAGTTTATCTACTTCCTCACTGACCACTTTGTTGATCACGGCGTTGAATTTTCTTCTCATTTGTCGTACAAACGAGTGTAACGGGTCAACATTTAGCTTGTGAGTAACGATTTCTTGTGGGATTCCTGGCATATCTGAATGGGAAAAAGCAAACAGGTATGTATGGTTAGATAAAAATTCATGATACTTACTTGGATTTGAGAGGCCGTGCCTGATGTACGCCTTCCTTGTAGGGTCGTTGTTGTCTAGTTGTACCGGGTCAAGGTCTTCGACCGTAGCCTTACGGGATTCTATGACATCAGGGTCTTTAATGGCGATTTATGTCGGATGGACCTTAGTTCCCGACACAGCTGATTGCTATGCGTCTGCGCTTGCCCTCTTAAGATGTTTGGTATGGGCGCAGTATAGCGCTATTTTATAGCACTCTGGAGCGGGGCTCGCCTCGGATGAATATTCCCCACGGGGTGGAAAATTTAACCATTTGGTAAAAGCACGAAGGGACCTCTCTTATGGCGTGTATCCACGGTCGCCCGATGATGATGTTGTATGATGTTTCCTAGTTCATCACGTGGAAAGTTGTTTCCAGCGTGACTCCCCCCGCTAGGACGGGTAGCGATATTTCTCCTGAGGTTCGTTCCACTGCATTATTGAAACCTGTAGTGTTATGCAGCGCGGTGTTACCTTTTCCTCGAGTCCTATTAGTACGAGGACCCTCGAGTGGATAATACAGGCGCCACTACCGTCATCGACCATAATTCTTTTAACATCTGTATCTGCAATACGTTAAGTAATAACTAAAGCATTATAATGAGGGAAGGACAAATCGTCGGGATCAGACTTATCGAAGATGATACTATCTTCGAAGTCATCATACCGTTCTTGGGCGATAGTTCGCTTCAGTTTGTGCGTAGTGGTGAACTTGACGAGGTTGATTGCCGAATCGCCACTATTCCCAATGATCATATTGATCGTGCGGGCTAGTGAGGGAGGCTTTGGTGGCCCTTGGTGTTGCTCCCGTCCGCATGCAAAGTTGATTTTTTCTTTGTCATTGAGTATCTCCCTCAGGAACCCTTGGTTCAACATCCTGACCACCTCTTGTCATAGACCTATATAGTCTTCGATTTTGTGCCCCTGTTCCTGGTGGAACTCGCACAAGGCGTTTGATTTTCTGGTGACTGGGTCCGACTTCATCTTTATCGGCCATTGCACCTTGTTGCCCAGCTTCTTAAGTGCATACACTATCTCTGAAGGGGACACACAAAAATTATGGGCAGATAATAAATGGGGCATACCTCTGTCGTTTCGTAGTGAGGCAACATGTCGCTGTAGTGCGTCCGCGTGCCTGGGTGGCGGTGGGTTAGAGGATCTAATGTAGGGTTGATGCCTTTACCTATTGGGACGTAGGCCTTGTTCCCTCCGTCCTTCGTTGCGCCGATCTCTCCTGAATTCTGGATGTATAGTTGTTAGACGTTGGGTCGGTCCGTTGAGGTCGTCCTCGTCTGCGTGCACCTCAGTGCAATAAGCGTTGTGGATATCTTCCCATGTGGTGGGCGGGTACTTCATGAGGCGGCTGAGTAATGTTTTTCTGTCGCCCTCGAGCCGTTTCTGCTTAACCCATTTTGGAAAGCAGCGACGGTTATGCCTTCCGATATGTTGGGTAGGCTCACCTTACCCTGTTGAACCTAGCTAGGAAGTCCCTGAGTCCTTTCCCTGCGGTTTGCCGAATGGCGAAGATGTCATTGGCCCCTACTTCTGCTTTATTAGCTCCTGCATGTGCTGTGACAAACTTGTCCGCCATTTCCTCGAACGTGGAAATAATTTTGGGTTGTAGCTGGGAATACCAGGTCAGTGCTCCCCCTATTAGGGTTTCACCAAACTTCTTCAGTAGTACAGACGCTACCTATTCCTTTGAGAGGTCGTTACCTTTTAGGGCAGTAACGTAGTGGATCGAGTGGTCCTCAGGATCTGTAGTTCCGTCATACACTCTCAAATAAGGCGGCATTTTGAAGGTTTTCGAAATGGGGTATGGTGCAGCCTCTTCCGCGTAGGGTTGTTCAATGAACCTCCCCACGTCACGTTTCGGCAGCATTTTGGGGGCACCAGAGAATTTGTCTACTCTTTCTTGGTGTTCCTTCATCTGATCACAGAGTGACCTGTTTTTGTTTTCCATCTCTTCCATCTTCTTGAGGATGGTTGCGAGCCCGTCGCTGTCGGCCCGAGTATCGAGGGGTGCGTTGTTTGCGCGGGTGACTTGGGTTCGACTCCGACTGCAGCAAGATCTATGGTTGGCCCGCATCTGACATTTTGTTGAGGTGACTTCTCAACCAAGCCGCTTAGAGTGCTTGTTAACCACTCTTCCAGTAGTTTCTTGACATTCGGGGGTGCTTCTTCAGATGTAGAGGTGGAAGCGCCTTTTCCCACAAGATCGTTAGATCTTTGGGCGGAGGAGGTGGGATTTCTCCGCTCAAGGTGTTACTAGGGGTTGTAATCATGACCCCATCTTCACCAACTTCATTGACCGGGCCGATGATATTGGTTGCAACATCTGCTATTGTTTTCATTCTTGCGTTGTTGTCAGCCATTTTTTATTTTTGTGTAGTAAAGAAAGGTTTTCGATGGTTCTTTAGGTGCAAGCTGCAAACTATGGTTTTGATTCTCGAGATCCCCACAGACAGCGCCAAATTGTTTAGCTCAAAATTTGTGTTAGTATTTTGTAAGCCTAAAACAATCAAAAAAAAATATATGGGGGTAAATCGTAATCAAATATAATAAGCAAAAGAGATACTTATCCCTTCGATGATTTTCATTGATCTGTAAATGGATGATAATCATAAACTTAGCTTAAAAAGGAAGTAATGGTTATGAACGAGAGAGAGAGATAGATAGAGAGAGAGAGAGAGAGAGAGAGAGAGAGAGAGAGAGAGAGAGAGGTAGAAATAGAGATTGTATTATCCGAGAATAATGATAATCCCCTTTTACAAAGGGAATGTTTCCTTTTTATAGTAGGAAAACTTCCTCGAACCAATAAATAAATAATAATTAAAAAGTACAAAGGTTGGTGGCTTCCACTCAGTAAAAGGGAGAGGCACTGAACGGCGTTGTTCCTTCTTTGCCGATTTGGGCCGCACTCTTACTTGGGGCACCCTTATTATGGGGACGTGCCCACTTGGTGTGGGGACGTTATGAGCCAAATTTATCTCTATACAAAAATCATGATATTAAGAGTAAAATAAAATTTTAAAATAATATTTCTAACTATAAAAATATCTTTTTTCCCACAAATATACAAAAAAGAGTGTAGTTGTGATGTGGTACACTGGGAGAAAGGAGGAAGATCTTTTTCTTTTTTTCCCTTTGATGTTCATACTAGTTAGAGAGTTAGTATAATTAAGTGAAAGTTTTTGATAGTAAAACTTTGTTGGGGCTCAATTTCTTATCAAATGAATAAATTTTTAAGATTCCCAAAAGAGTTAGTACATCAAAATTCTCCTGAACTATACATGTTTTGCAAGTTTCTTATTAAAACTTTTGAGAGTTTTCTATTACCCCTTGAATTACATTGTTCTCATATTACAGTATCCTCCCCCCCTCCCACACAAAGAAAATGATGTATTCCATGAGTTTCACCCTCCAAAATCCCTTTTGAATCTGCTATGTGGCAATACACGTGGAATTAAATCTTTTTAAGACTTTTTCCGAATTCTGCGTGAATACGGAATACTTTGTGCACCATGCTGTTTTTTTTACAAGAACAATATAATCCATGGAATCATAGAAGTCCCCGATAGTTTAAGTATGAATCATGTCAAACGACAGAGGAAAATGTACTCATTTAGGAGGGTTTTGATGTATTAACTCTTCAAAAAGGATTTCGCTTATGAATCTTTTTGTTCCTTTTATTTCTTTTATGCACTTATCTACTAGTAGTAAAACTATTTGAAAATGTAGATGAAGCTTAATTTTGTAAAGAATTAGTTTTATACTATCTTTGCAATGTATTTGGTTATAAACAAGGGTGGACGCACCATTAAAGCTATAGGTTTAGTTGAACCAATAACTTTAACTCAAACTCTATTTATGTGTTTAAAAATAGATTAAGTTTCGAACCCAATTACTCAAATGAATAGTATGGTGAAGACATTTTGAACTCATAAACTTCAAATAATATATCCACCTCTCGCTATAGTAAGTTGGTACTCTTTTTGTAAGCTCATGATATCAAGCTTAGTATGATAAGTTGCTGCACGTAATGATGTAAAACTCCATGCGCACAGAACTTAAAACTCTAAAATAAACAATCTGCTATTCCAATTACAACTATCTACAAAACACCAGTGCAAATGCAGTTCTACAAGCCTTACCTAAACATTTTGAACTCAAGCTTAACATAAAAGGAGACACTGCTTACAACTAATTATAGACTATATTTTGTGCAGAATAAGTGGAGCGCCATACTGGGGTTGCAAAGTTATTACGGATCGAGGAGCATGCACATACAATGGAGATAATTCGAAGGAGAAGCGTTGTAGGATCATAGCCAAAGCCATCTTTGCTTCTAACATTGCAAAATTTTGTCCAATGCATATTCTGGGACCCCAAGTAAATGGGAAAAAAGTGACTTGACCCTTTGTTGCACTTGAGACTCCATCTCTGAATCTCTCTGGCTTGAACTTCTTTGCATCTTTACCCCATATCTCTTCGTCGTGATGCAATAAGATCACTGGTAAGGAGATTAACACACCTGCTGGTAGAGATACATCTCCTAATAAAGTGTCTTCCTTAGGCCGTCGGGTAAGTGACACTACTGGGGGATAGAGCCTTAAAGACTCGTACAAGATCATTGTAACCTGCATCAAGTTCTTCACCATCAATTATGTATAGCATGAAAAAAGACTTGACATAGGTTTAAATTCCTACCAGTGAAGTACTTATCTAGCTTGCAACTAGTCCGTATATGAGCAAACTACTTTTCATCCAATTTCTTTACGAGCTGAGTTGTCTCTCAATTTCATAAGAGGATCTAGAGTTTTAGGTAAGTGGTTGCTTAGACTACTGCACCATTACTCCTTTGTCAAAATGAGTATGAAATTAGTATGACTATACCTTTTTAAAAAAAATTGTTTTAGAGTTTTAAGCTGAAGCAATGGTGCGGAGGCACCTCAGCCAATATAATCTGCCCCTGCTCATGGCCATAGAATTGACGTGCGACATGGCTATATCCAGTCTAATATCAAACATTAGAAATTCAGTTCTAATTTAAGCACTGCATAATAGCAATAACAGGCAAATCCATGGCTGAGAAGTTGAACCGACTAACTAGAACACTTACAATTTTTAGACGATTCAATCCATCAAAATCTGGTTTTTGACTTCCAAAGGCTTGCAACACCTCTTCTCTGGCCTGTGCTTGCCAATCCTGATGCCTGCTCAACAATATTAGAGTCCAAACAAGCAACACTGATGTAGTTTCTTGGCCAGCAAAATAGAATAACTTGCATTCTTCAATGACTTCTTCAATGCTCATTCCAAAATCCTTGTTTCCATGCTGTTCAATTTCTTTAAAATTAGATTCCAGCAATATACCAAGCAGATCCTCATTATTCACCTCCCCTGTTTTCATTGCCTTTACTCTTTTATCAATAATACCTCTAATTGAGGCTTGAACATGCTTTTCAATTTCCTTCATTCTTCTGTTCCTCTTTGTTGGCAAAAACCTGTCAAACAGTTTAATAAGCAAGAAATAAAAAAGGGAAAGAGATATGCATCAACAAATTATCAAACATAAGAGCTGGAGTTAATCATGTTGCACTGCCCAGTGAGTACTATTGCGAAAGTTAAAGCAAATTACCTCCAGCCTGGAATATAAACAGAGCGTATAGCTTCCATAAAATGTTGAGCTTGTTCCTCTTGAAGTTCAAATATTCTTCTACCTTCTTCATAGCTACTGCCAAAGGCTGTCCGAGAGATCACATCACTACTTAATTGTTGAAGGCCAGGCCATATATCTATCTCATGTGAGCCCTCAACTGCAACAATGTCTTCCCATTTGCTCAGCATCTCAGTACAGCTCAAACAAAAAGCTGGAAGCATATGCTGTTTAAGAAATAGTTAAGAGAAAGCCAATGAAGGGACACTTATTCAAAATGTTCCAACTTTGTAATTAGGAATACAAAATGGTTCCAAACAAGTACCTCAAAAAAGAATCAGAATCAAGAATAAGTTGTTTAGATGAAAGAAAAGATAAAAATGGACTACTTAAGGAGAATCCATTGCAGTTACAAACCTTTAGCTTCTCCAGGTGGAAGGCAGGAGTGATGATTTTTCTATGTTTGGCCCATTTGTCTCCCTCTTGGCTTACAAGTCCTTGTGCCAGTAACTTGGCTAATGGATTTGAATGAGGCTTTTCATACAGAGAGTTTTTGGAGAATACTTCCTTTATAAGCTCGGGGTCCATGATAAACACCATCGGTTTTGGACCCAACCATACAAAGGATTTTTTCCCTGCAAGCAAAATTTTCCCTATTAACTACTCCAAATTGAAGATGAACATCTATCCACCATAAAAAAGGAAACAGGGGCTTTTGAAAGATGAACAGAACAGGAAGGAAGAAGGCACCAAGCAACTTCTTCAAACACCATGTTCCAAACTCTAACCTTCCAAGGGAAAAATGGCAGCTTTCGAGATAAGAATACGGGCAGGTTAAATTTGGATAACAATTATAGCTGATATAATAAGTGCTTCAATTTAAATCAGTTTCATTAGTAACAGTCATTTGCTAATGACAAGTTGTTCCTTCAAAGCAATTGATTATTTTGGAGTTATCACACAATCTTTTATCTAGACAAACAGAAACTATTCGATAATCTAGACCAAACAGGATAAATGTTTAACTTGTTTTATTCTGGAAAAGTTCAACAAACCATACACAGCAAATTGTACCTAGGCGTAATGTCAAGTCCCGTAATGTTAAGGCCCGCCGAATGCACCGATGTTTCATGCAAGCCAAGAGGTCCACAAGGTAACAACGGAGGTGGATAAGCAAAATAAGACACTGAAAAGGAGCCTGGAGCAAGCACGAGGCAAGATGAACGCCAATAGTGTGACTTGTGGGTGTGGCAAACCATCGGGACATGCAGAGATGTGCAAGTGCAGATGGAACATATTAACAGTTCTTTTGGAGCAACATGCCTCATAAATTAGAGGAAGCTCATTGGAGCACGAGAAAGAGGAGATAAAACTGTGCCAAGTACACTATGTGCACTACATTGCCAGTCGGAAAGTTCTATAATGTTCCGTAAGGATCCCAAGGCTCCTAGAAGACTCAAAAACTCAAAAAAAAAAAAAAAAACCAAGAGGGTCCCGACATATCAAGGGAAGTCAGCAATAGGGCAGAATGGCCATTGGAAGCACCCTACCAACTTGCGGGAAATCCTACAAGGGCTAAGACAAGGGATGAGGATCTATCGGAAACAGTCTCTCTGCCCTTCCATGGCAGGGGTAAGGTTGCGCACATCTTACCCTCCCCAAACCCCACTTGTGAGAATCCACTGGACATGTTGTTGTTGTTCGCCTAAGAGAAGGGCCTAAGAGGAGTTGCTCTTGGACAAAATGGGGCTGCCCAATGCCCACCGACCTTAGGGAGGTTCTCTATCGACTTTGAGGGTTCTTGAAATCTGCAAGGAAGCCTATAAATAGGGAAGACCCCTCCTTGATAGCCATGAGCAGCCAGCTACACAATCCAACATACCATACACCAAAACACTTGTTCTAATGTCCTAGTCTTGTGTTTCTGTGTGTAGTCTTCCTTGTAAATCTTGTAAGTGTATATATATATTTGTATAACAATCAATAAAAGGGGTGTTTTCCTCCTTTCCTAAAGCTTCTCATTTGTCTTGCCTATGCATCCCAAGTGTTGTTTGGCCAAACATTGACCTTATCCGCTAACACTTCCCGCCACACTTGAGGCATACTTTGCGTATCTCGCTTGTCTCATTTCCTATGTACAAGAATCAAATGGTGAAAAAAGTAAACATAAGCAATAGAGATTGTCTATCCCAGGATTGATGAATTGTCATGATAGCTTGAAGCGGGTTCAAAAGATCAACTGTATGGAGTTTTTACTGTCTATTACCATAGATGGATTTCCACAACGGGAGGTTGAAAGCAAAAATGAGTGGATGGTTAGGAAGACCAAGATACACAAAGGATTAGTAATTGAAATTATGTAAGTTATCCAAGAGGATATTTCTGTACATAAAAGGAATTCATGCGAGGATTGGTCATTGGGGATCTCTAGAAAGCCCTTTTTATGAAATTTCTGAGAGGTCAACCGGGGTACGAATGCTTTATTTATCACCAGGTAGAGATGAATACTATATGGTAGCCGCAGGAAATTCTTTAGCCTTAAATCAGGATATTCAGGAAGAACAGGTTGTTCTTGAGTCAAGCCACCTTTGAGGAGACGTTAACTTAGCATCTACCAGGAGTGGTAGTTGGGATAAATGCCGCTAGTTAGAGACTATGTCGGTTGGTCAGAGTTCAGTTTAATCAAGCAATCTTTGCCTTCCTTTTTGTTTAGTGCCTAATAATAAAGCTGAGGGATAAACCCCCCCCCCCATAGCTTGGGGATTTAAATACAAGCTATACAAATAATATATCCAACTTCATCAATTAAGCCAGATAATTCAACAAAGGGACAATAATGAATGGACCATAACCAGATTCTCTGTTTTGCATCATAACCTTCCCATCCTCAATTTGACTACATACAAGAAAATTTTACCCCCAACACAATATGGAGCTAAGGAAGGGGAGCCTTAGCTTATTGGAGCATTGCAAACAACCTCTTACAGAAATACAGGAGAAGGCTGCCTACAATAGATCTTTGTAGTCATGCCCCACATATAGCAGAAGCTTAGTGCACGCCCTTTTTTACAATATGGAGCTAAGGTGAACTAGGTCTTTTCACACAATTGAAAAACAGTGAAATTTTGGTTTTGATCTAAACGTGAACAAATTAAAAATCTTGACACAACTCTTAATCCAACTCAGTTGTAAATATTCATTTGAAAAAGAGATCCAAGTTATTCAGCCAACAAAATAGTGAGCTAGGGATTAGTGAAACATACCATATTTGTTGATGGTATCAAGAAAAAAAGGCACCAATCTTGGGGCAATATCATCAGAAAGATTCATGGGTTTGGAGTTAGCTTCCTTAATCATACCAGAAAGCTCCTTCATATCCCCATACAAAATCCTGTAGGAGTTGCCTTTGAGACCTTGTTTCCTCAGTAGCTTTTCCAGTTTCTTTGGTCTGAACCAAACCCAATTCAGCACTCTCCATAGACACACCACAAGAGTAATTATTATGGCAGCACAAGATGATGTTACTGTGATTTGAACAGTCTCCATTTTTTTCACTCACTAACTGTTCTCTTTCTACGCCTTGCACATGATATACCTACCACTTCCGTAAGGGGTAAGAAAACATGGTCGTCATGAGTGACGAGCGAAAGTGAGAATCCGACAAAATCACACATTTCAACTATGGTATTGGTGTCATTTTCAGGTCTTTCGTAACTTTCATGAAGCGATAATAAAATAAAGTTGTACTTCTCATCTAATTGACTAAATGTGTCCTAGATTTTGTTCGTATATAATAAAGTAACAGATTTTTATGGAAACTTTATTTTCTCTTATATACAAAATTACTTTAAGCATTTTTTTATTTTTTAGTTGTTGGCAAAAAAAACTGCTTAAAAACACTAAAAATTACTTAAAAGGGGCCAAAGCAACAAGGAGGCTGATTCCAATTTTTTTGATTTTCGTTTAAAAGTCATTTTAGTTTGACCAAAAAATTACTCTCTATTCTTAGTCAAAAAATCCTAAAATATTGTATTTCTCCTATTTTCTTCACTTAGTCGTTCCTTCTTTCCGCTTCATCTCTGCTTCATCTTTCATTTTTTGCACTTTTCGTCAAGAAATTCAGTGAAAATCAATTATCGTTGTAAGTTCTTCTCGATCCTTATTATATATTTTTGTTTGGATTCTTCTACAAAATAATTTTTTTTTATATCAGATTAATGCATCAAGTCATATTAGTATTTCAGTTGATATTTAGATTGTAATTAAATAAAAATATAAATGATTTTTGACTTGCATTAATTCATAATTAAGTATTGTATAATCAGCTCCTCCATAATGTTAACAGCTTTAAAGATATTTTTGTCTTTTTAATAAGAAAAAGTGCTTACCAGCACTTGTTTGTCAAACACTTCAATAATTTTTTTTAAGTTTCAGCACTTTTATCCTAACATGTAACTGATAATTATAAAATAAGCTTCAGCACTTAAAAGCTGCTTTTAATCATTTTTGCTTAAAAGCAGCTTTTTAAAGCCAAACCAAACACGCTCTTAATCAATTCCTCCAATCACTCCCACTCCTCCAAGTTTCTCTCTCTATATCTCACTCCCACTCCTCCAAGTTTCTCTCTCTATATCTCACTCCCCCTATGTTTTTTCTCTCCACGACAACCATTAAAAAATTTTGAAACTTTGAGTTCGAATTTGGATTTTCAAAAAAATTATTTGTTTGAATTGGGTGTTGTTGCTAGGAATTGGGATCTCTCTATGTCTCTCTCTATCTATCAATCCCAAATTTCAGTAATGTAAAATAAAGAAAAAGAGAGCAATCATCATTGACAACCATTAAAAAATTTTGAAACTTTGAATTCGAATTTGGGTTTTAAAAATCGTTATTTGTTTGGATTGAGTGTTGTTGCAAACAATTGAGAATAAGGTTTGGAGTTTATATCTCAATTTTGAGGGTGTTTTTGTGAAGATTAGACTTGATTTTGGTTGAATTTCATATTGAAACTCGAAGAAAAAACTGCAAAAATTGTAGTAAAGTTGTAGTGAAATTGTAGAAAATTTGTATTACGTTATATATATATATATATATATATATATATATATATATATATATATATATATATATATATATATATATATATATATATATATATATATATATATATATTTAAATATTATATGAAACTTGAAACAATATTGTATAAAAATTGTATCTATGTTGTACGATATATATTGTATAAAATTTGTATAAAAATTATATTTAAGTGATATGATATCGTTGTTGTATATAACTTGGTATAAGTAATGTATAAAAGTTATAAATACTCTAGCTAAGTTATATAATATATAATTATTATGTATATATTATACTTTTATACTTTTTTTTTTAAACTTCAACCAAATATTGTCCAAATGCCTGAGTATCCTTGCACCATTAACCTTTGACTAACCTATTTTCATCCGATTTTATGATATCCTTGCTACACCCATAAAAGTGCAATAAGATATTAGAAAGTTCAAAGCGTGTTGCGAATACTGACAAGTATGTTTTAACTATTAATTCCTAGGTCATATTGTATAAGTTTGGTTTTTGTTTTTGGATCATCGAATTCGACATATTTATCCTTTCGTATAACCTAAGTTATTTCTCTAATTCAATGAGGTAACCAATCAAGTTGTCACTGATGGAATATATACCACAGCGGAAGCAATAACAGAATCTTATTCATGTGTAGTCTAAACAACTAGCACGTATAGAGATTTTAGGATTACCTCTTGAAGCGTAAACACAATAAATCTATGTCGTTCTCCAGTTCCTCGGTTGAAAAAGCACCAACAGCTTTCCACAATCTTCAACTGTGTTACCCAAATAATAACCGAAAATAGAGAATTTTGGGTGGGGAAATTCTAGTAGAAACCGCAGTCAGAATTGTGTCAAAAACGTCAAACCCTTATATGTAATAAATATATCTGCGCTTTTTTAGGTCAACACCGTTTTCAAAACCTATTAGTTTTCCTTCTCCCACTAAGGGGCGGTTTCCACAATTTCTTTCCTACTCAGTAATAGTTTCCACTATTTCCTATTATTCAGGCACAGCAGGGACCACAAAATTTAATTAACAAGGTTTCCTATTATGATATTAATTTCGAAATTCTGAAATTAATTTCCATCATAATAAATTACGAATTATTCCACTAAAAATTCGTAATTGCACTCCTTAGTTCAATTTCGAAATTCTTCCATAAAACCTTATTTAACTCCCCATGTTAAGATTCAGATACTAATCAATCAAATTAAATTACTGACTATTTAATTTATCGATTACTTCCTTTAGACTTACACTTAACTTATTTCATGTGTCGGACACAAAATTCACCGGCCGGGTTTACACATAAAAACTTATAAACTTTCATAAAGGAGTATTATCAATCTCAAAATCGAGAAATGGATTCCATCAACTAATTATTTCTTCGCCAATGTATATCAATGTTATCCAATTTACCAGGCTTATTGACTCGCGAAAGAATCTCGCCTTTTAATAAATCAAAACAACAAGTGACATACACAACTAGTAATAATTATATCAGGATTAAGAGTATAAGTACATTAAATGGACTAGAGAAATTATTTTATAAAGTTAGTATAAAATACTCATCTCTACTTGATCCGTTCAATACATACAAAATGTATTAACACAAGAAGTTGGAATTCAACCATTCCTATAATCAAGATAAATTATATTTAATCTTGTGCTACAATCATTCGGATGATTTTTCCAATTCCATCATTAGATTGTCAACATTAACTTTTATGTCTTACAAGAACCAATGATTTAATCTTCCATGTATAAGCTAAACTCTATACACTAAATCATCTACTATGTAAGCAATGGATGCACAAACCAACACATGATCTATTTAAAATAAAACTTTATTGAATTTAAACAAGTAAATAAGTAATTGTTCATAAAGAATACTATAACATTACGCATGGCTTATAATATATTCTAACAATCTCCCACTTAGACTATGTCTACAATTTTGACACCCATTCCTTCTACATGCTTATCAAAAGTCTTCTTGGTAAGCTCTTACTAAACGGATCTGCCAAGTTGTTCTCTGACGCAATCTTGGTGACCACTACATCCCCTCTCTGCATTATATCACGAATTAAATGATATTTACGCTCAATGTGCTTTGCCCTCTTATGGATTCGTGGCTCCTTTGAATTTGTAACTGCACCACAATCGAGGGAACCGCACCCAACTCTCTCAGGAAATTACCAAGCCAAACTGCCTCTTTGGCTGCCTCAGAGGCTGCCACATATTCGGCTTCCATGGTCGAATCAGCAACACAAGTTTGCTTGATACTCCTCCAACTTATGGCTCCACCTCCAAGAGTAAACACATTACCTGAGGTAGACTTTGTGGAATCTCTGTCTGATTGGAAATCCGAATCAGCATACCCAATAGGTATGAGGTCATCCTAATGGTAGATCAACATGTAATCCCTATTCCTTTTCAGGTACTTGATTATATGTTTAACCGCCGTCCAATGCTCTTTCCCATGATTAGACTGAAATCTGCTAACAACGCTAACGACAAAGCAGATATCAGGCTTAGTGCATAACATAGCATACATGAGGCTCCCTACAGCTGATGCATAAGGGACCACCTTCATCTTTTCTATCTCTTCATCAGTCTTCGTAGACTGATCTTTAGATAGAGAAATTCCATGTCTGAAAGGAAGAAATCCTTTCTTGGAATCATGCATGCTAAACCTGGAGAGTATTTTATCAATATAAAGACCTTGGGACAAGCATAATATCCTTTTCTTGCGATCTTGCAAGAGTTTGATCCTAAGGATATGAGCCGCTTCTCCCAAATCTTTCATATCAAAATATGTGGACAACCATTGCTTAACTGAATTCAACATGCCCACATTATTTCCTATGAGCAGTATGTCATCTACATATAAGATAAAAAATGCCACTTTGTCCCCATCCCACTTTTTATATACACAAGATTCGTTAAGGCACTAATCAAAACCAAAAGTTTTAATCGCCTTATTAAAACAAGTGTTTAATGCCCTAGATGCATGTTTTAGTCCATAAATGGACCTTTTAAGCTTACACAACATGTGTTCTTTTACACTTTCCATAAAACCGTCTGGTTGCATCACATAGATGCACTCATCAAGACTTCCATTAAGGAAAGCTATCTTGACATCCATTTGCCAAATCTCATAATCATAATGAGCAGCAATAGATAAGAGAATCCTTATAGACTTAAGCATGGCTACCGGCGAGAAGGTTTCCTCATAGTCGATCCCTTCTTTTTGAGTAAACCCTTTCGCTACAAGCCTTGCTTTAAAAGTTTGTACTTTTCCGTCTACACCTCTCTTTTTCTTATAGATCCACTTGTATCCAATGGGTTTAACCCCGTCAGCTGGTTCTACAAGCTCCCTGACCTAATTAGAGTACATAGACTCCATCTCTGATTTCATAGCAGCAACCCAATTATCGGCATCCTTAAGATGTAGTGCTTGGTCGTAATGGACAGATTCGGAGGTATGATCCTCAGGGATCCTATCATATGATTATCCTAAGATCGTATAACGAACTGACTGTCTTATTTATCTCCCACTACGACTACGCACTACATCAGTTGCAACTACATCACTTTGATTTTGTGGTTGAAGCACAACAACATCAGGACCCGAGTCTCTATTCTATCCACAGGGATATCAACGACTTCTTCCTATTGTGCAGTCTGCTCAACATGACTCCCACTACTTTGTGGTAGTATGACTTCAGGCACTTGTTCTTGTGGGATATTAAGTCTATTTACATTTCTCCGACTACTAAGGTGCAATGGTATGTCAAAATCGACTTCAGGGGTTTGGATATGTTCCTTTTGATTTTCAGATTACTGAGTTTCCATTCCTTTGATAAGTTTCTGTAAAACGAGTTTACTTCTAGGAACATGGTTCATCAAATAGTCCTCTTCTAAAACTTGGCATTTGTGCTAACAATTACCATTTTCTCTTTAGGACAATAGAATAAACCACCTTTCGTCCCTTTTGGATAACCTACAAACACGAATACATCCGTTCTTGCCTCCAATTTATCTGTTTTCCCCTTTAGCACATGTGCTGGACAACCCCAAACTCGAATACGCCATAGACTAGGCTTGCCGCGTCCACAATTCTATAGAGGTCAAAGGTACTGACTTTGAAGGAACTAAGTTCAGAACGTAATTCGTAGTTTCTAAGGCATGTCCCCAAAAAGATGAAGGCAAATCAGAATAACTCATCATTGATCTAACCATTTTCATAAGAGTCTTATTTCTTCTTTCAGCTATACCATTTTGTTGTGGAGTTCCAGGTGAAGATAATTGAGATGTAATTCCACATTCTGATAAATAACCAATGAAGTCCTTAGAGAGGTACTCCCCACCACGATCAGATCGTAGTGTCTTGATATGTTTATTATGTCGCTTTTCAGTCTCAGTCTTGAATTCTTTGAACTTTTCAAAATATTCAGACTTTCGACGCAACAAATTAATATATCCATATTTTGAGTAATCATCTCTGAAAGTCACAAAATACTCAAAACCACCTCTTTCTTGGACATTCATTGGACCACACAAATCAGAATGAATTAAATTTAATTTATCACTTGACCGATTTCCTTTTGAGGGGAAATTTCGTTTTGTCATTTTTCCTTCTAAACAAGATTCACAAGTTGGTAGTGCCTCCACTTTCAACGAACTTAAAGTTCCATCCTTGACCAACCTGGAAATTCTGTTTAGATTTATATGACCCAAACGCAAGTGCCACAAATATGTTTCACTCAATTCAGAAGAACGTTTTCTCTTACTTGGTAAAATCAACATTATTCAGTTCTTTAGGTGGTAACGGTTTAGGAATAGAGTCAACAAGAAAAAGACCATTAATCAATGTAGCCGAAGAGAGATAATGCTTATTGTGAGTAATAACACATTTATCAATGTCTTGACAATTAAAATCATAACCATCTCTCATAGCGCTAGAAACCGAAATTAAATTCCTTCTAACGGAAGGTACATATAATGTGTCTTTTAAGGCTAAAACTCTACCACTACCAAACGAAATACTAATATTTCCTAATGCTAAAGTTGGGGCTGCTGAACTGTCTGCTTGATAAACATTGATTTCTCCTTTATTTAGCCCGTTACCTGAAACCCCTGCAAATAAGTGCTGATATGATTAGTGGCTCCCGAATCTACACACCATGACATGGTAGAAACAAATTCTAAAAATGTTTCAACGACAAGTAGATGTAAATCACCTGGTTTATTTTTCAGCTTGGCCAGATAAGTTGGACGCTGCTTCTTATGATACCCGGGCTGCTTGCAGGGATAACACTTGCCCTTAGCCTTTTTCACACCAGCAGTCGCGCCACCAACAGAGGGTTTTTGAGCCTTTTTCTTTTTCTTCCCGCCTCTCGGTTTAGAAGAAGTACCTGCCTCAAAATTCAATGCCAGGAGAGGAGCTTGGGACTTTATAATAGTCTCTGCCAACTGCAGTTCCTTCAGCAATTTCGCAAGAGACAAATCCATTTTGTTCATGTTATAATTCAGGTGAAACTGCTGAAAACTGTCATACAAAGTCTGCAGGATCATTTCAACATGCGTGTCCTTATCAATGTTAGCTCCAACGACCTCCAGTTCATTCAGAAGACATCATCTTCAGGACATGGTCCTTTAACGATGAACCTTCAACCATTTTGGTATTCAAAAGGGCTTTCATGGCAGTCTGCTCAGCCGCACGATTCTGATCTCCGAACATTTCTTTGAGATTTTCCAGAATGTCATAAGAAGACTCCATCGACTGATGCTGATGTTGCAGAACATTCGACATGGATGCCAAAATATAATACCGCGCCATCTCATCAGCCTTAATCCATTTCTGGTAAGCCTTTTGTTCATCATCTATGGCATCATCTCCAGGTTTTTATGGACACACCTCATCAAGCACAAATTTGTACTCTTCAGCAATTAGAACTATATCCAAATTTCGTTTCCAATCAACATAATTTGGACCCTCAAGTTTGTTTTAGGTAAGAATGGCAGTAGGGGGTCTGAAAGCAGTCATTGTCAATCTGGGAGACATTAGATATTTAAATGATCAAATCAGTTTGTATTATGGACATTAAAATTCAAAAAATATTATATATATACAATCTATGAACCTTGAACAACAAATTTCGATGAGAAATAAGCTATTCTTGCAATATACATATATAATGACTGGTTTTCACTCCATAAACTTAAGCAGGTCAAACTCATACGGAGAGTAAACTGTTAATTAAAGCCAAGTGAATATCAACATTCAACATATATTAGCTCCATCGAACCAACATGCATACTCAGATGGAGAGCAAATACAAATAATCAAGGACTAGTATAACATAGTTATTATTCATAATATTTTTATACGATATGGAAGAAGACCTATGTCAACGTGTAAAAATATAATCTCACTAATTTTTAAGCCCGGAGACCAAGGGAATTGATCCCCACAATTACTGGAATTAAAAACAACTAACAAAAAAATTCAAAATTTTAGAAAAACAGCAAAAACACCATCCAAACGACCCCGAAAGCCCAAAAAATGGCTTCAATCAAATCCATGAGTATTGCTCGCTGGGCCGTTTTGCATGGACCTGCCAAATTTTAGGTCAATCGGAGTTCGTCAACTTTTTGACCTCCGATTTTCTGCCCTAATTCGGCAAAACTTGCTTTTCCGTTTTATATGATAAAATTAAAATTTCAGATTATTCTAACTCAAATCACCAATATTAAAAGGATACATCAAGTTTTTAGAATAATCTATATTACCCATAACAGATAATCACACCAAAAACAATGCAGGTTTTCAGAAAAACAAACTTTGCATGTAATTCAAAACTTGCATATAGAACATGATATTTATCCTTATAGTTTATTCTAATTATTTAATTAGACGTGAGTAGGCTCTGATACCAATTGATAGAATATATACCACAGCGGAAGCAATAACAGAATCTTATTAACATGTAATCTAAACAACTAGCGCGCATGGAGATTTTAGCATTACCTCTTCAAGCGTAAACACAACAAATCTATGTCGTTCTCCAGTTCCTCGGTTGAAAAAGCACCAGCAGCTTTCCACAGTCTTCTAATGTATTACCCAAATAATAACCGTAAATAGAGAATTTTGGGTGGGCAAAATTCTAGTAGAAACCGCAGTCAGAATTGTGTCAAAAACGTCCAGCCCCTATATGCATATATAAAGCTGCATTTTTTAGGTCAAAACCGTTTTCAAAACCTGTTAGGTTTCCTTCTCCCACTAATGGACGGGTTCCACAATTTCTTTTTCAGTCAGTAATAGTTTCCACTATTTTCTATTATTTAGGCACAGTATGGACCACCAAATTTAATTAACAAGGCTTCCTATTATGATATTATTTTCGAAATTATAAAATTAATTTCCATCATAAAAAATTACGAATTATTCCACTAAAAATTTATAATTGCACTCCTTAGTTCAATTTCGAAATTCTTCCATAAAACCTTATTTAACTCCCCATGTTAAGATTATGATACTAATCAATCAAATTAAATTACTGACTATTTAATTTATCGATTACTTCCTTTAGACTTACACATTAACTTATTTCATGCGTCGGATACAAAATAAATCGACCGGGTTTACACATGAAAACTTATAAGCTTTCATAAAGGAGTATCATCAATCTCAAAATCGAGACATGGATTCCATCAACTAATTATTAGTTCGCCAATGTATATCAATGTTATCCAATTTACCCGGCTTATTGACTCGCGAAAGAATCTCGCCTTTTAATAAATCAAAACAACAAGTGACATACACAGCTAATAATAATTATATCAGGATTAAGAGTATAAGTACATTAAATGGACTAGAGAAATTATTTTATAACGTCAGTATAAAATACTCATCTCTACTTGATCCGTTCAATATATACAAAATGTATTAACACAAGAAGTTGGAATTAAACCATTCCTATAATCAAGATAAATTATATTTAATATTATGCTACAATCATTCCGGTGATTTTTTTAATTCCATCATTAGATTGTCAACATTAACTTTTATGTCTTACATGAACCGATGATTTAATTTCCGTGTATAAGCTAAACTCTATACACTAAATCATCTACTATGTAAGTAATGGACGCACAAACCAATACATGATCTATTTAAAACATACTTTGTTGAATTTAAACAAGTAAATAAATAATTGTTCATAAAGAAGACGATAACAATACGCATGACTTATAGTATATTAACACAGTCACGTCCCAAACTACCCCCTAGACATGACTGACACCCAGCTAACACCACCTGCAAGGCGAATTATTCTTTCTTAGCTTAGCCATTAATTTACAATATTTGATTAATTAAATAAGTATCGAAATAATCTGATAACTATTACGAACAATTAATATCTCAAAATATAAGATTAACATTCTAATCCAAATCCCACACTAGATCATGGAGCATCTAAGAGAATTACAAAAGACCTTATATGAATAAATGACAAAAACTCTTTGGGCAGCCTGCAGCCTTCACGAACAATACGACGGCTCACCTTAATGACATAATCAACTATAGCGAACTCGTCGGCTACAAGCTCCATCTTCACCAATAGTATATGCATCGGTATGCAGGTAAGGAGTGAGTTATACTTAAATATAACTCAATAAGATCATCGACCCGCCACTCTGAATACCTCTGGAACAAGTGTTAGAAAATACAAACACACAAAGAGCACAAAAATAATATGCTTAGAAATTCTTTCACCATATAATTACTCTATAAGGTCCAAACAATTATTCAATAACAACACTATTTATATCCCAACACAATCTACAGTAAAGACTTGTCATTAACGGCAGTGCAGGAAATTAACCAAACACCCCGACGAGTCCACGGCGGCATATGTAATGCCCCAAATTTTATAACTGCGACATATATAATGCCCCAAATTTTATAACGGCGGGATACACAATGCTTCAAATTTTATAACAGCAGCATACACAATGCCACAAATATTATATCGGCAGCATACATAATGCCCCAAATTTATAACGGCAGCATACACAATGCCCCAAAATATGTTACGGCAGTGAAGGAATAAATTCTAACGCCCCAACAACATTGCATGGGACTACGCCACATCACACCACATCACAAATTTCTCATTAAATAATTTTAGCTTTTTACAAAATCTATATATTTGCAGCTGGTCAATGACCACCGATTCTGTCAAGCGCACGCTTGTCCAACACATGGACCGGGTAGAAAAAAATACTTTCAAAAGGGATTTTGGAAAAGCAAGCATCCAAAGCTTAAAGTCTCACTTACCTTGCGAGCAGGAAGTCACTTAACCTTGTAACATTCAAAACACCAATCAAACGGTCTCCACTGGTCTTAATCTCCAGGCGGTTTTTGAAATTTCAATTTGAACGACTGATGCCTCTCACTTAGCTACTGGACAAACTAGGCAACCAAAGCAATAACGTTTCTTTAATTATCAATCCCTTCCTTAATGATTTCACGTCTGAAAGAAAACATAATAATCTCTCCAGTTTCCCTTGGAAGTGCGCCGCTGTTAATCTTCCAAAAATCCCTTCTTTGTTTGAATTCTCTTCTTCAATAGTAAACAAAGACATTCCCTATCCATATATATTAACCTTATTGTTTGGCTAAAGAGTTATTTGAATACTTGAATAGCTCTAAAACAATAAAAATATAATATGGGTTATTGGAATCAAGGGTAATATGATTTAGAGAATGTAAAATGATCAAGATCTGTGATTATAATGTAAATTAATCACGATATAAAATCAATAAGATAAATAGTAGACTTTTTGCACAAGGGAGAGAGAGAGAGAGAGAGAGAGAGAGAGAGAGAGAGAGAGAGAGAGAGAGAGAGAGAGAGAGAGAGAGAGAATAAGATAGAGACATAGTTGTATATTTTCAATAGTGAAATGCACATAGTTCTTTACAAAGGGAAGGTCCACTTTATATACTAAGGGACCTTCCTCGAAATAATACAAAAAAAGTACAAGGGTTGGTGGCCTCGGTATACGAGTGTTAGAGCTTGATGTGACATCGCAGCGAGTCATGTCACTCGGTCTATTTATTGACTGAGGCTGGCCTTGCTTGAGTCGACCATAATGAGGCCGCTTTCTACATCCTCGTATGTACATAATATACGGGCGTAGGAAACCAAATTTGCCCAATGCAGATAGTCTCTCCGTCTATTGGGGACGTTGTCGATATGCGTCTCCAATGGACGGAAATTCATGCTCGACCTCCATGGAAATTTGGCCGTTCCTGTTGATACCCCTGTAAGAGGTGTGCTCATATGTGAAGAGGTCAAGCCGTTGACTTATTACCCCCTTTTTGGAGTTCCTTTTTTAGGAAGACGTCATCGATCACGTACATGATCATTACCTCTGCTCCCGAGACGGTTCAGGTTGTGACGTGATGTTTGGGTTTCCTGCGCCGGTTTTCGAATCATGCCCTTCTAATTTATGTGTTCCTTTTCTTATAAATAGAGGGAGAGTTGAACTAGATTCCTCTTCGATCCTTTTCTGAGAGTGTTTTCCCAATCTCTTTTTGGTGCTTGTTCTTATTTCTTCTCTGAAATTTTCGTTCTTAGGAATCGAACTTGTGACACAAAATAACTTTTTCTTATACCTTATGCTATGGCTAAATGTCGTCATGATGATACTAGGACCAAGGACGTTGCTTCCACTAGGGCTTCGTCATCCTCAGATGACGAGGAGGCCGAGGAAGTTTTTGTTCCGCTATCAACGACCAACTTGCTTGCAATTGATATGAGCAAAAGGAGTGACTTTAAGAACAAGTGTAAACTCCCTCCCTGGGAGCATAGTGAGTTGATGCCGTACCACTTGGCCTATCTCAGGAAATCGTACAATATTCCTGATCATGTTGACATGGTCCCAGCGGGGCTAGACCATGCCAATGTGCCTAAGACCCGGTGCTGCGCTTTTTATGAGTACACCTCCGAATTGGATATAGGCTCCCGCTTTATCCTTTGGCGGAAGAGCTGTGTCACTGGTTCAGGGCGTGCCCAGACCAACTTACTCCGTACGCCTTGAAGGTGTGCATGGTACTTTCCATCTATACGGCAAAGGCTGGGAAAGGGTGACCGTTCATCATCTGCTACAAATGTTCAATGCAGGCAAGAAGAGCTTTGTGTCGCAGGTGGACGACAAGGCCAACCGTAAATTCTGGACGAGATTTTTTTCTACGTGCGTACCAAGCACCTTGTGTCCCACCCTGAAGGGTTTCCGGAGGTGTAGAACGATGCATGTAAGTATTACTTCGCGTAGCCTTTACCACGGCGACCTCACCTTGCTGGTTTTCACCGTCGAAAAATTCCTTTTATTTTTATGCAGTGACAGCTCGCCCTTCTCGAAGGGTTGATGTCATTAGTTCGTGGGTGCAAGCGTTGATACCGTTTGCAGAAGAGTGCCGTTCTTGGCCCGAATTCCTTAGGCTCTACGTCCCGGCAGGTAAACTCCCTACCTAATTTTTGTTATGGTTTGGGGGCTCCCATATCTTTCTTGCCCGTATCATACGTGTTTTGGTAGGTTGGGATGCCTCTAAGAAGGCACATTAGAAGAAAAAGAAGTAGTAGAAGAATAAGAAGACTGTGGCCGGTCCTTCTAGGATGGTATCTGATCCTGAGGAGGATCTAGTCTTTGTTGGCACGTCTAGGGGCAGTACTTCGCCTCCCTCATGATAGGAGGTTACATTAGAAACCGCTCCAGAGATAGTGCCTGAGGCCGTGATGGGGGGTCGCACCTGAGGCAACACCCATGGAGATGCTGACGACGATTCTTGGGATTGCCCCATAGGGACGTCTACTGCTGAATCGACTCCCTCTATGCCCGCTCTGCATCCCATGGAAGGGGACCGTGACGAGGGAGACATTGGAGAGGAGGCAGCGTCGGATTCTTACAGGCAATGCCGTGGCTACCCAGACGAGGAATATTAAGCCATTCCGCCCTGAATCAAGGCTGGTTTTTATGGCACAGGCCATTCGCTTGGGGGGGGCAGTTCTTAGGAGGGAGGCCTTGGATAGAAGGAGCGAAGGCATCGACATGGCGGGCCCGGGGGCCTCCACGGAGAACGCGGGAAGAGGAGGTGGGTCCTTGGACCGGGTGGAGATGGTGGCCGGCCAGTTTTCTTGTCGCATAGTTTTCCAAGTCACTATATTCTATTGGAGAATTGCAAGGAGGCGACCACCAGTTTGATGCTCTTGTGTGCTAGCGCCGAGCGTGCGACTCTAGCAGATCTTAGCGACAAAGTCTTGGCCGAAAGGGTGGCAGGTGCGGCCTTACAGGTACGCCTTTTCCTTGCTTGAAGACCTTTATTTTTTTGTTAGTGGAGTATGATTTTCCCCGTTCTTATTTAGTTTATTTTCCAGACTCTTGTCCTTGAGGTGGAGAGGGATCGACAACGGAAGGAGAAGATGGACAGATACAATAGGTGGTACAGAAGTATAGCAGGACGCGCGAGGTGCACCGGACCTTGGCCGATATGTATAAGCAGGACCCTAACTTTTGGGTGGTTCGGGAGGGCCTCGTGGAGTCCAAGGAGTAGTTGAAGAAAAGAGTGGCCGAGCTAGAAAAGGTTGATGAACAGCTCATGGCCGTTGTTGCTCGGGTCGCGGAGATGGAGTTTCTAATTCAGGCCAAGGACGAGGAGCTGTAGCTTGGCCATGTGGTGGCGAAGGAGGCGGCAGAATTATGCACCCGGGTTGCGGATTTAACGGAAGAACTCAATGCCACGAAGGCCGAGGCCGAGGAGATCAAGCTAGCTCTTGCATAAGCCGATACGTCTCGTGAAGCACAGGAGATGTCAGTGTATGCGGAGGCCAGGCTGGTCATGCTTGAGGAATTCCTGGCGGCTGGTCGAGCATTTGAAGCAGAAGTTGAGAGCCAGTGCCAATTGATTAGAGTCGCTTGAGAAGCGGCCGACTATAGTCCCGAGTCGCCGTCCCGGGAGGGGGGCAACTCTGTAGATGTCAATGATTTGGAATCCAACTCTTGGATTTCCAATGCGTACCCTCCTGGAAATGAGGACGGGCCACCTGAAGGCCAGGCCGGGCGGGATAAGTAGTGGACTTTTAGGGTGTTTGTAAATATGCCTGTAAATAGTGATATTTGTATCATGGGTGTTTGACCCCTTTGATAAAAACATATAATCTTTGTTGTAAGTAATCTTTTCTACTTTTTGGCACATTTTTGTACTTCTTTACCGTAGCTACGTAGAACTTGACGGCCATAGCCGTGTAGAAATGATGGCCTTAGCCATATAAAGTTCGATGACCTTATTCATTTAAATTTGATGGCCTTAGCCATGTAGAATAATGGCCGTAGCCTGACGGCCTTAGCTATATAAAATAATGGCCGTAGCTTTGTGAAAATGATGGCCATAGCCATGTAATATATTGGCCGTAGCCATATAAAATAATGGTCGTAGCCTTGTGAAAAGGATAGCCATGGCCATGTAAAATAATGGTCGTAGCCTGATGGCCTTAGCCATAAAAAATAATGGCCGTAGCCTTGTGAAAACGATGGCCATAGCCATGTAAAATAATGGCCGTAGCTGATGGCCTTAGCCATATAAAATAATGGCCATAGCCTTGTGAAAACGATGGTCATAGCCATGTAAAATAATGGTCGTAGCTTGATGGCCTTAACCATATAAAATGATGGCCGTAGCCTAAAACGATGTCCATATCCATGTAAAATAATGGTCATAACCTGATGGCCTTAGCCATATAAAATAATGGCCGTAGCCTCGTGAAAACGATGGCCATAGCCATGTAAAATAATGGATGTAGCCTGATGGCGTTAGCCATATAAAATAATAGCAGTAGCCTTTTCATTCATTTGGAGATGGCCGTAACCTTTTAATTCATCTGGAGATGGCCCTAGCCTTTTCATTCATTTCGAGATGGTCGTAGCCATTCTATACATCTGGAGATGACACTAATCCAGTCCCTGTAACATGTCTGGTTTGGAGAGTACATGGAGAGGCGGACATGATGCACTTGTGCTGCAAACATCTCCAGGTGACCCCTTTGCCCCTCATTAAAAACATTTCGAGAAAACCCAATTGGGAATAAATTCGGGTAAGGGAAAAAGAGTACGACTTAGGTGACATCCTTTTAGAAGTGGAAATGTTTGAGGTGAGCGACGTTCCAGTTGTTTTGGAGTGTCTTTCCTTCCATTGTCTCTAGTTGGAATGCTCATTTCCCGGCCGCCGCCGTAATTTTGTAGGGTCCATCCTAGTTTGTGTCCAATTGCCCTTCATCGGGTCTTTTGAGGCCAAAGTATTGTCTTTGAGGATGTAATCCCCTACTTTGAGTGGCCTTATTTTTGCCCCTTTTTTGTAATATCTTTCTACTTGTTGTTTTTGGGCTACCATACTGATATGAGCCATTTCTCTTCTTTCTTCGGCTTCATCAAGATCTTGGAGTCTGCTGATGTCGTTTTATGTCTCGCTGGTGTGTGAATACCTTAGGCTCGCCTACTTCAACAAGTATGACAATGTCGGTTCCATAAACCAGAGATTAGGAGGTTTCCCCGGTACTGGACTTGGGTGTGTTTCTGTGTGCCCACAAGACTTCGGGTAGCAGTTCCGGACATAGCACCTTGGCATCTTCGAACTTCTTTTTTAGTATCTTTTTTAGTATGACCGTTGGTGGCGGGGTGATATGGTGTGGACAGTATTCTTTTGATGCGCCATTTTTTGAAGAACTCGGTTGTTTTCTGACCGATCAACTGGCGCATGTTGTCGCAACTGATTTCTTTGGGGATGCCAAAACGGCATATGATATTCCTCCATATGAAGGTGACGACTTCTTGTTCGCGTATTTGTGCGTACGCACCTGCTTCCACTCACTTGGAGAAATATTCAGCTAAAACAAGTAAAAATCGTACATTTCCTCGTCCTGAGGGTAGCGGGCCGATTATATCCATTCCCCACTTGATGAATGGCCAGATGGAGTTGACGGAATGGAGGGGCTCTCTTGGTTGGTGTATCATTGGGGAGAACTTTTAGCATTGATTGCAATTCAGCTGCTTCTTTCTTCATGGTGGGCCAGTAGTATCCGGCGCATATGATGCACCTCACGAGGGCGCGGTTGCCAGTGTGGGCGGTGCAATGTCCTTCGTGTACGTCTTCAAGTATCGGTCTTGTTTGTTGTGGCCCTAAGCACTTGGCTAAGGGACCACCGAACATCCTTTTATAAAGGTCGTTGTTGACCATGTAGTATCGGGCAGCCTGTATGCGAAGCTTTTTTGCCTTTTTTTATCGGGGATAGTATCCCGTCCTGCGAATAAGATACGAACTAGTTGCGCCAGTCCCAAGTCAGGCTTAAGGAAAATACCTCGGTGTGGTCAATAGCTGAGTGGAGGAGTGTGACCACACTTTCTTTGTTGTTATTTTTGGTGGCAGCAACCAACTTTGCCAGGCCGTCCGCTTCTGTGTTCCGTGCTCTGGGAATTTTTTCGAAGCGGCACTCGTAGAATGTAGCCCTCAGTTTGTGGATTTGTGACTGGTACTTTTGCAACCTCTGTACTTCGATTTGATAGGTCCCAGCGATCTGTTTTACCACGAGCTGGGAGTTGCAGTGGAGGAGGATTCGGGGAGCCCCATACTTGGTGGCAGTTTCATGCCTGCTATAACGGCCTCGTGCTCGACCTCATTGTTAGTCATTTTCGGGCATCGTATGGACTGGAAAATTGTTTTACTCGTGGGGACCTAAAGAACGAGTCCCAGCCCCAATCCCGATGCATTGGCGGCGCCGTCCATATAAAGGACCCATAGGTTGTTTCGGAGGACGCGCATTGTGCCTCGAGTTCTGGCTTTGGCAAGACTTCCGCGCTGAATTCGGCGATAAAGTCAGCTAAGATTTGCGACTTGATGGCGGTTCTTGGAAGGTACGTAATATCATGCTCGCTGAGCTCGACGGCCCATCTGGCGAGTCACCCTAAGAGTTCGGGTTTGTGTAGGACGTCCTCAGAGGGAAGATCGTCACTACCCTTATGGGATGGCACTGGAAATAGGGTTATAGCTTCCGTGTAGCTACTACGAGTGCTAAGGCTAATCTCTCAAGGTGGGGATATCGGGTTTCGACGTCCACTAAAGTTTGCTAATATAATAAATAGGAGATTGCATACATTTATTTTCGCGCACCAAGACGGCGCTGACTGCGATCTCTGATATGGGTAAATATATTAATAATGGTTCACCGGGGTTGGATTTTACCAGTAGGGGTGGTGATGATAAGTATTCTTTTAATTCTTCAGAGCTTCTACACAATCTCCGTTCCACTGCAGTCCCTGGTCTTCTTTCAATGCACCAAAAAACTTGTGGCACCTGTTGGAGGAGCGTGAGATGAACCGAGAAAGGGCGGCTATCCGGCCCGTTAATTTCTACACCACCTTCTTGCTGCTCAGCGTTTCTGGGATGGCTTCAATGGCCTTGATCTAGTCAGGGTTGACATCGATGCCCCTTTGTGATACCAAAAATCCCAGGAAGTTTCCCGAAGCTATTCCAAGAGTCAGTTTCATGCCGCACTTCCTTAATATTTTGAAGGCTTCCTTCAGGTGGGTGAGTTGTTCTTCCCTTTTTGATGACTTGATCAACATGTCATCGATGTAGATCTCCATTGTTTTGCCAAGTTGTTCTTTGAACATTGCCGTCACCATCCTTTGGTAAGTGGGCCCTGCGTTCTTGAGCCCCAAGGGCATTACTTTATAGCAATACGTCCCCTGGTGACTGATGAAAGTTGTCTTCTCCTAATGTTCTTTAGCCATCATGACCTGATTGTAGCTGGAATACGCATCAAGGAAGCTTAGTAGCTCATGGCCTGCCATTGCGTCTATCAGCTGGTCAATGTGGGGTAGCGGGAATGAGTCTTTCGGACATGCTTTATTTAGGTCAGTGAAATCTACACACATCCGCCACTTCTCATTTTTCTTTTTGACCATCACGACGTTGGCGACCCATTCCGGGTACTTGAATTCCCTGATGGAGCTATTAGCTAGCAGCTTGTGTACTTCTTCGCTCACTGCTTCGTTGATGGCGGCGTTGAATTTTATTCTTACCTGCCGCACGGGCGGGTGCATTGGGTCGATGTTGAGTTTGTGGGAGGCAATTTCTCGTGGAATTCCCGGCATATCTGCATTGGAAAAAATGAATTGGTCCGCATAGTTAGATAAAAATTCACGGTACTGACCTGGATTTGATAGGCCGTGGCCTATGTAAGATTTCTTTGCGGGGTCGCTGCTATTTAACTGGACGGGGTAGAGTTCTTGGACCATAGCCTTTCTAGCCTCGACGTCCTCGGGATCTTTGTTGGCGTTCTCTGTCGAATGGACCTTTGTCCCCGACAGGACTGATTGTTATGCTTTAGCACTTGCTCCCTTGAGCTGCTTGGTGTGCGTATAATCCTGAGCTATTTTATAGCATTCTTGGGCAGTACGGGGCTCTCTCTTTATGCTGTGCACTCCCCATGGGGTTGGGAATTTGATCACTTGATAGAAACAGGAGGGGACGACTCGCATGGCATGTATCCATGGGCGTCCAATAATGGCGTTGTATGCCGTTTCTTGATGAACACGTGGAAAGTGGTTTCCACCGTAACCCCTCCTGCCAGAATGGGTAGCATCACCTCGCCTGAGGTTGTTTCAACTGCATTATTAAAACCTGTTAGTGTTACGCAGCGTGGGATTATTTTATCCTCGAGTCCCATGAGTGCAAGGACTCTTGGATGAATGATACATGCGCCGCTTCCATCTTCGACCATGAACCTTTTAACATTAGTATCTACTATGCATAAAGTAATAACTAAGGCGTCATAATGAGGAAAACACAAACCGTCGGCATCAGACTTATCGAAGGTGATACTATCTTCGAAGTCGTCATACCGTTCCTGAGCGATGGTTCGCTTCAGCTTGTGGGTGGTGGTAAATTTGATGTGGTTGATCACCGAATTGTTTCCGTCTCCAATGATAATGTTGATGGTGCGTGTTGGTGAGGGCGGCCTTGGTGGGCCATGGTGTTGTTCCTACCCGTGTGTGAAGTTGAGCTTTCCTTTGTCGCTAAGCAGTTCTTTCAATAACCCTTGGTTTAGCATGCGAACCACCTCCTGTTGGAGACCTATGCTCTCCTCCGTTCTGTGTCCCCGTTCTTGGTGGAACTCGCATAGGGCGTTTGACTTTCTGGTGGTGGGTTCGGGCTTCATCTTTGCTGGCCATTGTACTTTATTTCCCAACTTCTCTAGTGTGTACACTACTTCTGAAGGAGATACACAAAAGATATGTGCAGATAATGAAGGGGGCATACCTATGTCGTTCCTTAGTGGGGCGACATGTCGTTGCAAGGCGTCTTCATTCCTCAGGGGTGGCGGATGCGAGGACCTAATGTATGGTTGGTGTCTTTCCCTGTTGAGGCATGGGGCTTGCTCCCGCCTTCCTCGTTGCGCCGGTCCCTTCGGATTTCTGGGTGCACCATCGTCAACCGTCAGGTTGGGGCGTTAATATCGTCATCATCGCCACATACCTCGGTGCAATAGGCGTTGTGTATTTCTTCCCAGGTGGTGGGGGATATTTCAGAAGACAGCTGAGTAGTTTCTTGGTCACCCTAGAGCCATATCTGCTGAGCCCGTTCTGAAAGGCCGCAACTGCCATGCCTTCGGATACGTTTGGTAGGTTCATTCTAACCCTGTTGAATATGGCTAGGAACTCCCTGAGTCCTTCTCTTGGGGTCTGTCGTACAGCAAAAATGTCGTTGACCCGTGCTTCCGTCTTCCTTGCCCCTGCATGGGCGGTGGTAAATTTATCCTCCATCTTCTCAAATGTGCTGATGCTTTTGGCCGGTAGCTGTGAGTACCACGTTAGGGCCCCTCATGTCAGTGTTTCGCCGAACTTCTTCAGAAGTACAGATGGTACTTGTTCTTTTGATAGATCGTTGCCTTTGACGGCTGTGACATAGTGGATTAAGTGATCCTCGGGATTGGTGGTCCCGTCATATACTTTCAAGTAGGGGCATTTTGAAGGTTTTTGGGATGGGGTATGGAGCGGCCCCTTCCGTGTAGGGTTGTTCAACAAACCTCCCCATGTCTCGCTTTGGCAGTAACTTAGGCGCACCTGGGATTTTATCCACCCTTTCTTGGTGCTCCTTCATCTGGTCGTGGAGCGACCTGTTCTCATTTTCCATTTCTTCCATCTTTTTTAGGATGGCCGTGAGTGTACCGTCGTTAGCTTGGACATCGAGGGGTACGTTATTTGTTCTCGTGACCTCGAGCTCGTCCTCGGCTGCGACATGATCTGTTGCTGGGGTGCATCTGTCATTTTGAGGCGGCTTCTTAGCTAGACTGCTCAGATTGTTTGTCCGCCACTCTTCTATTAACCTTTTTATCTCCGGGGGGTGCTTTCTTAGTTGTAGATGTTGAAGCTTCTCTTCTCGTGGTACCACCAAATCTTCTGATGAGGAAGGTAGGGCTTCCACGCCTATCAAGGTACTGGGGGTTGTGTGTAGGGCATCTTCTTCGGTAGTCGTGTTGAGAATGCCTGTGAGATATGTTCTAACCTCCAAGATAGCTTTCATTCTTGCGTTTTTCTCAGCCATTTTAGGTTGTAGAGAGTGGTTTTTTCAAAGGATCTTTAGAAACAAACTACGACTTTGATTCTCGAAATCCCCATAGACGGCACCAAATTGTTTGGCTAAAAAGTTATTTGAATACTTAAATAGCTCTAAAATAATCAAAAATAATATGGGTTAATCGAAATCAAAGGTAATATGATCTAGAGAATGTAAAATGATCAAGATCTGTGATTATAATTAAATGAATCGAGATATAAGAGCAATAACATAAATAGTAGACTTTTTGCACAAGGGAGAGAGAGAATCAGATAGAGAGAGAGTTGTATATTTTCAATAGTGAAATACACATAAGTCTTTACAAAGGGAAGGTCTCATTTATATACTAAGGGACCTTCCTCGAAATAATACAAAGAAAGTACAAGGGTTGATGGCCTCGGTATACGAGTGTTAGAGCTTGATGTGACGTCGCAGCGAGTCATGTCACTCGATCCGTTTGTTGACTGAGCGGCCTTGCTTGAGTCGACCATAATGAGGCCGCTTTGTTCATCGAGACATATATAAATAATATACGGGCGTAGGGAATCAAATTTGCGCAATACACTTATGCTTCTCAACGTTGCCAACAAAGGAATAACGGGTCTGGCCCATTTTTAAACCTTTAGGAATTAACCAAAATCTCATATAAAGCCAACCAATTGTGTAAATTATAAATTTGACCTCTAGCCAGTTAATTATTTTATTTATCTCACACTTAAATATTATATACATAGACTATTAACGTAAGAAACTCTAATTAAGACAATAGCTCAATGGTCCTTATTAATTAAGGACTCAAAATATTGTACACAAAATTTGACCTAAAGTTTTATCATACACAGAATAATATTGTACATGATGTTAGGAGCTCCTCAATCACAGAAAAATAGTCCTTGTTGTTACTAGGGAATGACAGCTTCTTTTTTCCCTCATTCTACATGTTACTTCCAACGTTCATTGGAAGCTAACTCTTTCTCCTCATCCTTTTTTCTTATGCAGATCATTCTTGTCATTTTTGTCATCCTCCTCCTGGAGGAATTGAAAGGGATCATGGGAGTAAGACTCATAAAAAAAAAGGGATTTTCATAAATACTACATCATTATTATGTAGTATTTATCGGTTTATGTATTTTCTGTATGCTTTGATCAAGTTCCTACAACCAAGGAATCGGCAACAAATGCATTCCAATCCAGCTCCTGTATGTGGTTGCAGTGAATTAATAGTACATGAAAGTACATCTCATCTTTTCAGCTAAAAATATTCCTGGGACATATTACATGTTAGCTAATTCTAACTATATTCTCTTTGTTATCAGAAAATTCATTCAAGAAACAGTATCATCTTACCATGGAATAGCTTCTTTCTTTCTCTTTTCCTTTTTAAGACATCACTACAAGTAATTCTGGTTTCCAAATTAATGTATTATAGGAAGGGAGAAAGGAGACAAAGAAGGAAATGGTGTAACTATATCCCTTGATTGAAGCTACAAATAATAGATTGAGAGCCCTTTAAGGTGGATTGTATATATTTTGTAAACAAAATTTTTTATGCCAGTTAATTAGCTAAACATAAACATTTTTTAAGGTTAATAAAATTTTAAATAGTGTATAATCATAAAAAAATCCCATATAATAATGGTACACTTATATTTTATTATTTTGTCGTTTGTCTTTGCAGTCTATCATCTAAATAAATGGCTCCGAAGTTATAGACCCATTGGTATGGATGAACCTTTACTAAAATAAAATTGAGACACTTTTAAGGTGCAAGTAGCAGAGATGAGGATGTTGAGGTGAATGTGCGGGCATACAAGGATGAATAAGATTAGGAATAAAGTTATTCGAGAGAGGGTGGGTGTGGCGACCATGGAAGACAAGATGCGGGAAGCAAGACTCAGATAGTTCGGCACATTCAGAGGAGGAGCACTGATGCACCGGTAAGAAGTTGTGAGCGACTGGAGGTGTTGGGCACGAGGAGAGGTAGAGGGAGACATAAGAAATATTGGAGAGAGGTGATCAGGCAGGACATGACGCGACTTAGGATTACTGAGGACATGGACTTTGACAGGGGATTGTGAAGGTCGAGCATTAAGGTTTTAGGTTGGGGGAGGAGGGGTGTTAGGAATATTTCTATAGCGCGCTAGAGTGAGATTAGACAGTTAGTAGTTAGGCTTAGAATCAGCTACTGATGTAGGGCTTTATATTATAGATATTAGTATACTTTCCTCTTTCTTGTATTTTTTATATTGTTGTTATTTTATTATTTATGTTATGTTGTGTATTTTATGTTATTTATTATGAGTTCATTGCTAGTACTAATATATCGCCACTTGTTTTTGTCACATGTTTCCTTCTTGAGCCGAGGGTCACCTGGAAACAGCCTCTCTGCCCTTCGGGTAGGGGTAAGGTCTGCGTACATATTACTCTCCTCATACCCACTTGTGGGAATACACTGGGTTGTTGTTGTTACCCAAGTTTTATGGGATTTAGCCCGGGTCCTTTTGGCCCAGTCAAAGAGTAGAGGTGGCCCCAAAAAAAAAGGGAATCTTACATAAATATCCTAGATCTTACCAACCTCTAACCATTAATCATAGACTTATCAAATCTAGCCAAACACATATAAAAATTAAAAACCCCAATAAATAAGATTCTTTCTCTTCAAGAATCATACGCAAAGATTTCCTTTCACATTTTAAAGTGTGATTAGCGATATTAGGTGCAAGAGGGAAAGGAAATTTCATGGATGAGGCAACAAATAAGGTTTTGAAATACAACACTATATATATAATACAAGATTCCAAAAATCTAAGCAAAAAAGGATGACTCAATGGGTATGGTTGAAATTTACTAAAAACATATAGATGAGTCAATATACAAACTTTGAGGAAGATTGGAGGTGGTTTGAATTGATTTGGTATCAAAATTCATGGTTAAATTCGAGTTCAATTTTTTTCTATGACACATGTATCAAACATGTATCACGCATGTATCTCGCACACTAGTATATATGGATATACATGCGATACACATTTGATATAAATATGATACCTATGTGATACATAAATAAAACACAGTGTGACGCATATCATTTTTGTTGTTCATCTTCTACTTCAAATTTTCAATTCAAACCACCTCAAAACTCCACCAAATCATACCAAAAGAGATTCAAGCTCCTTAAGATGTACCCAATCTATTCTAATAACACCACTCAAAAGAAAGCAAAAATTTAACGTTTTTGCTACAAATAACTAATTGGCTAATATTAGTAATATTTGGCTAATATTAATAATATTTTATGAATTGACCGATTCTTGTAATTATGGGTGTTCATAAAAATCCAAAAAATCGAACCAAACCGAAAACCAAATCAAACCGACCAAAAAAATCGATACTTTTTGGTTTGGTTTGGATTTGGTTTTAAATTTTAAAAACTGATCACATTTGGTTTGGTTTTGGTTTTAATCAGAAAAAAATTGAATCAAACTGACAGTAGGAGAAGCTATTCTAAATTTATTATTACATATATATATATATATATATGTATGTATATATTTTTTATATAAAACTTCAAAAAATTAATGGTAAATGTTAAATAGTTTGTACTTTTAGTATAGTTCTTTACCTTTAAAAACTGATCACATTTGGTTTGGTTTTGGTTTTAAATAGTTTTTGACTGAATTATTATCAATATATCTTGGTAAATAATCGATTTCTCAAAGGGAAATTGATTTGATTGTGTTACGTTGAAAATGTGGTCACCGGAATATGTGTTGGTAGTGTATGTCTTATATTTAAGAAAAAACCGAAACATAACCGGAAAAACCAAAAGACTGACAAAATCCGACATAAACCAAATCGAGAAATAACTGACTTAATTGGTTTTGTTTGGTTCTAATATTTGAAAAACCGACTTACTTGGTTTGGTTTCTTTTAAGGAAAAAGCCGATCCAAAACAAACCATGAACACCCAACTACCTGTAATAAGCTACTAATTATAAATGAACATATTGGTAGTTTCCCAAAAAATAATTCTCGTTTGGTACGAGGAATAAAGGATAATTAATTCCGGAATAATTTTTTTTCCCAACAAAACGACCTCTTATGGAATGTCATATAATACTAATCCCTTAGGCTACCTGCACGCAGAGACGGACCTACGTTGCAGGTCGAGGGGTCACTGGACCCCCTTAGACTCGGCAAAATATATGTATTTTACATGTGTTTGTACATACAGCTGAGACCCTTAAATATTTTCCTTGTGCCTCCCCTCTCCCCCCCCTAGACACAAAAAGGTTGAACGAAGGAATGGTTATGGGGGCAAGCTATGGTTTCCTCTTTTTTCAAAAGGGCGTGGGTTCGAGACTCCCTTCAACCTTTCCACCTTTCATTTCTTATTTTGCACACTAATCAAACAGGTTAAAATTACCTTCCTATTTCTATTGTGTACAATAATTCTTAGTGTATTAGAGAACTTTATTTATTATTTTTATATTTTGTTGAATCAAATTATAGTTTGGTATTACTTAATTAATTTTATTCTCTTCAAATTCCTCCCTTAAATTAAAAAGCTTCAAATTGCAACTTATTGCTCCTTAAATAGAAAAATACAAGTTATTTTGCTACCACCTTCTTTTTTTCCATAAGGTCATTACTTTATTTATTACTTTTATATGTTATCGAATTCAAATGTAGTTTAGTATTTCATACATAATAGTCAAGTTAATTAATTTTATTCTTTTTCAAATTCCTCTCTTGAAATTAAAAGCTTAAAATTACAACTTATCGCTCCACAAATAAAAAAAATAGATCATTCTGGCACAACCTTTTTTAACAATCACTTTGACAAGGTTGCGGATATCCAACGATCCCGACTCGACAATGAAAACTAAGACTTGAGACTCTTTTTTAGTTCTTTAACTCTTTATATGTCCTTTTCTTTCGTAAGTTTTTGTTAATTTTTGAAGTTTGAACACCTTTTTTATCACTGACCCTTTTTTATTTGAGAAAAAAAATAAAAAATATAAAGTTTGAAACAAGTTTAAATCAAACACTTTTCCTTCCTGTAGCACCCATTTTGCGAAAAAAATTCTCTCCCTTCCGGTGCTTTCTCTTTCTTTAGAACATTTTTTGTTTATACTTGGATAATTAGTCATAATACTTGTTAAGATTTCAAAGAGTTGTACATCAAATTTTATTGCTAGTAATTAGTACATAATGGCGCCTGATCACGCCCAACTATGCCTTATAAAAGGAGAATGCGGTCGTTGAAAATATAATCCGGTTTACAAGTCTAGAGTCGAATCCCACAGAGAACTAATGTTTAGCTACATCTACTCTCTATCACCATGAAGACAAGCTTGAACAATCCCTAACTTATAGATATTTAGATTCTTGTGTTTAACTAATTAACTAACAAATTAAAATACTAAATTTACAACTAAATATACTAAGGGCTAGAGACAAGATTAATGAGGTTTAGAGTTATGATTTTTTCAATTATCGGAATCCTTCCCACTAGTCTTCTATAATTTTGCCTAAGTATCTCTACCGATCATGAGCACTCTTATTACCGTAAATCTCTCCTGAATAATCACGACAATTTACTAGACGCACTCTCCCGAGCTACTAGATGGCTTTTAATACAGCTCACTTCAGATCGCACTCAAGGCTTCGTTACCCCTAATTCCGCCTTTAAACCCACAGTTATAGATCCCTCTTATACTTTGGAAGTGGCGTTGTTCAACAATTAGCTAAATATGCACTCTCTCCCGAGTTATCTATACTAAATAGGCACAACTAATTGAGAGCCCTTCAATTAACTACAACAAGAACGTAGTTGAACAAATAGAGATTATACAACGACTCAATTATATAAAAACATATCAAGAATTATCCTACAAAAGGTTCCATCAAAACCCTAGATGACAAATTAGCTTTTCATAATAGTATGTAAAACTACAATACTAAAAGTCATAACCAACAATGAAAAATAGGAAGAGGAAGGAAAAACTCGTAGAAGAATTCTCGGTCTTGCTCCCAATGTGTTCTCTGCCTCCTTAGGTCAAATCTATGTCAAAAATATGTCTTCTTCCTGTTCTTGGCCGGCCTCCTTTGTTTTATATAGGGTTTACCGCGGGTTTTCTGGGGTTGCGGTCAAACTGCGGCCAAACATGGTCTCTGATTCTTCAGTTGTCTGTGATTGCACTCTGTCGAGGTTTTATCGCTGTCGCGGTGAAACCGCTGTGTTTCACCCTATTATGTTTGGAATTATGAAAAAAATAATACATGAAAGTTGTAGCCCTTTGAGGTATTTTTCCAACCATATAGTATGGAGTAAAAACGGAGTTCTGAACAAAACGTTATGCCCATTTTACTGGACAGTGCGCAATATGCCTCATCGAGTCTTTGTTTGTTCTCAACTATCAAATTTGACCCACCAACATGATCCCGGCTTAATTCCTTGAGCTTTTACTCAGACTTCAAAGCTTCAAATTACTTAAATTCATTTCATAACATCTATATAGCTCGGAATCATACCTACAAGGTATAAAACACACAATTAGTGCAAAATACTAGCGATTAAAGTTCAAACTCAATTAAAGTGCAGTAAAATCGAGTGTAATAAGCGACTAAAATACGTAACTATAGCCTATCATCAATACCCCACACTTAAACTATTTCTCATCCTATAGCAATCAAACTACACTTTTTTATTAGACACGACCTTTTTAAACAATTCTCCTAACTCATCACACCAAGAGCATTTAAAATAGACTAAGCACAAAAGCGTAACATCCTCACCTCAAGATTTGACTCACAAGTACCGCATCATTATTCACAACTCACCTACTTACTCTAACATAGAGGTCACTGACATTACCTTTCCTTCATGAATCAAGTTCCCTCACACAATAAAAGAGAGTAGATCCACGCAATAAAATTTAAGAACACTTAGGAACTCAAGATAGAAAGAATTCACTCACTCTCAGAAATAACATTTATATGCCACAAAAGATGCACCATAAGCTTGCCCGTAGTGTACTACTCCACTAATTGAGCTCATTCAATCTAGGATCAATTAGGACTTTATTTGGTGGTAATGTAGGCTGTGAGACGGGTAGGTACATTTATATATAAGAGTGACTACACCTCCCTAAGCACTTTAATACATATACTTTAACATTCAAACCTCATACTTATGTCCAGCCAAACTCCACCTTATCACTATCAAAGAATTTTTTTCCTTTTTTTCCTTTTTTCACAGCAATGCAACTATTTTTTTTCTTTTTTTTCAATTCAAGTGGCTCTTGCTTTTCAAATTAGTGCACCTTTCTCCTTGTTTAATTAGTTCACTCAAAAGCCAAACCAACCACCCGACACTTTAACTTTTACAAAGTTCATAACTATTCAAGTGCTCATGAGAGGTTACAATGGTTCAAATAGATGGTTAATTCAAACAAATGGGTAAGGCTTGTAATGTGATTTCCAAAGAATCAGGATTACAGGCTCGGATGAGTTAACTACGATACATAACAATTAGGTGGGTAAAATATACATATCTGGCTCAACAAAGTAATACCTATATCACTTCCCAGACTGAATAAAACTACTATTTCACTTTGCAAACACACGGGGCAAGTTATAGACATCAAATGCAATGCACAGAATACAACAAACCTCACATGCACATGACACATAACTCACTCAGGATTGGATTAATGGACACTCTAGTCAAAGTAGTTAAGCAAAGTTAAGATCATACAATTTAAGGTACTACTGCAAGAGTCAAAAACTAAGCCTAAGCGGCACAACCAAAATACTCACTATTCTCAAGGCATAAAAAGTCAAAGGATACTACATCACTTCAAACCACAACACAATGGCTTCTATTCCAAAAAAAAAAAAATTAACTACACCCGGTTCAAACAAAACCCTTGGAAAAGAACCGTGATTTAAAGAAAAATCAAGGGGGAATTGCTACACTACCTAACGAAAGAAAATCTTGTTATTTTTTTTCTTTAGACTTAAATCCCTCAAGAAAATTGTCTAATAGATCCATCGTCGGGAAAAGTCAAATCCCTTTTTTTCATTTTTCTAAAAAAAATTATTCAATTAAACTAACAAAACTAAAATAGCATAGAAAGTTATCCAGACAATCTCCTCACCCCACACTTAAAATTGTGCATTGTTCCTCAATGCACACCATAACTAATAAAATGGTAAAAGAGACTCCCTGGTAGGCCAAAGGCCGAAGCATTGCAGCTCATGGGGTACTCAGACTTCTCCCAAGCTTGGTCCTTCGTGTGGGTACCTCACACTTAGTTCCACTAATTTGGTTTTCTGTTGCATCCTTCCAATACCTTTGCTTTCCATGCTCCTATAAAATAATACAATAAAAAATAATAAAGCTGGGTTGCCTCCCAACAAGCGCTTGATTTAACGTCGCGGCACGACTCGAATCACTTTTTTCCTCCACATTGAGTTTATGAATTGGACCCTAAGTTTTGATTCTGCTCTATGATCATGCTCCTGGGGTGGCGGAAAGAATCTGACTAGCCCAAAAAAATATTATAGTATTCTGTAGTTCTTGGCCTTTAGATGAGGTGTGTAATCCCGACTTTCTGGCAAGAAGAATTTCAGAATGTAAGCACTTTGTTCATTATTCCTTGAATCCTCAAGTGGCTCGGACGACTCTATTTCCATATCATCATCTAAATACAATGTACAAAAATGCCTGGAGTGAGGACCAATGCGCTCAACTACATGAACAATGGGACAGTCTACATTCTCAACACTAATGACAATAGAGTCAACTAAATATGTATCCTCAATATCCTTGGTTGGCTCTAGTATCTCCTCTACAACACCGATATCTTCAACATCTAATGTGATTGATTGTTGGTGTTCTACTCTATCCTCCTCCTCAAGCTCATCCTCGTATTTTTTTAAATCCTCTAGTAATATGGCATTTTCTATTGCCCTTTCTTGCTCATATTGGCTACTATACACAATGTCAATTTGTTGCACTTTACTAGGTTCAATTAATTTATTCACTTGATCTTCCAAGTTGTGAATAGTTGCCCCTTGCCTTTGTACCCGCAGTTGTCTCTCATTATATTGTTTCGTAAGGCACTTTAGCATATCCTCGATCTCATTCAGGTCCTCATACCTGGGTTCTTTGTTCCTATTGTTGTCACAAGAAAATATAGAATCATCATAATAAGGAGTTGGGGGAAGATAAGAAATATAGGCACAACCATGAAAGTGACCATCTTGACCACCACATATATCACACACATTCCACACATAAGATTGAGTTGGTACACATAACTCGCTCTCGAAAATATTTTGATAATTTGGCCAAGGGTGGTTTTCATCGCAATATACATAAGGAGGATTAAAAGTAGAATTACCAACATCAACACTTTTATAATTCCATGATGCCATGTTTTTTTCAAATCAACAAGTAAAATGAAAAAAAGAAAGAAAAAAAGCAAATACAAAAAAAAAAATCGAACTTGAAACCTTGCAATATGTACACTTATAGCTACACCATTAGTTCCCCGGCGACGATGCCAAAATTTGATCACGCCTAACTCTACCTTATAAAAGGACAATGCGGTCGTTGAAAACATAATCAGGTTTACAAGTCCAAAGTCGAATCCCACAGAGAACTAAGGTTTAGCTACATCTATTCACTATCACCAAAAAGACAAGCTTGAACAATTCCTAACTTATAGATATTTATATTCTTATGTTTAACTAATTAACTAACAAATTAAAATACTAAATTAACAACTAAATATACTAAGGGTTAGAGACAAGATTAAGGAGGTCTAGAGTTATGATTTCCCCAATTGTCGGAATCCTTCCCACTATGTCTTCTATAATTTCGCCTACGTATTCTCTACCGATCATGATCACTCTTATTACCGTATATCTCTCTCGAATAATCAAGACAATTTACTAGACGCACCCTCTCGAGCTACGCTACCTGGCTTTTAATACAGCTCACTTCAGATCGTACCCAAGGCTTCGTTATCCCTAATCCCGCCTTTAAACCCACAGTTATAGATCCCTCTTATACTTTGGTAGTGGCATTGTTCAACAATTAGCTAAATATGCAATCTCTCCCGAGTTGTGCATACTAAATAGGCACAGCTAATTGAGAGCTCTTCAATTAACTTCAACAAGAACGTAGTTGAACAAATAGAGATTATGCTACGACTCAATTATATAAAAACATAACAATAATTTATCCTACAAAAGGTTCCATCAAAACCCTAGATAACAAATTAGCTATTCATAATAGTATGTAAAACTACAATACTAAAAGTCATAACCAACAATGAAAAATAGGAAGAAGAAGGAAAAACTCGTAGAAGAATTCTCCGCCTTTCTCCCAATGTTTTCTCTTCCTCCTTAGGTCAAATATATGTCAAAAATATGTCATCTTCCTGTTCTTGGTCGGCCTCCTTTGTTTTATATAGGGTTTAGGGCTTAAAATCCCATGTTTTGCACATAAGTCCCTAAAACCTTTGCCTCCTACCGCGGTTTAGCTGCGGTTGCGGTGGAACCGCGGCCAAACATGGCCTCTGATTCTTCAGTTGTATGCGATTGCGTACTCTGCCGCGGTTCTACCGCGGTCGCGGTGGAACTGCAGTTTTTCACCCTATTCCATTTGGAATTTTGAAACACTCAAAACATAAAAGTTATAGCCCTTTGAGTTAGCTTTCCAACAATTTATTATGGAGCTAAAACGGAGTTCTGAGAATAACGTTATGTCTAGTTTACCAGTCAGTGCGTAATATGCCTCATCGAGTCTTTGTTTGGTCTCAACTATCAACTTTGACCCCCGAGCACGAACCCGGCTTAATTCCTTGAGCTTTTACTCAGACTTCAAAGCTTTAAATCACTTAAATTCATTCCATAACATCTATATAGCTCGGAATCATACCTACAAGGCATAAAACATGTAATTAGCGCAAAATACTAGCGATTAAAGTTCAAACTTAATTAAAATGCAGTAATGTCAAGTGTAATAAGCGACTAAAATACATAATTATAGCCTATCATCAATACCCTGCTGCGTTAAAATCCTGAATCCGCCTCTGCCTGCATATATCGTAATGCAGCGCTATATCAGAATCAAATAATTATGTCATTTCTAAGAATTTGATGGAAAGTCTTCTCAACAAGCTAGTTTGTCATTTAAAAAAAAAATTGAGCTACAACTATGTCCTTTTTTTTCACAAGAATAATTTTAATACACCTGGTGGACATAGAAACATTTTGGTAATTTGAAGTTGTGGACATATCTGAAAGTAGACATCAGTTGGGACCGAGTGCTGACTTCTAAGCAATTGAGATTCTCGCTCATCTCTTGGGATAACTTTTCCTCGTCTAGCTAAAATTTGAATGAGATTAATTAGCCTGAACAGAAGTATGCCACTTGGCTTGATGGAATTGGGCATAGCTGCGATCGGAATCACTCAAAAAACTTAGTAGGCGTTTGGACATAAGAATTGTAAAATTCCAAAAATTGGTGAAAAAATTTTTCACGTGAAAATGGTATTTGAAATTTAGAGTTGTGTTTGGACATAAATTTCAGTTTGGGTTGTCCTTGGAGTTTTGTGAGTGATTTGAGTGAAAATTTTGTAAAACAGCTTTTTGGGGTTTTTCAAATTTTCGATAAAATGCATCTTCAAGTGAAAATTGAAAATTTTATGAACATACGCTGATTAAAAGTGATTTTTTGAAAAAAAGAAAAAAATGTTATGTCCAAACAGGCTCTTTTTTATTTTGATCAAAATTATGGCATGCATATCTGAGGAGAGCGACGAGGTCAAACATCATCCCAAAAGCAAATCAGCTTACTAGTTACCATTACCCAACCAAAGTCTAGCCCAAGTTTTACCTGAAAGTCTCTTTGTAAGAGGATGCATGTAAGTGTTACTGTACATTTTTCCGATTTAACTAGATTTTAAGACCTTATAAGCAGAAACTAACTTGCAGGATTGCAATTATGAGTAATCAGGGCGGACCTATGTCTGGAGAAGAGGAATCACAGGACCCCGTAAACCTCGATAAATTTTTTATAGATATATTGATGATAGACATATATTTTACTTGGTCCCCTTAAGATCAAAAGTAAAATGGAGGCACTGGTTGAGTTGAATAGTCTGCTCATGTGCCCCGCCATCTTCAAATCCTAGATCTGCCTCTGCGAGTAATTATAAGCAAAATTCAATACCAATATGCCATTTATGTAGTTCTTCATGATCTAGTTAAATACTTGACTTGTCTCAAATATAGGAACCACTGATACAAGACCTTCACAAGACAACATGGAGCATAATTACAAGTTTAAACTAATTCACCCACAAAATAAAGTGAAAAGAAACGGGAACAACATTGATAACATTTCAAAACAATAACGTTAAAATTCGAAACATGTGATGCTAGCTATCACACGAGTATTTAGTATTAGAAAGGTATATGAAGAATAAAACGACATTGATCTTAAATATGAGCAACATATGTTTTAAAGTCTGCGCATAAGCAGAGGAGCACCATACTGAGGATGAATAGTCACAATTGCAAATGGAGCATGTGTATAAGATGGGGATAGTTCAAAGGAGAATTTTTGTAGTATCATAGCTACTGCCATTTTTGCTTCCATCATTGCGAAGTTTTGTCCAATGCAAACACGAGGTCCCCAGCTAAATGGTATAAATGAGACTTGTCCGTTTGTTGCCTTAGACACTCCTTCGTTGAATCTTTCTGGTTTGAATTCTTTTGCGTCTTCACCCCATATTTCCTTATCATAATGTACTAAGATTGCTGGTATGACGAGTAGCACTCCAGCCGGTAGATGTAGCTTCCCTAATTTGGCTTCTTCTTTGTTCCTTCTACCAAATGCTGGTAATGGGGGAAATAGGCGTAATGTCTCGTACAAGATCATTGTCACCTATGGAAAAAATATTGCATTAGTTGGCATATAATTAGTTCACTTCTTATAAACTTCTGGAGTCAGGCCTTTCAAAGCTCTATACATATTGCCAGTGGCGGATCAAAGAATTTTACTAAGGGGTGTCAACATCTAAAAGAGTAAACACAAGAAGAAAATAAGGGTAGTCAACGTGTAGTATATATATATATATAAATTTTTGACCTAGCTAAACAGTGTAACCCCTTAGCAAAAGGTGGCTCCGCTACTGCATATAGCGAGGTCCTTTCAAAATAACTTGAGAAAAGTACTTACAATTTTCAAGCGGCTTAGTCCTTCCAAGTCTGGTTTTTCATTTCCGAAGACCTGCAACACCTCCTCTCGGGCACGTACTTGCCACTCTAGATGTAAGCAAAGCAAAATCATAGTCCAAACAAGCAACACTGAAGTTGTCTCTTGGCCAGCAAAATAGAATAACTTGCATTCTTCAATCACTTCTGATGTTGTTATTCCGAAGTCTTTTCTTCCATGCAGTTCAATTTCTTTCATATTGGATTCAAGTAATATGCCTAATAAGTCATCTTTACTAGTCTCCCCTTCTTCCATTGCCTTCAATCTTTTGTCGATGATACGCCTAATTGTTGTTTGGACTTGCTTTTCAATTTCCAGCATTCTTTTGTTCCTTTTAGTAGGCAAGAACCTATACAAACAAATTCAAGCAAACAAGAATAGTTTATTAGTCAGAGTAGGACAGTTGCTTTTGTGTTTGTTAGGGGGGCAGATCTTTTATATTTGGAAAGAATTAAAGGTTTTGAAAGCACAAAAAAACCAATGTACCTTGATCCTGGAATATAAATTGAACGTCCTATGTCCATTACATACTCAGCTTGTTCTTTCTGAAGTTCAAATACTATTCTTCCCTCTTCATAGCTACTCCCAAATGCAGTGCGAGAAATGACTTCACTGGTCATTATTTGAAGGTCTGGCCATACATCGAGCTCGAATGATGTTTCTTGTGGAACAACCTCTTCCCATTTGCTTATCATTTCACTACAACTTAGATAAAACGATGGCAGCATATGCTGTACAAAGAAATTAATGGAATCGTGCTTGTTATAAATGGACAACTTCATAACGTTCGAGATATCTCAATATGCAATTTTAAGTCAAAGACATGAGAATTTTACCTTTAGCTTCTCGACATGGAAGGCAGGACTAATGATTTTTCTGTGTTTGGCCCATTTGTCTTCCTCAAGGCTTACAAGACCTTGAGCCAATAACTTGGCGTATGGATTGGGATGAGTTTGCTTTTGATACATATAATTCTTTGCGAAAATCTCTTTTAGATGCTCAGGATCCGTGATCAACACTATTGGATACGGTCCAAGCCAGATGAAAGAGTTTTTACCTGCGATTAATCAGTTTTGAGGTAACTTTTTCTATGCTAATCTTTCTCACCTTTAATGAATGTTGGTCAGCAAAAAAGAAATAGTTCGTCCATGTAGATCTTGATGATTTTTTTCCCTTTGGATGAATCAAATAATTATTTCTGTTTTTGTGCAGTGACAATAGGAAACTTGAATAAAGCATGAAATAAAAGAAAGAAACAAGAAAGGCGTTTTAACCGGAGGCAGAGTCGGGATTTGAACTTTATAAGTTTTAAATTTTAGGATAGCGAAATCATGTCAAGGGTCATGGTAGTATTAGTATGTATTCTCGTATTTTCTTTTTCTTAGGTTCCTATTACTATATGTTATTTCTTTTGTTTCGGTCATCTTATTATTTTGATGTTGTTATTGCCTCTATTTAATGGCTTTTACACTACCTTTTGTTTTCCATTACTGTTGTGCTTATTCTTTCCCTGAGCGGATGGTCTATTGGAAACAACCTCTCTACCTCCATAAGGTAGAGCTAAAATCTACGTATACTCTATCAATGATTTCAGTCCAACCAAAAGTCTTGAGAGCTCCCCACTCCCCAATCATTCTATATGAGTCCCTATTGTAGTGCAAAAGGTTTTACATATTCACGCGTCCGAAAAGAATCGTATCCCAAGAGGTGTGATGTTTGCGATTGCTTTCACGGCCCAAACCTGTGATCATCTTTTATTCTTCTTTAATTATCACGTCAAGCTGAAGATTAAAATGAAAATTATTTAATTAACATAAAGTCCATATTCTTAACCATTTTCATTGCAAATTTCCCATGTTATTCTACCGTTTAACTAGCGCAACACGAACTGGCACGCAACGCTATATTTAAGATCATAAGTTTCAAAAACTCTACGTTCGTTTCGTAAAGTGAAATGAGAGGGAGAGAGTAGCTTCATAAATTAGTTATTCTAGTAAAGAAAAATTAGAAAAGTACCATTTTTGTTGATGGCGTCAAGAAAAAAAGGAATGAGCCTTTGAGCAATATCATCAGAGAAATTGATGGGCTTAGACTTGGCTTCTACTATGCTTTTTCTCAGTTCGTTTAGATCTCCATAGAGTAGCTTATAAGGATTTCCCTTGAGACCCCTCTCTCTTAAGCAATTCTCCATTTTCTTCGGCCTAAACCAAGCCCAATTCAACACTCTCCATGTGTATATCAAGATAATTGCAACACTGACTACTGCTGTTATGTTGTACAGCATCATCTCCATTCGCACAAGTGACAAGTAATCCATGAAAGGACTTACCTCGGCTGCTTCATCTTATCTTATATACTCTTACTTAAAAGGGGAGAAGGTAACTAGACTTGTTAATTTGTTGCTCTAATTTGGACAAGATAAGACCACCTATTTCTCTCTAAAATATCGACGACAAAAATCATTGTCCAATACTAATAAACGCGGTTGTCAAATCGATGTGGAGCGTGGACCCACTCCATTGACAGGAATTTTAGAAGTGGATGCATGTCACAAAAATTATTGTGCATTAAATCTTGTCTTTTAATGATTATAATTATTATTTTGATAGAAAAAGGCAGTTTAGTGCACAAATGTCTCGCATTCATTCGGAGAAGATCAGCATCTCAACTGTATGATTTAGATAATATACTCTATTGCAAGTATTAGTAACTCTTTTATGGCTTATTCCCGTTCATTTTAATTATTTAATATTTATTTAAACTAAATTTATACTTTATCTGATAATAGGATATAATTGGGTATTTTAGTCTCTTATTACACACTAAGTTACTGCACTTTATTTTAATTTGAGCTTTAATCGCTAGTGTTTTACACTAAATATGTGTTTTATGCCTTGTAGGAGTAATTTCGATCTACGTAGGCATTATGAAATCAATTCAAGTGATTTGGAACTTTGAAGTATGAGAAAAGTCCAATACATTAAGCCGGGATCGTATTTGGAGGTCGTATACCAAGTCCGAATGTTAAAAGAGGATGAAATAACTTCACTCTGAGAATATTACACTGTCACGCCGCATGGGACGCCGCAAGGCATGGCGCGACAGTGTAAAATTGTGCTTGACTCGAAAATATGAAGTTGCAGATAAAATGCACTACCGCGTCGCATGGTGTGGCGCAGCTATACAAAGTTTACAGATCCAGAGTCGTATGTCGCGCGGGAGAAGGCGTTTTCATCTGGGCCCAACCTTACTTGGTATAAATACATATAAAAATATTATTTTGACAGACTTTCAACATATCTTAGACCGAGGGACACACTTTAGATGTGGATGAACATAAACCATGCTTTGGAGGAGGCTTCTAACTAGTTTTTCTTCTATTCTCTTTCTTTAATCTCATAGTTTATTAGTTCTAGAGTTTTGGGTGCTACATGAACGCTGTAGTTTGAAGCTTGAATTGTTCTTATTATTTTATCATATTAGTTTATTTATTCAATCTTGCGCTTAATTATTTGATTGCTTGATCACCAATTGAATACTATCTACGAATCTAGGATTGATCATGAACTCGAGAGAGGGAATTCTAGATTGCATACAAGATTGAGTAGAGCAAGATCTTAACTCTTGGGTGGGGGGAGGGGAAGGAGGATTTGCGGTTAAGATAGGAATATACCTAATCGCCTTGCTTGGATACTATACAGGAATTATAAATGTGTTCTTGTTCATTCTAATTCCATTGGAATATAGGCGTTAGATTAGCTTGAATAGGCGGGGTTTACTTTAGGAGAAGGCTACGGGCAATATTAACCTTGTCAACCCATAAACCAGATAAATTAACTAGACGATTTAAGTGAAAAACTCAATGGGATTGTTAGTTAACCCATAGCTCTAGAATATTCACTAACATTGAATTCGTTTCTATAATTCGCCAACTTGTTTTCTTTAATCTTCCTGTTTCTTACTTTGGATTAATTTAGTTAAAATTCATATTGTAGAATCCGATTGAATAAATTAATTATTTTGGTTTAATTTAGTTGATAGTTAATCTCAAGTTCCTGTAGGTACGATAACTGGATTTACAATCCTATATTACTTGTCGACCACGTATACTTGCCTATGCGTTTGGGAGCAACATTCTCCGTTCCAATTTATGTGAACCTATTTGACTGGACATGGAGTTAAGAAAAATGAAGACTTTTTGTACTTGTGGTCCTAAACAAGTCAAAAAGAAATTTAGAATATTTGTGTGGTTATAAAAGCTTCTCATTAAGGGTAGAATTGGAAGTTTAAGATAAATTATTTCTAAATTTAGAAAGAGGTCATTCTTTTTGGAATGGAACAAAAAGGAAATAGATTTATATAAATTGGAACAAAGGGAGCTTATGATTTATTAACGAAAACTTAAGTGTGAGTAATTGATACTCCATCCCGTCAAAAATAAGTAATTTTTAGTTGTTTACATACAGATTAAGAAATTCACCTTTTAACACTATTTAGCAATGAAATTAACCATATTAATCTTTACTATCTGTATTGGGCAAATTTGGTTCCCTACGTCCACACATTATCTACATACGGTCTCACTAAAGAAGGCGACCTTATCGTGGTCGACATAAGTAAGGCCGGCCCCAGTCAATAAACAGACCAAGTGATGTGACTCGCTGTAACGTCACATCAAGCTTTGACACTCGTATATCAAGGCCACCAACTCTTGTAATTTCTTTGTATTATTTCGAGGAAGGCCCCTTAGTATATAAATGGGACCTTCTTCCTTTGTAAAGACTCATGTGTATTTCCTTACTCAAAATATACAACTCTCTCTCTTGTGAAAAAAGTCTGTTATATATCTTACTGCTCTTACATCTTCATTTTCATATTATAATCACCGATTTCTATCATTTAACATTCTCTAGATCGCATTACCCTTGATTCCGATTAACCCATATCATTTTTGATTGTTTTAGAGCCAGCTAAGTGTTCAAATAACTTTTTAGCCAAACAATTTGGCGCCGTCTGTGGGGATTTCGAGAATCAAAGCTGTAGTTTGTTTCTAGAGATCCTTCGAAAAGCCACCCTCTACAACCTATAATGGATGAGAACAATGCTACAATGAAGGCTATCTTGGAGGTAAGAACAGACCTAACGGGCACTCTCAACGCGGCTGCCGAAGGAGATGCCCTACACACAACCCCCAATACTTTGATAGGCGTGGAAGCCTTACCCTCCTCATCAGAACACCTGGTGGTGCCACGAGAAATAGAAGCTTCAACATATCCCACTAAGGAAGCACGCCCATAAATAAAGAAATTACTAGAAGAGTGGCTGACAAGCACTCTGAGCAGACTAGCCAAGAAACTACCTCAAAATGATAGATGCACCCCAGCAGCAGATCATGTCGCAACCATGGATGAGCTCGAGGTCACAAGAACAAACAACGTACCCGTCGATGTCCAAGCTAACGACGGAACACTCTCAGCCATCCTCAAAAAGATGGAAGAGAATGAGAACGAGAACAGATCGCTCCACGACCAGATGAAGGAACACCAAGATAGGGTGGACAAGATCCCAGGCGCGCCTAATTTGATGCCAAAGCGAGACATGGGGACGTTCGTCGAACAACCCTACACGGAAGGAGCCGAGCCATACCCCATACCAAAAACCTTCAAAATGCCCCCCTACTTGAAAGTATATAACGGGACCATAGATCCCGAGGACCACCTGATACACTATGTTACAGCCATCAAAGGCAACGACTTATCGAAAGAACATGTACCATCCATACTTCTGAAGAAGTTTGGTGAGACGCTGAGAGGAGGGGCCCTAACGTGGTACTCACAACTACCGGCCAAGAGCATCTCAACCTTTGAGGAGATGGTTGATAAATTCGTTACCGCCCATGCGGGGGCGAGGAAGGCGGAAGCACGGGTCAACAACATTTTTGCTGTGCGTCAAACCCCAGGAGAAGGACTCACGGAGTTCCTAGCCAGATTCAACAGAGTTAGAATGAGCCTACCAAACATATCCGAAGGCATGGCAGTTGCGTCTTTTCAGAACGGGCTCAACAGAGATGGCTCGAAGGCGACCAAGAAGCTACTCAGCCGTCTCCTGAAATATCCCCCCACCACCTGGGAAGAAATACACAATGCCTATTGCACCGAGGTATGTGGGGATGATGACGACGTTAACGGCCCGACCCGAAGGTTGAGAACGGTACACCCAGAAATCCGAAAGGACAGGCGCAATGAGGGAAGGCGGGAACAAATCCCACGCCTCAACAGGGAAAGACATCAACCATGCATCAGGTCCTCACACCCACCACCATCAAGGCACGCAGACGCCTTGCAACGACATATTGCTCCACTAAGGAACGACAGAGGTACGCCCCCTCCATTATCTGCACATAAATTTTGTGTGTCTCCTTCAGAGGTAGTGTACGCACTAGAGAAGCTGGGAAACAAAGTACAATGGCCGGCAAAGATGAAGTCCGACCCCGCCACCAGAAAGTCAAACGCCCTGTGCGAGTTCCACCAAGAACGAGGGCACAGAATGGAGGAATGCATAGGACTCCGATAGGAGGTAGTCCGAATGTGTAACCAAGGGTTCTTGAAAGAGATTCTTAGCGACAAAGGAAAGCTCAACTTCGCACAAGGGCGGGAACCACACCATGGCCCACCAAGGTTTCCCTCACCAACGCGCACCATTTGCATGATCATTGGAGATGGCAATGATTCGACGATCAATCACGTCAAGTTCACCACCACCCGCAAGCTGAAGCGAACTATCGCCCATGAACGGTATGATGACTTCGAAGACAGTATCACCTTCGATAAGTCTGATGCCTACGGTTTGTGTTTTCCTCATTTTGATGCTTTAGTTATTACTTTACGCATACTAGATACTGATGTTAAAAGGATCATGGTCGATGATGGAAGCAGCGCATGTATCATTCATCCAAGAGTCCTTTCACTCATGGGACTCGAGGATAAAATAATCCCGCGCTGCATAACACTAACATGTTTTAATAATGCAGTGGAAAGAACCTCCGGCGAGGTGACGCTGCCCATCCTTGCAGGTGGAGTCACGATGAAAACCACCTTCCACGTTATGAACCAACAAACAACATACAATGCCATTATCGGACGCCCATGGATAAACACCATGAGAGCCATCCCCTCCAGCTTCTATTAAATAATCAAATTCCCAACCCCATAGTGAGTGCACTGCATACGGGGAGAGCCATGCACCGCCCAAGAATGCTACAAGATAGCCCAGGATTACACACATACCAAACAGCTTCAAGGAGCAAGTGCAGAGGCATAGCAATCAGCCCTGTCGGGGACTAAGATCCATCCGACAGAGAACACCATCAAAGATCCAGAGGAGGTCGAGGCTAGCAAGGCTATGGTCGAAGACCTTGATCCCGTTCAGATAAGTAGCAACGAACCCGCAAAGAAAGCATACATAGGCCACGGCCTGTCAAATCCAGGTCAGTACCCTAAATTTTTATCTAACCATGCGGATCTGTTTGCTTTTTCTCATGCAGATATGCCAAGAATTCCATGAGAAATTGCCTCTCACAAACTCAACGGCGACCCATTGCACCCGCCCTTGCGACAAATATGAAGAAAATTCTATGCCGCTATTAACGAAGCAGTGAGCGAAGAAGTGGACAAATTGCTAGCCAATGGATCCATCAGGGAATCCAAGTACCCGGAATGGGTCGCCAATGTCATAATAGTCAAAAAGAAGAATGGGAAGTGGCGGATGTACGTAGATTTCACTGATATAAATAAATCGTGCCCAAAAGACTCTTTCTCGCTACCCCATATCGATCGGCTGATAGACGCAACAACAGGACATGAGCTGCTAAGTTTCCTTGATGCGTATTCCGGCTACAATCATATCATGATGGCCGAAGAAGATCAGGAGAAGACAACTTTTATCACCCATTAGGGGGACGTATTACTATAAAGTAATGCCCTTCGGGCTCAAGAACGCAGAGGCCACTTACCAGAGGCTAGTGACGACAATGTTCAAAGAACAACTCAGCAAAACAATGGAGTTCTATCGTCTACATTGATGACATGTTGGTCAAATTGTCGAAAAAGGAGGATAACCTCACCCACCTGAATGAAGCCTTCGAAATACTAAGGAAGTACGACAAGAAACTGAACCCCGAGAAGTGTGCTTTTGGAGTAGCGTCGGGAAAGTTCCTGAGATTTTTGGTATCACAAAAGGGCATCGAAGTCAACCCTGAACAGATCAAAGCCATAGAGGCCATCCCAGAAACGCTAAACATCAAGAAGCAGGTGCAGAAATTAACAGGACTAATAGTCGCCCTCTCCCTGTTTATCTCACGCTCCTCCGACAGATGCCACAAGTTATTTGGGGTACTGAAAAAAGACCAGGGACTGCAATGGAATGGAGAATATGTAGAAACCCTGAGGAACTTAAAAGCATACTTATCGTCACCGCCCCTACTGGTAAAAGCCAACCCCGGAGAACCATTGCTGGTATATTTGACCGTATCAGAGGTCGCAGTCAGCGTCGTCCTAGTGCGCGAAAACAAAGGTACACAATCTCCTATTTATTATATCAGCAAAACTTTAGTGGATGCCGAAACCCAGTATCCCCACCTTGAGAGATTAGATTTGGAACTTGTAGTAGCTTCACGAAAGTTACGACTGTATTTCCAGCGCCATCCCATATGGGTGGTGACGACCTTCCCTCTAAGGAGCGTCCTACACAAACCTGAACTCTCAGGGCGACTCGCTAGATGGGCCGTCGAGCTCAGCGAGCATGATATTACATACCTCCCAAGAACTGACATCAAGTCACAAGTCTTAGCTGACTTCATCGCCGACTTCAGGGCGGAAGTCCTGCCAAAGGCGGAACTTGAGGCACAATGCGCACCCTCCGAAAATGACCTATTGGTACTTTACACGGATGGGTCGCAAATGCATCGGGATCGGGACTGGGACTCGTTCTCGAAGTCCCCACGGGCGAAATGATTCGCCAGTCCATACGATGCCCTGAAAAGACTAACAACGAGGCCGAGTACGAGGTCGTAATTGTAAGCATGAAATTGGCCACCAAGTATGGAGCTCGTCTAATTCTCCTCCACTGCGACCTCTAGCTTGTGGTAAACCAGATCACTGGGACTTATCAAATCAAAGAACAGAGGCTACAAAAGTACCAGCCAGAAATCCATAGGCTGATGGCTACATTCGACGAATGCCGCTGCGAACAAATTCCTAGAGCACGGAATATCGAAGCGCACGGCCTGGCGAAGTTGGATGCCACCACCAAAAGCATCAGAGTGTGGTCACACTCCTCCATTATATATCGATCACACCTAGGTACTTTCTTTAAACCTAATTTGGGACTAGCGAAACCAGTTTGTATATTACTTGCAGGACGGGATACTCCCCCCTTGATAAAAAAGAAGCAAAAAAGATCCGCATACAGGCCGCCCGATACTGCATGAACAACGATGACCTTTATAAAAGGAAGTTCTGTGGCCCCCTAGCCAAATGCTTAGGACCGCATCAAGCAAGACTTGTACTCGAAGAAGGACACGAAGGCCATTGCGGCGCCCACGCTGGCAACCGCGCCCTCGTCAGGTGCATCAACGCGCCGGCAACTATTGGCCCACCATGAAGAAAGAGGCAGTGGAGTACGTCCGCCGATGCGAGCAGTGTCAAAAATTCACCCTAATGATACACCAATCAGGGAACCCCTTCATTCCGTCACATCCCTCTGGCCATTTATCAAGTGGGGGATGGACATAGTCGGTCCGCTACCCCCAGGACGAGGAAAGGTACGATTATTACTTATTTTAACTGACTATTTCTCTAAGTAGGTGGAACCAGGTGCGTACGCACAAATACGCGAGCAAGAAGTCATCACCTTTATTGGAAGAACATCACATGCCATTTTGGCATCCTCAAAGAAATCAGCTGCGACAATGGGCGCCAGTTCATCGGTCAGAAAACGACCGAGTTCTTCGAAAGATGGCGCATCAAAATGATACTATCCACGCCATACCACTCCGCCGCCAATGGTCAACCAGAGTCCTCCAACAAAATAATCCTGAACATACTCAAAAAGAATCTCGAAGATGCCAAGGGACTATGGCCCGAACTACTACCCGAAGTCTTGTGGGCGCACACAACCACGCCCAAATCCAGCACCGGAGAAACCCCATACTCACTGGTTCATGGAACCGACGCGGTCATACCTATCAAAGTGGGCGAACCCAGTTTAAGGTACTCACACACCAGCGGGAGGGAAAACGACATTGGCAGGCTCCAAGATCTCGATGAAGCCGAAGAAAGAAGAGAAATAGCCCACGTCAGAATGGTAGCCCAAAAACAACAAGTCGAAAGATACTACAACAAAAGGGAAAATATATGGCCGCTCAAAGTAGGGAATTATGTCCTCAAAGCCAAGACTCTGGCCTCAAAAGACCCAAGTGAAGGAAAATTGGGGAAAAACTGGGATGGACCATACAAAATCACGGCGGAGTCCAGGAAAGGAGCATTCCAGCTAGAGACAATGGAAGGGAAGACACTCCAAAACAAATGGAACGTCACTCACCTCAAACGTTTTCACTTCTAAAAAGGTGACCGAGTTGTACTCTTTTTCCCTTACCTGAGTTTTGTCCCAATTAGGTTTTCTCGGGAAGGTTTTTAACGAGGCGGCAAAAGGGTCACCTGGAGATGTTTGTAGCGCAAGTGCATCATGTCCACCTCTCCATGTACACTCCAAGGCCGACATGATACATGGACTGGATCAGCGTCATCTCCTGATATATAGAAAGGTTATGGCCACCTCCAAGTGTATAGAAAGGCTACAGCCACCTCCAAGTGTATAGAAAGGCTACGGCCACCTCCAAGTGTATAAAAAAGCTACGGCCATCTCCAAATGAATGGAAAGGCTACGACCATCTCCAAATGAATGAAAAGGCTACGACCATCTCCAAATGAATGAAAATGCTACGGCCATCTCCAAATGAATGAAAAGGCTACGACCATCTCCAAATGAATGAAAAGGCTACGACCATCTCCAAATGAATGAAAATGCAACGGCCATCTCCAAATGAATGAAAATGCTACGGCCATCTCCAAATGAATGAAAAGGCTAAGGCCATCGATTGGCATGGCTAAGGCCATCAGGCTACGGACTTCATTTTACATGGCTATGGCCATCATTTTATATGGCTAAGGCCATCAGGCTACGACCTTCATTTTACATGGCTATGGCCATCATTTTATATGGATAAGGCCATTAGGCTACGACCTCTATTTCACATGGCTATGGCCATCGATTTGCATGGCTAAGGCCATCCGGCTACGACCTTCATTTTACATGGCTATGGCCATCATTTTATATGGCTAAGGCCATCAGGCTACGACCTTTATGACACATGGCTATGGCCATCATTTTATATGACTAAGGCCATTAGGCTACAGCCTCTATTTCACATGGTTATGGCCATCGATTTGCATGGCTAAGGCCATCAGGCTACGGCCTTCTTTTTACATGGCTATGCCATTGATTTGCATGGCTAAGTCCATTAGGCTAAGGCCTTTATTATGCATGGCTAAGGACATTAGGCTACAGTCTTTATTATATGTGGCTATGACCATTATTTTATATGGCTAAGGCCATTAGACCACGGCCTTTGTTTCACACGGCTATGGCCATCATTTTTTTATGGCTAAGGCCATCAGACCGCGGCTTTTTACATGGCTATGGCCATCATTTTCATCGAGCTATGGCCTTTATCTGTACATGGCTAGAGCCATCGTATTCACAAGACTACTGCCGCCTATTTTATATGGCTAATGCCATCAGGCTAGCTTTACACGGCTATGGCCGACAAATTCCAAGCAGCTACGGTAAAGAAAAGTACGACGACATGCCAAAAGGTAGAAATGATTACTTACAACAAAAAATATATGTTTTCACCAAGGGGAACAAACACCATAGATACAAAAATCAGTATGAACAAGCATATTTACAAAGACCCTAAGAAACCACTACTTATCTAGCCCGGCCTGGCCCTCAGGCGGTCCGTCCTCATTTCTGGGAGGGCACGCCCTGGAAATCCAAGAGCTGGATTCCAAGCGATTGATGTCTGCCGAGTTGCCCCCCTCCCGGGCCGGTGATTCAGGACCATATCCTGCCGCCTCACGAGCGACTCTAACTAGTTGGTGCTGGTTTTCAACCTCCACTTCAAACGCTCGACCAGCCGCCATGAATTCCTCAAGCACGACCAACCTGGCCTCCGCATACACCCACATCGGCCTCACGCGACGTATCGGCTTGTGCAAGAGCTAGCTTAAGCTTCTCGACCTCGGCCTTCATGGCTTTGAGTTCCTCCGTTAGAGCCGCCACCCGGGTGCGCAATTCTGCTGCCTCCTCCGCCACAACACGATCAAGCTGCAGCTCCTCGTCCTTGGCATGGATAAAGACCTCCATCTCTACGGCCCGAGAACCAGTGGCCATGAGCTGTTCATCCACCTTTTCCAGCCTGGCCACTCTTTATTCAATTGCTCCTCGGACTCCACTAGGCCCTCACGAACCACTCTAAAGTTGGGGTCCTGCTTGTACATATCGGCTAGGGTTAGATGCTCCTCGCGTGCCTTGTTGTACTTTTGCGCCAGCCGGTTTTATTTGGCCATCTTCTCTTTCCGGCGCCGATCCCTGTCCACCTCCAAGACAAGAGTCTGGAAAAGAGACCAAGTAAGTACATGAAAATCATAACCCTACATAAAGAAAGGTCATCAGCGCACAAGAGCATGCTGTACGCCTCACAAGAGCGTCATGCTGGAGGCGTCCTCCTCACAGTTCTCCAGCAAATTATAGTGACTTGGGATCACTATACGATTAGAAGATTGGCCGGGCATCATCTCCACCCGGTCCAAGGACCTGCTTCCTTTATTTTCGCCCTCCACGGCTGCCCCTGATCCCGCCACATCCATGTCTTCGCTTCTCCTCGCCGCGGCCTCCCTCCTAAGATCAGCTCTTCCTGAGCGAATAGCCTCTGCCATAAAGGCCGGCCTTGATACAGGGCAAGATGTCCTATCCTTTCCCGACTGGGTGGCCACGGTCTTGCCAGTGAGGATCCGACGCTGCCTCCTCTTTACGGTCCCCCTCCACGGGCTACAGAGCAGGCTCATAGAAGGTTGGTATGGTAGAAGGCGTCTTTACAGGGGCAATCTCAGCGACAACCACTGGCACCTACACGAGCGCCGTCTCAGGTACGACCCCCATCACGACCTTAGATGCTATCTCTGGGGCCGCTTCTAATGTACCCTCCAGTCTTAAAGGGGGCGAAGCACTGCCCCTGTTGGAAATCATGTATACCTTTGATATGTGCGCTTTGGTTGTATGAGCATGATTTTCAGGTATAGGTTTTGATGAATGACAAACAATGAAGTCAAGTGTCAAACAACGATATAATCAAATGGCGAGAAGCATACTGATGACGGAATTGCATGAACGAGCCAAATAAGTTCAAGACCGAAGACCCAAGACGTAGGTCGTTTGGTAGAACCAATGTAAGGACAACGTTTAAGTTATCTTATCCTTTGGCTCAACATTAGGTCATCATAAACATGCATAAAATCACTTTATTAAATTATATATATCATAAATATTTTTAATATATACTTCAAACAAAATGATTTTAACGTTTTCATTTCAACCAAAATGGGTTTTGAAGTAAGTTTTCAATTCTGGTATACTCTGGTATACACAATGTATATCAAGTGTATATAATCGACCGTTGCCAAAGTTTTGAACACTGGAACAACATAATCGATTGTCTACTTTAACAATCGATTGTTGACAATCGACTGCCCACTTTAACAATCGATTATTTTGAGACTGTGCAACCGAAGTTTTTAAATATCAAAACAATCGATTGTCTTTGTCCCACAATCGATTGTCAGCAATCGATTGTCACTTTCATACAATCGATTATTTTTTGACCGTTCCACAGAATCCTAAATTGATTTTTGAACGTTGAAGAACAATCGATTATTCAGGGTTAACAATCGATTGTTTAGCCTAAAATCAGGAATCTGTTTTTGGAACGTCGGTCAGACAATCGATTGTCACCTCCAAACAATCAATTGTTGAAGCACAGAATCAAGGATTTTTACTTGTCAATTAAGCAACGGTCAGCACCACTTTTTCACCTATAAAAAGAGGTCTTTTGAGCTGATTTTAAACACACAACTCCTGCATATATTGATATACATATTGATCATTTTCAAGCATCATTTTAGAGCTTTTGTTGAGCCATTTGATAGACAACTTTGTGTTGTTCATAGAGCTTATTTTGTTTCTCTTTATCCACTCTATTGAGAGAGTATTTGTTGTAAAAGAGAGTTGTTTGAGAAGAACATATCTTCTCATTTGTCGGGTTTGCTAAGTACCCAAAGTCTTAGTGGTTGAAGTCTTGGGGTGAGGTATCCTCAAGCAAGTGAAGTCTTAAGGTGCGGTATCCTTGAGCAACTGTAACGGTTTGTTAAGCACCCGTAAGCTTGACGAAGATAGTGGAATCTCGAGAGAGTCTCTCGGGGACTTGACTAGCCACGGGTTGTGGTGAACCAGGATAAAATACGGTGTGTTCTTTCTTGATTATTTCAATTACCGTATTTACTTATTCCTGCAATTTTAGATTCCGCAATATTTCAATATTCTCGTGCCTCACTATTCACCCCCCCCCCCTCTAGTGAACGGCATAAATTCTAACAATTGGTATCAGAGCCTAACTCTCTGAAAGCCTTAACCGGTTGAGAGCTATATATATTTTGTGTTTAGAATATTGAAAGCAGGAATGATGAATGAAGGACAATCCACCACTTGCGTTCCACTATTTGACGGAACCAACTATACATATTGGAAAGGGCGGATGAGTATCTTCCTCAAAGCAAACAATTTTCGTTTGTGGCAAATCATCAAAAACGATGAACCAATGCCGACAAAGAAAGTTGGAGAAATCACGGTTCCAAAGAAGGAAGATGAATATGATGCCAAGGACATGAAGATAGTTGAAAATAATGCAAGGGCCATCCATGTATTATATTGTGCGGTGAATCCGAATGACTATCGGAAAATCTCTTGCTGCACAACCGCCAAGGAGATGTGGGACAAACTCGAGATCATTTATGAAGGTACGCCTCAAGTCCGAGAATCCAAAATTGATTTTCTAACTCATAAATATGAAACTTTTAAAATGGAGAAGGAACCTATTGGTGTTATGTTTAAACGATTTTTAAGAATCGTCAACGATCTCCATGCTCTCGGGAAAGTTTACACGAACAAAGATCTTGTTCGAAAAGTCCTACGGAGTCTCACTCCTGAATGGCGTTCCAAAGCCAATGCCATCCAAGAGTCGATGGAATACACGAATATCACAATTGATGGACTAAGAGGTAACCTCGAAACTTATGATAACACAATTCTTAATCCTTATCTTAGAAGTGATTCGAATTTTGCCTTCAAAGCCTCATCCTCTAAAAGAGAAGAGGTAAGTGATTCAGAAAGGGATGATGAAAATACTTCCAGTGATATATTTGAAAAGTTTTGTAAGTCTTTGAAGAAGGACAAGAAAAAGAGGAAACACCATAGGCGCGTATCACGGGACTCAGACAGCTCGGGCAATGAAGCCGGCGCATTATGTCTCATGGCAAATGGAGAAGAAGAGGTAAGTACATCTAACTCTCACTCATTTGAAGATTTACAAAATGCCTATGATGAATTGTATGGTGAATTTGTCAATGCTTCCAAATTGATAAAAGAATTGAAGAAAACACTTTCTTTGCAGAAATCACTTTCTTTGCAAACAGATTTTCAGAAAACACTTTCTTTACAAGAAAAAGATTTTGAAAAATCCTCTTCTTTGAAAGAAATAGATTTTGAAAAATTGACTAATGAAAATGGTGTTCTTAAAAACAAAATTGAAGTTTTAGAAAAAGAAAACAAATTTTGGAAAATGACATTGCTGTTTTTAAAAATAAAATCAAGGAATTGAATGAAGCTTCTTCTATTGATACATGTTCAAATTGTTCTTCTTGTAGTTCTTTAAAACTAGAGAACACAGAATTTAGAAAAGCACTAGAAACACGTAGTGTTGATATTCCTATAGCTGAAACAAAGAAGAAAAAGCCTAGGAATAACTATAGGCGTAAAATGAATAAGAATCATGATAGAAATGGAGTTGCGCAACCTAGAAATGATTCTAGGATTTTTGCTAATGAGTCTATGAATAATTATTCTAGACCACCTAGAGATGACTCTAGGAATTTCAACGCGTCTAGGAATGACTTTAGATCACCTAGAACGCATTTGGCTCAACCTAGACATATGCACAATCCTAATGTTATATGTCATTATTGTAATCGGGTAGGACACATTGCACCCGTTTGTTTTGCTAAACATAGAGATTTATGTGTTGATTACGATTATTATTATCCTAACCCCCAAGGACCCAAAAGAAGTTGGGTACCAAAAACCTATTTTTAGGTACTTTTGCACGTGTGCTTGAAGACTACAAAATTGTAGTGGATGCACCAAGCACGAAACCTTAATGCATTAAGGGGGAACGTCGGTTAGTTATCGTATTTTGAATAAAAACACAATGAGTTGATATGTGCAAATAATCTATATCAGTTTTGGTTGATACATGCTTTAATCAGTTCTTTTTGAATAACAATTAGTATCAATTTGGTTTATAATAATTGATTGATTCATGTTTTGATGAACATTCTTAGTTTAAAATAACAATTGATATTGTTGAGAAAAATGACCGTTATCATTAGTATGCCATTTACTAACATTTGATATGATCTTGTTTATAACGATTGGTATCGTCAATGGTTTAAATTTTTTTTTGGTATAGTCTTTTTGCTAATGCCAAAAGGGGGAAGAATATGGGCGATATGCATGCCTTAATTGAGGGGGAATATTCAATTAAGGGGGAATTATATTGAATTGATTTCTATGAATTGTTTGCATAAATTGTATGTTGAGATATAGCATGAATTTAGGGGGAATTCAATATGCATATCTTCCGTTGTTTGTCATTATCAAAAAGGGGGAAATTGTTGGAAATCATGTATACCTTTGATATGTGCGCTTTCGTTGTATGAGCATGATTTTCAGGTATAGTTTTTGATGAATGACAAACAATGAAGTCAAGTGTCAAACAACGATATAATCAAATGGCGAGAAGCATACTGATGACGGAATTGCATGAACGAGCCAAAGAAGTTCAAGACCGAAGACCCAAGACGTAGGTCGTTTGGTAGAACAAATATAAGGACAACATTTAAGTTATCTTATCCTTTGGCTCAACATTAGGTCATCATAAACATGCATAAAATCACTTTATTAAATTATATATATCATAAATATTTTTAATATATACTTCAAACAAAATGATTTTAACGTTTTCATTTCAACCAAAATGGGTTTTGAAGTAAGTTTTCAATTCTGGTATACTCTGATATACACAGTGTATATCAAGTGTATATAATCGACCGTTGCAAAAATTTTGAACACTGGAACAACATAATCGATTGTCTACTTTAACAATCGATTGTCGATAATCGATTGTCCACTTTAACAATCGATTATTTTGAGGCAGTGCAACCGGTTTTTAAATATCAAAACAATCGATTGTCTTTGTCCCACAATCGATTGTCAACAATCGATTGTCTTTGTCCCACAATCGATTGTCAGCAATCGATTGTCACTTTCATACAATCGATTATTTTTTGACCGTTCCACAATCCTGAATTGGTTTTTGAACGTTGAAGAACAATCGATTATTCAGGGTTAACAATCGATTGTTTAGCCTAAAATCAGGAATCTGTTTTTTGAACGTTGGTCAGAAAATCGATTGTCACCTCCAAACAATCGATTGTTGAAGCACAGAATCAGGGATTTTATTTGTCAATTTAGCAACGGTCAGCACCACTTTTTCACCTATAAAAAGAGGTCTTCTGAGCTGATTTTAAACACACAACTCCTGCATATATTGATATACATATTGATCATTTTCAAGCATCATTTTAGAGCTTTTGTTGAGCCATTTGATAGACAACTTTGTGTTGTTCATAGAGCTTATTTTGTTTCTCTTTATCCACTCTATTGAGAGAGTATTTGTTGTAAAAGAGAGTTGTTTGAGAAGAACATATCTTCTCATTTGCCGGGTTTGCTAAGTACCCAAAGTCTTAGTGGTTGAAGTCTTGGGGTGAGGTATCCTCAAGCAAGTGAAGTCTTAAGGTGCGGTATCCTTGAGCAACTGTAACGGTTTGTTAAGCACCCGTAAGCTTGACGAAGATAGTGGAATCTCGAGAGAGTCTCTGGGGGACTGGACTAGCCACGGGTTGTGGTGAACCAGGATAAAATACAGTGTGTTCTTTCTTGATTATTTCAATTACCGTATTTACTTATTCCTGCAATTTTAGATTCCGCAATATTTCAATATTCTCGTGCCTCACTATTCACCCCCCCCTCTAGTGAACGGCATAAATTCTAACAGCCCCTGGACGTGCCGACGAAGACCAGATCCGCCTCAGGATCAGAGACCGTCCTATAAGGACCAGGCGTAGTCTTCTTCTTCTGGTGCTTCTTCTTCCTCACCTCCTTAGAGGCGGCCCGACCTACAAAAACACATGTGAGATAGGTAAGGAAATTATATGGGCCCCCAAACCGTAACAAAAAATGAGGTAAAACCATTACCAGCCGGGCCGTAAAGCCTAAGTAATTCAGTTCAAGAACGGCTTTCCTCTACAAACGGTATCAGCGCTTGCACCCACGACCTAATGTCGTCAACACTATGAGGAGGGAGAAAAGCCACTGCATGAAAACAAAGGAAAAATTTCGACAGTGAGAACCAGCAAAGTAAGGTCGAAATAGATGTTTAAACATCACGCACGACAATTCTTACATGCGTCATTCCACACTTCTCGAAACCCATCATGGTTGGACACAAGGTGTTCGGTACGGACGTAGAAAAACCTCGTCCAAAATTTATGGTTGGCCTTGTCGTCCACCTACACCACGAAGCTTTTGTTTCCCCTACTCCTCAACTGGAGCATCAAGCCTCTCATGAAAACCACATTGAACATTTGCAAAAGGTGATGAACGGTCACCTCTTTTCCGGCCTTCGCCAAATAAATGGATACTACCCTGCACACCTTCAAGGCATACGGGGTAAGCTGGTCCGGACATGCTCTAAACCAGCGACACAACTCTTCCACTAAAGGATAAATCGGAAGGGTGTATCCAATTCAGAAGGCGTATTCGTAGAAGGCACAATACCCGGTCCTAGGCACGTTAGCATGATCTAGCCCCGCCGGAGCCATGCCAACGTGATCGGGAACATCATACGTCTCCCTGAGAGAGGCCAAGTGGTACATCGTCATCTCACTGTTCTCCCAATGAAGGAATTTACGCTTATTCAGAAAGTCGCTCCTTTTGCTCATATCGCGTGGGAGAAGGTTGGTCGTTGATAAAGGAACAAAAACTTCCTCGGCCTCCTCGCCGTCCGAGGATGACGACGCCCTGTTAGAAGCAACGTCCCTGGTTCTGGTATCATCACGCTGACGTTTAGCCATAGTGAATGATATAATAAAAAGGTGTTACGTGTCGCAAGTTCGATTCTTGAGAATGAGAATTTCAGAGAAGAAAAGAATAGCAAACGCCTGAAAAAGGTAGGGAAAAGAGTGAGAAAATACTCTCTGAAAAGAATCGAAAGATGAACCTAGTCCAACTCTCCTCCTATTTATAAGAAAAGGTACACGGAAATCGAAAGGGCATGATTCAAAAATTGGCGCAGGAAACCCAAACGTCACATCATAACCTGAACCATCTCGGGAGCAGAAGTAATGATCACGGATGTGATCGATGACGTCTCCTCAAAAAGAAATTCCAAAAGGGAGGTAACATGTCAACGGCATGACCTTTTCACATACGAACGCGTCTCTTACAGAGGTATCAACAGGAACGACCAAATTTCCATAGGCGTCAAGCATACATGTCCGTCCATTGGAAACGCCTTTCGACTGCGTCCCCAATAAACGGTGGGACTATCTGTATTGGGAAAATTTAGTTCCTTACGTCCACATACTATCCACGTATGGCCTCACTAAAAAAGGCGGTCTTATTGTGGTCGACTTAAGTAAGGCCGGCCCCAGTCAATAAATGGACCAAGTGATGTGACTCTTTGTAACGTCACATCAAGCTCTGACATTGTATATCGAGGCCACCAATTCTTGTACTTTCTTTATATTATTTCGAGTAAGGTCCCTTAGTATATAAAGGGGACCTTCTCCCTTTGTGAAGACTCATGTGTATTTCCTTACTGAAAATATACAACTCTCTCTCTCTCGTGCAAAAAGTCTGTTATGTATCTTACTGCTCTTACATCTCGATTTTCATATTATAATCACCGATTTCTATCATCTAAACTTCTCTAGATCGCAGTACCCTTGATTCTGATTAACCCACATCATTTTAATTGTTTTAGAGCTAGTTAAGTGTTCAAATAACTTTTTAGCCAAACACTATTTCTTCACATTTACACTTCTAACACATATTCTAACACTATTTTACAAGGACAATAAAAGAAAAAAATAATTAATTTATTTTTAAAATCTAAAAAAATTATTTATTTTAGACCATTAAAAAACTAAAAAATTAGTTATTTTGGACATGAGAGAGTAATGGGAACGAGAATAGATTCTTCCAATGATTATTCTTCAAGGTAGTTGGGAGTGAAAGCGGACAAAAGACTCGTTAAGCGTGTAGTCTGTGGCATAACTTTAAGTCGGACTAGGAAATATTCCTTACCAAGGAACTTTGGATTATCTAATTTCTCCATCATACGCTTCTCGTAATATAATAATTAAGTTGAATTCTTTCTTTTAGTCACGTACTTTTGGGAAATAACAATATTACAAAACAAAAAAAGAAAAGATTAGAGACGGACAAAATTTATAATTAAACAGAAAAATTGATTATTAATCCCATTCAGTACAAGTTATCAAAAAAATTTATTTGCTATAGGCGATTTTTTAACATATTAGCAAAGAAATTCGTATTTTTTTTTTTGTAATTTGTATTATTTTAATATTTGGAATGGCGAACGCGTGAGTATGGTGATTTAAAAGCTGAAAAGAAGGGTGGGTATCTGGATTCAAGAAAATTTAAGGCTTTGTTCTTTGAAATGGACGACAAACAGCTAGTATATTATCGTATGTTAACAGTTTTAGTTCAAACTTGAATTCAGACGTGACAAGAAAACTATTCACACTGCCTATTTTATAGGTCAAACAATTACTTTATTTACGTAAAAACAAAGAATTGCGTTCTTTTTGCATGAAAAGTCTACTTTTGTATGAAAAGTAATAAATATTATTATTTTAAAGTACATATAAACCTGTTATTTCTAAAAAAAAAATGGGCTCTGGTGGCATAAGGCACAGTTTTTATTTGGTAGAACATTAGAGCTGGCTTTGCTTATGGTGATCTTGGTAGAATCCGTCATTTATAAATCATGTTACAATCATGATTATATTATTAGGGTTATATAACATATGTCCAAAGGATACATTAGTTGTTTTTTCATTTGCCAAAATGCAAATTACATCCCATACATAAAGGTATATTCTTTTAACTTCGTGAAATCATATAAGATATGTCATTTGTGACGATTATATCTATACTTGAAAGTTGGTGTATATATATATATATACAACAACAACAACTACCCAGTATACTCCCACCAGGTGGGGTCTGGGGAGGGTAATATGTAGGCAGTCTTACCCCTACCCAAAAGGGCAGAGAGGCTGCTTCCATGCGACCCTCGGCGCATAGGACAGAATGAAAAGCTGCATTGGAAAACAAAGACAAAATTAGTAACCAAGGCAAGACAAAACAAAATAACAAAACAAAGCATAAGTAATCCTGCAGAAATAACGTAAATGGTTATGTAAACATAAGGAACATAAATACCGTCGCAACCAAGAGGGGACCTAGGCTAAAACACTAGACATCGATGGGTAACCCTACTATCCCACACCCAACCCCGGGTGAGGCGAACGAAGGACTCTAAGAGCCCCTATCCTGCAACCCTGATTCTAGACCTCCAGACTCCCCTATCGAGGGTCATGTCCTCGGTAACCTGCATTTTAGTCATGTCCTGCATATCACCTCTCCCCAATGCTTCTTAGGCCTCCCTCTACCCCGCCGACCACCAGCAATCTCCAGCCGCTCGCAGCTCCTCACCGGGGCATCGGGACCCCTCCTCCGTACATGCCCGAACCACCTCAGCCTCGCTTCCCGCATCTTCTCGTCCACTGGGGCCACCTCTACCTTCTGTCGAATAACTTCATTCCTAATCTTATCCAGCCTGGTGTGCCCACACATCCACCTAAGCATCCTCATCTCAGCAACCTTCATTCTCTGGACATGGGAGTTCTTCACGGGCCAGCACTCTGCCCCGTACAACATCGCAGGTCTAACCACGGCTCTGTAGAATTTCCCTTTGAGTTTGTGTGGGATTTTCTTGTCACACAGGACCCCAGAAGCAAGCCTCCACTTCGACCACCCTGCTCCTATCCGATGGGTGACGTCCCCGTCAATCTCTCCGTCCCCCTGAATCACAGACCCAAGATATCGGACACTGTCCCTCTTGGCGATGGCCTGAGAACCAAGCATCACATCCCTGCCCACCCCACTCGGCTCGTCACTGAACTTGCACTCCAGATATTCTGTCTTAGATCTGCTTATCTTGAAACCTTTAGACTCGAGGGTCTGTCTCCATACCTCTAACTTCTCACTAACACCGGCCCTCGTCTCGTCTATCAATATTATATCATCAGCAAAGAGCATACACCAGGGCACATCCCCCTGGATATGACGGGTTAGAGCATCTATCACTAAGGCGAACAACATGGGACTCAGCGCCGATCCTTGATGGAGCCCCATTACCACAGGAAAATGGTCTGAATCGCCACCCACCGTCCTCACCCTAGTCTTAGCCCCATCGTACATGTCCTTGATAACTCTGATATAGGCTTCTGGCACACTCTTCGCCTCCAAGCACCTCCATAGCACCTCCCTCGGAACCTTGTCATACGCCTTCTCCAAGTCGATAAGCACCATATGCAGGTCCTTCTTCTTATCCCTGAATTGTTCCGCCAGCCGCCTGACTAGGTGAATAGCCTCAGTGGTGGAGCGGCCCGGCATGAAACCGAACTGGTTCCCCGATATATTCGTCGCCCCCCTCATTCGCGCCTCAATCACCCTCTCCCAAACCTTCATCGTGTGGCTCATTAGTTTAATACCCCTATAGTTGTTGCAGCACTGGATGTCCCCCTTGTTCTTGTACAAGGGCACCACTGTACTCCACCGCCACTCATCCGGCATCCTCTTAGTCTTGAATATCACGTTGAATAGCCTAGAGAGCCACTCCCCTCCAGGTTTACCCATGCACTTCCAAAACTCCACCGGGATCTCGTCAGGCCCGGTTGCTCGACCCCTACTCATCCTGCGCAACGCCCCTAAGACCTCCTCCACCCTAATGCGCCTGCAGTACCCAAGGTCTCTATGACGCTCTGAATGCCCCAGCTCCCCTAGCTCTATGCTCCGATCCCCCTCCTCGTTAAGAAGGTCCCGAAAGTACGCCTGCCACCTCTGTTTGACTTGCGATTCCCCCATCAGAACTCTACCATCCTCGTCCTTGATACACCTGACCTGGTCTAGGTCACGGGCTTTCCTTTCCCTTGCTTTAGCCAGCCGAAATAGCTTCTTTTCCCCACCTTTCTCCCCTAGTTCCTCATACATGCGACCGAACGCCGCGTTTTTAGCTTCCGTGACTGCCATCTTAGCTTCTCTTCTCGCCTCCCTGTAGGACAACCTGTTCACTCTCCGCTCCTCCTCGCTTGTGCTCCCTGCCAACCTTGCGAACGCCGCCTTCTTCGCCTCCACTTTTCCTTTGACTACATCGTTCCACCACCAATCACCCTGATGCCTACCTGAATATCCCTTAGAAACCCCGAGCACGTCCCGTGCTACCCCCCTAACCAAGTTAGCTGTCGCTGACCACATAGCGTCCGCTTCCCCATAACTTCTCCAAGCTCCGCCCTCCTCTAACCTCCTTTCCATCTCCTGAGCTTTCTCCTTGGACAAAGCTCCCCATCTAATCCTCGGTTGACCCCGGGCGCCCCTCCTCTTCTTCTTCACCCAGAGATCAACATCCATCACTAGGAGCCTATGAAGAGTTGAAAGAGACTCTCCCGGGATAACTTTGCAATCCTTGCACAGACCCCTGTCGCTCCTTCTGATGAGGATGTAATCAATTTGAGTCCTCGCCGCCGCACTCTTGAAGGTGACCAAATGCTCCTCCCTCTTCCGGAATGATGAGTTCGCAATCAGGAGCTCGGAAGCCCTGGGGAAATCAAGCAGCGAAGTGCCTCCTCCGTTCCTGGCCCCAAAGCCAAAGCCCTCGTGCACCTCATCGTAGCCACCAGCCTCGGCCCCAATATGACCATTAAAGTCCCCTCCAATAACTAACTTCTCCGACTGGGGAATACTCCTCACCAGATCGTCCAAGTCCTCCCAGAAGCGCCTTTTAACCTCCTCGTCTAAGCCTGCGTGCGGCGCGTAAGCGCTGACCACATTGAGGACCCCACCCCCAATAACCAGCTTAATAGCCATTAACCTATCGTTCACTCGCCTCACCTCGACCACGGACTCCCTTAGGTCCCTATCCACCAAGATGCCTACTCCATTCTTACCCCTCTCGAGCCCAGAGTACCACAGCTTAAACCCATCAGCGTCCCGCGCCCTAGTCCCTTTCCACCTAGTCTCCTGGACGCACGCTATGTTAACCCTTCTTTGTTGGAGAACCTTCGCTAACTCGATGGACTTACCCGTCAGAGTACCTATGTTCCAGGACCCAATCCTTAATCTACGGGCGACCGCCGCCCTCTTCCCACCCTTACCTCCTGCCCTGCCCGAAATGCCACCCCCTGCACCCCTACACACCCCCGCAACCACCACCCCCTCCTGAGGACATGACCTTACGCTATCATTACTCGTTGCGGCCACTATCCAGTGACACAGACGCACTAAGGCTAAAAACGCAAATGTAGCAAACTAGATAACAACAGAATAGACCACACTCGGAATGCTAGTAAAAATACGTAAAGAATGTGCACAAAATAAGCAAGAGAGCGGGAGGTACCAACTCCCGGTGGAAAAACCTGGAAGTGTGCTTTGCTGCGCCCGAGTTCTCCTGAATCTTAGCAAAGTGCGCGGCTCTATTGCGTCCTGCCGTGAGTCTGAATGAGAGCTTGGACGACAGTTGTCGGAGATCCTCGCCGTTGAAATAGGTACCTGTCCAAGAAAACAGAACACACCCACAAAAAGCAGGGGTAGAATAGAAGGAAAAGAGCAGTAGTTGCCGGTAAAATTTCCGGCGAAAAGAAAGGTGGCTAAATGAACAATGAAGAATGAAAGTGACCAATAAAAAATTCCGAGAGTACCAAGTGGGTCGGAAAAATGGGGTGAGAAAGCTGTCCAAAAGAAGCCGGCGAAAAAAGTGCCCGGAAGTGGGCTCACGCGCGCGGCGCGTGTGGGGAAGCAGCGGCGCGTGGGCGCGCGTGCTGTGGTTTCCGGCGACGAAATTTTCAGAAAATGTGCGCCAGACACTGTGTGTCACAATGGTGTGGGAGGTGAGTCCAAGAAACTCCCGAGGGATGTCGAAACACTGTCGGAACAGTGTTCCGGGCAGTGGGGGTAAGGGGGGAGAAGGTGGGGTAGTGGCACTTACCTGGTGGTTACCTGGGGGTGCCGGCGACCCGCCCGGTGGTGGTGGTGGAGCTGGTGGTGTGAGCTTAGAGAGAGAGAAGAGAAGAGAGAGAGGGGGAAAGAGCCGTTAGAGGGGGAAAGGCGAAGTGGTATATATATATATATATATATATATATTAATTCAAGGTTGAAGACATCTTAGAAGTATGATGTCTTCTTGTTAGGAGCATGTAATATAAAAATTTGTTATGCAAAATTCAATCCATTTACTGCTCTTCCTAATGTAGTTGAAAGTTTGAGTTGCATCTATGGAAAGCGCTATACAAACTCTCTCAAGAACAGATGAAACATCATAAAAATTAAGCTGAACTAAACAACACTGTAGAATAACGAAAAAAAGAGGGGAACAATTTTGATAACGTTAACCAAACTGCAATTTTTTAACTCAAAGACTGACTTCAGCCATCACACGATTATTTTAGCATCAATTCACTCGATTGATACATGGAGAATTCAACGTCAACAACAACAATAACATACCCAGTGTATTTCCATAGTGTGGGCTTTGGGAGGGTAGTGAGTACGCGGCCTTACTGCTATCTTGTAGAGGTAGAGATGTTGTTTCAGGAAGATCCTTGGCTCAGAAAAAGTATTTCTCAGCAGTTTTGAAATGCCAATGATCTAATATATCACAACACATATAATTTTAAAGTTTGCGCATAAGCAGAGGAGCACCATACTGTGGATGAATGGTCACTACATGAATTGGAGCATGTGTACAAGGTGGGGATAGTTCAAAGGAGAATCTCTGCAAGATCATAGCTATTGCCATTTTTGCTTCCAACATGGCGAAGTTTTGTCCGATGCAAATTCGAGGCCCCCCTCCAAATGGTATAAATGAAACTTGTCCATTTGTTGGCTTCGACACTCCTTCAACGAACCTTTGTGGTTTGAATTCCTTTGCGTTTTCACCCCATATTTCCTTATCATAATGTACTAAGATTGCTGGTATAACCAGTAGCATTCCAGCTGGTAGATTTAACTCCCCCAACTGGACTGCTTCTTTGTTCCTTCTTCCAAGTGATGGTAAAGGAGGACATAGCCTTAACGTCTCGTACAAGATCATTGTCACCTATGGAAAAACTTAAGTGCATAAATTGGCAGTAGAATTAGTCCTTCAAAATCTGGTTTATTCTTTGGGAAGACCTGTAAAACCTCCTCTCGAGCACGTACTTGCCACTCTGGATGTAAACACAACAAAATCATAGTCCAAACAAGCAACACTGAAGTTATATAATTATACATATATTATACATGAATTATGCTAACATTACCTCCGCCTGCAATTTTTAGTTTAAAAATTCCTCAAAAAATGAATCAAGGCCTTTACTATGCATGATTTTAAGTGAAACTAGATCATACGAGTAAAATATACTCCCTTCGATTCGCAATAAGTGTCAAATTTGCGAGAGAGAGAGAGAGAGATTGAGATTGTATTCTTCGAGAACAATACAGATGATCCTTTTACAAAGGGATAGGAAACCTTCCTCGAACCAATAAATAAATAATAAAAAAAGTACAAAGGTTGGTGGCCTCCACTCAGTAAAAAGGGCAGGTACTAAACGACGTTGTTCCTTCTTTGCCGATTTGGGCCGCACCCTTGCTTGGGGCGCCTTTATCATGGGGGACACGCCCACCTGGTATGGGGACGTTATGAGCTAAATTTTGCCCTATACAGTTAGTCCCTCTATTCATTGAAGATGTATTCGATGATCCTTTTTAGTGGACGTACATTCACGATTTATTTTTTACGGAAATTTGGTCGTGCCCGTAGGCGCCTCCTTTGCAGAACGTGGACGTGGATATCATTGGTTTGGCCGTTGACGTGTGACCTACCTTTTTTAAGGTGATGTCAACAATCACATGCGTCATCATTATACCTGTTCCCGAGACTTGTTCAGAACACGACGTGACGTTTTAGTTTCCGCGTCCGGTTTCAGAACTGAGCCTCTTCGATTCCCATGTGCCTTTCTCCTATAAATAGGAGAGTGGTTCAAATAGTTTCATCTTTCGATCTTTAGAAAGTTTTCTTTTGTTTCTTTCTTCATCCTTCTTTCCTGTAATAGTTATATTTTTTTCAGAGGGATACCTTTCCTGAGAATTATCTTACTCACTACCAGCACTTCATTCTTCACTATATTATGGAAAAACGCCAAGAAAGCAAAAAGGCTAAGGATAGTGCCCCTTCGAGGGTTCCACCCTCTTCTGATGGCGAAGGGGAAGGATCGAGAAAAACCCTAGTTCCGTTAACGGTAGACAACATTTTACCGAAGGATTTGAGTGCGAGAAAAGACTTCAATACGGCAAGCCACTCTCATCCTTGGGAGGAGAGTGATTTGCTTCAGTCTCACTGGATGTCATCAGGACCATGTACGACATTCTTGATCACGCTGAGATAGTTCTAGCTGGGACAGACCATGACAATGTACATATGCCCGATTTTGTGCATTTTACGAATATGCTCTTAAGATTGGGTATAGCTTTCTGCTTAACCCTTTGGCGGAAGAGCTATGCCTCTTCTATCACGTATGTCCGGCTTAACTCACACCGTACGCCCTGAAGGTGTGTCGGATCCTTACTACGCTTGCGGGTGAAGCCGGGGCCATTGTTTCCGTTCACCATTTGCTACAGATGTTTAGTCCCAATTATATGAGGGCTACCAATCTCCAACTGAGGAGCCGTGGAAAGAAGAGTTTTGTCATGAGGTCTGACGACAAAGCTAACCGCGAGTTCTCGCATAGATGCTTTTACGTTAGGACGAGCCATCTAGTGTCCAATCCCGAAGTATTTCCAGAGGCGCAGAATGCAGGATATGAGTACCTCTGCATGTAACTTTGCGCCGTTCTATTTTGACTGACCTAACTTTGAACTCACTTTTTTTCTTCTTTTTTTTGGTAGTGGTGGCTCGCTCACCACGCCTCGTTGGCAACATTAGCTCGTGGGTGGAAGGGTTGATACCATATGCGGAGAAATGTCGTACTTGGCTTGAATTCCATAGGTTGTACGGCCCAACTGGCAACAAACTTCCCTTTCTCTCTCTCTCTCTCTCTCTCTCTCTCTCTCTATATATATATATATATATATATATATATATATATATACATTTTGTCTTAGCTTGGAGACCTTCCTACCTGATGTGCTTTTTGTTTGCCACGTCGAGGTGTTTCCTCAAGGGAAAAGAAGAAGAAGACCGAAGCCGGCCCGGCCAGGGCGGAGTCTGACTCCGGAGATATATTTGTGGGCGGCTCACCCAGAGGTAGCCCCCTTTTGATTCCACACCAAGAGACTACATTGGCGGCCGCAGTGGAAGCGATGCCTGAGGCTGCCTCCGTGGAGTTACCAGAGGTTTCAGTAGCAGCGGCACCTAAAACTTCTCTTGTGCCGGCACCTGAAGTTACTCCAGGCTTCCGAAGGAGAGGAGCCACATGAGAAAAGAGGCAGCGAATAATTACTATCAAAGGCATTGTCGTTGAGGGCGTGAGGAGGCCCAATGAGCATCGCCAAGTGCCAAGGTTGACTTTTATGGCCGAGGCCATTTGTACTGGGCAAATGGTCCCTCATAAGGAAGCTGCCGCCCGTTTGGCTCGTGCATTAGGATGCAAGTCATCCTCCGCTGTTAATGAGGCGGTCATGGAGACTGAGAGTACGAGCTCTGAATCCTCTCTCTAAGAGGCACTGGGCAGTTCGGCCATTGTGGAGATGAGGGATGGCCGGTCTACTCGCCGCATTGTGATCACTGGGGGATATAAATTATTAAAGGATAGCGAGCAGGCTGCGGCGGACATGACCCTGTTGTGCGTGGCTACGGAGCATGAGTCGCTGAGAGATGTCAACAATAGGGACTTGTCGAGGCAAGTAGCCGGTTCAGCTTTACTGGTAGCTTTCATCCCCTTCTTTATTTTGTCGTTCAAAGTGACTGTGATTTGTACTGACGTGTTTCTTTTCTTCGTTTTTCAGACCCTCATTTTGGAGGTAGAGCGGAGGTAGCATGAGAAAAAGAGAGCAGCCACCTTCTACAATATGGCAAAGAAGTAAAGAGAGGTCCGTGCCAAGAATCAGGCGTTTGGCGGACATGTTTGAGCAGAATCCCCAGTTCCGGACGTTCCTCGAGGGCCTTAAAGAATCAGAGGCTCTATTGAAGAAGAAGGCGGCGGAGCTGAAGGATTTGGATGCAGCTGATGGCTTCCTTAACCCAAAATAATGAGCTGGAAACTCTTCTTCGGTCAAGGGAGGAGGACTTGGAGATCAGCCGCGGGGTCGCGGCCGAGGCTGCGATATTACGAGCTCTAGTTACTGCCCTTACAGCCGAACTAGACGACAGGACGGCCGAAGTTGAAGCCCTCAGGCGATCGCCCCCACAAGATGCCGTGCACCGTGAGGCGCACGAGATGTGGGTGTACCATGACACTAGATTGGTCGCCTTTGAGGAGCTTTTGGCGGCGGGCTGAGCTTCCGAGTTGGAAGTAGAGAGGCATCTGCTCTTGACTTGCATTGCCCGTGAAGCGGCTGGTTAGAGCTTCGACTCACCTGGTAGGGAGGGCTATAATTCTGAGGATGTCAACCGCCTAGACTGCGGCTCGTGGATTTCAAGGGCTTATCAGCATGGGGATGACAACGAATCTGATGGAAACCAGGCGAGACACGATGGCAGGGGTGGTGAAGTCCCTTAGGGCTTGTATATGAACATTTTGTAGATGGTAATTTTGTAGGACCCGTTGTATGTATATTTTTGGATAAATGAAATATAATTTTTCTTCCATCCCTTTGCACGGTTTCTCTTTCATTCTTTAGAGGTTTTGTTGCATGCTTTGTTGACCATCAGTGTTGGCGGCCTTGGTCGAATCTTAGATCGATGGATTTGGCCGTCATAGAATCGATGGCCTTTGCCATGTAGGTGCCTTCGACTATTGTCGAGTCGTTTATTTTCCGTGGTCGAATCTTAGGGACCGCTAGTGAGGATGGCCTTAGCCATAATGTAATAGTTGGCCTTGGCCATGATTGAACTGATGGCCTTGGCCATGTAGGCGGCTTCAACTATTGTCAAGTTTTTTATTTACCGCGCTCGAATCTTAGGTCGACCGCTGATGAGGATGGCCTTAGCCATAATGTAATCGATGACCTTGGCCATGATTGAACTAATGGCCTTGGCCATGTAGGAAGCTTCGACTGTTGTCGAGTCATTTATTAGCTGTGTTCGAGTCTTAGGTCGACCATTGGCTAAGATGGCCTTAGCCTTAATGTAATCAATGGCCATCGCCATGATAGAACTGATGGCCTTGGCCATGTAGGGGACGATTGTTCTCGAGTCGTTTATTCACTATGGTCGAATCTTAGATTGACCGTTAGTGAGGATGGCCTTAGCCATAATGTGATCAATGGCCTTGGCCATGATAGAACTGATGGCCTTGGCCATGCAGGCGACTTCGACTGTTCTCGAGTCGTTCATTCACCGTGGTCGAATCTTAGGTCGACGTCTGGTGAGGATGGCCTTAGCCATAATGTAATCGATAGCATTGGCCATGATAAAACTGATGGCTTTGGCCATGTAGGCGACTTTGACTGTTGTCGAGTCGTTTATTTACCGTGGTCGAGTCTTAGGTTGCCCATTGGTGAAGATGGCCTTAGCCATAATGTAATCATTAGCCTTGTCCATGATGGATCTGATGGCCTTAGCCTTTTATGCACTGGAGATGGACGTAGCCCTTCATATATTGCAGATATCCGTATACTTTCATACATTGGAGATGGTCATAGCCTTTCATTCATTGGAGATGGTCGTAGCCTTTCATTCATTGGAGATGGCCGTAGCGTTTCATACATTGGAGTTGGTTGTAGCCTTTCATACATTGGAGATGGCCGTATCCTTTCATACATCGGAGATGGCCGTGGCCGTAGCCTTTCATAATCGGAGATGGACGTAGCTTTTCATTCATTGGAGATGAAGCTAGTCCAGTCCCATTATCATGTTGGCCTGGAGGTTGTAAGGAGAGGTTGACATGATAAACTCGTTCCGCAAATATCCCCTGATATCCCCTCCGTCGCCTCGTTAAAAACCACATCGAGAAAACCCAATTGGGGCAAAACTCGGGTAAGAGAAAAAGAGTACGACTAGGGAGATGCCTTCAAAAGTGGAAATGCTTGAGGTGAGCAACATTCCAGATGTTTTAGAGCGTCTTTCTTTCCATTATTACTAACTGGAATGCACCTTTGCTAGCTACCGCTGTGATTTTGTAGGGTTTTTCCCAGTTGGTGCCCAGTTTTCCTTCACTTAGGTCTTTGGATGCCAATGTCTTGGCTTTGAGGACGTAATCTTCCACCTTGAGTGGTCTTATTTTGGCCCTCTTGTTGTTGTATCTTTCGACTTGTTGCTTTTGGGACACCATTATGATATGGGCCATTTCTCTCCTTTCCTCAACTTCGTCGAGGTTTCGGAGTATGCTGGCGTCGTTTTCTATTTTACTGGTGTGTGAATATATTAAGCTTGGTTCGCCGACCTCAACGGGTATGACCGCGTCGGTTTCGTAGGCCAGAGAGTATGGTGTTTCCCCTGTTCTAGATTTGGGTTTGGCATAATACCTCGGGTAGCAGCTCGAGCCATAGCCTTTTGGCGTCATCGAGTTTCTTCTTCAGTATGTTTAATATTGTTCTGTTGGAGGATTCCGCTTGGCTATTGGAAACAAGGTGATATGGCGTAGAAAGTATCCTCTTGATGCGCCATTTCTCGAAGAATTTAGTCGTTTGTTTGACCGATGAACTATCGTCCGTTGTCACAACTAATTTCTTTGGGGATGCCAAAACAGCATATAATATTTTTCCAGATGAAGGCGATTACCTCCTGTTCGCGTATTTGTGCATACGCACCTGCTTCTACCCACTTAAAAAAATAGCCGGTTAACACTAATATAAATCGTACCTTTCCCCGTCCTGCGGGTAGGGGGCCGACTATGTCCATTCCCCATTTGATGAAAGGCTATGGGGAGGTGACCGAATGTAGGGGCTCTCCTGGTTGGTGTATCATGGGGGCGTATTTTTGGCATTGCTCACATTGGCGAACGTATTCTGCCGCTTCCTTCTTCATGGTGGGCCAGTAGTAGCCGGCCCGTATGATGCATCGTACGAGGGCACGGTTGCCTGTATGAGCACCGCAGTAACCCTCGTGTACTTCTTCGAGTGCTGGTCTTGTTTGGTGCGGCCCTAGGCACTTGGCCAAGGGTCTGACAAACGTTATCATGTAGAGGTCTTTATTTATTAAGCAGTACCGAGCGGCTTGCGTACGAAGTTTCTTTGCCTCTTTCTTGTCGGGTGGCAGCGTCCCATCCTGTAGATAAGATACAAATTGGTTTCGCCAGTCCCAAGTAAAATTTAAAGAAAATACCTCAGTGTGATCGATGGCGGAGTGGAAGAGAGTGACTATGCTCTCTTTGTCGAAGTGTTTAGTGGTCGTAACCAGTTTTGCTAAATCGTCTGCTTCGATATTTCGTGCCTTTGGGATCTGTTACAGATGGTATTCATCAAACGTGGCTATTAACCTGCAGATATCTGACTAGTATTTTTGCAGTCTCTGTTCTTTGATCTTGTAAGTCCCTGTGACTTGGTTTACCACGATTTGGGAATCGCAGTGAAGGATGAGTCGGCAGGCGCCATATATTAAGGTCATCTTCATGCCTGCAATAACGACTCATACTCGGCCTCGTTGTTATTCATTTAGGGGCATCATATGGACTAGCGAATCGTTTTGCCTATGGGGACCTCGAGGAGGAGTCACAGTCCCGATCCCGATGCATTGGTGGCGCCATTAGTGTAGAGGACCCATAAGTCGTTATGGACAGAGGCATGTTGTGCCTCAAGTTTTTCTTTTTGCAGGACTTTTGCGCTAAAGTCGGCTATAAAATTGGCCAAAACTTGAGACTTAATAGCGGTTCTTGGAATGTATGAGATGCTCGCTGAGCTCAATGGCCCATCTTGCGAGCCGATCCGATAATTCGGGCATGTGTAAAACGCTTCTTAATGAGAAGGTTGTTATCACTTTTATGGGGAAATAGGGCCATAGCTTTCGTGAAGCTACGACCAGTGCCAATTCTAACCTTTCAAGGTGTGGGTACCGAGTTTCGGCATCCACTAGGGTTTTGCTAATGTAATAGATAGGGGATTGTGCACCTTTGTTTTCACGAACGAGGACGGCACTGACAGCGGCCTCTGATACGACCAGATAGACAAACAGGGGTTTGTCCGGACTTGCCTTGACTAGCAAGGGCGACGAAGACAAGTATGCCTTCAGCTTTCTCAAGGCCTCAGCGCATTCCTTGTTCTATTGTAGTCCTTGATCATTTTTCAGTATGCTGAAAAACTTATGGCACCTATCGGACGATCGTGAGATGAACTGGGACAGGGCGGCCATGCGCCCCGTCAGCTTCTGTACCTATTTCTTGCTACTCAGCACCTCAGGTATTGAGTCTATCGCCTTGATCTAGTCTGGATTGACCTCGATGCCTCGTTGCAATACAAGAAATCCTAAGAATTTTCCTGAAGCTATGATGAAGGCGCACTTCTCGGGGTTCAACTTCATCCCGTACCTCTTCAGGTTTTCGATGTCATCCTTTAGGTGGCGGATATGATCCTCTTTCCTTGCTGATTTTACTAGTATGTTGCCGATGTAGACTTCCATGGTCTTACTGATTTGATCTTTGAATATTTTGCTTACCAGCCTCTGATACGTTGTTTCTGTATTCTTGAGCCCGAAGGGCATTACTTTGTAGCAGTAGGTCCCCAGTGGGTGATGAAAGTTATTTTTTCCTGTTCCTCTTCGGCCATCATGATTTGGTTGTAACCGGAGTATGCATCTAGGAAACTCAGTAGCTCATGCCCTGCGGTTGCGTCTATTAGCTGGTCAATGTGGGGCAGTGGGAAGGAGTCTTTCGGGCATGCCTTATTTAGGTCGATGAAGTCTACACACTTTCTCCACTTATTGTTCTTCTTTTTAACCATGAAGACGTTGGCGACCCACTAAGGGTACTTTGATTCCCTGATGGAGCCGTTGGTCAGAAGTGTGTCTACTTCCTCACTGGTAGCTTCGTTTATCGCGACGTTGAATTTTCTTCTCATTTGCCGTACATGCGGGTGTAATGGGTCAACATTCAGCTTTTGAGTGACGATTTCTAGCGGGTTCCCGACATATCTGAATGGGAAAAAGAAAACATGTCTGTATGGTTAGATAAAAGTTCACGATACTTACTTGGATTTGAGAGGCCGTGCCCGATTTACGCCTTCTTTGTAGGGTCATTTTTGTCTAGTTGGGCCGGGTCAAGGTCTTCGACCGTAGCCTTACGGGCTTCTATGACATCAGGGTCTTTAATGGCGATTTCTGTCAGGTGGACCTTAGTCCCCGACATAGCTGATTGCTATGCGTCTGCGATCGTCCCCTTAAGTTGTTTGGTGTAGGCAAAGTCTTGCGCTATTTTATAGCACTCTTGAGCGGTGAGGGGCTCGCCTTGAATCTTGAATATTCCCCATGGGGTGGGAAATTTAACCATTTGGTAAAATATCGAACGGACCTCTCTCATACGTAAAGTAATAACTAAAGAATCGTAATAAGGGAAAGACAAACCGTTGGCATCAGACTTATCAAAGATGATACTATCTTCGAAGTCATTATACCGTTTGTGGGCGACAGTTCACTTCAATTTGTGCGTAGTAGTGAACTTGACGTGGTTGATTGCCGAATTGTTGTTGTTTCCAATGATTATATTTATCGTGCGGGCTGGTACAGGCGGCTTTGGTGGCCCGTGGTGTTTGTCCCGTCCACGTGCAAAGTTGATTTTGTAGAAAATCGCTTTATCTATGATATGTGCGCTTTGGTTGTATGAGCATGATTTTCAGGTATAGGTTTTGATGAAAGACAAACAATGAAGTCAAGCGTCAAACAACGATATAATATGACAAACAATCAAATGGCGAGAAGCATACTGATGACGAAATTGCATGAACAAGCCAAAGTCGAGCGAAAGAGTTCAAGACCGAAGACCCAAGACGTAGGTCGTTTGGTAGAACCAATGTAAGAACAACGCTTAAGTTATCTCGTCTTTTGGCTCAACATTAGGTCATCATAAACATGCATAAAACATTTTATTAAATCTTATTTGTAATAAACATGCATCTTTGTGTTAAACCAAAATGATTTGTATTTTAGTCAAAATGGTTTTTAAACATGTCTTTTAAATCTGGACCTAAACAATCGATTATATGCTCCTTACAATCGATTGTGTTTTTCAAAATAGTAAACAATCTATTATACAGTTTTAACAATCGATTGTATTAAGACAGTGTGATCTGAAGTTTTTCAAAATAGCAAACAATCGATTATATACTTCTAACAATCGATTATATCGAGACAGTACTTAAACTGAATTTTTCAATCAGCTAAATAATCGATTATATGTTTAACAATCGATTATAATCAGAATAATCGATTATGGTTTTTATACAATCGATTACTAGTATGTGGTGAACCAGGATAACATCGGTGCGTTCGTTCCTTATTATTTACTTATCGCACTTATTTCATTCCTGCAATTTTTAAATTCCGCAAGTTTACGCTGTTTTTTATTATAACGCTATTCACCCCCCCCCCCCTCTAGCGTTAAGCGTATATTCTAACAATTGGTATCAGAGCCTAACTCTCTGAAAGCCTTAGCCGGTTGAGAGCAATATATATTTTTTTTTGTTGAGAATATTGAACGCAGTAATAATGAGCGAAGGACAATCCCCCACTTGCCCTCCACTATTTGGCGGAACAAACTATACATATTGGAAAGAGCGGATGAGTACCTTCCTCAAAGCAAACAGTTTTCGTTTGTGGCAAATCATCAAAAACGGTGAACCAATGCCCACAAAGAAAGTTGGAGAAACCACGGTTCCAAAGAAGGAAGATGAATATGATACCGAGGACATCAAGAAAGTTGAAAATAATGCAAGGGCCATCTATGTATTATATTGTGTAGTGACTCCGGATGACTATCGAAAAATCTCTTGCTGCACAACCGCCAAGGAGATGTGGGATAAACTCGAGATCATTTATGAAGGTACGCCTCAAGTCCGAGAATCCAAAATTGATTTTCTAACACATAAATATGAAATCTTTAAAATGGAGAAGGAACCCATTGGTATTATGTTTGAACGATTTTTAAGAATCGTCAACAATCTCCATGCTCTCGGGAAAGTTTACACGAACAAAGATCTTGTTCGAATAGTCCTACGGAGTCTCACTCCCGAATGGCGTTCCAAAGCCAATGCAATCTAAGAGTCGATGGAATTCACGGATATCACAATTGATGGACTAAGAGGTAACCTCGAAACTTATGATAGCACAATTCTTAATCATTATCTTAGAAGCAATTCAAATTTTGCCTTCAAAGCCTCATCCTCTAAACGAGAAGAGGTAAGTGATTCGGAAAGGGATGATGATAATATTTCAAATGATATAATTGAAAAGTCTTGTAAGTCTATAAAGAAGGACAAGAAATAGAAGAAACACCATAGGCGCGTATCACGGGATTCGGACAGCTCAGGCGATGAAACTGCCGCATTGTGTCTCATGGAAAACAAAGAAGAAGAGGTAAGTACATCTAACTCTCACTCGTTTGAAGAATTGCAAAATGCCTATGATGAATTGTATGGTGAATTTGTTAATACTTCCAAAATGATAAAAGATTTGAAGAAAACACTCTCTTTGCAGAAAACACTTTCTTTGCAAGAAACAGATTTTCAGAAAACACTTTCTTTACAAGAAAAAGATTTTGAAAAATCCTCTTCTTTGAAAGAAATAGATTTTGAAAAATTGACTAATGAAAATGGTGTTCTTAAAAATAAAATTGAAGTTTCAGAAAAAGAAAATAATTTTTTGGAAAATGACATTGTTGTTTTTAAAAATAAGATCAAAGAATTGAATGAAGCCTCTTCTATTGATAAATGCTCAAATTGCTCTTCTTGTAGTTCTTTAAAAATAGAGAACATAGAACTTAGGAACGCACTAGAAAAATGTAGTGTTGATAGTCCTAAAATTGAAGCTGTTAAAAAGGATGAAAGTAATGAGGTTGGTCAATCAAGAAAGAATTCTAGGAACCTCACTAATGAGTCTAAGATTAATTGTTTTAGACCACCTAGACACAATTTTAGGATTTTTATAAATGAGTCTAGAATGAATAAATTCAGACCACCTAGAAATGACTCTAGGAATTTCAACGCGTCTAGGAACAACAAATTTAGATCACCTAGAACGCATTTGGCTCAACCTAGACATATGCACAATCCTAATGTTATATGTCATTATTGTAACCGGGTAGGACACATTGCACCCGTATGTTTTGCTAAACATAGAGATTCATATTTTGATTATGATTATTATTATTCTAACCCCCAAGGACCCAAAAGAAGTTGGGTACCAAAAACCTATTTTTAGGTTCTTTTTGCAGGTGTGCTTGAAGACTACAATATTGTAGTGGATGCACCAAGCACAAAACCTTAATGCATTAAGGGGGAACGTCGGTTAGTTATCATATTTTGAATAAAAACGTAATAGTTGATATGTGCTAATAATCAATATTATCTTTGTTTGATGCATGTCTTAGTAAGTTCTCTTTGAATAACAATTAGTATCAATTAGTTTTAACATAAATGATTGATTCATGTTTTGATGAATATTCGTAGTTTAAAATAACAATTGGCATAGTTGAGAAAAATGACCGTTATTATTAATATGCCATTTACTAACATTTGATATGATCTATTTATAACGATTGGTATCGTCAATGGTTTAAATAATTTTTGGTATAGTCTTTTTGCTAATGCCAAAAGTGGGAAGAATATAGGCGATATGCATGCCTTAATTGAGGGGGAATATTCAATTAAGGGGGAATTATATTGAATTGATTATATTGAATTGGTTGCATAAATAGTATGTTGAGATATAGCATGAATTTAGGGGGAATTCAATATGCATATCTTCCGTTGTTTGTCATTATCAAAAAGGAGAAAATTGTAGAAAATCACTCTATCTATGATATGTGCGCTTTGGTTGTATGAGCATGATTTTCAGGTATAGGTTTTGATGAATGACAAACAAGGAAGTCAAGCGTCAAACAACAATATAATATGACAAACAATCAAATGGCGAGAATCATACTGATGACGAAATTGCATGAACAAGCCAAAGTCGAGCCAAAGAGTTCAAGACCGAAGACCCAAGACGTAGGTCGTTTGGTAGAACCAATGTAAGAACAACGCTTAAGTTATCTCGTCTTTTGGCTCAACATTAGGTCATCATAAACATGCATAAAACATTTTATTAAATCTTATTTATCATAAACATGCATCTTTGTGTTAAACCAAAATGATTTGTATTTTAGTCAAAATGGTTTTTAAACATGTCTTTTAAATCTGGACCTAAACAATCGATTATATGCTCCTTACAATCGATTGTGTTTTTCAAATAGCAAACAATCGATTATACAGTTTTAAAATCGATTGTATTAAGACAGTGTGATCTGAAGTTTTTCAAAATAGCAAACAATCGATTATATACTTCTAACAATCGATTGTATCGAGACAGTACTTAAACTGAAATTTTCAATCAGCTAAATAATCGATTATATGTTTTTAACAATCGATTATAATCAGAATAATCGACTATGGTTTTTATTCAATCGATTATATTCAGACTGTTCCCACAGAATCCTAAATTGATTTTTGAACGTTGAAGAACAATCGATTATACAGGTTTTACAATCGATTGTTTCCCTTAAAATCAGGAGTCTGTCTTTTGAACGGTCCTCAAACAATCGATTGTGTAGGTCAGACAATCGATTGTATGAGCAAAAATTCAGGGATTTTATTTGTCAATTAAGCAACGGTCAGCACCATTTTTCACCTATAAAATGAGGTCTTTTGAGCTGTTTTTAAAACACACAACTCCTCCATACGTTGATATACATATTGATCATTTTCAAGCATCTTTTTAGAGCTTTTGTTGAGCCATTTGATAGACAACTTTGTGTTGTTCATAGAGCTAAAATTGTATCTCTTTATCTACTCTTTTAAGAGAGTGCTTGTGTAAAAGAGAGTTGTTTGAGAAGAACATATCTTCTCATTTGTCGGGTTTGCTAAGTACCCAAAGTCTTAGTGGTTGAAGTCTTGGGGTGAGGTATCCTCAAGCAAGTGAAGTCTTAAGGTGCGGTATCCTTGAGCAATTGTAACGGTTTGTTAAGCACCCGTAAGCTTGACGAAGATAGTGGAATCTCGAGAGAGTCTCTCGGGGACTGGACTAGCCACGGGTTGTGGTGAACCAGGATAACATCGGTGCGTTCGTTCCTTATTATTTACTTATCGCACTTATTTCATTCTTGCAATTTTTAAATTCCGCAAGTTTACACTGTTTTTTATTATAACGCTATTCACTCCCCCTCTAGCGTTAAGCGTATATTCTAACAGATTTTTCCTTTTTCACTGAGTAACTCCCTCAGGAACCCTTGGTTCAACATCCTGACCACTTTTTGTCGTAGACCTATACAGTCTTCGGTTTTGTGCCCCGTTCCTTGTGGAACTTGCACAAGGCGTTTGTTTTTCTGGTGATGAGGTCCGACTTCATCTTTGCCAGCCATTACACCTTGTTGCCAGCTTCTCAACTAGCATACACTATCTCTGAAGGGGACACACAAAAATTATGGGCGGATAATAAAGGGGGCGTAGCTCTGTCGTTTCGTAATGGGACGACATGTCACTGTAGTGCATCCGCGTGCCTGGGTGGCGGTGGGTGAGAGGATCTGATGTAGGGTTGGTGTCCCTCCTTGTTTGGACGTGGGCCTTGTTCCTACCATCTTTCATTGCGTTGATCTCTGAATGTATCGTTGTTAGACGTTGGGTCGGTCCGTTGATGTCGTCCTCATCTGAGGGCACCTCAGTGCAATAAGTGTTGTGGATCTCTTCTTCCCATGTAAATGGCAGGTACTTCATGAGGCGGTTGAGTAATTTTTTGGTCGCCCTCAAGCCGTCTGCTTAACCCGTTTTGGAAAGCCGCGATTGCCATGCCTTCCGATACGTTGGGTAGGCTCATCCTTACCCTGTTGAACCTAGCTAGGAAGTCCCTGAATCCTTCCCCTGTGGTTTGCTGAACGGCGAAGATGTCGTTGACCCTTACTTCTACTTTCTTAGCTCCTGCATGCGCTGTGACAAAATTTTCCACCATTTCCTCGAACGTGGAAATAATTTTGACCGGTAACTGGGAATACCATGTCAGTGCTCCTCCTGTTATGGTTTCGCCGAACTTCTTCAGTAGTACATACGGTACTTGTTCCTTTGAGAGGTCGTTACCTTTTACGGCAGTGACGTAGTGGATCAAGTGGTCCTCGGGATCTGTAGTTCCATCGTACACTCTCAGATAAGGCGGCATTTTGAAGGTTTTCGGAATGGGGCATGGTGCAGCCTCTTCTGTGTAGGGTTGTTCAACAAACCTCCCCACGTCGCGTTTCGGCAACATTTTGGGGGCACTAGGGATTTTATCCACCCTTTCTTGGTGTTCCTTCATCTGGTCACGAAGTGACCAGTTTTCGTTTTCCACGTCCTCCATTTTCTTGAGGATGGCTGTGAGCGCGTCGCCTCAGCCCGGGTATCGAGGGGTGCGTTGTTTGCGCGGGTGACCTCAGGTTCGACTCTGACTGCAGCAAGATCTATAGTTGGCCTGCATCTGACTTTGTGTTGAGGTGACTTCTCAACTAAACCGCTTAGAGTGCTTTTAACCATTCTTCTAGTAATTTCCTGACCTTCGGGGGTGCTTTTTCAGATGTAGAGGTAGGAGCGCCTTTTTCCCGCAAGATCATTAGGTCTTCGGGCGGTGGTGGTGGAATTTCTCCGCTCATGGTAGTACTAGGGGTTGTAATTAAAACCCCATCTTCACCGGCTTCGTTGAGAGGGCCGATGAGAGTGGTTGCGATATCTGCTATTGTTTTCATTCTCGCGTTGTTGTCAACCATTTTTCGTTTTTGTGTTGTAAAGAAGGGTTTTCGATGATTCTCTAGGTGCAAACTATGATTTTGATTCTCGAAATCCCCAGAGACGTGCGCCAAATTGTTTAGCCCAAAAATTATGTTCATGTTTTGTAAGCCTAAAACAATCAAAAATATATGGGGGTAAATCGTAATCAAATATAATCAGCCCAAGAGATGATTATCACTTCGAGAGTTTTCGTTTAACTGTGAATGGACGAAAGAATGGACTTAGCTTAATAAGGAAGCAATGGTTATGTACGAGAGTGAGAGAGAGAGAGAGAGAGAGAAATTGAGATTGTATTCTTCGAGAACAATACGGATGATCCTTTTACAAAAGGAAGATTTCCTTTATATATTAAGATACCTTCCTCGAACTAATAAATAAATAATAGAAAAAGTTGCAAAGGTTGGTGGCCTCCACTCAGTAAAAAGGGCAGGTACTAAACGACGTTATTCCTTCTTTGCCGATTTGGGCCGCACCCTTGCTTGGGGCGCCTCTATCATGGGGACGTGCCCACCTGGCATGGGGACGTTATGAGCCAAATTTAACCCTATACAATCTACGTCTAGTTTTCCTAATAGATTTTTTGGGGTTTTTTTCCTTATGACATGACAATGAATTTGGAATTAATATGATATATCAGAAAACATATTGCTCTTTTGAAGTGGGCATAAAAACACATATGGCTCATTTGTAGGGTGGAGGTAACAGAAAAGAGTTTCACTACATCAGAAAACGAGATATCAGGTCTTTTGCACATTGAATCCTAGTTGTCCGTAATGTGTTCCTTTAGAGTAGAAATGACACCATGTAGCCATTTTAAAGGACTTCTATTCAGAAATTAGCTAGTGCATCCATCTACTTATTGTGAGTGATATGCACAGTTCAATCTACTTACTGTTTTTTGAAATGTAGCTTAATGTTTGAGTTGCAAAAGCTAAACAAATACACCAACTAAAGGAAAGGAAAAATATTTAAGAAGTGAACAATTCTGATTACATTAACCAAGCTGCAATTTTTAGATTCGAAGAGCAACTTCAGCCATCACGCGACAATTTAGTATCGATCATTCAATGCATGGAGAATACAACACAATGATGTAAAATATAATTTTAAAGTTTACGCATAAGCAGAGGTGCACCATACTGAGGATGAATAGTCACCACCTCCAGCCGGTAGATGTAGCTTCCCTAATTTGGCTTCTTCTTTGTTCCTTCTACCAAATGCTGGTAATGGGGGAAATAGGCGTAATGTCTCGTACAAGATCATGGTCACCTGTGAAAAAAGCATTGCATAAGTTGGCACTAGAATTAGAGGGTAGTTGGATAAGCTTTAACAAGTTTATAAGCATTTTTGGCTAATTTACGTGTTTGGAGAACACCAAAAGTATATATAATCCAAAAGCCATAAGTTGGTTACAGCTTATAAGCGCTTTTGGTTTAACCAAAATTATGACTACTTTATCCCTAATATTTTTTTAATCCACTAAAATACCTTCCCAAAATAAAGCAGTAAGTCACCGTCCATTCCATTTCTGTAGTTTGTCCTTCTCCTTGTAAAGATACTTTTTAATTTATACATTTTATAAGTATCTTTTAGGGCGTTTTAATAAATTTAACAAAAAATGATGCTGTATACTTTTTTCCCAAACACATCACTTGTTTGTACCTCTATTCAAATTTATTAGTTATAAAATCAATTTCAGCATATAAAAATATTTTTCAGCACTTGCTTGCTGCTTCTAACTACTTTCACTTAGTACTTAAGCAAATCGGCCTCTTAGTTTGCTCGTCAACTTAGGGGGTCCGATAGGACAATTTTGAGGACACACAAAACATACTCCAGGAAAGACTAGAAGAGTACTTACAATTTTAAAGCGATTTAGTCCTTCCAAATCTGGTTTTTCATTTCCAAAGACCTGCAACACCTCCTCTCGGGCACATACTTGCCACTCTGGATGTAAGCACAGCAAAATAGAATAACTTGCACTCTTCAATCACTTCTGATGTTGTCATTCCAAACTCTTTGCTACCATGAATTTCAATTTCTTCCAAATTGGATTCAAGTAATATGCCTAGCAAGTCTTCATTATTTTTCTCCCCTGCTTTCATCGCCCTCAATCTTTTGTCAATGATACGCCTAATTGTCGTTTGAATTTCCTTTTCGATTTCCAGCATTCTCTTGTTCGTTTTAGTAGGCAAGAACCTATAAAAACAAATTTAAGCAAACAAGATAAGCCAGAGTAAGTTCGATATTTCCTTTTTAATGACAAAAAATGTTATGAAACATGGAAATATGAGAAGTATTGTACCTTGATCCTGGTACATAAATTGAACAACCTTTTTCCGTTACATACTCAGCTTGTTCTTTCTGAAGTTCAAATACTATTATTCCCTCTTGATAGCTACTCCCAAATGCTGTGCGAGAAATGACTTCACTGGTCATTACTTGAAGATCCAGCCATACGTCGAGTTCGAATGACGCTTCCTTTGCAACAATCTCCTCCCATTTGCTTAGCATTTCACTACAACTCTGATAAAATGCTGGCAGTGTATGCTGTACGAAACAAATGGAAAAGCCAGAGCTTGTTATCAATGGACAACTTTTTTAGGTTAGACATCTCAATATGCAATCTTAAGTCCAAGGCATTTCACATTTACCATCTTCTCTATATTTTGTACCCCCTCTATTTCAAATTATGTCTTACTTTCCTCTTCAGTCTATTCAATATAAAATGCCACTTTCAAAATATGGTAGCCCTTAGCTTCCGACATCCGACGTGGCATATTTAAGAACGTAAGATTTAAAAGACATTTCTGTTCATTATACACATCTTTTATTTAAGAGAACAAGATTCAAAAGTTTTCTTTTTTTCTTAAACTCACACATCAAACTAAATATAAAATGAAACTGAGAAAGTAATAAGAGAAAGAAGTATAACCTTTAACTTCTCCACATGGAAGGTGTGAGAAAGCACGGGAGAAAAATATAACTCTTGATATTAAACATGATACAATGAGCCGTATATATAATTCACATAACCTAACCTACTCCTAATACACTTTGGATTAGGGTTCTACTATTTACATATCTAACACTCCCCCTCAAGCTGGTGCATATAAATCATATGTACCGAGCTTGTTACATATGTAGTTAATACGAGGACCAGTGAGGGACTTGGTGAAAATGTCTGCAAGCTGATCATTTGACTTTACAAACTTTGTAGCAATATCTCCCGAGAGTATCTTTTCTCTGACAAAGTGATAGTCAATCTCAATGTGCTTAGTTCTCTCATGGAACACTGGATTTGACGCAATATGAAGAGCAGCTTGATTATCACACACAAGTCCCATCTAACTAACATCACCAAATTTCAGCTCTTTGAGCAACTGTTTGACCCAAACTAGCTCACATGTCGCCATAGCCATTGCTCGATATTCTGCTTCTGCACTAGACCGAGCAACCACATTCTGTTTCTTGCTTTTCCAAGATACCAAATTTTCTCCTACAAAGACACAATATCCAAAAGTAGAACGTCTGTCAGAAGGCGATCCTGCCCAATCAGCATCGGAGTATTCAACAATCTGCTCATGGCCTCGATCCTCAAACAATAAACCTTTACCTGGAGTTGATTTTATATACCGAAGAATGCGAACAACTGCATCCCAATGACTATCACATGGCGAACCCATAAACTGGCTCACAACACTCACAGGAAAGGAAATGTTTAGGTCTTGTCACTGTAAGATAATTTAATTTACCAACTAACCACCTATATCTTGCAGGATCGTTAAGAGGCTCCCTCTATCCTGGAAGAAGTTTAGAATTCGGATCCATTGGAGTGTCAACAGGTTTACAACCTGTCATTCCTGTCTCCTCAAGAATATCTAAGGCATACTTCCGTTGTGAGATCACAATACCTGAGCTAGACTGTGCAACCTCAATACCCAGAAAATACTTTAGTGTGCCCAGATCCTTAGTCTGAAAGTGTTGAAAGAGATGTTGCTTCAATTTAGTAATACCATCCTGGTCATTGCCGGTAATAACAATGTCGTCAACATAGACCACTAGATAAATACAGAGACATGAATCAGAATGCCGATAGAATACAGAGTGATCAGCTTCACTCTGAGTCATGCCAAAGTCCTGGATAACAGTGCTAAACTTACCAAACCAGGCTCGAGGAGACTGCTTTAGACCATAAAGTGACCGGCGCAAGCGACATACAAGGCCACGAGACTCCCTCTGAGCAACAAACCCAGGTGGTTGCTCCATATAAACTTCATCCTCAAGGTCACCGTGTAAAAATGCATTTTTAATGTCCAGCTGATACAGGGGCCAATGGCGAACAGCAGCCATAGAGACAAAAAGGCGGACTGATGCTATCTTAGCCACGGGAGAGAAGGTATCACTGTAATCAAGCCCAAATATCTGAGTATATCCCTTGGCCACAAGACGAGCATTAAGACGATCAATCTTACCATCTGGACCAACCTTGACTGCATACACCCAACGACAACCAACAGTAGATTTACCTGAAGGAAGAGGGATGAGCTCTCAAGTACCACTCGTATGTAAAGCAGACATCTCGTCAGTCATAGCTTGTCGCCACCCTGGATGAGACAATGCTTCACTTGTAGACTTAAGGATGGAAACAGAGGACAAAGAAGATAGAAAAGCATAATAGGATGATGACAAACGATGATAACTTAAACCGATATAATGGGGATTAGGATTAAAGGTGTTCCGTATACCTTTCCGAAGTGCAATCGGAAGAGACAAGTCCGCAGTAAGAGCAGGGTCAGGTGCAGGACGTGAATCAACCGGGCCGGATGCTGGGCGAGGACGACGATGATATGTCAAGAGTGGAGTGTCTTGTGCAGGGAGTCTAGGAGGAGCCACAGTAGATGTTCCAACGTTTGGAATGGGGTAAGACTTCTGTAGCGGAAGGTGAAGGAGGAGATATAGTAGACTCCCTAAAGGCCGGTATAGGTAAAACCTCAGATATATCAAGATGGTCAGAATGGTCAGAAGAGGTAAAGAAAGGTTTAGACTCAAAAAATGTGACATCGGCTGACATAAGGTACCTACGTAGATCAGGTGAATAACAACGATAGCCCTTCTAAGCACGAGAATAACCAAGGAAGACACACTTGAGAGCACGGGAGCTAACTTATCTTTCCCAGGAGCTAAGTTATGAACGAAACAAGTGCTCCCAAAAACACGAGGGGGAACAGGGTATAAGGGTGACTGGGGAAACAATACCTCATGCGGAATCTGATTCTGGATGGGAGATGAAGGCATCCGATTAACCAAATAACAAGATGTGAGAACTGCATCGCCCCAAAAACGCAGCGGAATATGAGATTGAATGAGAAGTGTGCGAGCAGTCTCAATAATGTGCCTATTCTTTCTCTCTGCAACCCAATTTTGCTAAGGGGTATAAGGACAAGAGGTCTGATGAATAATTCCATGAGAAGACATAAACTGCTGAAATTGAGAGGATAAATATTCTAAGGCATTATCACTGCGAAGAGTGCGAATAGAAACACCAAATTGATTTTTAATTTCAGCAAAAAAATTCCGGAATACAGAAAACAACTCAGAACGATCTTTCATTAAGAAAATCCAAGTACATCTTGAATGATCATCAATGAAACTAACAAAATAACGAAATCCCAAGGTTGAACATACTCTACTAGGACCCCATATATCCGAATGAACTAAGGAAAAAACAGACTCTGCACGACTCTCAATACTACGAGGAAAGGAGGCGCGGGTATGTTTTCCGAGCTGACATGACTCACACTCTAATGTGGATAAACTGGACAAACGAGGCACCATCTTCTGAAGCTTGGACAAGCTAGGATGTCCTAAACGACTGTGAAGTAGGTCTGGAGGATCTGCAACTAGACACGCCTTAGAGGATGTTAGTGAGTTAAGGTAGTAGAGTCCGTCAGATTCAAGTCCTGTTCCAATCGTCTGTCCCGTACTGCGGTCCTGCATTATAAAAGAGTCATCAATAAAATCTATTCCGCAATGGAGGGCACGAGTCAAACGACTAACAGATGCAAGATTAAAAGGACAGCCATGGACATAAAGAACGGAATCTAGAGTGACAGAGGGTAGAGGATTTGCTTGTCCAACTCCTTTTGCTTTAGTTTGAGACCCATTAGCTAAAGTAACGTTGGGAAGAAACTGTGAATACGCAATATTTGACAAAAGGGATTTATTACCAGAGATATGATCAGAAGCAGCTGAGTCCACAACCCATTGTTCATGAGGACTAGACTGGGAAACACAAGCAAAAGAATTACCAGCAATAGAGGTATCAGGCTGAGCAACAGTGGCTACTTGTGGAGACGTCTGCTTACTTGCTCGATATTTAAAGAACTCATTATACTCCCTTTCAGATACAGAAAATCCCTTGTTACCTGTAGTCTCCGTCTGAGCAACATAAGCATTTTTTGTTGGTCGACCATGTAAATAATGGCACACGTCACGAGTGTGACCAAGTTTATAACAATAAGAACACTTGGGTCTAGATCTTCCAAAATGACCTCCTCTTCGTCTATACTCCATAGTATGAGAAGCCCCATTTTCCACGGATTGGGAGACGAGGATAGATGAATCAAGTGTCTGTGATGAGCTCACTGGGTGACTTGGTGCTGCAGCAAGGCGAAGTAAGCGAGAGAATAATTCATCAACTGTGGGGACAGTCGGACTAGCAAAAATCTAATCGCGTACTGAGTCAAGATCACTACGAAGCCTAGCAAGAGTAAGAACTAGAAACAGCTTTTGTCGTTGCTCTTGCTGCTTTGCAACGCTAGCAGAAACTGGCATCAACGTCTCAAATTCCTCCCTAACTGCCTGCACTTGACCCAAGTAAGTAGACATATCTAATTCCTGTTTCTTTAAATTTGTCATCCGCGATATCATTTCATAGAAACGAGATATGTCATTTGTGTATAAAGTACGAGCCTTTTCCCAAACCAAATAACATGTTTGAATGGACGACACAAGGGCATCAACTTGGAACCAATAGATCGCCACAAAATACTGCATAATTGAGCATCGATCTTCTCCCAATGTGCTTTGGCTTTTTCATCTCCGTCACTAGACTCCTTGGTTAGATGATCCTGAACACCTTGACCTTTACACCACAACTCGACAGACGAAGCCCAAGCTAGGTAGTTTGAACCTCCTATTAAAGGTTCTGAGGTAATCATAATACCGGAACTGCCAGAACCCGGGTTTCTAGACCCGAAAGCATCTAGTCCCAAAGACATCTTTGGATTATCAACTAAAAACTCGCTGAAACTGAAACAGAGAACTGAAAACTGGAGCTGCCGGAAAACTGGAACATTGTATCGCCGGAAAAAGTACTGTAGCTGCCGGAAAAATTCAAAGTTGTCGGAATTGAAAAATAAAAATATGGATAGGCTCGGAATTCAAGGGTGAGCAGACTGTCCTGAAGAAATTCTGGCCGGAAAGTACTGTAGGTCGCCGGAAAAAACTGAAAGTTGTCGGAATCGAACGAAAAAAGGATGGCTAGGGTCGGAATTGAAGGGCGAGCAAACTGTCCTGAAGGAGTCACCGGAAAAAATGGCCGGAAGGGGTGCCACGCGCCGAAGGTGTTGGCGGCGTATGGGGGAGCGTGTGTGGTTCTTTTCCGGTGATTTTTTCTGGGGTTGGTCGGAATTCTCTTCCGAACCTCGTGGTGGTCTCGGATTTTGCACAACACCAACAAAAAGGTAATTTAGTTACGGACAGCCTCTTAAGTCGCCGGAAAATTGCACGGCGACGAGGTCTTTCTTCTTGGAAGTAGCTGGAATGAAGCACAGTTATAATATTCTCACTGTAGCTCTGATACCATGTGAGAAAGCACGGGAGAAAAATATAACTCTTGATATTAAACATGATACAATGAGCCCTATATATAATACACATAACCTAACCTACTCCTAATACACTTTGGATTAGGGTTCTACTATTTACATATCTAACAGAAGGCAGGATTGATAATTTTCCTGTGTTTAGCCCATTTCTCTTCCTCAAGGTTTAGTAGACCTTGAGCCAATAACTTGATCACTGGATTGGGATGAGTTGGCTTTAGATAAATATAATTCTTTGTCAGAATCTCCTTTACATGTTCAGGAGCTGTGATCAAGACTATTGGATATGGGCCTAGCCAGACAAAAGAAGTTTTACCTGCGAGTAATCAGTTTTAACAACAACAACAACAACCCAGTATAATTCCACTTGGTGGGGTCTGGGGAGGGTAGTATGTACGCAGACCTTACCCCTACCCTTGGGTAGAGAGGCTGTTTCCAAATAGACCCCCGGCATCCTTCCCTCCAAGAACTTCCCACCTTGCTCTTAGGGAGACTCGAACTCACAACCTTTCGGTTGGAAGTGGGGGTTGCTTACCATCAAAGCAACCCCTCTTGTCTTAAGGTTAGAGAAAAATCCTTTTTGTACTATGCTGGAATTGGCACAAGAAAATGTCTATATTTATCCACGATACATATTAATACATGACTTGATAACTTTCTTCCCTTTAGACGAGTCAAGACTTGGCCATTTCTGGTTTTTTACTGAAAACAGAAAAGGATGAAACAAAAGAAAGAAACAGAGAAGGACATATGAATTAGGATTTCTTCTTATATTTTACTCATGATTTAACGTCCTTTTATTACGGACAAACATTTTTATATGAGAATTTTTCTAGAGGGTGGGCATTTCAAGATTTTTTCTTCACAATTTCAATAGAACTTTTCATATTTACAAAGGATGGATATAAAATGCAAAGATAATGTAGTCCATTCTCTGCTGCACTACATGGATTCTAGGAAATACATAGAAAGAAGGGTGAAAGAAGGGCTTGTGTTCCTTGAATTGGATTTATTTTATACATACAGTATAAACGACTACTACGTTTTTTAACATCAAACAGCAGATATAAGAAGCATGGTTAGGTAGTTGAAACGGAGGGCAAGTGACATGTTGAATCGGTTAAAATTCTCAATAACTTGATCAATCAACAAAGCTTCAATCTAAAATTAGTTGAGAGCGCTTGTATAATCCCTGTCCTTTATCCTATTCTCAGTAAGATAGTGTAAATTTGTTAATACTATTAGTATACTCCATTTCTTCCATTTTATATGATAATTTTTTAAGACTGCTCCATGAAAGAATGACACCTATATTTGGAAGCTCTTCAAACTTGCCACTTTATCTTTAATGACACTCTTATGGTCATAGAATTGTCATCGCATGTTTAAGACCAAAGTTCTAAGGTTACTTTTGTTATGTTCCAGAAATCTTTTCTTTCTTTCTTAAATCGGGTGTGTGGAAATAATGTGCAAAGAATACGTTGTCCATTTCCCCGCTGCACTACATTGGATCTAGCGACTGCATAGAAAGTAGCATGAAACAAGGGCATATGTTAGAAAGTAGCATGAAACAAGGGCATAAGTAAGTACAACCCAGTATAATCTTACTTAGTGGAGTCTGGGGAGGGTAGTATGTACGCAGACCTTACCCCTACCCTGGGTAAAGAGGCTGTTTCCAAATAGATCCTCGGCAACCTTCCCTCCAAGAACTTCCCACCTTTGCTCTTGGGGAGACTCGAACTCACAACCTCTCGGTTGGAAGTGGGGGTTGCTTACCATCAGAGCAAGCCCCTCTTATCTCATGAAACAAGGGCATATGTTCATTAAATTAGACATACATTGATGCATAAATAGTATAAAATATTTTATAATATACTACAATATTTAAAAGTAAATCACAGATCTGTTCAAAACAAGCATGGATAGGTAAATGAAAAGAGGGAAGTAACATGTTAGAACCAGTTAAAGTACTTTAGTACAGGATCAATCAACAATGCTTCAATCTCAAACTAGTTAACAACAACCCCATGAATCGTTGTTGCATTCCATTCTATCATCGATAAGAAAGTAAAATAATTTGTTAACACTATTAGTATACTCTCTTTTCCATTTTATATGAAAGTCTTTCCTTTTTATTCTATTTAGAAAAGATTGATACCTTTCTGTATACTTCTCACTCTATCCTCAATGGAATGCTCTTATAGCCATAGAAATGTCACGAGATATTTAAGACCACAAGTAGGGGTAGCTCAACCACATTAGGGGCCTAAAGCCAAAGTTTAATGGGGAGGCCTTACACTTAAAAAGAAAATCTTAGATTATTTGAAGTATATTTTCTTAGCTTTGTGAGATGCAAAGTTATTTTTTGTTGATTTCTTCTAATTATTCTTTTTCAGTTGATAATATAGTTGTTTAATATTTCTTGAGACATTGTTGATCTTAGGTAAGTCTAAATCATTTAACACTTTTAATTCAGAAAAGAAGTCAAAGTCGTCAATATAAGATTGACTATTATGTTTTAAGGAATATTGAAGAACATACGCTTCAAATTGTTTAAATCTACTCAGAAGTGAAACTTGACTTGGTTTACCATATATAAGAAGTAACCAACTTTTAAATAAATCTTCAAGAGACTCTGTAATTATCAACATTCTCATCAAACAAAATTTTTCTATAAATTACACCATTATTATCAAATTCAATTTCTATATTCCAGTAGTGAAAAATAATTTTTTTTTGGTTGAGCACAATGTAATGAGTAATAAGAACATTCAAATCAATTAATGTTGTTCAACACGCACTCCCCATCTTACATTTTAAGTTAATGATAAAATTCAGCTCCAAAAGTTCCATATAGAACTCCATAAAGTATGTTTATATCTTTCTCAAATTAATCTTCTCAATATTTAGGGAAACAGCCAGACCCCACCTGGTGGGAGTATACTGGGTAGTTGTTGTTGTAATATTTAGGGGAAACAAAGGTATAAGCCTATAACCTATTTTAGCTAAAAATGGGGCCCCCAAATTTGGGGGCCTAAAGCATCAGCTGTACTGGCTTCACCTGAGAGCCGGCCTTGACCACAAGCTCTAATGGTACTTTTGGTATGTATCAAATGACATATTTTCTTCCATTCCCCGTGTTCAGTGAAATGTCGCTAGCTAGAATGAAAATATGGAATATATGGCAAAGCCTAAGTACAAAGCTGTAGGGGATAGAGATCTCGGCACAATGCCTTGGCGACATTTTAAGAAAGATTGTAGGGGATAATCAAAGAAACTAATAGGCTAAAACAATTTTGGCCAGTGATGTGGATGGTAACGTAGTAATCGAAATCCATAACTGTATTTATGGCATAAAGGGGAAGTTTCTTCAAAATCATACTGTGCCTAGATGGAAGAACTCTGAACTAAGCCCAAAGGCTAGATACCACTTCGAACTTTATGTTTCAAGCACGTTGGTATTTGATTTTAACCACTCATTATTCAAGAGGCAATGGCCAACCAACTAAGAATTTATAGTGTCTATTTTCTTAAGGGGCGACTAGGGTACCTTTTTTCTAAGATACGTTCATTCAAGCTCAAGCCAACTTCTATTAGTTCAGTCGGAAGGCAAGGGTCCAGTCTATCAATTCATTCAAGTTATTGGGGCATTTCTGCATTGGTTGAGTGCCTAGTAGGGGAATCGGTTTCATCTGCTACGCTTTATGCGCCTGGTTTCCTGGCCAATCCTGTTAGATGAGCGGCAGTGTTGAAAGGTGCAGATCTTGGTCTTCTAGACCTGAGCATCTTTTTCATAGTGGATCCTCCGCTTGGGGAGAAAGAGATAAAGGATTTTAGTTTCTTGTGAGCTTCCCTCTGCGCTATCATTTTATATACTGTTAAGGATGATATTATGGATTTTCAAATTTCCACCAAGTCAAGGTAAATGAATTTCGACCAGCTCAAGTGAAGTCTTCAGCTCAGACTCCCACACACAATTCCAATCCCAATAGTGGCGTACTAAATCGAAAAAAATTGATTACTGAAATCCTCTCCAGTGCACTGTTCATCGGAATAGTAAATCCGTCACTATTATCACCAAAATTCAGTGGTGGATTGTTGCAATTTTGGAGTCACATAATCCCCTTCTTCTTGCGAACAATCCTAAATTGATTTTTTCATTATATCTGTAACCATTTCTTCTACATCTTAGATCTTATTTTCGATCTACAGTAACCTCATCAATTTCCATATTTCCAGCTCAATTCCTATCCGATTTCATGGAAGGAATGTTTTGTGTTTGAGTTCTGAGTATTGAATCTAATGGAAGCGTCGTCCTCTCCCCAGCCTTGTGCTGTGGGAGAGGCTTCTAAAATCATCTCAGAAAATCAAACTGGACATGGATCCAAACAGTCATATGCATCGGTTTTGCTGGACAGCAAACTGCCGAGACAAAATCAAAGCTAGAGCTCTGTCCAGTTTCGTTCAAGCAAGGATTGCCGATAGTTGAGTTTACAGTGGATGAAATAAATTCATTCACAGTAAATTCATTTACTGTGACCACTAGACATGAATGGCTAATGGTGTTGGTGCTTTAATTTTATCATCTTTGTATATGAATAAATAATGGTATCGGCACTTTAGTTTTACCATATATTCACTGGATTTATAATGATTAATGGAGTTGTCAATGTTCATATTGTAGGAAGATCTTGCCATTTATGACAGATTGCAAAAGAATGAAGCTATAATTTGTATTCTCTTTCTTTTAGTGGCAACTGTATTGAACTAACACGTAAGTCTTTTCACATGAAAATATTAGGAAATATCTAAGTATATCTTTCTCTTGTTTATCAATTTCTTTATTAGTTTAATGAACAGAAAGTTGTATTCTTGGGAATGTTATAAGATATTTCAAATCAATGTTACTATTTAGCAGTCACGTGCTAAATGGTAAGACAATTTAATTACTTTAGATAATTAGTTTGTTTGGCTATTGAATAGAAAATACCATGTCAAAAAAATTTTGTTAGAAGCCACTACTCGATGTTATATCAATATCAAAAGTGATATCGATAGCAAGTTGCCATTGTTTGCTTGGTGAAAGTCATTGTGAACTGCTGCACATATGTATTTATTTGTCCATATTCAAAGACCATGCAGAAGCCATGTATTGTGATTCTTTATCATTTGTTTAAAGAAGAATTCTACCTTAATCTGTCAGATATAAAGTAGATACTCGTTTAGCAATTCAAAGTAAGGTGTCTTTGTTAGTTGATACTAATATGTTCTTAGATTTAAGTAAGAATAGAGAATGTTTTTTTAGCCTATTCTTCGAATCCAAATGTCATTTTGCCAAATCTGAAGAGAAATTATCATATTGCCCCTTGACTTGATTCAATAAATAAGACAAATGTATGATTGGTATATGTTAAGAACATTATTTGAATCTCTCATTATAGAAGATCTTGTTGTTAAGGAACAACTGAGCCGAGGGTCAATTGGAAACAGCCTCTCTGCCCTTTCGGGTAGGGGTAAGGTTCGTCTACATATTACCCTCCCCAGACCCCACTCTATGGGACAATACTGGGTAGTTGTTGTTGTTGTTGTTGTTATGTACGATACATACAATATTCAAAGAGAAGAAATATTTCTCTCATTTAAGTATGTGTAAGGCAGATGTTACTACAATTTCTGGTAGTAGTAAATTGATTGAAGGCTCCGGAAGAGCAACTATAACTCTGCCTAAAGGAACAATATTTATCATAGAGAATGCAATGTTCTCTTCCAAGTCCAAGAGGAACTTGTTGAGTTTTAAAGATATCCGTCAAAATGGATATCATATTGAGACAATAGATGAGAATAATCTTGAATACCTCATCATTACAAAGAATGTCTTTGGCCAAAAGAGGGTTATTGAGAAGTTCCCATCTTTATCTTGTGGCCTGTATTGGACAAAAATTAGTGCAGTTGAGGCACATTCCACAGTAAACCAAAAGGTTACTGATTCCAATACTTTTGTACTTTGGTATGATCGATTGGGACATCCTGGATCAATTATGATGAGACGGATTATAGAAAACTCATATGGGCATCCATTAAAGAATTTAAAGATTCTTTTAAATAATGAATTTTCTTGCACTTCTTGTTATCAAGGCAAGTTAATTATTAGACCATCACCAACAAAGATTGGAACTGAGTCACCTACGTTTTTGGAACGTATACAAGGGGATATTTGTGGACCTATTCACCCACCTAGTGGGTCCTTTAGATATTTTATGATCTTAATAGACGCATCCTCTAGATGTTCTCATGTGTGCCTATTGTCATCACGCAACCTTGCGTTTGCAAAATTAATGGCACAAATAATTCGATTACGAGCACAATTTCCTGATAATCCAATTAAGTCTATTAGACTAGATAATGCTGCTGAGTTTTCATCCCAAGCATTTAATGATTATTGCTTATCAATTGGGATAAAAGTGGAACATCTTGTAGCTCATGTTCACACTCAAAATGGTCTTGCAGAATCTTTAATTAAACGTCTGCAGTTGATTGCAAGACCATTACTCATGAAAACGAGGCTGCCCACTTCGGTTTGGGGTCACGCCATTTTGCATGCAGCAATGCTAGGTCGTCTCAGACCGACGAATTATCACAAATATTCCCCGTTGCAATTAGTTTTGGGTCATGAACCTAATATATCCCATTTAAGAATTTTTGGATGCGCAGTATATGTGCCTGTAGCACCGCCATACCGCACCAAAATGGGTCCGCAAAGAAGGTTAGGAATATATGTTGGGTTTGAATCGCCCTCCATTATTCGCTACCTCGAAACATTGACAGGGGATTTGTTCACTGCACGATTTGCAGACTGTCGATTCGATGAGACACTTTTCCCAAAATTAGGGGGAGAAGTTGGTGAAACCAAACGGGAAATTTTATGGAAAAATCCATCATTATCTCATCTTGATCCACATACCTCTATTTGTAAAAAAGAGGTGCAAAATATGATCAATTTGCAAAGAATAGCAAATCAAATGTCTGACGCATTCACGGACTTGAAAAAGGATAACAAAATCTCACATCCCCGCAGAGAATGTTCCAATCCGTATTGATGTCCCTATTGGACAATCTTCTAGTGTCATATCTAATGAGTACATATTCATTATTGGAAGAAGATGAACATGCTATTGGTATCGAATATACCACACTCACCTCTAGAAGGGGGATTGAGATGATTTAAGAAAATAATGTCATTATTATGGCATGAATGGTCATTGGTCACGTACCTATTGTACGCCAAAATATTTTATATTAAAGGACAATAATAATGCAAGAAATATATCTTGCATATAATTCTGACCATGACCATAATGGTACAACTTTCTCTTTAAAAGAAATATTCACTATATGGATATTGATTAATATGTGATAGTACCAAATTAATTGAGAACTCTGTAAGAGCCAATTATATTATTTTGGAGAAACACAATTGATTACCAATAAGGTATTGTGTTGTAGTAAGTCTCAAAGAAACTTATTCAGTTTCCAAAGTATATGCGAAAGCGGTTGATTGTATTGAGACTATAAATAAAGGAAAGATTTGGTATCTTCTATTACTACAACTTATAGCGGAATAATATGTATGCGAAAAGCTACCCGTTTTATTCTCCAATTTGTACTACACAAATAAAAGAATGCCACAATAAAGTGGGTGTTTATTGATATAAAAACACATATCATAATAAACATGGAGTTTATTGATAATTGCACATGTCATGGTGTAAACACGAACTTATCAATATTGATAATTTATTCACTTGGCATAATCAGTTTAGCCATATCAATTAAATATGATGTGGAAAAATAATAGAGAATTTACATGGGCAAATATTAAAGAACTAGAAAGTTCTTTACGAATTCTCTTATGTTGCTTGTTCTCGTCGATTAATAGACCAACTAAAGTTGGGATTGAATCCCATGAATTCTAAAAATATCATAGGTGAATATGGGCCCATTCACCTGCCGTGTATACCACATAAGATGCATCTATGAGATGGTTACATGTGCGATTATTATTAACCTGCAACCTGGCCGGTGCTTGCGAGGTAACTTGCTCAGTAATTTAATTTCGAGCATAATTTCCAGATTTTCTATTCAAGAGTTCATCTTGATAAGTTGGTTTACATCATAGTTGGTTTAGCAAACTAATTTATTGAGTGCCTCCACTTAATAGCTAAACCATTGCTTATGAGAACAAAATTATCTATATCAGTTTGGTATATGTTATATACGAGAGTATATTATATTCTCCCCTCAGAAGTTGTTCAGGGTCAGGAACCAAATAATTATATCTTATTATTACTAATGTGCAGTGTATATTAACACGATAATGCACAAAGATAGATTTTCAAAGTTGAGGAAACAAGTTAGTTTTTCTAACATGGGGGGGAGACATGATAAAAAGTTGAGAAAAGAGTTACATGGAATGAATTATTATTTATACATATAGATCCCCGAATAGGATAATATGAACTTCAAGTTCATAAAAGGATAATTCATTTGCAATATATTGCAAAGCATGCCAGACGCATTTGTTGACCCAAAGAAAGTAACTAGTATTCTCATTGCAAATGCTCATATTAAGTCCTAGAAGGACAAAGTCTATGGTACATTTAAAGCGTATAGACAAATCAGTTTCAAATAGAACTTCTTGATAAAGAAGATGAGCAAATAATCGAAGTGATCATAATAAAGGAGGCAAGTGATCTAGAAGGTCACATGATATAACACTTCATAAAATCTCATGAGAGATTCAGGTACCTGAATATATGAATGAAAAGATCTATATGTTATGTCTTTATGAAAATTTATTAGAACTGATATAACATGTTTGTCGACGACATCTATCATAGCGCTGAGTATAGATGAGGATCTTAAGTCTATCGAATATAGACACAAAAGTATCGGCCAAATGGAAGAGATACAATTCAAGTAGAATTGATTCCTTATGAAAGACATGTAGTTTTGAATATGTAGTTCAATTACTTTAAAGTATAAAGTCAATGGTATGTGCAATCAGTTTCCGATATCTTATATGTCTAGCATGACATAAAAACTTGATATGCATCTAAAGTCTATTATATGGCTTATATGACTTAACTTAAAAGATTTAAGTTGCTTGAAGCATATACAATCCTTGGTCCCGAAGTACCACATCCTAAGTGCAATTTGTGTACATATGTATCTTGCTATAACTATAAGCATGATGGCATCAAGAGTACCTCTATGGAGATATTAAAGAGTCATTCCACGACATTATATGAAGATGTTATATATCTATCAAGAATGATGATTTCAAGGTGCAACATATTTATTCAAGTTAATATGACTGATTTGTTTATCAAATCTCTACCAAAGATCGTTTTGAAGATGATGCACAAGATTGGAATGCAAATGCTTAAAGATGTGAATTGATGCTCTCATTAGGGGGAGTTAATGCGCGTTGCACTCTTTTTCCCTTACAAGGTTTTGTCCCACTGGGTTTTCCTTGCAAGGTTTTTAACGAGGCAACCAAAAGGCGTATTATTAAATATGTGTACTCTTTTTCCTTTTCTAGAATTTTTTTTTCCCGTTGGGTTTCGTTTTAGTTAAGGTTTTAACGAGGCACATTACTTATTGAGTAGACATTCAAGGGGAAGTGTTAAGAATAGAATTCTAATTAGAGTGAATGTCTATCTTGTAGAGAGTTTTACTTTGAGGCTAAGTCATTTTTCCTCCTATAAATAGAGTGGTCTTACCCCATTGTAAATCACCCCAAAAAATTCAATAAGAATTCTCTCTCTCCAATATTGCTCTTCTTCTTTTATCGTTTTATAACAATATAATTTTATTTAGTGGGGTATGGGTACCCCTATTTTGGTTAGAGAGGCATGAAACTCAAGTTTGTTGTATAATATAGGGGCGTTTTTGACAAAAGTTATTGAGCAATGGGTAAAGCACAATGTCAACTTTTCAAGTAAAGTCAAACCTCTCTATAATCGTATTATTTGTTCCGAAATTATTCGATTTTTATAGTAAATGACTGTAACACACCTATAACATCATTTGGTATTTAAATATATCTTGGTTGTTATATACAAAAATTATCAAAAACTAATTGTTTTCTTTTATAATATTATATATATTAAAGATTAATAAAATATTTAAATTCAAAATCTCAAAAGATATAAATATTTCATGAATTAAATGTTAAAGAAATCTAATACATTATTAAAAAAATTCTTAAATAAACGCACAAATATTTAAACTCTAAGGCATACAATTAAAAAATACAAATAGAGTATGTTTACATATTATCGGTAATTTGTCCAATATAAGATATATCATGCGTAGATCTTCAAATAAAAAAAAGAATGATAAGCATATCTTCATAGAGTATAAATAGATCTTTTAAGTATCTTTTGGCATTTTCCAATGCAAGATATATATATATATATATATATATATATATATATATATATATATATATATATATATATATATATATATATATATATATATATATATATAAAAGTTGTACATTAAAGTTATAAAATATTTGCTTAAATATTTAAAATTATTATTAGTAATAATCTTAGAAAATATTTATGGTTGTTATATAGGGGTAATTTCAAAAAGAACATACTGTCATAAAAATGGATATTGCTCCTATAGGCAGAATGCTATTATAAAAAGGTAAAATATAACATAAAAATTGGTTCCAGAAACACCTCATTGATAACACCTCATTGATCGTTACAAATTGTATATATAATTGCAGCATGTCTAAATTCCATAAATTTGTAAACAAATTAAAAACGCCAAATGTTATCTTTCTCAAAGATATCGAAGTGCCCAAGTGACATTTTCATGGAGATCAAAATACAACAAAATTGTATCCACAAAAATTTCACTAATAAAATTATTTTTATTTATATATATTTTTTATTACAACTGTATTAGAGAATCTCATATCAATAGACTAATTTTTAATCAGCAATGACTAATGAGATGTATACTTAAAAATTTTGCGAAGACTTTTTATCACTATTCTATTCATTATTCATCTCTTCTAATTATCTTCGCCACCATACCTTCATCGCCTACCACTACTATTATCAACTTTCATCCCACCATTATCAACCACTTTCATCACTCGTTATTATTCATTATTTTATCAATACAACATAATCACATCTACTACTAATCGCCACCACTAATTATAACGGCATAGTCATCGCCGTTAGTCATTACAACAACAATAACAAATCGAGTAATTTTTTACAAGTGGGGTATGTAGAGGGTGAATTGTACGCAGCCTTATCCCTATCCCTGAAAGGACAGAGAAGTTGTTTTCGATAGACCCCGGCTAGAGTACGACTGAAAAAGGAAAGATAATTGCAACAAGTAGGAATGACAACAAGATGAAATGAGATCGAATCTAAGAATGCAGTCAAACTCTAGGCAGTAGTAGACATCTATTAATAACAGATTTCATACTAACACTAATGCTAGTGAACAAAGTAAGATAAAGAGAAACGCTAAACTACCTACGAACATTCTACTTTAATCTTTAACCTCCACACCATTATGTCTAGGGCCATGTCCTCAGGGAGCTCCAGCTGGGCCATGCCCCGCCTAATAACGTCTTCCAAGACTTCTTAAGCCTACCTCTAACCCTCCTGCTGTCCATCGAGATTAACCAGTGGCGGTCCCAAGTGAAAAGAAGTGGGTTCAACTGAACCCGCTTCGTCAAAAAATAATACTGTGTATATGTATAATTATGCTAAAGCAAGTATAGAAATTATTTTTGAACCCGCTTGTACGGCTTATACCACTTATGTAGTTATGGACTTCTCCGACATAATCCGCTTTCGCATAATTCTGGGTCTGCCACTGAGATTAACCGCTCGCACCTTCTAACTGGGGCATCGCCGTTAGTCACTATTGCAAAAAATATCACTAATCATCAGTGCAGAACAACCACCACCTCACAACTAGGAGCGGAGCCCCAATGTTGTTTGCGGGCTCGATCGAACCTAATAACTTTTGTTTAAACCATGTATGTATTTGGTTTAAGTGATCCAATGAATATGTACAAATTATTAATTTAGAATTCAGTAACTTAAAAGGATTATAATCACGAACTCATAAGGTTTAAATCTAGTTCCGTCTCTGTTCACAACATCGTCAACTCTTCATTGCTATTAGAATGTATTTAAACATTTGTTTTTTTTTTTTTTGCAATAGATAAATTTTGTTCCAACTTTTATAGTGTTTATTTATATTCTTAAATAAAAATAAGTTTAACATAAAAATGCTGAGACAAAAAGAAACGTATCATTTTTATTGATGGCGTTGAGGAAAAAAGGGATAAGCCATTGAGCTATATCGTCGCAGAAATTGATAGGCTTAGACTTGGCTTCTACTATGCTTTTTGTCATTTCTTTCAGATCTCCATAGAGTAGCTTGTAAGGATTTCCCTTAAGACCACTCTGTCTTAAGCATTTCTCCAATTTCTTTGGCCTAAACCATGCCCAATTCAACACTCTCCATGTATATACCAGCAAAATTGCAACACAGACTACTGCTATTATGCTACACAACATCTCCACTGTCAGAAGTGACAAGTACTCCATGAAAGGTTTTTCTCAGCTGCTTCCTCTTGCTCTTAATTACATATGATTATATAAAATTTAACGGGAGTCGAATGAAATTTTCTTGCTAATATAAATGGAGCGACGTGGGGATAAGTATGTAAAAAGTAATGACACCTTTTTATTATATTAAATTAAAAATGAGTACTAATATGGTGAAGTGACAAGTACTCCTTCATCCTTAACTAGGGATATCGGATTCGCGCGATGAAGTCACCTTTATTAAGGAGTACTATACCTCTAATGTGGGACTTTCCGACGCGAATCAGAATTTTGCCGGGCCCAAATATAAATACCGGGCACCGCGGGAAACCAAGAAAAGTTAAAAATGAGTTTGGGAAATTTCAATGTTTTTCCTGATTTTAAAGTAAATAAGAAAAATAAAAGAGGTAATTAAGGATATTTTAGTTTGTTAGATACTTTATCAATTGCTAATCCCGATCACATGTTGAAACTGTATTGGGAAAAAGCTGAATTTGAATTAAAGATGACGTGGCATGACACGTGAAATGGTCAAATAGTCAAAGAGAAATAAATGATTAAAAGGCACGGAAGACAACATGCACAGGGGAAGAAAAGAAAACAGACACGAGAGAGAATATTAGATGCGAGTCTCATGTCTATTCAAGTCATTTAATATATACAGATAAAAAGGGCACTGAAGACAAGAATCTGATGACAAAAGGTAGTCTACGTTCATTATTAAATACCTGATACGTTAGTTAATCAGTATTTAATAGCAATGATTATGTAACGTCTCATTAAATGCTCTTTATTATTTAGATTAGTCTGTTACTCCTTGTCAGCTATAAAAGGAGGAAGTTTTATCATTTGTAGGGACACAGAACATTCTTGACATCATATTAAAATAACAAATTCTTATTGCTTTATACTTATTCTCTGAAAGCCTTTTATTTTGGTCTCTAGATTATCAGTAACCCGACTTCTTTTCTTTAAATTCAAGCTTTGACCAAATTATATTTTTGGTTATGCAAATTGGTTCCGTTACCGAAAATCTGATAGTCCATTCTTTCTAAAATAACATTCAACCTATTGCCAATATGTCAAACACCAATGACAATAATAACCAGGAAAATCAGATCCATCAAGTGGATGATGATGAACTCAACTACGTTAACGCTCAAGCTTCTCCACGTGGATCTCGTGAAGGAACTCCAAATGATATGTCTGAACATGTTGACGGAGGAGCTGAAACAAGAGATGAACTCTTAAAGAAAATAACCGACTCACGAACTGACAAAGCCTTGCAAGCTTTAGTTAATGGATTGCCTGCTGCACCAGCAACGCCAAACAACAACACGTTGGAAAACCGCCGCTTTGATCTAGTTAATTCTGGCAATGGAGCAACTCCCAGTGACTCGCAAGAAGGAGAACCTGGTAATGCAGGCAATTCTCATCTTCAAATTTTGGTACTAACCTTGCAGAAACAACTCAAGGAGCAGAACGAACGTATCAAGCAAATCCCTGGAGTTCCACCTGTGATAAAAGGAGTGAATGTGGATAAATACTCGCAATTGTAGTAGATATTTTATATTTTACCTTTCAACTTTCATAGAAGCTATTGTAATAGGTAATTGAGTATTCAAATTAGAGTTTAACTTGAAGTTGTCGAAACAGTTATAGGCTGGTTTCCATATCGGGATTAAAGTTAATCCTTAGGTTTATAAAGAGTTTTGTAAATGTTATTTTGGCTCAGTGATTTTAGTGAAAGTTTGGAAAAATCCTATTGAGTAGTAGGTCGTGGTTTTTTCACCTTTTGAGCCAGGTGTTTTCCACGTAAAATCTCTGTGTTCTTTATTTTCTGTATTTATTGTTCCGCAACAGTAGTAGTTGGAACACATAGAAGAACCAGGCCCTTCATAAGCAGTTTAAGCGAAAATTTAGGTACCACACAAATCACCCCTCCCCCCTGTTGTGTGGTATTAACGTATAAAACATCAAACGTTAAGTCGTAGCCATTTAAATTTATATATTTAGTGACAAAATTTTATTGTGACTGAATTTTAAGTTAAATAATGATAATAAAGTAATTGTCACTAATTGTTTGTACTATTAGTGACGAAACTAAGGTCACAATTAAATATAAAATTTTATTGCTAAAATTTAAAATGTTTAGCGATAAATTCTAATCCGTAGCTATAATAAAAACATATTTTCTGTGACGAAATTTTTTGTGTCCAAAACTTAACTAATTTTAAGACAAATAATGGTTCGTCGTTAATTGAGTATATCATTAGTGGCAAAATAATACGTCACAAATAACTTTAAATTTGTGGCTAATATTACTTAATAAATGGCGTTAACTCATTTTTTGGTGGGAAACTTTAGTGGACGAAACTTTGCTACGAAATTTTGTGTTTCGTCACTAAAAGCATGTGGTTCGTGTATTTAAAGACGACTTATAATTTTCGTTACAAAAAATAAATAATTAATGACGAATTTTGTATCGTAGCTAATAGTTTTGTAGCTAAATTTCATATTTATTGTAGTGAGTGGTAATTTTAGTTACCATGCTCCCGGAAGAGGGAATGGTTTCATAACTAGCTCAGTGAGTTCCATTTGAAGTTCAAATACCGTTTTACCTTCTTCATATATAGTTTGAACTAAATGCAGCTCGTGAAAGTGCATCAGAAGTTAAAGTTTCAAGATTGGGCCACAAGTCCAATTCATATGACCCTTTTTTCTGAGACAATTTTTTCCCATTTGCTCACCATATCACAACTTGAGTAAAATATTGGTATCTTAATCTATGAAAGAAAAACAACTTATCAGTACACCAACAACAACAACAAATCCACCGTATTCATACAGGTAGAGTTTGAGGAGGGTATTTTATACACATACCTTACCTATATCTAGTAAAGGTAGAGAGATTGTTCGCAACAACTTATCAGTGATAATGATAAATAAACATATAAGTGCATCCAATTGAGAATATTATTCAGATAAGTTAACAAATCTTAAGTTTTTGAAGGTGGAAAGCAGGGTTGATGATTTTATAGTGTCTTGACCATCTTGATAGGGATAGAGTAGATATGCCCTAGATCCAATCTCATATTTTATAATGTGAACTTATTTTTGTGAACATTATTTGATATAAAAATATATGGCATTCTTTTATCATAGTCAATATTAATTGTTTGATTAATTTTATAAGATTCTTGATTAAATTTGAGATTTGTCATCGTGATCGAGATCATGATAATGAGAGCAAAGTCTCTTATAATTTAATCTAAATTTGTTTTTGATCGTATGATTATTAACTTGGATATTAGTAATCCGGTTAGATCAATATTTATGTGATCGTCTTTATGGGATAAAGATTAGTTGATCTCATTGACTAAATTATATAGATAGATTATGCATATAGAGATATGATCATTGAACCGACTCATTGGATAATTCATAATAGTTAGAATTACCATAAACTGTGTAAATAGGATATTCTCTTGAAGAATCTGATGTGATTGTTTCCTTTGACCTGAGATCGTCATAGTAATTGAGAAGTTATTTATTGTGCTTTGATACCAGACACCTATGGCCCTAGGGCGATAGTTGAACGGATATTGGGCATGATTAAATACTTGTAGAATTAATGATTGATCAATATGGAATCTGTCAACTCTTGGTAATGAGTTTAAGCTCCATGTTGTCATGAATTATAAACAACCAAACTAAGACTTTGGTCAAGGCAATTGAATGAAAGAAGAAAAGAGTTTCTTAGGTCATTCAATGGTTGATTATATTTTGACATGAACACATAGTTTGTCGTCTATTAGGATTTGACAGTTGAACCATATCCTAGGGTGGCCCAGAGCTATAATGACAAAAGGAATTAATACATAATTTTTCTACAGGTTCTTGAGAGTAAATCGTATACTTCATGCTATCCGGTCGTTAAGGAGTGTTGCTAGACGCCACCTTTAATTAGTATATTGATATGATCACTTTACTACCGGCTTAATATTGAACCTATGGGGTCGCACACTAACGAGTGTCCTGATCTTTGCAAAAGGATTAATTGCTTTATTATTTGATAATTAAATTAAAAAATTTAATTAGTCAAATAAATTTAGTTATTGGTCCAAATGAAATATTATTATATTCTTTGCTAGAACAAAGGATATGATTAATATTGTGAACAAACTAAAAATTTCTATTTGGAATAGAAAAATGAAATTATGTTTCTTGGTTAAAATATATATTTGATATATATATATATATATACATATATATATATATATATATATATATATATATATATATATATATAATTAGCGCTTATTTTATATAAGAGATGTTATATAAAATTTTAATAAAGTCTTGTTAAGTAAATTCAATTTTGAATTGAATTAATTAACATGGAAAGTCCTTATTGTATTGTCTACAATTTTCAACTCATTTGATATGGGAGTCAATTTTTTAATAGAAAAATATTAGTAAATAGAATTCAATTTAGAATTGAATTCAATAAATATGTTACATGTTTTAAATATTGACTAAGTTGTAGAATTCAATTTAGAATTAAATTCTATAAATATGTTACATGTTTTTATTTTAAAATATTGACTAAGTTGTAGAATTCAATTTAGAATCGTATTCCACAAATAAGTTATATACTTTTTAATATTTAACATAAGACATGTGATTTGTATTTTCAGATGGAAATTGTGTATATATATGTGTGAGTCCTCATTAAGAAAATGAGAGAGATATAGATATTATACATATTCTAAAGAAAGCAAGAGAGTCATTCTTGAGAAAAGTTTTTTGAGAAAGTAATAGTGCAATATAAAACCAAGATAGAAAATACTAGTACAATAAAATTGATTCTTGTTCTTCTAACTTTAAGTTGAGATTTTTTGAGAAAAATTTCAACACAATATTTTCATTCAATTTGTTCACGGAATTTCATTGATCAAAGAGTTGATAGCAAGGACCAGTCTCGGTGTGGATACACATAGAATCTTCGCACTATCGAAGAAATTTAAACGAGACTCTTTTCACTAAGTATGTCTTAGATCTAATCTTTCATATGTAAATAAATTCTAAACACAAAATTTCTACTTAGGATTGCTTTTGTCTTCCGCTGCATGTTATGAACAGCATCCTTTCACATCTGTCTTAGCTGCTGCTAATCCTTTTATTAGTAGCTTAACTATATGATAATTCTCAGGCTTCAGAAATTTGTAAGGCTTTGAGAAAATCTCCTTAATGATTTCAGCATCAGTGATGAACACAGCTGGTCTTGGCCCAACCCATGAAAAAGCAATTTTACCTGGAATTATTAATTTGGTTATACCAAAAAACTCAAAGTATATGCAGGCAAGACGAACATGTATGTAACCTTATTTCGTGAATGTATTATGGAAAGAGGCGAGACTCGTGGTGCAATATCGTGGGAGAAGTTCCTTGTTGTCTGAGGTATTTCTCTAGCTTCCTTGGATTGAACCACACCCTGTTCAAGAATCTCCATACCAAAATCCCAAGAAAGGCTGCACACAGCACTGCAATTGATTCCATCTTTGTTTATTTGTTTTGAAAATATCACACGTATGAATTATGACGAATCTTTGGACGAGAGTTTTTATATAAATATGCTGCATGTAAGGATGTGGTAACTGCTGCCCTGGTGTGAGAGAGTATGGATGATTTACCAAGGGGTTTTTAGACCTCCACCCCTATATTAAAGTATAGTAAAATTTATGTTTTATATATTGTCAGTGTAAAGGTTCTGCCATCCAAAGATATCTACATGCAAACCTTTATAAAACTAGAGGCCGAGGCAGAAGCCGAGTTACGAGTTCGGCCTAATCCATTCGCTTTTGCTCAAATAATATATTTTGTATTAGAAGTTCATTAAATACGTATAAATATTGAATTTAGAACCCAGTCATTATTGCTTGACGTCAAATTTAGAACCATAAATTTAAAATATCAGTTCCGCCTCTTCATAAAATATGAGATTTGTAATCTTGAAAATATTTCATGTAATCTACTACAACAGGTAAAGATGACATGATTATGTAAAATTTCGTATACGAATGAGGTATATATATATATATATATATATATATATATATATATATATATGTATTGGAGGGCGGACCCGAAACCTAATTTCCTCTCTCGTGTTCGGAATGAATTTTCCAATTCATAACGAAAGTTTTAGTTTTAAGGGTGTAGCTTGAATGACGGAATTCATTTTTTCAGAAAATGTTCACCATAAAACGACTAAGTTTTTCACAAGTATTTTGTGGAGATGTTTTCAAGTTTTTGGCTAGAGAGTATATCGATCCTATTTTACGCCCGAATATAAAGGAGACGTCCTATTCGTAGCCTTTAAAATATATAAAAGAGCCTTCTTTTATATAAAAGTTAGACACCCAAAGGTGCAACATTAAAACATTGCACATGTAACGATGCATCCAAATATATATTTTAAGTCTAAATGACTAAGTATGAGCACTCAAATAATTTTCTAGAGTGCCAAGAAAAACTAGTACTCGGATAAATTCTCTAAAATACCAAATGATGATATTAGACCCGAAAGTTACGAGGAACACTGTATTATTCCCGATCTAGGTTACAATCCTTTTGATAAAAAAAAGAGGGTTAAGCAGTCATCATCTAAATATATACCTCTGAGTCTCGTATGTTTTTCCTTAAATAGACCACATGAAAGAAATAATCAAATGCTCGAGATTTCATACTTCAAAGCTCCAACACTCGGGGGACTATATGTATGGAAGGCAAAGAAGACTAAAAATATCAAAATTCAAGTCAAGCATAAGGTCTACCCAACAAATAAAAAGTTAATAGCAAAGTCACAGGCAAAAAATACAAGTTTGACTCGAAAACCTTTGAAAATATATTCGTAAATATAAACGAATGTTTCAGAAAAGGTTAAAGGCAGAATATTAGTTACGGGTAAAAATGCACATCTTTGTACGTACTCAAAAACTGTTGTAACTAAAAACAATTACTGATGAAAAAGCATTACCCTTGTATTCATTTGAAAATTATTATCAATAAAAATAATTATGGGTAAAAATTCATACCCTTATATTTAAAATTGTTGTAAATAAAAATAATTATTTCCCTGTACTAATTCAAAAAGAACTATTGCAAAAGAAAGACAGATACGAGTGCAAGCTTATATCGAATCTGTTAAAAGAAAAATAGTTGCAAAATGAGCTAATAGACAATACACAAACACACGTGAAATGTTATGAAAGTTTAATGTAAAATCTTTCTTCAAAACATTGTTAAAAAACATGTGAAAATTCCTATCTCTCTTTTGTATATTTACACCATTATGAAGTTGAGACGTCATCTTCATTAAGTGTCATTTATAAAAGGACCATCTTTTATAATTCGTGCTTATTGTAAAAAAAAGTCACGGAGCATTAAAGCATTTTTAATGCAAAGTTAAAGGGTAAAATAAAAATCCAAACATTAAAATAGGCAAAAAATAAAGCGGAAGTATATATATATCGAACTTTGCAAACATAAGGTAAATATTTGTCTTCAAACCTCGAAATAAGACATGGGTAAACCAACCGATTATTGACAAAAGGAACATAAGCGGTGGAGTTATCATCTGAATCTCTAAGTTCTGCACTCTTTTTTCCTTCATCTGATTTTTGTCCCTATTGGATTTTTCCTGCAAGGTTTTCAATGAGTTAGAGGCAAGGATGAAAGGGTTAAAATCTTCCACTTCCCGATCACATCATAAAGAGTAATTGAAAAGTGGAGGGACTATCTGTATTAGTGAAAATTAGACTCGCCATGTAGGCCTATTAAATGGCGATACGTTTCAGCAAAGTTTGAAGAAAAGTGAAGAATGACATGTAAAGATGATATGTGAAATACCCCCGGGATCGAACATACTCGTACCATGCCTGTTAGTGTTTAGCCAAAAATATGATTCTTTGGTCAAAGCTAAAAATAAAGAAAAATTCGGGTTACTGATAATCAGGAGATGGAAAGAATAATAAGCTTTTTGAGAATGGAAATAAAGTAGTAAACGAGTTTGTATTTCAGTATAATATCAACGATATTTCGTATCCTACAAATGATGAGACTCCTTCCTTTATAGTTGATTCTAGGTAAAGGAGTGAAACTACAGTCTTAATGAGACAATATGAGCAATAAATGATATTAAATAAGCTGTTACACAATCATTCCTATTTAATACCAATTTCATAACGTATTGGATATTTAATAATGAATTTGGACTCCTTTTTGTCATCAGATCCATGTCTTCAATGCCTTCTGATCCGTTGACTTTAAATGACTTGAATTGGTACGAGACTCATATTTGAACTGTATCTCGTGCATGTTTAACTTTCTCCTCCCGTATTTGTTGCTACTCGTGTCTCTTAATAAATTATTGTGTTTTGACCGTTTGACCAGTCCACGTGTCATGCCACGTTGTCTTTGATATTAATTTAGTTTTTTTCCAATACAGTTAGCCTCGGTGTGAACACCTAATTTTTGACCACACTCAAATTCTATACTATTTTAGTATAAATATCTCTTTAAGGTCTAATCTTAATAAAAGAAAACTATAAAAATAATAACACTCTTAGAGTATGAATTTTCTTTTATTTAATAACAATATTTAAGTATAAGGTAGTTAACTAATATTTTTAACTATGCATTTTACTTTCTAATTTCTTCAATAATAAAGAATAAGTAAAAGTAATTAAACAAAAAAGAAAAAAATAATAATAAGAAAACTAATTCAGCAAATTACCGAAAAGCAAAAACAAATATAGAAATAAATAATATAACAAAAAAGGAATAAATCTTGAAAGATTCTATGTATATAGGGGCGGTCCCAAGTAGACTCAAGTGGGTTCATATGAACTCGCTTCATTGAAAAATAACACTTTCGGATGCAAAGGATGTAAACTAGGAAAATTAACTTTAAGAAATGTAGAAGAACATTTTAGAAAATGCGAATTAAAAAAGATAATTTGGGATATAGAAAAGAAAATAGGTTACAAGAAAAGTCGGATAAATTCGATCAAATTTTTGAAGAAATACAAGATAGCTGTGAAACAGAAATAGATTCAGTAATAAGCTTAAAAGAATTAATGAAATCAGTTAGTTCTAGCCCAAGCTCATTTCAAAGAACAGCGTATCAAAGTACAATAGATACTAGTACAGGAAATGTACCTAGAAGAAGAGTATACAGAATAGACCAGGAAACAGAAATAGAAAATGTAAGACCATCAGGAAAAAGGATGCCAATAGAAGAACCTATAAGATTACAAGAAGGAGGAAGTAAAGGTAAAATATTAAATATAGCAGTCCATGATCCACAAATGTGGAACTCAGTAATAGACCTGTGGAAAGGAATAGTAGTAGCAGACTTCATAAAAACTTATAATGACACAGATGCAGAAACAATGTATAAATATATGGAAACCTTCCTAGGAGAATCAACAAATGACTTATGGGAAGCCTATAAATCAGAATTTCCTCAAGATTTTCAAAATTTAATAGCAATGGGAGCAAATCCTTATAATTTTATTAAAAAAATACATAGTCTGATCACGGGAGAAGATCCAAATAGTGGATTAGTAGTACTACAAAAGAATGCTTTAATAAAATTAGAACAATTAAGTATAAGTAGTTGGTTTCATATAAAAAGTTTGTAAACAATTACTTTTATTATTGTGCTATTAGTGAAAATGCTTTTGATACAAGATTTAGGTAAAAAATTATTCAATAAACTACCATGAGTCTTAGGAAGAAAAATTAGAAGATATAAGAGGAAATATAGCAACCGAAGAAGATAAAGAACTAATTAGTATAGAAAATTGTGATGCCTTAATATGTAATGAAGATAAAATTTAACTATGATAAAAATTTTAGCAAGAATTAGAATAGGAGACTACGAAATAGAAACATTAGCTCTAGTAGACTCAGGATGCACAAGATGCATAATAAATAATAGGATAGTTCCACCTAATTAAATAAAGATATTAGACAAGCCAGTAGCATCCATGCAAATAGATGGAACCCATAACATTTATAAACATTATATAGATAAATCACAAATTAGTTTTGTAAATATATGCTTAAATTTTTACAAACCTATCTATAAGGTAGATAAAATTTGGGTAATGGATTTAAACATAAATGTATATTTTGTATTAGGATTGAGCTTTATATTACACAATAATGGTAGTTGTTTTCTTAGTAAAGATGGGACAATATTCTTTAAAAATATTACACAAACACCAGTACAAACAATAGAAGCCGCAACTAGGATAAGGACAAGATTGAATGAAAACCAGAAAAACCTGCAAGAAAGTGAGAATGAATGTTGTAAAAAATATAAAGATAACAAAACATGCTGTAGGACTAAAGAAGAAACTATAAATTTAATATTAGAAGAAAACGAAGATAGAGATATACTAGAAAAGGACTATACATTAATAGACATCGAAACAGAATTATACAATTTCAAAACAGGATTACAAAGAATATGAACAATAAAGAATGAAAAAGATCTAGAGAATATAATAAAAATTCTAGATGAGATAGAGATAATCAGAGAAAAACCTTTAAAGCACTGGGAAAATAATAAAGTGATGTATAATTAAACATAATATACCTAAAATATATAATTAAAACGGCTTCAATAGAAGCTACAAATGAAGACCTTGAAGACTTTAAAACTCAAATTAAAGAACTTATGGACTTAGGTGTAATATGGAGATCTACTTCTAAACATAGGTCAGCAGCTTATATGGTTAGAAATCACAGTGAAATAATAAGAGAAAAAGCGAGAATGGTAATAAACTATAAAAGACTCAATGATAACACCGTAACAGATGGATATAAGTTACCTGATAAAACAGAACTAATAAAATAGAATACAAGGAAAAAAGATATTAGTAAATTTGATTGTAAATCAGGATATTGGCAAGTAAAAATGCATGAAAAAAGTATCGAATGGACATCATTTACTTGTCCAGAAGGGCATTTCGAATGGTTAGTAATGCCATTCAGATTAAAAACAGCTCCACCAATTTTCCAACGAAAAATGGATAATATATTTGGAGTATATAAAATGTTTATGTTAGTATATGTAGATGATATATTAGTATTCAGTAAAGATATTAAAGAACCCTTAGAGCATCTACAGACAATATTTAGATTATTTGTAGATAATGGAATAATCATTAGTAAAAAGAAAATGAAATTATGTAAAAATTATATTAACTTTTTAGGAGTGGTTCCAGGGGATGGGAAGATTAAGCTACAACCCCATATAGCTAAAAACGTTTTAGAAATGCCAGATAAACTAGACAATATTAAAGAACTACAAAAGCTTCTAGGAATAGTAAATTATGCAAGAAATTTTGTAAAAGACTTGGGAAAATAGCAGGTTCATTATATGCTAAGACAGGATCTACAGGACAAAAATATTTTAATACGTAAGATATTAAATTAGTACAAAACATTAAAGAAAAAATAAATAATATTCTTGATCTAACTATGCCATTAGAAACTGACTATTTAATTATAGAAACAGATGGAAGTTTTGAGGGATTGGAGCATATTTAAAAGCAAAACAGAATAAATATAGTGATAAGAATACAGAAAAAATATGTGCATACCAAAGTGGCAAATATAAAGAGAAAGGAAATATGAGCAGTATAGACGCAGAAATTTTAGCCGTAATCTATGGATTAAACAGTTTTAAATTATATATATATTAAACAAACAAGAAATAATAATAAAAAATAATTGTGAAGCTATTGTCAAATTTCACCAAAAGATAAATGCAAAAAATAGTAGTAGAAGAAGATGGTTAAATTTTATTGATACAATATCAATATATAATTTAGTTTTTGAACATAATAAAGGAAAAGATAATAATTTAGCAGACCATTTAAGTAGGTTAAAAATTATTGTCAATTAATAAGAATATTTTACATGTAGAGAATGAGACCAACAGTTCCCAAGACTAAAGACAAAGGAAAAGGTGCTCAAGCCTCACCCTCAGACAAATACTTGCAGACAGTATTATGTAACTTTCATTTTAAGCCACAACCCATTACAGAACAAAATAATATAGAAAGGATAATTTTTGGGAAGCATAATTTAATATTTTTTCCACCATCAAATATGTCATTTAGAGTTTTATCAGAATATGTTATAGATAGACCCCAGAAATGTTTAATTGATAACCTATAGATAACATATAATAAGAAAGACACTAAATATTTTATAGCAGCTCTTAATGCCTTCGGGCAATATTTTACAGACAAAAATCAAGAAAAAAGGTTTAAATACTATGTGCTTATACATGGTAAGACAAATGGAATTTTCAAATGTGGATAGAAGTATTAGATTCTATTAAAGACATACAAAACCACTTTTTGAAGGTTGTAACGATTTTACTGAAGCACTAGATTACGCAAGAGGAATACTAGGACCAAATTACTCTATTTCCCCAGCACCCAGACAAAACCCAGAAAAAATTCAATACAACATCCAAAAAGAAACAGATAAAATAATAATTTGCGACCACTGCTCATCAATGACTGAAACTTTCAGAAAGTTAAACCAGAAGAATGAAATCTTAGAGAAAGAAAAAACCAGACTTATGGAGCAAGTAAAGGTTTTAGAACAACGGATGCATGCTTTAAAATTTGAAATAACGCAATCTCAGACTCAAGTGGTTCCTCAACAAGATACATAGATGAATAGTCCGAAAAAGAATTCTCCATCTCAAGAAAAAATGGATGAGAAGGGTGTGCATTCTCCAATAAATGCAAAAAAATCCACTGTATCGGATGATGATACAGCTAGTCTAGTTAAAACGGTGACCGGTAAAGACAAATCAAATCCGTTTATGGCTGTTACTTTATCAAAAAGTGAAGAAGAATGCTCATCAAGGCGAAGGCTACCCAGAACATTAACACACGGAAACATTAAAGAAAGAGTACAATTGTTAAAAAGAAAAAAATGAGAAAATAGAAGAAGTAATTAAACAGACACTAGAGAATTTCTTTCAAGAAAAGGAAAAACAAGACAAACATATGATAAAAAATCCTAGTCCCAGTCCAGAAAGGTCAAGGTCCAATCCAGAAAGGTCTCAAAGCTCAGGAGGAGACGATAATGAAGACCACCTGAATTATCAGGATGCTCAAGATCCATATATGAAGACTACGATTCAGGGATGAGTTTTGATTCAATAGCACTACATAACTTAGACACATGAAAAAAGGGTTATTCCTGAGAAACAATGAATCAAGAAAAAACAAAGAATAATAATGGTGGAGACAACAGGTAGGGACCAGACATGACATAAAGAAAGATGTCAGAAATTAAAAATGTAAGTGGAAAGAAAAACGTGAACGACTAAATGGAATCTCTGCACAAGCCATGTGAAGATGGGGTCCAACGAAGTACCCTACAAGGCTAGAAGACAAAGATTTCTAAAAATGTTTGAAGTCCATATTTCAAATCCGCTCCAAAGTTCAACTATAAAAGCAAGACAAAGTAGAAGAAAGTATCATCGAGAAAAAGAAGGAAAAGAAAAACACTCTGGAAAAAAAAAAGGCCTACTCAACCAACCTTTCCATAAACCCAAAAAAACAAAACCTTTCCCAAACCACTTTGTAAAATATTTCCCTTATGAATATCCTAGTAGTTCCTCCTCTAAGCTTGTAAGATAAATAAAGATTGTATGCTTATGTGTGATCGTTTTTAAATCTCGACGTTCAGCAAACTCTTTTCGGGTTTCCCGAAAGGAAAATCTCATCTCTTGTAAACATGTAAGTTACTTATGTTTATCTAAGTTATGTTCTAAGATATTACCCCTGTTTTTGTTTACATGCTTGTGATATTATGCATAGTTTGTATCATTCTGTAAATAATTAAATATCACTCTTAGTATATGGTTATCTTTCCAATTTCTTAATAATTTTGATGGATTAACCTGTAAATTCCTAGGAAACAACTGGTTAGAATAAACCAAGTGGTATATGTGCTTAACCATGACCAGGGTGAGGTTAAAGAAAAAAGAGTTAAGAATGGATTTAAATCTATAAAGAATTGGAGAGAAGAGATGAACAGAGTAAAAAAAAGTATGAAAGGGGTAATCTCAGTACATAATTATGATTACAGTGTAACGTTATAAGTTTACAAAAAAAGAGAGGGAGAGTATCGAGTAGGATTTTACAACATAAAAAGTTTAAAATATTTTTACTACACTGTTAATGTCTGATAATCGTAACAACTACACCCACCCAGAAAGTTTTGCTAGAAGCCTTAGGAGAATTTATATTAGACGTAGACACCGGATTTTACTCAATAGTAGACTACGCTATACATTTTATTTATATAACAGAAAATCATAGAATCTGCGTAGATATATATAATAAACAATTATATCTTATAATTAGAATACTAGAAATTCATTTATCTAGTCTTTTAGATATTACTACTTAGAAAGAAGACAATAAGTTTATTTAGTTTTAGTTGTTTTTCAATTCAGAAATATCAAGTTATATATATATATATATATATATATATATATATACTTAGAAAGAAGACAATAAGTTTATTTAGTTTTAGTTTATTTTCAATTCAGAAATATCAAGTTATATATATATATATATATATATATATATATATATATATATATATATATATATATATATATATATATATATATATATATATATATATATATATATATATCACTATAGGCAAGATAAAAATAATAGTAATAACAATAATTTAGTTCTATAATTAGCGTATCTCGAAACTTTTATAAATTTGAGGAGTGTTACTCTCGTCTTCCATTTAAGCTACCTTGACCTCGACGATAATCTGCCTTCATTATATGACCTCGGCCTTTTGATATGTCGCTTATTCTGTCTTTTATTTAGTCGAGGTCTATCGGAAACAGTCTCTTTGCCCTCTAGGGTAAGGGTAAGGCTGCTTAGATTCTACCCTCCGCAGAACTCCGCTCGTGGAATTACACTGGGTTATTATTGTTGCCGTTGACCTTTTGATATGTTGTCATGCCAATGCATAGTTGCCTTCAAACGCTTTTATATCCGTTGACCATGTCAAATATGGGACGTGAAGTTCACCGATACAGTGGGATTCTAACTCGGTTAAAGCTTTTAGAAACTGTTGGTTGGTGAACTAAAGCAGTTTCCTAAGCAAATACAGTTATAAGTTATAAGCAAGGAGAGAGTTCGTTCGTTGGCTTGTGTCTTTACTTATTTGGCAAAGCAAGGAAACATATTCAACACGATCTTGAGTACAACAACAACAATTACCCAGTATAGTCCCACCAGGTAGGGTCTGGAGAGGGTAATATGTAGACGAGCCTTACCCCTACCCGAAAGGGCAGAGAGGTTGTTTCCAATTCAACACGATCTTGAGTGTCTTGACTTATTTTGCAAAGCAAGATAACACCACATTGAATAAGTTTTTGTGAGCCCCTCTCAGTATTGACCGGGCAAAGACTGACAAAGAGACAAAGATGTAGGAATTTTATCATAGAGTTTTCTTTCCTCAACTGTATACAATGAGCAACTCTGTATCAAAGAAAATCACAGCTAGAGGCGGGGCTAGCATTTTAGCTTTATGAATTCTAAATTTTAGAACGATCTTCAAATATTAATGATTGGGTTCTACATTTAATATTTTCCATATTTAATGAATTTCTTAACACAAAATACACTGTTTGAGCAAAAATTATATGGTTTCCCCTATCATAACAAGTGATATCAATTTATTTGTCGCTGCAAATTGAGAAATCAAAAGTTCAAAACTAATGGAATTATGAGGATTTACAACTTCAATGATTTGTCAACGCTCTTCTTTCGCTTTCAATTTTTTTTTGTAAATAAAATGAGAAATCATTGTTGTAGTCAAAGGTGGCTGCTGAAATAGTGTTGGAAGTCAACAGAATGGAAGAAATTTAATGTGATGCGCCTTCCACTGAGTAAAGATTGAGAAAAAGACCTAAGCTAATACAAACTAATGTATGGAGAAAATTACAGTTACAGATATCAGTTTGGAGTTCTGTATGATTTTCCTTTTCTTTCTTGAACTGTACACAATAAGAAGGTAATATTCCCCAAAAAGGCACAACAACAAGCATTAATATAACACAAAGGGAGTAGCAATGATAGCAAAGCAGAGACAATATTTTGCTATACTTCTCTTCATTTATCTCCTCTTCCGTTTGTCTCAGTTTGCTATATCCCAACATTCATGGAATACAAATTTCAGTCGTTTAAATTCTACTGCCGGACTTTCCTCATTATGGATCAACAGGCCGTCTCTTCTGATAAATTCCACCACAGACGACTTCTATGGTTTGACACCCATACTTCTGCGAGGCATTGCCGGGCCACAATTCCTCTGTGGCTTCTACTGTAATTACAATGCCACAGAATGCTTTCTTGGTATCCTCTTGTTCCACAACAGATCCGACAGACAGAACGATTTGATAAATTTTCCCCAGTTAGTTTGGTCAGCTAACAGGAACCATCCAGTGAAAGCCAATGCAACCTTGAAACTAGGCCGAGATGGCAATTTGGTCTTGTCAGACTCTGATGGCACTTTTGTTTGGTCCACTAATACAACTGGAAAATCTGTTTCAGGCTTAAACTTGACAGAAAGAGGGAATCTTGTGCTATTTGATAAGAGAAAACGCGCAATTTGGCAATCTTTTGATCATCCAACGGATTCTTTGCTTCCAGGGCAGAGTTTAGTTCGCGGGCAGAAGCTCATAGCAAGCATTTCAGCATCCAATCGGAGTCAAGGTTTGCTTTCTCTTACTATTCTCAATGGAAGCTGCACCACTTACACAGATACTGACCCACCTCAGTATTACTACACTTTAACTTACTCTGATAGTCCTTACTTCAGTTTTGATGGTCGAACCCTTACTGCTTTACAAGATCCTCCTACATCGACGGCTCAATGCATAAAGCTTGATCCAGATGGACATTTAAGGGTATACCAATGGGCCGTAATTGACTGGAAAGAGGTATCTGACATTTTGATGCCAGATGCAAGAAACTGTGGGTACCCAATGGTGTGTGGAAGATATAGCATTTGTACAAATAACGGGCAATGTACTTGTCCGCCAGAGGAAAATTTCTTCAGGCCTCTTTCTGACAGGAAACCAGATCTTGGATGTTCACAGCTGACAGAGGTTAACTGCGACTCTTCGCGGTATCATAGTTTCGTAGAGCTTAAGGATACTGTATATTTTGCATTTAAGTTCAGTCATGAACTAAGTTCGAGCATATTTTGGCTTGAGGGGAAAAAGTTGGAAGAATGCAAAAGGGCATGTCTGAGTAACTGTTCTTGCAAAGCAGCTGTTTTTGAAAATGATTGGGATTCTAATCGAATAGGGAGCTGTTTGTTACTTAATGAAGTCTTCTCTCTCATAGACAATGAAGGAGGAAGAGGCAAGACAATATATCTTAAGGTGCAGAATTCCTCAAAGGCGCTGAATCAGTCTCCAATCATCCTTGAAGGAAAGAAATCAAGACCTTTTAAAGTGATAATAGGATCTACTCTTGCAGCTTTGTTCGGGATAATTTTAAGCATCAGTACTTGCTTTGTTCTGTTCAAAAGGAGGACAGATAAGTCCCGCAAGGCTGGGTATTTGCTGGATCTGGAACCAATCTTACCTGGAATGCTAACTCGATTCTCTTACAATGACTTGAAAACAATTACAGAAGATTTCAGCAAAAAACTTGGGGAAGGAGGATTTGGCTCTGTATATGAGGGAACACTGAGTAATGGAACCAAAATAGCCGTGAAGCATCTGGATGGTCTAGGTCAAGTAAAAGAATCATTCTTAACAGAGGTAAATATAGTTGGTGGCATTCACCATGTCAATTTGGTAAAACTCATTGGATTTTGTGCCGAGGAAAGCCACAGGCTTCTAATCTACGAGTACATGATAAATGGATCATTGGATAGGTGGATTTCCCCTGAAAAGCAACAAAATGGGCTTACATGGCTTACAAGGCAAAAGATAATATCAGATATTGCCAAAGGGTTAGCTTATTTACATGAGGATTGCAGCCAGAAGATAATTCATTTGGACATCAAACCACAAAATATCCTTCTGGATCAACATCTCAATGCTAAGATATCTGATTTTGGGTTGTCAAAGCTAATCGAGAAAGACAAAAGCAAAGTTGTAACTAGAATGAGAGGAACACCAGGGTATCTTGCCCCTGAATGGTTGAGTTCCATAATCACTGAGAAAGTTGATGTGTATGCGTTTGGAATTGTGCTCTTGGAACTCCTCTGTGGGAGAAAGAATTTGGATCGGTCCCAAGCTGATGAAGAAGATGTCCATTTGGTTAGTGTTTTTAGGAGAAAAGCGGAACAAGAGCAGCTCATGGATATGGTTGACAAAAACAACGAGGATATGCAGCTCCACAAAGAAGAAGTGACAGAAATGATGAGCATTGCTGCGTGGTGTCTACAGGGAGATTACACCAAGAGGCCTTCGATGACATTGGTGGTTAAGGCGCTGGAAGGTTTGGTGTCTGTCGAATCCAACTTGGATTACAATTTCACAAATGTACCTCAGGTTGGGGCAGGCAACCAAAAGAGGGAAGCTACTATCAGTACAAAATTGGCTTCAGTTTTATCTGGACCAAGGTAAACAATAAGCTTAAGATTTTTAGTTTTCGATAGAATCAATTTACGGATGTGTAATATCAATATTGTAAGAGACACTATATAATATCAATATTGTAAGAGACACTATATATTTTTCAATTCAGAAATACCAAGTTTTATATATATATATATATATATATATATATATATATATATATATATATATATATATATATATATATATATATATATATATATATATATATAGGCAAGATAAAAATAATAGTAATAACAATAATTTAGTTCTACAATTAGCGTATTTCGAAACTTTTATAAATTTGAGGAGTGTTACACTCGTCTTCCATTTAAGCTACCTCGACCTCGACGATAAGCTGCCTTCATTATATGACCTCGGCCTTTTGATATGTCGCTTATTCCGTCTTTTATTTAGTCGAGATCTATCGGAAACAGTCTCTTTGCCCTCCAGGGTAAGGGTAAGGCTGCTTACATCCTACCCTCCGCAGAACCCCGCTCGTGGAATTACACTGGGTTGTTATTGTTGCTGTTGACCTTCTGATATGTTGTCATGCCAATGCATAGTTGCCTTCAAACGCTTTTATATCTGTTGACCATGTCAAATATGGGACGTGAAGTTCACCGATACAGTGGGATTCTAACTCGGTTAAAGCTTTTAGAAACTGTTGGTTGGTGAACTAAAGCAGTTTCCTAAGCAAATACAGTTATGAGTTATAAGCAAGGAGAGAGTTCGTTGGTTGGCTTGTGTCTTGACTTAATTGGCAAAGCAAGGAAACATATTCAACACGATCTTGAGTGACTTGACAAAGCAGAGTAAGGAAAATCAGTTTCACGAGTCCACAACTTATTTTTTTCTTTTCTTTAGTACTTTAAATGACGTAAGAACCGGAGCAGATAAAATAAAATAGGATAAGTATCGAATTATCGATTTACTCAATTGGAATGACTGAACAAACAAGAGGATTTGACGTTAGTAGCGCTCCAACTCGGTTCAAGTAGTTAAAACTGCATTGTCACAAAGTTGAACATCTTTAAGCAGTTAACAATCTGCAGTAGAAATGTAATTTGATGATTTAGAGGCTGAATGGGTGCAAAGTTTATTTAGATTAATAACCATAATCATGCTTTACTTGTAATAGCCACCTGGAGCATGAGGCTTTCAAAGTTTAGAAAATGAAATGACAAGCATTTGTTAAAGTATTTGATAAGAATGGACATTGGGCCTAACTCAACCCCAAAAACTAGCTGAGGATTGCCCAAGCTATATAAGGAGATCAAGGACCTCAAATCCCTCCGATGTGGGACAACTCAAATACCATGAAAAGAATGGACCTTGGGCCTAACTCAACCCCAAAAGCTAGCTTTTGGGGTTGAGTTAGGCCCAAGGTCCATTCTTTTCATGGTATCAGAGCCAGGCCCATCACAATTATTGTTACCGATGTTGGGCCCCCATTTATGTTGTCCACGCTCCAGAGATCTGGGCGTGAGGGGGGTGTTGAGTTGTCCCACATCGGAGGGATTTGAGGTCCTTGGTCTCCTTATATGGCTTGGGCAATCCTCACCTCATAAGCTAGCTTTTGGAGTTGAGTTAGGCCCAAGGTCCATTCTTATTAGTATTAAACTTAGTCAACACTGAGCTATTGGAAAGACTGTACAAGTTTAATTATGAAGATGACAGCACATTGAATAAGTTTTTGTGAGGCCCCTCTCTGTATTGACCGGGCAAAGACTGACAAAGAGACAAAGATGTAGGAATTTTATCATAGTCAAAGTTGGCTGCTGAAAATAGTGTTGGAGGTCAACAGAATGGAAGAACTTAAATGTGATGCCCTTCTACTGAGCAAGCTAACAGAAACTAATGTATGGAGCAAATTACAATTACAGATACCACTTTGGAATTTTGTGTGATTTTCTTTTTCTTTCTTGAACTGTACACAATAAGAAGGTAATATTCCCCAAAAAGGCACAACAACAAGCATTAATATAACACAAAGGGAGTAGCAATGATAGCAAAGCAGAGACAATATTTTGCTATCCTTCTCTTCATTTATCTCCTCTTCCGTTTGTCTCAGTTTGCTATATCCCAACATTCATGGAATACAAATTTCAGTCATTTAAATTCTACTGGCGAACTTTCCTCTTTATGGATTAACAGGCCGTATTCTACTGACGACTTCTATGGTTTGACACCCATACTTCTGGGAGGAAATGCCGGCCCACGATTCCTCTGTGGCTCCGACTGTAATTACAATGGTTCAGGATGCTTTCTTGGTGTCCTCTTGTTCCCCAACAGATCCAATGGGGAGAAGGGTATCATAAATTTACCCCAGTTAGTTTGGTCTGCTAATCAGAACCATCCAGTGAAAGCCAATGCAACCTTGCAACTAGGCCGAGATGGCAATTTGGTCTTGGCAGACTTTGATGGCACTCTTGTTTGGTCCACTAATACTACTGGCAAATCTGTTTCAGGCTTAAACTTGACAGAAAGAGGGAATCTCGTGCTCTTTGATAAGAGAAAGCGCACAATTTGGCAATCTTTTGATCATCCAACCGACTGTTTGCTTCCAGGGCAGAAGTTGGTTTCTGGAAGGAAGCTTACAACAACCATTTCTTCAACAAATCATTCTTTTTCTTTTACTGTTCTTAGGGAAAGTCTGGTGACTTCCATAGATACTGATCCACCTCAGTATTATATGGCTTTGAATCAGTATGACGCTCCAGGTAGCCCTTATTACGATTTTGACGGTCGAACCTTTACTGTTCTACAAGACCCTTATACATCAGGAACCCAATTCCTAAAGCTTGGACCTGATGGACATATAAGGGTGTACCAGTGGGATGCCATTGCTTGGGAAGAGTTATCTGAGGTTTTGTCTCCAGATTTAGGGAACTGTGGGTATCCAATGGTGTGTGGAAGATATAGCATTTGTACAAATAACGGGCAATGTAATTGTCCGCCAGAGGAAAATTTCTTCAGGCCAATAAATAGGAACCCAGATCTAGGATGTTCACAGCTGACAGAGGTTAACTGCGACTCTTCGCGGTATCATAGTTTCGTAGAGCTTAAGGATACTGTATATTTTGCATTTAAGTTCAGTCATGAACTAAGTTCGAGCATATTTTGGCTTGAGGGGAAAAAGTTGGAAGAATGCAAAAGGGCATGTCTGAGTAACTGTTCTTGCAAAGCAGCTGTTTTTGAAAATGATTGGGATTCTAATCGAATAGGGAGCTGTTTGTTACTTAATGAAGTCTTCTCTCTCATAGACAATGAAGGAGGAAGAGGCAAGACAATATATCTTAAGGTGCAGAATTCCTCAAAGGCGCTGAATCAGTCTCCAATCATCCTTGAAGGAAAGAAATCAAGACCTTTTAAAGTGATAATAGGATCTACTCTTGCAGTTTTGTTCGGGATAATTTTAAGCATCAGTACTTGCTTTGTTTTGTTCAAAAAGAGGACAAAAGTCCCGCAAGGCTGGGTATTTGCTGGATCTGGAACCAATCTTACCTGGAATACTAACTCGATTCTCTTACAATGACTTGAAAATAATTACAGAAGATTTCAGCAAAAAACTTGGGAAAGGAGGATTTGGCTCTGTATATGAGGGAACACTGAGTAATGGAACCAAAATAGCCGTGAAGCATCTGGATGCTCTAGGTCAAGTAAAAGAATCATCCTTAACAGAGGTAAATATAGTTGGTGGCATTCACCATGTCAATTTGGTAAAACTCATTGGATTTTGTGCCGAGAAAAGCCACAGGCTTCTAATCTACGAGTACATGATAAATGGATCATTGGATAGGTGGATTTCCCCTGAAAAGCAACAAAATGAGCTTACATGGCTTACAAGGCAAAAGATAATATCAGATATTGCCAAAGGGTTAGCTTATTTACATGAGGCTTGCAGCCAGAAGATAATTCATTTGGACATCAAACCACAAAATATCCTTCTGGATCAACATCTCAATGCTAAGATATCTGATTTTGGGTTGTCAAAGCTAATCGAGAAAGACAAAAGCAAAGTTGTAACTAGAATGAGAGGAACACCAGGGTATCTTGCCCCTGAATGGTTGAGTTCCATAATCACTGAGAAAGTTGATGTGTATGCGTTTGGAATTGTGCTGTTGGAACTCCTCTGTGGGAGAAAGAATTTGGATTGGTCCCAAGCTGATGAAGAAGATGTCCATTTGGTTAGTGTTTTTAGGAGAAAAGCGGAACAAGAGCAGCTCATGGATATGGTTGACAAAAACAACGAGGATATGCAGCTCCACAAAGAAGAAGTGACAGAAATGATGAGCATTGCTGCGTGGTGTCTACAGGGAGATTACACCAAGAGGCCTTCGATGACATTGGTGGTTAAGGCGCTGGAAGGTTTGGTGTCTGTCGAATCCAACTTGGATTACAATTTCACAAATGTACCTCAGGTTGGGGCTGGCAACCAAAAGAGGGAAGCCACTATCAGTACAAAATTGGCTTCAGTTTTATCTGGACCAAGGTAAACAATAAGCTTAAGATTTTTAGTTTTCGATAGAATCAATTTACGGATGTGTAATATCAATATTGTAAGATGTCCAAACTATGACTTTTTTGGTATATGAAACTAAAATTCATGAAATGTAATGTTTTTAAATTCTGCATTAGATTTTTGAGCTTCATATTTCTATCATGTAGAGAGGCTCCTTAATTGGTATGCGACAGGGAATATAATATTGTGATGTTGCAGCTACTGAATGTTTGTTTTAATTGCTGACATTTGCATTGGGGACTTCAACTGGTAATGTCCATTAAGCGTTATTGTGAAATGCTATCGCAAAAGGTCCAGAAAGCAAGTTTAGATATATTGGGGTCAGATAAATTGAAAAGGACTAGTTTCAAAATTAATAAATGCTTTCCAGATAAAAATAAATTAGGTAATTTAGCAACCACAATGCTTCAGAGCCAAACAAGTTGAAATCGCCTATATAAATCCTCGGTCATGCTACTTAATTTATACTCATCTCAGGCCAAAAGTACTGAAAGTTTTTTATATTTTCAAGGGATGTACAAAATAGTAAAAATACGATTTTCTTATGTATTTTCTACTGACATGTTAAGCTAAACTCCTACAAAAGCAGGGGACGTAAAGTACAAGTGCTAACTTGACTAATATTATCAAGTAATAGGCTCTTATACAAATCTATTTCTTCCATCGTGCCCTATGCAAAATATAAAAAATGGCAAGTGGCAGTTTGCAACTCCATTGAACAAAATCATTTTGAATAGCCACCTTGTCCATTACTCTGAACTCCCTTGCGGGTTTTCCATTTTCTAAATTATAATCTTAAGATGTTTAAGAAATAAGTGCTAGTAATTCTTAATATATAGTAAAAAGAAATAAAAATCAAATGCATAATGTTATGTACATAATTTGAAATAAAATTCAAATACATAGTCTTAAGAAATAAGCAGTATTTACAATGTATTTGTGTTTTCTCTATGTGTGCAGTTAGTGTATGAAGAGACATTCACTGATTCAATAGATTCGTTAAGAATTAATGAAATATATGTACAATGTTTCTTGACTTGGTGTTTATTAATGAAACTCTTTGACTTGTAGAAAAACTGTAGTTGGCGCTCACATTGTAGATAGACATTCCGCAGATGGTCTCTTCCTTTTATCTTCTACTTTTATTTTGTTTTATTTTATTGCGTATTTTATAGTTATCAAGAAGCAACCTGGAACTTGTGTAAGAATAAAGAAGAGAAAGAGGTCGTCTCTAGTCAGAGGACAACAGTCTGTCTTCCCACTTTGCTTTTGAATACTGGGGAAGGGGAAACAAAGAATTACTAGTATATGATATTCATGCTTCACGTGTTTAAAAAGAGTCTCTAAGCATGATAGGTTTCTATTTCTGACAATTATAAAATAAGTGTTAATATAAAGTTTTAGTGAGGCCACTCTCTTGTATTGACTAAGAGACTCGCATTCAAAGAAAAAGGCAAAACAGCAGGCATTAGTATAACATAGATGTAGCTAGCAAACTGGACCAGATTTCAAACTTTTTCTTAGCTTTAGCTTCGTTTAGAAAGCAGTGTTTGTGAAGCAGAGGTTGTATTTTCCTGTACTGCTCATCATTTATCTCCACCTCTTGTCATCCAGGTTTGCCTCATCCCAGATTTCATGGTACCTAAATGCCAGTCTGTTGAATTCTACTGCAGGACTTCCCACTTCCTGGATCAACAAGCCGTCTTCGTTTGCTAACTCCACCTTCCGCTCATCTCCCTGGACACCCATCCTTCTGAGTCGAACTGATCGCACTAAGTTCCACCTCTTTGCCTTCTATTGCAATGGCGCAAAGCACCGAATGCTTTCTTGGTGTCCTTTTTGCATTCCCTGACATCTCCACTGAGAGCAGAGATGCATATTTTATGGATTCCCAGTTAGTTTGGTTTGCTAACCGAAACCATCCTGTCAAAGCCAATGCAACCTTACAACTAGGCCAAGATGGTAACTTGGTCTTGGCAGACTCTGATGGCACTCTTGTTTGGTCTACAAATACAACTGGAAAATCTGTTTCAGGCTTAAACTTGACAGAAACGGAGAATCTCGTGCTCTTTGATGAAACCAATCGCAAAATTTGGAAATCTTTTGATCATCCTACGGATTCTTTGCTCCCGGGGCAGACTTTAGTTTCTGGGCGGAAGCTCATCGCAAGAGTTTCAGCAACCAATCAGAGTCAAGGTTTGCTATCTTTAACTATTCTCAATGGAAGCCTTACCACATACATAGATTCTGATCCACCACAGTTTTACTATTATTATTTTTTTTGGTCCACTAGGCAATCGCCTAAGGTTAGGTTTTATAATTAATAGGAAAAGGAAAATTACAACAAATAGGAGAAATAAAATAAGGCGGATTACACCAGTAATGTTACCCATATAACACAGCCGGCATAGACCTTACCTTAGCTATCCTATTGAGGCAAAAAGCCTCCCGGACTAGCAAGCATGTAAAAAGAAAGAACTCGCAAGAAGTAAGAATTGACTGATCATCACAGAGTTTATAACATGCTCTGTGATGATATTACATAGAATAATACTAATGTGATGGTAAAATAAACAGATGAAGAAACCATAAAGGTGCCCTTTTTTCTCTTTAGTTGTGAAAGTTTCAATTTGTAAAAATGTTGTCTTCTTCCACATAATTTTTCAAAAAGTCTTCAAAATTCATACTTTATTCTTCAGGCGGTTGGATTTCAAAAGTATTGTTTGAGCGACCTGTTTTTGTTTTGCATTTCGCATTGGAGGCCTCCTTGTGTTGACGTCTTCGATCACCCTGCCGTCCCAACTTCTTTCCCTTTGACAAGACTTCTTATTTCTAGCACTATTGAATGGTGACAGATCTCCTTTTGTTGAAGTGTCTGCTCGACATTTCTTTAAGATATCCTCTTCTTCCCCTTCTTCATATATATGGCTTCCTGTCAAAATAGGATTAGTATCTGTATTTACCATCGCGTCCAAAAGTTGTCTTTCCTCAGCCGAGATTACTGAAACAGTTGTGACGAGCTGCCCCGCCTGTGAACTTGCTTCTGTCTTGCTATCTGCAGAAGGAAAATTAAACTTCATTTGTTGCTTCTGATTTGAAAGCACTGTTTGCGTCATGGCATCCTAAAATTTCCTGTCCTCTACATTAGAGAGTGGTTCTGTTGTTGTAGCATGATTCTGGCTAATTGGTGGCAGCGCAGTTGCGTTTCGATTGCCAACTGAAGCTTCGGTTGAGCTTAGTTGACGATTATGTGTTGTTTCCTTCTGGTTTAACTTTGAGGTTGCTACAATGGAAATAACTGCTTTAGCATTATTTCTTGGAACCAAAACTGGGGCATTATGGTTTAAACTACTGTTGGAGTTGCTGTTTGTTGCAAAAATGCACGACAGTTCTTAGTTGCAGTTTTCCCTTGGACTTTTTGCTTGACTGAATCATCACTGTCCTCTCCAGAAATATCCTGATCATAATCTTGGTCGTCTTCTCCAATAAAAAACCAGCGAGTCCTTCACCCCAGCTCTCCTCATCGTCATAATCCGGTTGGTCTTCCAACAGTTTCGATTTAATGACCAAGTCCCTCCACTTTGGTTGAAAACCTTTTTTGTTGCTTGAAGTTGAAGGTTCCCCATACCCTTTGACAATGTTGTTCATATGAGGAGAGAATGTGGTTGGAGAACTTTGAAGTTTGGGCTGTATTTGCATATTGGTACCATTAACATGAGATGTATTTTTTGCCTCTGTATTCTGTGAACTACAAAGCTGCAAATTTTCTCCGAAGCCTTTTCCTTCATGATCATTGTCATTGGCAAGTACTTTAAATGAGTTTGAAATTGACAGTAAAGCTGTATTGTTTCCTGGATTGTTTGCTGCAATGTGACTTTTATTTTTGGATTTTGGTGATTCTGCTTTGTTGGCCATCGATGAGCATTGTCCATCTTCCCTTTTGTGTTGTCGATGATCAGTAAACTGTAGAGCAGAGTTTGCTTGTGTTAAGGCAGTATTAGATACAGCATCTGCAACTGTATCTGAAGGAATGATCACACAGTCTTGTTGGATCCTGCCATGGTTATATATACTCAAAGCTGATGTTCTTTTAAAACCATTACATCCTGCAGCAATGTTTGAAGTATCTAGCAGTTTTGCTACTACGGAGTGCTCCCCTATTTGAACTGGGGAATCAGTATGATTTGTAGCAGATTTAGTCACATTATTGTGTAACAAAAGATGCTGCTTAGACAGCAAATGTTGACTCCTGTTTGCATTGTGATGTGCAGCCTCAGCAGATGCAGCAGCCAAATTTGACAGCTCTTTTTACACTGTTGTGCTATATCTGCATTCGGCATATTTTGACCTGCATCATCAGTCACATTAGGACTAATCCCAGCCAAATTTGACACCACTTGTTCACTGGGAACATTCAATTTGGATGCAACAGTAGAAACATTTTCACACATCTATGCAATATCATCATTTAGTGTTGAGCGAGCTTCTGCAGCTGGAACCATTTGACCAGAAACAATTACATCAGCATTCACAAGAATCCCTGCCATATTTGACACCACTTGTTCACTGGGAACATTCAATTTGGATGCAACAGTAGAAGTGTTTTTACACAGCTGTGCAATATCAGCATTCAGTGTTGAACGAGCTTCTGCAGCTGGAACCTTTTGACCAGAAACAAGTGCATCAGCAGTCACATTAGGAAGAACCCCTGGCATATTTGACACCACCTGTTCACCGGAAACATTCACATTGGATTTAAAAGTATTAGAATTTTTACTCAGCTGTACAACATCAGCATTTGGAGTTGAAAGAGCTTCTGCAGTTAGAACAATTGGAGCAGAAACATTATTTTGTCCTGCATCAGCAGTCACATTAGGAAAAGCCCCTGCCCTATTTGACACCACCTGTTCACTGGACACATTCAAATTGGATGTAACAGTAGAAGAATTTTTACACAACTGAGCAATATCAGCATTAGATGTTGAGTGAGGTTCTGCAGCTGGAACAATTGGACCAGAGACAATATTTTGACTTGGCTCAGCAATCACATTAGGAACCTGTTCACTGTGAGCTGGAAGAGTGGATGGATTTTGACACATCTGTGCAATATCAGGTTCTTCAGCTGGAACAATTTGACGAGAAGCAATATTTTGTTCTGCATTAACAGTCACATTGTGACGAACCCCTTCTCTGCTTCGTGCTACAAGATTAGCATTTAGGTAATCTCTGGCATCCCCTCCTAATTTAGTCAATCTGTCCCGTCCTTCAGTTTCGATCATAAAATGTTTGTTCATTCAATTCATCTGAATTCCACCGGCATGATTTTACATCATGACCTTGATGATTACAATACATGCAGTATTTAGGAAAGTTATCAAAGACGATCCTCTGGTCGTATTCAACTATTTTTCCAGATTTGAAATCAACAATCTTGATCTTTATTTTCTTAGGAAGTTTGTCTAGTAAATTAAGCAAGACTATCACTCGTGCCATACTAGGTCTCGTTCGATCTTTAGTAGCCTTATCTACTGCTAGAGGCTTTCCCACTGCAGCGGCGATTGACATTAAGGATTTTTTTGCGAAGAAATTTGCTGGCAGTTCAGGAAAAGAGATCCAAACGACAGCCTTTGACGTTTCTTCACGTGGATTAAATCTCATTGTCCACGGGAATGTCCTAAAGAAGAACTCGACTCCTTTTACCTTAACATAACCAGTTGTTCTTGAGACGACATTAGCAAAATCTTCAAATAGATCAAATCTAACCAGAATGTACCGATATTCTAGCTGTCCTATATTGCAATTACCTTTGACATCGAGTTGCTTCGGTAAAATTTATCTCAGCTCCTGAAGCTCGGGTTTTCCATACGAGAATTTAATCACAACTGCTTGTTGAAGACCTTCCTCCTTGGTGAATGAATTCACTTCATCTACTGTGAATTCAACAGTAGGAATTCTATGCTCAAACGTAACAGGACAGAGTTCTAGATTTGAGTTTGTTGCGACAGAATGTTGTCGAACAAGTTGCGATGCATAAGTTTGTTTTGAATGTTGAACGGTATGATTTTCCGAATGGTTTTGGTTATCCTCTCCCACAGCAAAAGGCTGGGGAGAGGGTGTTGCTTCCATAGTTGCGATGAACGTCAACCAGGATCCATCGGAAAGTAATAGCTCTGAAAATTTCGACGATGCTATAGTAAATCGGAAAACAAGATTCAAGATTTAGAGAAATTGGCTATACATTTGAGAATAAAATCTATTGGGGATTATTCGCAACGAGAAGGGGATGTCGTGACACCAAATTGTGACAATCCACCACCGGATTCCGGCGATATAGCCGATGAATAGTGACGGAAATACTATTCACTGAATAGTGCCTAGCAAGAAGGCGAGTGTAGAAGGCCGAAAGAGTCGTGGAAGGAAAATATTTTTTCTCCGGATAGTTCTTATTTCAGTTTTGATGGTCAAAATCTTACTGCTCTGCAATTCCCTGCTACATCAGCAGCTCAATTCATAAAGCTTGGGCCTGATGGACATTTACGGGTTTACGAATGGGAGATGAAAGTTTTTAATTGGAAAGAGGAATCTGATCTTTTGACGCCATATGCAGGGAAGTGTGGGTTCCCAATGGTGTGCGGAACATATAGCATTTGCACAAATAACAGGCAATGTACTTGTCCGCAAGAAAGATATTTCTTCAGGCCATTTTCTGAGAGGAATCAAGATCTTGGATGTTCACAACTGACATCCATTTACTGCAACTCTTCACGGTATCATAGTTTTTAAGAGTTCATGAATACCACATATTTTGCATTTTTCAATCCTGAACTAAATTCTAGCATATTCCCGCTTGAGGGGAAAAAGTTGGAAGATTGCAAAAGGGCCTGTCTCAGCATCTGTTCCTGCAAAGCTGCTGTTTTCAGATATGATTCAGATGGGGCTCGATGAGGGAGCTGTTTGTTACTGAATGAAGTCTTCTCTCTCATAGAGAATGAGGGTGGAACGGACAAGAGAGTATTTCCTAAGGTGCAGAATTCCTCAAAGTCACAGAGGATTCCTCTAAGGCACAAAATCAGCCTCCAACCATTTCTGGAGGAAAAAAAACCAATACCTCTCAGAGTGATAATAGGATCTACTCTTGCAGCTTTCTTTGGATAACTTTAAGTATCAGTACATGCTTTATTCTTTTCAGAAAGAGGACACATGAGTCCAGCAAGGCTGGGTATCTTCTGGATCTAGAGCCAATCTTACCGGGAATGCTAACTCGGTTCTCTTACAATGAGTTGAAAATAATAACAGAAGATTTCAGCACAAAGCTAGGGGAAGGAGTATTTGGCTCTGTATATGAAGGAACACTGAGTAATGGCACCAAAATTACTGTGAAGCATCTGGATGGTGTAGGTCATGTGATGGAATCATTCTTAACAGAAGTAAAGATAGTCGGTGGAATTCACGACATCAATTTGGTGAAACTCATTGGATTTTGTGCTGAAAAGAGCCACGGGTTTCTGATCTATGAGCACATGGTAAATGGATCAATAGATAGGTGGATTTCGCATAAAAATCCAGAAAATGGGCTTACATGGCGTACAAGGAGAAGGATAATATCAGATATTGCCAAAGGATTAGCTTATCTACATGAAGAGTGCAGCTAGAAGATAATTCATTTGGACATCAAACCACAAAACATCCTTCTAGATCAAAATTTCAATGCTAAGATCTCTGATTTTGGGTTGTCGAAACTGATTGAGAAAGACAAAAGCAACGTTGTAACTAGAATGAGAGGAATACCAGGGTATTTAGCCCCTGAATGGCTGAGGTCAGTCATCACTGAGAAAGTAGACGTGTATGCCTTTGGAATTGTGCTCTTGGAAGTTCTCTGTGGGCGGAAGAATTTGGATTTGTCCCAGGCTGATGATGATGTCCATTTGCTAAGTGTTTTTGCAAGAAAAGTAGAGGAAAAGCTGCACATGGACATGGTTGACAAAACCAATGAGGATATGCAGCGCCATAAAGAAGCAATGACAGAAATGATGAGCATCGCTGCATGGTGTCTACAGGGAGACTTCACCAAGAGGCCTTCGATGACATTTGTAGTTAAGGCGCTGGAAGGTTTGGTGTCTATTGAAACCAACTTGGATAACAATTTCCCAAACGTACCTCAGGTTGGGGCAGGCAAACAACAGAGGGAAGCCACTATCAGTTCAATACTGCCTTCAATTTCAACAGAGGGAAGCCACTATCAGTTCAATACTGCCTTCAATTTTATCCGGACCAAGGTGAACAACAAGCTTAACAGGTTTTGAGTTTTAGTTTCTTTCTATCCTTTATTTTGTGAAGAATAGAAGAAAGCTTGTATCTACCATGTTTCATCACTAGATCCATCTTTCTCTTTTACATACTGTTTCCCATAATTTCTTCCCTTTGCTTTGGATTTGTTAGCATCTAAATTTGGCCATCGTGTAAATTAGTAGATCCAAAATATAAAGGGAAAAGTAAAGTACATTAAGTACCGAACCAATTAACTTTTCCATGACAGAACAGGATACAGTTTTTCTTTTCTAATTTGCATCTTTGTGAATCAATACATCTTCATACACAGCACATTGTATATTTCTAAGAGGTCTACTTATTATACTAAGGTTGATGACATCTATGGCACCTTAAAAACAGCAAAACTTGCACCGAAGGGTGTGGCCTAGTGGTTAATAAAGTTGGAGGACAGGTCTCAAGTTCAAATTTCAGGGGACGCAAAAAAATGTGATTTCTTCCTATGTACCTAAGTCTTAGTGGACAGAGTTACTCGATACTTGTGCTAGTGGGAGGTAGCAAGGTACCCAGTGAAATGGTTGAGCCACGCGCAAGCTGGCCGACACCATTGTCAAATAAGAAAACCAGCAAAAACTGCAGTAGAACATACCAGTTGGCATATCTTATTCAAATATGTTATCACACGTGCTCAGACGAAGGAAGAACACGCTGAGACAAGATGGGAAAATAATCCAAATGAGAGCTAGGGAAAAGGAAAAATAAAAAATAAAATGCATCAGCAGCGCAATCAGATTTAATTGATTAAAACTTACAGTAAAGGCGGCGAAGAAATTCAAAAGGGAAAAACAGCATGAAATGACACATTAATCTCAATAAGGTGATTAGCCTGTGATCAAAACAATAGTACTAGAGTACATGTGGGTTCTACTTCTACATTACGTTTCAGAAATTGGAAAAAAGGAATAATGAAAATTTAATCTACCTGTGAAGAATTCCATGGCGTCCGCTGGGGTATCTTCCTTTCCTTTGTCCAATAATTTTTTCATTTTCTCTGGTAAAATACATTCTAATGAATGTTGGACCGGGCGATGTCATGAATTTTAAGTTTCAATTCAAATTTTTGGGTAAAATTATCCTTAAATTAGAATTTTTAGTTTAAAATTTAAGACAAAATAAGTACGGGCAGATCCCTAAATAATATTATTGAGAATGGCTATTTGTGCACCCATTCCAGTGTCGAACCAGTTCAACATAACCATTTGGATTGAAGAAAATTTATCAAAAATTTATTACTGGTTTTTTTCCTGATTTAGTACGTCTAAAAATAAAATTTATAATAAGAGTCGTCAATATAAGATTGGCCCACAACTCAACGCATCTCGTGATTTATTACGATTCAGATAAAAATTTTAGCCCATTTGAAAATGAGGATTTTAATCCAGAGCCAAGTAAGCCCTTGGCCCGTGAGGCTTGATTGAGATTGGACTAGGCCGACCCGTAAGCTTAATAACGTATTTAATTAAAATTATAAAATTGTAGGGAACTAAAAATAACAAGAAGAGTCGTTCAATCTCAAACTTGTAATATTTTTTATGTGAATATAAAAAAAATTTGTTCTTAAAATTTGTGTTATTTCTTAATGTTTAACTCATTAATATTGCATATAATTATAGATTCATATAAAAATGAAGATATTAAGATATTTGTGTTTCACAAAAGAATTCAAATATACTTGATAAAGATGATTTGTTGGTGTTGAATATGGTATGAGCACCTTAAAAATATTTTGATTAGTTTATTTTGGATATTGACTTTTAATGAATGAAATAATACCCTTTCTTTTTGTGTTTTATAGTAATCTATTGGAATATTAGGCCTGAAGATAAATTGGTTATATAACTCTTTTTTCCGGCTTATATAATTAGTTTATATTTTCATTGTAAAAATTACACAGAGCGTCCTATTTGGTCGGTTCCATTTAACGTCGGTCTTGTTATTTCATTCCTACCTTCTCTGTCTTAAAGTACTACTCTTTTTGAATACAAGCTCTTACCGTTCTTAATATGGGAAGAAGCAAACAAGGATCCAAATTTGTTGAAAGGTTTCTCTAATTAGTACTAACAAACAAATAGATTAAACTCAACAAACAAACAAATAGATTCAACTCAACAAACATTCTTCATTTAGAGTTTGATTAAGTAAACTTTGTCACCACGTAGTGTGAATTAAAGAACATTTTCCCCACAATTTTAGCGGCTTAACAATGGCCATCAGTGTTTAACCGAAAAAAAAAATTTCAAGGTCAAAGCAATAACTTTATAAGACGGGTCATAAGCAACCGATTCAATCCGAAAAATATAAAATTTTGTTAATACAACGTGATAGAGAAGTGAAAAATAAATTCAATAACAGATAATATAATAAAAATAAAGCAAAAAAGAAAAAATTCTTATTGAATGATCATTTTTAGGATAATCAGCCGAATAGAGCTTGAAGGGTCGAACTATGGCTAACTTGAGAGCAATATGCCATAAATTATAATGTATAAAATTGTAGAGAAGAAAATTAGATTTCCCTCGTGGTGGTAAAAGTATATCTATTCATAGGGCTAAATCTAAGTAACTAGATTAGATTATGAGCATTTACTAAATCCATCCATTACTTTTGGAAGACTTGTAACAGCTGTGTAAATACTGAAATTCCGTAACTGATGAGTTAATTCCATAGGTGATGAGTCAATCACGTGTCTGTTGAGTCAATCCCGTGCCTATTGAGTCAATCTCGTGCTTGTTGATTCAATCTTGTAATTGATTTCCTTGTTCTCACCATTACAATCATTTATTGTACGTTACATAATTTATTTGTAACTAGTGGTATAATTATGGTAAATTCCATATAAACCGGGATTAACCCTGTATTGTGGCCCGGGCCTGAACCGGAACGGACCGGGCCCGCGGTCCTGGCGAGCCTAACGGGTCTGGTGGGCCGGTCCTGGTGGTCCTGCGCCTGGTATTACTCTTAAGCCTGTGACGGGCCGGTCCGCATAATTTAACCCGTTTGGCCCGGGACCGTTAGCCAGGCCTGGGCCGGTCCTGGCAGGCCTAAACAGGCCCAACGGCTATATTTTTTAAAAAAAATTGATTTTAAAAATCACCAACTTACAGATTTTAAAAGGCAGTCGTTTGGGCTACAATTTGACCGTTTAAAGGTTTAAAATGGCCATTTGGCCCCCAAACTTTATATAATTATACTTTTACCCATTTCTCAACTATAAATACCCCCTCATTCTTTCATTTTTATTCACCAATTCATCAATATCTCTCAATCTCTCTCAATCTTTCTACTACAATTGCTTAATTTATTGTTGAAAATTCGTGAAAAATTGTGAAGTTGTTGAATTTAATTTTTAAATGTTCCACGATTTTCAATTTTCAAGAAGTTGTTAGGCAATCCGGTAAACTCGTTTCAACTCTTACGTTTTAATAATATATTTTTATGTGGTTTTGTTTGCATAATTATAATTAATATGACATTTTCTTTGAAAAAATATTTGGTAAAGGAAAGGTAAAATCGGTGAAAGTAGTGGTCATAATACTACCCTTTCCGCGACTCTCCGACCTAGAAAATATAAGCAAGTTGAAAGTACTCGCCAACCTAGACGTCCTCCTCCTCCTCCCGTAATTCTTGATAGTGATCACCCTTGTTTTCAATTTATCGATAGTGAATTTCTACATGATGTTATAGTAGGTGATAGATTAGATGATGAAATTATAAATGCGCTTTATCCTAATGAACCTATCTTAGAGGAAAATGAGGATGATGATGATGATGATGAAACCCAAGCACCATATTTAGATGATACACCTACTAGTCCTGTTAATAGCCCAAGTGATGCACCGGCCGACCCACCTGTAGAAACTCCTACTTTTAATAGACAACCTGCTAAACGTCAAGAAACATCATTAGTTTGGATTTTTTTACTCAAGTAAGAGAACAAAATAAGGCTAAGTGTAAAACTTGTGGAAAATTACTGGTGCATAAATTTACTGGAGACTATAGTGGCACGGGTAGTTTGACTAGACACATAAAAACACACCCTAGAGATAAGGCTAGATTTTTGCAAATGCAAGCGCAACAAGAGGAGACAAGTGTAGACTTTGCGGTTAACCCCAGTACAGGTTCAAATCTAATTCAACCAGGAATTAACACTGTCACTGGAGGTATTTTATATTACGATCCAAATAGAGATCGTGAAGAATTAGCAAAGATGATTACTGTTATGTGCTTACCTTATACTTTTGCTTCAAATCCTAATTGGGTTCATTATATTAGAAGAGTCTTTAATCCTACTTATAAAGGTTGGCCTCGCGCAACAGTTAAGGCCGATATTTATAAATTCAAACATGAATATGAACAATATTTGCGTTATTTATTTACTCATATACCTAATCGGATTTCTATTACTACTGATATTGGTATAAGTAGTAATGATTGTGATTATCTAATTGTTACAAGTCATTGGAAAAATGAGGATTGAACAATGCAAAAACGTATAATTGCTTATAGAATAATTAATTCACGTCACACATGTAAGTTTATAGCTAACACTGTTTCAGATATTTGTAGATATTTTTGCTTTAACGATAAAATAATGGCAATTTCTATGGATAATGCTTCTAGTAACACTAGTGTTATAGGCATGCTTACAAAAACACTAAATCCTGCATTTACTAATATTTTTCATGTTAGATGTATTTGTCATATTTATCATTTAATTATCGGTGATGGTATGCGAATTTTAAACATAGAAATTGAAAAGGTTCGAATGGCTCTTAATTGGATTTTTATTCAAACCGTAGAACTAGACTTAGAGAATATTTTATAAAATGTGATGAATATGGCCTTAGAGAAAGAAAGGTTCCTAAACCTTGCCCGACTAGATGGAATTGTATGTACGAAAGGTTAGAAGTTGCATATGAATATAGAAACCCAATGAATGCAACGTTTAACCCTCGGGTATGTGGTGAGGATGATGATGAAATGCTTACTACGCAAGATTGGACGAATGTTAAAATCTTTTAGATTTTTTAGAACATTTTCAAATTGCTACAAATATATTTTCTGGGCAATATTATCCTACTATTTCAAACTGTTTAGTTTATATTGCAGCACTAGCTGATTTGTTTGTTGAATTTGGCGAGGGTAGAGATTTATGAACTTGCTATAAATGGAATGAAACAAAAATTTAAAAAATATTTTTTTCCTATCCCTCCTATTTTTGGTGTTGCTGCAATGTTAAATCCTACAATGAAATTGGGAGGTCCTCATTTTTGATATTCAAATATTTATAAGGCTTTAGATCTTTCAAACGAGGAAGTTGCTACACTTGCAGATGCAAAAGCATCAATTAAAATTAATGCTCAAACAGTTTATAATGCTTATCAACTTGCCTTAGAGCATGCTAGGCCAAATATTCCAACCCCTACTTCGTCTAGCTCACAATTGTCTAAAAGAGTTGCGGGCTTAACAACTCTTAAATCTTGGACGGAGTTCCGGGGTTCTCAAGGTGATAATTATGATGAAACTTCACATCTAAATGAGCTTCAAGTTTATTTGTCTCAGGGACTTGAAAAGGAGAATCCAGACGGCTCTTTCGATCTTTTGGAAGGGTGGAAGTCAAGGGAAAAATATTTTTCGGTTCTTGCAAGGATGGCTCGGGATATTTTATCAATTCATGCTTCAACTGTTGCATCGAAGAGCGCTTTCAGTCAAGCAAGACTGCAAATAGGTGATCATAGAGCGTCGATGAGGGATAGCTTGAAAAAATTGGTACTTTTTAGAGATTGGATCCGCGCGGAAAGAAGAAACTTTGGAATTGCAGAATCACAACCGGCGATAGATGAAGCTTTTGAAGAAATGATAGCAAAACTTGAGGAGGATTATATATTATAATTTATTATATATACATAAGACACAATATATATATACTACAATAAAATATATAAGAGAATATATATACGTAACATACAATATATACTACAAGAAAATATATAAGGGAATATACATATATATACATAACATACAATATATACTAATTACTACAACACAATAATATACAATGAAATATATATTATATATACTATACTAATATTTAGTATACTATCAATATATTATATACTAGTATACTATATTATATACTATACTAATAACTACAATACAAGATATTGCTTTAAACAAAAAAAATTACAAAAAAGTCTGCCAGGCCCGCCAGGCCCACGAAGCCCGGCCCGCGAAGTTTAGGACCGCATGGGTTTAGGCCCGTCACGGGCTGGTCTCATCCATTGAGCCCACGAAGCCCGGGACCGCAAGTTCCTAGGCCCGCGAAGCCCGTTTAGGCCCGGGCCCGGGACAAAATACAGCACTAACCGGGATTAATTGATTCCTTCCTCAGTTGTAATTATTATGAGATATTCTCCCGCACTTGATCCAGGATTTTTCATGATGATCAGTTCCGAGTGTCACGCCTCTTTTTTCCACACAAGCCTATTAGAGGGTCGAATTAGAAGAGTTTTTTCAATTAAAGTGACGTTTTGAAAAGGGATTATTTATTATTTAGAGTCGCCACTTGGAATTGAGTTATGGTGTTCCAAGTCACCTTTTATTCGAATCCCTTTCAAAAGGAAGGTTTGACTCTTATTTATTGTCCACGAAAACAGAAGACCGAGTAAGGAATTCTGTTGACCGAGGGGAAGGTGTGAGGCTCCCCTCGAGTCCTGTGGTTCTATCACGGTTTTTATTGAGTAATGTTCGGCTTAAATCAATTCTTGACTATTCTTGTATTTTACTACTTATGGCCTGTCTATTACCACTTCATTTAATTTATTATATTTTTTATTAATTGTCTGGACCTAGATGCGATACGCACACAAGGTATTTCTTTAAAGGTAGATATTAAACCAAGGTACGGAATGTACACATAGTTAAAATATAATTATTTTAAATCTAAAGACATCGAGACGCGGAATGCGCACATGATCCTTTTATTATTTTAAACATATCAATCCAAGGTTCGGGTATGAACACATGAACTAATATTTAAAAATACGTGTAAAATTTTTCTTCTTAAAGAATTAAGTACAGCAGCCTGTTACTAAAATGATTTAGGCTGAACACCCATTTAAAATTGTTTATCACTTATACGTTAAAAAATCATCATCTCTTTCCATTGTTAAGATGCTAACAAATTTTCAAGTGATCTAAAAGAAATTTCAGCATTATCCCCGTAGTAGAATAATTAAAAATTAGAGTACTTCAACAAATCTCAAATAAAAACACTAACTCTTTAAAGAATACAAGGACAAATAGTAATTCTCATGTTTGATTAAAAAAATTAATATCATTGTGATCTTAATCTTTATTAATTAACAATTAATTTTTCTCATTGTATGATTGTAATTATAAGCAAGATACCAGATTGCCTACGATATTAATATAATCTTACTGGTTCTTATTCAAATTTTCATGAAATAAAGATAACAATAACAATAAGCTAGTTTACAGGGACTTATTTAAAAAGAACAACACATTAAGCAACACATTAAGCACTAAAAAAAGTTAATAAAATAAGCCAAACCATCATGCTTTGAGTAAGTTTTTGTTTTTCACTAACACAAACATACGGACAACACAATCAAAAGAGAACAAGGAAAGCTGACAAAGCATAATATTACTGAAGAACAAAACAGTGAAGGAAAGAAGAAAGTGGTTATAAAAGAAAGTGGATGAACTACTGCTATGGGGTATTAATGGTATGTTAAAAATGGTGATTTGTAATGGATTTCATGGCTGAAAATTGTTGATTTTTTGTTATCAACTCCTCTCTCGTTCTTGTCTTCCTTTTTTTCCTTTTCCAGATTCGTTTTTTTTCTTCTTCTTTTGATCTCTTTCTTTCCAGTTCCGTTTCTTTTTTTCTTCCTCTTTTCTTTGACTAAGTATTTTCCTTTTATAGAGAAGAACAAGCAATTAGAGTTAGAGTTGGAGTAAGAGAATTATATATATATATATATATAGGGGCGGTCCCAAGTAGACTCAAGTGGATTCATATGAACCCGTTTCATCGAAAAATAACACTATATATAGGTATATTTTTGCTATTTTCAGACAAATAAAGGTATAAATATAATTTTGAACCCACTTCAAACAAATAAAGTGTCTAGCCTGTTGGCAAAGAGGGTTCAAATTTTCCACATGGTCCTGAGTTCGAAACTATTAATTATTAAAAGTGGGTATGTGATTTCTCTATTATCAATTACCCCACAGTTGTAATAAGTAAAAATTGAATAGTTAATTCCCTTCTTCCTCTATATCAACAATAAATGTCATGTTTAAGTGAGAAACTTTAAAATTAATTAAAATGGACTGGTTGTTGTAGAATCAATTGTTTGACGGGTATAAATTAGACTAGGGTCTACGTATTGGCTCAAGTAGTTTTGAGGTGATTTGATACAACCCTTTATTAAAGTGGATTAACTCACAAAAATAAGCATACAAAGTGTTTGATGAATTGCTTAAAAGAGTTTATATTTACTTAATTGGAGTGAGTGAGTAACTATTAACCTAGAGTTGTTCTAGCAAAAGTTTAGATGTTTTATTATAGCAAAAGTTTAGATGATTTATTATAGCAAAAGTTTAGATGATTTATTATAGCAAAAGTTTAAATAATTTATTATGATATATGTGCATAAATTTTGCATTTTTGTTAATCTTATATGCTATTTTCATGCTGAAAATTCATGAAGAAGCAAGAATCTTTAGAAATACTTTTATGTTCTATAAAGAAAAGATTTAGACTTGAAAAGTCACAAGAAGGATTTCGGGAGTATCCTTTATTCTGAGAAGGGGTCATCGTCCAGGCCGAGGGTCCTGACCAAGGCATTGACTTTCTGAAACTACTTGTGCCAAGGTAGGGAGCACACGAGCCGAGGGCCTCGTTGCTGAGAATTTACTTAGCCATGCTAAGGTATGATACATGAGCGCTGAGAACCATGAAGCGAGTGGCACCTCGTGGATTGGGCCTATTCGATCAGGTTGGGATTGAACCCGTGCCGATCATACGGTGACTGAGATAGAGTTAAGTTAAAATAGTTGGAACTCTCAAAGAATAAAGTGAAGTATGTTTTTTTATAAGAAAGAAAAAGAAAATAATTTCTGTTAGAATATTCGTAAACTGCTATTATGCAATTATATAAGATTATTCTTGTAAGCTTTATATTTTACATGCATTTAGATCTTTGCTCGTAATGTATGTTATTAAAGTTTCATCACCCATGTTGAGACTCACTAAGTACAATGGATGCCAATGACGTTCTCTTTTGGAAACTTACGTTGGTCTGCGGTACAACGTAGGGACCGAATTTGCAGGCGAGCAGACTACGACTTAGGATTTTCTTTTCTTCCAGTGTTATTGGTGAGCTCCGCTTTTGTTCGTGGAGTATTCCTTAGAGTCATCTTTATTTAGTTATTTCTGCGTTACTTAGAGAACTTACTAGGAAATCTCATGACCTGAGCAGTGCGTCAGTTTATCAGTAGAGGCTTCATAGACATAGTCGTTAGGTTAAGATTCAGATGTTTTTGATAATAACTTAGCAGTATTTCATTGGTTACTATGAACAAAGTTTTGGAGTTATTTTATTTAAATGTTTAAATTAATCAAAAGTATTTGGTTAGAGTATTGCCTTGTTACATATAAAGTTTTTGAATCTATAATAGATTTGATAAGCAGAGATGGTTCGCTCGATCATCTTTAGTGATCGATTACCGATCTCGGCTTGTTCAGAAAATAAGTCATGACAACGAGTATGAGGACGAGAACCTGTCCTCGGCATGCAGTAACAAATAGATTAAAGATTTAGATTCCCTAGGGAATATCTTATCGAATATCCCCTATGTTGTACTATCTAGAATTTTTAGGCTCATGTATCCCTATAAATAGGAAGAGATGCAGTTCTAATAATGGGGATTGACTATTTTTATAAAGAACAACAATGACATTATCTAGGAAGATTCGCTCTTTATTGAATACATAAAAAGTTTACCTTTACACCTCTTTTTCTTTATCGTTCTCTCCTGATCCAAGAAGAATCAGAATATTCAATAGCTTATCATCATCCATCATTATCAGAAGAATCAGTTAAAAATCTAACCCTTGTCGGGTGAACATTGCTATATTTATTACTTAAATATCATTTACTGTCATTTGTTGCTATCATTCATATTCTTAAATCATTATTGGTTCAAGATATCATTATCTAGTAACACACATTTGGTACTCTTTTTAAATATACTAAATCAGTCATTTGGATATTACTATTGACTTAGATTAATCATTTTCTCTATAAATCTAATTGTATAAAAATTTATATCTAAATTTTGGGTCATACACCCACCTAGGGGTGTGCAAAGAAAATCGATAAACCGCACCAACCCGATAATCCGAGTCAAACCGAGAAAAAAAACCCGACCATGATTTGGTTTGATTTGATTTGGTGTTGAAAAAAAATCCGACCATAATTGGTTTGGTTTGGTTTGGTTTTAACTAAAGAAAGTCAAATCGAAACAAAATCAACCCGATATTACATATATAAAACTTTTAGATATATTTAATATATAAATATACTTATTGTGATGTAATTTATAAATAATTCTTAAAAAAATTCATAATTTTATCTTTTAAGGTATTATTTCAAGGTTGGACTTAGAAATTTTTTAATGTTCCAATAAGTTTTATAGCCATTAACATTAGTAAATTAAATAATGCTAACAAAAGCTAAATTAAAACCAAAATCAAATCAATATTAATGCTAACAAAAGACATTCAATTCAATACTATGAACGGGAATGTATTGAATATCTATTTTTTGTTTCGCGATAATTTAGATAAATGCACAACCTATTTTTATTTTTTCTTTAGCGTTTAGTCATTTAATTAATATTTTCTTATTAGTCTACTTATTTTAGCATGACTTAGTATTTTTAGATTATTTTTATTTTTATTGTGACTTTTTAATTAGCAATATTGATATTACACAATTTTATTGTCTTTGTTGTTGAATATTTTAGGATAATGCCTTGAAAAATCTCATTTTTTGTATTATTTTCTTGGAAAATACTTTATATAGTTGTATCTTCCTAGGATTAAAGAAATATTTTGAGCATAATTTATATGCTTTGTTCTATGAAGATTTTATTGGAAAAAATTTAGAAAAAACCCGAAAACCAGAGAAAACCTGAAAAAATACGAGAGCGAAAACCCGAGTTTTATTGGTTTGGTTTGGTATTTAGATTTAATAACCCAACACAATTAGTTTGGTTTGGTAATTTTAAAATCCGAACCAACCCGACCTATGTATACCTCTACACCCACCAACATAAGATCATATGTTTTCCTCGGCTATTTGCGTTGAGTATTGTATATACAGATTAATTCCCTGATTATTTAATTCTCTCTACTTATAATTCTTTTCATCATATATAAAAAAGAGGTGAGGAGTGGGGATATCTCTCCTACGTTAGGCGTGTACAAGACAAAGAAGGATCCAGTGATGAAGCATGCAACTATATGAAAGCAGAGAGAAGTGTTGGAAATACATAATTGTATAATACAAACTCCCACTAAAATTCATAATCCTTAACTGATTTGACACCCATACAAGCAATATGCTCATGAAATACTCTTGGTGTCAATCCCTTAGTGAGCGGATCCGCAATCATGAAGTTTGTACTTATATGCTCTATGCACAATTGTCCATTCTGTACTCTTTCTTTAACAACCCGAAATTTGACGTCCATATGTTTTGCTTTCGTCAAACTACTGTTGTTGTTAGCATAAAGGACTGCTGATCTGTTGTCGCATAGCCTAAGTGGCTTTTTAATGCTGTCAACTATGCGCAGTCCACTAACAAAATTCCGCAGCCATAATGCCTCATTGGATGCTTCATAACATGCCATGAATTCCGCTTCCATAGTGGAAGTGGCCGTAAGAGTTTGCTTGATGCTTCTCCAAGAGATAGCACCGCCAGCAAGCATGTAAATATAGCCTGATGTAGACTTCAGACTATCCTGACATCCAGCAAAATCGGAGTCGGTATACCCGATGATCTCAAGCTGGTCTGATCTCCGATATGTAAGCATGTAATCCTTTGTTATCTGTAAGTACCTCATGACCCTTTTGGCTGCCTTCCAATGGTCCATTCCCGGATTGCTTAGATATCTGCCTAGCATCCCAACAATGTATGCTATATCAGGTCGTGTACATACCTGAGCATACATCAGACTACCTACAGCCGAAACATAAGGTGTCTTCTCTATTTCCGAAGTTTCAAAATTATTATTTGGGCACTGTTTGAGACTAAACTTGTCTCCCTTAGCAACAGGGGTGTTGCCTGGTTTACAATCCTGCATGCCAAATCTTTTAAGAACCATATCGATATAGCCCTTTTGTGACAGATCGAGAACACCTTTGGAGCGATCTCGTTGTATCTGAATTCCTAATACAAAAGAGGCATCACCAAGATCTTTCATTTCAAATTTCTTTGAAAGAAATTTCTTAGTTTCATGCAATAATGCTATATCATTACAGGCAAGCAGTATGTCATCGACATATAAAACCAGAAAAATATACTTACTCCCACTGAACTTATGGTATATACAGTCATCAGCAATATTCGGTTCAAAACCAAAAGATGTAATGACTGCATGAAACTTATAATACCATTGACGGGAAGCCTGCTTGAGCCCATAGATGTATTTCTTTAATTTGCAAACCCTGTTCTTTGATTCTTCCGAAACAAAGTTTTCAGGTTGCACCATATAAATTGTTTCCTCATTGTCACCATTGAGAAACGCTGTCTTAACATCCATCTGATGAAGTTCAAGATCAAAATGTGCTACTAGTGCCATTATAGTCCTGAAAGAGTCTTTCGATGAAACTGGAGAGAAAGTCTCTTTATAATCAATGCCTTCCTTTTGAGTGTAGCCTTTTGCGACAAGACGAGCTTTATACTTAATGACATTGCCCCCTGAATCCCTCTTGGTTTTAAATATCCATTTACAACCAATCGGTTTAATACCTTCGGGCAATGTAACAAGCTCCCAAACGCCGTTATCGCTCATAGACTTCATCTCATCGTTCATGGCATCAATCAACTTTTGAGAGTTAGAACCTTTAATGACTTGACGGAAGTTGATTGGATCATCTTCCTCAAGTCCAATATCACTTTCTTGTTCTTGGAGAAATACAACATAATCATCCGGAATTGCATTTCTCCTCTCTCTAGTGGATCTCCTTAATGGCACTTCAGTTTCTTGAGGTTGTTGAGTTTGATTTTCATTAGTAATATCAGGAACTTGATAGGGGAGATTTTCGAGATTGTCTTGAACTGGAGTTGTGTGATCCGTGTCAGGAATGAGAACACCCTGACCAAGATCAACAACTTGAGGGAAAGACACATGTTCTTCCTCAAAGACAAAATCTCTAACAACTTTATCTCCCCACCCCCCAAACTCAATATCCTCAAAAAACCTAGCATTACCCGTCTCAAAAATAGTTCTAGAAGTGGGATCATAAAACTTAAACCCCCTGGATCTTTCAGAGTATCCAACAAAATAGCTACTAACCGTTTTAGCATCCAGTTTCTTTTCATTCGGCCTATAAGGCCTTGCCTCAGCTGGACAACCCCAAATGTGTAAGTGCTTAATACTGGGTTTATGCCCAGTCCAAAGTTCATATGGGGTTTTGATTGTAGCTTTAGTTGGAACTATATTAAGAATATAAGCTGTGGTTTTTAATGCTTCTCCCCAGAGTGAGTCTGGCAAAGTAGTACGACAAATCATACTTCTTACCATATCCTTAAGGGTCCGATTTCGTCTCTCAGCTACACCATTCATCGTAGGACTGCCTGGCATAGTATACTGAGGGACGATCCCACACTCATCTAGGAATTTAGCAAATGGCCCTGGACGTTGTTCACCTGAACCATCATATCTGCCATAGTATTCACCACCACGGTCAGATCTAACGGATTTAATCGTTTTGCTTAGTTGATTTTCAACTTCACCCTTATATGATTTGAACACGTCTATGGATTGGGACTTTTCAGGAATAAGATATAGGTACCCATAACGAGAGTAATCGTCTATGAATGTGATAAAGTATTGTTGACCATTCCTACAAGGAGTAGGGAATGGCCCACAAATATCCGTATGTATCAATTCTAAGACGTCCGAAGCTCTCTTAGCACCTAATCTCGTCTTGTTTGTTTGTTTACCCTTGATACACTCAACACAAATATCCGAATTTGAGGAATCAAGAGAATCAAGAATTCCATCTGACACGAGTTTCTGAATTCTTTGAATGGATATGTGACCCAAATGTTTGTGCCAGAGTGATATAGAATTCTCATTAGTTAATTTTCTTTTGGTACCACTTGAACTTGTGTGCAAAGTTTCATTATGTGAGGTTATTATATCAACCAAATATAGGCTATCATATGTTGATAAAAGACCAGTACCGATAAGATTTGAATTTTGAACGAGACTAACTTTATTGTCACCAAATGAACATGTATAACCGGATATGTCCAATTTGGGAACAGAAATTAAATTCCGTCTAAAAGACGGTACAACAAATGTCTCATTCAAATCTAAATAAAAACCAGTCTTAAACAACAGCCTAAATTTGCCAATAGCCTCAACTTGCACCTTCTTGCCGTCACCCACATAGATGTATCTTTCACCATCATTTGGTTTTTGGCAGTTCAGGCAACCCTGCATAGATATACTTATGTAAGTAGTAGCAGCAGCAGAATCTACCCACCAAGTATCCTTAGGTACCGAAATTAAATTAATTTCAGAACAAACAAGAGAAAGAGATATACCTTTTTTCGCACGCCAAGCGTGGTACTTGGTACAATCTTTCTTCACATGATTAGTCCCCTTACAGAAAAAGCAACCTGATTCTGAAGTTTCAACCTTAGGTTCCTTATTTTGCTTTTTCTGGGGCTTGCAACCGCAACTTCCTTTCCTTTCCTCTTCTTAGTATCCTTAGAAGAGGATGCCAAATGAGCACTTTCTGTCTTATCTTGCTTTATCCTTTCCTCCTCTTGCACACAATGTGAAATGAGCTCATTAAGAGTCCATTTCTCCTTCAGGCAGTTATAACTGACCTTAAACTGATTAAAGTGTGTAGGAAGAGATATCAAAACTAAGTACACAAGCAGTTCCTCAGGTAATTCCAGCTTGAGTGACTTAAGTTTCGAAGCAAGATGAGACATTTCCAAAATGTACTCCCTTATGTTTCCCTTGCCTTTATACCTCATGGAAACAAGTTTAGTCAAAAGAGTACTTGTTTCCGCCTTTTCGTTTTGTGCAAAACGCTTTTCAAGGTTTTCAAGGAAAACTTTGGCATTACTTTCATCATTCATAGTGCCCCTGAATGATTCTGGAATTACACGTTTCATGATCATTAGACTCATTTGATTTGAGCGTTCCCACTTCTCCATCTCCTTCTTTTCATCAGAAGAAGATGTATCCTCAAGAGAAGCAGGTTGCTCAATTCGAAGTGCAAGGTCTAGATCCATGTAACCGAGAACGATCATAATATTCTCTTTCCATTCCTTAAAGTTTGTGCCGTTAAGCACATGGATGCTGTTTATATTAGCAGATATCGAAGCAGCTGAAGAATTCACTGAAAATAGAACAAGGATAACTTAATACATGCTTACAATTACTTGAACTTTAACTTTAGTTTACAGATTCAAAATAGGCAAATCCCATTACAAGATACCAAGCACAACATTGATTTTAGTCTTTGGACAGAAAATCAATTTGTAAGTGGTACTCTTGGTGTAGTGATCAAATATTGACAATAAACTCCTGTCAAATATCAAGCCTTCCTTTGGGCCGACTTAATATTCACATGGAAAACTGAATAATTGTCACATATTTATCACCACAAGCATGTTCGAATTCCTGCCAAATAACAACATTCCTTTGGGCCGGTGTTAAACGCATGGAAGACTAACATCCACAGTCATCTTATATTTCAAGATTAATCAATCTACACAAAAGAGGTTACTTTGGCAACATAATGCTTCAATCGACTAATTTAAAATATTAGATGCTAAATCATATAGTTCCTTAAGCCATATATTGAATCTTAACTGAAAATTTACATGTTTTGACATGTAACATCTGAATATTAATTGTTTTAGTCTTAATTGGATAATACCAAAATCTGAAGCATGATGGACTAAAAAACAATTAATACTAAAAACTGAATATTAATGCATAAAACATTAATAATTTAAAAACTGAATATTAATTGACATATTATTAATGTACAATTAAAAAAAACTTGAAAACTTAATACTTAAAACGTTTCATTAATTATGAAAAACGTTTCTTATATTATGTCCTCATTAAACAGCCAGAAAACAAAATGTTTCTGCAATTTATGGCCAGATAATCGATTATCTGAGCCTAATAATCGATTATCTGGGCCTTCTGGAATCTCAAATTTTGCTGAAAAACTAGGATAATCGATTATCTTTTTAGGATAATTGATTATCTTGGCTCTCTGGAATTTCCAATTTTTTCTGAAAAACTCCAGATAATCGATTATTCTGGCTGAATAATCGATTATCCTGCAGTGTTGTTTCAAAAAATTTTCAATAATCGATTATTCAAAATGCATAGTCGATTATTTGCTGCTTCTGTTTTGCAAAATTTTGGTGAGCTTTACAAGATAGTCGATTATCTGGAGAAGATAATCGATTATTTTACCATTCTGTCCAACGACTTAATATGGTTTTCAACAAGAAACTTAAACAAGAAATCATGTTGTTCATCAACCAAAATCATGCAAATTTCAATATTTCATTTCATATAGAGATAACAAGATATTGAAACACCAAAGTTCATCAACAACACATCATTCATGAAATCATGCTACTATCATGGTACTAGAATTTCATAATCAAAATTCTATCTTAACTTAATCATAAACTTTATATAACATGAATTTCATGAACTTCCAAATAATCCAAATATGAAGGAGGCTCTGATACCAATTGTTGGAATATAAATCCGAATAAAACACTTTAGCCTTCATATCGAATTATTTGGAATAACAACATAAGCGGAAGCGTACCTGAATCCATAAGTGGAAATCCTTAGTCCTTTTGAAGATTGTCCAATTTTTTGGCTTTGAAAGCTCCTTAATCCTTCTTGAAGAATATCTTGAAGTTTTCCCAAGAGGTATGACTTTCACAAGAGTATCCAAGACAAATATGAGGAATGGTTTTCCACTTGATATGCAAGACAACAATGGCTCTCTCTCTCAATGGGTGGAAGAAGAAGAGAATGTCTTGCATTCTTATGGGAACCATAATCCCCCTCTTATAACATATGAGTTATGAAACTCAAAAGTCATAAGCATGTAACCATGGTTACATGTATGTAACCTTAGTTAGCCCATCATTAACTAAGGTTACCCTTTTGGGTATCTACACATTAGTCATATACTTTATATGACAATATATTGGTCCCCTTAACAATGTCCATAAGACCACCAATTTAGGCCAAACCAAAAGATAGCACACAACATATAATTAATCCATATATTGTTCGTATGTATGTAGATATAAGTCCATATATCTAACAAGAAGAGGTTGATAGGGAACGAAAATAAGGGAAATCACAGACTCACAATATCAACCCCTTCTTGTTAGATATATGGACTTATATCTACATACATATGAACAATATATGGATTAATTATATGTTGTGTGCTATCTTTTGGTTTGGCCTAAATTGGTGGTCTTATGGACATTGTTAAGGGGACCAATATATTGTCATATAAAGTATACAAACACTTCATGTATACAAAGGAGGATTAGTGATTTACAAGAACATATAAATACTTCCTTGCTATGAGGCCATGTGGATGAACAATAATTCTTTTTCTCGTAAAAAAGAGATAAACTTTGCATTACTTCTTTGATTATGGCACGATCAGTTGTTCGATACAGCAAAATCTAAACTTGCTCTGTGGCTCTTTTCCGATAGCATATCAGAATAAAGCTTACCAGTTGAAGTCCCTAATGCGAATGTCAGCACTTAGAACACATAGAACACACGTTCAGTAGCTGCAACACCACACTATTATATCTCCTGTCGCATACGAATTGAGGAGCCTCTACATGATAGTAGCATGAAATTCAAAAGTCTAATGCAGAAGTTACAAAAACATTACATTTCATGAATTGTAATCTCATACACCATGAAAATTTATGCTTTGAAAATCTCGCAATATTGACATTACACAACCATATAAATTTGTTATTTCGAAGACTAAAAAACTTAAGCTTATTATTTACCTTGGTTCAGATAATACTGAAGGCAATACTGAACTGATGGTGATTTCCCTCTGTTTGTTGCCTGCCTCAACCTGAGGTACGTTTGTGAAATTGTAATCCAAGTTAGTTTCAACAGACACCAAACCTTCTAGCGCCTTAACCACCAATGTCATCGAAGGCCTCTTTGCGAAGTTTCCCTGCAGACACCACGCAGCAATGCTCATCATTTCTGTCGCTGCTTCTTTGTGGAGCTACATATCTTCATTGTTTTTGTCAACCATGTCCATAAGCTGCTCTTGTTCTTTTTTTCTCCTAAAAACCCTAACCAAATGGACAGCTTCTTCATCAGCCTGGGACCAATCCAAATTCTTTCCCCCACAGAGCAGTTCTAAGAGCACAATTCCAAAGGCATACACATCAACTTTCTCAGTGATTACTGAGCTCAACCATTCAGGTGCTAAATACCCCCGAGTTCCTCCATTCTAGTTACCACTTTGCTTTTGTTTTTCCCAATCAGTTTCGACAACCCAAAATCAGATATCTTAGCATTGAAATTTTGATTTAGAAGGATGTTTTGTGGTTTGATGTCCAAATGAATTATCTTCTGGTTGCATTCTTCATGAAGATAAGCTAACCCTTTTGCAATATCTCATATTATCCTTCGCCTTGTATGCCATGTAAGCCCATTAGCTAGATTTTTGTGAGAAATAAACCTATCTAATGATCCATTTACCATGTGCTCACAGATCAAAAGCCTGTGGCTCTTTTCGGCACAAAATCCAATGAGTTTTACTAAATTGATGTGGTGAATTCCACCGACTATCTTTACTTCTGTTAAGAATGAATCCTTTCCTTGAGCCACACAATCCAAATGTTTCACAGCTATTTTGGTGCCATTACTGAGTGTTCCTTCATATACAGATCCAAATCCTCCTTCCCCGAGCTTTCTGCTGAAATCTTCTGTAATTACTTTCAAGTCTTTGAAAGAGAATCGAGTTAGGATTCCCGGTAAGATTGTTGCTAGATCCAGAAGATCCCCGGCCTTGCCGTGCAGCGTCCTTCTTTTGAAAAGAACAAACCACACAGATACTTAAACCTATTCCTACAAAAGCTGCAAGAGTAGATGCTACTATCACTTTCAGAGGTCTTGATTGCTTTCTTCGAGAAACGTTTGGTGACTGATACTGTGGCTTTAAGGAATTCTGCACCTTAAGAAAAACAGTCGTCTTGTCTCTCCCTGCCCAGTTGTCCTTAAAAGAAAAGACTTCATTCAGTAATAAGCAGTTTTTTCTTGGTGTTCCAGACCAAACAACAGCTTTGCAAGAACAGTTGCTCAGACAGGCTGTTTTGCAATCTTCCAACTTTGTCCCCTCGAACCATATGCTTGAACTTGGTTTAATGTTAGTCTCAAATGCAAAATATGTGGTCTCTTTGAGCTCTATTAGACTATGATATTGCAAAGAATTGCAAGAAATGGATGTTAGCTATGAGCATCCTAGATTTGGGTTCCTATTTATTGGCCTGAAGAAATTTTCCTCTGGCGGACAAGTACATTGCCCGTTATTTGTACAAATGCTATATCTTCCACACACCATTGGATACCCACAGTTCCCTAAATCTGGAGACAAAACCTCAGATAACTCTTCCCAACCAATGGCATCCCACTGGTACACCCTTATATGTCCATCAGGTCCAAGCTTTATGAATTGGGTTCCTGATGTATAAGGGTCTTGTACAACAGTAAAGGTTCGACCGTCAAAATAGTAATAAGGGCTACCTGGAGCGTCATACTGATTCAAAGCCATATAATTCTGAGGTGGATCAGTATCTATGGAAGTCACCAGACTTCCCCTAAGAACAGTAAAAGAAAAAGAATGATTTGTTGAAGAAATGGTTGTTGTAAGCTTCCTTCCAGAAACCAACTTCTTCCCTGGAAGCAAACAGTCCGTTGGATGATCAAAAGATTGCCAAATTGCGCGCTCTCTCTTATCAAAGAGCACGAAATTCCCTCTTTCTGTCAAGTTTAAGGCTGAAACAGATTTGCCAGTAGTATTAGTAGACCAAACAAGAGTGCCATCAAAGTCTGCCAAGACCAAATTGCCATCTCGGCCTAGTTGCAAGGTTGCATTGGCTTTCACTGGATGGTTCTGATTAGCAGACCAAACTAACTGGGGTAAATTTATGATACCCTTCTCCCCGTTGGATCTGTTGGGAACAAGAGGACACCAAGAAAGCATCCTGAACCATTGTAATTACAGTCGAAGCCACAGAGGAATCGTGGGCCGGCATTTCCTCCCAGAAGTATGGGTGTCAAACCATAGAAGTCGTCAGTAGAATACGGCCTGTTAATCCATAAAGAGGAAAGTTCGGCAGTAGAATTTAAACGACTGAAATTTGTATTCCATGAATGTTGGGATATAGCAAACTGAGACAAACGGAAGAGGAGATAATTGAAGAGAAGTATAGCAAAATATTGTCTCTGCTTTGCTATCATTGCTACTCCCTTTGTGTTATATTAATGCTTGTTGTGCCTTTTTGGGGAATATTACCTTCTTATTGTGTACAGTTCAAGAAAGAAAAGGAAAATCACACAAAACTCCAAAGTGGTATCTGTAATTGTAATTTGCTCCATACATTAGTTTCTATTAGCTTGCTCAGTAGAAGGGCATCACATTTAAGTTCTTCCATTCTGTTGACCTCCAACACTATTTTCAGCAGCCAACTTTGACTATAACAATGATTTCTCATTTTATTTACAAAAAAAAATTGAAAGTGAATCAACAGTTTAGAGAAACCATTCAAGTTGTAAATCCTCATAATTCCATTAGTTTGATTTCTCAATTTGCAGCGACAAGTAAATTGATATCACTTGTTTCATTAGTGCATGTTGCTATGATAATGGGCGGAGGCAGAAGCAGAGCTACCGGTTCGGTCGAACCCAGTACCTTTTCCTCAAACAATGTATTTTGTGTTATGAAGTTCATCAAATATGTACAAATAGTAAATGTAAAACCCAATTACTAATATTTGAAGTCATCGTTCTAAAATCTAGAATTCATAACGCTGAAATCCTAGGTCTGCTTTTGGCTGTGTTTTTCTTTGACACAGAGCTTCTCATTGTGTACAGTTGAGGAAAGAAAACTCTATGATAAAATTCCTACATCTTTGTCTCTTTGTCACTAGTTGCCCGGTCAAGACAGAGAGGGGCCTCACAAAAACTTATTCAATGTGCTGTTATCTTCATAATTAAACTTTTGTTGACTTGTACACTCTTTCTAGTAGCTCGGTATTGACCAAGTATAATACTATAACAAATGTCTTCTCATTTCCAAGCATATTTAGCTTGAAAATGGATTTTTTCCAACCTATAAAAAATGATCTATAAATATCACTTTTGAGATATTTTAAGATACCTGTAACTAAGTATTTTTTGTACCAACCAGCAGTTTTAACTACTTGAACCGAGTTAAAGTGCTACTAGAATCAAATCGTCTTGTTTGCTTAGTCATTCCAATTGAGTATTGTATAAGTTAATTCTCTGATTACTTAATTTCTCTAGGTATAATTTTTCACATCATATTGTTGATGAAGCATGCAACAATATGAAGGCAGATTGAAGGGGTTTGAAACTTATTGCAGCAGAATCAGATGGAGAAGGGGTTGAAAGGGAATGAAAAAGAAAAGGGAAAATACAGACTCACAAACACCTACATGTACATAAAGGAGGATTAGTGATTTACATGAACATACTAATACCTCCTTGCTATGAGGCTATGTGGATGAACAATAATTCTTTTTCTCATAAAAAAGAGATAAACTTTGCATTACTTCTTTTATTATGACACGATCAGTTGTTCGATACAGCAAATTCTAAACTTCCCTTGTGGATCTTTTCTGATAGCATATCAGAATAAAGCTTACTGGACACTACCAGTTGAAGTACCTAATGCAAATGTCAGCACTTAGAACACAAGTTCAGTAGCTGAATCGTAATCTCGTACACCATGAAAAGTTATGCTTTGAAAATCTTGCAATATTGACACTACACAACCATAAATTGGTTCTTTCCGAGACTAAAAATCTTAAGCTTATTGTTTACCTTGGTCCCGATAAAACTGAAGGATATCTTGAACTGATAGTGGCTTCCCTCTGTTGGTTTCCTTCCCTAACTTCAGGTACGTTAGTGAAATTATAATCTAAGTCGGTTTCAACTGTCACCAAGCCTTCCAGTACCTTAACCACCAATGACATGGAAGGCCTCCTGGAGAAATCGCCCTGTAAACACCATGCAGCGATGCTCATCATTTCTGTCGCTGCATCTTTGTGGAGCAGCATATCCTCGTCGTTTTTGTCAACCATATCCTTTAGCTGCTGTTGTTCCAATTTTCTCCTAAAGACACTTAGCAAATGGACATCTTCTTCATCAGTTTGGGACCAATCCAAATTCTTTCGCCCACAGAGAATTTCCAAGAGCACAATTCCAAAGGCATACACGTCAACTTTCTCAGTGATTACCGAGCTCAACCATTCAGGGGCTAAATATCCTGGTGTTCCTCTCATTCTAGTCACAACTTTGCTTTTGTCTTTCTCAATTAGCTTCGACAACCCAAAATCAGATATCTTAGCATTGAAATACTGATCTAGAAGGATGTTTTGTGGTTTAATGTCCAAATGAATTATCTTATGGCTGCAATCCTCGTGAAGATAAGCTAACCCTTTAGCAATATCTGATATTATACTTTGCCTTGTCTTCCATGTAAGCCTATTTTCTTGCTTTTCATGAGAAATCCACCTATCCAATGATCCATTTACCATGAACTCATAGATCAGAAGCCTGTCGCTTTTTTCCGCACAAAATCCAATAAGTTTTACCAAATTGACATGGTGAATGCCACCAACTATGTTTACTTCTGTTAAAAATGAATCCTTTACTTGACCTACACCATCCAGATGTTTCACAGCTATTTTAGTGCCATTACTCAGTGTTCCCTCATATACAGAGCCAAATCCTCCTTGAGCTTTTTGCTGAAATCTTCTGTAATTATTTTCAGCTCATTGTAAGAGAATCGAGTTAGAATTCCCGGTAACAGTGGTTCTATATCCAGAAAATCCCCAACCTTGCTGGACTGTGACCTCTTTTTGAAAAGTATAAACCAAGTAGTGATACTTAATATTATCCCCACGAGAGCTGCAAGAGTAGATCCTAGTATCACTTTGACAGGTCTTGATTGCTTTCCTCCAGAAGTGATTGGTGACTGATTCTGCACCTTAAGAAAAACTGTTGTCTTGTCTCTTCGCTCCCCGTTGTCCATGATTGAGAAGACTTCATTCAATAATAAGCAGTTTTTCCTTCGAGTCCCATCCCAAACAACAGCTTTGCAAGAACAGTTACGCAGACAGGCCATTTTGCAATCTTCCAACTTTATCCCCTCGAACCATATGCTTGAATTCAGTTGAAAGTTGACATCAAATGCAAAATATCTGGTGTCGCTGAGCTCTAGAAGACTATGGTACTGCAAAGAGTCGCAAGTTATGGGTGTCAGCGCCGTACATCCAAGATCTGTTTTTCTACCGATAGATGGTCTGAAAAAGTTCCCTTCGTATGGACAATTACATTGACCGTCACTTGTACATATGCTATATCTTCCACACACCATTGGGTACCCACAGTTTCCTACATCAGATTCAGATGTCCAAACATCAGATACCACTTTCCAATCAAGCTCATATATGTCAAATTGGTATAGCCGTAAATGTCCATTATGCTCAAGCTTCATGAACTGAGCAAAAGTAGACGCAAGGCGAAGGGTATGTCCGTCAAAACTCAAACCAGTATCGTTCGTATAATCTGAAGCGTAGTAATACTGAGGTGGATTAGTATCTGTGTACGCCACAAGGCTTCCGTTCAGAATAGAAAGCGAAAGTAAACCTTGACTCTTATTGGATGCTGAAATGCTTGCTATAAGCTTCTGACCGGAAACCAAATCCTGCCCTGATAACAAAGAATCCGTTGGATTATCAAACGACTGCCAGATTGCGCGATTTCTGATATCAAAGAGCACGAGATTCCCTCTTTCTGTCAAGTTTAATCCTGAAACAGATTTGCCAGTACTATTAGTGGACCAAACAAGAGTACCATCAGAATCTAACAAGACCAAATTGCCATCTTGGCCTAGTTGCAACGTCGCATTGGCTTTCACTGGACGGTTCCTGTTAGCAGACCAAACTAACTGCGGGCAAAGTATAGTATATTTTTTCTCACTAGCGGTGCTGTTGTAGAATGCTAAGAGGGTACCAAGAAGGCATCCCGTGGCTTCGTAATTGCAGACGAAACCACAGAGGAACTGAGAGCCAGAATCTTTTCCACTCAGAAGGACGGGTGTAATGGCAGAGAAGTCTGTGGTGGAATAATTACGATTTACAAAAGGCTTATTGATCCAGAAAGTGGGTACTCTGGCGGTGGAATTCCAAAGACTGACATTGAAATTCCACGACTGTTTGGATATAGCAAACTGAGATGAAGATAAAATGATATAAATGAAGAGAATGACAGGAAAATGCAGTCTCCATTCTGCAGTCATTGCTTTGTAAACGAAGCCAACAGCAAACTTAATGCCTTTTTGGGATATGACCTTCTTGTTAACAGTTGAAGCAAAATAAATCATACAGAATTCCAAAGTGATATCTGTTATTGTAATTTACTCATTACATTAGTTTCTTTGGTCTCTTTCTCAATCTTTGCTCAGTAGAAGGGCTTCACATTTAATTTCTTCAATTCTGTTGACTTCCAATCAGCAGCCAACTTTGACTATAACAATGATTTCTCAATTTATTTACTAGCAAATCATGTTCGTAGATTCCTTCTTCAAGTAAAGCATGAATACAATATAGGACCCTATGACTTTCATGCACAATGTTCTGTGCTTTGAAAAATGAAAATATCTTATTAAGATTTTGCATCTTTCTAGTTGTTGCAGGTTGGCATATCATTTAATTATTATATCTCAGGGTTTAGCTTCATCTTGTTATGCTAAAAAAAAATACCTTATGACTTAATGCCTTATGCTTGGGCAATACTTACCTCATAAGCTAGCTTTTGGCTTGAGTTAGGCCCAAGGTCCATTCTTATCATGGTATCAGAGTCAGATTCATCACAACTATTGTTACCGATGTTGGGCCCCCATTTATGTTGTCCACGCTCCAGAGATCTGGACGTGATGAGAGTGTTGAGTTGTCCCACATCAGAGAGATTTGAGGTACTTGGTCTCCTTATATGGTTTGGGCAATCCTAACCTCATAAACTAGCTTTCGGGGTTGAGTTAGGCTCAAGGTCCCTTCTTGTCAATATATGATTCACAAACTGTGTAAAAGTGAATCTTGAATCTCAAATTATTATTGACTGCAAATTTTGAACTTCTAGAAAAATGTGAATGCAGTTTGGTCCGAAAGCTAGCAGGTGACTCTTTCATTACCATGCTCACAACTTTATTTTCTATTGACATAATTAGTATTCCTTCCGTTACACTTTATATAAACCTATTTTCTTTTTGATCCATTCTAAAATATTCGATTCATTTCTAAATTTGAAAATAATTTAGCTTAAACTTTCAATTCTACCCTTAACGAGAAGCTTTTATAACCACGCAAATACTCTGAACCCTTTTTAACTTGATTAGGACCACAAATTCTAAAAGTCTTCATTTCTTTTAAACTCCGTGCTAAATCGTAGAAATATCAGTTACTAACAAAATCTTTGGATTCCTCTGATAAGAATGGACCTTGGGCCTAACTCAACCCCAAAAGCTAGCTTATGAGGTGAGGATTGCCCAAGCCATATAAGGAGACCAAGGACCTCAATTCCCTCCGATGTGGGACAACTCAACACCCCCCATCACGCCCAGATCTCTGGAGCGTGGACAACATAAATGGGGGCCCAACATCGGTAACAATAAATTGGGATGGGCCTGGCTCTGATACCATGATAAATCAATATGATGAATGTGTATCAATTGATGATTCTCTGATACCATGATAAGAATGGACATTGGGCCTAACTCAACGCCAAAAGCTAGCTTATGATGTGAGGATTGCCCAAGCCATATAAGGAGATCAAGAACCTCAAATTCCTCCGATGTGGGACAACTCAACACCCCCCTCACGCCCAGATCTCTGGAGCATGGACAACATAAATGGGGGCCCAACATCGGTAACAATAATTGGGATGGACCTGGCTCTGATACCATGATAAGAATGGACCTTGGGCCTAACTCAACCCCAAAAGCTAGCTTATGAGGTGAGGATTGCCCAAGCCATATAAGGAGACCAAGGACCTCAAATCCCTCCGATGTGGGACAACTCAACATCCTCTTTGTTTCTTATTAGCTGTTGTGCTTTTCTTGGATATGCACCAAAGATAAGGAAAGAAACTATTTAAAAATTCCAACTTTTGTCTCCCTTGTCAATCTTTGCGCGGTGAACACTCAGAGGGGCTTCACAAAAGCTTTTCCAATGTGCTATTATCTTTCCAGCCGCTGACTATTGACTAGAGATGGCACCAGGGTGGGTCACTCTGCTGAGGCTTTACTTCACAAAAAGTTTAATCCACACCATTGCCAAATCTACAATTGACTAGTATAAGATTATAACAAAAAATGACTGACAGCTAAGTTGACATCACTAATTGTGTCTGATTTTCATATATGTGCATATTGAGGGAAGAAGAAATGAAGACATCAGTTGTTATTCTTTCTTTTCAATGGTGAAGATGCGTTTTGCAGCACTGATATCCACGTATTTATAACTCAAGTTTTAGTTTTGTTTGGCTCAAAAGTTATTTTTAAGCAATCCACTAGGCAGAGCCTAGGGTTAGATTATTATTGAATTTAAAAAGAAAATTACAACAGCAAATACGCAAAATACAGATAAGGGAGTCGATCTCGCCGGAGTTGTTATCCAACAACCGGTCTAACCTTATCATATTCCTCCTATTGAGGCATCTAAAACCTCATTACAAACACGCCCTGAAAGGACTAAAATCTATGAACATCACCGAGTGTTGTAGTAAACTCTATGATGTGAATAGCAAGATGACCTAAGAGGATTGGAAACTAATGTGATGGGAATCTAGAAATTGAAGAAACCATCTTCTTTCTACAGATTGTAATTTATTGCCTTCGATCACAATTTTGTCACAAAGACTTCAGAATTCATGGTGTGATTTTTGCTCGACTGGATTTTGAAACAGGTGGTGGAGCTACCTGTTTTTGCTTTGCAACTCTCGTTGGGAGCTTCCTCGTTTTCTGATTCTGTACATGAATTGATAGAACATACTTGTTTTGATGACCCGCTGAAATTTGATCCCACAATTGGATTGATTGTGCATTATATGCTGCAAAAATGTCTGTATTCTGTGATGTACTGTCAATAAGTTGCAAATCTTCCAAGAGTTCTCCTTCTTGATTGTTGGTATTGGCAAGTGTGGAAAAAGAATTGGAAATTGCAGGTGCGGCTGGATTGTTTCCTGGAATGGGATTTTTACTTTTGGATTTTGGAGTTACTGTTTTGTCGGTCATCATCCATTGTCCATCTTCCCTTGGATGTTGTCGAGTATCAGCTGGTTGTTGAGTTAGCTCAGTAGTAGATACAACAACAGTATTTGTACCTTTGTAATTGTTTGTATCCTGTTTATGTATTCACTTAATAATCTTAAAAACAATCAAAAATGAATAAGGGTAAATCGTAATTAAATATAATGAGTCCTACAAGTGATTATCGTGTTAAGATGGTAGTAGATCTGGAAATGTAAAGAACAAGTAAGAACTTAGAATGAGAGAGAGAACGTCTGTTAGAGATAGAGAAAGAGTGTGAAAGAGTTGTATTATTCAGAATAATACACATGGTCCTATTACAAGGTGAATGTCTCCTTTAATTTATGTAATAGGAGGCCTTCCTCGAAACAATCAAAGAAAAAGGACAAAAGTAGGTGGCTTATTCGTACGGAATGAGTAGGACCCTAAACGACGTCGCCTTTCATTTTACCAACTATGTCGTGCCTTCACTTGGGTCAGCCTTATCATAGTGGACGTGCACACTTGGTGTGGGGACGTTGGGAACCAAATTTTGCCCTATACAGTTAGTCCCTCCGTTCGTTGGAGACGTGCTCGATGGCTGTCTTCAAAGGACGGACATGCATACTTCACTTTTACGGAAATTTGGCCGCATCCACAGGTACTTCTTCAAATGATATGAACGTATGTGATATTGTTGAATCGTTGACACACGGCCTCTTTTTAGAATGACGTCACCGATCACGTGCGTCATCATTATTCTTGTTCCCGAGGTGGTTCAGAATCATGACATGACATTTTGGTTTCCCGCGTTAGCTTTCAAATTATGCCTCTTCAATTTCTGCGTGCCTTTTCCCTATAAATAGAGGAGCAGTTGAAAACGATTCACCTTTCGAACCCTTAAAGAGTGTTTCTTTACTTCTTTCTTCATCCCTTTTTTGGCAATTGCTGATTCATTGGAAAACTACAATTTCTGGGGATCGAACCTCGTGTCGTTAAAATTCCTTTCTTCATAAGTCATACTATGGTGAAACGTCATCAGGACGCCAAAAAGGGTAATGGCAACACCCCTTCTAGGATTTCACCATCTTCTGGTGGTGAAGAGGAAGAGGCAGAAAGAGCTCTCGTTCCTTTATCAGAGACCAACATATTTCCGGAGAATATGAGTACACGGAATGATTTTGAAAACAAAAGCTTATCTCCACCCTGAGAGCACAGTGAATTGATGCAATCTCAGTTGGACGCCCTTAGGACAAAGTATGACATCCCAGACCACGTCGAAATGGCCCCTACTGGGAGGGACTACGCCAATAGGCACATGCCTGGATTTTGTACGTTCTACGAATACGCGCTTCGGATTGGATACAGCTTTCTACTCAATCCTTTAGCAGAGGAGATCTGCCACTTTTTTAGGGCGTGCATGACTCAACTTACTCCGTATACATTGAAGGTGTGTAGAATTCTTATCACACATGCTGACAAGGCCGGGAGTGCGGTTATGGTTTACCATCTCTTGCAGATGTTTAATGCAAGTTACATGAGGGGTACCATGCTTCATTTGACGCGCCGCGGTATGAAGAGTTTTGTAGTGCAATCTTATAATAAATCCAATCGCGGCTTCTGGAACAGATTTTTCTATATCAGGACGGAGCACTCGGTGTCTAACCCCGAAGGGTTCCCGGAGGTGTGGAACCACGAATGTAAGTACCCTTGTCTGTGATTTTATGGCGACTCTTGTGCTGGCGACCCAACCATTTATGAACTTTTTGTTTCTTCCTTGTAGTGGTGGCTCACATGCCTGTGGATTCTTCGTCCCTCTCTTACAGTGACGGCATTAGTTCGTGGGTGGGGAGGTTAATACCACATGTTGAAGAATGCCTCACCAGGGCTAAGTTTTGTAGGTTGTTCGGCCCAACTGGTAGCAATATTTCATGTTCTTCTCATTTTTCCCCTGTTCCGGCTTGAGGATCCCTTTACTAAGTGTATTTTAATTTGGTAGGTCGGGGTGCTTCTAAAAAGGCGAAGAAGAAGAAGAAAATCGTTGCTGGCTCGTCCAGGGTGGAGTCTGACTGATGGGGAAGACGTATTCGTGGGAGTCTCGCCTAGAGAAAGCGCCCTTTCGACCTCACAGCAGGGGGTCGTGCCGGAGGCGGCATCTGAGGCAGTGCCTGAGACGATGACGGATGCGGCGCCGGCGGAGGTTCCTGCGCTGGTGCTCGAGGCCTTGCCTGTGAGGGAGACTAAGGGTGCATCTGCTAAAGAGGCGGCTCCTCCAGGGCCACCTTTGCAGCCAGTAGAGGAAGCTCCTGAAGATGAAGAGCCGCTAGAGTGAAAAAGGCAACGACTGATCACGGGCAAAGGAATAACGACTGGATACGAGAGGGTGAGTTTACCACGTCGTGGGTCGGGATCGTCTTTCATGGCTGATGCAATCCGCTAGGGTAGCAGTTCGGGCCATAGTCCTTTGGCGTCCTTGAGCTTCTTCTTCAATATGTTCAATATTGTTTTGTTGGAGGATTCTGCCTGGCCGTTAGCGGCGGGGTGATATGGCGTGGAGAGTATCCTCTTGATGCGCCATTTCTCGAAAACTTCAGTCATTTTTTGACCAATTGTCGTCGTTGTCACAATTGATTTCTTTGGGGATGCCGAAGTGGCATATGATATTTTTCCCTATGAAGGCGATGACCTCCTGTTCACATATCTGTGCGTACGCACCTACTTCCACCCACTTAGAGAAATAGTCAGTTAAAACCAGTAAAAATCGTATCTTTCAGCGTCTTGCAGGTAGGGGGCCGACTATGTACATTCCTCTTTTGATGAAAGGCCATGGAGAGGTGACTGAATGGAGGGGTTCTCCCGGTTGGTGTATCATGGGAGCGTATTTTTGGCATTGTTTGCATCGACGAACATATTCCGCCGCTTCCTTCTTCATGGTGGGCAAGTAACAGACGGCCCGTATGATGCATCGTACGAGGGAGAGGTTACATGTATGGGCGCCGTAGTAGCCCCCGTGCATTTATTTGAGTACCGACCTCGTTTGGTACGGCCCTAGGCACTTGGACAAAGGTCCGCCAAACATTATTTTGTAGAGATTATAGTTTATTAGGCAATACCGGGCAGCTTGTACGTGGAGTTTCTTTGCCTCTTTTTTTGTCGAGTGGTATCGTTCCGTCCTGCAGATAGGGTAAAAACTGATTGCCCCAGTCCAAGTCAAATTTAAAGAGAATACCTCAGTATGATCAATGGCAAGATGGAGGAGGGTAACCACGCTTTCTTTGCTGAAGTTTTTGGTGGCCGCGGCTAGCTTTGCTAGGCCGTGTTCTTCGATATTCTGTGCCCTCGGAATTTGCTCGAAGCGGAATACGTCGAACTTGGTCACTAATTACAGATTTCTGTCTGGTATTTTTGTAGCCTTTGTTCTTTGACTTGGTAAGTCCTATTGACTTGGTTTACCACTAGTTGAGAGTCGCAATGGAGGATGATTTGTCGAGCCCCATATTTGATGGCTAGCTTCATACCTGCAATAACGGCCTTATACTCGGCCGCGTTGTTAGTCATTTTAGGGCATCGTATGGGCTGGCGAATCGTTTTGCCCATAAGGACCTCAAGAGCGAGTCCCAATTCTGATCCCGATGCATTGGCAGTGCCATCAGTGTAGAGGACCCATAGATTGTTATTGGTGGGGGCATGTTGTGCCTTAAGTTCTGCCTTTGGCAGGATTTCTGTGCAAAAGTCAGCTATAAAATCGGCCAGGACTTGAGACATGATGGTGTTCCTCAGAAGGTACGAGATGTCGTGCTCGCTGAGCTCAATGGCCTATTTGGCGAGCCGGCCTGATAATTCAGGCTTGTGTAAGACGCTCCTTAACAGGAAAGTCGTTATTGCTTTTATGGGGTGGCATTGAAAATAGGGTCGTAACTTCCATAAAGCTACTACCAGTGCCAGCGCCAATCTCTCAAGGTGTGGGTACCGAGTTTCAGCATCCACTAAGGTTTTGCTAATGTAATAGATCGGAGATTGTGTACTTTTGCTTTCGCCAACTAGGACGGTGCTGACGGTGACTTCAAATATGGCCAGATACACCAGCAGGGGTTCACCTGGGCTTGCTTTGACCAGCAGGGGCACCGAGGACAGGTACGCCTTCAGCTTTCTCAGGGCCTCGACGCACTCCTCATTCCACTGCAGCCCTTGGTCTTTTTTCAACACATTGAAAAATTTATGGCACTTGTCGGAGGACTGTGAAATGAATCTGGAGAGGGCGATATCCGCCCCATCAGCTTCTGCACTTGTTTTTTGCTACTTAGCAGTTCTTGGATTGCGTCTATTACCTTGATATGGTCCGGGTTGACCTCAGTACCCCGTTTTGATACGAGGAATACCAAGAACTTTCCTAAGGCCACACCGAAGGCACACTTCTCGGGATTTAGCTTCATCCCGTACCTCCTTAATATTTCGTAGGCCTCTTTCAGGTGGTCGATGTGGTCTTCTTTCCTTGATGACTTTACCAGCATATCATCGATATAGACTTCCACCGTTTTTCCGAGTTATTCTTTGAACATCTTGGTGACCAGCCTTTGGTACGTGGCTCCCGCATTTTTAAGCTCAAAGGGCATTACCTTGTAGCAATATGTTCCTTGGTGAGTGATGAAAGTCGTCTTCTCCTGATCTTCCTCGGCCATCATGATTTTATTGTAGCCGGAATATGCGTCTAGGAAGTTTAGCAGCTCATGCCCTGCGGTTGCATCTATCAGTTGATCAATGTGGGGAAATGGGAATGAATCTTTTGGGCACGCCTTGTTCAAGTCAGTGAAGTCTACGCACATTCTCCACTTCCCGTTTTCTTTTTGACCATGAGGACGTTGGAGACCTATTGAGGGTACTTAGATTTCCTGATTGAGCTGTTGAACAGAAGTTTGTCTACCTCCTCACTGACCACTTCGTTGATAGCGGCGTTGAATTTTCTTCTCATTTGTCGTACGGGCGGGTGTAATGGATCGATGTTTATATTGTGGGTGGGGATTTCTCGCGGAATGCATGGCATATCTGAATGGGAAAAAGCAAACACGTTTGCATGGTTAGATAAAAATTCACAATACTTACTTGGATTCGAGAGGTTGTGCCTGATGTAGGCTTTCTTTGTGGGGTTGTCGTTATCTAGTTGAACTGGGTCGAAGTCCTCGACCGTGGCTTTGCAGGCCTCTATGATTTCAGGGTCTTTGATGGCATCTTCTATCGGATAGACCTTAGTCCCCGAGAGAGCTGATTTCTATGCTTCTGCGCTTGCCCCTTTAAGTTGTTTAGTGTGGATGCAGTCTCGAGCTATTTTATAGCATTCTTGGGCGGTGTGAGGCTCGTCTCGAATGCTGAACACTCCCTATGGGTTAGGAAATTTGATTATTTGATAAAAGCTTTAGGGAACCACTCTCATGGCATGTATCCACGGACATCCGATGATGGAGTTGTATGTTGTTTCCTGGTTCATCTCGTGGAAAGTGGTTTCCAGTATGACTCCACCTGCCGGAACAAGCAGTGTTACCTCCCCAGAGGTTCTTTCCATAGTATTGTTAAAACCAATCAGTGTTATGCAGCGCGATATTATCTTATCCTCGAGTCCCATCAGTGTGAGGACGCTTGGTTGGATAAAACAGGCGCCGCAACCGTCGTTAATCAAAATTCTTCTAACATCCGTATCTATGATAAGTAAAGTGATAACAAAGCATCGTAGTGAAGGAAAGACAAATCGTCGGCATCAGACTTATCGAAGGTGAAACTATCTTCAAAGTCGTCATATCGTTGGTGGGCGATGGTTTGCTTTAGTTTGCTAGTAATGGTGAACTTGACGTGATTGATCGCTAAGTCATCGCCATCTCCGATGATCATGTTGATTGTGCGTGTTGGCGAAGGCGGCTTTGGTGGCCCGTGGGGTTGTTCCCGTCCAAATAAGAAGTTGATCTTTCCTTTATCACTGAGTAGTTCTCTCAGGAATCCTTTGTTCAGCATCCTGACCACCCTTGCTGTAGACCTATGCAGTCTTTGGTTTTGTGCCCCCGTTCTTGGTGGAACTCGCACAAGGCATTTGATTTTTGGGTGGTGGGATCTGACTTCATCTTCGTCGGCCATTGCAACTTGTTGCCCAGCTTTTCTAGTGCATACACTACTTCTTAAGGGGACACACAAAAGTTATGTGCAGATAATAAAGGAGACATACCTCTGTCGTTTCGTTGGGGGGTGACATGTCGTTGTAGTGCATCTGCGTGCCTTGGTGGCGGCGGATGAGATAATCTGACATATGGCTGATGCCTTTACCTGTTGAGACGTGGGATTTGTTCCCGTCATCCTTCATTGCGTCAGTCCTTCCTAATCCCTAGGTGTATTGTTGTTAGTCATCGGATCGGACCATTGAGGTCATCCTCATCTGCACGTACCTCGTCACAGTAGGCGTTGTGGATTTCCTCCCATGTGGTGTGAGGATACTTCATAAGATGACTTAGGGGTTTCTTGGTTGCCCTCGAGCCGTCTCTGCTTAGCCCGTTCTGAAAAGCGGCGACCGTCGTGCCTTCTGACACGTTCGGTAGGCTCATTCTTACCCTGTTGAACCTAGCTAGGAAGTCCTTAAGCCATTCTCCTGTAGTTTTCCGAACAGTGAAGATGTCGTTGACTCTTGCTTTTTCTTTCTTTACTCCTGCATGGGCGGTGACAAACTTGTCCGCCATTTCTGTCATGACCTAATTTCTGAACAAGGCAGGACCAGCACTCGATCACTAAGCATGACTGAGCTAGCCATCTCTACTTATGAAAACTATTACAATTACAACTTTATATGCAACAAGGCATTACTCTAACCAAATACATTTGATTTATTTAAACATTTAAATAGATTAACTCCAAAACTTTATTCATAGTAACCAATGAAATACTGCTAAGTTATTATCAAAAACATTTGAATCTTAACCCAACAACTATGTCTATGAATCCTCAATTGATAAACTAACGCACTGCTCAGGACATGAGATTCACTGGCCAGTTCTCTAAATAAACAAAGAAATAGCTAAATAAAAATGACTCTAAGGAATACTCCACGGACAAAAGCGAAGCTCACCAACAACACTGGAAGGAAAGGAAATTCTAACTTGTAGCCTGCTCGCCCGCAAATCTGGTTCCTACGTTGTACTGCAGACCAACGTAGGTTCTTAAAAGAGAACGTCAGAACCATCCATTGTACTCAGTGAGTCTCAACAACAGGGGTGAAATTTTAATAACATACACCTTATGAGAAAAGGTTCTAAATGCATGTAAAACATAAGCTTATAAGAATAATTCTAAATTATTGCATAATAACAGTTTATGAATATTCTAAAAGAAATTCTTTTCCTTTTCCTTCTTATAAAAAAATACTTCACTTTATACTTCGGGAGTTCACTTTTCCAAGAGACTCAAAATTTTGGCTTACTCCCTAAATTTTCAAAAATTTCAACAGAGTTTCCCTTGTAAATTGGACTATCCAAAAAAAAATATCCATGTCACAACTACCACAACTACACCAACAACAACCAAATATACCATAACATTCCATTCATAGGCACCATAACAGCTCATAAATTAATTACTCACACTCCGACAAGGAGGTAGCACAATAACTAACAAGAATCTAAAGCACAACACTTTAGCAAAATTAAATCACTTTAATGAATTAAATATACTACAGCATAAACTAAATTACTACAACAACTGAGTATAATCTAGGAAGGACATAAACACCTGCTAACTTGTATGTAATAAATAAAGTATAAATGTCAAATCAAACTTAAGTTAACATACCTTTTTCCTTAAATAAATATGGATACTTCTTTCTCATATCTTCCCCAACCTCTCACGTAGCCTTTTTTGAATCATGATTACTCCACAAGTATTTTACTGATGCTAAATCTTTTGTTCTCAACTTTATTACTTGCCTATCGAGAATTTCTATAGGTACCTCTTCATAAGTCAAACCTTCTTTAATCTCTATAGTATCGACATGTATTATATGCGACTCATCATGAATGTACTTTCTAAGCATAGACACATGAAAGACATGATGAATAGAGGATAACTCAACGGGTAGCGCTAGCTTATAAGCCACATTTTCTTTCTTTTCTAGAATTTCATAAAGTCCTATAAATCTTTGGCTAGGTTTCCCTTTCTTACCAAATCTCATAACTCCTTTCATTGGTGAAACTTTCAAAAACACCTTATCACCAACCATGAACTCTGACTCACGATGCCTCTTTTCAGAATAAGACTTTTGACGACACTGAGCTGCTTTAAGTATTTCTCTAATTAGCTAAACTTTTTCCAAGGCCTCACAAACAAACTCTTGACCAATCAACGGCACCTCTGCTGGTTCAAACCAACCCACTGGAGACCTACATCTATGCCCATACAATGCTTCATAAGGAACCATACCAATGATGGCCTGATAGCTGTTATTCCAAGAAAATTCTATAAGTAGCACGTGATCATCCCAATTACCTCCAAAATCTATAACACAGGCACGCAACATATCTTTGAGAGTCTGAATGGTCCTTTCTGCATGTCCATCGGTCTGTGTATGAAAAGTGGTGCTTAAATTGACCTTGGTACCTAATCTTTTCAGAAATGCATGCCATAAATGCGCTGGGAACTGAGGGCATCTGCCTGATATGATTGAAACCGGAGTACCTCGCAATCGGACTATTTCTTTGATGTACAACTGCACATACTACTCTGCGAAATCTATTGTCTTTACTGGTAGGAAATGCGCGGACTTTGTTGGTCAGTCTACAATAACCCAAATTGAATCATGCTTACGGTACGTGCGAGGTAGACCTACTACAAAATCCATATTAATCATTTCCCACTTCCACTGTGGTATCTCTATGTCTTGAGCTAGGCCACCAGGCCTCTGATGCTCGACTTTGACTTGCTGAAAATTTAAACATTTAGCCACATGATCTTCTACTTGTTTCTTCATGCCTTTCCACCAATACAACTCTTTAAAATCTAGATACATCTTAGTAGCACCTGGGTGGATAGAGTACCTCGAACTGTGAGCTTCCGCCATTATGGCCTTCCTAAGACCATCTACATCAGGCACACATAACCAAACATTCAACTTTAAAACTCCATCATTTCCTAGAGTGAAAGTAGTGATTTCTTTATTTCTGACTCCTTATTTTAATTTCACTAAGTACAGATCTTCGTCTTGCTTAGCCTTAACATGCGCAACAAGGGAGGATTGCACTAAGACATAAGCAGTTATATCTCCTTCTTCGGTCTTATCCAATCTAGTTCCATCATTTGATAGTTTTGAATTTCTTGACCCAAATATCGCCTTTGTTCTGCAAGATGGGCCAAAACGCCCATTGCCTTCCTACTAAGTGCATCTGCTACCACATTAGCTTTGTCCAGGTGATAAAGGATATTGATGTTATAATCTTTCAATAGCTCGAGCCACCTTCTCTTCTCAAATTTAGTTCTTTTTGCTTGAAAATGTATGGGAGGCTTTTGTGTTCTGTAAACACTTCAGAATGGTCGCCATAAAGGTAATGTCGCCATATCTTTAATGCAAACACCCTTCTACAATCTCCAAGTCGTGTGTGTGGTAGTTTTTTTCATGATTCTTTAACTGCCTGGAAGCATAAGCAATAACTTTTCCATTTTGCATAAGAACACAATCAAGGCCAAGTCTGGAGGCATCACAATACACTGTGAAACCACCTGAGTCTGTCGGCAAGGTTAACACAAGTGCAGTGGTCAACCTCTTCATTAACTCTTGAAAACTCTGCTCACAAGCGTCTTACCATTGGAACTTAACAGCTTTCTGAGTCAACTTAGTTAATGGAGCTGCAAGTAAGGAAAGCCCCCCCCACAAACCTTCTATAGTAGCCAGCTAACCCCAAGAAACTCCTTATTTCAGTTGGCGTTGTCGGCCTAGGACATTTCTTGACTGCTTCTATCTTCTGAGGGTCTACTTTTATCCCTTCACTAAATACCACGTGGCCTAAGAATGTCACTGACGGCAACCAAAACTCATAGTTTGAAAATTTGGCATAAAGTTCATTCTCCTTCAAGGTATGTAAGGCTATTCTGAGGTGTTCTGCATGATCTTCCTTGCTCTTAGAGTACACCAAAATATCGCTTATAAACATAATAATAAAGGTATCCAGGAATGGCTTGAAAATTCTGTTCATGAGGTCCATGAATATAACTGGAGCATTTGTCAACCCGAAGGACATCAGTAGAAATTCATAGTGCCCGTAGCGAGTTCTAAAGGTTGTTTTAGATATATCATCTTTTCTTATTCTCAACTGATGGTATCCCGACCTCAAGTCTATTTTTAAAAAGTAATTTGCACCCTGAAATTGATCAAATAAATCATTAATTCTTGGCAGTGGGTACTTGTTCTTAATGGTAAATTTATTCAACTGCCGATAGTTGACACACATTCTGAGAGACCCATCTTTCTTTTTGACAAACAGGATCGGTGCACCCCACGGTGAGACACAAGGTCCTATGAAGCCCTTGTCAAGAAGGTCTTACAACTGTTCTCTCAACTCATTAAGTTCTGCTGGAGCCATCCTATAAGGAGGTATAGATATGGGTTGAGTGCCTGGCATGAGATCAATGTCGAAGTCTATGATTCTTTGGGGAGGAAGTCCGGGAAGGTCATCTGGGAAAACTTCTGGAAATTCTCTAACAACTGGCACTAACTGAAGAGCTGGTGGTTCTAATTTTGGATTAATAATGTGGTCCAAATAGGCGAGACACCCCTTACCGATCATTCGTTGTGCCTTAAGGTAAGAAATAAACTTACCTACAAGCGATGCTGAACTACCCTTCCACTCTAAGACTTCTTCATTTCGAAATTGGAAGCCGAATATCTTGGCATGACAATCTAACATGGCATAGTAGGAAGACAACCAATCCATACCTATGATTACAACGAAAACCACCATTTCTAATTCTATGAGATCGGACATAACGTTGTGACCTTGGACTGAAACTATGCAACTTCTATAGACTCTTGTGACTTTGACTGACTCGCCAACTGGAGTAGATACTAGGAATGATCACTAAGTTGTTCAGGTTCTAGACCGAGGTTAATTGCAAAGTATGGAGTCACATATGAAAATGTTGAACCTGGATCCATTGTGGCATAAGCATTATGTGAGCAGACTAAAAGTATACCTGTAATTATTTCTGCAGATGCCTCTGCACTCTGACGATCAAGTGTATCAAACAAACGAGGTTGTCCCCTTCCCTGAGTAACTCGATATGCACCTCTGCTTGCCCCCTGCCCTGCCTGATTATGAGAACCACGAGCCTGAGGTGGTGCAAATGCTGTAGCTAAGGAACTAGAAGGACGAGTTAATCCACCACTGAAATTACGTAGCAACTTTGGGCAGTTGGTCTTTATATGAACAATATCTCCACAATGGTAGCAATCATTAAACCCGAGCTTGCACTGACCTGAATGTTGTTGCTTACATGTTCCACAAATACCTTATTGGTGTGAATGTTACTCAGCATGAATCTGGCTATGTAAGGATGATGTCCTAAAATTCTAATTCTGGAGAGACTGATTTCCGTAACTCTAAGTACTTTTGAAGGAAGACCCACCACCTGACTGATGACTGGACTGAGCTGGTGCTAATGACTCCTTATTAGAGGAATCCCTTCCACCTCCGTGGGATGTACCATTAAACCTGCCCGTTGTCCGAGATTTCTTGTTATTCTCTTTCTCTTCTCTTCTTTGTTATCTATCTTTTTCTAAGTGCTTCGCGAACCCCACAACAGATGAGAAAGCTGTCATTCCTACCGCTGCTGGTGATGTCATGTCCTTAATGTGGTAATCCAAAGCGCCAACGAACCTGCGAATCTTTGCTTTTTTGTCTTAACCATGCAAGGAGCATGCTTAGCTAACCTTATGAATTCCATGTAGTACTCTTGCACACTTTTATTCCCTTGCTTGAGCTATTCAAACTTTGTAGCCTTAGCTGTTGTATCCTCTTCTGGGATAACGTTAGCTATGAAGGCCTCTTCAAATTCTTCCCAAGTAGGTAGACTATCATCTTCATCTCTCTCTTTTTCGCACATCTTAAACGAAACGCCAGCCACATCTCTAAGCTGGTAAGCAGTCAACTCCACAGCTTTGTCATCAAATGCTTTCATCACTCGGAGGGCTTTCTTATCACCCTCCATCCATAACATTGGATATTCGTCAACTATAGAACCATGGAACACTTGAGGACTCAACTTCGAAAATTCATTCACTCATGAGGACTCAGAATTGTTCTGTCTATTTGTTTGAGGTGGAATCTTATCTTTTTTCTCATTCTGGTTGGGTATAAAGGCCTTAAACATCTCCATAGCACTGGTGACTGCATTGAACATCTGACCCACCTCTAGGGATATAGTTGTTTGAGTCGGAGCTGCTGTTGGGGGTGGCTTTGGATCATGCGGTACTTGCTCATCATGCTCCACCCCTTCTTCATGTTCAAACTGGGGTACTTGAACCCTCCTTGTGGATTTACCCTTCCTTTTCTGAGTTCGAGCCTTTTTAGTTATGCCTTGAGCCACAATAGTAGCAATAGTTTCTTGAGCAACATCCAGAGTATCGGTGTCAGAGTTGCGAGTATGAGCCATTTCTGCGAGTTTTGGAGAAAAGAATACATTAGATAATTTCTTAGAGGTAGGCTCTACTGCACGATCTAAAGTATGAAAAAATGATATTTTTCCTAAATGCTTGTAGCCTCCAGTTATAAGTATGTCGCGCTTCATACCCATAAACAATACTCTACTAATACGGCTTCATAGACCCCTATGACTCCATAAACTTGAGACTCTAATATCAAGTTTGTCACGACCTAATTTCTGAACAAGTCGGGACCATCACTCGATCACTAAGCATGACTGAGCTAGCCATCTCTACTTATGAAAACTATTACAATTACAAACTTTATATGCAACAAGGCATTACTCTAACCAAATACATTTGATTTATTTAAACATTTAAATAGATTAACTCCAAAACTTTATTCATAGTAACCAATGAAATACTGCTAAGTTATTATCAAAAACATTTGAATCTTAACCCAACAACTATGTCTATGAAGCCTCTACTGATAAACTAACGCACTTCCCAGGACACGAGATTCTCTGGCCAGTTCTCTAAATAAACAAAAAAATAACTAAATAAAAATGACTCTAAGGAATAATCCGCAAACAAAAGCTGAGCCCACCAATAGCACTGGAAGGAAAGGAAGACCTAACTCGTAGCCTACTCGCCTGCAAATTCAGTTCCTACGTTGTACCACAGACCAACGTAGGTTCCCAAAAGAGAACGTCAGTATCATCCATTGTACTTAGTGAATCTCAAAAATATGGATGAAACTTTAACAACATATACTTTATGAGCAAATGTTCTAAATGCATGTAAAACATAAGCTTATAAGAATAATTCTAAATAATTGCATAATAACAGTTTATGAATATTCTAAAAGAAATTCTTTTCTTTTTCCTTCTTATAAAAAAAATACTTCACTTTATACTTTGGGAGTTCCAACTATTCTGACATGTTTCTGTCTTATTCACCGTGTGATCGGCACGAGTTCGATCCCAACCAGATCAAATAGGCCCAATCCACGAGGTACCACTCGCTTCATGGTTCTCAGCGCTCATGTATCATAACTTAGCATGGCTAAGTAAATTCTTCGCAACGAGACCCTCGGCTCGTGTGCTCTCTACTTTGGCACAAATAGTTTCAGGAAATTAACGCCTTGATCATGACCTTAGGCCTGGATGATAACCCCTTCTCAGAATAAAGGATACTTCAAAAAAAAAAACTTGTCTTTCAAAACTTCACAAGTTTTTTCTCTTAGTCAGCGTGATCGACAAAGAAGATGGTTCAACCTTTACTGTGTCACCGGGCACCAATCCGCAGGCTACTCTGTTGATGCTTGGCCGCTAAGTGCTAAAATATGCGTTGGATATTGCACAGAAGTGCGATTGCGAAGTAGTTCCGAAAGGAGACTCCACCTAGCTAGTGCGCTCCTCACCTCAATGCTACACTTCGGCAGCTACGAACTAAGACGCTTCAGAAGAAAAGCTACATCCACTACCCGCATTCACCCTGACAGGCTACCCCGAGCTTACCCAGGGCCTTACCGCCCGAACCAGCAAGACTAATGTCTACTTATACCTTTGAGAGGTCCACTTATACTATTGATAAAGTCTCTTAATTAATAAGGCCCCAGTTGTTATATAAGATTCAATTCAATCTAACAAGCGGACTACCTAGGGCGACGAACATGGCTCAAGAGTGTCTATACAAAGCCCCTCTCTTCTTCACTCAAAGAGGCAATGCACCCTTTGTTTGAATGGTACTTGATTCATAAAGAATGATTCTTTTGAAGTTATACGAACTTTCTAAAAAAAAATGCCACGCTCCGCGTGTCACGAGATATATCGCTCTCGGACTTCTTACGGTAAGGCCAGAAAATGCAAGCTATTTGCCCTCCTTTAAATATCACCAAAACTACTAGGGCTTATGTTGAAAATCCAAGTTATCTTCATTTAACATTATCGTTTTTCCTCTCATATCAGACAAGATTCTGACGGAAAGATATCTATTAGTATAATCCTCTAACAACTTCAAATCAGACTGCAAAATACTAGTGATTAACCAAGATCACGTGTCTTTGATAATCCTTAGCTTAAAATTCAATTAAGTGTCGGAATATGTAGAGCATTGCAATTGCTAGACAATTTTCTTTTTAGTGTTATGCAGCTTCTTGCCTAGTACTACTCCAATTAAGTAAACATAAAATCTTTTAAGAAATTTATCAAATATCTTATATGTGTGCTTTTGTGAGTTAAACCGCTTTAGTAAAGGATCATTTCAACACACCTCAAAACTTCTCGAGTCAATATGTAGGCCTGGGTCCAATTGAACCAGTCAAACAATCACTTCTACAACAACCAATGCATAATAAATTTTTAAAGTACAACACTTAAATATGAAATTTATTATTGATATGGAGGAAGAAAGGAATTAACTATTTCATTCTTACCTATTACCACTATAGGATAATTGATAATAGAAAAAATTTACTTACCCACGTTCAAGAATTAGTGGTTTGTAAAGAACCCTAGGATTTTCGAACAATTTCAGGTTGCCTCTACTTCGAGCAGTCTGTGTTCTCCGACTCTTTTTCTCGTTTTGTTTGGTCGAAATAGGTTTCTGCCAGCATTGTAATTAAAAGACTTTTAAGCCTTTTGTTTTTTTTTATTATTATTATTTTATTTGTTTTTCCCCTTATTTTTTTTGGCTTAACTACTAATTAATTCACTTTTAATAATAAATAATATTAAAACTATTAATATTTTCCTAATTGTATATTCAATTATTTAAGTGTGTGTATATATATACATACATACATACATACATACATATATATATATATATATATATATATATATATATATATATTCACTATATGTAATAAAAAATAATAGTTTAATTCTATAATTAGTGTATCTTGAAACTTTTTTATAAATTTGGGGAGTGTTACAATTTCCTTGAACATGGAGATGATCTTAGCCGGTAACTGGGAGTACCATGTTAGAGCTTCAACTGTCAGTGTTTCGCCGAACTTCTTCAGAAGCAGATATGGTACCTGTTCTTTTGACAAGTCGTTATCTTTTACAGCCGCGACGTAGTGGATCAGATGGTCCTCGAGATATGTCCTCCCATCGTACACTCTCAAAGTAAGGAGGCATATTGAAGGTTTTCAGGATGGAGTATGGTGCAGCTTCCTTCGCGTAAGGTTGTTCCACGAACCTCCCTACGTCACGCATTGTCAGCAGCTTAGGAGCACCTGAGATCTTGTCTACCCTTTCTTCGTGTTCCTTCATCTGGTCACGAAGTGACTTGTTTTCGTTTTCCATTTCTTCCATCTTTCTGAGGATGGTTGTGAGTGTACCGACATTGGTTTGACTATCGATGAGCACATTTTTTGCTCGCACGATCTTGGGTTCTTCTTCAGCTGCAGCAAGGTCCACTGTTGTCGTACATTTTGACGCTTTTTCGGGGTGGCTTTTCGACTAAGCCACTTAGAGTATTTGTTAGCCGCTCTTCCAGTAACTTCTTGACTTCTGGGGGTGTTTCTTTGGTTGTAGATGTGGAAGCCCCCTTTTCTCGTGAAACCACCAGATCTTTAGGTGGGGGAGGTGGGGTTTCTCAACTCAGTATGGTGCTGGGGGTTGCATTCAAAATATCTTCTTCGCCTTCTTTGAGAGAATCTATGAGGTTGGCTCTAACCTCATCTATTGCTTTCATTCTTGTGTTATTGTCAGCCATTTTTGTTCGTGTGATGTAGTGGATGGTTGTCGGTGGTTTTCTAGGCATAACATATAATTTTGATTCTCAAAATTCCTACAGACGACGCCAAATTGTTTGGCTCAAAAGTTATGTATGTACTTAAAAAGCTTAAAAATAATCAAAAATTGATAAGGGTAAATCGTAATCAAATATAATGAGTCCTAGAGGTGATTATCGTGTTAAGATCGTAGTAGATCTGGAAATGTAAAGAACAAGTAAGAACTTAGAATGAGAGAGAGAATGCCTGTTAGAGATAGAGAGAGAAAGAGTGAAGAGTTGTATTATTCAGAATAATACACATGGTCCTATTACAAGGTGAATATCTCCTTTAATTTATGTAATAAGAGGCCTTCCTCGAAACAATCAAAGAAAAAGTACAAAAGTAGGTGGCTTCTTCGTACAGAAGGAGCATGACCCTAAACGACGTCGCCTTTCGTTTTACCAACTAGGTCGTGCCCTCACTTGGGTTGGCCTTATCATAGTGGACGTGCTCACTGGCTTAGGGACGTTGGGAACCAAATTTTGCCCTATACAAGTTTCATTTTCCCTTCGTTAAGAAAGGGCACATTGATGAGCATTCGCATTTGTGACAAAAGGCTATTACTCAATCTTGAATCTTCTATTGCAGATTGTAAACTACTTAAAAGATGTTCAACTTCATGCAAATACAGTTTCACAAAAAATAGCGGAGCTGCATATTTAGCTTGAAGATAGTTTGTTTCTTCTCTCTTCTATTTTTCCACGTATAAAAATTGGGAGAAATTTTAAAATAGCCAGATTTATCACTGGTCGTTGAAAAATAGTCAAATTTCAAAAATTATCGAACTTTAGTCATTTTTTATGTAAAGATAAATCTGAAAAAAATACACTCGCAAATTTTACGGGAGTTCCAGCTTAAGTATGCTTGAACTCCTACATATTTTACGGGAGTTCCAGCAAGTATAAATGTCCAATATAATATACTGGAGTTTGGAGCACTGGTACTCCAGTCTCCCGTATATTATACAGGAATTAGCAAAGTATACCCGTCCAGTAAAATATGCTGGAGTTCGTACACAAATGTACTAGAACTCCCGTATATTATACGGGATCGGTCCCCGTTGCAACAAAATAGTGGCTATTTTTAATTGATTTGGTAAATACAGTCTATTTTTAATTGACCAGTACGAGAATTGGGTGTATAATGAAATTTTAACATAAAAATTGAACTGCAGATATTGCTTTTGATATATCACTAGGTACTTGTAGTTAAGATATCTAAGTACTGTACCAATCAACTGTTTCTAACTAATTGAACCGAGTTAAAAATCCTACTAACATCGAATCCTCACATTTGTTTGGTCATTTTGATGAGTATTATATAGAAACACTGCTAACCCTAGATTACTTGGTTATCTTCAGTTCTATATTTTTACATCATGTGAAAAAAAGGAAAAGGGGAGGTGGTTTCTTCCCTATTTTTGGCCTAGTAAAGTAAGATACTATGCTTCCCTTAATAATTACACATATTATTTTTTTAGAAATCAATAAATAGTCCACCAAGAACTCCAAGACTCGTGAGCTCAAGTTCCCATATTTAATACAGATAAAAAAAATGGGTTAATCGACGAATAATATGGATATGATATCCATGGTTTCCTGAATGAGATCACTTTGGGTAGAATTCCTAATCTCCCAAACTTGAGGAACCCCCAATTTGAGGTTTTATAAATATAAAAATTAAACTCATTAATTATATATCCATTGTTATCCATTTTCTTAGTAGATAATATGTTCTTATTCATATTTGACCCATGTTTAAAAAGTTCATTATCAAACCCATTTTTTAATGGATAACTGTTTTCTTTTAGGGATTTTTACATATACATCCCATATAGCAAACCTTATAACCACCCATGTTTAAGGTTTGTGTTTATTACATTTAAGTATACCACCTTTCAATTTATGTACCAAAATTATATTTAAGGTTAATGATCAACTCATTAATTATTTGCTTGATTTGTGGAACAAAATCTTTTCAAACTATTAATTAGAGGCTTGATTTGTGGAACAAAATCTTTTCATATTTATATTTTTTTACACGTTCTCAAACCATTTTACCTCCTCAGTTTGAGTAGAAATAATCCAACCTCTTCGTTTTTAAATTTGACTACTTAAATTTTCAGCTCCTCTTTAATCCCTCTCCTGAGAAATTGATACTTAGAGTACTACACTTCTATTATTTTCACCATGTAGTCTTCTCTTTTAATTCATTATTTAACGTTATGGTGTCACCTAACTGTTGTTAATGATATGTATCTGATCTAATTATTCCAAATTGTTAGGGGCTTTATTTGTGGAACTGTTATAAATAGACTTCTATTTAAGGTGAATGTCTATAATTAGAGAGATTCTAGAGTTTTATTCTTGGTAGCTAAGTCACTACCTCCCTATAAATAAAGGGGTCTTCTACCATTGTAAATCATTCCTAACAATCCCTAAGTATCAATAAGAATACTCCTCTCCCTATTCTCTCTATATTGTTCTTGTTCTTGCATTATTTTACTTGTTTTTATATTATTTCATAACAGGAACAAAATATTTTCATATTTTCTTTCCCCACTTTTTTCTCTTTCTTCCAACAGATTTTTAACCTTATTAATTACCTTATTAATTATCAAGCTTGCTAACTCTTATTAGGCGATATCAAAATTTCTCCTTCTTTTCTTCGTTTGCTTTGTGGCAGGTTGGAAGTGAGAGGGAGGAGAACTGGCTCTAATTTGTGTAAAAACATTAGAACTTTTTAATTTTTTATACTTTTGAATTAAAAGAAATGATTTTCTGTTGTTTTTTCGTGTGTTAAATTAATGAATTTAAACAAAGCGATATGGACATTGAAAATTCATATAATTATTCCAACATTGTTAGGATTTGAGGTTTAATTGTTATTATTATTAGTATTTATAGTGTGTAGGTAGAACTTATCCCTCAACTACAAAGATACATTTCAATTGAATATTATTTTCATGAATTAAGTGGATTAATAGTTGAGGAGCTTTAACGGTAAATGTTTTGGATATTTACTACCAATCTTCTGTATAGAATTTAACTCTATTGATAATGATAACATTTTTAAAGGTAACTACAATTACCTACAATACAAAGTTCATATAACTACAAATATTGTAATTAATTGCTTAGATTTCATGGAAATTAACTGCAATATTTTTTATTTATCTACAACATTTTGTCTTTACCTATTATTCGATAACACATTTCGAAATCACTTACAGTACATTATAACTACAATAAGCAAACAGTTTACATTACTCAAGTATATTAGTAAACTTCTTTATTATCGTCAAAACGTATTACAGTTACACATCAAATTCCGATAATCTGGAATAACTAAAATATGTTGTGAAGCTCTCACCTACAATTCAAGATCAAAAAGAAAATAATAAGGTGTCAATAAGTTAACTATGTTAGCAACAATCAGTTAACTACAAATCAGCTACAAACAAACGGCATATAAACGTTAACTACTATTAACTACAATTATCTACATTTTTAAAGCTCTCTGGGAATACTTCATAACTACATTTAACTACATTTAACTACAATTATCTACATTTTAAAACTCTCTGGAAATACTTCATAACTACATTTAACTACAATTATCTACATTTTTAAAACTCTCTGGAAATACTTCATAAAACATTAACTACATTTAACTACAATTGTCTACATTTTTAAAACTCTCTGGAAATATTTCATAAAACATTAACTACATTTAACTACAATTGTCTACATTTTTAAAACTCTCTGGAAACAACTTCAACATCTACTACTTTTTTTGTTTTTTTTTCCTGCACCAAACAAGAATATATTAAACTACGATCTATGTTGAAAAAAAATGTTGACAACAAAATTTTCTATTCATCTACAAAATTTCTAGAAATAAACTACAAAATCAGTTTTAGTATTGTATAAAGCTGTATTATTTTTAAGGGTATCTACAAAATTACTAATACTACAATTAAACAACAATCTATGTTGAAAAAAAATATTGACTACAAAATTTTCTCTTGACCTACAAAATTTCTTCAAAAAAAAATACAAATAAACTACAAATCAGTTTAAGTATTGTATAAAGTTATATTATTTTTAAGAGTATCTATAAAATATTATATTTATATTATAATTAAACAATAATTTATATTAAAAAAATATTGACTATAAAAAATTTCTTATGTGATATAGAAATGTAAAAATGCCCCCAAAAAATAGGGTTTCCAGATCGATAATAGAGCTACTAATGTGCATAAACAAAAACAAGAAAAGATGAAGAAACAAGAAAAGATGAAGAAACAGAAAGAAGAGAAGAAGGATTTCTGTGCACAAGGCTTGAGGCGTAACTGTTTTGGACGAAAAAATAGACCAAGATAACACAAAAAATGCAATAATATCTTGCGGTTGAGAATAGCCTAAGAATTATGAGGATACATCAATGTGGGATTAATTAGAAGCCATTAAGATAGGCGTTATTTTAGGCTACACTTTATTAAGAATCTATTTTCTACCTTAATTATCTGCGTTATTTTTGGATGGGAAATCAGCAAATATTCCGTTTGGAATATATTATGTAACAAAAACATGAGATATGAGGGTAATAATCAAACAAGGCACAATAATGGTAATAAGGTTTGCTATATTAGATGTGTAGGTAAAAATCTCTTTCGATGGTTAGCCACCCCAACCAAGATTTTCAGGTCCACAAGACAAAGAAGGATCTAGTGATGAAGCACGCAACTGCATGAAAAGAGGTCCGGTGTCATTGCAGCAGAATCAGATGGAGTTGGGGATGAAAGGAAACAGAAATAAAATAAAATAGAAGGAAGAATAAAGTTGAGGTCGTAAGTGCAAATGCTGCACACTTTCAGTAGCTGCAACACCACATTATTTTTGATAAAGGTAGCAGTATATTCATCAACACAAAGCTTGTATTGGAAATCACAATTACAAAAAAAACAAAAAAAAAAAACCAAGGAAGAGCTATTTACATCTGTCCAAGATTCTTCTTACAAGGACTCTAACAACTCTAATATGAATATGAATTGAGGATCCTCTATGAAGCTCAAAAGTCTAATGCAGAAGTTACAAAAACATTACCTTTCCTGAATTATTAGAATTGGAACTTTGCAACATCTGACAATACACAATCATAAATTGATTCGTTCGAAGATTAAAAATCTTAAACTATTGTTTACCTTGGTCCAGATAAAACTGAAGGCAATTTAGAACTGATAGTGGCTTCCCTCTGTTGGTTGCCTGCCCCAACCTGAGGTACGTTAGTGAAGTTGTAATCCAAGTTGGTTTCGACCGACACCAAACCTTCCAGCGCCTTAACCACCAATGTCATTGAAGGCCTCTTTGTAAAATCTCCCTGTAGACACCACGCAGCAATGTTCATCATTTCAATTACTGCTTCTTGGTGGAGCTGCATATCCTCGTTTTTGTCAACCATATCAATGAGCTGCTCTTGTTCCGCTTTTCTCCTAAAAACACTAACCAAATGGACATCTTCTTCATCAGCTTGTGACCGATCCAAATTCTTTCTCCCACAGAGGAGTTCCAAGAGCACAATTCCAAACGCATACACATCAACTTTCTCAGTGATTACTGAGCTCAACCATTCAGGGGCAAGATATCCTGGTGTTCCTCTCATTCTAGTTACAACTTTGCTTTTGTCTTTCTCGATCAGTTTCGACAAACCAAAATCGGATATTTTAGCACTGAAATTTTGATCTAGAAGGATGTTTTGGGGTTTGATGTCCAAATGAATTATCTTCTGGCTGCATTCATCATGAAGATAAGCTAACCCTTTGGCAATATCTGATATTATCCTTTGCCTCGTATGCCATGCAAGCCCATTTTCATGGGAAATCCACCTATCCAATGATCCATTTACCATGTACTCATAGATAAGAAGCCTATAGCTTTTTTCGGCACAAAATCCAATGAGTTTTACCAAATTGACATGGTGAATGCCACCAACTATGTTAACTTCTGTTAAGAATGTATCCTTTACTTGACCTAGACCATCCAGGTGCTTCACAGCTATTTTGGTTCCATTATTCAGCGTTCCTTCATATACTGAGCCAAATCCTCCTTCCCCAAGCTTTGTGCTGAAATCTTTTGTAATTATTTTCAACTCATTGTAAGAGAATCGAGTTAGCATTCCAGGTAAGATTGGTTCTAGATCCAGAAAATCCCCAGCCTTCGGACTTATGTGTCCGCTTTTGAAAATAACAAAGCAAGTAGTGATACTTAAAATGATCCCAAACAAAGCTGAGAGAGTAGATCCTATTATCACTTTATAAGGTCTTGATTTCCTTCCTCCAGAAATGATTGGAGACTGATTCTGTGCCTTTGAGGAATTCTGCACCTTAAGAAATACTCTCTTGTCTATTCCGTCCTCATTGTCTACGAGAGAGAAGACTTCATTCAGTAACAAACAACTCCCTCTTCGATCTGTACCCCAATCATATTGAAAAGCTGCAGCTTTGCAAGAACAGTTACTCAGACAGGCCCTTTTGCAATCTTCCAATTTTTTCCCCTCAGGCCAAAATATGCTCGAATTTAGTTCATGACTGGACCGAAATGCAAAATATGCGGTATTCTTGAGCTCTACGAGACTATGATACTGTGGAGAATCACAAGAAATGGATGTCAGCTCTGTGCATCCAAGATCTGGTTTCCTCTCAGAAGATAGCCTGAATAAACTTTCCTCTGGTGGACAAGTACATTGCCCGTTATTTGTGCAAATGCTATATCTACCACAAACCATTGGGTACTCACAGTTTCTTACTTCTGGCATCAAAATGTCAGATGCCTCTTTCCAATTAGGTTCGTCCCATTGGTATACCCTTAAATGTCCATCAGGCCCAAGCTTCATGAATTGAGTTGTCGGTGTAGTAGGGTATTGTAAAGCAGTAAAGGTTCGACTGTCAAAACTAATGTAAGGACTATAGGAATAAGTTGAAGTGTAGTAAAACTGAGGTGGGTCAGAATCTATGTAAGTGGCCCAGCTTCCATTGAGAACAGTAAGAGAAAGCAAACCTTGACTCCAATTGGATGCTGACACACTTGCTATGAGCTTCTGCCCCCGAACCAAACTCTGCCCCGGAAGCAAAGAATCCGTTGGATGATCAAAGAGTGCAAGATTCCCTCTTTCTGTCAAGTTTAAGCCTGAAACGGATTTGCCAGTAGTATTAGTGGACCAAACGAGAGTGCCATCAGAGTCTGCCAAGACCAAGTTGCCATCTTGTCTTAGTTGCAAGGTTGCATTGGTTTTCACTGGATGGTTCCTGTTAGCTGACCAAACTAACTGGGGGAAATTTATCACATCATTCTGCCCGTAGGATCTTTTCTGGAACAAGAGGACACCAAAAAAGCATTCTGTAGCATTGTAATTGCAGTAGAAGCCACAGAGGAATCGTGAACTGGCATTTCTTCGCAGAAGTAATGGTGCCAAACGAGAGAAGTCAGTGGTGGAATTAACTAAAAATGTCGGCCTGTTTGTCCAGAAAGTGGAAAGTCCGGCAGTGGAATTCAAAAGACTGGCATTTAAGTTCCAGGAGATTTGGGATATAGCAAACTGAGACGAACAGAAGAGGAAATAAGTGAGGAGGACATCAATATGTAGTTTTTGTTCTACAATCATTGCTTGTAAACGAAGCCAAATCTAAGAAAAAATTTGGATTCCTCTTTGTTTTTTTAATTCCTGCTGCTCTGATTTTCTATTGATTTACAGCTTCTCGTTGTGTAAAGAAAACTACAATAAAATCCTTACATCTTTGTCTCTGACTGTCTTTGCCCAGTCAACACGGAGAGGGGACTCACAAAAGCTTATTCAATATCCTATTATCTAATTTATCTTCAAAATAAATTTGTGGACTTTTGCACTCTTTTCAGCAGCATATTGTTGACTAAGTATAGTATGACAAATGACTTCATTTCATTTACCAAACTTTGAAAGAGTGATGCTCCAGATGACTATTACAAGTAAAGCATGATAATTGATTTATTAATTTAAAGAAACTTTTTCTTCCTCTCGAGACGTGGGTCTTCTGGAAACAGCCTCTATAGGAGTAAGGATAGGGGTAGGGTCTGCATACACATTGTCCTCCTCAGACCCACCTGTGGGATCCCACTATGTTTCTAGCAGATTGTGAACTACTTGAAGATGTCCAACTTTATGCCAATGGAGTTTTGCTTCTAAATCCTCAAATTACATTTCTAGCAGATTGTGAACTGCTTAAAGATGTCCAACTTTATGCCAATGGAGTTTTGCTTCAAAGCTAACAAGCGAGTTTTTAAACACATAGCTGCATATTTATCTTGAAAATGATTTTTTTTCAACCTATGATAATTGAACTATAGATATTACTTTTGGGATATCACTAGATGCCTGTAATTAAAATATTTAAGTTATGTACCACCCAACAGTTTTAACTACTTGAACCGAGTTAGATCCCTACTAACATCAGACCCTCTTGTTTTCTCAGTCATTCAAATTGACTATATTATTAGATAAATACTAATCCTATTTCTCATTTTCTCTAGTTCTTATTTCTTACATGTCAAAAGAAAAAGGGGCTTGCTTCACCAGGGCTTTGCTTGATCAATTCATATAATAGTTTTTGGCAGCAAACAACAGGTTTGTAGAAGTGTGATGCAACTCATTAGCTTGTTCGATCTCGATAAGAACCAACTCTTTCTAACTAGTTGAACCGAGTTAGAATATTACTAACATCAAATCCTCATGTTTGTTCAATCTTTTAACTTAGTATTGTATAAAATAAAATAAACAATACTAATCCTAGATTACTTAGTTTTCTCTTCTATTGGTTTACATCCTGTAAACGGAAAGAAAAGGAGGGGACGGGAGGTGGGTTCTTTCCCATGTTTAGCCTATTGAAGTAAGGCATCATGCCTTGCCCTTATGCATATTTGAACCTATTATTTTCCAGAAACCAATAAATTATTCCACCAAGGACTCCAAGAATCGTGATGATTTTCCAAACTCTGCTTTTCAGCTCACTAAGACAAGAGGAGTTGCTCTCATGGTAAGCAACCCTCACTTCCAACCGAGAGGTTGTGAGTTCGAGTCTCCCCAAGAGCAAGGTGGGAAGTTCTTGGAGGGAAGGATGCCGGGGGTTTATTTGGAAACAACCTCTCTACCCAGGGTAGCGGTAAGGTCTGCATACACCCTGCCCTTCCCAGACCCCACTAAGTGGGATTATACTGAGTTGTTATTGTTGTTGTTGTTGTTGTTGCTTTTCAGCTCACTCAAGATTATGCTGAAGTTCTAAATAATACAAAGAGCTAAATGGAAGCTGTTAGTTATACTCTTCTGCTAGGAAAGCTTGTGTGCACCATGGTTTAAGAAGAGGCAAAGGTTGCTACTGAAATACATAAAATGGCTTTTGGCAGCAAATAACAAGTGATAACTCAGTGGAATGGACGTATTGTGTTATTCAATTGCTGTTCAAAGTTGATGATAAATACCAGTGCTAACAATCACAAATCCGGTCATAAAAATTAAAATTATACTATAAAATTACAGATATAGTTTAGAACAGAACAAAAAAGCAAGTGATGGGGGAACTTCACCAGCAATTTACCTAGGTCCTGATAACTCTGATGGAACTGGTAAGCTGATACCAACGATAGCTTCCCTTTCTTGATTATCTTCGGCAACTCTTCTTGTCATTGGTGGATGTGGAAAGCTGAAATCCAAGTCGGTTTCAGCAGCCACCAAGCCATGCAACACCTTAACTGCCAATGACATAGAAGGCCTCTTTGTGTAATCACTTTGTAAACACCATGCTGCGATCTTCATCATTTCCACAGCCTCTTCTCTGTGGAGCTGCATATCCTCACTGTTCTTGTCCACCATTTCCAAGAGTTGGGTCTCGTTTGATTTTCTCTTGAACAAACTAAGCAAATGCATATCATCCTCATCTTGACGACGATCCAAATTCTTTCGGCCACATATGATCTCCAAGATCAGAATCCCAAAGCTATAAACATCTGCTTTCTCAGTAATGACCGAGTTCAACCACTCTGGTGCTAGATAGCCAGGTGTTCCTCTCATTGTTGCAACTATTTTACTTTCATCTTTTCCCAGGAGCTTTGATAACCCAAAGTCTGATACTTTTGCATTGAAATTCTGATGTAGAAGAATGTTCTGAGGCTTAATATCCAAAGGAATAATTTTTTTGTTACAATCTTCATGCAAGTAAGCGAGGCCCTTGGCGACGTCTGATATGTTTTTTTCCTGACATTCCATATAAGAGAGTGTTCCTGCTTTCCTTGAAAAATCCACCTATCTAAAGAGACATTAGCCATGTATTCATAAACCAGAAGCCTGTGTGATTTCTCAGCACAGAATCCAACAAGTATTGACATGGTGAATGCTACCTATTGTTGCTACCTCAGCTAAGAATGATTTCTTCACATTACCGAAACCTTGGAGATGCTTCACTTCTATTTTAGTGCCATCACTCATTGTTCCTTCAAATACAGAACCAAATCCTCCTTCCCCAAGTTTCTTGCTGAAAGTTTCTGTCATAACAGTTAGTTCCTCAAAGGAAAATCTGGTAGACATTCCAGGTACATGGTCAAGGAACTCCTCCTCCGCTTCCTCGAGTTCTTTTCTCCTTCTGGAACGAAAGGCAAAGCAAGTTAAAACCATGAAAAGCAAACCAAACGAAGCTCCAACGGTGGACCCTACTATTATTACGACATTTTTTATTGCTTCTCTGAAGATACAAGTGATGGAGAGGTTTCTAGGTTAGAAGAGTTCTGCACCTTGACAAAAGAGTGGTCTTAGTGAGTGCTCCATCGTTGTTCACCAGAGAAAACACTTGATTCGACAGTAAGCAATCACCCATTGTGTCATCAGGACCACTAAATCGGAATTGAGCTGCTTTGCAAGAACAGTTGCTCAAGCAAGACCTTTTGCAATTCTCCAACTCTGTTTTGGTACCATATTGCAGATTGAGGGGAATATAAGCCGTGTCCTTAAGCTCCATAAGAGCATGATACTTGGAATCTTCACAAGAAATAGGTGTGACAAGGACACACCCCTGGTTTGGCTGTCTGTAATTGATTTGCTGGAGAAAGTTTGTCTGATCAGCTGCAGTTTGAGGACAACTACACTGCACATTTGCACAAACAGCATAATTCTCACACACAGTTGAATACCCGTAGTCACCATGGAGTGTGTCAATAGATCAGCAGCCTCTGTCCAAGATGATCCTTCCCAGTAATACACCCTTAAATGCCCATCACCTCCGAATTTCATGAATCGAGCATCTCCTTCGCTGTATGTGAATATCATCCCTTTAGAAACACTCAAATTTAAAAAGTCGCTTAATCGAAGAAATTTTGAAGATTCATCAGTAATAAGCATTGAGAAATAGGATTGGCGTGGATTTGACTCAATATATGCAAAAAGACCAACACTTTGAACATCAAATGTGAACAAACCTTCGTTCCAGCTTGTTGCTGATATGCTGGATATCAGCTTCTGTCCGGGAGCCATTATTTGTCCAGGAACCAAAGAGTCTGTAGGATGGTCAAAAAATTGCCAAATGGTGTCATTACTTTTGCCGAAAAGGACAAGATTTCCCATTTTTGTCAAGTTGAAGCCTGAAACAAGCTTTCCAAATGTTTTTATCTTCCAAATCAAAGTGCCATTTGAGTCCATCAAGAACACTCCATCTTGCCTAAGTTGCAAAGTTGAATCAACTCTAACTGGATCATTCCTATTTGCTGACCAAATTAATGTCGGATTATCCATACAAGGATAAACGAGACTTGGGAATAAAAGGACACCAAAAACGCAAGCAGTGCCATTGTAATCACATAAGAAGCCACAGACAAACATAGTCCTGTTGCCTTCTCTCGAGAGGATTGGCGTCAGTTTGGCTCCATCTGTGGAATTGACTACATAGGAGGGTCTATTGATCCAGGAAATGGAGGAATTTGTAATAAAAGTTTGTGAAGGTTGCCCGTTAATCAAATGTTGTGAAGAAAGGATGAGGAGACTAGCCATGCAAAAAGTGGCACGATACAGGCTATAATCAAGAACCATCAGACTGTTTTTAGAAAGAATGCTCTGCTCAAGTGAAGTGGAAATCAACTCTTTGAAAGGAAGTCCCAAGATCCACCATTTGGTTCTAAAACATTAATTGGAATTACGGAAGACTTAAATTGGAAAGATATGGGAGGGCTTCCATTTGATTCTTTATAAAAATATATATATATATATATAGGCTGGTAAAGAAACAACTTAAGACAAGAGGGATTGCTCTGATGGTAAGCAACCCTCACTTCCAACCAAGAGGTTGTGAGTTCGAGTCTCCCCAAGAGCAAGCAAGGTGGAAAGTTCTTGGAGGGAAACAGCCTCTCTACCATACTACCCTCCCCATACCCCACTAAGTAGAATTATACTGGGTTGTTGTTGTTAGTATAGGCCGGCAAAGATAGTTAAATAACAAATCTTCTGGATATTCATGAATCAATCAACATATATTTGTAATATTGAGACTATTGATGGTCAAGGATAAAGTAATTATAAAAATGGAATAAGTACAAAACTTAAAAGGAAAAGAAATCTAGACACATACACTTAGTTGGAAAGCCTTAAATTCCTTGTCAATGATCTTGTTATGGACTTGTAACACACGTTCGAGCAGCTGCATCTGACTACAAGAAATGACTTACTCATTTCATTTACTACAACTTGTAAGCAATATCATCCTTCACTGAGCCGAGGGTCGATAGGAAACAACCTCTCTGCCATTTCGGGTAGGGGTAAGGCCTGTCTACATATTACCCTCTCCAGACCCTACTATGTAGGACTATACTGGTAATTGTACCTAACTTAAAATTCTAATTTATAACCTAAGTGGGGAATTTTTCTAAATATCTCTATTTTTTGTTGGTTTTTTTTTAGTTTTGTACTTTGATGGAGTAGAGGACATAAGCCGAGGGTCTCTTGGAAAAAATCTCCTTAACCTTCAGAAGGTAGCCACACTAATAGAGAAATTTTAGGGTTTAGGGTAATTTGAAATGTCTATGTCAAGTTTTCTGTCACGACATTTGCACAATCCTTCTAAAAAATAAAATTTATACTAGGCTTCTACTCCATACAACAAGAGGAATTTTATTGGCTTTTAAGGCCATATTTTATTTTTGACAGAAAAACCACCGGCCTCGTCGACTACAACTTTCCAGAATCCAAACCACCTCTATAAACTTCATGTTTTTCCTTTTAACTTGCTTATATTGTACTCCATCCGTTCTAATTTATGTGAATTTGTTTGATTGGGCACGAAATTTAAGAAAAAATAAGACTTTTGAAATTAGTGATACTAAACAAGTCTAAATAAGGTCCAGAGTATTTGTGTGGTTATAAAAGCTTCTCATTAAGGGTAGAGTTGTAACTTTAAGCTAAATTGTTACTAAATTTTGAAAGGATTCATTCTTTTTTGAACGTATCAAAAATGAAATAAGTTCACATAAACGGGAGAACGGAGGGGAGTAATGTTTAGGGAAAAAGAGTGCCTAAAGCTTACATAGATCAATAATCCTCTTTAGGGCATCTTCAACCATCACTCTATTTTTGTACTATTTTTCACTCTAAAATAGTGCAACATCAAATCTACTCCAATCATTATACTATTTTTACACCATATTTTCTGCTCTTCTATATTATATTATTATCTTCTATTCCAATCACTCTATTTCTTTCTCTTATCTTTTATTTACTTTACACCAAATGAATAAATATTATTAAACCAAATACAGAGTAATAAATCATCATGCTTTATAATAGAGCAACAAATAAAATACCATTGGAGTAATATTACTCTATTTCTTGCACTAAATTTAAATTTGATGCAAAAAATAGAGTACAGTTGGAGATGGCCTTAATATATACTCTATTTCTTTAGTTTTCTAAATATTGCTATAAACAGGATTGAAGGCAAAGGTAAAGAGCAAAAAACCGAGAGAGAAATTAAAGGAGATAGTCAGTCAAGTTTTTCACTATTTTTAGGCTCGACATCTGACCAACGCCTCCTCCACTCTGTCGTCCGTCAGACCTCTTCCTCTGCCACTTCCAAAATGCCCTTAGATTCGACTGTGTGTGGCACAAGATTCAGCAACCTTGTCACCGTTCGCATTTTTTATTTTTGAGGGAGGGGGGACGAGAGAGAATATAAACTAAGTTTATGCAATAACAACAAAGGATTTGAAAAAGAAAAGTAAATTTTCATAAAATATTATTTTTTAGTATTAATTAATTATCTATAGATACAATTTGTTATATTACGAATTATAGATACCTTTTATGTAGTTATAAGATATATTTGATGTATTTAAGCAACTGTATTTATGAATACAATCGCTTAATCAGTTATTGTATTCGAATGTATTCAACTGTATCCAATGCGTGAAATAGAGGATTACACTATTTTTAAAACGGAAAGTGAATCAATTAACATAATATACTTCTAATATAACTCAACAAACTTAATATAACACACAAATTTTATATTTTCAGTTATAAAAAAGATTCTCAACCGAAAAATACCCAAAAACATAGCAATCCTCAGAGAAATTATATAATACATAAATTATAGTAATTAAAAACATCATATGAATACATCCATGGCATATAGCGAGACAGTGAATACAATGAAATACATATAATACATCTGGATACATTGAAATACAATGAGAAAAAAGACATTGAATACAATGAAATACATGTAATACAACGAGATATGTTGAATTACAATGAAAAAAAGATAATAAATACAATGAAATACATGAAAATACAGCGTGATAATGTTTTGCAATTGTAATTGCAACGTAACAACGAAGAATCTGGCTCTCTCTTAAGGACGCTAGCAAAGAGAAGTTCACAGTCGACCTTGATAATGTTCAATGGTTTGAAGTTCTTGAAGGCAAGCAAGGAAGACCTTTTGCAATTATAATTGCAACGGCATTGGAGTCTTCATCAATGACCGAAATTACACATCATAAATCACAGCCTTTGAGTTTATCAAAATTGGAATTTTCCAAAAATAACCAAAATGTCGTTGAAGTCCTTGTAGGGTTGATTTTTAGGGCCGGAGGGCTTGATTTTGGATCCGAAAGTGAAAATGTACTGTAGGAATATGTTGTTGTAGTCGTAGAATGTTGTAGCTGGAGCAATTTCTGAAGTAGGGTTTGCACAAATTCGGTGGAAGGATGAGGAGAACAGAAATTTTGATGGGATGGGGGAAGAGAATGGGATGTATGAAAGGAGAGAGAGAAAGAAAATAGTGTAACTGATTAATATATTTAGTGGCTTACGGCTAAGAGGTCACCAAAATTAAATATTTTGCTATTAACCTTAAAAGGAATCTATGAAATATAATATTTTTAAATGGTAATTATTTAAAATAAATAAAGTGTTAACTTTTGCTATAACAGGTAAAAATTCCAAAAAAAAAAAGTTAGGCCCAACATGTTATATTGTATCTGTTATCTTAAATATAATATTTATTTTAATTGTTTTGTCACGACCCAAACCATATGGCTGCGACGAGCACCCGTGCCTTACTCAACCGGGTACCAACGTAAAATATATTTCTTGTCATACTATCATGGGTAAATGGGCAAGGAAACTCATCATGAGATAACAAGAATGAAACATAAGGGAATACTCAACATATGACGACCCAACATGATATGCAAATTTATACATGTGATATACGGGCCTATAAGGCCGACATGACCATTTGGAAACTCAAAACATAGGCCGACAATGCCATAACAGTATCCATACACCTGACACATGTCTACAAGCCTCTAAGAGTAGCTAATATCATAAAGGTCGGGGCAGAGCCCCGCCATACCAATCAATAAATATTCAAAGCATACTGACCAAATAAGCAACTCCGGATCAAGTGGAGTGTACCAACACCTTCCGGTGAGCTGATAGCCTACTTGGAGGAATGTCAACCTGTCTATCGGGGCCTGCGGGCATGAAACGCAGCGTCTCCATACAAAAGGGACGTCAGTACGAATAAAGTACCGAGTATATAAGACACGAAAGCATAAATAGAACTGCAATGAAAAGAGAGATAGAGGATATACAACCTGGAACATCTAAGTGCCCATGGGGACTACTGACATGAAATGCATAATACATATATATACATAAGCTTTTAAAACATTCGCCTCTGTGGGCATCATCATCATCATATCGTACCCGGCCTCAAAGAGGACTCTGTAAAAACGTACCTGGCCATCATAAGGCTCGGTAGAATTGTACCCGGACACGTGGAGCTCGGTAAAACCCAACTGATTAGTGGCTTCACAATAGGTGCCATACTCGGCCGACTATAGCGCGGCTCGGTAGAGTAAAATAGATACATATATATATACATATATATATATATACATACATATATATATATACATATATATATATACATGCATATATATATATATATACATATATATATATATATATACATACATATAATATATATATATATATATATATATATATATGTATGTATATATATACATACATATATATACATATATATATATATATATATATACATATATATATATATATATATATATACATATATATATATATATATATATATATATATATAATGCATGCATGCTTGACTAATGGAATCATGTTCTAAACCTTTCAGAGTGACGTAAGGTCGTTGCACCTTCGGTTAGCATTATGGACATCATACCATCAATATGAACTTCAGTAGAAATCAAGGATCATACATACTTTCTTAGAATAACTTTGTACAAAAAGAACAACATGGACAACCTTAGTTTCTAGGAGTAGATTCATTATGAAGTAGCATATCGTTTATGTTTGTCTCAATTTAGAATTCGTATGCCCTATATCATCCCTTATAGACTTTTTACTTTAGCTTAATAGCATCATTAACATGATAATGAATTCATTCATCAATAATTCCAGCCTTATACCATATGTCCATAACAAATAAAATGATCCACAACTCCAATTATTCTTAATTAGCAACTTTATTCACTAGTTCATCGGGTCTAGTCCATGTCTAGTTCATCCATTCAACTTAACAAATGCCAAGATAACCTTTAGAACCTGTAGGAACACAATATATTTACCTCATACAGTAGATGCAAGTTTACACCCATATTATATTTAGCTTATAACATCCCAAACATACCCCAATCAACTCATACCAAAACGACGACTATAGTAGTGTCCAACATCCCAAAATATTATAAAGAATGACTAATCCATAATTTCACCATTATGTGGTGGTTATCCATATCATTTATACTCCAAAAACTCCATCAAATATCAGTACAATATACAGCCAAAAAGCTACACGAAACAACCCACAAAACAGTCCATTACAAATCAAATAACTCGAACTCACGGCTTCCGATCACCGTCCCGTGAGTTCTAACTATTGTGAAATCAATTAATCAACCTTCACTGATATTTAAGATCTTAAAACAAGAAATTTAATAATTTTCTTAACTATTAAATACCTTCCAAAACTCAAACTATAAAGAAAAAGAGAGCTATATAGGGATACTTACGTTGTGGGAATCGTTCTTGTGTTATTGTTTCGTGATTTCGTGCCCCGGATGATAATATTGTTGAAAATCCTTGTGGGAAAGCTTGAGGGGAAGTTTAGGAGTCTTATTTGGTTGAACTCTCTGGAATTTTGAAGAAGGAGACGACATATAGGAAGATAAATATTAATTTTTGGTTGAAAAGTCAAAAGGTGCCACTTGGCACTATCTCATTGGCCCCTTTTTAAACACTTGTATCTTTCTATCCGGATGTCGTGTGAACGAACGGTTAAGAGTTTTGGAAACTACATTCTAAGACCTTCAATTTGATGTATAATATGCCCCAAAAATACCTCATATAGCACACTAAATGTATTACTAAAAAATCTTCATTACAAGGCAAATCCTTAGTCGATTTTTCCGCAACTTAAATCCGATTTTATCAAACTTTATATTTCATATTCAAACATCATATATAGTCATATCAAGTCTTTAAAATCATCTAAATCATGATTAAAAATCTCATATTCATCTTAACTTGCTTAACACTTCGGAAACCTTTCTTGTCCTTGTAGAAGGATTTTATCCTTTTTGAGCTTGTATCAATTGACTCACGACGTACTTTCATGTACAAAAACATGGGTTGTAACATTATTCCTCACTTTGGAACATTTGCTCTTGAATGTTGACTGATGCGCTTCTCATTCTCATACTATATGGTTCTTACGAACACTTTAATATTGTTTTTTGTCATCTAAGAAATTGTTCTATGAAGAAATCCAAAAACTAGGGCATTCCCCCCTTTAGGTCTATTCTCACCTCGTGAATCATGGCCGGAGCTCTTCCAATCTCATAACTTCTACTACCTTCTATGATGTATCTTATATGACTATGTCCTTTTATGTACGGCTCTTCTCCCTATTTTTTCCTCCAGAATTTTGCCAATCTCTTGGCTTCACTTTGTGAATACATATCTAGAACTATGACATGATGTCCCTATGGGCATATATATGTATACTTAATCTCTTCACTTGGTACTTTGCTGAATGTACGACTATTGTAGTATTTCATTTTATAGTCTTGGTATTATTACCGAGGTGTGCTACACAATTCTAGATTACTTTCTCATTGTTTGTCCAATAACCTATCGGCGCAACCCTGCCGCATTAGGAACATATAATTGACCTCGATATCTGAGTACTCCATCTCACCCTGCCATATTAGGAACATATATTCGACCTTAATATCCGAGGAATCCATCTCCTGTATTCTCAAATAGTGTCTTCTCTTTTTGAAGGATTGTATCTCTTTAATGATCTAGCACATGATCTTCATACTCGCATTCCTGCACTTTAGTTACTAAAGAAGGGGTTGTCATATCCTGAGTAGTAACTCTTGTACCACCTGAATCTGGTAATCAAATTCCCATATTAGCTAACTGATGAATCCCATAAGAAATCTTACTCTTCTTTGGCTGTAAATATAATAGGCTACCCCTAGATCCATCACTGAGGGTGTTGACTACTACATTCACCTTCCCTGGATGGCAAAAAAAACATCATAATCTTTCACTAGCTCCAACCATCACCTCGAACGTAATATATTGTCACTAAGGCCCACGTCTCACCGGGGAACATCTGAAGTAATTTTCTTGATGCACCTAGGGACGATACTATACTTCAATAACTGTATTTTCATAGCATCCCAATGTATTCATATTATGGGGAATTCTAATACCATGCCATCCATGAAATTCCTTTTCTTTAAATTGTTACTCTGTCGAAGGCCCAAACGTCATTCTCTTAACTATCACAATTACACCCTTATTCTACTACCAGGGAAGTATTCTATCTCTTCAAATTGCTCATGCTCTTAGACTCATCTGAGTTCATTCAGAGTGTACCGAGTTTTCTATAGCTTATGGAAAACATCAACTCTCTTGTTTTGATGGGTTTAATCCTGAGAGCTTACCTATTATTGCCACATTCTCACTCACATTTACCATACTTTCTTTTAAATCTTGCACGGTATCTTCTATTGATTTCATAACCTCCCTTCTACATTGGTGGAATTCACATCCATAACTTAAAGCTCTACTATAATACTTGCAACCATGGTGTATACACAATCTTGTGGGAGCTTCATATTAACGTCTTATGAGGTTGGTACTCTTATAATTTCTTTATCATAGAGCTTTTATAGAATATGATTGTTGTACTATCTCTATTATAGCCCTGCTACTTAAGAGTGATCATGAGGTCTATAATTCTCTTGGTCCCTCCTGTTTTTCTTAGTCGATATAACTCTTTAGTCTCCTCCTCTTTCTGATCATCCTCTATGTAGGCTTAAGATATCTTCCGACCTGCGAGTTATTCTGTTTAGCCTTTCATGGGCGTTGAGGAATAGGCATGATACGATTATTTAACAATTTAATCCTTCGTTTATGACATATGTTATTTTAACGTATACCAGAAACTTCTATGGCTGTATATGCTGCATATATAAAACTCCAAACCCATAAGTGAGTTCTTAACGCAACCAACTATGGATCATTGATCGAGTAATTCCTTCTCTTTTTTTCCATCTTAGCTTTCTTTAAATGTAAGCTATTACTTTTCTTGATCTTTCTGCCCCTTGTTACGTCCATACTTAGCCTATCCTAGCGTCCATATATATTGAAATTTCCATACACCTCATATGATCCTGACTATCACTTATGATTTTACTCCTTGTTCATTAGCCACTAGTAATTATTCTTAGCTATTTACCTCCATACTCATCTACTCGTGCGGATGCTTCTAAACTGAAGTTTTGATTGTCTTCCCAGTGGAACCATCTTTTACTTCTGTAACACTTATACTGTACATTTAACTACTCCGGCTCTTGTTTGAATATATCACGAGTAGCATAACGACATTCTTCGAGGCTAAATTCTCCATGTTGGGTTCTACTATCTTTATATTACACAATATGATGACTCGTCTGTACCTCCTGTTTAGCCATAATTGGGATCTTTTCCTGAACAATTACTAACTACTCCTTGGCCCATTCTCATATCAATATTCCTCATAATATTTCTTGGGTTATTTCATTTGTCTTAACTTATGTCCCGCGCTGGCTCCTTATTTATTAATAACAGCTCGGGCAGGAACCTTTACTTCCTCTCCTTGACATCGTGCTTGACAATATTATTGAATCGTAGCGTATCTTATAAGATTTGGATAAGTGCCATCTCATTCCTCTTTCCTTTTTCGCATTCTTCTTTTATCATTCCATAGTCACTAGAACCACTTAATTCTAACTTAATGCTATATCACTCCATATTCCCCCTTTAGGGGTGTACTAAGAGTTGAAGCCACGAGGATCTACCTATAGATGTGTTACCTCTTCATCATTGGCGTCTTTTCACATTATCGATGACCCTTACTCACCTTGCAGTAACCCTTCTGTACCAAGGATAACAAAGTTCCTCACTCGCGATGGTGAATTTAGTATAACTGGCGCATACAGTCCCTTAAGCTTAACTTTGCTCACATTGCTTGCTCTAGGGAACCGTTTCCCTGAAGAGCATTCTTTAAATTCATCATGAATCTTCTTCTATGGTCCATTCTATTACCGCTAGAACAAAATTTGAAATTCCCATGATGCCGAGTACTTTCCAATCATTTAGTCCATAATTCATATTTAGTTTATCTTGTTTACCAATCCATACTGATTTATGTTACTCTGGGGATTAACTCTCCCCTCTGGTAGTCGGGTTGGAGTCACGAACTTATCTCTTAAAATGAGGATATGACTTTATGGCATATACTCTTTTTTTGTTTTAAGGCACATAGCCTTTGGTCTCTTCCTTTATTTGCCTATAGGTTCTGTAACGCTCTACTTTTTATCCGTGTATCTCACCATATTCATAGCGCTTCCTATCTTGCTTCTCATTGCTTTGCAAATATTTCTACATATCCCTTTTCTTGTGAAAACTTCAATACGACATTCTTTCGCTTTTAGCTTTCCTTTGCTCCATCTAGTGGCTCTTCAAGTTGCTTAACGTTCTCGCTTTACTAGGACGCGAGCCACACTAAGGTAGTATTTATCCCTTCAAGGCTTATAGTGCATGTCTTTGTAGTACTCATATCTAGCTGCACTATTTTAGAGTGCACCATTTAGGTGCCTCATAAAGAGATCTATTAGCACATTTGCAATATTCTTCGGAAATGTCAACTGGCGCAATCAATTCATCCATCATATCTTCTTATACTACTGTTGTTAGCCCCCATAGGGCATATTTGGAATGGGTGCGACCAATTGTGTATACTTATGTTACTATTGAATATAACTCAAAAGTTTATGCTTCTCTACCTCACTTATAAACGTTGTTAACCTTAATTAACTGAGTGCCTCGTACCATTCTTCATCTTGCTTCTTTTGCTTGTTGAAACTCGTATTTATCTTCTTAATCTCTCATTATCTTTTACCACTAAAATGGATAGACATTATTGCCTTAAGGCTTAATCAGGAAGCTTATACCTTTCAGTACACCCATGATCTGCTAAAGACCTTGCATTTTACTTTTTGTAGACATTATACAAAAATCTGATTCCTTTAACTCAGCTCTTCCACAACTATCTCTCTTTCCAACCTTTTTTCCGGATATATGTATCGTCTAGTTACGAATGGGATTTAGGAATTTAAATTCCTATCACTGAGCTCTACCACACGATCTAGAGTAAGAAGAAAGAGTGACAATCTTAAATGCCTTGTAGCCTCCTGCTTATAAGTGTGGTGCACGACACACCCATAAAATAGACTCTACTAGACACGGCTTGTAGACTCCCTAGAACGGAACGACTCTAATACCACTTTTGTCACGACTCAAACCATATGGGCCGCGACGAGTACCCGGTGCCTTACTCAACCGAGTACGTCCGTAAAATATCTTTCTTGTCATACTATCATGGGTAAATGGGCAAAGAAACTCATCATGAGATAACAAGAATAAAACATAAGGGAATACTCAACATATGACGACCTAACATGATATGCAAATTTATACATGTGATATATGGGCCTATAAGGTCGACATGACCATTTGGAAACTCGAGACAATGGTCGACAAGGCCATAACAGTATCCATACACCTGACACATGTCTACAAGCCTCTAAGAGTACCTAATATCATAAAGGTCGGGGCAGGGCCCTGCCATACCAATCAATAAATATTCAAAGCATACTCACCAAATAAGCAACTCCGAATCAAGTGAGTGCACCAACACCTTCCGATGAGCTGATAGCCTACTTGGAAAAATGTCAACCTGTCTATCGAGGCCCGCGGCCATGAAACGCAGCGTCTCCATACAAGAGGGACATCAGTACGGAGAAATTACCGAGTATTTAAGGCAAGAAAGCATAAATAAGAACTATAATGCAAAGAGAGATAGATGAGATACAACCTGGAATATCTATGTGCCCCTGGGGACTACTGACATGAAATTCATAATACATATATATACATAAGCTTTAAAACATTCGCCTCTATGGTCATCATCATCATATCGTACCCAGCCTCAAAGAGGACTCGGTAAAAACGTACCCGGCCATCATAAGGCTCGGTAGAATCGTACCCGGCCACGTGGAGCTCGGTAAAACCTAACTGATCAGTGGTTGCACAATAGATGCCATACCCGGCTGACTATTGCGCAGCTCGATAGAGTAAAATAGATACATATATATATATATATATATATATATATATATATATATATATATATATATATATATATATATATATATATATATATATGTATATATATATATATGTATATATGTATATATGTATATGTATATATATATATATATACATATACATATATATATATACATATACATATATACATATATACATATATATATATATACATATATACATATATACATATATATATATATACATATATATATATATATACATATACATATATACATATACATATATATATATATATACATATATGTATATATATATATATATATATATATATATATATATAATGCATGCATGCTTGACTGATGGAATCATGTTCTAAACTTTTCAGAGTGACGTAAGGTCGTTGCACCTTCGGTTAACATTATGGATATCATACCATCAATATGAACTTCAGTAGGACTCAAGGATCATACATACTTTCTTAGAATAACTTTGTACGAAAAGAACAACATGAGATTCAGTATGAAGTAGTGTATCGTTTATGTTCGTCTCAATTTAGATCATGCCAAAAGAAATACAGAAGTGCCCTAACATACTTTAACCATGGTTAGTCCTGAATACCTCTCAAGCAACACTTCAAACAACTCAACTCAATCTACCATGGAATAAAGAGATTCAAAATCAGTGTTGAATGAAGGCTAATTTTGCAACTTAAACTTGTAGCTTGTTTATATAAATTCGGGGAGCATTCCCCTGTAAAAGAGCCTCCTCCAATACCATATACCAACAACAATTACCAGAGAAATCCATCAATACATAATTGTCAATAACAAGACATCATAAAATAACAACAAGTCGTAATTATTTGACGACAAGCGACAAGCTCCAATTGAAATTCGTATACCCTATATCATCCCTTAAAGACTTTTTACTTTAGCTTAATAGCATTATTAACATGATAATGAATTCATTCATCAATAATTACAGCCTTATACCATATGTCCATAACAAATAAAATGATCCACAACTCCAATTATTCTTAATTAGCAACTTTATTCACTAGTTCATCGGGTCTAGTTCATGTCTAGTTCATCCATTCAGCTTAACAAACGCCAACATAACCTGTAGGAACACAATATATTTACCTCATACAGTAGATTCAAGTTTACACCCATATTATATTTAGCTTACAACATCCCAAACACACCCTAATCAACTCATACCAAAACGACGACTATAGTAGTGTCCAACACCCCGAAAATATTATATAGAATGATTAATCCATCATTTCACCATTATGTGGTGTTTATCCACACCATTTATACTTCAAAAACTCCACTAAATATCAGTACAATATACAGCCAAAAAGCTACACGAAACAGCCCACAAAACAGTCCATTGCAAATCAAATAACTCGAACTCACGGCTTCCGATCACCGTCCCGTGAGTTCTAACTATATGAAATCAATTAATCAACCTTCACTGATATTTAAGATCTTAAAAATCATAAATTTAATAATTTTCTTAACTACTAAATACCTTCCAAAACTCAAACAATAAAGAAAAAGAAAGGCTATATAGGGATACTTACGTCGTGGGGATCGTTTTTGTGTTATTACTTCGTGATTTCGTACCCCGGATGATAATATTTTTGAAATGTCTTGTGGGAAAGCTTGAGGGGAAGTTTAGGGGTCTTATTTGGTTGAACTCTCTGGAATTGTGAAGAAGGATACGACATATAGGAAGATAAATATCAATTTTTGGTTGAAAAGTCAAAAGGTGCCACTTGGCACCATCTCATTTGCTGCTTTTTAAACATTTGTATCTTTCTATCCGGATATCGTATGAACGAACGGTTAAGAGTTTTGGAACTAAATTCAAAGACCTTAAATTTGATATATAATATGCCCCAAAAAGACCTCATATAGCACATGAAATGTACTACTCAAAAATCTTCATTACAAGGCAAATCCTTAGTCAGTTTTTCTGCAACTTAAATCCGATTTTTCTCAAACTTTATATTTCATATTCAATCATCATATATAGTCATATCATGTCTTAAACACATTTAAATCATGATTAAAAATCTCATATTCATCTTAACTTGCTTAACACTTCGGCAAACTTTCTTGTCCTTGTAGAAGGATTTTATCCTTTTTGAGCTTGCATTAATTGACTCACGACGTACTTTCATGTAAAAAATAGGTGTTGTAACATGTTACTTAAAAAAATACATAAACTGCATCATGCATTACCATCCTATCTTTATTCAAAGTGAATTTAATACCACCATGTGAAGCATAATATCACTTTCATGCTTTGAGGTGCTTTACAGGAGCGTGCCATGTCACCGCCATGCCGAAAATACAAGAAATATTTTTCTTTTATTTTTATTTTTCCTTTTCATTCACATATGTTTCCTTCTTTCTTCTCTAGCTACCACCAAAACCTTTATTACTGACTGGGTTCTTGCGGCTTGATGCGTTTTTCTTTTGTTTTTCAATTTCTTTTGGTTTACAAGTTCAATTATTATGAAATTAATAGCGAATTTAGTATTCGTGGTATTTGGACCAAATCCACACTGCACAAACGTATTATGAAGATTAGCAACCAAAACACCACCACCAACTTCATTGGTGGAGTGTGCATTTTTAGGCACCAATTTTTTGGCAGAACAATTGATAATAATCTAATTGGTGGATGTTTTGCCAAAAAGTTATTTGAATACTTTAAATAGCTTTAAAATAATAAAAAATAATATGGGTTAATCGGAATCAAAAGTAATATGAGCTAGAGAGCATAAAATGACCAAGATCTGTGATCATAGGGTCAACAATTCGAGATACAAGAGCAATAAGATAAGTAGTAAACTTTGCACAAGAGTGAGAGAGAGAATCAGAGAGAGAGAGAGAGAGAGAGAGAGAGAGTTGTATATTTTCAACAGTAAAATACACATGAGTCTTTACAAAGAGAAGGTCCCTTTATATGCTAAGGGACCTTCCTCGAAATAATCAAAGAAAAGTACAAGGGTTAGTGGGCTCAGTGTACGAGTGTCAGAGCTCGAAACGACGTCGCAGTGAGTCATGTCACTCGGACCATCTACTATCTGAGGCCGGCCTTCTTCGAGTCGACCATAATTAAGACGCTTTCTTCACCGAGGATGTATGTAGATAGTGTAGGGACATAAGGAACCAAATTTGCCCAATATATTAGTCCTTCCATTTATTGGAGAGGTAGTCGGGAGGCGTCTTCAATGGACGGACATACATGCTCGACACTTCTGGAAATTTGGCCGTTCCTGTTGATACCCCTGTAAAAGACGTGCCCATATGTGAAGAGGTCAAGCCGTTGACGTATTGCCCCCTTTTGGGTTTTCTTTGATGACTTCATCGATCATGTGCGTGATCATTACTTTTGCTCCCGAGACGGTTCAGGTTATGACGTGACGTTTGGGTTTCCTGCGCCGGTTTTCGAGTCATGCCTTTTCGATTTCCATGCATCCTTTCCTACAAATAGAGGGGAAGTTGAACTTGATTCATCTTTCGAACCTTTTCTGAGAATATTTTCCCAACATTTTCCTTGTCTTTTTGTGGTGCTCGTTGTTCTTTCTTTTCTGAAACTCCCGTTCTTAGGAATCGAACCTGTGACCAAAGGCGCCTTTCTCTTATAACTTTCGCTATGGCTAAACGTCATCATGATGAAAGCAGGACTAAGGACGATGCTCCCTCTAGGGCTTCGTCATCCTCAGATGATGGGGATGCCAAAGAAGTTTTTGTTCCATTATCAACGGCCCATTTTCTTCCCCTTGATATGGATAAAAGGAAGGATTTCCAGATCAAGTGTAAACTCCCTCCTTGGGAGCACAGTGACTTGATGCTGTCTCACTTGGCCGCTCTCAGGAAATCGTATTAGATTCCTGATCATGTTGAGATGGTCCCTGCTGAGCTAAACCACGCTAATGTGCACATACCCGGGTACTGTGCATTTTACGAGTATGCCTTTCGAATCGGGTACAGCCTCCCATTTTACCCTTTGGCGGAAGAGCTCCGTCATTGGTTCGGGGCATGACCATCCCATCTTACTCCGTGCGCGTTGAAGGTGTGTAGGGTTCTTACCATCTATGCTGCGAAGGATGGGTAAGAGGTTACCGTTCATCATCTCCTACAGATGTTCAGTACCATCTTTATGAGAGGCTCGATGCTAGAGTTAAGGAGTCGGGGCAAGAAGAGCTTTGTGTCGCTGGTGGATGACAAGGCTAACCACAAGTTTTGGAAGAGATGTTTCTATGTGCGTAGCGAGAACCTTGTGTCTAACCCTGAAGAATTTCCAGAGGTGTGGAACGATGCATGTAAGTATTACTATGCGCAACTTTTATTAAGGCAATCTTACCTTAATGTATTTCTTTGTCATAAACTTCTCCTTGTTTTCATGCAGTGAAGGATCGCCCTCAACGTAGGGTTGATGACATTAGGTCGTGGGTGCAAATGTTAATTCCGTTTGCAGAAGAATGCCGTTCCTGGCCTGAATTCCTTAGGATTTATGGCCCGAAAGGTAACGGCCTTACCTAATTTTTCCTTCTGTTATGGTTTGGGGGTTCCCCATAATATTTCTTGCCCGTCTCATACTTACTTTGGCAGGTCAAGACGCCTTTAAAAAGGCGCAGAAGAAGAAAACCGTGGCCGCCCTTACTAGGGCATTATTTGACCTTTAGGGGGATATGATCCTCGTTGGCACGTACTTCCACCCCCTCAGGACAAGCGGTCGCATTAGAAGCGGCTCCAGAGATAGTACCTGAGGCCGTATTGGGGGTCGTACCTGAGACGACGCCCATGGAGATACTGGGGGCTGTTCCTGAGACTGCCTCTGGGGTTGCCCCCATAGGGGCGTCCACTGATGAACCGACTCCATCTGAGCCCGCTCTGTATCCCATGGAGGGGGAGTGTGAAGAGGAGGAGACATTGGAGATGAGGCAGCGTCGGATTCTTACCAGCAAGGTCGTGGCTCAGACGAGGAAGGTTAAGCCATCCCGCCCTTAGTCGAGGCCGGTCTTTATGGCCGAGGCCATTCGCTTAGGAACGTCTGCTCTTAGGAGGGAGTCGACGGAGAAGAGGAGCGAAATCATAGACGTGGCGGGCCCGGGGGCCGCCACGGAGGACGTGGGCAGAGGAGGTGGGTCCTTGGACCAGGTGGAAATTGTTAGAAAATACGCTTAACGCTAGAAGGGGAGGGGGGTTAATAGCGTTATGATAAAATTTAGCGTAAACTTGGCGAAATTAAAATTTGCATGAAATAAATAAGTGCGTTAAATAAACAAAAGGAAAGAACGCACCGATATATTCTGGTTCACCACAACACGTGGCTAGTCCAGTCCCCGAGAGACTCTCTCGAGATTTTCCACTAACTTGTTAAGCTTACGGGTGCTCAACAAACCTTTACAACTTAAGGACACAAGCCTTAACACCTTTGCTCGGAGATACAACACTCCAAGACTTCAACCAAGGAAACACAAGTTCCTTACAACAAGAGAATTACAATTCTCTTACAAGTGTATAAAACACTAAACACCCAAAACAAATACTCCTTAATGAGTAGATATGAGTAAAAGAAGTAAGCTCTAGATCACAACAACGTTGGATAAGAATATGGCTCTCAAAAGCTTTATGAAATTGAATATAAAATGATAAATAAGAGTATGCAAGCTTATAGCAATGTAATGATCAGTTGTAGTATGTTGTGTTTAAAACACTAAAATGAAGCTGTATTTATAGTTGAAAAACTTGGCATTACCGTTGCCTAATTGCCAATTAAGAGTTGCTGATTTTACTCACTGACAATCGATTGTCAAACCCCAACAATCGATTGTCTGCCAGTCAGATCAAAATTCAATCCCAGATTTTACGCTTGATAATCGATTACTTTCAATCCATAATCGATTACTGGCAACGTTCAAAAAATCCTTTCCAGATTTTACCACAAACAATCGATTGTCCAGAATCAACAATCGATTACTCAGCAACGTTCAAAAAATCTTTTCTGGATTTTAATCAAAACAATCGATTATATAGAATCAATAACCGATTACCTGACGGTATTTGAAAACTTTACGACAACGGTCAGCTTCACAGTCGATTGCACAAAGTCAACAATCGATTACTTATCAGTTTTTGAAAAACATTTTAGACACTGTCTCTTTGACAATCGATTGTCCAATGTAACAATCGATTATTTAATAAATTTGAAAATCACTGGAAGACACTGTCTCAACATAATCGATTACCATTAGTTCATAATCGATTATTCTGAGTTTTGAAAAACTTTGATGGACACTACCTCAGTCACAATCGATTGTCATTTGTTCACAATCGATTGTCATGCAGGTTTGAAAAACCTGATGCTCACTGTCTTACTCACAATCGATTGTCATTAGTTCACAATCGATTGTCATGCAGTCTTGGCTAAACAATCGATTATCATAAGTACATAATCGATTATCTTAGTCCAGATTTTTAAGGCATGTCTAAAAATTATTTTGACTACTGTAAATATGCATGATTTAAAATCATTTGACATTAAATTAAATATGCATGATTTTGGAAAATAGTTTTATGAGAGAAGCCATGTTACGAGTCAAGTTGTAGGATCAAGATCACAATTAAGAATGACTCAATTAAACTATAAAACTTTGTCTTGAGCTTCAATCTCGTTGTATATCAATTGTGCGCTTGTTTCTTGAACTTCGTCATATATCAATTTTCGCTTCGTTTGTCATTCATCAAAACCTATACAAAAGAACACACGTTTTAGTATATTGCATTGAGAACGTGTTTCCAACAATTTTCCCCTTTTTGATAATGTCAAACATTAAGCGGGATATGCAAGACAAGCAATTTATAATGACGATTCAAGACAAGTATATACATGCAACAAGTATGCAATTTGTTCCCCCTCAATTTATGAATTCCCCCTCAATTTTAGCTTATGAATATTGAGAGTGCATACCCGTTATCTTCCCCCTTTTGCCATTAGCAAAAATAATAATAAGATGCCAAAGATGTAAATAAACCTTGTTTATTTATTAAAAGAAATTACAGCAACAGGGAAGACAATACAAAACAAACTTAAAAAAACAATTATTCATTCATCATCTTCCGCCTCATCATCCGGCGCTGCTTCATATGGAACAAGACCTGCATATGGATAATGAACGTGGTCAAAATTTCCATGGATCTCGTGAGTTAATTGACCGAAAGAAGAGGTCAATGAAGCAATTTGGTCGGAAATGAATTGGAGGGAAGGCTCTTGAGGCGGAGGAGCACGAAGGGTTGGAGGAGGAGCAGGCGCTACATGATCACCGTCATGATGAAAGGAGGATTCCGAAATTTCCCACTTTTTGGTGCTCTTTTTGAGAGGACCATTTTCAGTGACGAATCCGGTGGCTTCAAGAAAGTTCATGACGAGGAGAGCATAAGGAAGAGGCCTATCATCTCCGATAGCGTCACGCATGTGAATTTTGATAAGCCGACACCAATTGATGTTAGCTCCGGTAACTATGGCATGCATGAGCTTGGTGTCCTCTTGGGAAATGGTGGTATGGTTGTGCTTACGAGGCTTGAGGACTCGGGTGATGAAATAGAAAATTAATCGGTAATTTGGATCCATTCCCGTAATTGTAGGACGACGGGAGGAGAGATTTGGATCATAAGAAGTAAGACCGATTTGGTGTAAGAGGGCTGTTTCATCAAAAAGGGCTCCGGCCTCTCCGGTGTACCGAAAAATGTCTTCACCGTTATGAGGAAGGCGGGCAATGGTATGAAGATTTTCATCGGAAAGAAGAATTTGAACACCATTAATGTTGGTGACAAGTTCACCATCATCATCCTCATGGAGGTTGGAATAAAATGCTTGAACCAATGTAGTATTGATGTAAGGATGGGTAAGGAGTAAAAAGTTAAGAAGTTGAGAATTTTTGAGCATATTTGCAGCAGGCCCAAATGATTCAAGATACTTGTGGGTTGAAAAACGGGGTGGAAGAATGTCGCGCTTTTCAAATTTGGTTAAGAATCGAGTAAGCTCGATGTCGGAATTAAAATATAGAACGGAACCATCTTGATAGGGATAGTTCGGACGAGGAGGGGCAGCAGAGGCGGATGCGCCGTGCCTAGCAGAACGGGAATGTTTTGAGTGACGGCCCGACATTTTTAATGAAAGCTGCTGGATTTTGCAAATGATTAGAGAGAATTTGATATTTTGAAAGCTAAAATTGATGCTTGAGTGAATGGATATGAACATATATGAAGCCTATTTATAGAGGGGAGAGTGGCTTATCAATTATGGAAGAAATCTGCTGAGAATTTAAAGCCAAATTAGTCAGAAACGGTAAAATAAATTCACTGATCGTTAGACAATCGATTGTTGAGATGCAATAATCGATTGTTGAAGAGTTATGACCTGACTTGGAACTGACACAAATCGATTGAGGAGCCAAACGGTAACAAGAGTTTAAATTTCTGACATGAAATAATCGATTGTCAAAATATGGTAATCGATTGTTATGTTACAGTGAGCACAGAGATTTTCTGATTTTGAAAATAATCGATTATATTTTGAAACAATCGATTGTTTTGGAAAAGCCTTGCTGAATGATTGAGACGGAAATCGATTTTGCAGTTTAAGGAATCAATTATTTAACGAAACTGCATAATAAACATGAACCATAAACAATCGATTAGTGATACTGCTAATCGATTTTCAGCACAGTAAAATAATCGATTATTTGCTTGGAACAATCGATTGTTCTGTGCCAAAACTTCATAATTCCCCCTATCTTTTAGGGTGATACCTGCAAAATAGAATTAAACGTCTCCGACGCTCAAGTCAGTAATTTGTAAAGAAGTAATAACTTAAACTAGTGTTGCCAAGTGAGAACGTGAGCTCTTAAGAAGTGTGTCCTAAAGTGTTCTTAAGAGAGTTTCAGGTACTTACCTTTCCTCCGACGTCTCCAATTACCTGTTCAAGAGGGAGATCTTTGATCGTCCTCCACTCATTTGGCACTTTTGTTTCTTTTTCCAATTGTGGCGCTTTTTCCGTTTGTTGTTCCTCAGTTTCATCTTTATTTTCCTTGGGTGGTTCCTCTTGTATTTTGTCTTTCAAGCTATCTAAGATACCTGCAAGATTAAAACCGGAATCCTTTCTCGCCAAGCGAGCATTATTTTCGGAAAATACAACATGAGGGGATTCCTCCACAATTTGGGTTCTTTTATTAAAGACCCTATATGCTTTACTACGTGAGGAATATCCAATGAAAATACCTTCATCCGACTTAGCATCAAATTTACCCAATTGGTCTTTGCCATTGTTATGAACAAAATATTTGCAACCAAAAACTCTAAAATGGGAAATATTTGGTTTTCTACCCTTATAAAGTTCATAGGGGGTTTTCATGAGTATCGGCCGAATTACTACTCTATTTAGAACATAGCAAGCGGTACTCACGGCGTCCGCCCAAAAATGTTTGGGTATTTTAGCTTCGTCGAGCATGGTTCTAGCCATCCCTTCGAGACACCTATTTTTCCTTTCCACCACCCCATTTTGTTGTGGTGTACGTGGAGCGGAAAAGGTATGCTCGATTCCGAGTTCGTCACAAAAGTCCGCAAAGAGATTGTGATCAAACTCTCCCCCATGATCACTTCTAATTGAAGTGACGATTGTTTCTTTCTCATTTTGAACACGCTTAAGAAAATATTTAAAATTTTGAAAAGTATCACTTTTATTGGCAAGAAATAAAGTCCAAGTAAATCTCGAGTAATCATCAACAATCACAAAAGCATATTTATTTCTTCCTAGACTTTCAATGCGAGAGGGACCAAATAAATCCATATGAAGCAATTGCAATGGTCTAGAAGTTGAAACAATGTTTTTCAAATTTTAAAATGGGAAGACCAACGACTAAGTTTTGAGAAATCAATTTGTTTAAAAGATGCATGTTGATATGTGCTATTCTACGATGCCATACCAAGTATCATCCTCTTTACTCATTAGACAATCAACATAATCGGGTAAGGAATTAGCAAGATCAACCATATAAATATTATCCACTCTAAAACCCCGGAGGATAATTTTGAAATCACTACGTCTGAACACTAAGCATTCATCCGAATTAAATAAAGCAAGATTTCCCTTGTCACACAATTGGCTTATGCTCAAGAGATTATGCTTTAATCCTTTAACAAGTAATATATGCTTAATAGAGGATTTTTCATCCTTACCGACCGAGCCGATGCCGTTGATCTTTCCTTTATTGTTATCACCGAAGATAACACTTCCTCCTTCTTTGTGCTCTAATTGAAGGAATTTGGATTCATCTCCCGTCATATGCTTGGAGCATCCACTATCAAGGTACCATAGTACACTTGATCCCTTCAAGCACACCTACAAAACAAATTAATGTTCTTTAGGTACCCATGCCGTCTTGGGTCCTTGGGGGTTAGGCATATTATAATGATGCAATTGAGTAATATGTCTATGACGTGTAAAGCATGCAGGAGCAATATGACCAATACGTCTACAATAATGACAAGTCACATTTGGGTTATGCATCCTTCTAGGTTCATAGTAACTAGACGGATGAAAATTTCTTACTCTATTTTGAACACTATGACTATTTCGCATTTCATGAGAATTATTTCTCCTACTATGAGCTCTAGGATGGGCAGCATTTCTAGAGTGATTGTTTCTCGGTTGAAGGCCATTTCTAGGTTTTCTCAAAGGTTCAACATTTGGCCTAAAATATGCATCATTTCTAGGGTAACTATTTCTAGGTGGTAAGTCATTTCTAGGTCTCCTAAAATGTTCAACATTTTGTCTAGCATGCATATTGGTTCTAGGATTGCTATTTCTAGGATAAGCATTTGTTTTATTAGTCCTAGGTTGAGCCTTAGGTGGTTGGGGTTTGGCTTCAACCTTTTCTTTAACCTCATTCTTAAATCCTATGCCATGCTTGGTTGATTTCAAATTTACAAGGACCTCATTCAAATTCTTGTGGGAAGAATTAAACTTATCTAAGGTACCTTTGAGTCTATCTACCTCATTTTTGAGATGCAAGCAAGAAGAACAATTTTTAGTAGAACTTTCGGGCTTATCGGCGCTTCTTTTTCCAAAAAACTTGTTTTCCTCTTTCAGCTTTTCATTTTCTAAAACCAGTTTTTCTAAATCCTTTTCTTTCAAAGAAAGCTGTTTTTGAAAATCCTTTCTTTTAATGAAGCATTTTCTTTTATGCCCTTAACAGTTTTTGAAGCCTTAATAAATTCAGTATATAATTCATCAAAAGCAGTTCGCATTTCTTCAAGAGTAAAGAAGTATTTAGACGAGATTTGACATACCTCATCTTTGTTGTCTTCTTGTGCCATAAGGCAAAGATTTGCTGCTTCGTCTTCTTCTCCTTCGCTTGACTCATCTCCGGAGTCGCCTCCCCAAGAAATGTATGCACGTTGCTTTTTAAAAGGTTTCTTCTCCTTTTTGATGTTTGGGCAATTTGATTTGATGTGCCCGGTTTCACCACATTCATAGCACTTGATTTGTTCACTTTGCTTTTTGCCCTTGCGTTCATACTCCTTGCGCATGAACTTTTGAAATCTTTTGATAACGAGTCCAAACTCGTTGTCTCCTTCCTCATCAATTTGCGGTTGGCTTGTGCTCGCCTTTAGAGCTATTCTTTGCCTCCTTTGATCATCAACAAAAGGGTTAAGAATAGTAGATTCATAGGTCTTAAGGTTACCTCTTAGTGCGTCGATGGTGACGTTTGAAACGCCAATGGATTCTTGAATTGCATCGGCCTTTGATCTCCATGCCGGTGTGAGACTTCTAAAAATTTTTCGCACGAGCTCTCTATCCGTGAATGTTTTCTTGAGAGCATGTAGGTCATTTACGATTATTGAAAATCGCTCAAACATTTAGTCCACCTTTTCACCTTCCTTCATGTGAAATAATTCATAAGAGTGGGTTAGGAAATCAATTTTTGCTTCCCTTACCTGGTCCGTACCTTCGTACGTAACTTCTAGCTTGTCCCACATCTCCTTTGCCGTTGTGCAACACGATATTTTCCTGTAATCGTCAGCATTAATAGCACAATATAATAAATTAATTGCTTTAGCATTATTTTGAACCCTTCGGATGTCATCCGCGTCATACTCATCCTCGGACTTGGGAACCCATTCGTTTTCCACCTTCTTTGTTGGAATTTGGTTTCCCTTCATTATCACCTTCCAAAGGTGAAAGCTGTTGGACTGAACGAAGATCTTCATCCTCTCCTTCCAGTACGTGTAATTTGTACCGTTGAATAGAGGTGGTCGTGTGGAGCACTGTCCTTCATCAATTCCTGCAAAAGAATCACGAGTAGAAGCGGGCTCTGATTCCAATTGTTAGAAAATACGCTTAACGCTAGAGGGGGGTGAATAACGTTATGATAAAATTTAGCGTAAACTTGCGGAAATTAAAATTGCAGGAAATAAATAAGTGCGTTAAATAAACAAAAGGAAAGAACGCACCGATATATTCTGGTTCACCACAACACGTGGCTAGTCCAGTCCTCGAGAGACTTTCTCGAGATTTTCCACTAACTTGTTAAGCTTACGGGTGCTCAACAAACCTTTACAACTTATGGACACAAGCCTTAACACCTTTGCTCGGAGATACAACACTCCAAGACTTCAACCAAGGAAACACAAGTTCCTTACAACAAGAGAATTACAATTCTCTTACAAGTGTATAAACACTAAACACTCAAACAAAGTACTCCTTAATGAGTAGATATGAGTAAAAGAAGTAAGCTCTAGATCACAACAACGTTGGATAAGAATATGGCTCTCAAAAGCTTTATGAAATTGAATATAAAATGATAAACAAGAGTATGCAAGCTTATAGCAATGTAATGATCAGTTGTAGTATGTTGTTGTGTTTAAAACACTGAAATGAAGCTGTATTTATAGTTGAAAAACTTGGCATTACCGTTGCCTAATTGCCAATTAAGAGTTGCTGATTTTACTCACTGACACTCGATTGTCAAACCCCAACAATCGATTGTCTGCCAGTCAGATCAAAATTCAATCCCAGATTTTACGCTTGATAATCGATTACTTTCAATCCATAATCGATTACTGGCAACGTTCAAAAAATCCTTTCCAGATTTTACCACAAACAATCGATTGTCCAGAATCAACAATCGATTACTCAGCAACGTTAAAAAAATCTTTTCCGGATTTTAATCAAAACAATCGATTATACAGAATCAATAATCGATTACCTGACAGTATTTGAAAACTTTACGACAACGGTCAGCTTCACAATCGATTGCACAAAGTCAACAATCGATTACTTATCAGTTTTTGAAAAACATTTTAGACACTGTCTCTTTGACAATCGATTGTCCAATGTAACAATCGATTATTTAATAAATTTGAAAATCACTGGAAGACACTGTCTCAACATAATCGATTACCATTAGTTCATAATCGATTGTTCTGAGTTTTGAAAAACTTTGATGGACACTGCCTCAGTCACAATCGATTGTCATTTGTTCACAATCGATTGTCATGCAGGTTTGAAAAACCTGATGCTCACTGTCTTACTCACAATCGATTGTCATTAGTTCACAATCGATTGTCATGCAGTCTTGGCTTAAAACAATCGATTATCAGTACATAATCGATTATCTTAGTCCAGATTTTTAAGTCATGTCTAAAAATTATTTTGACTACTGTAAATATGCATGATTTAAAATCATTTGACATTAAATTAAATATGCATGATTTTGGAAAATAGTTTTATGAGAGAAGCCATGTTACGAGTCAAGTTGTAGGATCAAGATCACAATTAAGAATGACTCAATTAAACTATAAAACTTTGTCTTGAGCTTGAATCTCGTTGTATATCAATTGTGCGCTTGTTTTTTGAACTTCGTCATATATCAATTTTCGCTTCGTTTGTCATTCATCAAAACCTATACAAAAGAACACATGTTTTAGTATATTGCATTGAGAACGTGTTTCCAACAGAGATGGTGGTCGGCCAGTCCTCTCGTCGCATAGTGATTCCAAGCCACTATAACTTGTTGGAGAATTTCGAGGAAGCGGCCACCAGTATGACACTCTTGTGTGCCGGTGCTGAGCGTGCGGCCGTGGCGGAACTTTGCGACAAGGTCTTGGCCCAAAGGGTGGCGGGTGCGGCCTTGCAGGTATGCATTTGCCTGGATCAATTATCATTATTTTGTGTTAGTGGAGGGTGATTTTCCTCGTACTTACTTTGTTTCTTTTCCAGAATCTTGTCCTTGAGGCGGATAGGAGTCGACGCAAGAAGGAGAAGGTGGCCAAGTAAAATAGGCTGGTGCAGAAGTACAACAGGACGCGCGAGGCGCACCGAACCTTGGCCGATATGTATAAGAAGAACCCTAACTTCAAGGTGGTTTGTGAGGTCCTCTTGGAGTCCGAAGAGTGGTTGAAGAAAAGGGTGGCTGAGCTGGAGAAAATTGATGAACAGCTCACGGCCGCTGTTGCTCGGGCTGCGGAGATGGAGATCCTTATTCAGGCTAAGGACGAAGAATTGTAGCTCGGTTGTGTAGTGGATGAGGAGGCGGTGGAATTACGCACCCGGGTGGCAGACTTATCGGTAGAACTTGATGCCACGAAGGCCGAGTTCGAGGATCTAAATTGAGCTCTTGCACAGGCCGACACATCTCGTGAAGCACACGAGATATGGGTGTACGTGGAGGCCAGGCTGGTCGTGCTTGAGGAATATTTGGCGGCTGGTCGAGCATTTGAGGCGGAAGTTGAGAGCCAGTGCTAGTTGGTTAGAGCCGCTCGTGAAGCGGCCGGTTATAGTCCTGAATCGCCGGTCTGGGAGGGGGGGCAATCTGCATACATTAATCATTTGGAATCCATATGTTGGATTTCCAAAGCGTACCCTCCTGGAAATGAAGACGGACCACCTGAAGGCTAGGCCGGGCATGATAAGTAGTGGATTGTTAGGATCCTTGTAAATATACCTGTAAATACTGATTTTTGTATCATGGGTGTTTGACCCCTTTGATAAAGACATATGATTTTTGTTGTAAGAAATTTTTTCTATTCTTTTTGGCACGTTGTTGTATTTTTTACCGTAGCTGCGTAGAGCTTGACAACTTTAGTTGTGTAGAAACGACGGCCATAGCCGGGTAAAACAACGGCCGTAGATTTTCATAATTCGACGGCCCTAGCTGTATAGAAATGATGGCCTTAGCCTTATAAAATTTGATGACCTTAGTCGTTTAAACATGATGGCCTTATCCATATAAAATGATGGTCGTAGCCTTATAAAAATGATGGCCATAGCGATGTAAAATAATGGCCGTAGCCTGATGACCTTAACCATTTAAAATGATGGACGTAGCCCGATGACCTTAGCCATATAAAATTATGGTCATAGCCTGATGTCCTTAGCCATGTAAAATGATGGTCGTAGCCTGATGGCCTTAGCCATGTAAAATGATGGCCGTAGCCTGATGGCCTTAGCCATATAAAATGTTAGTTTTAGTCTTATGAAAAGGATGACCATAGCCATGTAAAATAATGGTCGTAGCCTGATGGCATTAGCCATATAAAATGATGGCCATAGCCTTATGAAAACGATATCCATAGTCATGTAAAATAATGGCCATAGCCTGATGGCCTTAGCCATATAAAATGATAGCCGTAGCCTGATGGCCTTAGCCATATAAAATGATGGTCGTAGCCTTATGAAAATGATAGCCATAGCCATGTAAAATAATGGCCTTAGCCATATAAAATGATGGTCGTAGCCTTATGAAAATGATGGCTATAGCCATGTAAAATAATGGTCGTAGCCTGATGGCCTTAGCCATATAAAATGACGGTCGTAGCCTTATGAAAACGGTGGCCATAGCCATGTAGAATAATGGCCGTAGCCTTTTTCTTCATTTGGAGATGGCCGTATCCTTTTCATTTATTTGGAGATGGCCGAAGCCTTTTTCTTCATTTGGAGATGGCCGTAGCCTTTTCATTCATTAGGAGATGGCCGTAGCTTTTTCATTCATTTGGAGATGGACGTAGCCTTTTCATTCACTTGGAGATGGCCGTAGCCTTTTCATTCATTAGGAGATGGCCGTAGCCTTTTCATTCATTTGGAGATGGGCCGTAGCCTGATGGCGGTAGCCTGATGGCCTTAGCCATATAAAATGATGGCCGTAGCCTTTTCATTTATTTGGAGATGGCCATAGCCTTTTTCTTCATTTGGAGATGGCCGTAGCCTTTTCATTCATTAGGAGATGACACTAATCCAGTCCCTGTATCATGTCTGGCTTGGAGAGTACATGAAGAGGCGGACATGATGCACTTGTGCTGCAAACATCTCCAGGTGACCCCTTCGCCGCCTTGTTAAAACCCTTCTTGAGAAACGCAATTGGGAAAAATCCGGGTAAGGGAAAAAGAGTACGACTCAGGTGACACCTTTTTGAAGTGGAAATGTTTGAGGTGAGCGACGTTCCAATTGTTCTGGAGTGTCTTTTCTTCTATTGTCTCTAGCTGGAATGCTCATTTCCCGGCCGCCGCCGTGATTTTGTAGGGTCCATCCCAGTTTCTGCCCAATTTCCCTTCACTTGGGTCTTTTGAGGCCAAAGTCTTGGCTTTGAGGACGTAATCCCCTTCTTTGAGTGGCCTTATTTTTGCCATTTTGTTGTTATATCTTTCGACTTGTTGTTTTAGGGCTACCATCCTGATGTGGGCCATTTCTCTTCTTTCTTAGCTTCATCAAGATCTTGGAGTCTGCTAATATCATTTTCTGTCCCGCTGGTGTGTGAATACCTTAGGCTAGATTCGCCTACTTCAACGGGTATGACCGCGTCGGTTCCATAAACCAGAGAGTAAGGGGTTTCCCCGGTGTTGGACTTGGGTGTGGTTCTGTGCGCCACAAGACTTCGGGTAGTAGTTCCGGCCATAGCCCCCTTGGCATCTTCGAGCTTCTGTTTTAGTATGTTTAGAAATTTTTTGTTGGAAGACTCCGCTTGACCGTTGGCGTCGGGGTGGTATGGCGTGGACAATATCCTTTCGATGTGCAATTTTTCGAAGAACTCGGTCGTTTTCTGACCAATGAACTGGCAACTGTTATCACAGCTGATTTCTTTGGGGATGCCGTAACGGCATATGATTTCCTCGATATGAAGGTGATGACTTCTTGTTTGCATATTTGCACGTGAGCACCTGCTTCCACCCTCTTGGAGAAATAGTCAGTTAAAACAAGTAAAAATTGTACCTTTCCTCGCCCTGAGGGTAGTGGGCCGACTATATCCATTCCCCACTTGATGAATGGCCAGGGGGAGGTGACGGAATGGAGGGGTTATCCTGGTTGGTGTATCATTGGGGAAAACTTTTGGCATTGCTCGCATCGGCGCACAAACTCAGCTGCCTCTTTCTTCATGGTGGGCCAGTAGTAGCCGCGCGCGTATGATGCACCTAACGAGAGCGCGGTTGCTAGTGTGGGTGCCGCAATGACCTTCGTGTACTTCTTCGAGTACCGGTCTTGTTTTTTGCGGCCCTAAGCATTTGGCTAAGGGGCCACTGAACGTCCTCTTATAAAGGTCTTTGTTGATCATGCAATATCGGGCGGCCTGTATGCGAAGCTTTTTCGCTTCTTTTTTATCGGGAGGTAGTATCCCGTCCTGCAAATAAGATATGAACTGGTTGCGCTAGTCCAAAGTCAGGTTTAAGGAAAGTACCTCGGTGTGATCAATAGATGAGTGGAGGAGTGTGACCACACTTTCTTTGTTGATGTTTTTGGTGGCAACAACCAATTTTTCCAGGCCGTCCGCTTCGACATTCTGCGCTCTGGGAATTTGTTCGAAGCAGCATTTGTCGAATGTAGCCATCAGTTTGTGGATTTATGACTCGTATTTTTGCAACCTCTGTTCTTTGATTTGATAAGTCCCAGTGATCTGGTTTACCACAAGTTGGGAGTCATAGTGGAGGAGAATTTGGCGAGCCCCATACTTGGTGGGCAGTTTCTTACCTGCAATAACGGCCTCATACTCGGCCTCGTTGTTAGTCATTTTCGGGCATCGTATGGACTAGAGAATTATTTCACATGTGGAGACCTCAAGAACGAGTTCCAGTCCCGATCCCGAGGCATTGGCGGCGCCATCCCTATAAAGGACCCATATGTCATTTTTGGAGGATGCACGTTGTGCTTCGAGTTCTGTCGTTGGCAGGACTTACGTGCTGAAGTCGGCGATAAAGTCAGCTAAGACTTGTGACTTGATGGCGGTCCTTGGGAGGTACGTAATGTCATGCTCGCTAAGCTCGATTGCCCATCTGGCGAGTCGCCCAGAGAGTTCGGGTTTGTGTAGGACGCTCCTTAGAGGGAAGGTCGTTACTACCCTTATGGGATGGCACTAGAAATATGGTCGTAGCTTTCATATAGCTACTACAAGTGCTAACGCTAGTCTCTCAAGGTGGGGGTACCGGGTTTCAGCGTCCACTAATGTTTTCCTAATATAATAAATAGGAGTACCTTTATTTTCGCGCATCAGGACGGCGCTGACTACAACTTCTGATTCGGCCAATATATCAGCAATGGCTCGGTTGGGTTGGTTTTCACCTGTAGGGGTGGTGATGATAAGTATGCTTTCAGTTTCTTCAGGTTTTCTACATATTTTTCGTTCCACTACAGTCCCTGGTCTTTCTTCAATACACCAAAGAACTTGTGGCACCTGTCGGAGGAGCGTGAGATGCACCTGGAGAGGGCGTCTATCCGACCCGTCAACTTCTGCACTTGCTTTTTGCTACTTAGCATTTCGGGGATGACTTCTATGGCCTTGATCTGGTCAGGGTTGACTTTGATCCCCCTTTATGATACCAAAAATCCCAGGAACTTTTCCGAGGCTACTCCAAAAGCTCATTTTTGGGGATTCAGTTTCATGTCATACCTCCTTAATATTTCGAAGGCCTCCTTCAGGTGGGTGAGGTGGTCTTCCTTTTTTGACGACTTGACCAACATGTCGTCGATGTAGACCTCCATTGTCTTACCGAGTTATTCTTTGTACATTGCAGTCACCAGCCTTTAGTAAGCGGCCCCTGCATTTTTAAGCCCGAAGGGCATTACCTTATAGCAATACGTCCCCTGGTGGGTGATGAAAGTTGTCTTCTCCTGATCCTCTTCAGCCATCATGATCTGATTTTAGCCGGAATACGCATCAAGGAAGCTTAGCAGCTCATGTCCTGCCATTGCGTCTATCAGCTGATCAATGTGGGGGTAGCGAGAATGAGTCTTTTGGACATGCTTTGTTTAGGACGGTGAAATCTACACACACTAGCTAGCAGCTTGTCTACTTCTTCACTCACCGCTTTGTTGATGATGGCGTTAAATTTTTTTCTTACCTTCCGCAGGGGCGGGTGTAATGGGTCGACGTTGAGTTTGTGGGAGGCAATTTCTCGTGGAATTCCGGCATATCTGCATGGGAAAAAGCGAATAGGTCCACATGGTTAGATAAAAATTTACGGTACTAACCTGGATTTGATAGGCTATGGCCTATGTAAGCTTTCTTTGCGGGGTCGCTGCTGTTTAAATAGACGGGGTCGAGGTCTTCGACCGTAGCCTTGCTAGCCTCGACGTCCTCGAGATCTTCGATGGTGTTCTCTGTCGGGTGGACCTTAGTTCCCGACAGGGCTGATTGCTATGCTTCAGCACTTGCTCCCTTTATTTGCTTGGTGTGTGTGTGACCTTGAGCTATTTCATAGCATTCGTGAGCGGTGCGGGGCTCGTCCCATATGCTGTGCACTCCCCATGAGGTTGGGAATTTGATCACTTGATAGAAAATGGAGAGGACGGCCCTCATGGCATGTATCCATGGGCGTCCGATAATGGCGTTGTATGCCGTTTCTTGGTTCATTACGTGGAAAGTGGTTTCCATAAAGCTCTTTCTGCTAGAACGGGCAGCGTCACCTCGCTTGAGGTTCTTTCCACTACATTATTAAAACCCGTTAGTGTTATGCAACGTGAAATTATTTTATCCTCGAGTCCCATGAGTGCAAGGACTCTTGGATGAATGATACATGCGTCGCTTCCGTTGTCGACCATGATACTTTTAACATCAGTATCTACTATGCGTAAAGTAATAACTAAGGCATCATAATGAGGAAAACACAAACCGTCGGCATCAGACTTATCGAAGGTGATACTATCTTTGAATTCGTCATACCGTTCGTGAGCGATGGTTCGCTTTAATTTGTGGGTGGTGGTGAATTTGACTTGATTGATCGCTGAGTCATTGCCATCCCTAATGATCATGTTGATGGTGCGTGTTGGTGAGGGCGGCCGTGGGGTTGTTCCCGCCCGCATGCGAAGTTGAGTTTTCTTTTGTCGCTGAGCAATTCTTTCAAGAACCCTTGGTTTAGCATTCGGACCACCTCCTGTTGGAGACCTACGCAGTCCTCCCTTTTGTGCCCCCGTTCCTTGTGGAACTCGCACAGGGCATTTGATTTTTTGGTGGCAGGGTCGGACTTCATCTTTGCTGGCCATTGTACTTTGTTGCCCAGCTTTTCCAGTGCGTACACTATTTCTGAAGGAGATACACAAAAGTTATGTGCAAATAATAGAGAGGGCATACCTCTGTCGTTCCTTAGTGGGGCGACATGTCGTTGTAAGGCGTCTGCAAGCCTTGGCGGTGGCAGATGTGAGGATCTGATGTATGGTTGGTGTCTTTCCCTATTGAGGTGTGGGTCTTGCTCCCGCCGTCCCTCGCTGCGCCGGTCCCTTCGGATTTCTCGGTGCACCGTCGTCAACCATCGGGTTGGCCTGTTAAGGTCGTCATCATCCCCACGTACCTCGGCGCAATAGGCGTTGTGTATCTCTTCCCAGGTGGTGGGGGGATATTTCAGAAGACGGCTAAATAGTTTCTTGGTTTCCCTTGAGCCATCTTTGCTGAGCCTGTACTGAAAGGCCGCAACTGCCATGCCTTTGGAAACGTTTGGTAGGCTCATTCTGACCCTGTTGAACCTGGCTAGGAACTCCCTGAGTCCTTCTCCTGGGTTCTTTCATACAGCACAAATGTCATTGACCAGTGCTTCCGCCTTTCTTGCTCCTGCATGGGCGGTGGCAAATTTATCTGCCATCTCCTCAGATATGGAGATGCTTTTTGCCGGTAGCTGTGAGTACCACGTTGGGGCCCCTCTTGTCAATGTTTCGCCGAACTTCTTCAGAAGTACGGATGGTACCTGTTCTTTTGATAGATCGTTGCCTTTGACGGTTGTGACATAGTGGATCAGGTGGTCCTAGGGATCGGTGGTCTCGTCATATACTTTCAAGTAGGGGGAATTTTGAAGGTCTTTGGGATGGGGTATGGCACAGCTTCTTCTGTGTAGGGTTGTTCAATGAACCTCCCCTCGTCTCGCTTTGGTAGCAACTTGGGCGCGCCTGGGATCTTGTCTACCCTTTCTTGCTGCTCCTTCATCTGGTCGCGAAGCGACCTATTTCCGTTTTCCATTTCTTCCATCTTTTTTAGGATGGCTATAAGTGTGCCGCCATTAGCTTGAGCATCGACGGTCACATTGTTCGTTCTTGGACTTCGAGTTCATCTTTGTCTGCAACGTGATCTGTTGCTGGGATGCATCTATCATTTTGAGGCAGCTTCTTGGCTTGACTGCTTAGAGTGTTTGTTAGCCACTCTTCCAGTAACCTCTTTACCTCTGGGGGTGCTTCTTTGGTTGTAGATGTTGAAGCCTCTCTTTCTCGTGGAACCACCAGATCTTCTGACGAGGAAGGTAGGTGTTCCACGCTTACCAATGTATTGGGGGTTGCGTGTAGGGCATCTCTTTCAGCAGCTGCGTTGAGAGTGCCTGTGAGATATGTTCTTACATCCAAGATAGCTTTCATTCTCGCATTGTTCTCAGCCATTTTAGGTTGTGGAGAGTGGTTTTTCGAAGGATCTCTAAAAACAAACTAGAGCTTTGATTCTCGAAATCCCCACAGACGCCGCCAAATTATTTTGCCAAAAAGTTATTTGAGTACTTAAAAATGCCTAAAACAATCAAAAATAATATGGGTTAATCGGAGTCAAAAGTAATATGAGCTAGATAGCGTAAAATGACCAAGATATGTGATTATAGTGTCAATTATTCGAGATACAAGAGCAATAAGATAAGTAGTAAACTTTGCACAAGAGAGAGAGAGTTGTATATTTCAATAGTAAAATACACATGAGTCTTTACAATGGGAAGATCCGCTTTATATACTAAGGGACCTTCCTCGAAATAATCGAAGAAAAATACAAGGGTTGGTGGCCTCAGTGTACGAGTGTCAGAGCTTGAAACGACGTCGCAATGAGTCATGTCACTCGGCCCGTCTACTATCTGGGCCGGCCTTCCTCGAGTCAACCATAATTAAGCCGCTTTGTTCACCAATGACGTATGTAAATAGTGTAGGGACGTAAGGAACCAAATTTTCCTAATACAGTGGAATTTGTTTAATATTAGGTCTTCATTCTATTTTGCATCTCAATTGAATCCTTTTCAAAAATGATGTGACAGCATATGTTGCATCAGTTAGAGCAACTCTCTAAAATATCAGAATATTCTTAAACTCAAGCATTTTTCTCCACACTTGGTCAAGCAATTCTTAGATCTGTCGGGGCACTTATGAATATTTTATGGTTATTAACAAGGCGTGTCTTAACCGTGAGGGTGTTAGGATAAACTTATATGAAGAAGAAAAAGTTGTAATGATGCAGAAAATAGAATAGAAGGAAGTGGGTATTTTATTTTTCGAAGGAAATGTGTATTGAGATGGAGAAAAATGGGGAGAGGGCGATGAAGATGTTTTTTTGGAGGGGAGGGGAGGGGGGGGGGGGGCAAGAAAATCTGCTTTTGCCCGAGAAATGTTTTTTCTTTTTTTTTTTTGCTTTAAATTTGATAATACACGCCTCCACTTTTTTTGTCACATCAGCTTTTGGAGTGGTCTCCCTCCCGTCCAAAATAAATGATTTTTTTGGATGTTTTCACACAAATTAAGAAAATCTTTTAACATTAATTAGTAATGGAATTGAACATATTAACCTTTACTATCTCACATAAACACCCCTAATACATATTCCAACACTATTTACTCCAAGGACAATGTAGGAAAAAATAATTAATTCATTCTTGAAATCTGAAAAAATCACTTATTTTGAACCACAAGAAAAAGGCCAAAAAATTATTTATTTTGGACTGGAGGGAGTATTACATTTATTTTAGACAAATATAGGATGGTAATAGGACACCCATAAAGGTTAAGTGGGAAATTAATTTTTCTGGATAATACATGGTGCATGTTACGTATTTTCCCTTATTTAAGTTGTATTGTATCGTATAGTTAAATCCGTCGTCATATAACAACGGAAAATGTCACTTTATGGAATGACCAATTTGATGTGGTTGTGTCCATCTCTTGTTATTTTCTCTCTCATCTTGTCTTTCCTTATTAGTAAATAATTTTATTTTATTATTCATCCTACTTTTTTTTAATATACTCCCTCCTTTTCAATTTAGATGAGATAGAGTTTAAGAAAAAAAGAGGACTTCAGAAACTTATGGTCTTAAAAGTTTAAGGAGTAAACACTTTGCGTGATTATGACATTTGTATGTTTACAAAAACTTCTTATTAAGGGTAAAACGGGTAAAATGAAGAGCTTAAAGTTATTATTTTTAATTATAAAAATGTGTCAGTCTTTTTGGAACGGACTAATAAGGAAAGTGTGTCATCTAAATTGAAACAGAGGAAGTAATAATTCTACCTCATACATTATATTTTTTCAAACATTGCAAGTTTATCTTCATATTGTTGATGCATGATATCATGAAACGATAATAATAATATAATTTATCCAAATATTACATACATCAAAATGAAACAGTACAATACAACACAATATAATACACTACAATACAATATGATACAATACATTATAAAACGATACATAACAACCATCCAAACAAGTCGTAAGTAATTCAGACTTGGGTCTTACAAATCTTTGATGTGTACTTGAAAAACTAAAACACAAGGTAGACCTCGGTGATGGTCACTGCATTTCATTATAAAAGTCAAAAAGATTCAGAACTAATTTCTTATATTATATTACACCTTTATATAATAGGTTTTTACCCATAAAAATAATAGACATCGTTATAATAATATTTTTTATAAAATCATCCCTCACAACACCCATATTTTATATTTTGGTAATATAACGAATATTCTTTTTTTTTATAACAATAGAGTCTCTAAGATTACCAATAATAGGTTAAGAGATTTGGCCAATTTTTTGAAAGTTTACTGTATCACTTATAACAAAAAGTATTATGCCAATACATATTTTTATAATTGAAATTTTTGTTATGAATAAAAATGTGCATGATATTGCTATTCCATTAGACGGAAGTAAGCCAACTCGTATCGGATGTTTTTTGTTGAAAGCTTGAATGCGAATCTGTGCTAATTCAAATATTATATCGCTTTAAGAGATTAAAATTTACGAAACAAGTTATAATTATAGATTCCGTGAATTTTGAAAGAAATTCAAATTTCATATGAGTACTAGAGTTTAAATCTTTGTACAATTAAATATAGATTTATGAATAACATTTTAAAAATTTAATTAATAAAATATACATATCTTTTAATATTCTTAACTTAAATAACTTTCTTATCTATAACAGTTAAATAATATGTAAATGTCAAGTAATGTTATACCTATAAAAATACTATAGAGAAATTAAAGAATTACTTCCTCTCGTTTAAAATAAATAATTTTTGGTATTTTTATTTTGGTCCAAAATAAGTGTCCTTTTTATATAATCAAGAAATAATTAAGTTTAATTTCAAATTTGCCTTTATTTATATATCCTATTGTGTCAAGTTAACAATGTACAAAATTTAATTAAGCGTATAGCCAGAATACCTTTTTTTCTCTAGGAGTTACTCCCTCTGTCCATAATAAGTGATGAATTTGTATTTTTATTTTGGTCCAAAATAAGTGTCCATTTATATAATCAAGAAAGAATTGAATTTATTTTTACAAAATTACCCTTATATACATATCCCTAAAACGTTTTCTTACTCATCCCAATTAATATTTAATTAAAGGTGGTTTAGTTATACTAGGTAATTTTATATAGTAGAATTTAATATTTTCTTAATGGGTGTGACAAAAGTAAATTGGTCATTTATTGTGGATCAAATAGTAATATAATGGGCCAATCAAACTGAGTTTATGCGTACCTATAAGAAGGGAGAAATTAAAAAATAGCCAGATTTACAACCGTCCGTTTAATAATAGCTCAATTTCAAAAGTAATCAAATTTAACCATTTTTTATGTAAAGATAAATCTAAGCGAAAATACTATTTAAAATCCGAAAATACGTCAGTATATTATGCAGGAGATCCAGCATAAATATACTTGAACTCCCGCATATTATACGGGAGTTCCAGAATAAGTATGTTGAAACTCCAGCATAATATACCGGAGTTCAAGTATAATTATGCTGGAACTCCCGCATAATATATTGGAGTTCCGACAAGTTTATCGGTCCAGCATAATATACTGGAGTTTGGAGTACTGGTGATCAACTCTCCCATATATTATACGGAAGTGAGCAAAGTATACCGATCATGCATAATACGCTGGAATTCATACACAGGTGCACCGAACTCCCGTATATTATGCTGGATCGGTCTCTAATGCAGCAAAATATTACTCCTCCTATTTTATATTGTTTGAGATAGTTTGACTCGGCATGGAGTTTAAGAAAAAAGAAAAAAACTTTTAAAATTTGTGGTCTTAAAAAATTAATGGGTAAAATATTTGTAGGACCATACTATTTGTGTGGCTATAAAAACTTATCACAAAAAACAAAAAAAATAAAATAAAGAATTTAAAATTAAATTATTTCCAAATTTAAAAATATATAATTTATTTTGAAATATACTTAAAAAAAAGTAAACAATATGAGTAGCTATTTTTGATTGACTTAAACGGCCGCCATTTTTGATTGACCAGCGCGCTATACCGTGCTATTCATTCTGTCTTCTCCAACAGTTTCCGGAACCGAAACGACGCCGTCAAAGTCCAGCAGACGACCTATTTTTCGCCGACGATTTTCCGACGACCCATTTTTCGCGACGATTTTCCGACGACCCATCGGATTCCGAAGATGACTCCATCAGCAGCAACGAAACAAAGAAAGAAGAAGAAGATTAAGAAAACGAGAAAATTCACTGAAGAAGAAATTGCTAAGTTTTTGGCTAAGAAAGCCCAGAAGAAAGCCATGAAAGTTGGCAAGAAGTTAAAGTCCCAGATTTCCTGTATACTACTCCCATAGTAACAACTCATTTGGCTGCTCCAATTGCAACGAACTATTCGTGTGGAGGAAGGAAATAGAGCGGGTCATTTCTCGCGGCATGCCACTTGAAATATGCTCAATGAAAGAAGATAATCAAAAGGCAGCGAGTAGCTGAAATTGAAAAGGTAAAGAGAAGGAGAGAAGAACTAGCAATTCAAAAAGCACAACGCGAAGAGGAATTACAGTTGTTTGCTAGAGAGAGAGCACGAGCTGAGTTACAAGACTGGGAGAAGAAAGAAGAAGAGTTCCATTCTATAATAGCAAAATCCGTACTGAAATTCGCCTTCGTCAAGGACGTGTTAAGCCTATTGATATCTAGAACATTCTAGTGATTTCCATATATAAATCAATAAACAGTGTATGATGTTTAAAGGTTTGTCCATTAAAGAAGTGGAAGAGTCACCAGAGGATATTAAATGGCGTCTTGATATGGACAGGACAATGGAGACACGTGCACTGGGAGGCGCCTTTATTGTTTGTAATTGGGAATTAGCTGAAGCTAGGAAAAGAGATGCTATAGATCGAGCTCAAGTTCGTGGAGAGGAGTTGCCTCCTGATTTATTAGCTGAAGAAAGGGGTTTGCATTTGAGTATTGAGGGGGGAGTTCGGCTTTGTTACAAGGAAAAAGTTATGGTGAATTAGAAGCAATGCAGTCAGAAATTGAATCACAGATGAAATCTGGCACTGCTAAAATGGTTGAGTGTTGGGATGCTGTTCTTAAATGGCTTCAGGTTTTTAAGGTGGCTTCAGGTTTTTAAGGCGGCTTCAGGTTTTTAAGGCTAAGGCTTTGTTGAAAGAAATGCACTTCGTGAACATTTAGTGCACCTCGCAAAAACGTGCTGCTGAATATGGATCATGTTGCTCGAGCTTTGCCTCAAGAATCAATCTTGAATGAAGAATCTAAAGAGCATAAGGATGAAGGCGAGGAGGAAGATGAAGAGGCTGGTTCTTATTCGCGAGGGTTAATGCGTGGTGATGAGAAAGACGAATTGATCCTGAAGAGGATATGGTCATACTCAAGAGGAAACGAATAGCTGTTATGGAAGGGAGACATGTCCAAGATAAGCTATCTTTGCCAACAGCTCTAGAAGAGAGTTTCAAGAAGAAAGCATCGAAAGCTGTGGGATCAATGGAGGAAGGGGATGCTGTATTTGACTCAAATGATGAAGTTAATCTTGATTCTTCACAGGCGTACTTGTGGCATGATACGTATAAACCAAGGAAGTTTAAGTATCTCAACCGTGTTCATACTGGATGGATACGAGTGGAACAAGTATAACCAAACTCATTATGATCATGATAACCCACCTCCAAAGATTGTGTAGGGTTACAAGTTCAATATATTCTATCCAGATCTTGATGACAAATTGAAAGCTTCAACTTATTTCACGACTAGGATGGAGATAGTGTTGATACTTGCATCATATGGTTTTATGCTGGTCCGCTTATGAGGATATAGCTTTCCAAATTGTTAATACAGAAGGGGAGTACTCTCACAAGAAGGGTTCAAATGCATTTTCGACCGTGGTTTTGCATTTATATTTTAATTTCAAATGTTATCGCTATCGCTGCTGATGGAACTGAGTAAAGAAGCAGAAAATGTGTTGCCAAAGTTCAGGTTTTCCTGTTATCTAGTTCTTCTTATTCTTCTATTCCTGATTATTGTGACGTGACGAATTGTGTGAAATGTCCATAATGTATTACAATGTAAATCAGATTTCTTTTTTGTGATTAACATCCCTCAATGGTGAAGTCACTTATGAAGACTTCTAAAAGCTAGTTGTTTGTGTCTTATATTTCTTTCTTTTGCATATGTTGGTCCTCTTGCGGATTATTTTCATTTGATAACTAAGCAGCAGCCTGGAAAATATGAGAAATATAATTTTTGCTGAAATGAAACAGCAGAATTGTAATTGCGGAGAGTTTTTTGGCGTGGGAGTGTGAAGAGCTTAATGGAACGGTGAATCGTTTGAGGCTAATCATCTGTACAAATTGCACTAAGTTCGTGATAGCATGTGTATTGAACGAACTTTGCATGTATTATTTGAAGAAAACAGCAATAACTTCGTAAACATTGAAGAAGAAATTTACACAGCAGCATCCATTATAAAAATAAAAAATAAAAGAAATTTACACAGCAGTAAGCAAGCTGCACGTCTGGCAAAACTAGAAATTAAAAAAAATTTCCATGGAGCTTTCTCCTCACCTTGGGCCTGATAGGACTGAGGGAAGTAAAGGAGTTGAATCTGCAAAAGTGATATTTGGTATTACGTTCACAGTTTGTGGATTAAAGCTGTAATCTAGATTCTTTTCAACATCCAAAACACCTTCCATGGCCTTGACTACCATTGACATTGATGGCCTCTTTGTGTAATCATGTTGTAAACACCAGGCAGCAATCTGCATCGTCTTTATTACTTCTTCTTTGTACAACTGCATATCTTCACTATGCTTATCAATAAGATCCACCAGTTGCCCTTCCTCTGCCTTTTTCTTGAATAAGTTCAACATTACCCGTTGCTCTTCGGACTCGGATGCCTCAAAATGTCTTCTTCCACTCAAAATTTCCAAGATTACAATGCCAAAGCTGTAGACATCTACCTTTTCTGTTATAGCTCCATTAAGCCATTCAGGAGCCAAATAACCAGGAGTGCCTCTCATCATAGTCATGACTTGGCTTTGATTCCGATCAATTAGCTTTGCAAGCCCAAAGTCAGAGAGTTTAGCGTTGTGCTTCTCATCTAGGAGTATGTTTGGGGGTTTAATATCCAGATGTAGAATCTTTTGCCTGCATTCTTCGTGAAGGTAAGCTAGGCCTTTGGCTATGTCTTGAATAATCTTCCGCCTGCAGTTCCAATCAAGAGTAAGCTCTTGTTTCCCATGGTAGATCCATTTCTCTAGTGATCCATTGCTCATAAACTCATAGACTAAAAGCCTGTGAGATTTCTCAGCGCAGAAGCCAATTAGTTGCACCAAGTTTACATGATGTATGCTGCCAATCGTTTCAACCTCAGCTAAGAACAATTTTTTGACTTGGCCTATTCCATCAAGGCATTTCACTGCAATCATTGTGCCATCTTCCAAACACCCTTCAAAAACTGACCCGAATCCTCCTTGACCTAGCTTGTTGGTGAAGTTATCAGTTGCAGCCTTTAGATCATCGTAAGAAAATCTAGTGGGCATTCCGGGCACGTGATCTAGATAATTCTCCTCATCTTCATTGACTTTTCTCTTCTTCCAGATTATAAAAACTGCAATTGCAATCAAGATGCCTAAGATGGCGAGTCCTATGACAGAGCCCAGAACAGCACCATTAACCCCCTTTTTCTCTTTTGTAGCAGCTGGTTCAGCTTCAACCTGTACTTTTATAAATGCATAGGAATCATACCTTGTCCTGTCCTTCTCATTATTTGCTAGTGAAAATATCTCGGATGGTAGGTAGCAGTCCCCCGTGGAAGAATTTAAACCACTACGAAATAAAGCAGCTTTACAGGAACAATTCCTCAAACATGCATCTTTACAGGCATTCATATCAGTATTTTTTATATCTGCAGTAAAGGTGAAATAGTCCACATCTTGAAGTTCCAAAAATCTGTGGTTATTTAAAGCATTACAAGTAAGCCTCGTCACCTCAGCACAACCCAGATTGCCCTGCCTATCATCTATCTGTCTGAAATAGCTTGTTGAATTAGAGCTTGATTTGGGACAACTACACTGCCCCCTTGAGCAAATGCCGTATCTTCCACAGACCATGGGGTAATAGCACTCACCATTAAAACCTGTCAGGAGATCATTCACCTCATTCCACCGACTTTGCCACTCATACACTTTCAAGTGTCCATCAGACTCAAGTTTCATATATTGAGCTGATGATGCTGGAGGAATAGAAATCAGTGTCTGCGGATTATTGGAATCACTAGAATTTGAGAGTAAAGCTAAGCTTCCATTCAAGTACATAACATAATTGGAGCCTCCACTAGTATTCAATCCACCAATAGATCTTTCAAAGTATGTTTGAGGAGGAGTTGACTCTACAAAAGCAACCAAACCATCATTGGTAGCAGAGAAAGAAAACAAACCATCTTTAGTCCAGTTTGTTGTTGAAACACTTGCTGTTAACTTCGTCCCTGGTACTAACTTCTGTCCTGGAACTAAAGAATCAGTTGGGTGATCAAAAGATTGCCAGACAGTTGCATTCTTGGCATCAAACAGAACGAGATTTCCCTCATCAGTCAAGTTTAAGCCAGCAACAGATTTTCCAGCGCTGTTTGTTGACCAAGCTAAAGTACCATCAGCATCTCTAAGTACTAAATCCCCTTCTGCTGTAAGCTGTAAAGTAGAATTGATCTTAACTCGTTTGTTCCTGTTAGCAGACCAAACAACTTGGGGGAATCCGATTGAGGGCATAGTAATAAGGGAAATACTATTGGTTTGAACAATGAAGATGGCAAAGATGTAACTTTCACAATTGCCATTACAATAGAAACCACAAGCATATCTTGGACCAAAAGTTCCTCTTAGTAGTATGGCCCTTACTGTTGAGCCATCAGTGAAAGCCACTGAATGGGATGCAGAAACACTGTTGACCCAAGTTGTAGAAAGATTTGCAGTTGGGTAATCCCAAGGTTGGCTACTTATCAAATGAAAAGAACAACAAAGAATGAACAAAAAAGGAAAAATCTTATATAAAGCCATGAACAATACTGGATTACAATTTGAGCTTTAACAGAAGGCAGAGTGCCTTTAGTTCATCATGAAAGGAAATCAGATTGAATTTGAATTTAAGATCTTTGGTTGTTTGAAAGAGTCTAAACTCAGTTGCATGAAGCTATAAATTAGTGTTTATTGAACCATGAATCAATGGCTGTCAACCTTTAATTTTCTATTGCAAATATGCAAAATAAAATATGGTTAAGAAAGCATCAAGCACCTACCTTTTACAACTTGGAGAAATGGAGGACTAAAGGAACGCGTTGACCCAATCCATCTCGTACAAAGTTCACCTCCTCAACTTGACTTTTTTGCAAATAATAAAGTGATAAGGCAGGGGAGATTTTGCCTCTTTTACTTTTATATTTTTAATCTTTTTTGTGTTTTGGAGGCGGATTGTATCAGTTTTACTTTATTTTTATTATGAATATTAAAATTTTAAGTGGTTTCTTTCTATCTATTCAAACTTCGATGGATAGAGTTATTCGGTGCAGCACAACACAATTATAAAAAGAAGTTCTAAGACAAAGCAACGAACTTGAGGCATGGAGCCAAAATTTTAAAAGGTAAATGTGTGCGTGTGTGTATGAAATTTATGAAAGTATACACTAAATTGTATAATATTTAAAAGCAAAAAGTACAAAAATTAATTCAACTATTTAAGCATAATGCCATATATACATAAAATATATTAAAATCACTAAATTTTAAATTATAGGCAAAAGCATAATTTATAAGGGGGTAATTAAGTATCTAATGGAAAATTTTTTAGCAGGGCGTGTGGACTGGACATTACAAAGACATAAATATGCACAGTGCATTTTAGAGGTAGACAACGAAAGGCATAAATGACGAACCTGGTGAAGTAATTTAATAAGGTAAAAATATGTAATATCAACCATAGTTTAGTAAAAGAAGTGTATAACAAACACACGTCATGCATCTATTAATCTGGTGTAATCACCTAAATATTTACAGCATTTAGAACGGTTTTATGTGTGACATAAAATTGAATGTGCCTCGCATAGGGAGGAGTCACAACTTTGCCTTCTAAAACATTATCTCCCATTATAAATATTCCAACATGCAATTTTTATTCACTTGATACTGTTCAGTTTTTCTTCTTTAATCACGTTGTGCCTTTTCTCCTTTTTTGACCAAAAAAAGAAAAAAAGAAAAGGGCAGCTCATTCATGGGTTTCCTGATTGACGTGTAAAGTTCATGCCCACTGGAAGTTTATTGGATAAAATTATAGAATCAATAATCAGTTTGCAGGTACTGCTGTATTTTGTCCCGGGCCTAAACGGGCTTTATAGGCCGGGCTTTGTGGGCCTGGGTTTCGTGGGCCTGATATCTGGCGGTCCCAGGCTTGACTTTGCCGGGTTTCGTGGGCTCAATGGGTGAGATCAGCCCGTGATGGGCCTAAGCCCATGTAATCCTGGGCTTAGCTGGCCGTGCTTTGTGGGCCTGGCGGGCTTTTTTGTAAATCTTTTATTTAAGGCAATATCTTGTATAGTAGTTATTAGTATAGTATATAATATACTAGTATAGAATATATTTATATAGTATACTAGTTAATAGTATAGTATATATAATATATATTTCATTGTATATTGTATTGTAGTAATTAATACATATAGCATGTTATGTATATATATATTTTTTATATATTTTTTTGTAGTATATATTGTATGTTATGTATATATATTATAACTTATATAGTTATATATTTTGTTGTAGTATATATATTATATCTCTTATGTATATATATATATATATATATATATATATATATATATATATATATATATATATATATATATATATATATATATTGTATCTTATGTATGTTATTACTTATATATTTTCTTGTAGTTTAGGTTGTATGTTATGTATATACATTCTCGTATATATTTTCTTGTAGTATATATTGTATGTTATATATATATATATATATATATATATATATATATATATATATATTGTAGCTTATAAATAATTCGAAGTAAAGACAAAGAAATATTGAGAAAAAAGATATTCAAGGGTATATCTTATAATTTTTATTACCAAAAATGGCATATCTTTCTTAGTCTTCCTTCCCCCAATGGAATGAGCACAATAAAGTACTAATACCACTATTAAAATAAAAAAAACTAACAGAAGATATGTCAAAGTACAAGTTACATCATAATCTACATTGTATCTCTAACGAACTTCATAAATCCGTCAAGGTTGGGAGGAGGTTGTGTTGGTGGTGGTGGAAAAGAAGCTTGTTCATCACCACTTCCGGGCGAAGTCGAATCCTCCGCAAGTTCCGCTATCATTTCTTCATAAGTTTCATCTATCGCCGATTGTGATTCTGCAATTCTAAAGTTTCTTCTTTCCGCGCGGATCCAATCTCTAAAAAGTACCAATTTTTCCAAGATATCCCTCATCGACGCTCTATGATCACCTATTTGCAGTCTTGCATGACTGAAATTGCTCTCCGATGCAACATTTGAAGCTTGAATTGATAAAATATCCCGAGCCATCCTTGCAAGAACCGAAAAATATTTTTCCCTTGACTTCCACCATTCCAAGAGATCAAAAGAGCCGTCTGGATTCTCCTTTTCAAGTCCCTGAGACAAATAAACTTGAAGCTCATTTAGATGTGAAGTTTCACCATAATTATCACCTTGAGAACCCCGGAACTCCGTCCAAGATTTAAGAGATGTTAAGCCCGCAGTTCTTTTTGACGATTGTGAGCTAGACGAAGTAGGGGTTGGAATATTTGGCCTAGCATGCTCTAAGGCAAGTTGATAAACATTATAAACTGTTTGGGCATTAATTTTAATTGATGCTTTTGCATCTTCAAGTGTAGCAACTTCCTCGTTTGAAAGATCTAAAGCCTTATAAATATTTGAATGCCAAAAATGAGGACCTCCCAATTTCGTTGTAGGATTTAACATTGCAGCAACACCAAAAATAGGAGGGATAGGGAAAAAATATTTTTTAAAATTTTGCTTCATTTCATTTATAGAAAGTTCATAAATATCCTCACCCTCGCCAAATTCAACAAACAAATCAGCTGGTGCGGCAATAACTAAACAGTTTGAAATAGTAGGATAATATTGGCCAGAAAATGCATTTGTAGAAACTTGAAAATGTTCTAAAAAATCTAAAAGAATTTTAACATTCGTCCAATCTTGGGTAGTAAGCATTTCATCATCATCCTCACCACCTACCCGAGAATTAAATGTTGCATTAATTGGGTTTCTATATTCATATGCAACTACTAAACTTTCGTACATACAATTCCATCTAGTCGAGTAAGGTTTAGGAACCTTTCTTTCTCTAAGGCCATATTCATCACATTTTTTAAAATACTCTCTAAGTCTAGTTATACGGTTTGAATAAAAAAGCCAATTAAGAGCCATTCGAACCTTTTCAATTTCTATGTTTAAAATTCGCATACCATCACCGACAATTAAATGATAAATATGACAAATACATCTAACACGGAAAATATTAGTAAATGCAGGATTTAGTGTTTTTGTAAGCATGCCTATAGAACTAGTGTTACTAGAAGCATTATCCATAGAAATTGCCATTATTTTATCGCTAAAGCAAAAATATCTACAAATATCTGAAACAGTGTTAGCTATAAACTTTTCTGTGTGACGTGAATTAATTCTTCTATGCGCAATTATACGTTTTTGCATTGTCCAGTCCTCATCTATCCAATGAGTTGTAACAGTTAGATAATCACAATCATTACCACTTCTACCAATATCAGTAGTAATAGAAATCCGATTAGGTATATGAGTAAATAAATAGTGCAAATATTTATCATATTCATGTTTGAATTTATAAATATCGGCCTTAACTGTTGCGCGAGGCCAACCTTTATAAGTAGGATTAAAAACTCTTCTAATATAACGAACCCAATTAGGATTAGAAGCAAAAGTATAAGGTAAGCACATAACAGTAATCATCTTTGCTAATTCTTCACGATCTCTATTTGGATCGTATATAAAATATCTCCAGTGACAGTGTTAATTCCCGGTTGAACTAGATTTGAACCTGTACTAGGGTTAACCGCAGAATCTACACTTGTCCCCTCTTGCTGAGCTTGCATTTGAAAAAATCTAGCCTTATCTCTAGGTTGTGTTTTTATGTGCCTAGTCACTACCCGTGCCGCTACAGTCTCTAGTAAATTTATGAACCAGTAATTTCCCACAAGTTTTACACTTAGCCTTATTTAGTTCTCTTACTTGAGTAAAAAAATTCCAAACTAATGATATTTCTTGACTTTTAGCAGGTTGTCTGTTAAAAATTGGAGTTTCTACAGGTAGGTCGGCTGGTGCATTACTTGAGTTATTAACAGGACTAGTAGGTGTATCATCTAAATCTGCTGCTTGGGTTTCATCATCATCATCATCATCATCATCATTTTCCTCTAAGATAGGTTCATTAGGATAAAGAGCATTCATAATTTCATCATCTAATCTATCACCTACTGCAACATCATGCAGAAATTCACCATCGGTAAATTGAAAACAAGGGTGATCACTATCAAGCATTACGGGAGGAGGAGGAGGACGTCTAGGTTGGCGACTACTTTCAACTTGCTTATCTTTTCTAGGTCGGGGAGCCGGGGGAAGGGTAGTATTATGGCCACTACTTTCACCGCTTTTACTTTTTCTTTACCAAACATTTTTTTCAAAGAAAATGCCATATTATCTATAATTATGCAAATTAAACCACACAAAAATATATTATTTAAAACGTAAGAGTTGAAACGAGTTTACCAGATTGCCGAACAATTTCTTGAAAATTGAAAATCGTTGAACACTTGAAAACTTCAATTCAACAACTTCACAATTTTTCACGAATTTTCAACAATAAATGAAGAAATTGTAGTAGAAATATTGAGAGAGATTGAGAGATATTAATGAATTGGTGTATAAAAATGAAAGAATGAGGGGGTATTAATAGTTGAGAAATGAGTAAAAGTGTAATTATATAAAGTTTGGGGGCCAAATGACCATTTTTTAAACCTCCAAACGGTCAAATAGTAGCCCAAACTATTTAGATTGGCTCCTACGTAAAATTTTTTATCTGGCCATTGTTCAATTAACACCATACCCTCAAGTTCTTCTATTGTCGATTTGATGTTCTCGTTTTCTTCAGGTTCGTGAATTACATCGGGCCTCGAATCTAAATCTGTTGTTTCAGTTGAAGTTTTATTGCTGACACCTTCAACTGTTTCCGATAATTGCTATTTCTCTTTACTTGTGATGTTCGTATGTGTTATTGCGTTGATACTCTTGGCTATTTGTTGATCCCCCCGAATTTGATATATTTCCCAAGGTGATGGAAATTTAATGACTTGATGTAAGGTTGATGGAACAACATCCATATCATGGATCCAAGGTCTCCCCATGATTATATTATATGCCATTTCCAAATCCACTACCTGAAACTTTGTTTCTTTAACAACACCTGCAGCATAAGTTGTCAGAGTTACCTCACCTTTTGTTACTACGCTTGAATTGTCAAAGCCTGACAAAGCATACGCTTTTGGTATCATTTTATCTTCAGCTTGCATTTCCCGCAACACTCTTAGTAGAATGATATTTACAGAGCTACCTTGATAAATCAAAACTCTTTTTACATCAGTGTCATATATAATTAAAGATATTACCAGAGCGTCGTTATGCGGTGTAATCACTCATTCCGTGTCTGCATCATCGAAGATTATACTCTCATGTTCTAAGGTTTGCCATACTCGCTTGCCGTGTGTGATCATCATTTTGGAAACTTTGTTTGAAGCTGTGTACGTTACTCCGTATATATCTTCCCCTCCATAGATGACATTTACTACCCTCTTAGGTGAAGGTGGTTTCGGTGGATCTTGCCTATTTGTATTTCCTTTTTCACTGAACAGCTCCGTGAGATATCCTTGCTTTAATAAATGATCTACTTCACTTTGTAGAAATCTGCATTTTGAGGTTTTATGTCCATGGTGGTTGTGAAATTCGCACCAATGGTCTGGGTTACGTCTGTTTGGATTCGACCGCATCTCTTTTGGCCACCGTACCTTATCTCCCATACTCCTTATAACAACTACGAGCTCGAAATTAGTTACATTGAAACTATGACCAGCAAATCATGCCATTAAATTTCTATTATCATCTCGTGACTCCTGGTTGTTTCGATCACTTTTGAACCTAGATGAAGATCCGGTTCCCCTGTCTCTCGCCCTTTGATCATAATGTTGATTATTCTATCTAGAACATGGGTCTTTTCTTGCAGGTCCCATATATGGATCGTACCTGTTCTTTCCGGACCTTTTGTCGGCTTCAGATCTTCTGGACCCGCTTCTATCTTCTCGTTGAGGTTGAGATACGGTATCCTCTTCGATTCTGAGCTTCATATTGTACCTGTTATAGACATCGTTCCAAGTAGTTGTGGGAAATTCATGAAGGATTTCTTTAATTCTTCTCGTGGCTTCTGAACTTTTGTCATTCAAATTACCGGCATAAGCTATTGTAGACCAATTATCCAGTACTCGGGGCAACATCATTCTTTCAGGTTGGAACTATCAACGAAATCTCTGAGCAATTCAGTGTTTCCTTGTTTGATTTTGAAGATATCCTCCATTCTCTTCTCCACCTTTTGAGATCCCGAGTGTGCTTTTATGAAAGAATCTGCAAGCTCAGCAGAAGAATTTATAAAATTTTCAGGTGAAAGAGAATACCAGGTTAATGCTCCCTTGGTGAGTGTCTCACCGAACTTTTTAACCAATACTGATTCTTTTTCGTGTTTGGTTAAATCGTTGCCTTTCACTCCTGTTGTAAATGCGGTTAATGGTCACGAGGATCCGTTGTACCATCATATTTTGGGATGTCAGACATTTTGAATTTCTTTGAAATTGGTATAGGAGCAGCACTTGGTTTCCACGATTGTTTTGAATATTTATCCACATCCACTCCTTTTATCACAGGTGGAACTCCAGGGATTTGCTCGATTCGTTCGTTCTGCTCCTTGAGTTATTTCTGCAAGGTTAATACCAAATTTTGAAGATGAGAATTGCCTATATTACCTGGTTCTCCATCTTGTGAGTCACTAGGAGTTGCTCCATTGCCAGAATCAACTAGACCAGAGCGAGGGTTTTCTAACATGTTGTTGTTTGGTGTTGCTGGTGCAGCAGGAAATTGACTAACTAGGGCTCGCAAAGCTTTGTCAATCCGTGAGTCGATTATTTTCTTTAAAAGGTCATCTCTTGTTTCAGCTACTCCATCAACATGTTCGAACAAATCATTTGGAGTTCCTTCACGAGATCCACGTGGAGAAGTTTGAAGGTTAGCGTTGTTGAGTTCATCATCATCAATTTGATGGTTCAGATTTTCCTGGTTATTGTTGTTGTTGTTGTTCGACATACTAACGATAGGTTGAATGTTAATTTAGAAAGAACGGATTATCAGATTCCTGGTAATGGAACCAATTTGTTTAACAAAAAAATGTAATTTGGTCAAAGCTTGAATTTTAGAGAGAAGAAATCGGGTTACTGATAATCAAAGAGACCGAAATATAGTTGACTTTCAAAGAATAAGAATAAAGTAATAAGAACTTGTTTATTCAATATGATATCCAGAGTGTTCTGTGTCTACAAATGATAAATCTTCCTCATTTTATAGTTGACAAGGAGTAACGGATTAATCTAAATAATAAAGGAGCATTTAATGAGTTACATAATCATTGCTATTAAATACAGAATAACTAACGTATCAGGTAATTAATAATTAATGTAGAATACTTTTTGTCAACAGATTCTTGTCTTCAATGCTCTTTTTATCCGTTGATATTGAATGATTTGAATAGACACGAGTCTTGTATCTAAGATTCCCTCTCGTGTCTGTTTTCTTTCCCTCCACCGTGCCTGTTGTCTTCCGTGCGTTTTAATCATTTCTTGCTCTTTTACCGTTTGACCAATCCACCTGTCATGCCACGTCATCTTTAATTCAAACTCAATTTTTCCCCAATACAACCTCCTTGTTGGCACATAAGAGCAAAGAAAATATATAATTTAAAAAAATAAAAAGTTTATAGGTTAATTTTTCTTCCAACAACTAATTACTACATGATTATATAGCATGATTATTTTTTTCATTGTGCATTTTTCTTTCTTTGTTTTCTTTATTTCTCTCATCTATTTGTTCTACTTTTTTTATTAGAATGTAGAATATGACAAAAAATTATAGAACTACGAACAACCATGTTACAACTGACCGGAAAAAATAATACGATAGCTACCCAGGGAAAAGCAAATAACAATTGAATTTGTAAGTAGTTTTAAGGATACATGGATTAAATTGACATAAAGCAACAAATTAAATTGAAATCATAAATAAAATATGATAAAATAAATTCAAACAACACAAATTGAACAGTAACAGCCTTGGGGGAAGAGCCAATCTTAAGCAAAAAGCACTTCAATCAGTGTCAAGACACAGTTGATATGTAAATTAAAGAGTAATAACAATATATTTCTTCTGAATAAATGTTATAATGTCTTTAATAAATAATGAGACCCCCTTTATATAGTGGGGGAGGCATGCTTTATGTACGACTCTATAAAAGGTAAAAAATTTCATGATTTGCTAATTAATCGGTTTCTCATTGATACGTGGCGAGATTCCCCGTGATACCTGACCGGTTACAGATATTTTGTCATGCCGTTTTTGGGTCTGACAATGTTTCCTCAAGCTCATTCGGGGTCAAGGTCCATTTCGGGGTCATGGACTCGAGGTTCTTGAAGACGGGTGTTATGTCCTCGTACCCTAGTTCAATGGGACCTGGGGCCAATCTTCAAACCTTTACAACTCAATCCCTATCTATCATGCAATAGACGAGCCTGATTTCAATCGTATACAGATATTCCCCTCGTTTTTCGGTGAAAAAACGATGAGAAATGATTGTAAGAATAAGTGCTTAACGCTAGAGGGGAGGTGAATAGCGCATTATAAAAAATCACAGGAAATTATAACTCAAATGCGGAAATTAAAGAGTAAGGAGAGAGTGCACCAAATTTATACTGGTTCACCACAACCCGTGGCTAAGTCCAGTCTCTTGAGATACAATCTCAAGGTTCAACTATCTCCGTTAAGCTTGCGGGTGCCTAACAAACCGTTACAACTGCTCAAGGATACCACACCTTAAGACTTCTCTGTTAAGCTTACGGGTGCCTAACAAACCGTTACACTTGCTTGAAGATACCGCACTCCAAGACTTCTGTTAAGTTTCTGGGTACCTAACAAACCGTTACAACTTGAGAACTTGAATCACACAAGTCTCAAACAACCTTGCTCGAGGATACCTCACCCCAAGACTTCTCAAGAAGAAATAAAATATTTCTCCTTGCAACAAGTGTATACAAACACTTACTACTCACTTAAACAAGACTCTCTTAATAGAGTGGATATGAGTAAACAAATATGCTCAAGAACACAACAATAAATTCAAGACCTTGGCTTTCAAAATGTAATAAAAATGATCAAAAAATGATATTGGAAATGTTTGAAAGCTTATGAATGTTTAGATCAGATGTTGTGTGTAAAAGAGTGATTTTGAGGTGTATTTATAGGCCTCAAAATGCACCAGACCGTTGCCTAATTGTTAAACAAAATCCCTGATTTTGTGCTCATACAATCGATTGTATGGTCTGTATAATCGATTGTATGACCAACGTTCAAAAGACAGATTCCTGACTTTAAGCAATATAATCGATTGTATGGACTGTATAATCGATTATCTTTCAACGTTCAAAAATCAGTTTAGGATTCTGTACTAGAATAATCGACTGTAAAAAGTGTATAATCGATTATATTACAAAGTTTGAAAATATTTCTGGCAACGGTTCAAACATAATCGATTGTGTTGCTATTTTGAAAATTTCGGTGACACGTTGTCTCAGCATAATCGATTGTGCAATGTACATAATCGATTATATAGCTATTTCAAAGAATTCATTTAAACACTGTCTCAATATAATCGATTGTTAAAAACAGATAATCGATTGTTTAAAATATATAATCGATTGTGAAAAACATAGAATCGATTATTTGCCATTTTGAAAAACTTCAAATCATACTATCTTAGTACAATCGATTGTGAGAAGTATATAATTGATTGTTTTGGTGTATTTGAAAATTTCAGTTTTGGCGGTCGTAATATAATCGATTGTAAAGATTATATAATCGATTATATATGGCCAGATTTAAAAGACATGTTTAAAAATCATTTTGACTAAAATAAACATGTTTGAAAATCATTTTTGCATATATTGTAAAATCATTTTTGATATGCATATATTGTAAAATCATTTTTGATATGCATATATTGTAAAATCATTTATGAGAGAAGCCAAGACTCAAACTTAAAGTCGGATCAAGATCACAATAAAGACAATATAAATAAGACTCAACAAAAGGTCTTCATTTATTTTCATTGCTTCATATCTTCTCTTGATCTTGTCTTGAACTTCTTGGACTCCAATTCTTGTCCGCTCAGATAATGTCGCATATCCTTCCCTTATGCGCATATCATATCTACAAAACAAAAATACTTTAATTAAAGTGTATTCAATAATAACTCACATTTATTTGGCATATGTTATTTTCCATCTAAATGGGTTTGTCAATTATCAAAACATATGAACATGCATGTATGTTCCAACAATTTCCCCCTTTTTGATAATGTCAAACCTTTACGGGAATATGCATATACCCTTATATAAAACTATGCCAAATATAAGACAAGTTATTATTGAGTTCCCCCTCAATTTTTGATAATGGCAAACCTTTATGGGAATATGCATATACCCTTATATAAAACTATGCCAAATATAAGACAAGTTATTATTGAGTTCCCCCTCAATTTATGCATTAAAAATAAATATGCATATAAATAAATAAATATGCATATACCCTTATATCTTCCCCCTTTTGACATTAACAAAAATACAATTTCATTAATGAAGAAGGAAAATTGCAATAAGAGTAATTGAAAATACATTTCAAATAATAACTTTCATCGTCGTCGAAATCATCGCTAGAAGCACTTGCGGAAAAGACGTAAGAATAAGGATAATTAACATGGTAAAAATATCCATGAAGTTCTGCACTCATCCTTTGCACATTTCTATCGATTCGATTCATTGAAGTTGATAGAGAAGCAAGTTGTGCCGAGATGGTTTGAAGAGACGCATCCGGTTGAGCACGAGGACGACGAGCTTGAGTTGGAGGAGGAGGATTGTTGATCATGGCCATGAAAAGAAGTCTCTTGAATTTCCCAATATTTGGTACGATTTTTCTTGGTACCAATTTATGCATGCTTTGGAAATAATAGCATGCATGATTTTTGTATCTTCACGGCCAATTGTGGTGTGATTGCTTTTTCTCGGTTTGAGAACTCGAGTGATAATGTCATCAAACGAAATTTCGGAAGCAAATTTTTGATAGGGGCACGCTTGTGCTCTTGAGTGAATTCAAAGGGTCCAATTCCAATTTGGTTGAAAAGGACTTATTCATCAAAGAGCATTCCTTCGACACCGGTATATTGATTGATGTCTTGGCCATCACTAGGAAGGTTTGTGAGGGCTTGAATATTTTCTTCACTTAGAAGAATAGGAATACCATTAACTTTGGTAGAGAGAACCCCATCCTCATCTTTCTTTAGATTTGAATAGAAAGCTTGAATTAAGTGAGGATAAATGAAATCATATTTCAAATATACAAAGTCGATTATTGAACTTTGTAGAAGAATATTGGAATGAATGGAATCCGCAAGATATCTTCCGGTGGTAAATCGAGGTGGAAGAATATCTCGATTATCAAATTTTTGAATATAACGTTGAAGCTCATTTTCTTGTTCAAACCAAAGAAAAGATCCATCATCGTAACAAAATTTAGATGGAGGATTGTTTGAAGAAGAAGGGACATTCTTTCCGGCACGAGAACGTTTAGAACTTCTATTTGCCATTGAAATTTGTAGGCAAGAAGAACTATTGGAAGAAATTTGGAATAGAATTTTTGAAGAGAATTCTTGAATATGGATGAATTTGGTGTGAGACTTTGAGTACACACTATTCCTATTTATAGAGTTCAAGAAAACATAGCATTGAATGACAAAAATCAGATTTTTGGACTGAATCAAACGGCTATAAAACGGTCAGATTTTTGAAAACTGGCCGTGGATAGTCGAATAACTTCTTGGTTAGTCGACTATCTGGAAACAACTATAGTCGAATAACTTCCGGTTAGTCGACTATCTGAAACAGCTTGATTTTCTGGATAATCAAGTTATTCGAATAACTGCAAGTTAGTCGACTAACTTCGACGACTTTGAAAAATTGTTAAACAGAAAATATTGGAAAATAATTTTCATTTTATGAAATTTGTTTATTTAAAAATAAACTATATTTTTGATAAAAATATATATATCATAATTTTATGGAAATAATTTTATCAAAACAAATATGCTATTTCCAAAAAAAATCACAAGCCAAGCAAAAAAAGTATCGACTTGAATTAAAACTTCATCTTGGTTCCCCCTGTCTTTAGGGCGATATCTGCAAAAGAAGATACGCGTCTCCGACGCTCAAGTTAGTAATATTCAAAATATAAATGCAACCTAAAATGTATGCATTTAGATCAACGTAGAGTCAAGAATTCCGAGTTCACTTCGAATACGGAAGAACGACTCTTTGTCTAAAGGTTTAGTGAAGATGTCGGCCAATTGAAGTTTAGTTTCAACAAACTCAATTTGGACATCACCTTTAAGAACGTGATCTCTTATAAAATGGTGTCTAATTTCAATATGCTTCGTTCTTGAATGAAGAATTGGATTCCTCGTCAAGCTTATGGCACTAGTATTATCACATCGAAGAGGGATGCGATCAAGACTAAGACCATAATCCAAGAGTTGTTGTTTTATCCAAAGGATTTGTGCGCAACAACTCCCCGCGGCAATATATTCGGCCTCGGTTGTGGACAAAGCGACACTAACTTGTTTCTGGCTAAACCAAGAAACTAAGGAGTTACCGAGCAAATGGCAAGTGCCAATAGTGCTCTTGCGGTCTAATCTGCATCCTGCAAAATCAGAGTCGGAATAGCCAATTAATTGGCATGAAGATCCTTTGGGATACCAAAGTCCCACATTAAAAGTTTCAATTAGGTACTTCATTATCCGTTTAACCGCAGTAAGATGTGACTCCTTTGGACATGATTTATATCTAGCACATCAATAAACGCTAAATATTATATCAAGTCTACTAGCAATAAGGTAAAGTAAGGAACAATCATACCTTTGTAATTCTTGGTATTAATCTCCTTACCTTTCTCATTTCTGTCAAGATGGTCAGATACATTCATTTGAAGTGGCCATCGCTTTGGTGTTGCTTATTTCTTTAGCAACTCCTTGCAATATTGAGTTTGACAAATGAAAGTTCCCTCTTTCATTTGTTTCACTTGCAACCTTAAGTTGAAATTAAGCTCGTCCATCATTGACATCTCAAATTTTGCTAGTCATGAGTTTTAAAACTCCTTGCATACAAATTTATTAGTTGCTCCAAACATAATATCATCAATAAAAATTCATTTTGAAATATAAAAATAATATCATCAAAGAAAATAATATCATCAATATAAATTTATCAACATAAATTTATTTTGAAAAATAATATCATCAAAAATTATTTTAAAAAAAAACAAGAAATATCATCAAGATAATATCATCAATAAAATTCATGCAATCTATTTTTCCTTAATGAAAAATTCCCCCTCAAATAAGGCAAACTAGAATGTAAAGACATTCCCCCTTACTTGAAGCATATCGCCTAAACACTTCTTCTTTTGGTATTTAGCAAGAAGAGAGTATATTAAGGCTACTTCCCTTTTTTCGACATTTCCAGAATGTCAAAATAAAATAGGAAAGACAATGAGGAGTATGCAATATGAAGATTGCTAGAAATTTATCAAGACATACCAACAAAACAGAGATATACCAATTGTTATAAAACAATGATAAAACCATTTGTTGGAAAACATAACAAATGTATCAAAAATTATTTTATTAACAGTGATACTAATTGTTATTTTTAGTAAAACATATTAAAAAAAATGTCAACTGTTAATATATAACAAATCAACAGTTTTATTAAAACCATAAATCAGATTTTGAAAAATATACCAACCATTATTCAGACCAAAAGATATATTCATCAAGAGTCGATTTTTAACAGAAATACTTTTATCAACTGTTAAAAACATGAATCATTTATTTCAGGAATATATCAATTATTTTCAAACCAAAAATATCATTCATCAAAAACATGAGTGAAAAGTTTTTGACAAAAATATGCTAACAGTTAATACACAAAAAAAAATATTTATTTTTCTAGTATATACCAACAGTTATTTAAACAACAAATAACAATTATCAAATCATAAATGAAATGTTTTTATTAGAAGCAAGGTAACAGTTAATTCATACCAACTGTTATCAATTGTTGCACAAACATTTCAAAGGTTATTTTTATCAAAAAGATACCAATTGTTAACACTTATCAACAATTAGAGTCTTATCAAAAAATAACTAACAAGGATCAATCATTATTCCTAAAAAATAATTGATACCAATTGTTATTTTAAAAGATTATCAATACATGAATTAATAAAAATAATTGATACCAAAAATAATTATCAAAACATGGATCAATCATTTAATAATTGATACCAATTGTTGTTTAACGACAAATTTTCAACATATGAATCAACAAAGATAATTGATATTAATTGTTAACAAGGATATCTCAATTGTTAACACATATCAACTATTACGATTAAGCACATCAAAAATTTCAACAATATAAGAACCAAATTAACAGCAAATATGTTAATATCGGTTGCTGGCACATATCAACAATTCGGTTTTTATCAAAAAGGATAACTAATCGAAATTCCCCCTTGATGCAATGAGGTGTCGTGCTTGGTGCATCTACTACAATATTGTAGCCTTCAAGCACACCTGCAAAAATACCTAAGGATAGGTTTTTGGTACCCAAACCATTTTGGGTCCTTGGGGGTTAGGCAAATAATAATCATAGCTAGAAGATAAATCCCTATGTTTCGCAAAACATATGGGTGCTATGTGTCCTACCGGTTGCAGTAGTGACATACCACGTTCGGGTTGTGCCTATGCCTAGGTTGCGCCAAATGCGTTCTAGGTGATCTAAAGTCATTCCTAGACGTGTTGAATTTCCTAGAGTCATTTCTAGGTGGTCTAGTATAATTCATTCTAGACTTATCAACAAGAATCCTAGAATCATTTCTAGGTGGCCTAAAATGGTTTATTCTAGGCTCATTAGCGCAATTTCTAGAATTGTTTCTAGGTGGTCTAAGATTATTAATTCTAGACTTATTATCAAAAAACCTAGTATCATTTCTAGGTGGTCTAAAGTGGTTAATTCTAGACTCACTCCTAGAATCATTTCTAGGTTGCCTAAAAGCTTTATTTTTAGGCTCACTTGAAAAATTCCTAGAATTATTTCTAGGTGGTGTATCATGATTTCTAGCATGATTCTTATTCTTTTTACGCCTTCTATTTTTCTTAGGCTTATTCTTCTTGATCCCTTCAACAATTTTAGGAGCATCTATACTACGTTCTTCTATTGTGTTTCTAAGTTCTAAGTTTTCTAATTTCAAAGAATCACAAGATAAACAAATAGAACCTTTATCAATTGAAGAAGATTCATTCATCGCTTTAATCTTATTTCTAAGATCAAGATTGTCATGTTTCAAAAAATTATTTTCTTCTTCCAAAAACTTTGTTTTGGCCGTGGCCTCGTTGGCGATTTTTGAAGTCTTTTTCAATTCATAAAATAATTCTTTAAAAGCTATTTGTAATTCTTCAAAAGAGTAAGAATTAGAAGTACTTACCTCTTTTTCTTCGTCGGCCATGAGGCATCGTGAATTTGGTTCATCACACGAGCTGTCCACTTCTTGAGGTGTATTTTCGTATTTGTCCTCAAGCTCATCCCACATCTCTTTAGCAGTTTTGCAGTGGGAAATTTTCCTATAGTCCTCCTGATTCAAAGAGCTATATAACATATTGATTGCCTTGGTGTTGTATTCACTTACCATGGCTTTTCCAACTTGTGTCGTCATTTGTTCACCATACTTGATGATTTGCCATAGACGAAAGTTGTTCGATTGGATGAAGATTCTCATCCGCTCTTTCCAATATGTGTAATTGCTTCCATCAAATATTGGAGGCAAAAAGGTGCAAAATCCTTCACCTATTCCTGCACAAGCACTACTAATAGAAGCCATAGAAATATTCTCTCAAACTGTTAAGTCTTAAAGAGAGTTAGGCTCTGATACCAATTGTAAGAATAAGTGCTTAACGCTAGAGGGCGGGGGGTGAATAGCGCATTATAAAAAATCACAGGAAATTATAACTCAAATGTGGAAATTAAAGAGTAAGGAGAGAGTGCACCAAATTTATACTGGTTCACCACAACCCGTGGCTAAGTCCAGTCTCTTGAGATACAATCTCAAGGTTCAACTATCTCCGTTAAGCTTGCGGGTGCCTAACAAACCGTTACAACTGCTCAAGGATACCACACCTTAAGACTTCTCTGTTAAGCTTACGGGTGCCTAACAAACCGTTACGCTTGCTTGAAGATACCGCACTCCAAGACTTCTGTTAAGTTTCCGGGTACCTAACAAACCGTTACAACTTGAGAACTTGAATCACACAAGTCTCAAACAACCTTGCTCGAGGATACCTCACCCCAAGACTTCTCAAGAAGAAATAAAATATTTCTCCTTGCAACAAGTGTATACAAACACTTACTACTCACTTAAACAAGACTCTCTTAATAGAGTGGATATGAGTAAACAAGTACGCTCAAGAACACAACAATAAATTCAAGACCTTGGCTTTCAAAATGTAATAAAAATGATCAAAAAATGATATTGGAAATGTTTGAAAGCTTATGAATGTTTAGATCAGATGTTTTGTGTAAAAGAGTGATTTTGAGGTGTATTTATAGGCCTCAAAATGCACCAGACCGTTGCCTAATTGTTAAACAAAATCCCTGATTTTGTGCTCATACAATCGATTGTATGGTCTGTATAATCGATTGTATGACCAACGTTCAAAAGACAGATTCCTGATTTTAAGCAATATAATCGATTGTATGGACTGTATAATCGATTATCTTTCAACGTTCAAAAATCAGTTTAGGATTCTGTACTAGAATAATCGATTGTAAAAAGTGTATAATCGATTATATTACAAAGTTTGAAAATATTTCTGGCAACGGTTCAAACATAATCGATTGTGAAAAGCATATAATCGATTGTGTTGCTGTTTTGAAAATTTCGGTGGCACACTGTCTCAGCATAATCGATTGTGCAATGTACATAATCGATTATATAGCTATTTTGAAGAATTCATTTAAACACTGTCTCAATATAATCGATTGTTAAAAACAGATAATCGATTGTTTAAAATATATAATCGATTGTGAAACACATAGAATCGATTATTTGCCATTTTGAAAAACTTCAAATCATACTGTCTTAGTACAATCGATTGTGAGAAGTATATAATCGATTGTTTTGGTGTATTTGAAAATTCCAGTTGTGGCGGTCGTAATATAATCGATTGTAAAGATTATATAATCGATTATATATGGCCAGATTTAAAAGACATGTTTAAAAATCATTTTGACTAAAATAAACATGTTTGAAAATCATTTTTGCATATATTGTAAAATCATTTTTGATATGCATATATTGTAAAATCATTTATGAGAGAAGCCAAGACTCAAACTTAAAGTCGGATCAAGATCACAATAAAGACAATATAAATAAGACTCAACAAAAGGTCTTCATTTATTTTCATTGCTTCATATCTTCTCTTGATCTTGTCTTGAACTTCTTGGACTTCAATTCTTGTCTGCTCAGATAATGTCGCATATCCTTCCCTTATGCGCATATCATATCTACAAAACAAAAATACTTTAATTAAAGTGTATTCAATAATAACTCACATTTATTTGGCATATGTTATATTCCATCTAAATCGGTTTGTCAATTATCAAAACATATGAACATACATATATGTTCCAACAATGATATGAGTTCCCAATTCTCGTCTCGATACCCTGCATTAGAAACGATAAAATAAGCAAAACGTCTCGTCAGTCACGTCTTAATGGTATTAAATGCTCGTTAGTTGATGGTCGACTACTCCTGGTTTTGAACTGTTGTTTGAAAATTGTAAATACCCCCTCCTTCATCCATTCAAACTTTACATCCAAATATTTCCTACTCTTGTTCTCCAAAATCTTTGCAATTTATAGCACTTGTAACCAGAATTCTCGCTTGTCTAAACCATTAAGCGTACCCTTTTATCTTCATGTTCTTCATATTTATCCAAAAGAAAAATGGCAAAGACTTCTAAGACAATCCGTTAAAAAGAACCCGCTTTTTTTGAGTAGCGTGAAGAATCAGTGACTTTTATCCGAGGACCTCAAGATGAATCGTCCTAGGGGGGCTATGCGTCGGATTAATCATTGCACGACCTTTACATTGTCCACAACCGTGATATCTTCAATAGCATTGATTTTTTTGGGGTTGATCTTGATTCTTCGGTTGGATACCATGAACTTGAGGAGTTTACCTGATACGACTTCGAAGGCACATTTCTATGGGTTCAACGTCATATTTTACTTCTTCAATATGCCGAAAGTATCCTATAAATTTTTAAATGGTATGCTGCTTGCTGAGACTTAACCACTATAATGTCAATGTAAACCTCCATCAGTTTTCTTATTTGTTCGTCAAACATCCGGTTTACTAGGCGTTGATAAGTGGAATCGGCGTTTTTAATCTGAATGGCATCATGTTATAGCAGTACGTGCCATACTTAGTGATGAAGGAGGTTTTTTCCTAATCATCCAAGTCCATCCATATTTAATTGTACCGGAAATAGGCATCAACTAAACTGAGGATCTCATTGAAGGCCGTGGCATCGATCATGCGATCGATGTTGGGCCGATAGAAGGAGTCCTTGGGACATGTTTTATTCAAATCTATATAATCTACACATTCTTAATTTGTTCCCTTTTTTAGGACTACCACTATGCTAACCGATCCGGGAATTTAACCTTCCGACTGGATCCTATTCTAAGGGGTTTAGATACCTCGTCCTTGATGAAAGGATGTTTGGCCTCAGACTGGGGCCTCCTCTTCTGCTTGACCAGATGGAATTCTGTGTCCAGGATTAGCTTGTGAGTGGTTATCTCCGGTGGGATCCCTGTCATATCAAGGTGGGACCAAGAGATATAATATATGTTAGCTATAAGACATGTTCCAGCTCTTCGACCATTGATTTAGTAGTGTTCGTCATTCGGGACTATGAAAGACCGGGGAACCCCATCATCGTCTTCATCAGTCCCTGACTTATCCAGTTGGGTTGCGACCGATATCGGTGGCTTCTATTTGGCCCCTTGCTTTGCACCCAAACTTGATTCCTTTGATGTTGCGAGTGTTGATGTTGGAATCACTTGTTCGACTGGAGATATCTTTTTTGCGGCCGATTGTTCTCCGTATATTTTCTTAATCCTTCCCTGCGTTGGGAATTTTAATACTTGGTGAAGAGTCAAGGAACTTCCCTTAAATTGTGGATCCTGGTCCTCCCGAACAGGGAATTATATCTCATGTCTCCTTCGATCACATAAAACTTAGCCTCTTTGATGGTCCCAGTGGCGTTGACTGGTAATGTTATCTCTCCTTTAGTGGTTTCACATGCCATGTTGAATCGGTGCAGAACTCGGACTGTAGGTACGATTTGATCTTAAAGACCAAGTTGTTCTACGACTGGATTATGTTGGCCGAGCTACCTGGATGAGTTAACACATGCTTAACTTGAGATTTATTTATAAGAATAGATATTACCAGTGCATCATTGTAAGGCTGTACGATCCTTTCTGCGTCCTTGTCGTTGAAAGTCAAGGTTCCTTCTGATATGTAATCTCGAGTCCGTTTTTCGCTTGTGATAGACACTTTGGTGCGCTTCAACATTGACCGTTGAAGGACATCGACTCCACCGATGATCATGTTAATGATGTGATGAGGTTCTTCCGGTTTGGTCTATTTGTTAGATCTCCCTCATATTGAAATGATTCTTGGCTCGGTCACTCAGAAATTCTCGAAGGTGCCCGTTGTTGAACTACCAGGCTACTTTCTCTCTCAACTCTCGGTATTCCTTCGTCCTATTGTAATCACATAATTTTTGACCCGCAGAACTTTTAAAAGTAGTATTTTTTTAAAAATATTTACTTATTTTTATTTTATTAGAATTTAGCCTATTTTCACTTTTAGTCTATTAGTAGAACTTAAAATTCAAAAGTACAAAAATATTTTCAATTTTATCTTTTATCTTTCTATTTAAGTCAATTACTAGTATTCTAATACTATTTTTCTATTTAGTTTTATTTTCATAAATGTGAGTGAATTTTTAGTTTTAACTTATTATATTTTTAATTAGAAGAATTTATTTTTATCTCATTTTAGGAGGTCTAGCCCATAGAATTTGAGCCCAAAAATAATGGAGCCCAATCCTAACAACCCTAATTCTTCTTCTTCACCTTAATACATAGAGTATAAGACTACCAGAACAACACACTGAAAAACCCTAGCCATCTTCATCTTCCTCACCAATACCTCAACACAATAACAAGCACACAACAATGGAGGCCATCTTTCTCAAGAAGACTTAAACAAAAACCCTAACCTAGTCTTCTTCTAAACCTACAACAAGAACCAAAAAGACAAAAAACAACATTGGAAGACAACAACACAAACCCTAGACCTTGAACCTTAAGACAAGAACAACCATGGAGGCTGCCCTATCTTCTTCTTCTTGAACAAAGACTAGCAAAACCCTAGCCTCCATCTTCTTAAAGACAGACAGCCGCCACCCTCCAACTGCCGTCGCCGACCCTCGCTGGAACTCCACCACAAGCCATCGTCTCCAAACGAACCCCTAAATCCCCGTCGCCTCTCCCTATATCCCAGCTGCCAGTCCGTCGAAACCACCACGTCGTCACCCTTCAAACCTGCTGCTCGACCAGCCAACTCCAGCGTCGAACCTTCAACAACCAAGCATCCATAGCCTATCTCTTCATCTCATCGTTAACAACCAAGGAGTCCACCCATGAATCCCGTTCATCAACTCCGCATTGCAAAAGTTTCTGAAGCATCCCTTTCTTCTACTGGACAGTAGTTACGTTGAGTTTGGATGTAGAGTTTTCCGGCGATTTAAATCATTGAACTTAGAGTTTAGATTTTTTTTGGAAAATTACAGAAACAAAATATGTGAAAGAGATTCCATTTCTTCATTTTTGTGATATCGAGTTTGATTTGGTTTTGTTATTTCGGGTTTGATTTTGGAAACTATGGTATTTCCTTAAGGTTTGGAGTTTGTTGTTTTGGTTGACGGTTTGAGTTTCGCTCGCGGTTTCGGATTCGTCTCACTATTGTCTCCTTTGTTCGGATCTTCACTTTGGTATTGCTGTTGGTGTCCGCTCGAAATTCAGTGTAAATTCGATTCAATTTTTCAAGGGAAAATTGCTTCATGCTAAGGTTCATCTCTCTTCCCTTATAATTGTTTCAAGTGAGTTTTGATTAAATCCCATGAATACTTGTTTGCCTTTATTTTTTTGTTTGATCGATATGAATTGGTTGCCATGATAAATTAGTTTGATCTCGTATGCCATGTTGAGTTTAAATGAGATTAATTGTGTTAAACTTGATGGGTTGCGAGGTTAATCACTAGAAACAATCGTGGGTTTCGGGTAGAACATTAAACTATTGGGTTTTAAGTAATCTCCTAACTTTGTTTCTATTTTTATCTATCTGGGGCCGCTAGGAGCATGATTAGGCCGATCTCACTTAGGTAGGCAAACATTAGGATTTTCATTCGTTTGAGGGGAAGGTCGTTCCCGTAGTTAAATTTATTCGGGGAATGCCCCGAGGGATTTGTATATATCTTTATTCGGGGTATGCCCCGAAGTACTTGTAATTGGAGGCCTAAAGTGAAACTCGTAGTATTTTTAGTTTTAGTTTTATTTTCCTTTATTAGGTGGGAACGACCTCGAACCTCTTATGTGTTTGTTCTTCTTTTCTATGTTTGTTTCTCAATTCGAATATTCTAAAAGCCAACTTGTTCATGTACGCAACCGTACTAGTTACGGGACTTGGGGAGTGCCTAACACCTTCTCCCCAATTCAAATGAACATCCTTTCCCGAATCTCTGGTGCGGACTTAGTCTTGAGTCCAAAAGTTTTAAAAGGAAGTAATATTTTAAAAATGATGACCTGACTTTAGTTTTAAAAATACCAAATAAATTTGAAATTTTTTCAAAAATCACTTTAATTATGTTTTGATGTAAATATGGAATAGAAATAGATTATTCACCAAAATGATAATTTTGGGAATAATTATTGGATTTTGTACTGCTAGAAATAGAAATTAAATTGATTTTTAAAATAATTAAAATCAGGGAAAAATATCAAAACTCTTGGGCATGCTTATATATGCATACCAATACTATTTTGAAAGTATTTTGAGTATAATAAATACATAGGAAAAAATTGGATATCAACAATTGCCCTTCTTTTTTCGGGAAGGATGAAAGAGTTGTCGGGTAAAGATGTGACGACCAATTTTGACCGAATGAAACGATTCAAGAATATTGATCAAGCTCTGGTTCCTGATATGCCTACATATCCCTGGTCTTACAAGAATCAATTCATATGTAGTTCAGGATCCATTGACGGAATATGCCGAGGAGATTTTTTAAAAAACAACTGACGTGATGTTCAGGTTGAGAAGGGTGTTCAGAGTCTAATAGGCTGCGGGAACTGGAGCGGGATCGCTCCTGCTGATATGGTCGTTTCTAGCCGCTTTACCCGCAAATGAATAATACCAACGTATAGTGTGCATAAATTTAAACGTGATTCAAGTTCTCATTGGACCATGAATTCTGTCTTCGGACGGTTAGGATGACGTCCTTAGACCATGACGTCCTGGCCATGAAGCGTATGATAAAGGATTCGCAAGATATGAAATGATGTTCTCGGGCTATGGGAATGATGCCTTTGAACTATGATGCCTTGTAATAATGATATGCAAAAGATAAAATGAGGTCCTCAGGCCATGGCATGGCGTTCTCGGGCTAAGAAAATGGTGCCTCTGAATAATGATGCCTTTTGACAATTTGGCGATCTTTCAGCCCATGAAATGTAGAAGGTGGCGATCTTTCAGCCAATGCAAGACGTAAATGAAAGGTGGCACAATTTCAGCCATGCAAAAAAATAAAGTGGCGATATTTCAGCAATGCAAGAAAAATAAAGTGGCGGTATTTAAGCCATGCAAGAAAAATAGTGTGGCGATATTTCAACCATGCAAGAAAAATAAAGCGACAATATTTCAGCCATGCAGGATGGAGACAGAGCTTAGTCTCTGAAGGAAGAATGGTATCCTTATGCAATGCAGAGAAATGCAGATAGAGATGGAGCTTAGTCTCGGAGGGTAGAAAATTAGCCTTATACAATGCAGAGCAATGCACATGGAGACAATGCTTAGTCTCGAAAGGCAGAAAAGTAGCCTTATGCAATGTAGAGAAATGCAGACGGAGTCAATGCTTAGTCTCGAAAGGCAGAAAAGTGGCCATATGCAATGCAGAGAAATGCAGATGGAGACACTTAGTCTCGAAAAACAGAAAAGTAGCCTTATTCAATGCAGAGAAAGGCAGATGAAGGTAGAGTTTAAACTCGGAAGGCAGAAAGGTAGCCTTATGCGATGCAGAGAAATGCAGATGGAGACAATGCTTAGTCTCAGAAGGTAGAAAGGGAGCCTTATGCAATGCGTAGAAATGCAGATGGAGGTAGAGCTTAACCTCGGAAGGCAGAAAGGTCGCCTTATGCAATGCAGTGAAATGTAGATGGAGACAATGCTTAGTCTCGGAAGGTAGAAAGATAGCCTTATGCGATGCGAAAAATAAAAGTGAATAGTAATGAAATCTTGAGCTGATAGATGTTAGCAGATAGTTGATTGCTATATTGTGGCTGCTGGGAATGTCGCATATGGATAGCAATTGAAAATAGGTGATGATTCTGAGTGTTGTATTCCAGAAAAAGTATGAGTGTGTAATCATATCTGATGATTTTATGTCTTAGGTGCCTGCATCCAAAGAAAAATCATGAGTTTTGTAAAAGGAAGGTTAGTTCGTCTTCCTGTGGACTTCGCTTGTCCTGCTCGGCTCTGTTTTGATTGGGGTAGCATCCCTAAACAAAGAAATTTTTATAGTAGTCATGATATTTAGTACAAAATGTAACGTAAATACATCATTGAAAATTATTTTCTTTTAGATGAACCGACGACTACGATGCAGTTCAAGACATTGCAGCCTCTTTCGCTTCGGAGAGGGTCCTCAAAATTCTGCCATAGTTTACTGGGCTAGTGCTTCTGACAGCTGCATGCGATGAATGGCTGTAAATCAACATCGAAATTTTGAGAGTCCTCCTCAAAATTCTGCCCTAGTTTCCAATAGCGGGGGAAATGACAATTTTACTGAATTGTGACCGAACCCATAGGGCTGCCTACGTATCCCCTCTTAAACGGGAATCAGGTAAGGAGTAGTTCAAATCACATCATTAGGAAAGCATAAATGATCACACATAGTATCACTTCACTGCATCTAAATTGATCGGCTTTGGCCAGACTTCTCCGTCCATTTCTACAAGTATAAGGGCTTCTCCGATTACAACCCGATTAACCATATATGAACCTTGCCAGTTGGGAGAGAATTTCCCTTTGGATTTATCTTGATGTGGATATATTTTCTTCAATACCAGCTGCCCCGATGTAAACTGTCTCGGCTTGACTCTTTTGTTGAAGGCTCTGGACATTCCGTTCTGATAAAGTTGACCATGGCAAACTGCATTCATTCTTTTCCCATCTATAAGAGCTAACTGCTCGTAGCGAGTTTTACCCATTCTGCATCATCGAGTTCCACTTCTTGTATGAAATTAAGGAGGGAATTTCTACCTCGGCGGGAATTGTCTCCTTCGTACCATAAACAAGCATATAGGGATTTGCCCCAGTTGACGTGCGAACTGTGGTACGATAACCCAATAAAGCAAATGGTAGCTTTTCGTGCCACTGTTTATGCTTCTTTATCATTTTCCTTAGTATCTTCTTCTTGGCCGCTTCTACAGCTCCATTCTTCTGAGGTCTATAGGCTGTAGAATTCTTGTATTTCATCTTGAATGTTTTACACATTGCTTTCATTAGGTCACTGTTGACATTAGAACTATTATCAGTAATGATTGACTCTGGGATGCCGAAACGGAAAATGATACGGTCGCGAACAAAGTTGGCCACGACTTTCTTATTCACTGCCTTGTATAATGCTGCTTCAACCCATTTGGTGAAATAATCAATTGCCACTAGAATGAACCTGTGCCCATTTGTTGAGGCAGGCTTGATAGGTCCAATGACCTTCATTAAGCAGCAAACGGCAATGGAGAGCTTGTTGCAGTAAGCTCATTTGGAGGCACCTTTATCATGTCTGCATGTACCTGACAAGGATGACACTTTCGGACATACTGGATGCAGTCCGTTTCCATTGTCAACCAAAAATAACCTGCCCGGAGTATGTTATTTGCTAAGACAAAACCATTTATATGTGGATCACTGGTCCCTGCATGAATTTCCTCCAATGGCCTGGATACTTCCATTACTTCAACATACCTTAGTAACCCCAAATTTGGAGTCTTACTATATAGGATTCCTCCGCTATGAAAGAAATTATTCGATAACCTTCGAATTGTGCGCTTCTGAGTAGTATTTGCAAGTGTTGGATATTCTCCCTTTGCCAAATATTTCTTGATATCGTAGAACCACGGGTTTCCTTCTGCTTCTTCCTCGACATGAGCAAAATAAGCTGGTTTGTCATGAATCTTTACCAAAATAAGCTCTATGAAGTTCTTATGTGAATGCGGAATTATAGATTATAAGGTAGCCAATGCATCGACAAACTCATTCTGTATTCTGGGGACATACTGAAACTCCGTATTTGTGAATCTATTTCTCAACTCCTATACGTGATGCAAGCATGAGAGTATCTTGGAGTTCTTGGTTGTCCATTCTTCTCGGACCTGATGTATGAGAAAATGTGAATCCCCGATTACTAGCAACTCCTGAATGTTCATATCAAAGGCCAGCTTGAGCCCTAAGATGCAGGCTTTGTATTCAACCATATTATTAGTGCAATGGAACCTCATCTTGGCAGATATCAGATAATGCTGACCGGTTTTCGGTACTAGGATTGCTCATATGCCAACTCTTTTGAAGTTTGCTGCTCCGTCGAAAAAATTCTCCAACAATCATAGGATTCTGCAATATCCTCTCCTATCAAAGATACCTCTTCGTCAGGAAAATACGTCATTATAGGCTCGTATTCTCCATCTACGAGGTTCTTGGCGAGATTATTTGCCAATGCTTGTCCTTTGATTACAATTTGAGTTATGTAAACAATGTCGAATTTATTTAGTAGGATTTGCCACTTGGCTAGCTTTCCAGTGGGCATGGACTTCTAAAACATATACTTCAGCGGATCTATCCTCGATATAAGATAAGTAGTATAGGCATAGAAATAGTGTCTCAGCTTTTGGGCTACCCAAGTCAGTGCACAATAGATGCGCTCTAATAGAGAGTACCGGGCCTTGTACGGGGTGAACTTCTTACTGAGATAGAAGATGGCCTGCTCCTTTCTCCCCGTTTCTTCATGTTGTCCCAGAACATAACCGAATGCTCTATCCAATACTACAAGGTAGAGCAATAGAGGTCTACCTGGTTCGGGCGGAACAAAAACTGGCAGCGTTGACAGGTATTCCTTGATTCTGTCGAAGGCTTTCTGACAATCATCAGTCAATTTGGTTGTGGCGTCTTTCTTAAACATCTTAAAGATTGGCTTGCAAATGACAGTGGACTGGGCTATGAATCGGGTGATGCAGTTGAGTCTCTCCCCAGGAAAATCATCATGTCCTTCTTGTTCTTCGGTGGTGGAAATTCTTGAATGAATGGATCTAGTTCTATTCCTCAACGACTCACAGTGAACCCAAGTAGTTTTCCGGCGGGAACCCCGAATGCACACTTGGCGGGATTTAGCTTCAGATTGTACCTTCTTAGTCTGTTGAAGAATTTCCTCAGATCTTCCATGTGGTCAGTGGCTCTCTTGGATTTGATGATGACATCGTCTATATATACCTCGATCTTTTTATGTATCATGTCATGGAAAATAGTAGTCATGGCCCTCATGTAGGTGGCCCAATTATTCTTTAACCTAAATGGCATCATGTTGTAACAATACATCCCCCACAACGTAATGAAAGCCGTTTTCTCGGTGTCTTCCTCATCCATCCATATCTGATGATACCCAGCAAAACAATCAACGAATGATTGCAGTTCATGCTTGGCGCAGTTGTCAATTAGAATGTGTATGTTTGGCAAGGGGAAGTCGTCTTTCGGACTGGCTCGGTTGAGATCCCGGTAGTCGACACAGATTCTAACCTTCCCATCCTTCTTCAGCACTGGCACAATATTGGCTAACCATATTGGATACTATACTACCCTGAGAACCTTGGCTTTGACTTGCTTGGTGACTTCTTCCTTGATTTTCAAACTCATGTCGGCTTTGATCTTTCTGAGCTTCTGCTTTACTGACGGACATGTCAGATCGATTGGCAGTTTGTGAGTTACAATAGTTATGCTGAAACCGATCATATCATTATACGACTGATCATTGTCGACTCAATGCTACATTATGGTAGGAAGAGCGGCTCACAATATCGTTTACCCGAATAGAGGTCTGGGATTGAATTTCCACAAAGAGCTAGTAGTGGAGTTATATTTTCTGTCCAGCCTAGAGTTATGTTTGTGCTTCTAATGTCACTTCAAATATTTTTTTGGGTTTTTTAATTATAATTATTATTATAAAACTAAGGATTAAAGCTAAATTATATTAAGAGAATATTGCTAAGTTGTATTCTAATGGGAAGAAACGCACTAGGGTCGTGGCATCACCTAGGTGGCTAATTGACAGGTAGACATTACTAAGGATAGATTGACATATTTGGGACTTATGCTATAACCATGGCACAATTGTACCCACTCTCACACCTCTCGTTAGAGAGAGTGATTTTGCACAATTGACTCCCTCTAGACCAATTGGGTAGGCCAATTAGACGAAGTAACTAGGGTTCAAGTAGGGTGATTATTCTCTCGAGATTTAACCCGTTAATCAGGACTATCATTTCTCATGAATCCATCCCAATTCCTTGTTAGGTCAAACCCACTAAGCTTGAATCAATGTTTGCAGCCACAAATAAACATAAAACAACCCAAATAGCAAACATCCAATATCGATCTAATCCTAGATGGAAACACCTATTAATTACCCACACTAGGGTTGAGCCATAACCCTAGCTAATGGGTTTAGCTACACATAATTAAAGAAGAAACTGAAGAAATAGATGAAGAACCAAACATATTAATTAATTACTAATTGAAAACTACAAGAATCTATTGAGAGTTTAAAGCAAAAGTTCCAAGAATGGATAGAATATTGTTCCCAGGTGCTCATCTACATTTCTCAGAAATAAAACTTAATCTATAAATGGTAAAATATTCTATTAACACTAGGCTCGAAAAACTGGACAAAAATACCTCTTCAGGGTCAGTGCGGGCCGCAAAAACAACCGCGGCCGCACTGCCTCTTGGCTTAAGAATTTTTTTTCTCTGAAATTGAAGGACGTGGACCGCGTGAAAGTGTCGCGTGTCCACAGAGGGCGTCTGGCGTGGACACCGTGGTGACGATTGCGGACCGCGTTGCTTTGACTTGGGCAATTGACAACATCTTTGAATCTTCTTCACACAGACTGCAGAAAAGAGTGAAGCAGCCGCGACGCCTGACTGCGGACCGCGAGAATCCAACCACGGCCGCATAGCCTTCAGTTCAAACTGATCTTGCCTCTGAATCTGCTAGTGCGGCCGCAGTTTCTTTCACGTGATCTGTACTAGGTCCTCTTTTCTTCACTTCAATTAATCTTTGACACTGGAGCAAATTTCACTCATTTTTGAGCCGATCTTTGACATTTCATTACTTAGTCGATAAAACCTACAATCAAGAACAACTTTTGAGCATTTATGGGAAAATTTTGTAGCAATTTATACTCAAAGCATAGGCAAGTAGGGGCATAAATCACGTTAAAATCCTAACTTATCAACTCTTCCAAACTTAAACTTTTGCTTGTCAACAAGTAAACAAAATAAGACCCACTCTTTAAAGGAATGTCAAAGTAATTCCGGCTATCCTAAAACAACCTCAACAAGCTTCAATTGAGACTAACAATTGCCCTCAATGCGAATTCATCATTAACACATTTAAACTTTGAAAACTATGGACCAAGTGTGACACAATAGCATCAAGAGTTGACACATTTCATCAAAGAACTTCTCTCAATTACTTTGGTCATTGTGGAACCCAGACTCACATGTCCTCAACTCTCCCTAAGCGAACCTCACCTTTTAGCGTATTGACACACAAACCGAGGTTGATAGAATTTCACACATATCTCTTAAAAGAATGTCACAAGTCTAGATCTAGGTACCATATGCTTGCCCCTTATGTAAGTATCCACTAATGTAGGCTCCCTTCAACTCAAGATCATATTGGTCTTTTGTGGAGTCATTGTGAAGGCCTTTGGGTAAGGGCAGAACATGTTTTTATTTAAGCGAGTTCAATCTTTTATTAAGCGCTTCTTTCGATTCATTCTGGCACAACTCTCTTGACTCTTTTGAGTATTTCAATTCTTTCAATGGGTTAGAGAGACACACTGTCACTCTTTCTTATGCAATTCAAATTATTTCTCTTTTTCCTACTTTTTTCCACACCGTTTTTTACTTTTGTTTTCCTTGGATCCCTCTTTATTCTTGTTCCCATTGGACTTTCTTTTTGTCCTTTTCTTTTCTTTCTTTTCATTACCTTCCTTTTCATTTTGCTTTTTGTACCTTTTACCACTTTGTTTCCTTTCTTGAATCTCCCCTAATAACTTAGACATTTTCCATTAATTAAGAAGATTTGGGTTCCAAGAAAGGGTATCATTAAGAACATGTACAGGTTTGTAGCATTGGTTCTTGGAAGAAAAAGGTTTAAGGCTCAAAAGGGTTAACCGGGGATCATCTCATTGGTAGGCTATGGAGTTGTTCAACTTAACATTTGCATCAAGGAGAGCCTATAATCACTTCTCAAGTCAAATTGAACCTAGGATTTCACCTAAAAAACATTAAAGGGCAAGTTCTACACCATTGGCTCGGGAATTGGATTCACAATTCGATTTCTCATCGCACACACTCTAGGATTGCTAAAGACATCGAGTCGAGGGACCATAATGACCTTAGTTACGATTTGAGCGCACAATGGTCCAAAAAGACCACATGATGATTGTTTGGTCAACACAAGAGTCTCAAGGCCACGACTTTCACCATCCTAAAAACAACATTATGTCTTTGATCATGGGCTCAAAGGAAAATGTGCTAGGTGCAAGTGTATCTTTGCTTGAGGTGCCCTTAACTATGAACTTTCAAAAATAAAAGAAAAATAAAAAATGGACTCAAACCTTTAAGAAGATTGTCATTCCATCTATCATTAGGAAGATCCACCCGGTTCGCATAATACTCCACCATTGGAAAGAACCGTGGCAATAAGAAAACCAAGGGTTTATTAAAAACTCCAAAAACAAAACAAAAGGCTACGAGCCTACATATAAATCTAAAATTGAAAATTTTTGCGAAAATAGAAAATAGAATGAATATGTACAATAGGGGAGTTGAATATACAAAAGGGGATGACTATATATATCGAAATGTAACTTTATATACAAACCAAAAGAGAGAATAAAAAGTAGAAAGTACGAAAAATAGCTAAATGTAAAGTAATATACAGCCCAAAGTAGAAAATCAACAAAAACGTAAACTAAGAAACTATACATACAGTCATCCAGATAATAAGTAGAGCGAACCCCTACGAATAAAAGCCGGCATTGTCCCCAAGGTCTGGTCCATCTGCATCGGATCATCAGTGGACCCCTGGTCCTCTATATGTGCTGGAACCTCAGACTGGTTCCACGCCTCTTGCTGCTCAGCTGTTGGGACTGGGGCCTGCTCCTGGACCGATTAGATGATATGTGAATCACTAGAGGGGACTTCATGTGGCTCTGCTAGCTTAATAATTGCACCAACTAAACTGGGGAGCTTCCTCTACTTCCTTGGAGGCCTAGGTGCCTGCTCCTGCTGTGGCTGTGGCACTAGTGCTACCGCTGGAGGGGTTGGCTCCCCAAATAACAATTCTAGAGGCATCTGGTCTACCAATAACTTGTCTACATCTATCCTCAACTCTTTCATCGACTCCTTAGAGCCCTTCCTTCCTGATCTTCTTGTGCTCCTTGGCAAACTCCTTCAGAGCCTTGCCATGTGAATCCACCACTTTAGTCAAAGCATCTTGAGTCCTCATAATCTCTGCTGGTTGTCCAGGAGCTTCTTTAGTGTATCCTCAATGGACTGAAGAATCAGAGTTGTGGGAGGTGATGAATTAGCCTCAAAAGTAGTAGACAATATAGACAACTTGGATGTCGTAACTAACATCCAGTTGTTCAAACTAGCTAGTGCCTGGCTCAACTGATGGGCCGTGAAAGGATGATCCCGGGAAGAAGGGACCCCCGAGCTGAAGTACTAGGACCGACGGCAGAGGACAGTCCTGGAGGCAAATCATCATTAGTAGTGGCAGCATGTATGGATTGAAGCTCGTTGGAAGGCTCAATAGAAGACTCTACCACAACTGGCTCCTCAGAATGCCAGTTGGGGCAGAAGTAGGTGGCTTGTACTTCTTATCCTTCGTGTTGTCAGGCCCCTGTATGTTATGCCATGAGAATGGGGCCACTGGTCTTACCTTCACATCGTAGGACTTTTTCTTTACTTTTGAATCCCGGAAGTACATGGTGAGAGTGTTAGGAAACGGGTAGTTCCGGTCACTATCAACCCCCATCGAAGTAATAGCCCGATGCATCACATTTCCCACATTGATAGGGAAACCTGCCATGATAGAATCAATAAAAGCTGCATGGGGAAGTGGGATTGTTTGATCATGGAAAGTGGAGTCAAGTCTGTTTCACACAAATTTCTGCCACCCCCTAGCGTAAAAGTTCAATGTCCTCCGAACAATCTTTACTCCCGCTTATATCCAATCTGGAATAGTACCCGGGTGAGCCAAGTACCTAGCTAACCACAGGTGAACCTCTTTATTCATTTCCCATCTTCATCATTAAACTCCAAGTACTCATTGAAAGCTTTCCCAGAGAACACTACACTTCTGTTCAACACTTTGGTCAAAGTAGAGCCTTTTTTGACGTGGGCCACGTTGTAGTAGAACTCCTTGACCACGTTCTCATTGGCATCTATTATACGATCCCGAAAGTTCTCCTAACCCACCTTGGTATGAAACTATCTATGTACATTTAGGTGTAGGTGTAGCAGGTCACTTGTGATGATACTCCTCTCTAGAATCAATTTTCGTACTGGCCACCAATCCCTAAACTTGTGGAAAGCCACTTGGTTGACAAAGATTTTCCCAAGCTTCAGGTTTCATGCTCGTTAAACACCCCCAACTTAGGGCAAACCACCGTCCGATACCTCATTATCAGTATCAGTCCCATCTTCTGCACTCTTCCCAGATATTGAAGTTGTGGGGGAGGTAGAGTATTCACCGCTGCTTGCTGCTGAGCCATCAGACGACTCGGAAGGTACACTTTGTTTCCTTGATTAAAGTTTAGTCCGGGGAGTGAGTTTAACCTGTTTCCATTTTCCTCCCCAGGAGGAGTCACCTCGGCCGGGTTGTTTGGCACCACTTCCTTTTTTTTACCATTATCTACAAGCAAACTTATCTATCATTGTTAGTTTAAGCATAGGCAGTGAATCCGGTGAATGAATTAAAGTTTCAGATAGCAGAACAATTTGTTGCAGACATTGCTACAGAACCAGGTACCACGGCCGACACCATCAGGAGTGCGGCCGAGTTAGGGGCATCGTGGATCGTGCTAAGGTGACTGTGGGTCGCACTGAATAAGGGCCTAGAAAACACTTCTCTGAATCTCCAACCGCGGTTCGCACCAAAAGGGATCGCGGCTGCAGTGGGCCAGCGCGAGCTGCACAATGTGCAACACGGCCACGCTGGAAGCAAGTTCTTTTTCAGTCATTTTGGGCACCGCAGTCCGTGCAAAAGTGTAACGCAGACCACGTCAGGACCCCGCAGACTGCGCTAGGGTGACCCCGGGGCGCGCCGAGTCAAATTTATGAGAGCTAAGTTTGGGTTTTATATTTTTCCATTTTTGTCAAAATTTTAACACCTACTTGTCCCCACTCACTTACCCAATTCTTAATCACTTTTAACACACAAAAACTAATATGAAATCTAACCTAAACAAACAATTCAAAGAAAAAGAAAAAAAGAAGAAGTATTAAACTATTGGCAAGCAAATAAAATGAAAAATATGTAATTAATTAATCACAAATGGATGAAATGTTACTAGGTTTATGAAGAATGTATGTAATTAATCCAAGAAAGCAAGAAAAACGGTCTCGGAAAAAGCATGAACACTAGTATATGTGCTCTGAGTTTTCAAAGTTCGAAAAAGGGTTCACTCAAACCCTTGGTCTCTTTTTATAGACAATCCCGTGGGACCCGTACTCACCTACTAGCGCAGCCGCACAAAAGCGACCGCGGACCGCGTTGGATTTTTACACATGGATTTTCAGCAGGCAGCCTCCACGGACCGCACGAAATTGGAACGCGGCCGCGGAGGTTCACTGCTGACCGCACTAACAGGACGGCGATCACGTTGGAAATCTTCAGAGAGTATCATTTTCAGTTTATGCCAGTGCGGATGACACAAAGTGCACCGCGGTCACACTGGCAAACTTCAGAGACTGTGCAATTTTTGCACTTTGTTTTGCACTGCATCAACAAAAGTCCTGCAACGTCTCACAAACAATTAGCTCAAAAATCCTAAGCTACTGAGAAAATCTTAGAGAAAGACAAAGACATGGGTTTCCTCTCAAGAAGCACCTGATTTAACGTCGCGGCACGACTCATGTTACCATTACATCACTTCAAATGAATGAGTTCCACCACGTGGCCATCATCAAAATTCCCCAAATAATGCTTGACTTGATACCCATTGACTCGGAAAACTTCACTATTTTTGTTCTTAAGATCAATAGCACCAAACAGGGTCACACCAACAACTTTAAATGGCCCAATCTACTTGGATTTGAACTTTCTCGGAAATAGCCTCAACTGGGAGTTGGAAAGAAGAACCATATCACAAATGTTGAATTCCTTTCCCCGAGCATATTTGTCGTGAAGATACTTTATCTTGTCCATATACAGGGACAAACTGGAGTAGGAATTTAATATAAACTCATCAAGCTCATTGAGTTGCTCAACCCGGAGATTCTCTGAAACATCCCATTCCAAGTTCGACTTCCTCAAGGCCAATATAGCCTTGTGCTCCAGTTCCACCCGAAGATAGAAAGCTTTCCCAAACACCAACCGCCACGGAGACATACCAATTGGGGTATTGAAAGCCGTATGATAGGCCTAAAGAGCATCATCCAATTTTTTCGACCCAATCGGTCCTATTAGTATTGGCAGTTTTAAATAAAATACACCTAATTTCTCGGTTGGAAACTTCCACTTGGCTACTTGAGGATAATGGGGGTGGTCACTTTGTGATTTACTCCATACTTGGCAAGCAACGAATCAAAGGCTCGATTGCAAAAGATATATATATATATCGAACCTCCATCACTAATGATAGCACCGGGAGTGCCAACCCTTGTGAAGATACTCTTTTTAAGAAATGGCACCACACTTCAGGATTGATTGTTGGGCAAAGCCACGACTTCAACCCACTTCGAGACATAATCCACCGCCACTAAAATGTAGGTGTTCCCACAAGAGCTCACGAAATGACCCATGAAGTCGATACCCCAAACATAAAAAATATCCACCTCTAGAATTGTATTGAGAGGCATCTCATCCCTTTTAGAAATCCCACTGATTTTTTGACATTCATCGCATCTCTTGACAAAATCACCGGAGTCTTTAAATAATGTAGGCCAATAGAGTCCACAACTAAGAACCATAGAAGCCTTCCTCACCCCGCCATGATGGCCACCATAGGGAGAGGAATGACAAGCCTCCAAAATACTCACTTGTTCTTCTTCCGGGACACATCGACGAATCACACCATCGATGAAAATCTTGAACAAATATGGCTCGTCCCAATAAAACTCCAAGCTATCCAGCTTGAGCTTCTTCCTTTGGTTAGAAGAGATCTCATACAGGATTATACCAGTCACAAGATAATTGGAGACGTTGGCAAACCACGGCATATCATGCATTGACACTGCAAGGAGTTGTCATCCAGAAATGCATCATTGATCTCAAGGCCTTCACAAGGCCTCCCCTCCTCCTCCAAACGGGACAAGTGGTCCGCCACTTGATTTTCACTCCCTTTTCGGTCCATAATTTCTAGATCAAACTCTTGAAGAAGTAACACCCATCTCAACAATCTCTCCTTGGAGTCTTTCTTGGTCATCAAATACCTAAGGGCGGCATGATCGGTATGAATAATCACTTTGGCCCCCATAAGGTATGGTCGGACTTTTCCATAGTAAAAACAATAGCGAATAATTCCTTCTCGGTGACTGTGTACTTCCTTTGAGCCTCATTCATGGTTTTTCTTGAGTAGTACACCATATGGAACATCTTGCTGATCGTTTGGCCCGAAACCGCCCCCACTGCAACGTCACTAGAATCACACTTGAGCTCGAAAGGCAAGCTCCAATTTGATGCCCTAATGGTAGGGGTAGTTGTCAACTTGTGTTTGAGAAACTCGAAAGCCTCCATGCATTTCTCATAAAAAAAAACTTGGCATCTTTCTCTAGCAACTTGCACAATGGGTTAACTACCTTAGAAAAATCTTTGATAAACCTTCGGTAGAAACCCGCATGCCCAAGAAAACTCTTCACCCCTTTGACAGAAGTAGGGGAGGAAGCCTTGAAATAACCTCGATCTTGGCCATATCAACATCAATTCCTCGCGTCGAAATCTTGTTACCCAACATAATACCCTATTCTACCATGAAATGTCACTTTCCCAATTAAGAACTAGGTTCGTGTCTTCACATCGGCCAACACTCTGTCCAAATTTCCAAAGAATTCTTCAAAAGAATCCCCAACCATGCAAAAATAATCATGAAGACCTCTAATATATCTTCTACAAAGTCGGTGGAAATAGCCATCATACAATGTTGGAAAGTCGCCGGAGCATTACACAATCCAAACGGCATTTTAGAAAAAGCGAATGTACCATAAGGACATGTAAATGTGGTCTTCTCTTGGTCCTCCGGGGCAATGTGAATTCGATTTTACCCCGAGTAACCATCCAAAAGGCAATAGAAAGCCCGGCCCGCAAGACGATCAAGCATTTGGTCAAGGAACGACAAAGGGAAATGATCTTTCCTAGTCACCTTGTTAAGCTTTCGGTTATCCATACAAACTCTCCAACCCGTCACTGTTCGAGTAGGAATAAGCTCATTATTGTCATTGGTCACCACAGTGATCCCCCCCTTCTTCGGTACATATTTCACTAGAGAAGTTGAAGAACTGTCAGAAAGAGGATAAACCACATCGGCGTCAAGACACTTGACAAATTCTTTCTTTACCACTTCTTGCATAGCCTAATTTAGTCTTCTTTGATGCTCAAGTGAAGGCCTCACATCCTCCTCCAATAAGATTTTGTTCATGCAAAATGCGGGGCTTATGCCCCAATTGGCTAATTTCCATCCGATCGCCATCTTGCGCTTTTGAAAATCTCCAAAGTGGCATCGACCTGCACGTTTGTTAAGCAAGATGAAATAATAATAGGCAATATACAATTAGAGCCCAACACTTTATACCTGAGGTGAGGAGGAAGTGGCTTCAACTCCAACACTGGTGGCTCCTCAATAGATTGCTTAGTTGGTGGAGTTTTGTGATTCTCAAGGTCCAAACACAACATCCTAGGCTCATATGAATATGAACCCGTAGCATGAAATGCATTTACGCATTCCACTCTCCCCACATCATCATTAACACCCATATTCAAAAGCACTACCTCAAGTGGATCTTCAACATTAATCATCGCACTTGTGTCATCCACTATCACCATCGTGACAATGTCCACAAATGAGCACACCTCGGTGCTATTCGGTTGCTTCATGGAGTTGCAAACATGGAACACTACCTTCTCATACCCAACACGGAAAGTCAACTCACCCACCTCAACATCAACAAAAGCCTTCCCCGTTGAAAAGAAATGTCTCCCAAGAATAATCGGGAATCAAAGTCCACTTCACAATCCAATATAACAAAGTCGGCCGGCAAGATGAATTTATCAACACGGACAAGGACGTCATCAATTGTACACAAAGGACACTTCATTGACTGATCCACTATTTTAAGTGGCATTGAAGTTGGGTGAGGTTGTCCAATTCCCAAGGTCTTGAAGACCGAATATGGCATTAAGTTTATGCTCGCCCCCAAGTCACAAAGGGCTTTGGAAAAGTTAGCACTTCCAATGGTACATGGGATAGTAAATTCTCCAGGGTCCTCAAGTTTTGGAGCCATAGAATGTACGATTGCGCTCACTTGATGAGTCATCTTAATTTTCTCACACTCCATTGACCTTTTTTTCGCAACCAAATCCTTCATGAACTTTGCGTACCCCGACATTTGCTCAAGTGCCTCCACCAAAGGCACATTGATAGTAAGACTATTCATCATCTCAATAAATTTCTTAAATTGATTGTCACCTTTTTGCTTGGACAACCGTTCAGGATAATGCGGAGGTGGCCTAGGCAAAGGTGCCTTGGCTTTGGGCACCACCAACTCAGGCATATCAATCATGTGTTCCCTAGACGGCTTCACGACATCTTGTGTCTCCACCTCAACCTCATCAATATCAATCCGCACATCATTGTTCATATTGGACTCAACTACATCCTCAACTACCAAAGGTATATCATCATCTCACAACTCATAATCATCAACCATAACTCGACTTTCTCTTGAGGCATGCATATCACCATCTCTCCCACTTCGCATTGTAACCACCATCATATGATTATTGTTTTCATCCTTAGGGTTTACTACCGTATCACTTGGTAGAGCACCCTTTGGGAGAGTGTTTAGAGATTGAGAGATTTGGCCAAGTTGCACCTTGAAGTTACAGATAGAGGTGTTGCGGGAAGCCAATTGAGCATCGGAGTCTTGGTTCTTTTTCATCATTTTCTCGAACATAACTTCAATTTGACCCATGTCATTACCGAAGAACTAGAACCTTGAGATTGAAATGGCGGTGGGTTGTTCGGTTGTTGATACATCGGGAGCATTTGAAAGGCTTGCCCCCTATTGCCTTGGCCACTATTGTTATTCCACCCACCATGACCATTGTTGTATTTCCAATTGTTGTTGTTTTTGTTTCCGTTACTATTCTTTTGATTACCCAAATTGTTGTTTCCATAATTTCCACCTTGGTTGTTGTTATTGTTCCAATTACCACCTTGTTGGTTGCCCCAAGTTCTTTGAGGTCGCCATTATTGGTTCTAAGAGATGCGTCGGTTGCCTTAATAGTTATTGACATATTAAACCTCCCCGCTTTGATCATCATAGAACTCATTCAAAAAACCACTACCATCATCATAGTTATCACAATTTCTTTAAGGTAGTTGCCCTATTTGCCTTCTCTTTAGCATTCACTCCTTCCAATGCATTGACTTGGCGCGAACTTTGGACTTGTTGCAATTGCACCTTCGCCAATTGATTCATTGTTGTTGTAAGTTCGGCTATAGCTTGGTCGTGGTCATGCAACTCCTTATGCAAATGGATGATCGTGGGGTCACCTTGAGGAACATTTTCTCGGCTTTGCCACACTGAAGAAGTGTCAGCCATTTCATCCAAAACATCACAAGCTTCATTGTAGGGAAGCTTCATATAATTTCCTCTAGCCAATTGATTCACAATACATTGGTTCGTGGTGTTGATTCCTCTATAGAACGTTTGTTGAATCATCACGTCTGTCATATAATTATTTGGTCACTCTTTCATCATAGTTCTAAATATCTCCCATATTTCGTGCAAGGGTTCTGTTGGCTCTTGTTTGAAAGTGAAAATTTCATCACGAAGCGCCGCCATGTGACTTGGAGAAAAGAACTTGAAAATGAATTTGTTCGCCAATTCATCCGACGTTGTTATGGAATGATTGGGGAGCCTTTCTAACCAATCCAATGCTTTACCCCTAAGAGAGAATAGGAAAAGCCTCAATCTCAATGCATTCTCACAGATTTGTCTGCTTGCTACCCCAACATGTATATACAAACCCCTTCAAGTTCTTGTAGGCATTTTGATTGGAGGCTTCCATAAAATATCCTCTTTGCGCTAGCTAGGTCAACATAGCATTTATGATTTGAATTTCCATGCCCGGATTCGGGGAGGAACAATGGCACTCTCGCACCTTTGATCTGGGAGAACTCTTGGGGCCACTCTTGGTTGAGGCGGAGGAGGGTCTGGAATGTTCTTATTTGGATTAGCATTTGCATTGGTATTTCAACCTCTCATTTGAGTTTGAGGTAAGATATCTTCTTGTTCAAGATCCTCAAACTCCTCCCCCGCGACCACATTGTCAAGAGGGTTATTTGCATTTAAAGCCATATGTACCTGAGTGATTGACACAAATAAAATTAGTAAAAAGAAGGAAAGAGAAGTAAAACAGAAAACTAACTAAACAGATAGTCAACACCGTAAGCTCCCCGGCAACGACGCCAAAAAATTGACCGATGCCAACTCGACGCTACACTATGGTAGGAAGAGTGGGTCACAATATCTTTTACCCGAATAGAGATCTGGGACCGAATTTCCATAGGGAGCTAGTAGTGGAGTTTTATTTTTTGTCTATCCTAGAGTTGTGTTTGTGCTTCTAATGTCACTTCAAATATTTTTGGGTTTTTGTATTATAACTACTATTACAAAACTAAGGATTAAAACAAAATTATGCTAAGAAAATATTGCTAAGTTGTATTCTAATGGGAAGAAAGGCACGAGGGTTGTGGCATCACCTAGGTGGCTAATTGATGGGTAGATGTTACTAAGGATGGATTGACATATTTAGGGCTTATGCTATAACCGTTGTACAACTGTACCCACCCTCACTCCTCTTAGTGGAGAGAGTGATTTTTCTCAATTGAGTCTTTCGAGCCCAATTAAGTAGGCCAATTAGACAAGCAACTAGGGTTCAAGTAGGGTGATTACTCTCTCAAGATTTAACCCGTTAATTGGGACTACATTTTTCAGGAGTCCATCCCAATTCCTTGTTGGGTCGATTTTGGTATCATAGACTCTCTTTCTCAAGAAGAGTCAAACCCTTTCTTGAATCAATGTTTGCAACCACCAATTCTTAAATAAAAACATCAAATAAACCCAAATAGCAAACACCCAATATCAATCTAACCCTAGATGGAAACACCCATCAATTACCTACACTAGGGTTGGGCCACAACCCTAGCTAATGGATTTAGCTACACATAATTAATGAAGAAATAGATGAAGAACTAAATATATTAATTAATTACTAATTAAAAACTACAAGAATCTATTGAGAGTTTAATGCTAAAGTGCCAAGAATGGCTACAATATTGTTCATAGGTTCTCAACTGCGTTTCTCAAAAATAAAACTTAACCTAAAAATAGTAAAATATTCTATTTATACTAGGCTAGAAAAATTGTACAAAAATACCCCTTCGGGGCCAGTGTGGGCCGCACAAAAGCAACCGCAGCCGCACTGCCTCTTGGACTTCATAATTTTGGTTCTCTGAACTTGAAGGACGCGGACCGCGTGAAAGTGCAGCGTGGCCGCAGAGGGGGTCTGATGCGGACCGCATGGTGATGATTGTGGACCATGTTGCTTTGACTTGGGCAATTGAGAACCTCTCTGAATCTCCTTCACGCGGACCGCACAAAGAGTGAAGCGGCTGCGAAGCCTGACTGGGGACCGTGAGAATACAACCACAGCCGCATAACCTTCAGTTCAAACTGACAATACCTCTGAATCTCCTAGTGCGGCTGCAGTTGCTTTCGCGCGGTCCGCACTTGGCCCTCTTTTCTTCACTTTACTTAATCTTTGACACTTGTGAAAGTTTTACTCCTTTTTGAGTGTGACGATCCGGCCCATTATCACGTGAGTTACCTCCCATTTCCAACATATTATGCCTTATTATGATTCAATATCAGTAATTGAGTTAGTTGGATAGAATTGGATTGGTTTTAGATGGAAATGAGACACTTAGTCTCTTAAAAAGGGAAGCTTGTTTTGGAAAAGTCAAATGGAAGTTGGCTATTTAGATAGAGGGATCGGATGTGAATTCTTATGGATCATTTATCTTCGGGGGATGATTTATGACTTAGGCGTACAATTGGAATTGAATTTGGAGATCCGATGTTGAATAAGGCTTGAATTGGCTAAGTTTCAATTTTAGCGAATTCCGGTTGATAGGTGAGATTTTGATCCGAGGGTCGGAATGTAATTCTAAGAGTTGCAATAGCTCCATTAGGTTATTTTAGATATGCGTGAAAAATTCAGGTCATTCGGAGGTGTTTAGGTCGGGTTTTTGATCAAATGCCAGTTTTGAAAGTTTTAATTTGACTTACGCTTGAACTGTGGTAATTTGATGATTCTTGTGTTGTTGGATGTGTTTTTATGATTGGAACATGTTTGTGTGATTTTTTTGGATGGGTTAGCTCTTTTGTTTGAGGTCTCAGGGCGGTTTCGGGTGGTTAAACGGAAGGTTTTTGACTTTTGGGAGTTGCAGAAATGCAAATGTTACAGAGGAATTCCTCTATGCGATCGCATACGATGAATTGCAATCGCATAGAAGGCTGGGAGAGGAGTCCTGTTTTGTACTATGCGGTCATATTAAGAGCATGCGATCGCATAGGTCTAGGAACCTTGAGTAGTGCAAACACATATGGTTTTTTTTTGGAAGATGAACTTTGTTCTATACGATCGCAATGGAAGTGATGCAATCGCATAGGGTCAAAAATGCCTGGGCAGAATGGTTTTAAGTGTTATTTCATCCGTGAGCCATATCATATTTCCTCTATTTTTACTCCGCCTCACGAGCTTTTTGGTAGGTTTGAAGAGGGTTTCAACGAGTATTGATTGGAGGTAAGTCTCTTGACTTAGAAACATCATTTGATTGAATAATCAACACCTAAATTCATGGAATTTGGGTAAAAAGGGAAGAAGTAGGGATTATGTTTTCTTAATTAGAAATTGGATTTTTAGGGAGCATTTGAACTCCTATTTTGATAAAATTCATATGTACGGACTCGTGACGAGACGAGGAATCTGGTGATATAAATTTCAGATTTTTTGAGAAGCGGGTCCAGGGCTCGAGTTTTGCCAACTTTGTGATTTTTAGTATTTTTCGAGTAATTTCGATTGGGTTATGTTTATTTAACATATAGTAATGTATTCGCTGTGGTTTTAACTAGATTCGATGCGCGAGGAGGTCGATTCAAGAGGAAAGGGCATTGAGGACTAGTCTACGGCCAGCTTGAGGTGAGTAATAGATGTAGATGATGACCTGAGGGTTTGAAACCCCGATATCTCACATTGTGACGCTGTATTGAGGCGAGACACATACTCTACGGTGAGTGCGGGGTCGTTTGTGGACGGGATTATGGCTTAGTCCGTCTGAGTGATGTCTATTCTGTGTTATTGACTAGAAAGTTTCTAGTAAACATCCTACTTGGATTGTTATGAGCATGTCGAGCTGTGTGCCAACTATTTGGACCCCTTAGGGATTATTATCACCGTTGCCATAATATTGAGCATGTTTTCATGATATCAGTCATGAGTTAAATACATTCTAGAAATGATTAGTAATCTTCTAAGCTTTTAATCACTTAAACTATAATATCTGTTAAATAGAACCGAAAATGGTAAACTTGATTGTGCCCGTGTGGCTTGCATGCATATATAATTGGACTGATTGTGGACTGTGTTGCACACCGCAGCGAATGCTATGTTAATGTTGAACTTGGGCTGTAGGAGCCCCTCCAGAGTCTGAACCCCCACAGTGAGCGCGAGTATCCAATGAATCGGGATGTACGCCGCAGCGGTCATGTGCATTGAATTGCATTCATACATTTATATCTATTTGTCTATCTGTCATTGATTTACGATTGTTTCATCGTTAAATGTGCTAAGTGGTTAGTTTAAGCTTTGCATTGTGGTATTTCGGGATTTCTTACTTTTAGTCATTATACATGTCTATTACCACTGAGTTGGAAGTACCCACTTTACTCCCTGCACCAAGTGTGCAGATTCAGGTGTTCCGGAAACTTAGTTGAGCAGTCGTTGTCTTCCAGAGTTTTATCAGAATTGTCGAGGTAGCTGCTTGACGTTCGCATGACGCAACTTCTCCCCTTTATTCGGTTTTGTTGCCGCATTCTAGACTTATGTATTTTCGAATATTGTACTCAGTTGTTTAGAGGCTCTGGACTCGTGACCCCAGATTATGTTGGGAGTGTTTGTCGGATATTTCGGTCTGTTCCATATTATTTTGATTATAAACATCGGCTTAATAGTTTTAATGGTTAAATTCCCTTGAGTTGTCGGTAACGAGTTATCAGGTTGGGTTCGTGAGTGATAATTGGTCAGGCTTTCCTAGCTAAATGGTTGGGCGCCATCACGACCGGATTTGGGTCGTGACATTGAGCCAATCTTTGACATTTCGTCATTTTGTTGATCCAACCTGCAATCAAGCACAACTTTGTGAGAATTTTTGGGACTATTTTACAGCAATTTGTACTCAAAGCATAGGCAAGTAGGGGCATAAAACATGTTAAAATCCTAAGTTATCAATGACCATGCAAATATGTCCTCATATTCCCTTAGAAATTCCATGTACTCTTTCTTTTCTAATAGTGACAGATGAACACTGATGCGTGTTTCTTTGACATTCTCTTTATCTCCCAAGTTGATAATCTCAGTCTCATCCAAATTAGACTTGGGCCTATTCTCAAAATCCTCAGCCTCTTTAACAACCTCTTCTGGTATATCATCCTCTTCTGAGTCTATATTCATTTCTTGTGTTGTCTCGTTGTAAGTCATCATTTCTTGTGTTGTCTCGTTGTAAGTCACAATCGTTGGTTCATCAAGATAAGTAATAGTAATTGTTACACCTCATTTTTATCTACACCTCGTAAGGGTATAAAAGAGTTTTTCAAATTAAAGTACAATCAAACGGGATTTGTTATTAAAGATTCGAAGTCGCTACTTGGGAGATTTATGGTATCCCATGTCACCGGTTGAATCCAAAATGAAGGAAAATATTGACTCTGTTTAATAGTACGCAAACTAGAAACCCGAGTGAGGAATTGTGCTAATCAGGGTGAAGGCGTTAGTCATTCCCAGGTTCTGTGATTCTAGCACGGTCACTCAACTGGCATATCTGGCTTAATTATCTAATTTTATACAAATATGAACAATTGTGCGAATTTTAACTTTTAACCGCTTTTATTATTATTTTTAAAGCGAATTGCAATGTTGTTAAAACACATCTCAAACCACATCACATAAATACACCCGCGGTCTTTGACATATTTCAACTTCGTTGGGATTTGAATTAGGGTCACATAAATGCGCATTCGAATTTAAGAAGGTAGATTATGAAAGTAACCACCTAAAGCAACTACGCGTTTGCACTTTGCAACGGCCATGGAATTTGCTAAGTAGCACGCCTCAAATTCGACGGTTGAGTTAAAGCTAATTAAAACGAGGGCCATATAATTGAAATTTGTTCGGCATGGCGCGCCTCGAATTATTTCAAAAGATTTGCATTCAACTAAAACGATCTATGGATGTTCATATTTAAAGGATTTAAATGGAACACTTTGTACCTACTGTGCAGCAGCAAATATTTAATCCCAGCACCTCAAAAGTTAATCCTACAGATGATCGACCAACAACAGCAACATCAAAATCTGGGCAGTTCCAAGCGGTGACAACCAACACTTTTGTAACATATCAAGGCAAGATATTCTAGTGGATACTGTAATCCAATATGCAGGAAATCTAATACTAGTATGCTGCAGGAGCAAGCTATTCAAAACAACTCAAATGGAGATCGACAAGCAGCAGAACATATCAAACTGAGGCAGCAACTAATGGTCGTTACAACTTCAGCTATTAAAGTTGTGAGAACTTCAATTCCTTTTGAGAACCAAGAAAATCGCCAAATTCCCAACTGAAACCTTTTCCTTAGTCACCCTTTGTCCCACTTTAACAAAATCCTCAACTCAACTCACCATTAATCTAATAGCCATGTTGATTTGTTAAGAAACTTGACATCAATAAGCATTTAATATTCTAATGCAAAACAGAAACATCACACACAAATTGTGAATGCCATAACAGATGCATCAAGGATGATGACTAGAGAACATGAACAAAATTTATTTTGGATGAAGCTAAATGCTATCCAGCATGCATACTAGTTTAAGATGTTCAAATAACCCAATACAATAGACTAATGCAACCAAATGCTAAGATATGTAGCCGTGAACTAGATGATTCATATTTAAAAAACGCTTCCAGTTCCCTACTTGCCAATGCAAGCAATTAGTTTCAGTATGTTATGTACACATGGGACAGGAGAATGGATTGCAATAGTCCCAAAGGTAACTTGAAATCTGGAGGGAACAAATGACACATAGCTGCTACAGAAATTGAAATATGGCAGAACCAGTGAAGGACAATTCTCAATTCAGGGAAATTAACTTAGCCCAAACATTTTAGAACAATAGCTTGAATTTGAGTCGCTACTGCTGCCATCGAGTAAAACGCATTCAATAACAGTCCCCAACCTCCACAATCTCAAAGGAGAACGAAAACAGAATGCCAAGATCTAGAGAGAAAAGCAACAAGTTACTGGAAACATGAGTGTATAAATAGCTTATTCAACTTACTGAAATTCAGGTATTCAGACATCCACAGATTCTTAGCATTAAGGCATGAATGAAAGCTATACATAACTCGACTGATTCGCAGCTAGTACACGAGTAGGCATGAAATTTTAGAAAATACACGAGTTGTTCAAATGCCAGTTCATACACTTTCTAATATAGGGAGAAAAGATTCAAACAACGGAACAATGACCAGCTCGAACTCGATTTTCATGCTTGGGATCACTGAATTCAACACTGGACAACCAAGGCATCACATGAAACCAATTCTGCCCGAACAAAGCAGAATGGGGCAAGATTGTCATTAAAATACACAAAAATCTCAATACGACCTCAAACATTCAAACCATGTTAATATCAAACTAGCCAACTGAACTCCAATTCTTAACCTGACGAATAAACATCAAAACTAACTAGGAATCGACATCAAAATTAAAGAGAGCATAAGAAGATGAACTTGAAATCTAATCTTTCTTTTGATAATAGAATCGAAGGCGATTACGCCGTTTGAACACCAAAATTCCCACGAGAACACAATGGCAAATAAAAACTCAAAGAACAACAAACCAGTAGCAGTCGAGTAGAAATAAGAGCTTCGAACAGTGACGAACTCAGCAATTCTCAAACGAGCTCCATTTTAAACGAACTCCAGCCAAGAAAGAAGATACGAAATAATTTTTTGATTTTTCCTTTTTCTGAACAGTAGTCGAAGATGAAAATCAGACTTAAAGAACAATGAGCATTTTTATTGAATATGTATTTTTCTCTGGTTCCCAAAAACCTAAAACAAGACTAGAAAACAAAGAAGAAGAAGAATCCCTCTCTTTGTACTCACAACCCTCTTTACTAAAATCTCTCCCCCAAAATTGAAAAAAAATCCTCCTCCCCTTTTAATCAATTTAGAGCACCCCCTTTATATCCAAACCTAGAAGGTTCCACCAGAATTCAAAAATATTCCCCTCTAGAACAAATTCGGACAGATGAAGAGAGGGGATTGATTCAAAATCAATCCACGGTCCCCATTTTTCCAAATTCATTCTCAAAGGCACATGGGAGACGAAAATCTGTCAGTGACCGTTAGAATATTCGGTGACGAGGAGAGATGTAGAGTGCATGTGGTGAATTCAAATTCACTCGCCTGAATTTTGGCGAGTTCTTTAGCTCTGAAGGGGAGAAGAGATTGAACAGTAATGCGTTGAGTTAGGGATTTGGTTTTGGATTGGTGTATGGATTCGTCAGTGTATTTTATGGAGATGGGCTGTGTTTAGGGGCTATTTGGGCTGGAAATAGTTTGGGCTTGGGAGATTAGAAATTAAAAGGCCCAAACTTTCAGCTTTCTACTTTTAATTCAATTCTTTTTTTCAGTTTTTCCCAAAATCCTTCTTTCTTCTTTTTTTTTTTGAAAATTAAATTAACATCTAAATTAATTCCTAAAACCTAATTAACCTCTCAAAAATATTAATTAAGCTCAAATAGTAATTGCCATAATACTAATCGAAAGAAAACTACCAAAAATCAAAAATTAAAACCAAAAGTGCAAGTTAACTGTTTTTGTGATTTTCCTTTTTATAAAATAAATCAACTAATTAATTAATCCTAAAATATTAAATTAAATACTAAATGCAAATATTTATATATTGTTTTGTATTTTTCATTAATTAAAATGCGTAGACAAATGCAAACAACTAACAGAAAATGTCACCGTAATTCATAAAATTGCTAAAACTGCAAGAAACTATTTTGGTTTGAATCTATCGGAGTAATTCATATAGGGCAAAAATTATGTGCTCACATTAATTCCCGAAGCTTTCCGAGCCCTGGTAATTGTTGAGGCGTGCTCCTCGCCTTACAGCTTGTATGGAAGGGTCTTCCTCTCCTTCCTCTCAAAAACGACACAACAGTCCATATTGTCCTCTTCCAAAAACAAATTCCTCATTGCCGCCAACGCTTCCTCTTCTTTTGACCCATTTATGACATTCGCTGGCTGGAAAGTCTACTCCAGGCGAGGTATCAGATGCTCTAGTGGGTAGTAGGGACTACGCCATGGTGGCGACCTGTAGTTGAACTCCTCCCAAGTGTATTCATATCCCAAACCAAAAATGGTACCATGTTTCTTCAGCTTGATAGGTTTGGCGATTCCCTGGAGGTTTTTGCCGAGTCCTTTGCCAGGTTCGTATCCACACCAATTCAGTATACTTTCAATCTTGTTATCCCACCATTTATACTTATCCATGTCGTTTTATCGCTCAATGTGGTGGTAGGTTTCTCCGCCTATTTTCTTTCTTTCTCCGATTGCAGAGATGGTCTGGCGACTATATATGGGATTGCTACAGTCGCCATGAATAATCACCTCTTGGTAATTCCACTCAAACTTTACTGCCTGGTGTAGGTTTGATGCTACAGCTCCAGCAGCGTGAATCCAGGGCTTTACCAATAGCAAGTTGTAAGATGCTCGGACGTCTATCACTTGAAAATCAATGTCGAACCAAGTCGGTCCCATTTGCAGACACAAACTGATTTCCCTAATATATGACCTTGGGGATCCATCGAAAGCTTTGACATTGATGGCGCCATACTTGATCTCATGCAGACTCTTTCTTTATGTTCTAATCAATGTTTTAAGAGTTACCGTGGACAAATATTTAGGCTGAACCCTCCGTCAACCAGAATTCTAGTGACGAAATAATCCTTGCATTGCACAGTGATATGCAATGCCTTGTTGTGGCTCAGTCCTTCTGGTGGCAACTCATCTTCGTGGAAAGTGATTTTATGACTCTCCAATACTTGCCCTACCATGTTTGCTATTTCTCCTCCAGTTATGTTGTTGGGCCCATATGTCTCGCTCAACACCTTTAATAAGGCATTCTTATGTGCATCAAAGCTAAGATGGAGATCTGGGCTGGCGTCTTGTTCAGCTGATCGATAACTGAGTACTCTTTGACTTATGTCTTTCTTCAGAGGTCGTCAGGCCTAGTTTCAGTGATGGTTGGTCATCCAGAGGCTTGCTTACTAGACTCAGCTAGATGTTATGGAGTATAAACCTTACCGATTCTAGTCATACCATGTGCTGCAATTGCTTCCCCAGTTTTGGTTTTCCCTTTCCTTCTTGCCTCAGCCATGTAATCCCAAGGAATGTCTTTCATATGGAATGGTGTTATGGTTACTATAGCTATAGGAATGGGTACCTTTACTTTGGATGGTAACACAACCACTTCCAATGGTATAGGTGCCTTTGGGGATCCAAACTCGACCTCAATTGGTCCTGGCGCCTTTGCTACAGAAGGTGCTTTGAACTCAACTGGTATGGACACATTCACTTCAGTGTCTCCTAAAGGTTGGATCTGAAAGACAATCGAATTAAGTTTGACCGATGGTTTCTTTAGCTCGTCACTTTTAGCAATCAATCTAATCGATCCTTTGGGTTCTCAATCATCTTCTATCTCTATCATGCGAATGCCTCCACCCTTGTTGTCAGGCAGGGGGTTGTTGTGGACGTTCAGAGCAGGCTCCTTAGCCACAATAATCTTGTTGTCGATCAAAGCATGGATCTTACCCTTCAATGAGCGGCACTCACCAATGGTATGCCCCTTCATGCCAGAATGGTATGCATAGGTTTTGTTTGGATTGACCCATAGGGAGGGGTTTTCGGGGTTTATGCAGGGATGGGGTGACACAACAAGAAACTTTGAGCCTTTCATAATGCTGGTCGATTGGTTCGGCAATGGCGGTGTATTGTCTAAGAGGCCTGCAGTCGAAATTTGGTCGAGGTTTAGAAAAGTTTTGGCCAGTGGGAGGTGATTGATAGTGAGAGGGATTAGTATTATAGACTTGGTAGACAGGTGCGGGTTGAGAGTATCTAGGTGAAGTGGGCTTATATGTGTGAGGTGGAGATGATTGGTAAGTAGGCGGCGGATCTTGGTAAGAGGGCGAGGGTGCTTGGTAATGTGGGGTAGGCTGATATGTGAGTGGAGGTAATGGGTAGGTTTGATATTTCATTGGGGATTTTTTTCTCTATGCAACAATCACGACACTCACATCCCTCTTCTTAAACATGCTACCAGACTGTAGAGACTTGTTGGTACCTTGTAATTCTTCAAAGTTGGCGACCATACCAATTTTAATGCCTTCATCGGTCCTCTCTCCTAGATTGATGATATGAGAACATTTTTGGCTTTCAATTAGCATCAACCTCTCAAAATATTATGGGTCTTGAGCCCGGACGAAAAAACATGTTCATTTGTTCTTCTTCCAAAGCCGATTTGACCTTAGCAGCCTCTGATCTCCAATGAGTAGCATACTCGCGGAATGTCTCTGTAGGTTTCTTCTCTAAATTCTGGATGTAGAATACATCTGGTGCATTCTCCGTGTTGAATCTAAACTTGTCCATGAAATCAGATCCTATGCCTACCCAATTCGTCCACTTCTTGGGGTCTTGGCTAATGTACAAAGATAAAGCTATCCCCTTTCAGACTTCTCATAAAGAGCTTCATGCAGATCTTTTCATCCCTTCCTACTCCGACCAGCTTGTCGCAGTACATCCTCAAATGGACTCTGGGTTCTCCTGTGCCATCAATAATTATGAACTTGGGAGGTTTGTACGCCTCAAACAGTTCGACGTCTGGATCAATGCAAAGGTCCTCATAATTTAGTCCCTCGATACGCTTGTTTCTTTCAACACTTTAGACTTGGCTGGTCATCTTCTTGAGTTTCGCAGCTAGATTCCTAATAAGAGAGTCTTATTATCAGACTCAGGTGTGCTTGAAAGTATAGTTCGGTATGTTTTCCATGTAAATGGGGGTGTTGTGGAGATGATCATTTATGGTGTTTAGCGGTTCTGGGATGAGCAATGGGGTGTTGTTTGAAGTGTGGCATGTGTTGTAGTGTTGATATGGAGCGAGTTGTTTTTGTAGTTTCGGGATGTTTTGTGGAGGCGCGGGATTTTGAGTGTTAGGAAAATCTACATCTGGGATAGTAAGGGAAAACGACAAGTTTGCCAAATTTTGAACTTGGTCTAGTTCTTCCTGAAACTTTAATAACTTCTGTTTAAGATGGGAGGAACTTTCCTTAGAAACCTGAATACCCTAAGGAAACTCTACCCTTTCAACTGAGTTCTCCTTCTTGATGTTGCTCAAATCTTCCATTTTTCCCTTGTTCTTGTTTCTGGTAGGACTAGGACTCGGAGGAGGTGGAGGGACCTTGGATCTTGTGGAGTAAGATGATGATGCCAGAATGTACGAACTAACCTTTGGGGAGGGAAATAAACAAAAGTAAAAACAAAAGAAGGTAACAAGTTAGTGACGATCATGAGGATAAAAGACATTGCGATATTTAAACATATAGTGCAAGAATATAAATCATGTCCTAAATTGGGAGCCTCATTTTGCCCGAGGTAGGTCTAGCGACAAGTTGATTTGGAGAACTTATAATGCTAAATGCTTTATTTTATTGATAAAATAAGTCGAATCCCAAAACGACACTAAAATAGCAAAAAATAAAATGTTATTAATAGCCATTGGCCTGGCGGACTTTGGACAAGGAAATCTTAAAGAGTCATTATATGGACAACATAACTGACTCGGCTAAGTTTGACCGTGATGCATGCACAGTTAAACAGAATAAGGTTTCTTTGGGGTATAAGACTAGCATCCTTGAGCGGACAACTCAAGAGGGAAAGGCATGGAACCGTCGACTGCACCGTTGATGGACTGGTTTTACCGTAAATACGCCTTTGCCAAATTTAGGAAGTGATAATATCGAAAGGGCAGAACCACTCATAAGTGTTGCTATGGTATTCTATTTGGTACGAGTAGAATATGATGTTGAAGATGCAATTATAATAACCAAACAAATTGTCACGTATTTGCACGTTCATAAAGTAATGATTACAATAAATACAACAGTATGGAAGGAGAGCGGTAAAAGAAAGTGATGTGCCAGAGAATTTTGGCATATTTCAATACTAATTTCTTAGATTCTAGCTTGTTTTAATACAATTATCACTGATACTCATGTAGATTGTTGTTCTTACAGCACAAGAGGAAGGGAAGACCAAGGATATGAAAATGGAAGCAAAAAGAGAAGAAAAGAGCATAATATTGCACAAGTGCAAATCTGCGGCCCATTCTGCGGTCGCAGATCACACATGGTGACTGCAAAATTTTATCTCAAATCGCAGAACATTACAGAGTCTGGAGCTAAAAACCATGTCAAGAATGCGGCGCACTCTTTGATCACAAAATCAACATGCGGACTGCAGATGTGCTGCAGAACGAACAAGAAGAAAACTCAGGGTCAAAGATACTATGCAATCTGCGGTTGCATAACTTAAATGCTGACCGCAGAATGGAACTGCAATGAAGGCCTGACAACTAGGTTTTTGGATCTGGGGAGAGACTATTCAAAATGCGGACCATAGACCTGTTATGCGACAAGTCTGCGGTCTCAGACGTGACCTGAAAGGGCAAACTTGTCCATTTTCTGTCCCAAAATTGGTCCCTCTATAAATAGTTTTAAGAGACCTTTGTAGGCTGATCTTGTCTCACTTTTAAGATACATTCTATCACATTAATATTCTCTCTTTTTGGAAGCTTTTGGGTGAAGATTCCCTCCAGTTTAAGCATTTATGACATTTGTTATTAGTTGGTTTTTGTGTTTTAGCATGTGTAGCTAGTTTTAAATATTAAGGTTGTGGACCCTAAATGGGTGTTATGTTAATGGGTGTTTAACGTTGAATATATATATAATGGTTGGTTGATATTTATTTACTTCTCATTCTTCATTTATTGTTGGTGGTTGCAAACATTAGCAAAAATCATTTAATTCTTGCTTTGCTTGGAAAAGCGGGTTATAATTTAGTAGAAGTAAATATCAAAGACTCAAGGCTTTAAACCTTGTTTGATAAAATCGTTTAGGAATAAGTGTGTTTTAATTGGCATTTATTGATGGTTCTTAAGTGCAACTCTTTTATATTTGAGAAAATCATAAGGAGGAAATACTACTAATTCATTTGTAAATAGTGGGTAGTATCTTAGACATCATTTTCATATCTAAAGACCATTCCATTAGAAATATATCATATAACACTTGTTGACATTACACTACATTGAAGGGGACACAACATTGGTTACTTTTATCCACTTGTTTACTCATTAATTGTTGAAATTAGTTGCTACTTAAACTCAAACAATCATACATACTCTAGTCACCATATACCATTCTCTCTTGTTAAAATTAACCGAATAGAGATCGAACTCGAGTCGAGCAACACACTGAACAAGTAACCTTTTTACACCTATTCCCTGTGGGATTCGACCTCAACTTTGTTGGGTTATTATATTTGACATCGACCGCCTTACACTATTTATTAAATGTAATTTGAGCGTATCATATTTTGGTGCTGTTGCCGGGGAATTCAGTTCTTGAAATTACTATTTAGTGCGTACTTTACTTAAGTCTATTTCTATGCCATCACACTTTGCTTGATTTGCTTGGTGTTTATAGGAAACATGTCGCATTATGAAGAAGATGCGGAGAGTGAAATGGGGAAAATCCCTTTGCAGACATCGAAGAATACATTGATGATACCAATGCTACCGTGCCTCCGGCTGTTGAAGCGGCTACATTTAAGGTGCAACATGGGTTAATTCTGATGCTTAAGGCAGAAAGGTTCTTCAGAAACTCCACTGATGATTATCCAACGCAACACCATTGGAATTCTTGGGTGTGTGCGCCATGGACAAGCAAAACAATGTATCCGACGATGTCCTAAGGTTGAGATGCTTCAAGTATTCTTTAGCTGAGGATGCAAGGAGATAGCTCCAGAATCTACCTCCCAACTCCATTCATACATGGCCCGAGCTTGCTCGGGCATTTTTGTCCAAGTGGTTCCCGCAAAGTAAAAAGTCTGAATTGCGGGACAAGATATTTTTCTTCAAGCAAATACAGGGGGGGGGGGGGCAGTTACATGATGCATGTGATCAGTTCAAATTATATTTGGTGAGGTCTCCAAACCATAGTTTCCTGGATTCCAAGTTGTTGGAAAAATTCTACATGGGTTTGGACCCTATGAACCAAGCCATAGCCAAGAATGCAGCTGATGGATCTTTCATAAACAAATAATTTTTGCTCGAGTAATGCAAATCTTGGACAAAATGGCAAAGCACAACCAAGCATGGCACTCCAAAGATGCCATCGGAGGAATTTCATATGGCTCTCCTTCTTTGAGCAATTTGATAGAGGAAAATCAGGAGAGGGATCAAGTGATTGCAGGACTTGCTACAATTGTAAGTGTGCTTACCAAGATGTTGACTGATAATCAAACAAAGAAAGGTAATGCAGTGGAGGATGTTCCTCCCAACTTTGAGGAAAATTTTGAGGAAGCAAACTACATCAACAACCCTCATGGAGGGTATTAGAGGCAACCATACCATGGTCTTGGGCAACAAAATCAATGGAAGCCAAACCCGCAAGGGCAAAGGCAACCAACAATGGATTAATGACCAAGGTAATTCTCAACAAGGAAATTGGAACAGCAAAAACAACTTTGTAAATCAGAGCTCCAACCCATATGTTCCCCCGAAAGGTCATTATGCAAATCAAGGGTCGTCAAGTGATTCGAAGTTAGAAATCATACTTTAGAGAGTTTTGCAAAATGAAGAAAAGTCGGACGCATCGATGAGCAACATGACCGAGGTGGTTGGCTCTCATACCGCATCTCTCCAAAAATTAGAGATGCAAATGAGAGACCTTTCACAAGAGCAAAACCCAAAGCAAAAAGGTCAACTTCCTAGTGATACCATTGCGAAACTGAAGAGTGGTGGAGGTAGCTCAACCTCTCACGTCATGGCGATAACTACTAGAAGTGGAAAGGTTCTACAAGGTGACATTGAGCAAGACGTTGTGGGGGAAGAAGTCGAACAAGAAGTTGAAGCTGAAGAGAAAAGGGTTGTAGAAGTTGAGAGGGTGCGGGAAAAAGAAAAAGTTCAAGAAGTGGTGAAGGAAAAGGAAAAAGAGAAGGAGACATCAAAAACTCCAACTCCTATTCCTAGACCTCCTCAACCTTTCCTCAAAGACTTGTAAGAACGATTGAATATAGCAAGTTTGAAAACTTTTATGTAATCCTTAAGCAATTGTCGGTGAACATTCCATTCTTGGAGGCTTTCCAAGAAATGCCGGGGTTTGCCAAATATCTTAATGAGTTGATCACCAAGAAGATGACCACAAAGAATAAGGTGGTGAACATGAATCACCGTGTTAGCTCTATCATTTCCAAGAGCCCTATCCAAAAGAAAGAGGATCCGGGAGCATATACCATTCCATGCACTATCGGAGAGCGAGACTTTGCTAGAGCCTTTTGTGACAATGGGGATAGTATCAACTTGATTCCACTTACCATCTACAAGCAAGCGGTATTAGGGCTGCCAAGGCAAACAAGCATGAGGTTACAAATGGCCAATCGATCCATTAAGCGACCGGTATGAATTGTTGATAATGTGATTGTGAAAGTCGGTAAATTCCATTTGCCGGCCGACATTGTGATTCTAGATTGTGCCATTGATAATGATATCCCCATAATCTTGGGGAGACCATTATTTGCAACCTGAAGATAAATTATGTATTCAGAACAAAATGATATCAAATTCTGGGTGAATGACGGAGAAGTCACCTTCCAAGCTAGCAAGGGTATGAAGTTGCCCCATGAATATGAGAGCATCTCCCTATGCCTTTTATTGATCAAATGCTTGATCGGCTAGCGGGAAGGACTTATATTGCTTTCTCGATGGGTATTCTGGATATAATCAAATCAACATCGCATTGGAGGATCAAGAAAAGACCACATTCACTTGTCCATATGGCACGTTTGCTTTTAGCCGAATGCTATTTGGGTTGTGTAATGCGCCGGCTACTTTCCAATGATGTATAATGTCCATTTTATCGGACATGGTTGAAGATTTTCTTGAGGTATTCATGGATGACTTCTCGGTAGTTTGGGATTCATATGAGCATTGCCTTGGCAACCTCAAGCAAGTACTTAAAAGATGCGAAGAGACAAAGCTCATTCTAAATTGGGAGAAATGTCACTTCATGGTCGACGAAGGCATTGTGCTTGGGCAGAAAATTTCAAAGAAGGGTATTGAATTTGACCGGGCGAAGAATGATATCATCTCTAAGCTTCCTTCACAAACTACCGTGAAGGGTGTTAGAAGTTTTCTAGGGCATGCCGGGTTTTACCGACACTTCATCAAAGACTTCTCAAAGATTGCTAACCCCTTGTACAAGTTTCTCGAGAAGGATGCTAAATTTGTATTTGATGAAAAGTGTCTTAAGGCTTTGGAGGAGTTGAAACTCAAGCTCACCACGACACCTATTATTGTCATGCCCGATTGGTCTCTTCCTTTCGAGCTCATGTGTGACGCCAGTGGTGTGGCTATTGGAGCGATGCTAGTTCAACGCCACAACAAGATTCTTCATTCGGTGTACTACGCCAGCAAAACTCTCAATGGAGAACATGTAAACTACACAGTGACTGAGCAAGAGCTTCTTGCTATTGTATATGCTTTTGAGAAGTCCCAGGCATATTTGTTGGGGTCCAAGGTGATAGTGTATACGGATCATGCGGATCTTCGTTATCTTATGCCAAAGAAAGATGCAAAGCGCCGGTTGATACGATGGGTCTTGTTGTTGCAAGAATTTGACTTTGAAGTCAAGGATCGCAAGGGAACGCAAAATCAAGTGGCAGATCATTTGTCAAGGCTTGAGGAAGAAGGGAGACGACAGGGTGATCTTGAAATCAATTATGCTTTTCCGGATGAGCAAATATTGGCGTTCTCTAGCACTTTTGCTCCTTGGTATGCCAATATTGCCAACTATTTGGTGAGTGACCTCATCCCTGATGGTTTGGAATCATATCAAAGGAAAACGTTTTTGAGAGATTGCCGGCAATACTATTGGGAGGATCCATACTTGTTCCATGTTTGTTACGACAATATTATCAGAAGGTGTGTTCCCGAAGAAGAGATGATGCCAATTCTCAAGGCATGCCATGACTCTCTGGTTGGGGGTCATCATGGAAGAAATCGAACAACGGTGAAAGTTCTTGAATGTGGATATTATTGGCCGTCCATCTACCATGATGCCAATCAAATGGTCAAGGATTGTGATCAATGTCAACGACAAAGTTCTACTTCCAAGAGGAATGAAATGCCGATGAACTTTGTGATGGAGATAGAGATCTTTGATGTGTGGGGGATCAACTGCATAGGTCCCTTTGTGAGTTCTTATGGGATGAAATATATCTCTGTGGCTGTGGACTATGTGTCCAAATGAGTTGAAGTCTTTACCTTACCAAATAATGAGGCGAGGAGTGTGACCGCATTTTTGAAGAACATATTCACTCGGTTTGGCACCCGTATAGCCATTCTTAGTGATGGTGGATCGCACTTCTGCAACAGAGCTTTTGCGGGGTTACTTGAAAAGTATGGCGTCAAACATAAGGTGGCCACTCCTTATCATCCGCAGTCGAGTGGTCAAGTTGAGGTTACCAATCGGGAGATCAAAAATATTCTAGCACAAACTGTGAACACAAATAGGACCGACTGGTCAAGAAAACTAGATGATGCATTTTGGGCATACCGTATGGCCAAAAACTCCTATTGGTACTTCTCCTTACCGGCTCATCTTTGGTAAAGCATTTCATCTACCCGTGGAGTTAGAAAACAAAGTCATGTGGGCATTGAAGAAGTTGAATCTGGAATGGGATGAGGCTGCAAATTTGAGGTTGACACAACTCAATGAACTGGAGTAATCCGGTTCCATGCTTATGAAAGTGCGGATATGTACAAAGAGCGGATGAAGTTTTTCCACGGCAAAAGTATCTTGAACAGAGAGTTCAAGGCGGGTGATTCGGTCTTGCTATTTAACTTGAGGCTCAAATAGTTTCCAGGAAAGCTTGAATCAAAATAGTCTGGTCCCTTCAAAGTGGTAAATGTCTCCCCGTATGGAGCGGTGGAACTAGAATCAATAGACGGGCCCCGTACATTCAGAGTAAATGGCCAACGTATCAAGAATTATTTGGGCATTGATGGTGAAATGAATTTGGTGGAGCAGCTGGCTCTCAAAGATGGTCTTTTCCCCACCACTGAGTGAAATTGAAGGAATATCAATCCCATTGTGCCGCGATGTTAAATCAAGTGCTTCATGGGAGGCAACCAATGGGTGGTAACACCCTTTTTCTCTTTGCATTTTTCATTTTTATGCTTACAATATCTGCTGGAGTGCAGGAAGTTCAAAAGATCTCAACACTTGGTGAAAATGCATGAAAAAGTGAAGGAAAATCATAGTGTGAAAAATGCAGCGAAAATTCGATCGTAGAATTGATCTGCGGCCCGCAAACCCACCGCAGATGTAGTCAGAGAAGAGACAAAATTGCAGATGAAAATGCGGTGAATATGTTAATTCTTCGGTCAGCATGTTGACTCTACGACCGCAGGTTTGACCGCATTTGAGGCCTTCTAAATTCCTTAATATCACACATCGCAGAATTAATATGTGATCGCATAGTGTGCTATGTGATGCTTTGTCCACCGCAGATCTCACCGTAGAATCGCCAGGTATGTCTCCTATACACTTCTCTTCAAAACATAAAAAAAAAACTAGAAAACAAGAAAATGAAAGAAAACAAAACAAAGCAAGAAAATAAAAAAAAGGCAAGGAAGTCTAATCGAACCCAAGCAAGGACAATCACCAAACTCACCAACAACTCTCTAATTGACATTTGTGTACTGATCCTGGTATGTGAATCTCTTCATCTCCCTTTCACTCAAAACTCGTGTGCAAAGGTTTGGTCTAAGTTAGTTTGTGTGGTTGATTTTTGTTAAATATTGTCGATTTTGGGTTAAGAATGATGTGGGGAATGGTATTGAGCAATAATAGGGTAGCCATTGTAGGAGACTAGGGTTTTCTGCTGAGAACGATGAGTTCTCCGGTCTGCATGTCTTATATGCGGATCGCATTGTGGTCGCAGACCTAACCCCAGGTCACATGGAAAAGATTAAGTTATGCAGTCATTCTGCGATCACCAAATTATGAGGTCCGCAGAATGACCGCATAATCGACTCCTTTATTGTTTAACAAAAATGTTGAAAATGCGGTGGAGAATGAGGTCGCAGAATTGATCTGCGGTCCGCATATCTACCGCAGATTGAAATAGAGAACTGAAAAATTTGAAGTTTAAAATGTTCATTCTGCGATGATTCTGGTGACCGCATAGTGCTTATGCGATCGAATTATCAACTTGTTAGACATGCATGTCTGCAGTGATTATACGGTCCGCAGAGTGGTTCTGCGACCGCAGCATGGACCGCATTTTGAACTTTTCTTTTTAAATTCATCTATTTCTTCTCTCAAGGTCTTGACGTTGTTATTCCACCCTTTTGCAGACATGTCTCCCCGACAGAAATGAGTAGCAACTAAGCCTCAAAGAGGGAAAGAGATAGAAAGTTGAACCCGTGCAACAACACTCCTCCCAGTCTGACGAGGAGGGGCATCACCCTAAGGTTGACATACATGCTGAAGCTCGGAGAAAGAAATAGGATGAAGGTGCAGAATACCATCTCCACTGGGGAGTTGAGGGGTCTAGGGACAGGTATAAGGCTGGGCTCCCCCGGAGGTCGCTTTTACCTGAAAAGAAATTGAGTTTGAATGGGTTGAAGGAGAAGTACCCTCACATCCTCGCTTACATCAAGCAGAGGAAATGGTTCGCTTTCACTAAACCTTCTACCGAGTACAACGAATCAGTGGTGCGCGAGTTCTATGCATCCTACGGGGCATCTAGAACCAAGCACCATAAGTGTCAGAGGATGTATCTGGAGCATGTAGAAGTTCGAGGCTTTACCGACAAGTGCAGTTCCAAGGAAATAAAAAAATTACTTGTCCCAGATTGGGAATACGACACATCAACAATAGAGTATGATGCCAAGTTCGTAAATAGATAGGGTAAACATAGTTGGATTGCCTCCGTTATTGCCGTGGGACACCCGCATGGATACAACCTGGAAACAAGATCTACAAGGAAAGTTTCTCACGGGAGGGACGATACTAGCTTGCATTTGTCGCATCCAGATTGATCCCTACTCAGAACGAATTCGAAATTGCCATTGAGAAGGCTCTCCTTGTAGCTTGCATGATGCATGGCATCAAGATTGATGTTGGGTCAATCATATTTCAAGAAATGGGTAAGCGGGCCATGCAAGATGCTACATCTCTCCCATTCCTAGCATTGATCACCGCTCTATGCCAAGCTGCTAATGTCCAGGTGGATGACCGAAAAGACAAAATGGGTATGGAGGCTGGGATTATTGATATCAACCATCTTGGTGACACTGTGGTGCCTCCCGTGGTTGTAGTTCAAGAGGACTTTCCTTCATCCCTTCCTTTTGTCACTCCCCAGGACGATGCTACAGAGTCCTCCACTCATCAGACTGCACCTACGTCTACCACTGCTCATACCCCACCTGCTACTCCGGTAGTGTCGAAGCTTGGTATATTGGCCCAACAAGCAAATACAAAAGTTGACCAGCTTCTAACTACTCTACCTAATTTGATAAAGCAATACCTCATTCCCATGCAAGCAGTTGTGACAGATATTCAGCAAAAGCAATCAGTGTATGCGTAAGGCCTAAAGGAATTGAGTTGCAGGTGGAGAAATTGGAAAGAGGCGAGGTGAGTGGCCTGATTGACCTCACGAAGGAGGTTGCTTCTATAAAGGTCGAATTCCAAAAGATCAAAAACTTGGAATTCGATCTTTGCTCCCTCCTTCCTCTGAAGGTGATCAAGGTACGGGTACAACTCCACACTTGGGGCTTGATTTCACGAATTTGATGACGGATCCGGTGGTTCCTACTCTCGGAGGCTCTAATACCACAGCTCCTGCTGGTCCGGTTGATATTTCTTCTAACGAGGAGACCGGTGGTTCGGGTAAGTTGGAGGGTGACAGATAGGATGCGGAAGAAGATAGTTCAAGGTTTTCCAGTGACGAAGCCCCTCAGGTTGATGATAAGGGGAAGACGGTTGCTGAGGTTTCTACTCAGGATGATAAGACTGAGGATGCTGCTGCTGATGAGGTAGAGAGGGAACAGATGAAGATTGCCCTACAGAGATCCTTGATAGACAGAGAGGGTCATACAACTCCTGTAGTATCCCCATCTACGGCGGGTGCATCCAGTAGCTCTTAGGTGCCAGCCGATGATGTTGTCCCTCCAGCATCAACTCCAGCTGCACAACTAGTTCCTTCCCCTACCTCAGAGCAGCCACCAGCGGAAGAGATCACACTCCTGATTGAGCCAGTGCGAGTTCGCACACCCACATCAGAGGATGATCAGTCCGGCACTCAATCAGCTTCCGACTCCAATAGCACTTAGTGTGCCTCAGGGAGCTTCCCCTCAAACTCTACTCTTTACTTCTATGCATTGGGGACTATGCATCATTTTCAGTTGGAGGTGGGCAGGTAGCATTGTATGATTTTTTGTGTGTATATAGCTGGAAACTCATGTACTTATGCGTATCATGTATCTGTATACATTGGTATAACTTTGGTATATGAGTGATATTATGATGTTGTTTTTGATTTCTGTTGTTGAGTTCGTGTTTGTTAATATCAGTTTGTGAATCAATTCCCCTTGGTTTTTCTTTTTGTGGTTCTTTTCCAAGGGTGTAATAGTAGAATCAGGATCTTAGGTGTAAATCATTGTGACCAGTTTGGTGTAGTTGCCTAGTATCGAGCATGTATACCTGTACATAGCGCATACCCTCTTATCGTCATTCTTGTCGACTTTCCAATAATAGACAGATTGGAGACTGTCTTAAGGAAACTTGTCTCTATGATCAATTCTGTGAATCTGAGGCTCGCTCTGTGACTCTATGGCAACCCAGAATTATACTTGTGCTTGTGATGAAAGCTTTGAGTTGCAGAATAGTTACTCGGAAGTGTCAAATAATGTGAATGAAGCACTTAATGTACAATCTGTGTGTGAGTTCTCTGTTTGTATTTAATTCTTGTGTTTACTTCTTTCATCTAGAACTTTCCTGGTTAGTCTTTCAATGCTAATGATAGTTGGAGAGATGATATTAGGCATTGGTTGTGATTATGTGCAAAACCTCTTTAGCCATTCAAGCCTACCCGTACATAGAGGATAGCACTAGCACCCAATTTGAGCCTTTTGACCTTTCTTTGGTCAACTCATTACAAACCTTTCCCATTTCGAAAAGCAATTTCCTCTCTTGAGCCCGTCCCTCTTTGAACATTGAGAATGAGGCTAAAAGCCTAAATTGGGGGTAAGGTCAAAGTGGAAGATCGTTAAGGTTGTATGTGAGTTTAGGGCAACATGCCTCAAAAGAGTTTGTGAAATTGTTCAAGCTCCAAAAAAAATGATGATCAAAAGCAAGAGAAGAAAAAGAATTAAGAAAAGAAAATATAATAATTCTTATGTTTAAAAATTGGGAGTCTTGAACAACAATGAAAAGTTATTTAAGATAGCTCTATACTTTGAGGCTAGACAAAAACAAAGATACGGGGGTTTGAAAAGGAGTGCAAAAGAATGTTAAAATGTGATTAGTGTTCAAAGAGGGTGAAGTAACTTGTACCCAAATGTTTATCCAACCCATCCCCGAACCTACATTACAAGCCAAAAAGCCCTTATGAGACCTCCAACCGAACATTCTTGAATAAGAGGCGAATTAAAATAAGGGCAAGCCTATGGTATGACATGTTGCAACACTTGAAGTTCTTTCTGGGAGTGAGTGTGTTTGTAAATGATCCCTCTTTTCCGTCCTCGTAAATATTGTGATTCTGGGTATTTCTTTCTGGTAAGGGTATATGAAATGTTGAATTGAACTGAAGTTGAGCTTTTTTAGTCAAATAAAAGTGCACTCGGCTAAGGGTAACATCTAGTTACAATGTTGAGGTTGAGAGTTCAAATGATTGATTAGTTTTCTCTGTACATACTTCTAATCTTGGAAGGGTGAAGCAATTGTAAATGCATGCTTGAAGAACTAGCAATGAACACCATCCTGAGTCACTATTGTTTCGTATTTGTAAATAGAGTTTAGAATAGGCTAAGTACGTTTTACTTGCTTGAGGACAAGCAAGAGTTTAAGTTGGGGGTGTTCATGTGCCAGAGAATTTCGGCACTTTTCAGTACTAATTGCTTATATTCTAGCTAGTTTAATGCAATTATAACTGATACTCATGTAGATTTGTTGTTCTTACAGCACAAGAGAAAGGGAAGACCAAGGAAATGAAAATGGAAGCAGAAAGAGAAGAAAAGAGCATAATATTGCACAAGTGCAAATCTGTGGCCCATTCTACGGTCGCAGATCACGCATGTGCACCGTAGAATTGTATATCAAACCGAAGAACATTACAGAGTCTGGAACTAAAAACCATGTCAAGAATTTCGCGCAATCTTCGATCGTAGAATCAACATGTGGACCACAGATGTGCCGCAGAATGAACAAGAACAAAACTCAGGGTCAAAGATACGATGCAATCTGCGGTCGCATAACTCAAATGCGGACCGCAGAATGGAACTGCGATGAAGGCCTAACAACTAGGGTTTTGGATCGGCAGAGAGGCTGTTCAAAATGTGGACCACAGACCTTTTATGCGACAAGTCTGCGGTCGCAGACGTGACCTGAAAGGGCAAACTTATCCATTTTCTGTCCCGAAATTGGTCCCTCTATAAAAAGTTTTAAGAGACCTTTGTGGGCTCATCTTGTTTCACTTTTAAGCTAAATTCTATCACATTAATATTCTCTCTTTTTGCACATTTTGGGTGAAGATTCCCTCCATTGTAAGCATTTATGACATTTATAATTAGTTGGTTTTTATGTTTTAGCATGTGTAGATAGTTTTAAATATTAAGGTTGTGAACCCTTATTAAGGTTGTGAACCCTAGCTGGATGTTATGTTAATCAGTGTTTAGCATTGAATATATATATATATATATATATATATATATATATATATATATATAACATACGCTTAACGCTAGAGGGGGGGTGAATAGCTTTATAATAAAAAAATAATGTAAATTTGCGGAATTAAAAATTGCAGGAATAATGTAAGTGCAGTAATTAAAAGGTAAGGAGGGCGCACACCAAATTTTATCCTGGTTCACCACAACGTGTGGTTAGTCCAGTCCCCGAGAGACTCTCTCGAGTTTTACACTAACTTCGTTAAGCTTACGGGTGCCTAGCAAACCGTTACACTTGCTCGTAGATATACACTCTACAAGACTTCAACCTGCTCGAGGATACCGCACCTCAAGACTTCAAACCAAGGAACTACTTTTCCTTCTTACAACAAGGGATTAGAATATCCCTTCAAGTGTGTACAAACACTTAGCACTCAAGACAAGACTCTCTTTATAGAGTAGATATGAGTAAAAACAATACGCTCAAGAACGCAACAACTTCGTCAAGAGTTTGGCTCTCAAAAACTTATGAAATGAATATAAAATGATTGCAAAGAGAGTATGTAAGCTTTAGCAAGAATGTAATCAGTTGTAGTGCTTAGAAGAGTGAATTTGAGTTGTATTTATAGTGCTCAAAACACCCAAAACCGTTGCTTAATTGCCAATCACAAATTGCTGATTTTGTGCTAGGATAATCGATTATCTGATTCCGCATAATTGATTATCTGCCAATCGTTTGAAAATCATTCCCAGATTTTAAGTAGAATAATCGATTATCCAAATCGTATAATCGATTACCTGACAACGTTCAAAAATCAGTCCCCGATTTTATGCTTAACATAATCGATTATCTTTCATTTTTTAAAAATACTTTGGCAACGGTCTTTAATATAATCGATTACCAGAAAAGCCATAATCGATTATTTTGCTACTTTGAAAAATCTGGTGAACACTGCCTTAGCATAATCGATTATCATAAGGTACATAATCGATTATCTTGCAGTTTTGTAAAATCTGGTGTACACTGCCTTAACATAATCGATTATCATAAGGTACATATTCGATTATCTTACAGCTTTGTAAAATCTGGTGTACATTGCCTTAACATAATCGATTATCATAAGGTACATAATCGATTTTGTTTGTCCAGATTTGAAAGACATGTTTAGAAATCATTTTGAAATGTTTGAAAATCATTTTGCTTTAAATTAAAGATGCATGGTTTGATAAAAATGATTTTACGAGAGAAGCCAAGTCTTGAATCAGTTGTCGGATCAAGATCACAATTATAGAACGACTCATGTATAACTTTATTGCTTTGCTTAATCTTGATCTCGTTTCTCTTGTGCTTGGACTTCGGCATATGTCAATGTTCCGTTTGCGTCGGTTTGTCATTTATCAAAACCTAAAAATATGAACACACGTTTAGTTTAGCGACTTGAGAACGTATTTCATCAATTTCCCCCTTTTTGATAATGGCAAACCAATATCAGGATATGCATATTAGTTAATTCATAATGACGATCCAAGACAAGTATATAGATATGCAACGAGTTCCCCCTCAAGTTATGAATTCCCCCTCAATTTATGCCAATTTTGTATTAGTGTGCATAGAATGTGCATAGCCCATATCTCCCCCCTTTTGACATTAGCAAAAAAATAGCTAACTCTTCATTGATTAAACAATATTGCAAATACATAAAAATAAAAGACAGAATATTATGCAAACTAGAAAAACAAAGAAATTATTCATTATCATCATTGACGTTTGTCTCGACATCCGGTACATCTTCCCGAAGGACAATTTGGGCATATGGATAATTGACGTGATCAAAATATCCATGGAGCTCGTGAGTCAATCGATTGACATTCATATCAATATGATTTATGGATGTGGACATGGCGGCAAGTTGCTCGGAAATAGATTGGAGGGATGCATCGGACGGGGCCGGATGACGACGTCTTTGAGCTGGTGGAGGAGGATGCTCACCGATATTGGGAAATGAAGATTCTTGAATTTCCCAATGTTTTGTCGCCTTTTTGTGAGGAACGATAGAGGTGTCGATACCGGAAGCAACAAGAATGGTCATAACGACAAAAGCATAGGGGAGTGGCTTATCTTCCCCAATTGCATCATATAAGTGAGTCATGACGAACTTGCACTAATTGATGCGAGCCCCGGTGATAATGGCATGCATGAGTTCTGAATCCTCATGAGAGATAGTTGTGTGATTGAATTTTCTCGGTTTTAGGACGCGGGTGATGAAATAAAAAATTAGACGATATTGCGGGAGCATGTTTGTAATGGTTGGACGACGATGGTCCGGAGTTGGAATAAATTCACCGATGCCAATTTGGGTGAAGAGAAGTTGTTCATGAAATAACGCGCCTTCTTCCCTAATATAGAAAGAAATGTCTTCCCCATTGCGCGGGAGTTTAGTGAGGGCTAGAATATTTGCCTCAGATAGAGAAATGGAAATTCCATTGACGTTCGAAACAATTTCACCATCTTCGTCCTTCTCGAGATTTGAATAGAAGGCCCGAATTAGAGGAGGGTGAATGTAAGGAGTGTGAAGATATAGGAATTCAAGGAGTTGGCTTTGTATAAGCATATTTGCTGTGGATGGAGGGGCGCTGTGATTAAGGAAACGATCCGTGGAAAATCGAGGAGGAAGGGTTTCTTGATTTTCAAATTTTTCCATGAAGCGCATAAGTTCGGCTTCACTATTGAATCGTAAATAAGAACCATCTTTATAACAATGAACTAGTGGACGAGTGACGGAAGAGGAGGCAACATTTTTATCGGAACGAGATTGTTTGGAAGTTTTGCCCGTCATTTTGAATGAATAGTAATAGCCTTTGAAGAGTTTTGAGAGATTTTTGAGAATTTTGGAGCTAAGATTGATGTTTGAGTGAAGACATTGAAGATGTAATGCACCTATTTATAATGTGAGGAATGAAAGAGCATTAAAGTGAAGAAATCTGCAAAAATTTAAGGAGTAAACGGTCAGAAACGGTAACTATTTTGAAATACTGACTGAGAATAATCAATTATGGAACTATGGTAATCGGTTATTCTGACACAGTGTGCCCAGTGATTTTCTGACTCGGGGAATAATCGATTGTGCTTTTGAGATAATCGATTATTTTCGGAAATGAAGTAACGGACATCCGAGACGGAATAGGAAAATCGATTACACTATTTTGAATAATCGATTATTGTCACACAGTGACTTAACACGTGAAAATAAATGTCAGCATAATCAATTAGGGATATGTGATAATCGATTTTTATATTTAACAGCTAAAATCCTGCAAAGCCAAAACTGTTAGATAATCGATTGTAGTGTTGTACAATCGATTATGTCAATTTTCCAGCATAATAACCATAAAACGTAAATGAGGAATAATCGATTATTGACTTTAGAGAAATCGATTATTCTGCACCGGTGTCTGATAATTCCCCCTGTCTTTGGGGCGATACCTGCAAAAAAGAATTAGGTGCCTCCGAAGCTCAAGTTAGTAATTGTTTAAAAAGAAATGCAATGCATGAATTAGATCAACGTGGAGTCAAGAATTCCGAGTTCACTACGAATGCGGAAAAAGGGCTCTTTCTCTAAAGGCTTTGTGAAGATGTCGGCCAATTGATTTTTGGTTTCAACAAATTCAATTTCGACATCGCCCTTGAGAAAGTGATCTCTTATAAAGTGATGTCTAATTTCTATGTGTTTCGTTCTTGAGTGAAGAATAGGGTTCTTCGTCAAGCTAATGGCGCTAGTATTATCACATCGAAGAGGGATATGATCGATACTAAGGCCATAGTCCGAGAGTTGTTGTTTCATCCAAAGGATTTGAGCGCAACAACTCCCCGCGGCTACATATTCAGCCTCGGTTGTGGACAACGCAACACTAACTTGCTTCTTGCTATACCAAGAAACTAAGGAGCTACCGAGCAAATGGCAAGTGCCACTAGTGCTCTTGCGGTCCAATTTGCAACCTGCAAAATCGGAATCGGAATAGCCAACAAGTTGGCACGAAGAATCTTTGGGATACCATAGTCCCACATTTATTGTTCCAACAAGATACTTCATAATCCGTTTTACCGCAGTTAAATGTGACTCCTTCGGACATGATTGATATCGAGCGCATAAACACACGCTAAACATGATGTCCGGTCTACTAGCAGTAAGATAGAGAAGAGATCCGATCATACCTCGATACTTCTTGGTGTCTACTTCCTTACCTTTCTCATCTTTGTCAAGATTGTCGGATGTACTCATTGGGGTGGCCATTGCTTTGGCGTTGCTCATTTCGAAACGGTTTAGCAACTCCTTGCAATATTTGGATTGGCAAATGAAAGTTCCTTGTTTCATTTGTTTAACTTGCAGCCCCAAGAAGAAGTTTAGCTCACCCATCATTGACATTTCGAATTCACTTTCATTAACTTAGAAAATTCCTCGCATAAAAAATCATTAGTAGGTCCAAAAATAATATCATCGACATAAATTTGAACTAATAGAATGTCATTGTTTTTATTTTTGATAAATAGTGTAGTGTCGACTTTCCCCCTTTCAAACTCATTGTCTAAGAGAAATTTACTTAGACGCTCATACCAAGCTCGAGGAGCTTGTTTAAGACCAAATAAAGCTTTCTTAAGCTTGAAGACATGGTCGGGAGATTTAAAATCTTCAAAGCCCGGGGGTTGTTCAACATATACTTCCTCTTGAATGAATCCATTTAGAAAGACACTTTTGACATCCATTTGATATAGTTTAAAATTCATAGATGATGAAAAAGCAAGTAATAAACGAATGGCTTCTAGGCGTGCAACGGGTGCATAGGTTTCTTCATAATCAATTCCTTCTTCTTGATTATAACCCTTAGCAACTAGCCTAGCTTTGTTTCTAGTGATTATGCCATTTTCATCTACTTTATTTCGAAAAACCCATTTCGTACCAATTATGGTGTGATTATCGGGTCTTGGCACCAATTCCCAAACATCATTACGTTTGAATTGGTTAAGCTCCTCTTGCATTTCCAAGGTCCAATGCTCATCCCCAATTGCTTCGGAAATGGTTTTAGGCTCAATTTGGGAAACAAAAGCCATATGCCCTACGGTGTCTTCAAGAAGATTTCGTGTACTTACCCCTTTCTCGATGTTGCCAATTACCTTGTCAAGAGGATGGTCTTTAGACGTCCTCCAAGCCTTAGGCATCACCGATTCTTCTTCTTGTGGTGGTACTTCTTCCGAAGGTTGTTCCATGACATCATCTTGAACTTCCTTTGGATCCTCCTTTTGTACCTCGTCTTGAAGATTGATTTTCTTTAAAGCATCTGCAAGATCAACACAAGAATCCTTTCTCGCCAAGCGAGTATCATTTTCACAAAATACTACATGAGGAGATTCCTCAACAGTTTTGGTTCGATTATTAAAAACTCTATATGCTTTGCTACGCGATGAGTAACCAAGAAAAATTCCTTACTTTGCATCAAATTTTCCCAAATTATCTTTTCCGTTGTTGTGATTAAAACATTTACAACCGAAGACTCTAAGATGAGAAAGATTTGATTTCCTTCCCTTGTAGAGTTCATGGGGAGTTTTTATGAGTATCTGTCTTATGACAGCTCTGTTTAAAACATAGCTAGCGGTACTCACGGCGTCTGCCCAAAACTTTTTGGAAATCTTAGCCTCATCGAACATGGTTCTAGCCATCTCTTCGAGACATCGATTTTTACGTTCCACCACCCCATTTTGTTGTGGTGTACGTGGAGCCGAGAAGGTATGTTCAATACCGAGTTCGTCACAAAAATCCGCAAAGATATTATGATCGAACTCTCCCCCATGATCACTTCTTATGGAAGTGACGGTTGTGTTCTTTTCATTTTGAACACGTTTAAGAAAACTTTTAAAAGCATGAAAGGCATCACTTTTATGAGCAAGAAATAACGTCCATGTGAATCTAGAGTAGTCATCAACAATTACAAAAGCATAAAGATTTCCACCAAAACTTTCAACAAGAGATGGTCCAAAAAGATCCATGTGTAGAAGTTGTAAGGGTCTAGTGGTTGAAACAATATTTTTGGATTTAAAAGAGGCTTTTGTTTGTTTCCCTTTTTGACATGAATCACCAAATAGAATCTTTTTCAAATTTCATGTTTGAAAGACCAATTACTAAATCTTGTGAAACTAGTTTGTTTAAAAGATTCATATTTACATGAGCTACTCTACGATGCCATAACCACATGTCGTCTTCTTTACTCATAAGGCAATTTACAAAACTCGATGAAGAATTTTCAAGATCAACCATATAGATATTATCCATTCTAATGCCACGAGGAATAATTTTGAAATCACTACGATGGATAACTAAGCATTCTTCGGAGTCAAACAATACAAGATTTCCCTTGTCACATAATTGACTTATGCTCAAGAGATTATGTTTAAGACCTTTAACAAGCAAAATATGCTTAATGGAGGAGGATTCGTCCTTACCGACCGATCCAATGCCGATAATCTTTCCTTTGTTATTGTCTCCAAAAATAACATTTTCTCCTTCATTGGGTTTTAGTTGAAGGAGTTTTGATGCATCCCCGGTCATATGTTTGGAGCATCCACTATCAAGGTACCAAAGTGCACTTAATCCCTTCAAACACACCTACAAAACAAATTAATGAGATTTTGGTACCCAAGCCATTTTGGGTCCTTGTGTGTTAGGTGCAACATATTGGTGTGATTGTCCTGCAGTGAAATGTCTATGTCTAGTGAAGCATGCGGGAGCAATATGTCCAATTTTATTGCAATAATGACAAATGACATTCGGATTGTGCATTCTTCTAGGATGATAGTAATTTGGGGGTCTAAATTTATTCACTCTATTTTTAGGAACATAGTTTTGATGTAGTTTTCGAAAATCTTGTCTTGGTGGTCTATACATGCCAACATTTCTTCTAGCATCCACTCTATTTTTAGGAAAATAGTTTTGATGTGGTCTTCGAAAATCTTGTCTAGGTGGTCTATACATGCCAATATTTCTAGCATTTGTTCTAGGATGAGTTGCAATTCTAGAATTAGAATTTCTAGGTTGAGCGATGACATTTATTTTGTTTGGCCTAAGTTGAGTCTTACGTGGTTTAGGAATGGACTCAACTTTTTCTTTTGGCTCGTGTTTGAAGCCTATACCGTGCTTAGTGGATTTCAAATTTACAAGCACTTCATTGAGATTTTTGTGTGAAGAATTGAATTTGTGCAAAGTGCTTCTAAGACTTTCTACTTCTTCCTTTAGAGATTTGCAAGAAATACAATCCTTATTTGAGCTTTCGGGTTTATCGGCGCTTCTTTTGCCATAAAACTTGTTTTCCTCTTTTAATTTCTCATTTTCAAGAGTAAATTTTTCAAGATCCTTTTCTTTTGAAGAAAATTATTTTCTTAAATCTTTTATAGATTTAGTAGCGCTAATAAACTCTTTATACAACTCATCAAATGCATCTTGCATTTCTTCTAAAGTGAAATAGTTCTTAGAAGAAGTACATACCTCATTTTGCGTTTCTTCGTGTGCCGTAAGACACAAGTTTGCGGTCTCGTTTCCTTCTCCATCACTCGATTCGTCTCCGGAGTCGGCTCCCCAAGAGATGTATGCTCTTTGTTTCTTGAATGGTTTCTTCTCCTTTTTGATGTTCGGACAATTTGATTTGATATGCCCGATTTCTCCGCATCCATAGCACTTCAATTGGTCGCCTTGTTGCTTACCTTTTCATTCATACTTCTTTTGCATGAACTTGTGAAATTTCTTAATGACGAGTCCAAGCTCGACGTCTTCATCACTTGACTCCTCATCGTTTTGAGGTTGAGTAGTTGATGCTTTGAGCGCAATCTTTCTTTTCCTTTGATCATCCAAAGGAGAGTTAAGAATAGTTGATTCATAAGTTTTAAGATTACCTCGTAGTCCGTCGATGGTGACGTTTGTGATGCCGATTGATTCTTGGATAGCGTCGGCTTTGGAACGCAATTCCGGAGCGAGGCTTCGTAGAATTTTCCGGACAAGCTCCTTATCCGTGAATGTCGTTTTGAGGGCGTGTAGGTCATTAACGATTTTTGAGAATCGTTCGAACATGTCATCTATCTTCTCGTTTTCCTTCATGCGAAACAGTTCATATTCGTGGGTTAGGAAATCAATTTTAGCTTCCCTTACCTGGTCCGTACCTTCGTAGGTGATTTCTAATTTGTCCCACATTTGCTTGGCAGTGGTGCAACATGATATTTTCCGATAGTCATCGGGGTTCATAGAACAATACATCATGTTGATTGCCTTTGTGTTGATCTCTACCTTTTTGATATCATCCGCGTCGTATTCGTCTTCCGTTTTTGGAACGAGTTCTTCTCCAACCTTTTTGGTGGGTTGTAGTTCTCCGTTCTTGATAATTTCCACATTTGGAAGTTACTTGATTGTATAAAAATCCTCATTCTCTCCTTCCAGTAAGTGTAGTTGGTGCCATCAAAAAGTGGTGGCCTTGTGAAGCATTGTCCTTCACCTAGTCCTGCATAAACACTATGAGTAGAAGCCATGGAAAGTTTCTCTCAAACTGTTAAGTCTTTCAGAGAGTATGGCTCTGATACCAATTGTTAGAATATACGCTTAACGCTAGAGGGGGGGGGGTGAATAGCGTTATAATAAAAAAACAATGTAAATTTGCGGAATTAAAAATTGCAGGAATAATGTAAGTGCAGTAATTAAAAGGTAAGGAGAGAGCACACCAAATTTTATCCTGGTTCACCACAACGTGTGGTTAGTCCAGTCCCCGAGAGACTCTCTCGAGTTTTACACTAACTTCGTTAAGCTTACGGGTGCCTAACAGACCGTTACACTTGCTCGTAGATATACACTCTACAAGACTTCAACCTGCTCGAGGATACCGCACCTCAAGACTTCAAACCAAGGAACTACTTTTCCTTCTTTCAACAAGGGATTAGAATATCCCTTCAAGTGTGTACAAACACTTAGCACTCAAGACAAGACTCTCTATAGAGTAGATATGAGTAAAAACAATACGCTCAAGAACGCAACAACTTCGTCAAGAGTTTGGCTCTCAAAAACTTATGAAATGAATATAAAATGATTGCAAAGAGAGTACGTAAGCTTTAGCAAGAATGTAATCAGTTGTAGTGCTTAGAAGAGTGAATTTGAGTTGTATTTATAGTGCTCAAAACACCCAAAACCGTTGCTTAATTGTCAATCACAAATTGTTGATTTTGTGCTAGGATAATCGATTATCTGATTCCGCATAATCGATTATCTGCCAATCGTTTGAAAATCATTCCAGATTTTAAGTAGAATAATCGATTATCCAAATCGTATAATCGATTACCTGACAACGTTCAAAAATCAGTCCCCGATTTTATGCTTAACATAATCGATTGTCTGGTTGTACATAATCGATTATCTTTCAGTTTTTGAAAATACTTTGGCAACGGTCTTTAATATAATCGATTACCAGAAAAGCCATAATCGATTATTTTGCTACTTTGAAAAATCTGATGCTCACTGCCTCAACATAATCGATTAGTCTAAAGCACATAATCGATTATCTTGTAGCTTTGGAAAATCTGGTGAACACTGCCTTAACATAATCGATTATCATAAGGTACATAATCGATTATCTTGAAGCTTTGTAAAATCTGGTGTACACTATCTTAAAATAATCGATTATCATAAGGTACATAATCGATTATCTTACAGCTTTGTAAAATCTGGTGTACACTGCCTTAACATAATCGATTATCATAAGGTACATAATCGATTTTGTTTGTCCACATTTGAAAGACATGTTTAGAAATCATTTTGAAATGTTTGAAAATCATTTTGCTTTAAATTAAAGATGCATGGTTTGATAAAAATGATTTTACGAGAGAAGTCAAGTCTTGAATCAATTGTCGGATCAAGATCACAATTATAGAACGACTAATGTATAACTTTGTTGCTTTACTTAATCTTGATCTCGTTTCTCTTATGCTTGGACTTCCGCATATGTCAATGTTCCGTTTGCGTCGGTTTGTCATTTATCAAAACCTAAAAATATGAACACACGTTTAGTTTAGCGACTTGAGAACGTGTTTCAACTATATATATATATATATATATATATATATATATATATATATAAATATATATATATATATATATATATATATATATATAATGGTTGGTTGATATTTATTTACTTCTCATTCTTCATTTAATGTTGGTGGTTGCAAACATTAACAAAAACCATTAAATTGTTGCTTTGCTTAGGAAAGTAGGTTAGGATTTGGTAGAAGTAAATATCAATGAGTCAAGGCTTTAAACCTCGTTTGATAAAGTCGCTTAGGAATAAGTGGGTTTTAATTGGCATTTATTGATGGTTCTTAAGTGCAACTCTTTTATATTTGGGAAAATCATAAAGAGGAAATACTACTCATTCATTGAGAAATAGAGGGTAGTATCTTTGACATCATTTGCATATCTAAAGAACATTTCATTAGAAATATATCATATCAACACATGTTGACATTACACTACATTGAAGGTGACACAACCTCGGTTGCTTTTATCCACTTGTTTACTCATTAATTGTTGAAATTAGTTGCTACTTCACTCAAACAATCATACATACTCTAGTCACCATATACCATTCTCTCTTTTTACAATTAACCGAATAGAGATTGAACTCGAGTCGAGCAACACACTGAACAAGTAACATTTTCACACCTATTCCCTGTGGGATTCCACCCCAACCTTTTTGGGTTATTATATTTGACATCGACCGCCTTACACTTTTTGTTGAAGTGTAATTTGTGAATATCACAAAGCATTAAAAGAAATAAAATTAACGAAGAGCCAAGTCAGTTTCGTAGTAGAAGAAGAGATAAATACATTAACTAAATGCAGTAAAGAAGCAGTAAAGTCACAAATAACATGTTATGGTAAGAGCCTAACAATATCTCTAGCGGAGTTGCCATGCTATCGCGCCGCCTTTTCTCACGAAATCGGGTTGATGACATTTGGGAGGACAACTCGTTCCCTTTTAGGAATTGGATTTTAGAATTGAAGGCATGTCACCTAATGATTAAAGTTAATTAAGACACTAAGAAGGGTTTGAGTTGGAAAAACCAAAGTTTGGGTAAGGGCTAGAAATTATCTCGAGGGGAAGGTGTTAGGCACCCCTTAAGATCCACTAGTGTGGTTTCCAGCTATGTTATGATTGATTCACATAATCAAGTAAGCAATTAAGGGCTCAAATAGAAGGGGTTTGCATATAATAATGAAAATAAGTTGAAACTTTGAGGAAAAGCAAAGAGGGCAGAAATTTATGAAACATTTAAACAATTCTAAAGAAAGTAGATAAAAGCAAGTAAAAGGGGGGGGGGTCCTAGGTTTATGATTAATATGGATCAAAACAATGCAATACCCAGTAATCACTCCTCAGAAGAGGGGCTACATGAGATATTAGCGCATCAGCCATCATCTCCATATCTAACCTTCCTACCCCGTTAAGGTATTAAAGTGCAGAATAATATCGTTACTTATTGCATGCTATTACCCGTCCCGATCTTATCAGTCTTGGAGGCATTGAGACTACTAGTCCTAAAAGGGAGGGAGTTGGGATTTTTTAGAGGTTCAAAAGGATAAAAATCTTGGCGACAAGCAAAACAAATAGCATTTAAGGGAAAACAGACAACCGTTAAGGCTTATATAAGCCTCTTCACTTAAAAGAGCAAATATAACATGACTTCAAATACTGGTTTTGGTCTGAATAAAATTAAGGCGTGGGATAAGCTGATTCACACATATTTCTCAGATGAGGAGTCGGAATTAGCCTTGTCTGGATATAGTTATCAAAGACTGACACAATTAATTGATTACCTATTAGTTTGCCTAAGTAAGGCCTATAGGCATGACCTCTAATAGAGAGAATTGATTTTAAGGAAAAAGGTTGTTGGTTTTATAAACAAAAGGATCTGCAGACTTATGATTGATTTGAGATTCACAAGTAAAACTGATTCAGTTGATCTTCTCCTGTAGGCATGATCTATAAGCGTCACTGGTTTTAAACGATTACATAATTACAAAAGTCCTACAGACATGGTATCCTTAATGACATTGATTATCATTCAGCTTAAGATTGTCAGCATTATGGCAGGTATATGCAGAAAAACCTAAGATCATAATTTCTATATGTAGAAATTATAAGCATGAGTTCTAACATGCAGAAAAACTGAGAGGCATAATTTCTACGATGGAGAAGTGCAGAAAAATTTATAGGCACGAGTTCTGAAATGCAGAATGCAAAAATAACCTATAGGCAAGTTTTCAAAATGTAGAAATACAGAAGTGCAGAAATTATAAATAACCAATAGGTAAGTTTTCTACCCTTTGCATGCATTCATCCCCATTCCAATAGTTATTACAAATTATTACAGACCCAAATGAATCAGAAAAGAACAGTAAAATTACATCAGAAGCTCTAACTACATCCAAATAACCTAAGTCAGACTCAAAGTCCAACAATATGAGATGAACCAACTTCCAGGATCATATTTTCAAAAGCATTTTCTCATATTTGGGATGTGTCAAAGTTTCCAAGAGTCTCAAAGGGCTCCGGGCAATGCTGCCACCCCAAACATATTGCAGAATTAAGAGCATAGTACAGTGTGAAAATGCTAACCCTCAAACTTCCAAGTTAAGAAGGAACTCAATGTCCCAAAGCAAGGCTCATAAGAGGGGCCGAACTTAAGAGTCTAATAATAAGTGTTAGTGCACAAGGGGAAGGGAATAAGGGAGATACATGGAAAGCTGGTGGTCATGCCTAGAAATTGGGAGTGCTGGCACACCCCAGACCAACATGTTAGCCAACTTAGGAGTTAGGATCCATTGTGGATCAGGTTATGGCCTGGGTAGTAATTAGGATACTTCTAGGCCAAGACCTTAACTGAAGCACATAGAAGAGTATTGGGGTACAGATTGACTATAGAAACAGAAGCAAGGAAGGAACATAACTAGCACAAATCACTGAATATGAGCAGTAAAGTAAACAAAAAGGCTAAAACTGCAAAGTAAACACATAGCGGTGAGGCAGAAAATCTAAATAAAAGACATACAAGTTTCAAAGGAAAACATGTAAGAAAACAGTAGTCTTGAGAGAAATCCAAGTTGCAAACAATGTGATTCCAAGAGATCTCATGAAAAGAAGAGTATTAAATTCAAAACAGTATTGAATTCAAAGCAGTATTGAATTCAAAAGAGTATTCCAAGAGATATCAAGCAAGAGGGAAGACATGTCTTTATATAGTTTTGAAAACAAGCAGTACATAGGCGAAGAGGGCACAAACATGGAAATATCAATCAATTAGTGTCAATTAAGACAACTGGAATCCTTTAATTAAGGATTGTAGTTCAAACAGTTAGTCAAGGCAGAATAAGGAAAAGAAATCAGTTTAGTAAGGCTAATTGCGGCAAGGAAACCATATAGTGCATAAACAAGGGCAAATACATAGTGGGTAATTAAGGAAAGTTAAAATACCAGTGTATTTATAATTATAAGATAGGGCATCAGTTAGAAGATCAACCAAGAGGATCCCCGATCCAATTATAATCACAGGGAATCCAAAGTAATTAAGAAAAGAGTCACATAATTACAGAAATAATTTAAAAATTAATATAGAATTACAGAAAGGATACACAAGATCATGTATTTAAGGAAAATATCACAAGCATGGGTTTTTAAACAAAAATATCAAGTAAAAAACCAGTAGAGTAAAGGAGGTTCAATCGAAAAAATCAGTGACAAATCATTAGCCTTATTAAAGGGATATCAGAATCAATCACATGGTTAGTGAAAAACCTTTTTATGAAAGAAGAATTTTATCCTATATAAAGCACACAGATTAAACGAAAGAGTTTTTTACCCTAGAAAAAGATTTTAACACTAAAAGACTCAGAGTCACAAGCAAACATGATTTCAAGTTCAATTACAGACTCACTGTGAGTCTCAAATCCTTTGGTCCCAATGGAACCCTAGTGCCACTTGTCAAAGAAAACCCCCCAAATATTAGGTTTCAAATTGAGTAAGACAAGAGGTGATAAAACAGGGTCATTGGAAGAGGCTCAGAAGTCTTATCTCAAAGACTCACGAAAGACAAACACATACAATAGAGAGAACACTAATTCAAAGTCATGAGAACATGCCTCAGAAAACTTGAAATTTAAACATATTTCAGAAGAAAGAGACGATATGAATTTTAAACAAAAGTAGGTAAAACATGCTTAGCAGGAACATAAACAGAACTCAGTAAGGTGAACAAAATCAAATAGCTCAAACAAAAACACATAGCAAAGCATGAGGATTAACAACACGAATTAATCATGCGAGCAAAATAGAAGAGTCTTGCATAATAGAGAAGAGACAAGAGAAGAAACTCAAGCATAGTAATATGAAAGCATACGAGCATAAAACACACATAAACAAAGAACAGGATGAATCAAAATATTTGAAGAAATCCTTTTTCAGAAACCATAAAATTGAAATAGAACGATTTTAAAGAAGAAAATTGGGGAAACCTTTGAAATGTCAAGTAAAGCTCAGGCATGGCGTCGATCTAAGAAAATAACAAGTACAAAACCTCAGACGGCTTAGAAGCATAGAAAACCCTAGAATGAGAAAAGTCTTGAGGAAAGACGGATCCTGAGTCGAAGAGACTCATATTGCTCGAACACGCCGGAGAGAGGCCATAGATCTACAGATCTGAGACATATCTAAAAAGAGCCATTGAGGCCAGGCCTCCAAAGTTTGAGTAACTTAGGTTTAACCGTGAGAGAGAGTGAGCATAGGCCATCCAATGGCCTGGAATACCATGGATTCCGGTGGAAACTTGGTAGAAACAGGTGGGAGATGATTAGGGTTTTGAGAGACTAGAGAGAATTTGGAAGACAAAAGATATTTCAAAGGCGGCGTCTTTGATAGAATGAGTTAGGGTTAGGTGGGTTATGGAATTAAAAAAGAAATAACGGATCTCGGCAGTTGATCAAAATGATTATTGGCATGGATTAAATGGGAGCCGAGCGGGTTTTAAAATTGGGTCAGGGGCCGGGTAAAAATTATAATTGGGTTGATTTAAATTTGGGCGGAATTGGGGGTCTAATTGAGGCTAAAATCGAAATAGGAATGTGTTGGACAATACGCTTTACGCTAGAGGGGGGGTGAATAGCGTTTTAAAAATATTAAGCGTTTTAGTGCGGAATTTAAAAACTTTGCAGAAATTAAAACAAGTGCAGTAGAATAAACTTACACAATGATGTATCCTGGTTGGCCACAAACGTGGTTAGTCCAGTCCCCGAGAGACTCTCTCGAGATTTCCACTAAACTTGTCAAGCTTACGGGTGCTTAACAAACCGTTACAGCTGAGGACACAAGCCTCACCTAGGTGCTCGGGGATCACAATCCCAAAGACTTCAATTGCTCGGGGATACCAATCCCAAAGACTTCAATTGCTCGGGGATAACAATCCCAAAGATTTCAACTGCTCGGGGATAACAATCCCAAAGACTTCAACTGCTCGGGGATAACAATCCCAAAGACTTCAACTGCTCGGGGATACCAATCCCAAAGACTTCAACCGAGGAATCACAAGTTCCTCAACAAACGAGAATCGCAATTCTCTTACAAACACAAAACACACTCACTTTACAAAGCACTCCTTAATGAGTAGATATGAGTAGAAATAGTATGCTCAAGATCACAACAACTTAGCTCAATAGAATGGCTCTTCAAAAAGCTTTATGGATGAATGGAAAATGATGATCAATGTAAGAAAGCTTTTAGCAATGAAAATACTCAAAGTGTATATGTTGTTGTTGTGAAAACACTGAGTTGAAGCTGTATTTATAGGTGAAAAACTCAGTCTTACCGTTGTCTAATTGCCAATTAAGGATTGCTGAAATTACTCAGTGACAATCGATTGTCAAGACTAAACAATCGATTGTTTGCCTATCAGATTAAAAATTCAATCCCAGATTTTACGTCAACAATCGATTACTTCAAATCAATAATCGATTATTTATAACGTTAAGAAATCCTTTCCAATTTTTGGCATAAAACATCGATTGTCCGGAAATCAACAATCGATTATTTTAACAACGTTCAGAAAATCTTTTCCAGATTTTAAGCAAAACATCGATTGTTAAATATCAACAATCGATTACCTGAAGGTAATTGAAAATATATGACAACGGTCAGCTTCAACAATCGATTATCAAATGGAATAATCGATTATTAATTAATTTCAAAACTCTCTGTCTCATATATAATCGATTATCAAAAGCCACAATCGATTATCATTTTATTTAAAATCACTGGGAGACATTTTTCTCATTCTAATCGATTACCATTAGTTCATAATCGATTTTTATGAGTTTTGAAAACTTTGCCTCAGTTAACAATCGATTATCATAAGTACACAATCGATTGTTATGCAGTTTGCAAAAACCTGATGTTAACTGACTTACTCACAATCGATTATCATTAATTCACAATCGATTGTCATGCAGTCTTGGCTTAGAGATACTCGATTATCATAAGTACATAATCGATTATCTTAGCCCAGATTTTTGAGGCATGCTTGGAAAACATTTTAACAAATGTAAATATGCATAGTTTAAAATCATTTGACACTTAATTTAAATATGCATGATTTTGGAAAAATAATTTTAGTAGAGAAGCCATGTTATGAGCCAAGTTGAGGAATCAAGATCACAATTAATATTGACTCAATTATAACATTTCTAAACTTTGTCTTGAGCTTCTTGTAATGCATCCATTTTGTGCTTGTCCTTGAGTACTGCTATATATCGCTTTTTGCTTTGTTTGACATTCATCAAAACCTACAAAAGAACACACGTTTAGTATATTGCATTTGAAACGTGTTTCCAACAATTTCCCCCTTTTTGATAATGGCAAACATAAGCGGGATATATGCAATAATTATTTTGATAATCCAAGACAAGTGTAAAGTATGCAATTTGATGTTCCCCCTCAATTCATGTTCCCCCTCACTTTAAGCATGAATGAAGTTGAGAGTGATATAGCATACTTCTTGATATCCCGTTTCTTCCCCCTTTTGCCATTAGCAAAAATATATACAAGGGAAGAATATGCAAAAAAACATATGAAATAAACAAAAGTTTATTTATTGGAAAATAACATTACATGGGTGGAGCCAAACACAATAAAACGAACAACAACTAACCAACCAAGGAAAAACAAATCAAAAACAACAATTTCACATCATCAAAAACAACAATTTCATCATTCATCACCCCCATCCCCTTCATCATCATTGGGAGGCGCTTGATATGGCACCACCTGAGCATAGGCATAATGCACGTGATCAAAGTAACCATGGACCTCACGGGTTAATTGAGTAATTTGGTCAGAGATAGTCCGGAGGGTAGGCTCCTGAGGAGGATGAGCACGACGGGCTTGTCGATTTTGAGGAGGAGCGGGAGCATGATCACCATCATGATGAAAGGAAGACTCCGAAATTTCCCAGATTTTGGTGCTCTTTTTGAGAGGACCATTAGCAATATTGACCCCGGAAGCTTCAAGAAATTTCATTATTAAGAGGGCATAGGGGAGAGGTATGTCATCTCTGGTGGCATTGAACATATGAGATTGAATAAGCTTGCACCAATTGATTTTAACACCGGTGATAATGGCATGAAGAAATTTGGCATCCTCTTGGGAAATGGTGGTGTGATTGAGTTTACGGGGTTTGAGAACACGAGTGATGAAATAGAGAATGAAACGATAATTCGGGTCCATACCCTTTATGGTGGGACGACGGGAAGAAGACTCATCATAGGCGACTCCGGCTTGGCGGAAGAGATTAGCTTCATCAATCATGTCCCCGGCATCATTTATGTACTGGTAGATGTCTTCACCATCATGCGGAATGCCGGCAATGAGGTGGAGGTTATCTTCAGAAATTAGAATGGAAATGCCGTTAACATTGGTAACGAGTTCACCCTCATCATCTTTGTGAAGGTTGGAGTAAAAAGCTTCAACCAAAGTAATGTTGTAGTAGGGGTGAGTAAGGAGTAGGAAATTGAAAAGTTGGCACTCTCTTAGCATATTCGCGGCTGGAATGAATGGTGCAACAAGAGCGTTTGTTGAAAAGCGAGGAGGGAGAATAAGGCGTTTCTCAAATTTGGTTAAGAAACGGGTGAGCTCTTCATCGGATTCAAAGAATAGAACCGATCCATCTTGATATGGATGGCGAGAAGAAGAAGCACCTTGTTTGGAACGATCACGTTTGGAGTTGCGGCTTGACATTTTTGAAAAAGATGTGCTAGGATTTTTCAAAGATAACAAGATAATTTGATGCTTGGGAGGCTTGAGTGAGTATACAAGAGCATATGTGCAGCCTATATATAGAGAAGGAATGAATCTTACACTTATTTGAAAAGATTTGAAGAGATTTGAAGAGCTTTGAAGTCTGAAACGGTAAAAATAAATTCACTGACCGTTCAATAATCGATTGTTTGAATAGAATAATCGATTGTCATTAATGAAAATGATCTGACACATCGATTACACGCCAGAACGGTAAAAAAAATTTGAAAAAGATAGTCGATTGTCAAACTTGGTAATCGATTGTTTTTCATATTTATGACCTGACAGGAATCGATTGTAGAGCCAAAACGGTAACATAAGTTTAAAACAGATAATCGATTGTCAATATATAGTAATCGATTATTTCACTCACAGAGAGTTTGGATTTTGGCAAATAATCGATTGGCAGAACAAATAATCGATTGTTTGGAAGGGGGATGCTAAAATGATGAGACTTAATTCTATCAAGCAATGTAAACATTCAACAAGATTTCATGACAAAAAAAAAATTGAATCAACAAATAATCGATTATTGATACTGATAATCGATTGTAAGCATAAATAATCGATTATGATCGATTTTTCTTGTATCAAGACAATTTATACTTTCCTCTTACCTTTTGGGGGATACCTGCAAAATAGAATTAAACATCTCCGACGCTTAAGTCAGTAATCTATAAATGAAATAATAATTTTGAAACTAGTGTAGTCGGGTGAAAAACGTGAACTCTTAAGAATTTTGTCCTAGGATGTTCTTAAGAGGGTTTAGGGTACTTACCTTCCCTTCGACTTTGCCAATTACCTGATTTTGAACATCCTCCGTTCATTTTGGTCTTTTGGCTCATTCTTCAATTTAAGAAGCTTCTTCCACAATTTTGCCTTTGTCTTCCTTGTATTTTGTCTTTTAAATTTTTCGAAAATACTTCCGATTTTGAAAAAAAATGCCTAAATCGACTTTTCCGTCTCTTCCTCCTTCTTTGTGCTTTAATTTAAGGAATTTTGAATTCGTCTCCCGTCAAGTGTTTGGAGTATCCACTACACTTGATTCCTTCAAGCACACCTGCAAAACAAATCAATGCTCTTTTGGTACCCATGCCATTTTGGGTCCTTGAGGGTTATGCATACTATAATGATATGTTTGAGTAGCATGTCTATGTCTAGTAAAGCATGCGGGAGCAATATGACCAATTCGTCTACAATAATGACATGTCACATTTGGATTATGCATGCGTCCAGGCTCATAGTAGCTAGAATAATGCACATTGTTTACTCTATTTTCATTTCTCCTAATTTGAGCACCATAATCATTTCTAGGTTGAACATTTCGGGATCTTCTAGCATGATCACTGTTGTGCCTAAAATATGCATCATGTCTATGGTGACGATTGCTAGGCGGAAGGTCATGTCTAGGTCTCCTAATATTTTGTCTAGCATGCATGTTTGTTTTAGGAAAGGCATTTTTGTTATTAATCCTAGATTGAGCTCTAGGTGGTTGGGTTTTTGCATCAACCTCTTCTTCATTTATGAAGCCTATTCCATGCTTGGTTGATTTCAAGTTATCAAGCACCACATTCAAGTTTTTATGAGAGGAGTTGAATTTATCTAGTGTGCCTTTTAATCTACCTACTTCATTCTTAAGGTCTACACAAGAAGCACAATTTTTTGTAGAACTCTCGGGCTTGTCAGAACTTCTTTTCCCATAAAACTTGTTTTGTTCTAGTAGCTTCTCATTTTCCAAAACCAATTTTTCTAATTCTTTTTCTTTTAATGAAAACTGTTTTTGAAAATCTTGTTCTTTTAGAGAAGCACTTTCTCTTAAACTAGTGACGGTTTTTGTAACTTTGAGAAATTCAGCATACAATTCATCAAAGGCATTTCTCATGTCATCAAGAGTATAAAAATTTTGAGAAGAGATTTGACTTACCTCACTTTGATTTTCTTCCTGTGCCATGAGGCAGAGATTTGCCGCTTCTTCATTTTCTTCTTCACTGGATTCGTCTCCGGAATCTCCTCCCCAAGATATGTATGCTCGTTGCTTCTTGAAGGGTTTCTTCTCCTTTTTAAGATTTGGGCAGTTTGTTTTGATATGCCCTGTTTCACCACATTCATAACATTTAACTTGCTCACCTTGCTTTTTCCCTTTGCGGTCATATTCTTTTCGCATGAATTTTTGGAACTTTTTGATGATGAGTCCGAATTCGCTATCTCCATCCTCTTCAATTGGTGATTGACTTGTGCTCGCCTTTAGAGCAATCTTTTGCCTTCTTTGTTCATCAATAACATGGTTAAGAATAGTGGATTCATAAGTCTTAAGATTACCTCTAAGAGCGTCTATGGTGACGTTCGTGATTCCAATTGACTCTTGAATCGCATCGGCCTTTGATCGCCATGCCGGTGTTAGACTCCTAAGGATTTTTCGAACTAGTTCTTTGTCTGTGAACGTCTTCTTGAGCGCGTGGAGATCATTCACTATTGATGAGAACCGCTCAAACATCTCGTCTACCTTTTCGCCTTCCTTCATATGGAACAATTCGTAAGCATGAGTTAAAAAGTCAATTTTAGCTTCTCTTACCTGGTCAGTCCCTTCGTAAGTGACCTCAAGCTTGTCCCACATTTCTTTCGCTGTTTTGCAGCAGGAGATTTTCCTGTAATCATTAGCATTAACAGCACAAAGTAATAAATTAATAGCTTTAAAATTATTTTGGACCATTCGATTATCCTCGGCGTTGAATTCCTCTTCTGATTTTGGCACCCATTCTCCTTCCACCTTTTTGACAGGAACCTCATTTCCTTTGGTGTACACCTTCCACAAGTAAGGGCTGTTTGATCTGACGAATATCTGCATCCTTTCTTTCCAATATGAATAATTAGTCCCGTTAAACAAAGGAGGTTTTGTGGGGCACTGTCCTTCATCAATACCTGCAAAAGAGTCTAGAGTAGAAGCCATGGAAAGATTCTCTCAAACGGTTAAGTCTTTCAGAGAGTATGGCTCTGATACCAATTGTTGGACAATACGCTTTACGCTAGAGGGGGGGTGAATAGCGTTTTAAAAATATTAAGCGTTTTAGTGCGGAATTTAAAAACTTTGCAGAAATTAAAACAAGTGCAGTAGAATAAACTTACACAATGATGTATCCTGGTTGGCCACAAACGTGGTTAGTCCAGTCCCCGAGAGACTCTCTCGAGATTTCCACTAAACTTGTCAAGCTTACGGGTGCTTAACAAACCGTTACAGCTGAGGACACAAGCCTCACCTAGGTGCTCGGGGATCACAATCCCAAAGACTTCAATTGCTCGGGGATACCAATCCCAAAGACTTCAATTGCTCGGGGATAACAATCCCAAAGACTTCAACTGCTCGGGGATAACAATCCCAAAGACTTCAACTGCTCGGGGATAACAATCCCAAAGACTTCAACTGCTCGGGGATACCAATCCCAAAGACTTCAACCGAGGAATCACAAGTTCCTCAACAAACGAGAATCGCAATTCTCTTACAAACACAAAACACACTCACTTTACAAAGCACTCCTTAATGAGTAGATATGAGTAGAAATAGTATGCTCAAGATCACAACAACTTAGCTCAATAGAATGGCTCTTCAAAAAGCTTTATGGATGAATGGAAAATGATGATCAATGTAAGAAAGCTTTTAGCAATGAAAATACTCAAAGTGTATATGTTGTTGTTGTGAAAACACTGAGTTGAAGCTGTATTTATAGGTGAAAAACTCAGTCTTACCGTTGTCTAATTGCCAATTAAGGATTGCTGAAATTACTCAGTGACAATCGATTGTCAAGACTAAACAATCGATTGTTTGCCTATCAGATTAAAAATTCAATCCCAGATTTTACGTCAGCAATCGATTACTTCAAATCAATAATCGATTATTTATAACGTTAAGAAATCCTTTCCAATTTTTGGCATAAAACATCGATTGTCCGGAAATCAACAATCGATTATTTTAACAACGTTCAGAAAATCTTTTCCAGATTTTAAGCAAAACATCGATTGTTAAATATCAACAATCGATTACCTGAAGGTAATTGAAAATATATGACAACGGTCAGCTTCAACAATCGATTATCAAATGGAATAATCGATTATTAATTAATTTCAAAACTCTCTGTCTCATATATAATCGATTATCAAAAGCCACAATCGATTATCATTTTATTTAAAATCACTGGGAGACATTTTTCTCATTCTAATCGATTACCATTAGTTCATAATCGATTTTTATGAGTTTTGAAAACTTTGCCTCAGTTAACAATCGATTATCATAAGTACACAATCGATTGTTATGCAGTTTGCAAAAACCTGATGTTAACTGACTTACTCACAATCGATTATCATTAATTCACAATCGATTGTCATGCAGTCTTGGCTTAGAGATACTCGATTATCATAAGTACATAATCGATTATCTTAGCCCAGATTTTTGAGGCATGCTTGGAAAACATTTTAACAAATGTAAATATGCATAGTTTAAAATCATTTGACACTTAATTTAAATATGCATGATTTTGGAAAAATAATTTTAGTAGAGAAGCCATGTTATGAGCCAAGTTGAGGAATCAAGATCACAATTAATATTGACTCAATTATAACATTTCTAAACTTTGTCTTGAGCTTCTTGTAATGCATCCATTTTGTGCTTGTCCTTGAGTACTGCTATATATCGCTTTTTGCTTTGTTTGACATTCATCAAAACCTACAAAAGAACACACGTTTAGTATATTGCATTTGAAACGTGTTTCCAACAGAATGGGCTTTGTGTTAAATAGCCAATTCTTTCCTCTTTAATTTTATAAAAATAGTTATTATAATTTTAAAAATAAATTAAAAACACTGAACTTATTAATAATATATAAATATTAATCTAAAAATACAAGAAATAATTTTATAATTGTAAAATATTGTCAATTGTAAAATAGGTCGTAGTTGCAATTATATGCAATTTAGTTTTAAAAATACTGAATAAATTTATAAAAATACACAAAAATCACCTTAATTATATTTTTTTATAAATATGTGAATAGAAATAAATTATTCACCAAAATAATAGTTATGGGAACAATTATTGGATTTTGTACTACTCAAAATAGACAATAAATTAATTTTTTAAGATCTTACAAATTAGGGAAAAAATTACCTAAACTCTTGGGAATGCTTATATATGCATACCCATGCTATTTGAAAAGTAGTTTGAGAATAAAAATACATTAAAAATATTGGGTATCAACAATGTGTTTGCTTAATACAAGCACGAGACTGAATCAAACACACTGTACTTAACTATCTACATCTAATTATACCTTTTCTAGGCAATCATTGTGGATCAACTAGTTGAAAGTATTGATTAGACCTAGTTCCAGTCTATTCATTTCAAAGTGATCTCTACTGAGAGCTTTAGTAATAATATCTGCAATTTGATCTTCAGTTTTACCGAAGTTAATTGAGATATTTCATTTTTCAATGTTGTCTCTGAGAAAGTGGTGTATAATGTAAATGTGCTTAGTTCTCTTGTGCTGACATGGATTTCTAGAAATGTTTATAGCATTAGTGCTGTCACAAAAAATGGGAACACAATCAACAAAAATACCATAGTCACTTAGTTGTTGTCTTATCCACAACAACTAAGCACATCAAGATATTGCTGCCATATATTCAGCCTCAGTTGTGGATGAAACCACTGGCTTCTGCTTCTTTGTTTCCCAAGACAGCAGATAAGAACCTAGAAAATGTGTTGTTTCTAAAGTTCTATTCCTATTTACATTAAAACCTACATATTCATCATTAGCATAACCAACGAGATCAAAGTTATACCCTTTGGGATAACATAGGCACTTGTCAGGAGACCCTTTAGATATATTAATATCCTTTTGCTAGCCTTCAGGTGAGTAATCGCTGCCAACTCTGCACCACTAAAGACTAGCAAGAGCGGGTCGCAATAGCTTTTACCCAATATGAGGACCGAGATCTAATTCCTCAGAGAGCTAGAAATTGGAGCTGGGTATCTATCTGGACTAAAGTTGTGTGATTGTTCCAAATGTCACTTCAATACATTTTTGGGTTTCCAATTATAAACTACTATTATCAAACTAGGAGTTGAAACTAAATTATGCTAAGACATAAGTGCTAAAGGTTTTTTCTAATGGGGAAAGGGGCACTAGGGTAGTGATCTTCCCCTAGGTAGGCAATTGATGGGTAATTGCTTCTAAAGAGGGATTGACATGATTGGGGAAATATGTATAACTATTGCACGATTTTACCCACTCTCACATCTCTCGGTAGAGAGAGTGATTTTGATCAATTGACTCTCCCAAGACTAAATGGGTAGTCAAATTAGCTCAAGCAACTAGGGTTCAAGTCGGGTAATTACTCTCTTGAGATTTAACCCTTTAATTGGGACTATCAAATCTCTTGAGTCTATATCAGTTCGTTGTTGGATCAATTTTGGAGACTTAGGTTCTCTTTCTCAAGACGTTCCAAGTCAACTTAGTACAAACCAGTGTTTGCAACCACAAATTTATAAATTAAACCATAAAATTAATCAAAATACAAACACCCATAGTCAATCTAACCATAAATAACAACACCCATCAATTACGAACATTAGGGTTGAGCCACAACCCTAGCTAATGGGTTTAGCTACTGATGCTTGAAGAATAAAATAGAGAAATAGATGTAGAAGAAGACATATAAATTAACTACTGAAGCAAAAACAAATATTCAATTGCTAAAACTAAGTTAACATTGCCAAAAATGGGTAAAAAAATAGGTCTTGTGAACGCAGCCGAAAGTCTGGAATTATTCGATGCACTAAAAATGGCAAAATATTCTCTTTATGCTAGGCTGGAAAAACTGGACAAAAATGCCCCTGAGGGGTCAATGCGGGCCGCATAAAATGGACTATGATCACACTAGGCTCTTGGCTCTCTAAACTTGGGCTCCGCAGACAGTGTAGAATGGACCACGACCGCGGAGGTCACTAATGCGGTCTGCACAAACGTGATCGCCGACCACAAGGCTTGAAATTCAGCTTTGGACATCACTATGATCTTCTCTTCCGCGGACCGCACATAATGGTAGTGTGGCCGTGGAACCTTCACCACGGACCGTATAATATGTACTACGGCTGCATTGCTTGAAGCTCTAATTCTTGAGTCTCTGAACCTCCATAGTGTGGACCACACAAAGTGTAGTGCGGCCGCACTAGGCCTGTTTGTCCTGAGTTTACCTTGTCCTTGATACTTGTGCAGATTTCACTCTTTCTGAACCGATATTTGACATCTCCTCATTTTGTTGATCAAACCTGCAATCAAGCATAACATATGAGACTTTTTGGACTATTTTGTATGAAATTATAATCAAAGCATAAGCAAGAAGAAGCATAAAACAAGTCAAAATCCCTAGTTATTAACTCTGCCAAACTTAAGCTTTTGTTTGTCCTCAACCAAACAAAATAAGAACCCCTAAAGGGAAAATCCACGAATTTTAAGCTATTCTAAAGTAACCTCAACTAACATCAAATGGGATTAACAATTTCCCTCAACACACATGAGTCATTAACAACATTTAACCTTTGAAAAATCATGGATCAAGTGTGACACAAGAGCATCAAGAGTTTATTCAACACATCAAAGAACTCTTTCAATTACTTTGATCACTGTGAAACTCTGATTGGTGCAGACTCAATCGTAAGAAAGAGCGGGTGCGGATACTTTTTCCCGATAGTGGTATCGGGGTCGAATTTTCCACAGAGAGCTTCAAATTGGAGTTGATTATTTTCTAATCCTAGAAGTGCGTTTTAGCTTCTATTTGATCTTCCATCATTCTTGCTTTTTCTTTTGTTTAAAAACTAAATTTATCTACTACAGTTGTAAACTAAATTATGCTATGCAATGATGTTAGTTGTATGCAATAAGAGAAAAGAACTAGGGTCGTAGCACTCACCTAGGTGACTAACTAACGGGTATATAATTCTAATAAAAGGATGATAATTAAGGGGAATATGGTTAACCGTCGCACTTTAGCACTCACTCTCACACCTCTAGGCAGAGAGAGTGAATTTTCCCAATTGACTCTCTTAAGACCAATTACGTAGGCTAATTTGCTCAAGCAACTTTAATGTTCAAGTGGGGTAATTACTCTCTCGAGGTTTAACCCATTACTTGGGACTACCATTCTCATGGGTCCATCCCAAATCCTTGTTGGGTTAATTGTGAAGTCATAGACCTCTTTCTCAAGAAGTGTCAAGACCCACTAAACTAGACTTAGTGTTTGCAACCACCAAATCTAAGTGAAAAAATATAATTTATCCAAATATCAAACACCCAACATCATCCAAGCATTAAGCAAAAACACCCATTAAGTACCCACACTAGGGTTTAACCACACCCTAGCTAATGGGTTTAGGTCACTAGCCACACCCTTAGGTGCATTACTACACTTGATTCGATAATTGTCAATTCACCTTTAGATGCAATCATACATGTTTTGACACTAAAAGGAAAATCGTATAGTTGCTACACTAATTTTGGATAAATAAAATATCCAAATTAAATTATGCACCGTGTGCTCCGTAGCTTTCTTGCACAATGATACAGAGTTTAGTAATTTTTAATCTACTTCAAAAATAAATTTCGTTTGACAAAAAAACAAATGGGAGTACTAAAAGAAGTGAAAAGCAAGTAGTTTGCTTGAATATTTAAAAAAGCTTAACCTGTACATCAGATGCGCCACCATAACCGTCACCATCCACGTGCTTACTTCCATGACATCAGCTTAAACGCCGTTAGTCTCTGGTTCTGGTTCCATGTTAAGGTCCAATAACAAACCACCACTCCGTAACGAAATCCGTCCAACACCGTCTGCATCAGTCTCCATCGCCGTAAACCTACTGCTGTGCTGATTGACGTTTGCTGGTACTATCGAATCACTCTTCTCCAAATAGTCGAAGATATTAACATAATCATTAACGATAAACTTAATCTACTTGAATCCACGTTAATAACAAGAGAAAATTGTCTAAAGTAGGCTAATACGAAGTGTCTCGTGCTCAGTTGCGAATACAGATTACAATACTTAACCTAAAAAAGTAAAATGTTCTATTTATACTACACAGAAAAATCCAGACAGAAATACCCCTGAGGGTTTGGCGCGGACCACATAGAAATGACATGCGGCCGCGTATGGAAAATGGTCTTCAGATATGTGCTTCTGGACTTGGGGATGCAGACCGCATAGAAAAGCCACACAGCCGCATAGGTTGAGTCATGCGGACCGCGTAGAAAGGGTGCGCAACCGCACAATAGAATTTATCCCATTGTTGACTCTCTAATCTATTACCCACGCGGACCGAACTGCTTTGGTGTGCGGCCACGTGGGACTTTGCCTTGAATTGCCGAGCCTATGATCACTCATCAGTGCAGATCGCGTGGAAATGAATGCGATCCATGTGGATCTTCTTCACTTTTGATGGTTCTATGAACTTTCGTACACAACCGCTTGGAAAATCAGTGCAGACAGCGTAGGTCAGGCTTGAACTTGGCAGCTTTCAGAACTTTCCTACGCGGCCGCACATCAAAACAGTGCGGTCCGCGGTGGTTACTTATTTCCCACTTTCAATCATCTTTTGACGCTTGGCAGATTTCACTCCTTTTTGTGTTGATTTGTGATATTTATCATCTAGTCGCTCAAATCTACAATCAAGCACAATTTGTAAGCATTTCAGGACTGATTTAGAGCAATTAATGCACAATGCTTAGGTAAGAAATGGTATAAAACATGTACAATTCACAGTTATCAACTCCCCCAAACTTAAACCTTTGCTTGTCCTAAATCAAATAAAATGAGACCTATCCCTCAATGAAAAACACCCAAGTAATTCCTGTTCTTCCTAAGGTAACCTCAATGAGCCTCAATTGGGACTAACAATTGCCCTCAATGCAAATGTATCATTAGCACATTTAAAACTGTGAACACTTGTGGATCAAGTGTGACACAAGAGCATCAAGGGTTGATACATCTCATCAAGGAACCTTTCTCAAGCACTTTGGTCATTGTGGAACCTAAACTCACGCGTACTTGACTTTCCCTAAGTGAACCTCACCTTTTTAGAATAGTTGCACACAAATCGAGGTGAATGAACTCTCTCTCATCTCTCACAAAGGAACGGCCCTAAGTCCTCTCTAAGTACCATATGATTGCTCTTCATGCAAGTATCCACTAATGTAGGCTTCCCTCATCTCAAGATCAAATAGGGCTTTTAATGAGTCATTGTGAAGGCTTTTTGGATAAAGGTAGGATATGATGTTGTTCAAATGGTTTCAATCTTCCCTTAAGCACTTCATTTGATTTATTTTGGCACATTTTCTTGACTCAATTGAGTAGTTCACTTCTTTCAAGGGGTTAGAGGGATACATTATCACTCTTTCTTTTGCAATTCAAAACCTCTCTCCTTTTATAAACTTTTCCACACCTTTTTCACTTTTTGTTGTCCTTTAGATTCCCTTTTTTATTCTTATTCTCTTATTGTCTTTTTCTCTTTTTCATTGCCTTCCTTTTGTTTTGCTTTTGTGCCTTTCTACCACATTGATGCCTTTCTTGTCTCCCCCCAAACTTAGTCATTTTACACTACTCAAGAGAAGATTTGGGTGCCAAGAGAAGGTCTAATTGAGAACGACTATAGGCTTGTAACTTGGTTCTTGAAAGAAAAAGGTTCAAGGCTCAAAAAGGGTGAACTAGGGATCATTTGATTGGTAGGTCATGGAATTGTTCAATTTGGAATTTTGGATCAAGGAGAGACTAAAATCATTTCTCAAATCAAGTTTTACCTATAAATTTGCATCAACAAAGATTTGGAGCAAGTTCTAGTCCATCGGCACGGTACTTGGGCTCAATAATTCGAATTCTCGCCACAACGACCTAAGATACGATTCAATTGCATGATGCCCTAAAATGACCATATGATGATTGTTCGGTCAATACAAGAGTCTCAAGGCCACAACTATCACCATCCTAAACACAATTTAATGTCTTTGACCACAGGATCAAAGGCAAATGTGCTAGGCCAAAGTGAAGCTTTTCCTGAGGTACCCTTAACTTAAAAAACATGAAAATTGAAAAGAAAAAAATAAAAAATGGACTCAAGCAGTTAAGAAGGTTGTCACACCATCTATCATTGGGAAGAGCCACCCGGTTCGCACAACACTCTATCCTTGGAAAGAAACGTGGCATTAAGAAAACCAAGGGCTTATTTACAACGCCAAAACAAAAACCAAAAAGGCTAAAAGCCTAAATTTGCAACTAAAACAATAACAAAAATTTTTTAACGAAAAATAGAAAACACAAATGAAAACCAAATGAATATGTATACATGGGGAATAGAATATACATCTAGGGGGAGATGAAAATATACATGAAGTTATATACAGGCCATCTATACTACGAATATCAAGAGCTATAAACAAAACAAATATATACAATAATACAGTTAAGAATAATAGGGTCACACCCCTAAGAATAAGAGCTAGAATTATCCCTAATGCTAATTACCAAATAAGAACATCAAAAATACGCAGCAAAGGATACAGAATGGCCCCTTAAGCCTCATCGGCTGCCCTGTGCTAGTCAATGGCTCCCGTGTCCTCTGTACTAGTTGGGACCTCAGACTGGTCCCCAGCCTGCCGCTGCTGATGTGCTACTGGGACAGTTGTTTGCTCCTGGTCTGGCTCATCAACTGAAGGGGCACTGAAGGGACCCTCAAGCTTTGGGCACTGGGAGTTTTCTCTTCTTTCTCATCCTCTGCTCCTCCTCATGTGGCTTCCCAACTGGTGGCTCTACGGCCGGCTCCCCAAACAGCAAGTCAAGTGGCAGCTGATCCGCTAATAGCTTGTCTACCTGTACCTTCAATGACGCTACCGACTCCTTCGAGGCCTTTGTCTTTCTTAGCCTTCTGTGCTCCTTAGCCAAGTCCTTTAGAGATTTGTTGTGCTCTCCGACTTCCTTGGCCAAGGTTTCCTGCTTTGCCATCATCTGTTCCTAGTTGGCCAGGATTTTCTTCAATGTGTACTCCATAGAATCAGGGATCTCAACAGTCACTGGTGCTGCATAAGCCTGTGCGGCTGTGGTCAATGTGGACAACTTGGATGTAGCAGCCGCCATCCAATTGTTCAAACTATCGGGTAAAAGTATCCTCGGCAACAACGCCAAAAAGTGATCGGTGCAGACTCAATCCTAAGAGAGAGTAGGCGAGGATACTTTTACCCGATGGCGGTATCGAGGTCGATTTTTCCATAGAGAGCTTCAAATTGGAGTTGAGTATTTGCTAAGCCTATAAGTGCATTTTAGCTTCTATTTGATCTTCCATCATTTTTTGATTTTTCTTTTGTTTAAAGACTAAATTTATCAACTATAATTGTAAACTAAATTATGCTAGGTAATGATGTTAGTTGTATGCAATAAGATAAAAGCACTAGGGTCATAGCACTCACCTAGATGACTAATTAACTGGTATATAATTCTGATACAAGGATGATAATTAAGGGGAATATGGATAACTATTGCACTTTAGAAATCACTCTCACATCTCTCGGTAGAGAGAGTGATTTTTCCCATTGACTCTATCGAGACCAATTGGGTAGGCTAATTTTCCCAAGCAACTTTAAGGTTCAAGTGGGGTAATTATTCTCTCTAGGTTTAACCCGTTACTTGGGACTACCATTATCATGGGTCCATCCCAAATACTTGTTGGGTTAATTGTGAGGTCATAGACTCTCTTTCTCAAGAAGAGTCAAGGACGACTAAGCTAGAATTAGTGTTTGCAACCACCAAATCTAAGTGAAAACATACAATCAACCCAAATACCAAACACCCAACATCATCCAAGCATTAAGTAAATACACCCATTATTTACCCATACTAGGGTTGAGTCACAACCCTAGCTAATGGGTTTACCTAGACATGGAAGAAGTGGAAATAGAAGAAATTTACATAATCATTAACTACAATCTTAATCTACTTGAATCCACGTTATCACAAGAGAAATTGGCCTAAAGTAAGCTAATACGTAGTGTCTCGTGCTCAGCTGCTAAAATAGATTACAAAACTTTACCTAAAAAAGTAAAATGTTCTTATATACTACACATGAAAAACCGAACAAAAATACCACTAAGAGTCTGGCGCGGACCACGTAGAAATGACATGCAGCCGCGTAGGGCAAATGGTCTTCAAATCTGTGCTTCTGGACTTGGGGATGCGGACTTCATAGAAATGCCATGCCGCCGGATAGGTTGAGTCATGCGGACCGCGTGGCAAGGTTGCGCGGCCACATAGTACAATTTGTTGACTCTATGAACATTTACCCATGCGGACCGCACTGCTTTGATGTGCGGCCACGTGGGACTTTGCCTTGAATTGCAGAGCCTCTGATCACTCATCAGTGCAGACTGCATGGAAATAAATGCAGTCCGTGTGGATCTTCTTCATTTTTGATGGTCCTCTGCACTTTCCTGTGCGGCCGCGTGGCAAAGCAGTGCGGACCGCAGGTCAGGCTTGAACTTGGAAGCTTTCAGAACTGTCCTGCACGGCCACACATCAAAATAGTGCGGTCCGCACAGGTCACATATTTCCCACTTTCAATCATCTTTTGAGGCTTGGCAGATTTCAATCCTTTTCGAGCCAATTTGTGATATTCATCATCTAGTCGCTCAAACTTGCAATCAAGTGCAACTTGTATGCCTTTCAGGACTGATTTAGAGAAATTAATGCACAAAGCCCAGGTAAGAAAGGGTATAAAACATGTACAATTCACTGTTATCAAACCCAAACTCACACATCCTCAACTCTCCCTAAGCAAACCTCACATTAGAATATTGGCACGCAAAATAAGGTTAATGAGAATTCACTCATCTCTCTCCAAGAAAGGTCACAAGTCCAGCGCTAAGTACCATATGCTTGCCCCTTATGTAAGTATCCACTAATGTAAACTTCATTCAGCTCAAGATCATATAGGGATTTTGTGGAGTCATTATGAAGGCTTTTAGTGTTAGGGTAGGACATGTTTTTGTTAAAGTGGGTTCAATCTTCCCATAAGCACTTCTTTTGATTCATTTGGCATAATTCTCTTGACTCTTTGAGTCATTTCACTTATTTCTATAGGGTTAGAGAGATACATTGTCACTTTTTCTTATGCATTTCAAATCATTTCTCATTTTTTTAACATTCCACACCTTTCTTTCTTTGTTTTTCTTGAATCCCTTTGAAGTCATTTTTACATTGAGCTTTTTGCTTTACTTTCTTTTTCATTGCCTTTCCTTTTATTCACTTTTGTGCCTTTTTACCACATTGTTGCACTCCTTATTTCTCCTTCAAAACTTATACTTTATCCATGTGCTAAATGAAATATTTGGGTGCCAAGAGAGGGTATCTTTGAGAATGGGTATGGGCTTGTATTATGGTTCTTGAAAGAAAAAGGTTTAAGGCTCCAAAGGGTTGACTAAGGATCTTATCAATGGTAGGCTATGGAATTGTTCAAACTATAATTTGGATCAAAGAGAGCCTATAATCACTTCTCAAGTCAAAATTCACTTACGTTTTTGCCTCAAAAAACATTCCGGGCAAGCTCGAGACTATTGGCTTGAGACTTGGACTCGTAATTCGATTTCTCACCACACAAGCTAAGGGATTGATAAGGACATTGGAGTCGAGGGTCCACAACAACCTTAAATACGATTTGAGCACACAATCATCCCGAAAAACTATTTTGATGATTATCGGTCAACATAAGAGTCTGAAGGCCCCAACTTTCACCATCCTTAACACAACAATTTATTTTTGACCATAAATTCAAAGGCAAACGTGATAGGCCCATTTTTTCCCTATGTATTTTTTGCACCCAAAATACCTTCAAATAGTATATGTATGGATATGTATGCATGCCTGGAAATGTTAATATTTTTTTTTTAATTTTTAAGATTTTTAAAATCAATTTACTGCCTATTTTTGACAGTACAAAGGCCAAAATTATTTTCAAATTATTATTTTTAGTGAATAGTGTGTTTTACTCTCATATTTACAACAAAATATAATATATGTAATTTTTGCGCATTTTTCACAAATTTATTTGAAATGTTTTGAAGCTAATTGCATGAAATTACAATTATGACCTATTTTGCAACTAACTATGTTTTATAGCTACAAAATTATTTCTAATATTTTTATTTAACATTTATATGTTATTAATTAGTTCAAGTTTTCAATTTTGCTTTTAAAACTAAATTAGCTATTTTACAAAATAAATTGGGAGAAATTGGCTATCTAAAAGTTGGCAAGATTTTATTTAAAATATAGCCCAAATTGCACCCCATTTCCAGCAAAAATTTGAACCCAATTTAAACGACCCAATTGCCTAAACCCCGACCCATACCCATTGATTTTAACCCGACCCACCTCTGGTTTGATCTAAGTCGTTGATCAAATGAGATCAACTGCCTAGATTTCATTTCCTAAAATAAATCAAATAACCCCCTTCCCCTTACCCTCATTTGCAAAGAGACTGGTCTCTCTCTCTAACACTCTTGACCTCCCCCTTCTCTCTAGAACCTTCTGTTTCACCTTCTCCGATGGCTTTCATCGCCTCTCCGGCCAACTCCGTCCTCACTTCTTTCGATCACCAATCACCATGGAACCCTCATCTCGCGTTCTCTCTAAAGCTCGAAGCCCAAAAACTTCCACCATGAAAGACTGTCGTTGAAGCTTTGCCAGGGTCTGTGCCGGCCTTTCTCCGCTCGGTTTTTGTCCGATGTTGCCTTATATGGCACTTTTAACGAGTTTCACGGCCAGGTTTCTCATTTCCCTAATTTATTTGCAAACCCTAATTTTTTGCTCAAATATCTTTAATCTTTGTCCCTTTAAATGATTTTTGGTTTAATCTTTGTTTTTACGCTACTTCTCACTCAGTATCTCCGATTAATTCAAGTTTTACAACAATTTTTCTCTTTTTCAAACCTAGGGTTTCTGGCCCCTTTTGCAAAATCGCTATACTTTTTGATTTTTCTTTAGTATTATGTGGATATGTTTGTGTTATGTGTTTGTTTGTGCTATATTCTGGTTACTCCGAGTTCCATGCTTTATATTTTATACTAGGGTTTAGTCTTCTGTTGAATCTGTGACTTTTTTGCTTAGGGTTCTCTGATTTTCATGCCTATTATGCTTTATAGGTCTTATTGTTCATTATTTACCTAATATTGTGCTTGATTATGTGCATCTCTACGAATCCTTAATTTGAATGTGTTATCCTTAGAAGTTTTAGATCGGTTTTAGAATTACTTCTTTATTTGTGATAAGATTTTCTTACTTAGAACGGAAGGAAGATTGCCAAGGGTCTATTTGGAAACAGCCTCTCTACCCTAGGGTAGGGGTAAGATCTGCATACAAACTACCCTCCCCAGACCCCACTATGTTGGATTATACTGGGTTTTGTTTGTTGTTCCCTTACTTAGAACTAATTCCTTTTGATTTTTAGTCTCATACGTGAATCTTTGACTAATTTTCAGAGTTAATTTATATTTCTTTACCATATTTGTGCATGAACAAGCCTTCAAATATTTAGTATATATTTTCCTTACCTGAAATTATTGTGTATTTAGCCCTTGTTGCATATTATGTGCTTTGCTACTCCTAATATGGTAGATACAGTAGTCTTAATTGATTCCTTTCCTTTCAAAATAACTGCTTGTTACCGTTTGACTTGGATTCATTAATTAAAGGGGAGTCCTTATGCTGATTTGATTATGATTGATACCCAATTCCTTAATTACGGATTGCTACCTTGTTTATTTACTCGTTTTCAGAACTGTAAGTACCCTCATTCTCTTTTGCACAAAAAAAAAGAACACACTGCATATCACACACACATACAGACACGCATTCAATCTCTCAAAACTCTCTTTCAAAACAATCAGTGCTCTCTTTCTTTCTCTATTGTTTCTATACAAACTCTTTAATTCTCCTATTGAAGACTCAATCGGCTGAAAGCCAAGATTGAGTGATCTTGGCTGTTTACTACACTACTGGGGTTCTACTACATTGTTTACTTGGGTTTGCCTGCTGCTTACTTCTATGCACACTGTTGCTCGCACTCTCTGCACACTCTCTGCACAATACTGCTCTCCTTTGTGCATTATGCTCATTGCTATTGTGATCCATTATCAGCAACTGGCATGTCACCTATTTATGATACAGCTTCCAAAACAACATGCTCATATTAGATGTGCACTTCATCTTGTTTCTTGTGTGCTTTTACCTGTGGTTCTGTTGCTCTTATTGCTAGTAGCATGTATTTAGGCCTGCTTAATTACTTAACAGTCCTGAAACCTCTTCCTGAGGTTGATTATGTTTGGAGTTCGGTACAATAAGAACTGAAGTCTTATTTGTAGCCATGTCTGATTACTTTTCTTTAATGTGTTGTATATGTTTGAGTAGTTTCCTTGCCTATTTGTTCCCTTCCCCTTTGCCCCTGCTCGTGGGATTCTCTGTTCTGAAACTGGTCAGTCTAAATGAATTTTTTGAAGAACTCTTTCAACTCTTCTTACTATTTTTTTCAAACTGTCTCTCAACCGTTTTCAACTATTTCAAACTCTATCACAATCTCACTACTTTTAGATCATAGGTTCTGCCCCCTTAGTGTAAGCATTGCCTTGGGAGCCTTGAGCACCCACTGAACCTTGATGCACAAGGCTGGCACTTCCACACTTGCACTTGTCAATAATGATATATTTTGTGTGCCTGGTATTGGCCAGAGGTTCAGACGAACCCTTAGGGAACTTTGCCGCACTGAAGCCTTGTTAAAAGGCTGTGAAACTCGAAAGAAGTGAGGTTAGAGATTTTGGGCTTGGCTAAAGGCTCCCTATAGAATAACTTCTTATTTTTTCACTGTTGTAATTTAATTTGGGCTGTAATGATTTGTAAAGTTACTGGGTTTATAGTGAATTTGGGAAGAATATGCATGATTAGTTTGGGAAATGGGTAGAAGACATGTTCATAGGGTTTTACTTACTTATTTGTGAAATAGACACCATGTTAGGACAAGCATCTTTGCATATATAAATCATGTTCCTAGGTCTCTCACTTTCAGCTTGTTATTCTATTGATAATCACAATCAGTTAATAATCAATGTTATTACGATTGCATTTAGATACCATAATTTTAGGACTTTTGTGTGCATTAGATATCCTATAATTAGGGCATTTGCTTGCAACTGTTGAATACTTCGCTAATTTGGTAAAACTGGTTAACAAATTCCTTTTAAAACTAGAAAAAAATATGCATGTTCACCATCTTTTATAACGCCTAGGAAAGCCTTAGGCCGGATAAAATGGGTTAATCGCCGTAAGTCGTGTTTAAATTATTCCACATCTGTCAGAATTCGTTTGTCTCTGAAGCCCTCTGATTTTACAAAACTTCTGCCTTTTTTTACCACCTGTGCAAATACTTTTTACTGAATTACTTTACTTCCCAGCCCATAACTGAATTGCTATTTTTCTAAAAACTATCTAAATACTATATATTCTATAATTTTCCAAACTGTAGTTCAAGCTAATGTATAATATTTTCTTTACACTTCTGCAACTTTTAAATACCATCGTATCTGTTCTCCTACTCCTCATGTCCGAAAACCGCTTTTACCACATGTTCCACGAGTGTTTTTAAATGTTTTTTTGCCAATTCCTAAAACTGCTACTGCATTTTTTTAAGTTCTGAACGTTTTTTTACAACTCTTTTCTGCAAATTCTCCAGCTTCAATTTTAAACTTATGGCCCAGCTTTTAAAAATTCTCCCTTCCTTAGACCTTAAATGTGTTTGAGACGTGCTAATTACATGTTTGTTCATAGAGGGATATTTAAGCCTTTATATGCTTTACGTGATTCCATTATGTGTAGTCCTATTTTTTTTGTATGTCGCTTAGAATTTTAACCTTTAAACTAAAGGGTTCAACCTAGTTCCTACCTTATAGGAATAGTGATCCTAAATGCCCTCTAGGATGAATAGGACGGGATGGGTAATAGCACATAATAAGCATTCGTGACCAATTCACACGCCTAAATAACCTATATGGAGTGGGAAGGGTAGACTATGGAGATAATTACCGGTGCGCTAATATCATAGGCGACCCCTCTTAGAGGTGTGTATGCAACGTATTGTACCGATGTGATCCATACTATAGTGAAACCTAGGACCTCCTTCTTTTTCTTTATTTGAATGTTTTCCCCTATGTATATCTCCCTAACTTTTACTTTTAAATCACTTATGCCTTTCTTCTTTCAAAAATCCCAAATTTATTTGAATTCCTTATACGTGAGTCTTATTTGTTTGTTTTTATCCTTCTTAAAATTCACAATTAAGCACGCCCGTGAACCACACTAGTAGATCTTGAGGGGTGCCTAAACCTTCCCCTCGAGGTAATCTCAAGCCCTTGCCCGAACTCTGGTTTTCTTTCAAAATTCTCTTCTCTTCTTAAAAGTGTCCTAATGCACTATAATCATTAGGTGGCGACTCTTCAAAATTCCATAACCCAATTCCCAAACGGGAATAAAGAGTTGTTTTTCCCATAATGTCGTTATCCCGATTTCACTTCTTTTAGGAGGGAAAAAGGGGGCGTCGACAGCATGGCGACCTTGATGGGAAATTCGTTAAGGCATTTACCATTACGTGCTTTGTGACTTTATTGCTTTCTTTACTGCCTTATTTACCACTATAATTATTCCTTCCTAAATACTAACTTGATTATTTGTGTTTTTATTTTTTCCTTAACTGCTTTACTGCCTTTACTTCATTTCAATTCCGTCTTAAATTCCAAGCATCTATTGTAATCTTTATTCTTATGAACGTGAAAATACATGTATTTATTTCATTGTTGTAATTGCATCCTTCACCATCATTTTTCACTCATGCCAAACAAATCTTATTGCAACGCTTATAATGAGTGGTTGCGCTCTCTTGAGTCGGCGGTTTCGTGCCTTTCTCTCTTGAGTTGTCCACTCAAGGGTACCTTGTCTAGCACTTCAAAAGTAGAAACCTTACTCTGTTAAATTGTTCATGCATAATGTCAAACTTAGCCGAATCAGTTATGTCATACTCATAATGACTCATTAAGATAGCATAAACCAAAAGTCCACCGGGTTTCCCTGAAATCCAAACGGACGCCTTCACATTGTGTGCATTTATTTGGAGAGCTAAATACCGTACTGCTAATTATTGATTTAAATAATCGAGTCCAGTGGAGTTAGGGCCTAACGCTTTATTACGCATAAAATGCGGCACGAAGTCCCCAGATTCGGTATGGTATCAAACATTCACCCAAAGTTACTGAGCTGGTGGGAGGATTTGTATTGTAGTTATCGAGTTCTTGTTCATAAGCACTTAGGGAATCTCCCTTCACTCCTGGAAGTTTGGCCAGACAACAAAATCATTGAAGCTTCTACTTTATTCTGGGACAGTAAACAGTCTGTTTTCCACTTTGGGGACCTTGAAATGACTTCTTTGTTGGAAGAAATTGGGGGTCTAGCCAGAATTCCCCGGGATAGCCCGGGACTGATTATTCCAGAAAACCGCAAAGGAAGAGGTTTCTTGAAAATGATAGGGCTCAAAAAGAATCCTAATCTGACTTGTCTGAAGGACTCCTACATATCCTTCGACTTTATGAATGAAAGCTTCGACCATACCAAATCCTACCGCATTCACATGGATGAGTTCGCCATCACCTCTTCGGGGCACATACATAGGAGGGCCTTTCAGTTCATGTTCTGTTTCTTGGGCATGATAGTTTTTCCGATGAAGAAGGCTAGGATCCATACCAGACTAGCCATGGTGGCCAAATCCATACTGGAGGGTATCGATGGTCATAAATTCATTATAGTGCCCATGATCCTCACCAAACTGTACTGAGCCTTAGAGAAGTGTCAACAAGGGGCACCACACTTTGAAGTGTGCAATTTGCTACTGAAACTCTGGCTTAATGAACATCTTTAGAAGGGAGATTATAGACAGGAAATCATACGCAGAGACTGGGATGACCATTTCTCTTTCCATCATCCAAAGCAAATGCGCTTCATGCCAGATATGTTCGCCCACCCGGAAGACGCCAGTGGATGGGTAGAACTATTGGAGAATCTGAAAGAAGAACAAGTACAATGGATGTACGAGTGGTTTCCAATCGGGGATTTTATTATTTGGTCCAGGGATGCACCATTCCTTTTACTCATCGGCTTAAGTGGAACATACCCTTATGTCCCTCTCCGAGTCATAAGGCAAGCAGGGCGAAAACAGATTATACCAAGGGTAGAAAAGATTAGTCACCACAGGGCTGACTTTCAAGATGACGATAGCCCACACAGGTGTCAAGCTTAGCATATGTGGCACTCCAAACTCATTTTAGAAAAGAAATCTATGGATCTATACAAGAATCAGGCTGGGTGTGCCGCTCTATTCAGGATGGTTAGAAGATGATCACATTGGCTTGGGAAAGCCAGGTTTCATCCATGGTCACATGCTTATTGATGAGAATACTACAACAAAGGTCAAGTACAATCAGCTACGCAAATGGATGCAGAGTGCAAAAGCGAGCACCGGCAAATAAAAGAAGGACAAGAGAAACTAACAACGAATGGAAGGACATGGATATCCACGCCAACAACCGTCTTGGATACTTAGAACGGGGCTTAGTAGAACTGGAAGGCAAACTTCTGAAGAGGATCAACAACTGCTAGGAGGCTGAAGGTAACGAATGTGGGCACTTGGCCCGAGCTTACTTGTTGCTGGGACTGCACGAGTTGATGTGGCTGTACGAGGGAGGCAAGAATACCGAGTCTGGGGAAGGTCCTTCTAGGATCAAGTAGTTAGGATTTTTACTGCTTTCTTCATGTAATAAGGCCACTGGCCACTAGTGACAACCTTTCTTTATTCAGTTTGTTTTTGACTCGTTCTATTTCAATTGATAAAATGAGGCACTTGGTTTTATAAGTTCTCCAAATTTTATTTGTCGCTTGGCCTACCTCGGGCACAACGAGGCACCAAATAGGAAACGACTTATATTCCTGCAAATAATGTGTTTAAATATCGCACTATTTTTCTTCCTCAGAATTCGCACTAACTTCTTACCTTTTGTTTTTTTTCTTTTTGTTATTCCCCTCCCCAAAGGTTAGTTCGTGCGCTCTGGCACCATCAGCATACTCAACAAGATCTAAGGGTTCTCCTCCTCCTCTTCCTCCGAGTCCTCCCAGAAACAGGAACAAAGGCAAGATGGGAGATACAAATGCAAGAAAGGAAATTAAAGAAACTTCTCACAACACTCCAATCACCAAAAAAACTGTTGCTCATCTGGAGCAAATTTGGCTAAGGTTTCGAGAGGAACTAGACTAGGTCCGGAATTTGGCAAGTCTATCCATCACCCTTGCCGTTGCAGATGTCAACCACCAGATCCCCACACCTCCACGAAAGACTCCACAACCTACTCATACCCAGGTTTGCAACAATGCTCCAATGCTCATCCCTGAGCCCCAAAACACTCAAAACAACCAAGACACCCCTATGTTTGTGGACACTGTACCCCATTATACCCAACCCATCTCAGATGTGCCAGAATCAAATGTCAAGGATTCTCTCATTCAAAATTTGGCTACTGAGCTCAAGAAACTCACTAGAAAGGTTCAAGGTGTGGAAGGTAGCAAAGGCGTGGAAGGTGTGAATTATGAGGATCTTTGTGTTCAACACGATGTCAAACTCCTGGAGGGGTAAAAACCTCCTAAGGTCAAAATGTTCGACAGTACCGGTGATCCCAGGGTTCACCTCAGAATGTATTGTGATGAATTAGTGTGATTCGGGAGAGATGAAAAGATCCACATGAAACGATTCATGAGGAGCTTGAAAGGTAATGCGTTATCTTGGTATATCAGCCATGATGCAAAGAAGTGGACGAGTTGGGTAAACATGGCATCCGATTTCATGGACCGCTTCTGGTTTAACACTGAGAATGCTCCAGGCGTGTTCTATATCCAGAATTTGAAGAAGAAGCCCACTGAGACCTTTCGCGAGTTTGCTACACGTTGGAGGTCAGAAACTGCTAAGGTCAGACCAGCTTTGGAAGAAGAACAAATGAATAGGTTTTTCGTCCGTGCTTAGGATCCGCAATTCTAAGAGAGATTGATGTTGATAGAGGGGCATAAGTTCTCGACATCATCAAAATGGGAGAAAGGATCGAAGAGGGCATTAAAAATGGTATGGTTGCTAATCTTGAGTCACTGCAAGCCACCAACAAGCCCTTACAATCTGGTGGCACGTCAAAGAAAAAGGACGTAAACTCCATAATAGCTGCACAGAGAAACCATTCCCCCATGAAATACCAACCATATCCTCCAACTCCCCTCATATATCAGCCCTTCATAAATTACTAAGCACCATCACCTACCTACCAAACTCCACCACGCGTCTACCACTTATCTCCACCACCTACATATCAACGCAAATCGCTAGGATATTACCAACCCACACCCATATACCAAGCTTACAACTCCCAAACTCCTCACTGCCCATCACCACCTACCCACCACAACTTCCTCTGACCTATACCAAACTTTGATTGCAAACCTCCCAGACAATATACCACCATAGCCGAGACAATCGATCAACTATATGGGAAGCTCAAAGCCGCTAGATATGTTACATCCATCCCATCCATAACCCCAGAAAACCCCTCCCAGTGGATCAAATCAAACAAGACTTGTGCATGCCATTGCGGGATAAAAGGCCATACCATCGACGAGTGCCGCTCGTTGAAAGACAAAATCCAGACCTTAATTGACAACAAGGTCATTGTAGCAAAGGAGCCCGCTACCAATGTTCGCAACTACCCTTTACAAGACCATAAATGTGGAGGCATCCACATGATTGAGGTTGAGGACGACTGGGACCCCAAAGAATCAATTGGTTTAATAGCTGAAGGAGACAAGCCTAAGAAGTCGACAGTTACTCTTGTTGTGGAAATCCAGCCATCTGAGGGCGATGTTGTAAACGTGTATGTGCCGTTTGAGTTTGAAGGACCTCCTACAAAGGTGCCGAAACCGATTGAAGTTGAGTTTGGGGTTCGAGGGCACCCGCACAATTTCATGTTACTAAGGGTGCCCATCCCGGTCTGCATGTCAGACATAACCCCCATTTCAGTCATTCCATACCTTGGGACTACACAGCCGAGGCTAGAAGGAAAGGATATACATGTACTGGAGAAACAGTCGCTGCACAGGGCATGCCTAGGACCGGCAGGGTATACACTCTGAAACATCTAGCTAAGTCTAGCAAGTAAGCTTCTGGGCGTCCTGTTGAAATCGGACCTGACGATCTCTAGAGGAAAATATAGGCCAAAGATATTCATCCGTTGAGCAGCTAAATAAAATGTCGACATAGATTTCCATCTTGGCACTTCTACAGAGTTCCGAGGCACAAGAAAATGCCTTGATGAAGATATTGAGCGAAGGTTATGTTCCCAGCAACATAACAGGAGGAGAGAGCGCAAACATGGTAGGGAAGGTACTGGAGAGTCACAAAATCACTTTCCATGAGGATGAACTACCACCAAAAGGGCTCAACCATAACAAAGCACTGCACATCACTGTGCAATGTGAAGATCATTTTATCACCAGGATCTTGGTCGACGTAGGTTGTAGCCTCAATATTTGTCCATTGACCACCATCAGAACGTTGGGAAAGGGTTTGCATGAGATTAAAAATGGGGCTATTAACGTTAAGGCTTTCGATGGGTCTCAGAGGTCCACCCTCTGGGAGATTGCCATGTGCTTGAAAATGCGGCCTACATGGTTCGATGTTGATTTCCAAGTCATTGACGTGCCAGTGTCCTTCCCTATTTGTGGGACGACCCTGGATTCACGCTGCTGGGGTTGTGGCGTCAACCCTGCATCAGGCTGTAATATTTGAATGGAACCATCAGGAAGTGATCATTCATTGTGACGGTAGCAACCCTATATACAGTCGGCAGACCATCTCGATGGTCGCAGGTAGCAGAAGGATAGGTGGCGAAACATACCATCATATTCAGCGATTCAACGCTGTAGACAAAGATGGTGGGGTAACAAGACCGAGAGCATTCTGAATTGTAGCGGGTATGAACCTGGAAAAGGGCTTGGAAAAAATCTCCAGGGTATCACCATTGCCTGGAATCTTCGGGGTAGCAAGGCTGAACGAGCATCATGCATCTTTATTTTAGTTGTTTTTTTCTTTTACCCATTGCCTTTACTTTCCAAAAGAGCTCCAATGTTTCGAACATTTATGAACTTAATCAGAGCATTTTTCTTGTTCATCAAATATCTTTCTACTCATTACTTTTCTCTATTATTTACTTTATTTTTCACATAGCATTACTATTACATTTCTTGATGATGAACCGAAAACTATAACTTGCAACGAGGCTATGCAACAAATGAATATAGACTCAGAAGAGTATGATATACCAGAAGAAGTTGTCAGAGAATGCGAGAATTTTGAAAATAGGCCTAAGTGAAATTTGGATGAGACTAAGGTCGTCAATTTGGGAAATACAGTGAATGTCAAAGAAACACGCATCAGTGTGCACTTATCACAGACAAAAGGAAGAATATATGGAGTTTTTAAGAGAATATGAGGATATCTTTGCATGGTCTTATGACGATATGACTGGTCTCAGCACATCCATCGTCGCTCATAAGTTTACAACAAATCCTACATGTCCGCCGGTAAAGCAGAAGCTCAGAAAATTCAAGCCAGATATGAGTTTGAAAATCAAAGAAGAGGTCAACAAGCAGATCAAAGCCAGAGTTCTCATAGTGGTAGAGCATCCGACCTGGTTAGCTAACATTGTGTCGGTACCAAAGAAGGACGGGAAAGTTAGAGTCTGTGTCGACTACCGGGATCTCAACCGAGCAATTCCCAAAGATGATTTCCCCTTGCCAAACATACATATCTTGATCGATAACTGCGCCAAAAATGAGTTGTAGTCATTCGTCGATTGCTTTGCGGGATACCATCATATATGGATGGATGAAGAAGATGCAGAGAAGACGACATTTATCACGCCATGGGGGATGTATTGCTACAGAATGACGTCGTTTGGGTTGAAGAATGTCGGTGCTACTTACATGAGGGCCATTACTACCATCTTTCACGACGTGATACTTAAGGAAATTGAGGTATATGTGGACGACGTCATCATCAAGTCAAGAAAGTTTCAGATCACATGGAGGACTTGCGAAAATTATTCAATAGACTAACGAGGTATAGCTTGAAACTGAATCCCGCCAAGTGTGTATTCGGGGTTCCTACCAGTAAGTTATTGGGTTTCAGTGTGATTCGTAGAGGAATAGAACTGAATCCATCAAAGGTCAAATCTATTCAAGAGTTGCCACTCCCGGAGAATAAGAAGGATGTAATGAGTTTCTTGGGGAGGCTCAACTATATCAGCAGGTTCAGTCTATCGTCATTTATGAACACATCTTCAAGATGCTGAAGAAGGACGCTGCCACCAAGTGGACCGATGAATGTCAAAAGGCTTTTGACAGAATCAAGGAGTACTTGTCTACGCCTCCAGTCCTGGTTCCGCCCGAGCTAGGGAGGTCCTTATTGCTCTATCTCACTGTCTTGGATGCGACATTTGGTTGCGTTTTAGGGCAATATGATGAAACGGGAAGAAAGGATAAAGCCATGTACTACCTCAGCAAGACGTTTACCCTGTACGAGACTCGGTATTCCTTACTGGAACGCACATGTTGTGCTTGACCTGGGTCGCTCAGAAATTGAGGCATTATTTCTGTCCTTACACCACCTAACTCATATCAAGGATGGATCCATTGAAGTATATTTTCTAGAAGCCCATGCCTACTGGCAAGCTCGCTAAGTGGAAATTTTATTAAGTGAATTCAACATTGTCTATGTCACCTAGAAGGCAGTTAAAGGACAGGCTTAGGTAGATCATCTCGCCGAAAATCCTGTAGGAGGGGAATACGAACCAATGAAGACGTATTTTCCCGACAAAGAAGTAGCTTTCATAGGAGAATACGTTGCAGAATCCTATGATGGTTGGAGGATGTTCTTCGACAGAGCTGCAAATTTCAAGGGAGTTGGTATAGGAGCAGTTCTGGTATAGGAAACCGGTCAGCACTACCTGGTTTCCACCAAACTCAGGATCCCACGCACCAACAATATGGACGAGTATCAAGCCTGCATCTTGGGGATTAAATGGCCATTGATATGAACATTCAGTAGCTGCTAGTGATCGGAGATTCGGATCTCTGATACATCAGGTTCGAGAATAATGGGCTATCAAAAATTCTAAGATACTCCCCTATGTACATCACATACAAGAGTTGAGAAAGAGGTTCAGAAAAACTGAGTTCCAGTATGTTTCGAGAATATAAAATGAGTTCGCCGATGCACTTGCCACTTTATCGTTCATGATTCAACATCCATATACGAACTTCATCGACCCCATCCAGGTCAAGATTCATGATTAGCTGGCATATTTTGCGCGTTTTGAGGAACAAGCCGATGGAAAACCCTGGTTCCATAACATCAAAGAGTACCTAACAATAGGAGAATATCCGGAGCTTGCTAGCGCCACCCAGAAGCGCACACTTTGAACGTTATCCGACAATTTCTTTTACTGCGGAGGAACCTTGTATAGGAGGACTCCCGATTTGGGATTATTGATATGTGTCGATGAAACAGAAGCAACCAAACTATTGGAGGAAGTGCACTCAAGGACCTGTGGGCTGCACATGAATGGTTTTGTTTTAGCAAAGATGATGCTCCGAGCAGGCTATTTTTGGATATCTATGGAGACGGACTGCATCTAGTATGTTTGAAAGTGTCACCGCAGTCAGATACATACAGATATATAAAGGTACCCTCGACAACTTTTTCATCCTCCTCGGGTAAAGAGGGGCAGCTGTTGATACCCAATTTTTCCCTACATATTTTTTCACCCAAAATACCTTCAAAATAGTATATGTATACATATATTAAGAATGCTTGGAAGTTTTGGTATTTTTCTTTAATTTTAATGATGTTTAAAATCAATTAACTGCGTATTTTTGATAGTAAAGAGGCCAAAATTATTTACAAATTATTATTTTTGGTGAATAGTGTGTTTCACTCTCATATTTGCAACAAAATATAATTTATGTAATTTTTGCGCAATGTTTACAAATTTATTTGTAATTTTTAAAAGCTAATTGCATGAAATTGCAATTATGGCCTATTTTGCAATTAACTATGTTTTATAGCTATAAAAATTATTTCTAATATTTCTAGATTTATATTTATATGTTATTAATTAGTTATATGTTTTTAATTTTGCTTTTAAACGAATTTAGATAGTTTACAAAATAAATTGGGAGAAATTGGCTATTTAAAAGTTGGCCAGATTTCATTTAAAATATAGCCCAAATTGCACCCCATTTCCAGCCCAATTTTGAACCCAATTGGAACGATCCAATTTCCTAAACCCCGACCCATACCCATTGATTTTAACCCGACCCACCTCTTGTTTGATCTGAGCCGTTTATCAAATGAGATCAACGGCCCAGATTTAATTTCCTAAAATAAATCAAATAACCCCCTCCCCCTTACCCTCATTTGCATAGTGACCGGTCTCTCTCTCTCTCTAACACTCTTCGCCTCCCCCTTCTCTCTAGAACCTTCTAGTTCACCTTCTCCGATGTCTTTCATCGCCTCTCCGGCCAACTCTGTCCTCACTTCTTTCGATCACCAGTCACCATGGAACCCTCATCTCACGTTTCTCTATGAAGCTCGAAGCCCAGAAAAATTTCACCATGAAAGACGGTCGCTGAAGCTTTTCCTGGGTCTGTGCCGGCCTTTCTCCGATTGGTTTTTGTTCGATGTTGCCTTATATGGCACTATTAACGAGTTTTCCGACTAGGTTTCTCATTTCCCTAATTTATTTGCAAACCCTAATTTTTTGCACAAATCTCTTTAATCTCTGTCCCATTAAACAAGTTTTGGTTTAATCTTTGTTTTCTACACTACCTCTAACTCAGTATCTCCGATTAATTTAAGTTTTCCAACAATTTTTCTCTCTTTAAAAACTAGGGTTTCTGACCCCTTTTGCAAAATCGCTATACTTTTTGATTTTTCTTGAGTATTATGTGGTTATGTTTGTGTTATGTGTTTGTTTGTGTTATCTTGTGGTTACTTCGAGTTCCATGCTTTAAGTTTTCTACTAGGGTTCCGTCTTCTGTTGAATCTGTGACTTTCTTGTTTAGGGTTCTCTGATTTTCATGCCTATTATGCTTTATAGGTCTGATTGTTCACCGTTTACCTAATATTCGGCTGATTAGGTGCATCTCTGCGTTCCTCGATTTGTATGTGTTTTCCTTAGAAGTTTTACACTGCTTTTTGAATTACTTCCTTATTTTTGATATGATTTCCTTACTTAGAACTAATTCCTTGTGATTTTTAGTCTCAACCATGATTCTTTGACTAATTTTTAGATATATTTCTTTACCATATTTGTGCATGAACACGCCTTCAAATTTTGAGTATATCTTTTCCTTACCTTAAATTATTGTGTATTTTGCCCTTATTGCATAGTATGTGCTTTAGTACTCCTAATATGGTAGATACAGTAGTCTAATTGATTCCTTTCCTTTCAAAATAACTACTTGTTGCCGTTTGACTTGGATTCCTTAATTAAAGGGGAGTCTTTATGCTGATTTGATTATGATTGATACCTAGTTCCTTAATTAGGGATTGCTACCTTGTTTGTTTACTCGTTTTCAGTACTATGAGTACCCTCATTCTCTTTTTCAAAAAAAAAAAGAACACATTGCATATCACACGCACATACATACATTCAATCTCTCAAAACTCTCTTTCAGAACACTCAGTGCTCTTTTTCTTTCTCTATTGTTTCTATACAAACTCTCTCATTCTTCTATTGAACACTCAATCGGCTGAAAGCCAAGATTGAGTGATCTTGGCTGCTTACTACACTACTGGCATTCTACTGCATTGTTTACTTGGGTTTTCCTGCTGCTTACATAGGAAAAGGGACGACGAAAGGCTGACTTTGCATTAACAGCCACCTTTTATCATTGTTTTAGGATTTTGGCCGGTTAGCTAACGCAGCCTTAAAGTGTTCGCTCCTGGGGTGCTGAAGGGTCGTGTTTGCAAAACGTGGTCTTTTATTTTAATTTGAAAAAAAATAAAAAGAGTTAGTGGGCAAGTGGATGCCGTTTGGATTTTTGGTCGAAATAAGCTGAGTCGGCTTCGAAAGTGTATTAAATCGTTCATGCCGAGATAGCCTTAGAGTATCTTTCAGTTGTCAAAAGGCTATTTTCATAAAAGAACGGACATGTTTGTAAAATAATCCTTCCCGGCCTCTAAATTCCTGTGAAATTGGGAAGGAGCCACATTTGCAAAATAGCCATTTGGTTAAAAGTGGCAAATAGGGAAATGAATCTGTCTATTTGTTTTTGAGTTTGTAATTCTTTTGATGAAATATGGGAGTTGTTTGATTTTTGAGTCTGTAAGTTTTCGTTTCTTCAAATTTTGGTAATTTGGTCAGTTTTTACACCAATGTAATTAAAGTTGGTTTTATTATGAATGTTGAAAAAAACCCATTTTATTGTTGATTACCTTTTATTGGCGCGAACTACACACAGTTTGATTCATGTGGGGTCATGATACGTAGGCAATCTCCATAAGATTCGACCACAGCCGAAAAAGAAAAAAAATGAAAATGAAAAAAAGATGAAAAAAATGAAAAAAGAATTGAAAAAAGGAAAATAAAAAAAAAGAAAAAAAGATTTTGTTAATAATGTGGATCATCTTAGTTCATTCTAACCTGTTTTGTTTTGAATCACAAAGAAAATTAAGGTGGTTGGTTTGTGGTTTTGAAATGGCAACTCCTCCTACTACTGACACTAAGGCCCACATGCTGCAAAGCATTCTGTGCTATCAAAGGTTGATCTTGAGAACGGGTCGATAGAAGGAACCTGTCAAGAATGACGTGATAAGGACTTGTTAAATTCTTGTTATTGTTGATGCAGAACTCAGTAGCTAAGATGTCGTGCTTGGTAGTTGGAAAGATGCTTCATTTTTGGGTCAGTCGGATAGGAGCTTTGATGGTTTATTCTGTTGTCATCTCTGTTATCCGGGTTATTTCAGGGTTGTAATCTGGATATTGTCCTGTGGTCAAACCGTCTTATCCTGTCATGCCTTTTTAATCATAGTTGGTTTGTTTAGTGTTGTCCAGGTCTATTTCAGAATCATTCCAAGGGTTATACTCTAGTTGTTTTGCTTGTTTTGTTATTCGAACATTTTTACCGTTTGTCTAATGCCAAATTCCGGTCCTTTGTTACCTCCAGTATTCTTCTTTGTTTAATTTTTCTTTACCCTTTTATTTTGCTTTTGTTCAACGCCGATTCTAATGACATGACATGCGCGCACAGCTTAGGCCTAATCTTAAATGCTAATCAAAGCCATTGAGAGATGATTGGGAAAATTTAATGCAAATAAGGACGATTTTTGATTATTTGGAGCCGGAGTCATATGAAACTGGGGCAAGTAAAAAGAAAACCGTTAAAGACAAGTTGGCCATGTTAACCTGGGGGTCGCTCGCGTTAATTAAAATGAAAGTGTTGCCCAAATGACTCTTGGTATTTAATAGGTGAAAAAGCGAATGTGTGAATATAATTGTCAAGTCCATCACCATCATAAGAGGCTACAAATATTTGTTTAATTGTGTTGTTTGCACTTGGCATGTTTTGAAGACTGGAATGACGAAGCCATTTTGTTCTGCTACCTAAACACTTTATCCTTTGTTACCCCTATTGAGCCTTATTTATTTTCTTTCATACCCTTGTTCGGAATCAGTAGCAAAGGTTAGAAACACAAACGTGGAAGAAAAAGAAAAATAAAAAAAAAAGGAAAATAAAGCAACCAAAACAACAAAAAACAACAAAAAGGAAAAGAGACAAAAAGAAAAAAGAAAAAAAATGATAACAAAAACAAAAGAAAGTCAGAAGAAAACAAAGGAATTGTGAACTACATTCGACCTGATTCCTCAAAGAGGATACGTAGGTGCCTCACGGCTTGGTTATAGTGTAACAAAAATAAAATCGAAAAAAAATCCCCAAGCAAGAAACTGAGGCAAAAGTTGTGGTTTGTTTTAAAGAAATCTGGTTCCGAAGGTTGTAATTTTGAACCCAATGTTAATTTTCTTTGAGCCTTCTAATATCATTTCTTTCAAGCCTCATCCAAAATCCCACATTACGGTCCAAAGAATGACTTTCTGATCAGTCTTCAAAAGATGCCAAGTCGGAAGAATGAGAGAGTCTTATCAGAACATAACGTTATGATCCCCAGCAGAAAAGACTCTGGTCCCCTGCAAAAAAGTATTAGGAAAGAGAGTTTTATCGGTAGCACCCCAATTCCTAGCTCGAAAGTAATACAAATGAAAAGAGTCTTATTGGCGAAAATCTTCATGGGCACTATAAGGCGATAAAAGTTGAGAGAAAAACCAAAATGAGAGAGGTTTGACAGTGGAAACCATCGGGCACTACAAGTCGAATAAGGCTAAGAATCAGATGGGGAATTACCAACCAAAGATCTTGAAAGACGATTGACGACGGAGGATACGCCACATGCGCATATCATGACCATTTAGAGTCGGTATTTGCATTTGATAGGTTTTTATTTGATCATTTCTCTTGTTCGAGAGTAGTCTCTGTCCTTACTTTTTATTCCGTTCCTTTTTATCTTTCTCCTTTCATAGAAGAATTCCCCGTAGAGTCTGTTTGGTTAAAACAAGTGAGAAATGACTTCAAAATATGCCATCAGCTTCCAATTAGGCAAGGCGGGATCTAACTGATGCATCCAAGATATGAGTCAGGAAGGAACAAGTGCAAGGCTTGTGTCGGGAGATCCCCAGCAAGATGAGATTGACAAAAGGACTAACCACTGTCAAGAAGGATATCCTGAGCATGAATCAAATGTCATAGACCTCAAGGCCATGGCCCGTGGAAAAATTGATAAAGAACAATGCACAGAGCGATGGGTATGATTTGGGGAAATTCATGTGAGACTCAAGGGTCGGGGAAATGCCAGTTCTCGAACTGTGCCACGAAAGAAGAGGGATATCCCCAGAGAAAGTGGTTTATCATCAAAACATTGCAAAATCTTCAAGGAAAATTAGTTGTCACGGAAACGATACAGGGTCATATGGGAAATAACGTTGAGAAGTTTGTGAATAAGGAATCGTCAAGAAGGTCGGGAGTTATCAACCCAGCTTCAAGATGGTCGGACAATGTAGAGAATGGGAAAGAGAAGAAAATCATTCCAGCTAGAGTATCACAACTACCAAACCCATTTTATACTGACCTAACTTTTCTTTGATGTGAAACAGGGACGTGAAATGTCATTGATGACAGAGAAGCGTGATGCAAGGAGGTTTATCGAATTGGGGCAGAAAACTTTCTTCTCATTTTGGGGTATCCACTTTGGGGAAGAAGTAAAATAAGAAAAGTCTAAAGGGAAGTAATCTTTGAACCAATATTATCCCCAGCGTAGCAAGTCTTGATGAAGGAAGTAGTATCCCTAGCGGACAGAACCAAAGGGATGAACCTTGTGTTCAGAAAAAACAAGAGGCCAGTGTCATCCCCAATCACTTTTGGAGGAATGAAGCACCAGTTTTGAAGGATTGAAAATCCCCCCATCAGTGTTATCCTCAACAGCATTATCCCCAGCTGATGACATTTTTACCCCCAGCAGTGTTAAGAGAATTTTTTTTTAATGAAGTAGTTTTGAAAAAAAAAGAACATGAGGGGAAGAAAAGAGATCCCTAGCAAAAGTATCATCCCCAGCAAATAATATAATCCCCAGCAAATTTTAATAGCTTAATGAAATGCAAGGAAGGGAAAGGAGAGTAGAAAAAACCATCCCCAGCAGGAGTGGCACAACCACTCACCACATTTTAAACTAACAAAGTTTTCTTTGATTTGAAGCATGGAAAAGAAATATCGTTGATGGCAGAAAGACATGCCACAAGTAAACACATCAAAACTGGGGATGAAAATTTTCTTCCATTGTTGAAAATTTTCTCTGAGGAACGAGGAAACCTTTTACGTTGTTGAAGTCGGGAGCCCGCCCGTAGAACGAGGCATTATATTTATGTTGTTGAAGTTGGGAGCCCGCCCGTAGAAGAGAGGCATTATTTTTAAGTTGTTGAAGTCGGGAGCCCGCCCGTAGAACGGAGGGGTTACTTTTAAAGTTAGTAAAGTAAGAAGCCCGCCCATAGAATGGAGGCGTTATTTTTAAGTTGTTGGAGTCGGAAGCCTGCCCGTAGAATGGAGGTGTTATTTTTAAGTTGTTGATGTTGGGAGACCACCCGTACAATGGGGGCGTTATTATTAAGTTGTTGAAGTCAGGAGGCCGCCTGTAGAACGGAGGTATTTATTTTAAGTTAAAGGAGTCAGGAGCCCGCCTGTAGAACTGAGGTATTTATTTTATGTTAAAGGAGTCAGGATCCCGCCTGTAGAACAAAAATATTTATTTTAAGTTGAAGATGTCAGGAGCCCGCCTGTAGAATGGAGGAATTTATTTTAAGTTAGAAGGGTCAGGAGCCCGCCTGTCGAACGGAAGTATTTATTTTAAGTTAAAGAAATCAAGAACCCGCCTGTAGAACAAAGGTATTTAATTTAAGTTAGAGGAGTCATGAGCCTGCTTGTAGAATGGAGGTATTTATCTTAAGTTGAAGATGTGAGGAGCCCGCCTGTAGAGCGGAGGTATTTATTTTAAGTTAGAGGTGTCAGGAACCCACCTCTAGAACGGAGGTATATTTTTTATGTTCAAGGAGTCAGGAGCCCGCCTGTAGAACGGATGTATTTATTTTAAGTTAAAGGAGTCAGGAGCCCGCCTGTAGAACAGAGGTATTTATTTTAAGTTAAAGGTGGAAGGAATCCGCCTGCAGAATGGAGGTATTCATTTTAAGTTAGAGGAGCCAGGAGCCCGCCTGTAGAATGGAGGAATTTATTTTAATTTAAAGGTGTCAGGAACCCGCCTGTAGAACAGAGGTATTCATTTTAAGTTAGATGAGTTAGGAGCCCGCCTGTAGAACAGTGGTATTTTTATGTTAGAGGTGTCAGGAGCCCGCCTATAGAACAGAGGTATTTATTTTAAGTTAGAGGAATCAGGAGCCTGCCTATAGAACGGAGGTATTTATTTTAAGTTAGAGGAGTCAGGAGCCCGCTCGTAGAACGGAGGTATTTATTTTAAGTTAAAGGAGTCAGGAGAGGAACAGAGGTATTTGTTTTAAGTTAAAGGAGTCAGGAGCCCACCTGTAGAACGGAAGTATTTATTTCAAGTTAAAGAAGTGAGGAATCCGCCTGTAGAACGGAGGTATTTATAATAAGTTAAAGGATTCAGGAGCCCACCTGTAGAACGGAGGTTGTTATTATTTTAAGTTGAAGATGTCAGGAGCCCGCCTATAAAATGGAGGTCGATTTATCTTTATGTTAAAGATGAAGTCAGGAGCCCACCTACAGAACAGAGGAATACAATTCAAGATCAAAACAGAAGTCGATAATGCGGAGGGTTACAACAAAAATCCCCAGCATAGCAATCTTAAATAATGGAAGCAATATCCTCAGCAGACAAAACGAAATGATGGAGTTTATGTTAAGAAAAGCAAAAGGCCACTATCATCCCCAACAGTTTGTGGAAGAAAGAAGCACCGGAGGAAACACAAGTCGACAGGAAAGCAAGGCAACAGGGACAAGTGAAAGATAGATAAGATCTTATGATTCGTAGTCTATCCTAACTTCTTATTTTCTTTTAGCACGGTGTAATAAGGAGACCGGTGAGCGGTAGTAACAACATGCAGTAGCAATGACAGCGAAATCATATTTCCATGGTAGTACTAGCTACCAAAACTTTCCGAACTACATTGACCTAATTCCCTTTTAGCCAGGGATATGTAGGAAACATTTGAAGCAAAGGTTCGTTCAAATCTTTCAAAAAATGTTTCACACGGAGTAGTCAAATGGGAAAAAATCGCTCGTATCCGCTCACTTTATCTTTGCACGAAAGCTCTTTGTATTTTCGTACAAAGAGGGGCAGTTGTGAGCACGTGATTTTTTCCCTATATACGAACTACTCCCAGAAAATTCGAAATAAAACAACTTTTTGTTTGTTTGCATTTGTTGTGAATTTTTTGTTATTTTCCTTGTAATTTTTTTCATTTTCGTAGGCCATGTTTATTCGTCAAATTAATAAAAAAAACAAAAATATGTTTTATTTGCATTTAAGATTTAATTCTATAAATTAGAAGTAATCAAGTTTGTTTTACAAAATATAAATCACAAAAATAGGCATCATTTGCATTTTTAGCCTTTAATGTCCAAATTGCGTGATTGTGTTTTAATTGTTATTTAATATTAAAAATAACTATTATTAGGAGTTAATTAGTATTTTATGATAATTGTGGTTTTATAATTTAATCTTAGCATTTTAGTTTTATCAATTAGTAAAAGAAAAGAGAACAAAAATAGAAGAAAAATAGGAATTGGTCCTCTTCTTCAGTTCTAAATCTATGCCTAAAACACCTCTACCCAACCCAATAACCCCTTTGACCCATCCCATTTCCACCACACCCTTTTTGATTTTATTAGATTTTTCATCCTTCTAACTTAACAAAACAACCCAAACCCTAAAACACACCCTAAACTCCCTAGCCGTCACTCCTTACACCCCACCCTCTCCTCTTCATCTTCTCCAAACACCAACCATCCACCCCAAGTTCAAAACCAAACATCCCCCTTCCTCCTCACAGCCTCTTCCCTGTAGCCACCAGCTTGTAACAGCTCGACCAAACGACCTTACCGTCGTTAACTACGAACCAAACTACCCCATCCAACCCATCACACATAGTCAACCACCATCCACATGTCCAGCCATGAATAACCACCACTACTTATGCCCCGTCTCCAGCCCCAGTCTCTAGTCTAAACAACCACCCTTACCATCCAAACAACCCCCCCAAGCCACCGAAAAACCAAACAGCCCCCTCCGTTTTGCTTCTGCTTCGTTCCTGCTCGTCAACTACTTCACATATTCCTCACTTCGTCATTCACCTCCAGCCAAACCAGTCGGTCGACCACGCTGTCCGGCACACCCTCCGTTATAGTCAGTGGACATGTGAACACTAGGTCATCAATAGTGGCACCATGAAGCTTTTCAAGACGTTAAAGACAGTGTCCGATCAGAAGTTCGTCAAATGCTTCACTCTTGCGCCGAGGTTCCATTTCGAGTCCCTTTTGAAGAGAATATAGTTTTGTTTGTTTTAGTGGCGACGGGGGCGATCCGTATAGGTTTGGGTAATTGATTGATGCCCTTGGTTACAATTTGAATTTTTATGGAATCGATCTCTTTTATTGGCTTTTGAGGTTAGGTCTTAATTAGTTTTAATGATACTTCTATACTTGATTAGTCAGTTTCAAATGCTTGAACAAACAGTAACTGCGATTGATTGGTGCTATTTGGGTCAAATGGTTTCACTTTGTGTATTGTTGGTTTTATTTCTCTTTATTATTCTTCATATGAATTTAGGTTGCATTTTTCGTCCAGCATGTTTATAATGATTATTTGTTATTGTTTAGTTTTAATCTAGAAGTGTTTAGTTCAATCAGTGAATCTTTGTTTTGATGATATTTGGTCTTAATTGAATTTCAAGCTTAAATTGTGAGTTGATAAATCCAAATGTTGTTCTGATATGAATCTAATCTTGAATGTTTATATGAATCTGATCTTGTTGAAGTGATTCCCATTGTTGTTAATTATAAATTAGTTTCATGTGTTAATTAGTCACTAGTTAGGATTGATTGGGTTATAGCGGTAGAGATTTGTTGTTTTTAGGAACCAATTTTGGTCAGCTGATATGTTTAGGCACAAATTGAAGGGATGAGGTAGAATAGTATTTTCAGTAATTTTCGGGGTATCTTTCGAATTTAAAATTTGGAAAATTATTTAATTTAAGTGCTTTGTACACTAGATTAAAGTATTATTAAAATAATATAGTGGGGGACAATACTTAATTATATAAAGAGGGGATAATAATATGGTCTTCTTTAACCATTGAAAAGGGGGGACTGTGGGGTCCGTGGTGACTAATTTTTGCTTAATTAAAAATCAGAAATGGTGTAGGTAATAATAAAAGGCTAAAAGATACATAATGGAAGAATATTGGGGTAGAAAAGTAAAAAAGAAGTAAAATAATTAGTAATAATAGTAAAAAGTAAGAAGTTAATAATTAAAGGGTAGAAGAAAGAGTCTGGCTATTGATATATAATAGGACTCATTTAATACTTGGGGGGGACTGAATTTGGGGAGCAAAAATTTTTAAAAATTTAAGAGGAGACCAAAACAAAGAATAAGAAAAGAATTGAGAGTCAGAAAAAATTAGAGAGCTGAAAACACCACTATTTTTTGTGAAGCTTCTCTTTTTGCTTCATTGATTTTATTTCTCTTGATTCAAATACACTACGACTAATCTTAAGTAACTCTAGTATGTTTTTGAGTTCATTTGGCTAGTGTTGATATTGTTGTGGCTTGAAGTCCATTTCTGTTGCTATTTTCCGGTTTGATTTTACCGGATTTTGTTGAAATTTGTTGTTGGGTTTAGCTACTGTTGTTGCTGTTTTGCTGTGTTGATTACTGCCTTGCTGATTTTTCACCTTCCTCTTCTCTGGTTTCCAATTCAAAGTACATAGTTTTAACCTTGTCGATATTTTAAACTAAAATATGAAAGCAAGAATACATATGAAGAATGGAACTTTGAAGTTTTAATTTAGCTTTTCTTCTTTGTTTCTTTTACTGATTGTATTTAGGCTATTTTATGAATTATTTTTCTGTAAATTTCTGTCGCTTTGCATAACTAGGCATCTTGTAGTGACGCATTAAATAATACACTTTAGTTTGGGCTATTAGGTAGTATATGTTTAAGCATGCGCATTACTCTCAAACTGTTTAATAATTGGAATAAGAGGAAGATAACATAAGTTGGTCATTAGTAGATCGGATTGTAAAAAAATGATTAGTTCAGTAGCTATGAAGGTTTTAATATTGTCAACAATAGTTTAATCGTAAACAGGTGGTTAAATTTGGTTAATGCATGAATTTAAATTAATTTCATGAAATAGGCATTATGGCATGATTTGTGTTCAAAAAAGACGAGTTAACGTTTAAGTTTAATAAACTTTCGAATATGAATTAGTAATTAAGATTGATTCTAATTTCAAATAATTGTAAATTATTAATTCCAACGACTCAAGTCATCTAATAATGCGAGTTTAATCTAGTTATAGGATAATTAGTTTCTGTTGAGTGTTGGCTATATTATTTGTCGATTCCGTATTTTATTTATAATTTCAATTTTAGTAATATCCCTTTCCGTTAACATTTTTCTCAATTAATATGTTACGCCTTTTTTTCAAGAATGTAATTAATTAGGATTTTTTTTTCTCTTTTATTTTTGAGATGAATTTAATAGAAATGTAGTCACTATAGGATATCCTTAAAATAAACGAGATGGGCCTCGCCCAATAAATAAATGCAATTTGCACGGCCCTCAATAAATGTATATATTAAAACACTCAGATTTTGGGACAGGTCGTTTAGCGAATTTCGCGGCCTTCCCCAAATAATGACGTGTTAGTCTCTTTAGGCGCGTACTTTAATAACATTACCTCCCTAAAATCGGGTGCAATTTATGTAACCCAAATCCAAATCTCGACGGAGTCGAAATGTGTCAATGACCATGTGTACACTGGTTGTAACGTGGTTCGAGAAATGTTTTCACAATGATGCAATTCTCTAAATAATAATAATAATAATAATAATAATAATAATAACAATAATAATAATAATAACAATAATAATAATAATAATAATAAAAGTGGTAAAAGAGTCATAATTTGTACTAAGTACATAATTGTTAAATCAGAAAAATAAACTGAATATAACATATGAGCGACCGTGCTAGAATCACGGAACTTGGGAACGCCTAACACCTTCTCTCGGGTTAACAGAATTCCTTATCTGGATATCTGGTACTCAGACTGTAATATAGAGTCAATTCCTTTCTTCGATTCGGGATTAAAACTGGTTACTTGGGATACCCTAAGTCTCCCAAGTGGTGACTCTGAAATAAATAGCAAATGCCGTTTCATTTATCATTTAATTGGAAAAAACTCCCTTGCGCCCCGTGGGCGGAAAAACGAGGTGTGACAAGCACACGATAAGCATTCATGACCAATTCACTCGCCTAAATAACCTCTATGGGGTGGAAAGGGTAGAATATGGAGATGATGACTGGTGCGCTAATATCATAGGCAACCCCTCTTTGAGGAGTGTATGCAAGGTATTGTACCGATGTGATCCATATTATAGTCAAACCTAGGACCTCCTTCTTTTTATTTATTTAAATGTTTTCTTAAAGTAATGTTTTCCCCAATTGATTTCTCCTTTACTTTTACATTTAAATCACTTATGCCTTTCTTCTTTAAAAATTCCCAAATTTATTTGAATTCCTTATATGTGAGTCTTATTTATTTGTTTTTATCCTTCTTAAAGTCACAATTAAGTACGGACGGGAACCACACTAGTGGATCTTGAGGGGTGCCTAACACCATCCATCGAGATAGTCTCAAGCCCTTACTCGAACTCTGGTTTTCTTTCAAAATTCTCTTTTCTTCTTAAAAGTGTCCTAAAGCACTATAATCATTAAGTGGCGGCTCTTTAAAATTCCATAACCCAATTCCCAAACGAGAATAAAGAGTTGTTTTGCCCATAATATCATAAACCCGATTTCGCTTCTTTTAGGAAGGAAAAAGGGGGCGTCGACACCTGGCCTATGTTCATAGGATTACGGGTGGTCCTTGGGTCCTCTAACTGCTCGAGAACCTCAGATTTTTTCCGCTGTAACCTGCTGATCGGCTATTGGGACTTGAGACTTGACCTCAATCGGCTATAGATCTCGTACATATTGTGGATGAGTAGAGAAAGCCTCTGATGGGTCCGCAAACTGGATGATGTCATCAACTGTGCTAGGGATCATCCTCCTCTTCTATGGAGGCCTCTGTGCCTGCTCTGGCTCTGCGCCTGCTGCTGGAACTGCTACTGGAGTTGGGTCCTCAAATAACAAATCTAGTGGCAACTAGTCTACCTTCAGTCTCTCCACATCCACCCATAGCTTCTTCACAGACTCCTTGGAGGATCGTATCTTCCTTAGCTTCTTGTGCTCCCCAGCAATCTCCTTGAGAGCTTTTCTATGTGAATTCACTAGATTAGCCAAGGCACCCTAAGTACTCATGATCTTTTCCTAGTTTTCCAAGATCTTCTTCAATGCATCCTCAATGGATTGAGGGGCCTGTGCCGGCTGAGGTACCTACTTAGCCGCAATGGTAGAGGTCAGGGTAGAGAACTTGGATGATGCAGTATACATCCAGTTGTTCAAGCAACAAGTATCTATCTCAATTGGTAGGTAGTGATAGGATGGGCCCGGGCAGATGGAATCTCCTGTCTAGCTGAGGTGGAAGGACCTGGAGGAATGGGTAAAGTAGAGGGTCCGGGAGGCATCTAAACAAAAGTAGAGTTAGGCTCAATAGGGGCCTCTACTACAACTGGCTCTTTAGACTGGCCAGTTGGGGCAGAAATAGGGGCTTCGTAGTTCTTGTTTTTGGGGTTGTCTGACCCTCTCAAACTATACCAGGAGAATGGAGCCACTGGCTTGACCTTAATGTCAAAATGTTTCTTTTCCACCTTCAAGTCCTAGAAGTACATAGTCAGAGTGTTTGGGAAAGGGTAGTTCCAGTCAGCCTCAGATCCCACAAGAGAAATGACGCAGGACATCACATTCCCCATGTTGATGGGGTATCCCGCCATAATAGATGCAACTAGAATAACTCGGGGAAGCGGAAGAGTCTGATCATGGGTAGTAGGACCTAATCTGCTGCATACGAATGTCTCCAAACCCCTAGCCTCAAAGTTTAGGGTCCTCTGAAGTATCTTGACCACAGCGGTCAACTAGTCAGGAACTATCCTCGGGATTGCCAGGAACTGAGCTAACTATGAGTAGACCTCCTCACCCATCTCAAGCTTTGCCATGTGGAGGGACTCATCAACATCAGGGAAGCCCAGGTATTCATTGAGTGACTTCCCAGTAAACACCACCTTTGTTTTGAACCTTGGTCACATTGGAGACCTTAACGATGTGGGCTACATTGCTATAAAATTCCATGACCATGTGTTCGTTGGTGTTCACACAATCATCCAAGAAGTGCTCCCAACCTGCTCTCGTTCTTAACTCTCTATACACATTGGGCTTTTAGGGTAGGAAATATCTATCTATGAAATTCCACTCAATAATCCACTTTCTTACCGGACACCACTTCCTAAACTTGTGTAATGCCACATGGCTCACGAATCTATCCCCCCACTTAGCGGGATTCTAGTCCAGGCAATGCCCCCAACCTGAGGCTCACCACCCACAACTACCCCCTCATCTTATTGTACCTCCTCCTCATCTCCATCTGCACTCTCCCTAGATATTGAAGTTGTGAGGGAGGTGGAGTACTCGCCACTACTGACTTTTGAGACCTTAGATGACTCAGTGGGAACATGCTCTAGTGATTTGGCAATGAGTAAACCTGCAGGAGAATCATCAGTCAATCTAAATCTCCTAGGCCAGTTGGGGACATGATGGAGTATGGAACCGGAGGATATATCTTGGGAGGGTACATATTCACTCCCCGACTGGAGCTCTATCGGCAACTTTAATTATCTTTCTCATCCTTTTTATGCTTTCCTGAACTTGGGGAGTGAGCTTTATCATCTTATTTCCTTTTCCTCCCCAAGAGGAATCACCTCTCCAGGGTTGTTTGGATCCATTTCCTCTCTGTTTTACCATTGTCTGCAAACACAAGCGTCTAACATTGTTTGTATCAACAGAGACAGTGAGACATTACTGCAAGAAGAATTGCAAAATAGAAACAGACAATTGCAAACACAGTTGTAGAAACAGGCCAGTGCGGCCGCACTGGGGCCACCGCGGACTACACAAAAGCAACCACGGTCTGCACAGGGGTAGTCTAGAAAACACACCCTCTAAATCTGACCAAGGAGGACCATACAAAGTGGTACCACGGCTGCAGTGGGCCAGTTCGGACCGCACTAATAGTGCGACCGCACTGGGCTAAGGTCAACTTTCAGAAAATTGTCAATACGGTCCACACAAAGTGGTACTGCGGACTGCATTAGAGCACCGCGGACTGCACAAAAACGACCGAGGTCCACGGAGGATGCTTTTTCCCGGCTTTGAGTTAGGGTTTTGAGATTTTGCATTTTAGTTCAAGTTTTCACCTAGTTATGGTCCCTACTCACTTACCCAGTTCAGTTTACTCAACAAGCACCCAAAGATTAACATGTAAACTAAACTACTTAAAAATTGAAGAATTACAGGAAGGAATAAGAAGCTACAAGCTAATAGAATTTAAAATTAAAGAAATTAAACTATTGAAGTAAAATAAAATGGATGAAATGTTAACAGATATTGAGCAGGAAAGAATCAACACAAATCAAACTAGAATTTATGAGCAACTAAGAAGAATGAACAATGCTTTAGTCTTTCTGTGTTTCAAATTCGCGAAAAGTGTAAACAAGGGTACCTGAGGTCTATTTATAAAAAAACTGGTGGGACCCCATTCTCACCTACCAGCGTGGCCGCACAAAACGGACAGTGGTCCGCGATGGTTTTTATTATGCAAACCTGAGGGAACAGGCCTCTACAGTCCGCATAAGAGTGACGGCGACCGCAGAGCTCTACCACGGTCTGCACAAAATTCCATGCGGCAGTGGTGGCAAACTTCAGAGAGGCTTTTACTTAGCCTTCACAAGTGCGGACCGCATAAAGTGTAGTGCGGCTATACTAAAAAACATTAGAGACTTGTTCATATTTATTACAATGTTTTGCACTGCATAAACACAATCCCTACAACATCTTACAACCAATTAGCCCAAAAATCAATTCTAAACTACAAATAAAATCAATGAAAAAAGAAAATGAAAAAAAAGACATGGGTTGCCTCCCAAGAAGTGCCTGATTTGACATCGCGACATGACCATGTTACTGTCACATCACTTTAATCAAAAAGCTCCACCACGTGGATCTCATCAAGCTCTCCAAGGATCAATAAAAAGCACGCCCAGCAAGTCGATCTAGAATCTGATCAATGAATGGAAAGGGAAAGTGATCCTTGCGGGTCACTTTATTCGATGTTGCATAGTCCATGCATCCCTGCCAACCTATGATTTTTCTTGTAGGAATCAACTCATTCTGAGAATTTTTCACCACGATCATGCCAGCTTTCTTAAGTACACATTGCACTGGATAAGTCTAAGAGCTGTCAGAAATAGGGTGGTCCACCACGGCGTCCAACCACTTAATAACCTCTATTTTCTTCACTTCTTGCACTGCCTCATCTAGTCTTCCTTGATATTCCAAGAAAGGCTTTGCATCATCCCAAGATAATTAGGCATACAGAGTGTGGGGCTGATGTGTAAAGAAAGTGGTTTCAATTCCAACATCGGTGGCTCCTCAATTGTTGGCTTTGTTGGTGGAGTTTCCCGATTTGCAAGATCCAAAGACAATCTAAGAGGCTCACAAGAATCCATAACATGTAAAACATCTATGCACTTCACTCTACTTGCATCATTATTGACATCCCGATTTAGAGGCACGACCACAAGGGGATCCTCCATGTTAATCATAGGACTTGTATCATCAACAATCACAGTTATGACAACGTCCACAAATCAGCACACCTCGGTGCTGTTAGGTTGCTTCATGGATTTGCAAACATGGAAGAAGACCTTTTCATCCCCCACTCGAAAAGTTAGCTCACCCGATCCAATATCAACCAATGCCTTCCCCGTTGCAAGGAAAGGTCTCCCCATAATAATCAGGACTTCAAAGTCCACATCAAAATCCTAAATGACAAAGTCGGCCGACAATATGAATTTGTCCACCCGGACAAGTACGTCATCAATGATGCCCAACGGTCGCTTCATTGATCAATTCACCATTTGAAGCCTGATTGAAGTTGGCCTAGGTTTTCCAATTCCCAAGGTCTTGAAGACCGATTACAACATCAAATTTATGCTAGCTCCCAAATCACAAAGGGCCTTGGCAAAATCTGCACTTCCGATAGTGCAAGGAATATTAAAAGCTCTGGGGTCTTCAAGTTTTGGGGCCATAGAATGTACGATGGCACTTACTTGATGAGTCATTTTAATATTTTCAAACTCAATCGACCTCTTGTTCGCCATCCAATCCTTCATAAACTTGGAATATCCCGGAATTTGCTTAAGTACCTCCACCAAAGGCACATTAATAGTAAGGCTCTTAGGAGCTCCATCACCAGTGAGTCCTATGTCACAGTCTTCATCCTACAGATATTTCTCAGGCAAATTGTTAGATTCATAAAAAATAATACGAATTTTTTTTGTTCTTTTATTAAAAACTTTATAGGCCTTACTATGTGAAAAGTATTCCAAAAAACTTCCCTCATCACTTTCGTCATCAAATTTTCCTAGAACTTATTTGCCATTATTATGCACAAAACCTTTGCACCCAAATGTTATCAGGTGAGTGTTGTTGGGATTTCTTTCTACAATATTAGAGGGAGTTTTCTCAAGAATAGGTCTGACCATGCATATATTCAGCAAGTATCAGGCATCATTGACTGCCTCAGCCCAGAAACTCTTAGGTAGTCTACTAGCAATCGACATGGTCCTCCCCATGTCCTTTTAGCATCTATTCTTTCTTTCTACAATATCATTTTGTTGTGGGGTTCTAGGGTTAGAGAAATTATGATCAATACCATGTGAGTTACAGAACTCAAGGAATTTGGAATTGCCAAACTCAGTTCCATGGTTTGTTCTTATACTTAATACATTGCAACCTAGTTTATATTGAATCATTTTAATAAATACACACAAAATATCGAAAGTTTCATCCTTAGATCCAAAAAACAAAGTCCATGTATACCTGAAAAAGTCATCTACAATGACAAAAACATACCTTTGACCTCCTCTACTCCTCACTCTTATTGGTCCACATAGATCCATGTGAAGGAGTTCTAGAGGTTTGGAGGTGATGACAAATTTTTTAGATTTAAAATATGACCTTACATGTTTCCCTCTAACACATGCATCACAAACCTTGTCTAAGGAGAACTTAACTTTTGGTAAACCAAGGACCAAGTCATTTGCTGCCAACTTGTTCAGTTGAGAAGTACTAGCATGACACAGTATTCTATGCCATCACAGTGAGTCATCTTCTACTACACTTAAGCAAGTGTGCTCACTCTGAGGAAGAGATATAATAGATATCTTGCAAACATTGTTATGTATTTTATCTTTTAACATAACTTTATCAGTATCAAGCTTAGTGACAATGAAGATATTAAAATTGAATTTTACTTTATTTCCTTTATCACACATTTGAGAGATGCTAAGAAGATTGTGTTTGAGGCCTACCACATAATACACAACTTCTATAGCATGAGAGAGTGACTTACCAACTTTGCCACTACCTGTTATCTGGCCTGATTTTCTCATTTTAAATAAAACACTCCCTCTTTAGAAGGCTGTCGGTGAGAGAAACGTTGAGCATCCAATGTATAGATACTAGTCTTGATTGTTTCCTCTCGCTTTAGCCTGGACCAAAAATCACAAGTTAGTCTTAGGAGCCCAGACAAGCTTTGGTCCCTTTTTTTTTGAAAAGAATAAATCATATCTCTTCTTGCCCATAAGGGAAGAGGATTAGCATCTATTTTCTTATTAACTTAAATCCACTTAGTATGGACAAAAGGATTTGTTTTTTTGTTTCTCTTCCTTCTTCACACTTTTAGAAAGACCAAAATTATTTCTAAATTGAGCATGAATTAAGGACTGACAAATATCTCTAAAGTGTCCTGCCTTTCCACAATGAGTGCACCTTTTATTATCAGAAATTCCTACAAACTTTGGATAAAACTTGGGAACAAATTTTCTGTAGTCAATTCTTGATTTGTTAGAGCTGCAGTTTTCATTTAGCCAATACAAGGCATCTGAAGACCTATGAAATTTTCTTAGTCTTGATAGTTCATAATTAGGTTTTTCTATATTTTCTATCAAGACTTTATTCGTACAACATCACAAAGATTATCCTTAGATCTTTTTAATTTCTTTTCAAGCTTATCCTGCAGATCATTCATATGACCCTTACCATGTATATCTGGGACTTCTCATTTTGGAAGTAAGCTCAAGAACTTGATTTTTAAGGTCTTTAACATGTCCTTCTAGATTAGCTTTGTTAGATTCAAGCTCTTTGACATCAAGTTTGACACATGAAATATTGCTTATTAACTGATCATTTCCAACACTCATTTTATCCATTTCACTTATCATCGTCACAATATAGCCATCATTTACTTTTTAGACATAGCACGAATGTTCTTTTTTAAGTTAGAAATACTTACCTGATTTGTTTCATGTTTAGTTTCGGAACCACTCATGGCTGTTATTCCAATCATTTCTTCATTTTGTTTGGTTTTCTTCAATCGCCATTAGTGACACTTTGATGTTTTCATATCCAAAGTCTGCTTCCAAGGACCTCCTATATGATGGGCACAGATGTAGGAGGACACTTTGTAGATGATATTTCTGGGAAAGCTTCTGTAAAGCCGGTCATTTGCTTTAGCATTTTTCTGGACTAGCTGACGATCTTCATCATTGTATTCCTTTTCTCTGTTGTTGCACTTGTTACCTTCACCATCCAATTTGATCGAGAGAATTGGTATGACTGACAATTACCCATAGGTCAAAAGCAGTGGCCTGAAGTAACGTTTTCATACATAGCTTCCATTCATCATAGTGATGTCCATCAAATAGAGGAGGTATTCCAATGTGCATTCCAAGCTATATTGGAGGCTCTGTTTCCATTGCCTGATGTTCATCAATTACAGCATAGAGACTTATAGCCTCATCCTCTTTTTCTTCCTCTTTATCACTTCCACTATCCTCATATGCAGCCAAGAATGCTTGCTTCGTTGGTTCAGTTAATCCTTTACCTAGGAGTTTTCCTTTGTAGGAACATTTTTCTCTCTTCTTATCCCATTTCTCCTTTTTAACTTGTTCATTCCTCTACTTAATTTCCCATATTGGCAGTCATTCACCATGTGATCTAGCTAGTTACACTTGTAGCACCCATCATAATTATCTTTGCCAATCAGCTTAGGCTTACCGTTGGTCTCTCTCTTAGATACATTTTTGGAGTTCTTCATGAACATATTAAACTTAGCAAACACTGCTAGGTCAGGATCATCACAGTCATATTCATCTTCCTCAGACGCTTTAAGTACCAAGGCCATATCCTCATTGGTTATTCCTTGTGCAATTCTATCCTTTTCATTTCATGATTCTTTAAGTTTCTAATCAACTCATCAAGTGAGCATTTTTCCAGCTCAATGGCTTCCTGGATTGCTCCGACTTTGATTCCCATGAAGCTAAAAGGATAGTAAGACCTTTACTAACAAACTCTTCTAAGGTAAGCAACTTTCCAAGTGATTTCAGTTTATTAGTTACTATGGTAAACCTAGTCATCATCTCTTGGATGGGCTTAGACTCCTTCATGGAGAAGAGCTCATAGTTTCTCATAATTAGTTCAATCCTTGACTAGATGTTTTCCTTCATGAGCATTTTGGAGTGCATACCATATCTCCTTTGTATTAAAGCATGCAAAAATTCTATTGTACTTGAAAAAGTCCACATATAAGGATTTTCTTTGCCTCTGCATTCTTCTCCATCATTCTGAAATCTGCTGTAACAAATTCAGATGGGTCCTTAAGAATTGTTTCATTTTGTGCATTTTGTTTTGCAGGAGTCAATGTACCTTTGTTCATTATGGTCCATAGTTCATAGCCTTGAGCTGTCAAGAAGTCTTTTATTCTTGCTTTCCATCAACTGTAATATTTTTTATTGAACATAGTCGGTCTGGTAGATTTTTGTCCTTCATTAATTCGGGGTGGAGCACTCATCTTGCTTTCAAGATCTCTCCAGGTGTTAGTCGTGTGTAGAGAACTTGCTCTCATACCAATTGTTAGTTTGAGTGCCCGTATGGATTACTGAAGAACTTGGTTCTTTACCGTGTTCTTTAAACGTGAAGTAAATTAAGAAGTAAAGCAAACACATTGATTTTTACATGGAAAATCACCCAACTCAAAAGATGCAAAAACCACAACCTATTGCGTAGGATTTTCAACCTCAACTCTAGGAGAATAATGAGCTAAAATATGTTAATTACAAGACTGTAATTTGATACTCTCCAGTACTGGTGCTAAGACTATTTGATTTAAACGTTACTCTAACTTGTAAAGCAAACACTCACCCCAACTCACTAATTATTTTTGACACTTGGTTGCAACTCAATTTCCTAAAACGCATTCACTAGATTGACTTTAGAAGAACACAACACTGGTACTCGACTAAAGTGTACGAAATGTAGTTTTTCAGCTAATGTGTAAAACGATAATCTTAGAAGTCTAAAATGGATAGTATTTACACGCCTGGACTTCAAGATCTTCTAGGAGTCCTATGCATAGTCAGCTTCTCGTTTGACAGGACTCCTACTATTCCAAGGACTCCACAAGTTTTGAGACTCTTCTCTTACTAATTTATTTGTATCTTCTCAGGCAAAAACCCTTATCACATATTGCAGCCTTCTTCCATTAAACTCGGACCTGGGTAACTTTGAAAAAAAATTAGTGCCTTGCACAAACGTTTACTTATCAATTTGAGGAGCTGGTTCTTAGAACAGTTAAGCATGTACATTGAGGATCTGATTCTTCGAACATTGCATCTAAACAAATTTTGTTAATAATCAATATCTCAATACTCAATAAGTCCCTTTATATAAACAGAATTCAAATGATTTTGCATCTTATGTTTTTTTGGATAACATATAGCGTTTGATGGGAAAATATTTTTGATATCGCAAAAAGAAATACTCCAAAATTATGTGTAGATTAATGTTTTTATAAAAATGTTAATTAGTCACTATTATAGTAATTATTTTAAATATATTTGTAACAACTAATTTGATAAGTATGAATTCAATCTTTTGCAAACAAAATCTGGCAGTTGAATGGTAATAACTTATATGTTACTTATGAGGCAACAATTATGTAGTCTTAAAGTTATAATTCTTAACATTTCTTACCAATTTTATAGCTTTAATGGGTTTCATTTCTGTTTGTATTCTTATACGTTACTTGTGTTTGTTAATGTATGGTAACAAAAATTTTGAAAAGTTGTTATGGCTTGAAAGCTTTCTTATTAGATAGCGGAGTTTTGTTTCGGCATTAAATCCTCAATGAATTTTACCCTTTTTTCATTTTAGATGTCCATTTTTTTGGACTATATATAAAGCTATTTGTTTGTATTTATGGTAGTAGAGTGAAAAAATAAAGTTAAAACTTTTCTTCCATTTTCTTCTATGATGTGATTTTTTTCTTATAAATCTTTGTTGTTTCTGCTCCTATTTATACTAGAAGAGCTTGTTGAATCTTGGGAGATACACCTAATATTATCCATATCGGTGTGGACAAAATATCCAAGGATAGTGTCTTTGATATGCCTCAAGCTAAACCTTTTGTTCTCCATAATCATCCAATTTTTTTAAAAAAATTAAGGATATTTTCACGTAGTTATTATGGAGAATAACACTGCTACTGTTGTTGTTGATGCTACTACATCTGCTGCACGAGCTGTTTTTGTTGTTGTTCCATCACCAATTACCTATGCAAAATATTTTCCTGATGTTTCAAAAATTAAGATTTTTTGTGGAGGTAATTTAAGCATTGGCAGGAACGGGTGCATTCTATTTTGGATATGCATGGAGTTGCTTTTGCACTTGCAGGTCCTAAGCCAACTGAAGCAACTTCCATTCAGATGGATGAATGGGTTCATTCTAATAAGGTATGTAGACTACTTTCTACTCTTTCGAACGAATTGTTCGATGTCTATATTTCCTACAAGGAGGAAAAAAACTGGGAGTCAATGATAACAAAGCACACTCGATGCGAGGGCAGAAAGACATATATATGAAGAAGGGGAGGAAGAGGATATATTAAAGCAATGCCAGGCAGATGCATCAAGAAAAGGTGATCTGTCGCCAATGCATAGTAAAAAAAATAAGAAGTCTCGCGAAAGGGATAAAAGTTCGGAAGACAGGAGTTTTGAAGACTTAAACATAAGGAGACCTCCAATGAGAAATGCAAAACAAAAACAGGTCACTCAAGCAATTATTACAAAGGCGAATTGATCGAGAAACAAAGCATGAATTTTGAAGTCATATTCAAAAAAATTGTGGACGAAGACATTAATCTACAATTGCAAATGTTCACAAAATTGGAGAAAAGAGAGCACCAAGATGTTTTCTTCAACTTTTTATTTTTTCCATCTCATTTGCATTTTTCAATGTAATATCATCACTGAGCATGTTATAAGCTCGGGGAAGATTCTTGCTACTTCTTTCTTTTTAATGCTTGTTAGTTCAATAGGCTTTTTTTTTTGGCCTCAATAGGATTAATAAGGTAAGTTCTACGCCGGTTATTGTTATATGGGTAACAATACCGGTGTTATCCCCCCCTTATTTTATTTTTCCTTTTTGTTGTAATTTTCTTTTTAACTTTATTAATGAAATCTAACCCTAGGCGATTGCCTAGTGGTTTGCCAAAAAAAAAAACAAAGCACACTGCTGAATAAGCTACTAGACAAAAGTTTGTAATTGAAAACTACTACAAGTGGGAGATGACGGAGGACAAGGACATAACTGCAAAAATCAACAAATATTAAAAGTTGATTGAAGTTCACAAATATGAAGATATTTCTCTGCCCGAACAACTTGTTGCTGGTAATGCTTATAGAAAAACTTTCTAAATCTTGGAGTGACTACAAACAACAATTGAAACACAAACACAAACAATTATCTCTGAAGGACTTGGTCAAGCACATTATAATTGAAAATACAAATCGTAATCAAGATATTGCTGATAAAAGAAAAAAGATTGCTACAAGAGCCATCCTGGTAGAGAACAACAAGCGGCAGAACAAATAAATTAACATGTATGATAAAGGAAATTATTATAAGCCCAAAACCAACAATCAAACCTTCAAGAAAAAAGGCAACTACTTTGTGTGTGGAAAACCTGGCCATCATGTTGCTCAATGCCGGAAAAGTGTTGGTAATAAAAATCTCTCTAAGGCTAAAGTAAATTTAACTAAACTCAGAGCAGATGACATAACTGTTGCAGTATATTCCCAAGTGAACCTTGTGGCTAATGTGAAAGACTGGTGTTGGATTCAGGTGCCACTAGGCACATATGTGCTAACAGAAAAAAACTTTGTGTCTTACACCCACGTTGAGGAGGAGAAGAAGTTGTATATATTGGTGACTCACGGACTACTCCAGTTCTTGAAAAAGGCAAAGTTCTTCTCTAACTCACATCTGGCTAAATTTTTTAATTGAATGACGTGTTGCATGTTCCTAGTGTCTGAGCCAATTTGGTCTCTGCGGGATTATTAGGAAAAGTGTGGGGTGAAGGTTTCTATTGAATTTGATAAGATCATGTTGACAGAGAATAGTAATTTTGTTGGCAAGGGTTCTTTTAACTATGGCTTGTTTGTACTCAATGTTATTAATGAAAATGCTAGTACTTCTATTTACTTGGTTAATTCTTATAATTTATAGCATGCTAGATTAGGACATATTAGTTTATCTTATATTAAAGAAATTATGTGACTTTATAGATGATTAGGAGACTTGAAACAAACTATGACTAGAGGAGGGAAAAAATATTATGTGACTTTTATAGATGATTTTTCTAGATATACAAAAGTCTATTTGTTGAGAAATAATGATGAAGCTTTTGATAAATTTTTAATATATAAATCTAAAGTAGAAAATTAATTAGATATGAAAATTATAAGAGATAGAAATAGTTTAATGTTCACTTAAGAATATTATTGTCACAACCCAGATTTACCCACCATCGGGAGTCGTGATGGCGCCTACTGTTGAAGCTAGCAAGCCAACCCCTGTTTAATCATTTCACAACAACCTTATAAAGCAATTTATATACTGAAATATTTAATTAAACACGCGGAAGACTTGTAGCATTAATAGGAATGACAGTAATGCGAAAATTAACAACATTCTTCTACCCAGTATCTGGTGTCACTGCCCACGGACGACTAAAAGAGTAGTAAAAACAACAGTCTAAAAGAAATACATAACATTTCTGTTTGATACAATTATACAAACTGAGAGAAATAGACAGAGCAGACTCGGGGTCCGCGAACGCCAGCGAACTACCTCAGAGTCTCTGGATTGAAGGATCAGTCCCGAACTATAGCTGCGGTCCGTAAGCTGTGTCCTGACCTGTGCACAAAAAGGCAAAGAACCATAGTATCAGCAGAACAGACCCCATGTTGTGGTAAGTGCCCGGCCTAACCTCGGCGAGGTAGTGACGAGGCTAAATCGGACCTACTACAACCAACCTGTACAGATATATGCAATAATAGAAAGAGAACAATAATTTAAACAAATAAAAGGGAAAGGGGACATGCTGGGGGAGTAGCAGTTCAATTATAACTACTACAATCAAGAAAATAAATAATAATTAAGTAAGAAAAGTCAATGAATCAACAACTGCACGGAATCACCCTTCGTGCTTTTACTCTCTATCCTCACCAAAACGGTCAAATATAATGCACGACATCACCCTTTGCGCTTTTACTCTCATTTCTCACCAAGAATATCAAATACAAGGCACGACATCACTCTTCATGCTTTTACTCTGGATAAATAGTGCACGGCATCACCCTTTGTGCTTCTACTCTCATATAAATAGTGCACGACATCACCCTTCGTGCTTTTACTCTCTCTTCCTCACCAAATCAATGGTCACAACCAAACAAGAAAAGGAAGTACAAATCAAACAAAACATCCCGGCGAGGGAGAATATTTCAACAATGAATCCCAGCAAGGGAGAATAATTCAACAATGAATCCCGGCAAGGGAATACAACTCAACAATAGGTCCCGACAAGGGCATTGTAGCAACAATACCTCTTTAGTCCATTTACTTCTCAACTTTCACTTCATAGTTCTTATAACAAGTAAATTATCACAATTGTTCACTTCTTTCGTAATTTTAATAGCAACAATGACATCACGACCATGCTTGACTCAGGCGCATAGGTAACTGTCACCATACCTATACACCGACTCCACATAGCACATAAAAAATAACAACCTAATCATATTCCCTCAAGTCAAAGTTAGATCAAACACTTACCTCGAAAGCTTCTAACTCAACGCACGCTTCTTGAATAGCTTTACCCCTTGAATTTGCCTTAAAACCGGTCGAATCTAACCGTAATTTACTCAAATGTATCAACAAATGCTTGTTATATCATTTTGAATGCATAAAAATGAAATTCCCAAAGTATTACCCAAAATTCCCAAAATACCCCCAGACCCACGTGGTCGAAACTCGAGGTTCAAATCGAAACAAGGTTGTCCATTCCCTCACGAGATCATATCTATGATTAGATTTGAAATCAGACCTCAAATCGAGGTTCAAAAGTCCAAATTATTGAAAAACCAAAATCCTACCCAAATCCCCATTTTTAACCATTAAAGCTTTGATTTACGGATGAAATCATGTTAGAAGATGTTAAAAATTGAAGAAAACCAGTAAAAGTTGACTTACAAGTGGTTTGGGGACGAAGGGGTTCGAGAGAAATCGCCTATGGAGGTTTTGGGTTCTGAAAATATGAAATATGAAGTTTAAAACGGTTAAATATAAGTTGCACAGTTGCAGGTGTCGCAAATGCGATATTGACTTCGCATTTGCGAACTGGGCAAAGTAAAAGGGAACTCGCATTTGCAATAAAAGGGTTCGCATTTGCGAACCCATTGATTAGGCGGGGAAGGTCGCATTTGCGAGATCGACTTTGCATTTGCGAAATCTGGATGCCAAGGGGGACAATCGCATTTGCGAGACTATTCCTCGCATTTGCGAAGAAGCAGGCAAAAGGGGGGAGTTCGCATTTGCGAAATATGTCTTCGCAGATGCGAAGACTGCAGACACCAGCAATTAAAAATGTTTCAAATCAGCTTAACACCTATCCGAAACTCACCCGAGCCCTCAGGGCTCCAACCAAAACATGCACCCCACCTCAAAAACATCCTACGGACTTACTCGTGCTATCAAATCGCCAAAATAACATCAAAAATCAAAGAATCACCCTCCAAAACTCATGATTTCATTTCGAAGTTCAAAACTTTCAAACTTCCCAATTTTAGTCCGAAACACGTCAAACGACGTCCGTTTTCAATCAAACTTTACAGATAGCGCTTAACTCTCATTTAAGACTTGTACCAGGCGTCGAAATAAAAATTCGAGCCTGATACCATCACTTTTGATCAAATTTTCAATTTCATTTTTCCTTAAGCATTTTCAAAACAATTTCACAAAAAAGCTCCGTACTCGGGCCTGGTACCTCGGATTTCGATTTCGGGAATACGCCTGGGTCCCAAATTTCCTTACAGACCCTCCGCGACCATCACATCACGGGTCCGGGTCCGTTTACCCAAAACGTTGACCAAAGTAAACTATTGAAATATTATTATCAGAATTCATAGTTTTTAACACATAATTCAAATATTACCATATAAAAATTTTCCGGCTCCATGCCCAGATTGCGCACGTGTGAGGCAACCAAATAAGGGATTTCAAGGCCTTAGAAGCACAAAGAAATGGAGAATTCTGGTGATGACCCTTTGGGTCGGCACATCCTCCACCTCTAAAACAATCTTTCATCCTCGAACGGACAAAATAAAGAAGTACCTGAGTCGGGGAATAGATGGGGATAACGACTCCCCATATCAGACTCGGACTCCCGGGTCAATGCCTCAGGAGGCTGACCACTCCACTTAACACGCACAGAAGGAAAACTCCACGACCTCAACTATTGAACCTGCTGGTCAAAAATAGCCACCGGCTCCTCCTCATATGACAGATCCTTGTCCAATTGGATAGTACTGAAATCTAACACGTGTGTGGGATCGTCATGATACTTCTGAAGCATGGATTCATGAAAAATCGGGTGCACAGCTGACAAGCTAGGCGGCAATGCAAGCCAATAAGCCATATTCCCCACACAATCAAGAATCTCAAATGGGCCAACATACCCAGGGCTAAGCTTTCCCTTCTTCCCGAACCTCATCACGCCCTTCATAGGCAATACACAGAGCAATACCCACTCATCAAATATTAAAACAACATCCCTGACCTTACGCGCTGCAAAACTCTTTTGCCTAGACTGAGCTGACTGAAGTCTGTCCTGAGTGATCTTGACCTTATCCAAGGCCGCCTGTACCAAATCTGTACCCAATAACCGAGCTTCTCCCGGCTCAAACCATCGGATTGGGGACCGACACCACCTACCATACAATGCCTCATATGGGGCCATCTGAATGTTGGACTGGTAGCTGCTGTTGTAGGCAAACTCTGCTACAGGCAAGAACTGGTCCCACGAGCCTCCAAAACCAATAGCGTAGGCTCGAAGCATATCCTCAAGAATCTTAATAGTTCTCTCGGACTTACCGTCTGTCTACGGGTGAAATGCTGTACTCAACTGGACCTGGGTGCCCAACTCATGCTGCACTGCTCTCCAGAAATGCGAGGTAATCTGCAGACCCCGATCCAAAATAATAAATATGGGCACCCCATGAAGGCGAGCGATCTCCCTGATATAAATCTCAGCATACATCTTGGATGAATAGGTTGTGGCAACTGTGACGAAATGCGCTGACTTAGTCATCCTATCAACAATAACCCATAAAGCATCAAACTTCTTCCGAGTCATCGGAAGGCCAGTAACAAAATCCATGGTTATTCTCTCCCACTTCCACTCGGGAAGCTCAATCCTCTTAAATAACCTATCGGGCCTCTGATGCTCGTACTCAACCTGCTAATAATTTAGACAACGAGCCACATATGCAACAATGTCCTTCTTCATTCTACGCCACCAATAATGCTATCTCAAATCCTGATACATCTTCGCGCCGCCCGGGTGAATAGAATACCGAGAACTGTGGGCCTCACGCCATCATCTCCCAAACGCATCTCCCTGGCACTTCCCCGTTGCACCGTGTCTCTCAAGACAAACAAATGAGGATCATCAAACTGTCGCTCCCGGATACGCTCCATCAATGACGAGCGAAAAACCGTGCGAGCTAACACCCAGCTGGGCTCAGAAATATCAAATCTCACAAATGTATTAGCTCATGCCTGAACATCCAAGGCAAGCGGTCTTTGGCTGACCGGAATATATAAAAGACTACCCATGCTGGCGGACTTTCTACTCAATGCATCGGCCACCACTTGGCCTTCCCTGGGTGGTATGAAATAGAAACATCATTATCTTTTAACAACTTCAACCACCTCCACTGTCTCAAATTCAACTCCTTCTGCTTGAATAAGTACCGAAGGCTCTTTTGATCCGTGTACACCTCACACTTCACACCATACAAATAGTGCCTCCAGATCTTCAAGGCATGAACAATGGCTGCCAACTCAAGGTCATGGACGGGATAATTCTTCTCGTGGATCTTCAACTGCCTCAAAGCATATGCTATGACCTTGTTGTTCCGCATCAACACTGTGCCAACTTCGATGCGGGAAGCATCACAATATACAGTATATGGCCCAGATCCATGGGCAAGGTCAATAATGGTGTTGAGCTGTCTAGAAGCTTTTGGAAGCTCGCCTCACACTCATCTGACCACCTGAACTGGGAACCACTCTAAGTCAATCTAGTCATCGTGGCTGCAATGGATGAAAACCCCTCCACAAAACGTCTGTAGTAACCAGCTAACCCCAAGAAGCTCCTAATCTCTATAGCTGAAGCTGGTCGAGGCCAGTTCTTGACTGCCTCTATCTTCTTCGCGTCCACCTAAATACCCTCTACTGATACGACATGACCCAGGAATGCGACTGAACTCAACTAAAATTCGCACTTTGAAAACTTGGCGTATAACTGGCTATCCTTCAGAGTCTGAAGAACCACTTTGAGGTGTTTCTCATGCTCCTCCTGAATATGGGGGTATACCAAGATATCAACAATGAATACAATCACAAATAGATCTATGTAAGGCCTGAACACTCAGTTCATCAACTCCATGAATGTTGTCGGGGCATTGGTCAACCCAAACGACATGAACAAAAACTCATAGTGCCAATACCGAGAACGAAAAGCTGTCTCAGGGACATTAGACGCCCTAATCCTCAGCTGATGATAACCAGACCTCAAATCTATCTTCGAGAATACCTTGGCACCCTAAAGCTCATCAAACAAATTGTCAATCATCGGCACTGGATACTTGTTCTTTAACGTCACCTTGTTCAACTGCCGGTAATCAATGCACATCCTCATCGACCCGTCCTTTTTCTTCACAAACAGCATCGGTGCACCCCAAGGTGACACACTGGGTTTAATGAAACCCTTATTAAACAAGTCCTGAAGCTGCTCCTTCAACTTCTTTAACTCTGGGGGGGGCCATGCGATATGGTGGAATAGAAATAGGCTAAGTACCAGGAGCCAAATCAATACAGAAGTCAATATCCCTGTCGGGCGGCATACCCGGCAGGTCTGAAGGAAAAACCTCGGGGAACTCCCGAACAATAGGGACATAATCAATAGATGGAACCTCTATGCTGGAGTCGCGAACATATGCAAAATACGCTAAAAACCCCTCCTCGACCATACGTCGAGACTTGACATACGAAATAACACTACGGGTGGCATAACCTGGGGTCCCTCTCCACTCAAGTCACGGAAAATCTTGCAAGGCCAAGGTCACGGTCTTGGCGTGACAATCCAAGATGGTATGATACAGGGACAACCAGTCCATCCCCAATATAACATCAAAGTCCACCATGTCTAACAACAATAGGTCGACACGGGTCTCAAGACCCTCAAATACCACCACACAATAATGATGCACTCGGTCGACCACTATAGAATCACCAATCGGTGTGGACACATATACAGGAATACCCAAAGTCTCACTTGGCATGATCAAATAGGGTGCAAAATTAGGAGGACACATAAGAATAAGTAGATCCCGGATAAAATATTATTGAAGCAACCCTGTCACAGACCAATATAGTACCTGTAATCACAGCGTCAGATGACTCGGCCTGTGGCCTGGCTGGCAATGCATAACAATGGGACTGGCCCCCACCTCCCTAAACTACATCTCTGGGATGATCCGCTGCGGGCTGTCCCCTACCTCTGGCTGTCTAGGATACACCTCTCCGATATCTGCCTCCACCTTTATTATCCATACCCCCGCCTCTAGTTGGCTGGGAACCCTGTGGATCACCTGCTGCCTGAATCGTAGGGTGAGGACCCTGCTGCTGAGAACTACTCGAGGCTCGAGGGTAAAATCTGACAACATGACCCATGTCACCACAGCTATAACATGACCTCAGCGGCTGAGACTGCTGGCCCTGTCGACCAGTATGTCCTCCCCTGAAGCTCTAAAGTGACGGTGCACTGATGGGGGCTGGTGGTGCACTAAAAGACTGTTGATCCGAAAAATACTATTGATGGCCACTACCATCTGGTGTACCATGAGAAACCTGAAGTGCCGACTTGAAAGGTCTCGGGGGATTTCCTCTGTCATGGAAATACCTACCTCTATATGAGGTAGCACTAAATCTGCTAGAATGTCGAGGCCTCTTGTCTAAACCCTGACTACCTCCTTGAGCCAATGCCATCTCTACTCGACGGGCCACATTGGTCGCCTCCTAAAAAGTAATATCACTGCCAACTCCCACAGCCATCTGTAGGCGAATGGGCTGAATCAATCCATTAATGGACCTCCGGACCCTCTCTCGATCTGTAGGGAGTATCATTACTGCATGGCGAACCAAATCAACAAATCTGGTCTCATACTGTGTAACTGTCATGGAGCCCTGCTGAAAGTGCTCAAACTGTCTGTGAAGTGCCTCCCGCTGAGTTACGGGGAGAAACTTCTCCAAAAATAACTATGCGAACTAATCCCATGTCAAAGATGGTGACCCTGCCGGTCTAGATAAGCAAAAATCCCTCCACTAAGTCTTGGGTGACCCCACCAGCCTGAAAGTGCGAAAATTGACCCCATTGGTCTCTACTATCCCCATAGCCCTGAGGATCTCATGACAACTGTTTAGTAAATCCTGGGGATCCTCCGATGAAGCACCGCTGAAATTAGTAGTTAAAAGCTTGGAAAACCGATCAAGTCTCCACAAGGCATTCGAAGATGTGGCCATCCCATCTCTGGGCTGAGCTCTAATGCTTGTTTGAGTTGCCACTGCGGGCTGAACCAATGGAACCTGAGTTTGGGGAGCCACGTGCTCCATAGTACGTGTAGCAGGAGTCTTAACCCCTCGTCTAGCCTGAGAAGTGACTGGTGCTACTGGTAGCATTCTCGCTCTAGCAACATTGTCCATAAAGCCTGCTATGCGGACAAGAGCATCCTGAAGATCCGAAGAAAACATCACTCCTCCTGGGACCTGAGTTGGGCCCACTGGAGCTGGTTGAGCTGGAACCTCCTCATCAAAGTCATTATGAGGCTCAACCTCTTGAACTCCTACCTGGGGCTGAGCTGTGCCCCTGCCACGGCCTCTGTCAAGGCCTCGGCCCTTGCCCCTCGCGGGAGCTATTGTTGGGGGCTCGGATGCTGCACGAAAGAAGAAGACGCACATATTCTCACCATCTATGAAAGAACTGAGTAGAACGACAATCAATATTTGAGAAACATTATCGCACGACAAGAATGAACAATGTGAAACTTTTCCTAACTCTGTAGCCTCTGGGGGATAAATACAGACGTCTCCGTACCGATCCCTCAGACTCTACCGAGCTTGTCCTTGAGTTTTGATACCCAAGTGACCTAGTGCTCTAATACAAACTTGTCACGACCCGAATTTACCCACCATCAAGAGTCGTGATGGCGCCCACTGTCGAAGCTAGGCAAGCTAACCCCTTTTTAATCATTTCACAACAACCCTATAAAGCAATTTAAATACTAAATATTTAATTAAACACGCGGAAGACTTGTAGCATTAATAGGAATGACAGTAATGCGGAAATTAACAACATACTTCTACCCAGTATCTGGTGTTACTACTCACGGACGACAAAAAGAGTAGTAAAAACAATAGTTTGAAAGAAATACATAACATGTCTGTTTGATACAATTAAACAAACTGAGAGAAATAGATAGAGGAGACTCGGAGCTCACGAATGCCAGCGAACTACCTTAGAGTCTCTGGACTGAAGGAGCACTCCCGAAATATAGTTGCGGTTTGTAAGCTGTGTCCTGACCTGTGCAACAAAGGCACAACTGTGCAAAAAAGACACAGAAGCATAGTATCAGCACAAACGACCCCATGTGGTGGTAAGTTCCCGGCCTAACCTCGGCGAGGTAGTGATGAGGCTAAACCGGACATACCATAACCAACCTGCACAGATATATGCAATAACAAAAAGAGAACAAGAATATAAACAAATAAAAGGTGAAGGGGACATGCTGGGGGAGTAGCAGTTCAATTATAACTTCTACAATCAAGAGATGGAACTAAATAAATAATAATTAAATAAGAAAAGCCAATGAATCAAAAACTGCACGGCATCACCCTTCGTGCTTTTACTCTCAATCCTCACCAAAACGGTCAAATATAATGCACGACATCACCCTTCGTGCTTTTACTCTTATTTCTCACCACGATTATCAAATACAAGGCACGGCATCACACTTTGTGTTTTTACTCTCGATAAAAAGTGCACGGCATCACCCTTCGTGCATTTACTATCATATACATAGTGCACGACATCACCCTTCGTTCTTTTACTCTCTCTTCCTAACCCAATCAATGGTCACAACCAAACGGAAAAATGAAGTAAAAATCAGACAAAACATCCCGGCAAGGGAGAATAATTCAACAATGAATCCCTGCAAGGGAATACAACTCAACAATAGGTCCCGGCAAGGGAAAAGTACCAACAATTCCTCTTTAGTTCATTTACTTCTCAACTTTCACATCATAGTTCGTATAACAAGTAAATTATCACAATTATTCACTTCTTTTGCATTTTTAATAGCAAAAATGACATCACAGTCATGCTTGACTCGGGCGCATAGGTAACCGTCACCAGACCTATACACCGACACCACATAGCACATTACAAATAACAACCTAATCCTATTCCCTCAATCCAAAGTTAGATCAAACACTTACCTCGACAGATTCCAACTCAACTCATGCCTCTAGAATAGCTTTACCCCTCGAATTCGCCTCAAAACCGGCCAAATCTAACCACAATTTACTCAATGTATCAACAAATGCTAGTTACATCAATTTGAATGAATAAAAATAAAATTCCCAAAGTTTTCCCAAAATTCCCTAAATACCCCCCCCCCCCTCCCCCCCGAGCCCATGTGGTCAAAACTTGAGGTTTGAACAAAAACCGGGTTACCCATTCCCTCACGAGATCATATATATGATTAGATTTGAAATCGGACCTCTAATCGAGGTCCAAAAGCACCCAAATCCCCATTTTTAACCATGAAAGCTTTGATTTAAGGACGAAATCATGTTAGAAGATGTTAAAAATTGAAGAAAAATAGTAAAAGTTGACATAAAAGTGGTTTTGGGACGAAGGGGTTCGAGAGAAAACGCCAATGGAGGTTTTGGGTTTTGAAAAAATGAAATATGAAGTTTAAAATTGGATAAGTATAAGTTGCACAGTTGCAGGTATCGCAAATGCGATATTGACTTCGCATTTGCAAACTGGGAAAGATAAAAGGGAACTCACATTTGCGAGAAAAGGGTTCCCATTTGCGAACCCATGGCATAGGCGGGGGAGGTCGCATTTGCGAGATCGACTTTGCATTTGCGAAGTCGGGATGTCAAGGGGGACAATCGCATTTGCGAGGAAAAAATCGCATTTGCGATGTCCGGCCAAGCAAAGGAAGTTCGCATTTGCGAGATTACTCCTCGCATTTGCGAAGAAGCAGGAAAAATGGGGGAGTTTGCATTTGCAAAATATGTCTTCGCAAATGCGAAGGCTACAGACACCAGCAGTTAAAAATGTTTCAAATGATCCTAACACTTATTCGAATCTCACCCGAGTCCTTGGGGCTCCAATCCAAACATGCACCCCACCTCAAAAATATCCTACGGACTTACTCATGTGATTAAATCGCCAAAATAACATCAAAATCAAAAATCACCCTAAAAACCCATGATATTCATTTCGAAGTTCAAAACTTTCAAACTTCCCACTTTTAGTCTGAAACACGTCAAACGACGTCCGTTTTCAACCAAACTTTTCAAATAGTGCTTAACGCTCATTTAAGAATTGTACCGAGCGGCAGAACAAAAATACGAGCCCGATACCATCACTTTTGATCAAATTTTCATTTTCATTTTTCCTTAAGCGTTTTCAAAAATAATTTCATAGAAAAGCTCAGTACTCGGGCCTAGGACCTCGGATTTTGATTCTTGGAATACGCCTGGGTCCCAAATTACTTACGGACCCTTCGAGACCATCACATCACAAGTCCAGGTTCGTTTACCCAAAACATTGACCAAAGTCAACTATAGCAATATTATTAGCAAAATTCATATTTTTTAACACATAATTCAAATATTTCCACATAAAAATTTTCTCGGCTTCGCGCTCGGACTGTGCATGCAAATTCAGGCAACCAAATAAGGGGTTTTCAAGGCCTCAAAAGAACAAAGAAAGAGAGAATTACGGTGATGACCCATTGGGTCGTCACATACTGGATGACATGCTTATTTTTAGTTCTAGCCTTGATTTGGTATATAAAACCAAATTTTTCTTGTCTTCTAATTTTGAGATGAAAGACATGGGAGAAGCTAGTGATATTTTAGGCATGAAATTTTTTATCAAAGGTGTACTGTTAAATTATGCCCTTCTTATGGTGGATGTGTACATAGTGCAAAAAGCAAGGAATGCGAGGTTGAGTGAATAAACTCTTAATCTAATAATCTGTAGTCTTTTGTAGGTGGTGTGTTCCACTGCAGAATACACTTGATGGATAGACCTATATAAATGTTGAATGGGACCGCTCCTACAAAATTTATGGCGGATAATTCTAGCGCACTCATGAAAACTAGGCGTGCCTGGCCTATTAGCGCAAAACCGTGTCGAACAACAAAGTGTGTGCGGGTATAATATGATAGATAAGACACTAAACTTACAAAATTATTATTTGTTCATAGAAGTTTTAAACTTCACGAGTTGTTCTGTATAATTAATCTTATTTATCTAGGTCTGGTTCATAGTCCAAAAGACACCAGATTCGATGCATTATGCTCATTTGTGAAAATCCAGCAAATTAGTTTATTATTTCATTATTGGCTTTGATTTAACCCGGGTTAACTTCGATTCCCCTTTGTGAAACAAGGAAACCGAGGAATCTTCCTGAGATTACACAAAAAGCGCACTTATCGGGATTTGACTTCATCCTGTACTGCCTTAATATTTCGAAGGCTTCTTTCAGATGGCCAATGTTGTCCTCCTTCTTTTTCAACTTTACCAGCATGTCATCGATATATACCTCTATGGAGTTGACTATCTGCTCTTTGAATATTTTGGTGACTAGCCTTAGGTACGTGGCCCCTACATTTTTTACTCCGAACGGCATCACTTTATATCAATACGTTCCTTGGTGAGTGATGAAAGCTGTCTTTTCTTGATCTTCTTCAGCCATTAGAATTTGGTTGTAACCGAAGTAGGCGTCCAAGAAGCTCAGAAGTTTGTGCCCCTCTGTCGCATCGATCAGTTGGTCGATATGGGGTAACGAGAAGGAATCCTTTGGGCATGATTTTTTTAGATCGATGAAGTCAACACACATTCACAATTCCCTGTTCTTCTTTTTGACCATGACCACGATGGCAACCCATTAGTTTTATTTCGATTCTTTGATGGAACCATTGGTGAGTAATTTATCCACCTCTTTGTTGACTGCCTCATTGATTGCAGCATTAAACTTTCTCCACATTTTCCAAACCGGCGTATAGAGTGGGTCGACATTCAATCTATGAGTGGCGATGTCCTTTGGGATTCCTGGCAAATCTGAGTGGGAGAAGGCAACTAAATCGGCGTTGTTAGTTAAAAATCCACGATACTTACCTGGCTCCGAGAGGTTGTGCCCTATATAAGCCTTTTAGTGTTGTTCACGTCGTCCAAATGGACGGGGCCAGGATTTTCTATAATTTCCTTGCAAGCTTCTATGATGCGTATTTGATGGTCTTTGTTTGTAGGTCGGCTTTAGTTCCCGATGTCACGACCCAAACTGGATGGCCATGACTAGCACCCGACCATACTTGCCGAGCACCAACGTACATTTTATCTAACCTTCTTTATTATCTATTTGGACTGAGGAGATCAATATAAATGGTAGACATGGATCATGGACAACCAACAATAAAATATGACGGCATGAACCTACATTACCTGGGATGACCAGACAATCAAGAAAGTGTGTGTGTGTATATATATATACATATATAGTACGAGCTACCACTCTATCATGAAAGGCTATACAACAACAACCAGCCGACAAGGCATACCAAACTATACATGAGTCGACACCTGTCTATGAGCCTCAAAAGGAACATAGTGCTGCAACATAGCCGGAACAGGGCCTCGACATACCCATTATGTCAATAACAAAAATGCATACCAAGACCAAGGCAAGTCCAGAGAAGGGATCTCGCCAATCACCGCTGAACTGGACAGCCTACTGTGGTGGGGGAGTTGCACATGCCTGTCTATCAGGACTCGCAACAGAACATGCAGCGTCCACAAATAAAAGGACGTCAGTATGAATAATATACCGAGTATGTAAGGTAGGGTACCATAAATACGAACAGTAATGTAAACATGGATAGAGAATATACAACTTGTAACATCTGAGTACCTCTAAGGGATACTGACATGAAATGCATGATACATATGTATAAATACATAAACTTTTAAAACATATGCCTCTGTGGGCATCATCATCATCATATTGTACCCGGCCATAATAGGCTCGGTACAAACGTACTCGGCCATCATGAGGCTCGGTAGATCATACCTGGCCAAGTGGAGCTCGGTAAAACCCAACAGATCAGTGGTTGCACAGTAGGTGTCGTACCCGGCCTACTATAGCGCGGCTCGGTAGAGTAATATATATATATATATATATATATATATATATATATATATATATATATATTATGCATGCTCAACTCATGGAATCACGTTCTAAACCTTTTGGAGTGACGTAAGGTCGGTCTCCTCTGTACACGTTATTAGGACTAACTTTTCACTATGAACCTTATAAGAATCAGGAAGTACCAACAACATTGATAACATAAGAATAAGAGAAGCAATGTTAACATCAATCGTTCCATAAGAGGGAAAACAATGTAAGTACTGCTAGCTTTTAAGAGTAGAGTATCTTTGGAAGCTCATTTATTACATTTTGTATAATTAGAGTCGTGCAAAAGAAGGAAAGGTATAGCCTCTCATACCTTGTATATATTTCCCAAATTTCAAGCTATGCAATTGTCACACCCCATAGTCCACAATAAGAGAAACGATACTATCGTTATCATATAAGCATCATAGCCATTGTGTATCGACCACAACATATTTTACGATAAATGGACAGAAACTCCCCTATATTTATGACTTCAAACCATTCAAAAAAATCACAAAACAGCCCAAAAAACATCAATAACAATCATATCGAGTCTTCCAAAACAGTCCACCAACCGATAACATTACTACCAAGCCGTTCGATATATATTTCACAAGTTCTAGCTTCAATGGCTTAGCCACAACTTGGATAATATTAAAGACATATAGAGTAAGAGGTTAATTACCTTCATAAAGAATTAAAACCCCCAATTTTACCTTAAATTTCCATGAAATATCCCTCCAATGCTGCAACAACAACAAGAAAACAAAACTAGCGGCCAATTAGTATTTTTTGGTAGTAGAATTGCTTTAGGGGGCTTGAAATCACCTAGGGTTGATATTAATAACATGAGGGAGTATTTAATAAATATAAAACCTCTAAAACAACCTCCCATGTGAGCTGGAACAACACAAAAATGAGCAACAACAAGAAGAACAAGGACTTACTAGCGCCAAGGAATTCCCGACACTTGATTTCTGTTGTTTGCCCTTTGTTTGGGTCTTGAACCTTGAGATAACCTTCAGAGCATGTTCCTACGGTTTTAAGGTCTGGAAATAGAAAAATTAAAAGACTTAAAACGGGTTAGAAGTGGCACATATAGGCTCAAATGTCTTAAACTGTTTTAGTGGGCCCCATGGAGAGGTGCTTGGTGCAGTCTCGCTAAAATGTGAATATCTCTCTACTCCAAGATCATATCGACAAACGGTTTAATGTGTTAGAAACTAGACTCATGGATATTTGAATTGATTTTATATTAATCTATAATTCTCAATAAACTTGGAGAAAAGCTTAGCAACATTTGACCTAATGTTTAAGTAAAATTATGAACCTAAGTTGCGACAACTTTTGTCGACTTTTGTCTCATAACTCATTTGACTTCACGACTTATAATAAGGATATTATATGATTAAAATACCTTCAAAAACTACCTCTTGAGTTTACTAAGCACCTTTAGGTTTATCCGAAAATACGGCTGACAACATCTTTGATTCGTTTAACTTCTAGTACTTATTATCCACCCATATACACCTTTGTATCACTTAAGACCAATAGAATTAACCTCTTATCATCTTAAAGATAATCCTTTCATGTATTTATGTAGATTACCTTATGGCATGAGCTAACATATGTGAATATGGGTTGTAACACCCCACATGGCTGATTGCTATGCCTCCGCACTTGCTCCTTTCAGTTGTTTGGTGTACGTGCAATCTTGAGTGATCCGATAGCATTCTTGGGCGGTGTGTCGCTCACCTCGGGTTCTGAATATCCCCACGGGGTGGGAAATGTATCACTTAATAGAAGCTTGAAGGAACAACTCGCATGGCGTGTATCCATATTCGCCCAATGATGGCGTTATAGGTTGTTTCCTAGTTTATGACGTGGAATGTTGTTTCCAGGGTGATCCCTCCTGCTAGGACAGGTAGCACTATTTATCCAAATATCCACTCTACTGCATTATTAAAACCCGCTAGTGTTATTCAACACGGTATTATTTTATCCTCGAACCTCATTTGCATGAGGACTCGTGGGTGAACAATACACGCGCCACTTCCGTCATCTACCGTGATTCTTTTTACATCTGTATCAGCGATGCGTAAAGTTATAACCAAAGCATCATAGTGAGAGAAGAAATAACATCATCTGAATTATCGAAGATGATACTATCTTCGAGGTCATCATACCGTTCGTGGGCGACTGTCCGTTTGAGTTTATGCTTGGTGGTGAACTTCAGATGGTTGATTACCGTGTTGTAATGACCTGAACCATCGTCTCAGGTATCTCGACCCTGTTTTCCCCATTTTATGTTTCTATATGTTTAATTATATGTGTTTGGAGAGTTTGAAGAAATTCGGATGGAGTTTGGCTAGAAATGAGACAATTAGTTTCTTCATGAGAAGGTTAGTTTGGAAAAGTCAACCGAATGTTGACTTATGAGTTAGAGGGCTCAGAATGGATTTCCGATGATTCGACTAGTTTCAGATGGTGATTTGTGACTTAGGAGCGAAATTGGAACTTAATTTGGAGGTCCGGTGTAGAATTAGGCTTGAATTGGCTAAGTTAGAATTTTGGCAAAGTCCGGTTGATAGGTGAGATTTTAATCCGGTGGTTGGAATGGAATTCCGACAGTTGCAGTAGCTCCGTTACGTGATTTTTGATATGCGTAAAAATTTTCAATTCATTCAGATATCATCTGGTAGGATTTTGATCGAATGTGTAATTCGGAAGTTTTTAAGAAACTTAGGCTTCTATTTGAGAAAATTAGCGGATTTTGAGGTTAACGATAGTATTTTTATGGCTCGAACAAGTTTGAATGAGGTATTATAACATATAAGTGCTTTTGGTTGAGGTCCCGAGTGCCTCGAGTGAGTTTCGGGGTGGTTTCGAACCATTTTTAGGCCATTTTTAACTGTTGGTTTTTGGCTACAACAGTGTTCTATGCTATCACGGGATATAGGTTGCGATCGCGGTGACTAAATGTGAGAAACGTGCCAATGAATCGCTATCGCGTGCATCCTTTCGCGATCGCGAAGAAGAAACTTCCTGTTGCATTGATCCCACTTCGGAAGATTACATCTCACAATCTGTAAGGAATATGGTTATGATGTAAAATTAAAGTTGTAGACCTTTGTGTCTCGTATTTGGAGATATAAATTATTAATGATTTGCATTAGGGTACAATAAGATATATCTATAAAACGAATGGGTGTCCGGTAAAATGAAGAAACAAGTTGTATTGCACATGGGCTGAATTTGAAGGATCATATCTAGAAATATATAAGGAATTGGGAATTATCAACACATGAAAGTTGTATATCTTTGAGTCTAGTTTTAGAACATTCAACCATTTGTCATTTGGAGTTGTGTGCAAAAGGTTATGGCCATTATACTAGAGACTGCCTTGAAGAGCTGGGCATTTGCTCTCCGCGATCGCGAAGCCTCTCCCACGATCGCGATGTTTAAAATTTGGGCTGGAAAAACATTGCTCTCCGCGATCGCTACGCATTTTCAGCGATCGTGATGAGTATGTACCTAGGCAGAATGTATTAAAATCATCTTGTTCGCGATTTTGGGTCTATTTTCACCCATGGCTGCCCGTTTTTGGAGAATTATGGAGGAAAAGAAGGAGGGATTCAGAGGGAAGCGACTTGAGGTAAGAATCTTGGTCTCAATACTCGTTTTTATTGGGAAATCTACCTAGAAATTCATGGGAATAAGCCAAAAATTAAAGAAACTAGGGCTTGAGTTTTTGTCATTTTTAAATAGGGATTTAATAGGCCATTTGAGCTCGGATTTGGGAGTTCTTGGTATGTATGAACTCGCGGCGAGACGAGGATTTCAGAATTGTATGTTTTGTAATTTTTCGAGAAGTGGGCCCGGGGCTCAGGGTTTGCTGGTTTTGAGGTTCTTGCTATAATTCGATTGTTTTTTATTGGGTATTGTCCCATTTGCATATTGTGATGTATTCACTCTGCTTTTGGCTAGATTTGATGTGCGTGGAGGCCGATTTGAGGGGAAGAGGCGTCGCGAGCTTCAGATTTCGCCAGTTCATGGTGAGTAATATTCGGGTATGATATCTTGAGTGTTTGAAACCCCAGATTTTCACATCCTAGTGCTGTATTGAGGTGACTTGCATGCTGCACCTGAGTGTGGCGTAGAGCACTGTTGGGGATCGTGAATTGGTCCGTGCCGGTTGTTGGTTTTTACCGCTAAATTGTAAATTTTTTGTTGTTATCATTATGACTTGGGCTCCTTGCCATACTTGGGGCTAATTGTCGATTACTTGAAACCCTGGTATATCACATCGTGACACTATATGAGGCGAGACACACACTCCATGGCTAGTGCGGGGTCATATATGTGGTAAATTGTGACTCGGTTCAATCTGAGGGATGAATTATACTATATTGGCAATTACTTCTCACCCTATGTTGATGTTATCTGGTCTTGATTCCATGTTTGGGGCCTTGCGACGACTTGTAGAATCCTTTAGGGATTGATATCTCAGAGTTAGTATTATTTGCATACTATTTGAATTAAGTCCAGGGTTTTTAGCACTATTTTTGCAAACTTAGCCAAAATGCTATGTTTTTAAAACACAAATGATTCTTAAGCGATATTTCGGGCTGACGATCATTATCTCACTATTTTCTGGACTATATACTATTTGTTGGAAAGGTGGTAACTATTGGCACCGTGTATTGAAATGGAAACAATTGTAACTATTGGCACAGTGTATTGAAATGGAAACGGTGGTAACTATTGGCACCGTGTGTTAAAATGGAAACGGTGGTAACTATTGGCACTGTGTATTGTAATTGAAACAGTGGTAACTATTGGCACTGTATGATATTGCGCTTGCGCTAAAGGAGCCCCTCCGGAGTCTGTACACACCCCCAGTGAGCGTCGTCGTCGTTAAATCATATACATGGTTGACTCAGGCTGCACGCCGCAGCGTATTCATATGCATTGCATTTTATTCATGCATTTACTCCTGTTTTTACTATGTGGCATGACATTTAGCACTCATATATCATTTGCATACATACGGTTACTTGCCTTGTTGACCAGATACCCTGGTGTTATATGTGAAGTAGTGCTAAGCCCGAGTGGATGATGTTAGACATTGTGAGTTGATATTGAGCCCGAGGGGCAGGTTTCTGATTATTTCCTACTTGTTGAAATTACATTTGAAATTATTAAAAAAGCATATTTTCAAAAGGGATTTTCGAACAGAACTTGGGATTTTCTAAAGGGATTTTTTTCACAGTATTTCGGTTTTTCCTCAAAAAGGGTTGTTCTGTCTTTTATTGAAGTTTGGTGTGCTCATACGTGTTTTCTTATCGCTCAAATATTATTCTCTTTTATTACCACTGAGTTGGAAGTATTCACTTTATTCCCTGCACCTTGCATGAAGTTGCAGGTATTGTTCATCCGATAGCGGGTCAATAGGCAGGATCGAAGGCCATATTCTCGTAGTTGAAAAAGTTGATCGCCAGCGTTCTCGGCACCGCACTCCATCCTTGTATCCCGGTTTCGCCTTGTATATTTACACATTGTTGGTCCAGTAGTAGTAGTGTCCCTACTCTTTAGATGCTCGTGACTTGTGACACCCCGGTCGGGCTGTATTGGTATTCACATTAATCAATGTCATAAATTTAGATTCGATCTGTTATAACTGATTAACTGCTTTAAGTTGTGTAATTGAAAAGGTCTGGCATGACCTTATCTTCATGATAGGCGCCATCACGACTGGATTTGGGAATTGGATCGTGACACGTGTCGTTTCAACCGCCAAGGATCATCTGTATGGTGCTCGCTGGTGATGGTAACCTTGGAGATCCTTGAGATGGATCATGGCCTCGAGCAAAGTTGGCCCTTCCTTTATTGTCTAGCAGTTCTTTCAGGTACCCCCGGTTTAACATCCTAATTCCTGCTACAGACCTATGCAATATTCGGTCCTTTGTCCTCTTTCTTGGTGGAATTCACAGAGGACGTTTGACCTCCTAGTTCTTGGGTCCGATTTCATTTTCTGTGGCCACTGCACCTTTGTTCCTAGCTTCTTTAGAGCCTACACTATCTCTAAAGGGGAAACACAAAAGTTATGAGCAGATAGTAGTGGAGGACTACCTCTTTCGTTTCGATGGGGTGCAGTGTGTGGTAGAACTGCATCCGCTTGTCTTGGAGGGGAGGGTTAGATGTTAAAACATAGGGATGATTCCATCGTGCATTGGTACATTGATCTCTCCTTGCCTCAGTGTGAACTGATGTTAACCGCTGAATCGGGCCGTTCAGATCGTCCTCATTTGCCCTTACCTCGGCGCAATAGGCATTGTGGATCACTTCCCATGTGGTTGGGAGGGGGGTACTTCATGAGTCTATTGAATAGTTTTTTGGTTGCCTTTCATTTGTTCCTGTTTAACCTATTTTGGAAGGTTGCTACTGCCATCCTTTCTGACACATTTGGCAGGCTCATCCTTACTCTCTTGAATCGGGCCAGGAAATCCCGAAGTCCCTAGCCCACAAATTTTCTAACGATGAAGATATCACTGACCCTAGCTTCAACCTTCTTAGTCCCTGCATGAATGATGGCGAATTTTTCCTCCATCTCTTCATTCGTTGATATCAATCGTGCTGGTAGCTGGGAGTACCATATCAATTCTCCACATGTCGAAGTCTCACCGAACTTTTTAGCAGCACAGATGGTGCCTATTCCTTTGACAGATCGTTTCCCTTTACCGCAGTAACATAATGGATTAGATGATCCTCCGAGTCCGTGGTCCCCCGAATATTTTCAAGTATGGCGGCATCTTGAAGGGTTTTGGAAGAGGATGAGAGCAGCCCCATTATTGTACGGTTGTTCGACGAATCGGCCCACATCGCATTTTAGTAATAGCTTAGGGGTGCCTGGTATTTTGTCAACCCTCTCCTAATTCTCCTTCATTTGATCACAGAGGGTTGTTCTCGTTTTCCATCTCTTCCATTTTCTTTAACATGGCCATGAGTGCATCGTCACCTACATCAGTGACGGTGCATGTGTTACCCGTTAGTGTAGCGCTTGACTCATTGGTGGTAGATGCGATTTCTATAGGTGGCAAGTCGCCGACATCTCCTTGAGGAGGTTTTTCGAGAATGTTGCTCAGATCACTTGTCAACCATCCTTCTAGCACTTTTTGATTGCTGGTGGTGCTTCCCCCACTGTGGACGTTGAGGCTCCCCTTTAACGTATGGTCGTTAGATCCTCGTGTGGAAGAGGTGAGATCTCCCCCTCCGGTGTAACTCTAGGTGTTGTATTCTAAGTTTCTTCTCTACCGGCTTCGTTGAGGGAGTTCAGGAGATTATTTGAGACATCTACTATCGCCTTCAGCCTCGGTTCCTTTTCCGCACATTGTTGGTTTTTATAAGATTTGAAGAACAGTAATTGTCACTTTCAAGAACCTAGATGAGAACTATGATTTCGGAAATGGAAATTCCCACAGACGACACCAAATTATTTAACTCAAAAGATAATAAAACTTTTCTGAACAAATCAGTTTAAGATGAAGGGGTAAATAGTAGCCGAGGATAATAAATTGTAGGATCATAATAATAGAAAGAAAAAAGTTGTATATTTTCTTTTCATTCAAGGTTGGTAAGTTTTGCGGAGTGTTCGTGACCTGTTACAAGGGTTTCATCCCTCTTATATACTCAAGAATTTCTTCCAATAGTAGAAACGACAAGTAAAGAATCATTTAAGGAATATTTCCAATGTCCACTAATGGGCTTACTCTACTGTCGAGATCGTATTGTTCCTTCTTTTACAACAAGATCCTGTCCCTGTGGGCGTTGACTCGCAAGTTCTCGGTCGTTTGCCGTGCTCACTGTAAGTCGTGGTCGGTCTAATTCAGACTCATACACTAATCCTCGAACTTTTGGTTTGTATTTTGTTCAATTTTTCTTATTCACTGATTTATGTTGTGTCATTTGTTTGTTCATGATTTTTATGATTATTGTACCACGGAAATTTGATGGATACAAATATTTATATTGATCATATTAACAAATATCATCGTCTTATCCGTGAAAGGTTGTGTATATCATATTACAAATATTATGGCTGCATGTAACATCGATTGGTACTCAGCCGTCATGTTGGACTACAATAACTTTTTAGGTAGATTTACCACTGTTGTGAAAATTGATTTAGATGATACTCATAATACAACTTGCAGTTCCTATATGTTGACAGATCCAACAAATAAGAAATAGTCAAATACTTTTATTATCTTTGATTCACTTTTCTTTCTTATATTTTACTGTTATGTTCAACCAGCATGATAAGTTCTGATATTGTTACACGTCCTATTTAATTTACATTATTATTCATGGTTTTCTTTTTAACCCAGATTATATAATGGAACCAAAAAATAAAGATGCGTTTTTAGCAGAATTGGAAGCAGAGGCAAATCATAAGGTTAATATATTAAAAATACTGTGTATTTTGTGTCATAACGTATTTAAATTTTCACTAGTTTTGAATAATGTTATCGCAAGAGAAGAAAAAAACTTTTCAGAGGAAGATTGGCAATTTTTCTACGGGACTTTAGTGAAAATGATCTTTTAAAACTGGAGATAAAACAACTCGAAGAGCTGATTAAAGTTAAGTGACTTCAAGATGAGATCTATTAAACGCCCTTGAAGCAAATCAGCATAATAAAAAGGAAGAGGTACAATTTTGTGTAACTTGAAAGATGGAAACAACACTTTCTCTAACTAGCTCTACTCACTCACCCACCATTCCTCCTAACCCACCAGATCCTCATCCGCCTCCAATCACAAACAATTCTCCTTCCAGCGTTACCTTGGCTAATATGAATATTCCCATGCAGATTGATCCTACTCCTAAACCACCAAAATCCTATCTCCAAACCTTAACTTCCTCTACTTCTATTCAACCGCCCAATCACCACCACTCTTCAACAAACATTGATGCGTTTGAATATATTGAGGAAACGGATGCTCCCCAGGATCCATCAAATTTTATTCCATTGACAGTATCGGATAAACATCGGTTATACCAACCTTGGCAAAATGCTGTCATTATTAAAGTTTATGGCCGTAAAGTGGAGCATCAATTACTTCGTCAAAAGATTTATAATCTATGGAAGCCTACTGAAAACCTCCCATTAATTGATCTAGGCTCTGATTTCTTCTTGTTAAAATTCCAAAAAGAAGAAAACAAAATTCATGCATTAGAGGATGGCCCATGGTTTGTTCTGAATCATTTTCTGTCCGTCCGACCGTGGGAGCCTAAATTTAAGGCATCGAAGACAACGCTTACCACATCTGCTATATGGGTCCATTTACCCGAATTGCCTACTGAATTTTACGACTACCAATTACTTAAACAATTGGGACAAAAAATTGGCATATTCTTAGCTATTGATATTTATACATCCAATGCTACTCGTGGGCAATATGCTAGATTATGAGTTCAAGTGTTGTTAAATCAACCTTTACAATGTTATCTTTACATTGGTACTCATAAGCAAACTATTATGTATGAGGGTTTAAACTTTCTTTGCACCTCTTGTGGTTGCATGGGACATATAATGCAAAAATGTATATAGCAACCAAGGATCCGGCCAAGTCACACGTTAATGACAACCATCATTCCACCATATTAGATCATGAATGGCAGTTGGTTAAATTCCCTGCCAAATCTCTACCCAATCCCTCATCTCGCCCTTCTGTTCAAGGAAGCACACAGGTTGGTCAGCTCCCTCCTCTGGCAGTACCAGGTAAGCACTCATTACCCTCTATTACTCTCCCCTTTAAACAACTCTCTATTGATAATAAGGTTGTTAATAATGTTAAACATACTAGCTTAAGTTCACCTCCTAAAGAATCTATATTATCCGCTAACAAATATCACATACTAGCGGACAACCCTACCCCTTCAAATATCGCAATTAATGTGCCTATGGATACTACTATCCCTAATACCCTAAGTTATATTAACTTTGGTCAATGTTCTAATACTACTCAAGTACCCCAAGAATCTCGCCTATTGGCTCACCCTTTTCCTTCAACCAATACTACTTCAACCGCTCCAGTTCACTCCTATGCAACTAGCCACGTAAGCCCTCCCCACATGCAAAACCACTCCCAATCCACAGCCATAACTTCTTCCCATATCCAAAAAACACCTCATTCTCAACCGACAAACACACCTCCACCTTCATGCATTCAAAGCCCTCCATCATATCAATCAAATAATATCCTGAACATTGAATATGATGAGCCTAACCATTCCTTTATCCAGTCAAATACACCACCTTGACATCCATCAAATTCACCGGCTACAACAACCATTAGCAACAATCTTATATCCTCTAATATATCATATATCACTCCACCGAAATTGTCCATTTCCCATCCATCCACTACAACCACACACAATGTTCCCCTTCAACATTCTAAGTCACTTGAGAAGACAAAGGCAACCAAGGAAATCCTCCCATCAATAACACAACAACCCAACTCCTCACTCCATTCCACCACCTCACCTTCAAATGGAGCCCAACTCCATAGTGTACTCGGCTCATACTCCACATGCACCAGCATACCTTGCCTCATTGTTAGAGGCGGGCTTGCAGAATCACGCACTCACATTCATAATGAGGGTGAACCAATAGGATATTACGATCTTAATCAATCACCCAAGGGATCTAGCCCAAATTTTGGTGGAGGGGATGCAATTTTGGGTGGAAATGTACTCACACTACCATTGGTCCATGGTGCAAGGTCCCAACCTTGCTCCATTTCAACCACTACCCCTACCATCTCCAGCTTAGACTCAAAATCCACTTCACCCCACTCTCATTCACATGCCATTCTATCCTCCACCCACACCCAATACACCTTGGATTCAACCCTATTGGGAGCCCCAACCTCATACCCCAATATTGAGTCCAGGCACCCCACGTATAACAGAACCTCCTCCCCCACCTCCATCTCCAGAACTTCCCAATCAACAAGAACAAGAGGAGGAACTAGGGAATCTACAAGCGGAGTTAGACGCAGCAATCGTATACAACAGAGAAACCAGGCCAATCTATGCATGTTTGGACGGTATCAAGGTGTTTGTGCAAAAGGAGGAATACAAAAGAAATATATTCATAAGGTGTCATGGAAATCGCATAACAACTTCGTTCAGTTTATGGCCCACAAGAAATCCAGCAGTGGGCAAACATGCAATACTCTTTCTTCCAACTTTGAGGTTCAAACTGGGGGAGCATAGTAATGGTTTAGATGAGTCATCTATAAATCATATGAATTTCATCATCTGGAATTGTAGGGGTGGTCAGTCTGCTGAGATTATGAGAAATTTTAGATCCCTTTTGGATTATAATAGCCCTGCTCTTGTGGTTCTTTTAGAGACTCACTACTTGTCACATCAAACTATTAAGGATGATTTTGATTTTACGGGGTTGATAGATGTTCCAGGCATGGGGAATTCTGGGGGAATTGCAATACTATGGAATACGTCTATTTTGAATGTTACTCAGGTTGCTACTTCGACCCAAGAAATTCATTGTCACATCCAGGTACGTCCTCTTCCCTTTACTTTTTTATTTAGTGCAATATATGATAGTAATAATGTTGATGACAGAACTATATTGGATAATGTTACTCGTATATTTGATAATTATAAGGGACCATAGGTTGTAGGGGTATTTTATCGAGGTCACCCATGCTATGGATAAATTTGGAGGCTTGACTCTTAATAATCGTAGAGCAAATAAACTAATTGATTACTTTAATATTTGCTTGTTAACTGACTTAGGTTATAAAGGCAGTAGATTCACTAGGACTAACAGTAGGCATAACCATGCAAATATTTTAGAATGCATTGACCGTGTATTAGCTAATTACGCTTGGTTATCTAATTATGGGGATGCATTAGTCACTCATTTGCCTCGAACTCATTCTGACCATTGTCCTATTAAACTTGAGTTACAACATCATCTGTTACCTAGGAAAAACATCTTTCGTTTTAAAACTTTTTGAAATACGGACCCCAACTTTGTCAAAATTCTAGAAATTGTTTGGGAAACTAACTCCCACTTAATTCCTGCTATTAATAACTTCTAAAATGTCATACAAACTTGGAATAAGCATACTTTTGGTAATATTTTTAAGAAAAAAAGGAAGTTATTAAGAAGAATTAGTAGGATTCAAGCTTCAATCCACTACCCTACCAGTACCTTTTTACAGGATTTGGAAAAAATACTTATTCAAGAATATAACCATATTCTCACTTTAGAAGAGGCTTTTTGGAAATTAAAATCTCGCATAAATTGGTTCAATGATGGGGATGCCAATACAAATTTTTTCCATCTAACTACTTTAAATATGCATCGCGAAAATCGTATAACAGCTCTTCAGGATCTAGGAGGTAATTGGATTACTGACCCTCATCAAATTAAGAGTAATAGCGTGTAGTGTTACACTAAGCTTTTTACTACTCAACGCACTTACTCTCGGAAGAGGTCTGTTGCATATCCTTGAAATGTGCTTACATTAGAAGATCAACTTCACTTAAATAGACTCCTGCAGGACTTAGAAATAATTAACGTTTTAAATTCTTTCCAACATTTCAAGGCCCCGGGGCCTGATGACTTACACCAAGGTTTTTATCAAAAATACTGGAACATTGTGGGTGCCTCAATCAAAACTTTCTATCACAAGGTCTTTTTCAGAATCAAAAATTGATCCTCTCATCTATAACACCTTTATCTCCCATATACCAAAAAATTACAATGCTGCCTCTATTGGACAATACAGGCCCATCAGCCTTTGTAATACCATATACAAAATCATTACTAAGATTATTGTAAATCGAATCTAGCCAGTACTCAATAATATCATTAATAAAACTCAAGCTAGTTTTCTAACAAATAGACGGGCAGCTGATAATGCAATCATTGTTCAAGAGTTAATTACAAGATTCCGTAAAATAAAAGTGAAGAGTGCCCATATGCTTCTTAAGTTGGACTTAGAAAAAGAGTTTGATAAACTTGAATGGGATTTTATCTATAATTCCCTCATTTATTTCCATTTTTCCAAAGAGCTAAGTCACCTTATCATGTCTTGTATCACTACTTCTTCAACGGCCATTTTACTTAATGGATCTTATACGGAATATTTTACATCTACTAGAGGAGTCAGACAAGGGGATCTCCTATCACCCTATCTTTTTATTCTATGTTTAGAAATATTATCACGCAAGATTCATTCGGAGGTGGATCATCACAATTGGCATCCTATCTCTTTAGGCCCAAGGGGACCCAAACTCTCCCACCTTTTCTTTGCCGATGATCTTATTCTCATCTCGAAGATTACACCTACTTCTTCTAACACTATTATAGACACCATGAGCCAATTTACTACCTTATCAGGCCAATCAATCAACTTTGAAGAATCAAAACTTTTCCTGTCCAAAAATTGTTCTCCCCAATTGAGAATTCATATACAACATAAGTTTAACATTAGACAAGGAAATAATTTTGAAAAATATCTAGGTTTTCCTATATTTACTTCTTGGCCAACTAAAGCAGACTTACAATATTTGCTAGATAACATTAAGTCTAGGCTAGCAGGATGGAAAACGAAATTCTTGACCAAGGCAGGCAGGAAAACTCTAATTAGATCTACTCTAAAACATCTACCAAATCATATCACGCAATATATTAGTTTGTTCACTTCTATCATTTATATTCTTAATAAGTATCAAAGGAATTTTCTTTGGGGCACTACCACACAAAAACGAAAACTCCATCTCTTAAAATGGTCTAGAGTGACACTGCCAATTGTGCAAGGGGGCCTAGGTATCCAAAATCTCCTTATTAAAAATAAAGCGTTGCATGCCAGCCTTGCTTGGAGATTTTTAATGCTCCTAAACAACTGTGGGTACAAGTTTTACTACACATCAATTTTCCAATTGCGAGGGCACTAAAATATACTAAGACTAGAACCTGGAGTAACATTTTAAATGGTTGGTCCTTTTGTCAACTTGGATACAAATGGGATCTAACTAATGGTCATTTTGTACGATTTTGGACGGAACCTTGGATAAGCCCTCAAACTATACTTCGTAACTAGGTTTATGGACTCCTACCAAGGGGAGATCTTGAAAAAAAAAATATTTCTGCATATAACTACCACAATAATTGGCATTTGGACGAATTGACTCTTCAACTACCTAATTCCCTAACAAATACCATTAGTAATATTTATATGCCTTTGCATAGTACTAAGTATGATCAACTCCTTTTGGGACTCACCCCAATGAACTATTTTCGGTCAAGTCTGTCAATCATGAGCTTATTCAATCCCACACTCCCGAGGCAAAGCATCCTAACTATACTTGGATTTGGTATCTTTATATACCTCCTAATATAGGATTTTTCATTTGGTTAATTCGACATAACAGGTTACCAACTTCAGAATACATAAATAGCATACATATTCTTGCTTCCTCCTTATGCCCACAGTGTCAACGTGCTCCTGAAACCTTCCTCATAATTTATTTGAATGCTATAATGCTCGTACACTTTGGAGTGATCTCCATATTAACATACTGTCTTTTATACACTCTCTAGAAGTTAATAATATTGATAGATGGACCAGTTTCATTAGCCATTCGTATTCTAACTCTAATAGTAATATCCATCTATCTACCATTATCTCATTTGCTATATGGCAGATTTGACATGTTAGAAATAAGTCGCTTTATGAACAACATCTTACAACAAATAGTCACCTAGTATTTCAACAAGCAGCTGAATTTTTTATCTTACTAGGGTTAAAACAATTAAAAAATCTTGCATTCCCTTATATATAAAATGGTGCACACCTGCGGGACAAATTTTTAAATTAAATATTGATGGCTCTACATCTCCTTGTAAAGGAAAACGTGAGATTGGTGGTTGTTTTAGAAACTCTAGTGCTCATTGGCTATTAGGGTTTTCAGGACAAGCACAATATGCATGAAACCTCCAAGCTGGGCTGTTAGCACTTCTTATGGGTTTGAAATTAGCAACTCAACACCACATGGTGCCACTGATCATTGAAACGGATGCAACGGGGATTTTGGATTTACTTAAGTCACCTACTCTTAAATTCACTAAAATAATTAATAATTGCAGGTCCTTAATGTGCCAGCTTGATGGCCCAAAGATACAAAGCATCTACCGGGAACAAAACTATGTGGCAGATGCGTTGCCTAAACATGGAACTACTTAAGAGGCACACTGTGTCCTTTTTTCAAGCCCTCCTCCTTTTGTGATCCTTTTGTGCCAGCAAGATTAAGACGGTTTACTCAATCGAAGAATGCTTAAATCTAGTGTTAGGTTACCTAGTCGTAGGTCTTGTACAAATATTGCTACTTCTGCTTTGATAGCTAATACTTCTAGTAATAGTTGTAACCAGCTGCAGTCTATGCATCCACTGGACTCCTATGTAACTTATTAAGTTTTTAATATAAGTATCTTTTCTACCAAAAAGAAGGAAGACTTATCAATGGAACAGAACAAATTCAAGATTCTCGATAAGCATAATTACATAAATAACATTAGTCGCAACTTCTAGAATGATTAAAATTTGATATGAAAATATTGTAATTCCTTTTAATATAATGATTTTGATTTCGTCAATTTTTACTAATATAGGTACCAGTGTGATAAAATTGTATTTTGTTTTAGTTGGCATATTGTTTTAGTGTCCTGTGATGAAAGAACCATTACCTTCTATTTGTAACAAAATCTATACAATTATTAGAAGTTTTTAAAGCGAATATGCACTACAATAAATACTATGTTTTCTCGTCACGGATCTAACTTTTATTTGCATAATAGCTCATTACTCTTTCATTAATAGGTTGTTATTATAGAGTGTATAACAGTCTAGTTGTATTAAACGACGAAACTAATAGTACATGAACTAAACCTTATTACTGGATTTTTCATATCTAAATCCTCGGCACGCTCCCGTTAAGACCCTCAAATTTGCCAAAAATTTCGGTTGTCTTTGTGGCTTCCGTTTGGCGGTTTCTTTCAGAGTCGCGATTGATGTTTTTTATGTCCACTTCGGCCTGAAGCATTATATGGTCCATGTCATCCAATATTTGCACTAAGCTAGTTCTTAGTTCAAGCACTGTATCCACGATGGGTTGTAATATATCAAGCGTCTCTTGAAGGGCCGCAATGCGATCCCCCTGATTCCCCATGGTCAGATATAGTGGTAATGGCAATGTGTTCCCTCGTCCGATGTCAAGCCTAGGCTTTGATACTAATTGTTACGTAGCGCTTTCCGGAGATTCCTTAGAAGGACGATGTAATGCTAAGCAACTGATGCCAGTGCAGTTACTATATGCTAATTGAGGTCCCCTCCGTACGCTAAACAAGATTGTTAGTGTCGTACAGGAAAACAAATTTCAAGAGCAATTGAGAAAACATAAATGAGAATTAAGAATGAAAGAAAGCTTGATTTCATTAATGAAAGATATACAAAAAAAAGTCAATTAGTTCTGTCTCATTAAAGTCAATTAGTAAGACAGATTTTGAATTCTCAATAGCAAACAGTTCCTTTGCTATTGGATCAGTATCTGGTCTCAAATATGACCATGCACATCAGATCTCATCTGAAAATCTAGTTGGACATTCTTTCAACTGCAAGGTCATGAATTTGAATGATCAATTCAGTGACTGTGTTCCTATTGCTTCTAGTTCAAATGTTCTTCCAAAGCAAAATGCATTTCTGGGAGATCAAACAAGTGAATTGGAGAGGGTTGGAGATGGGAACTCTGTGAGCTTTAAAGTCTCTGATATCCATACTGTAGCAGATGCTGCCTTGTCTAAGGAAGAGCTACTGGACAGTTCTAATATATCTGTCTCATCAGTGGAGTATAATGATGCTGCTGATCGACCAACTGAATGTGGTCAGAATGCGTCTGTTCATTTTTCACATGCTTCAATAGGTGGTAATCAGGATTCAAGTGATAAGTCTAAATCCACAGCTTGTGAAGATTGCACAAAAATGACTCCTACTGTTCCGTTGATTTCATCAGCAGATGATATTGCAATCACTGAGCAGTTGCCTATTCAATTGAATGAATCAGCAACTGCTATCTCTGATTTGCAGCATGGTTGTAATTCAGCTGAATCTAATAAAGTGGATACATCTGTTAAAAGGATCGATGTGAATGCTGAAGAAATCAATGGATTAGCTGCTGAAACTGAAACTGCCACAATTGTTAACGAGGAAAACGAGCAAGCTTGTAAATCTGCTAATACTCTCGCAACCATAGCTAATGAGGATTCACATCATCATGCTATACATGATACAAAAGACAATAATATTCCAGATCACAAAATCAACATGAAGAACCAAGGATCTGACAAGATAGAAACTGGAAATCTGATTTCAAATTGGAATTATACAGACTCGACTGAACAAGTACTCTCTAATCAGATGATCGTTAAGGCTGGTAAGACTGTCAAAAGTTATCCTCCAGTTCCTTACACATACATAGAGAGCAAGGATCATGAAGAGTTTTCAATATTCAATGGAGAGATCAATAATCCAGATTTAGATACCATGAGAGGGTTGGTGATTAAATCGAAACTTTGGGACCAACGACAATGTAGTGATGAAGATAGTTTGGAAGATGGTTCTACTGGTTTTTCTTCTGCAGAGGAAAATCAAGAAAATGACTACGATAGCTCAAGAGATTCTGCAATTGTCCTTCTAAATGCAAAAAATCAAGCAGCGGCAAACTCAAGCGGCGCTCTAAATTGTAATGCTGTAGCTTACTTTCCAAAATCTAATACATCTACACGTTCTGTTATTCAATTCTCTACGGACAAAAAACTCTTCCAGAATGCTAAGGAAACATTTGAAGAAGGGGAGGAAGAAGAGTTGTTAATGCAATGTCGTAAAGATGTTGCAAGAAAAGGCGACTTATCACCAATGCACAGTAAAACAAATAAGAAGAGTCGTCAGAAAGATAGAAGCTGGGATGGCAGGGTAACAGGAGAAGCAAGCATAAGACATCCCCCAATGAGAATCGCAAAACAAAAGCAGTTGGCACAAAGAAAAATAACATGAATTCCTTTCATAAGTCTATCAATTGTGCTTATTTCATCAATTGTAATATCATCACAGAGTGATTATAAACTCTGGGATGATCATGTTTTTTATCAGGTCTAAGTTTTTCTATTTTTCATTCTGTAATTTTCTTTTCTGTTATTAATAAAATTTTAACCTAGGCTTTGCCTAGGTATTCAGAAAAAAAAAAAGCAACACGGTGTCGAGGGGGAGAGACAACAGTACATAGAATTTTTTTTTTTGCCAGAAAGTTTGATTTTTTAATTCCCATAATAGTGCTTAAAAAAAATAAACCAAAGTTACAAGACTAGACCTAACTAAGCTAGAGAAACATAATGTAAGTACATGAAATAAAACTACTCTATATTTACAATGAAAAGGACTTAGTTTTCTACAAGGTAGAAATAGGTCTGTTGTCAGCGACCTTGTCTTTGGTATCACGGTCTGCGCAGACGGCGTTGTTGGCATCTGCCTGTGGCTGAGCAATGGCGAGGGAATCGATTGAGCGTCAGAGGCACGTGCGTGCTTATCACTGTGACGACCCAAAGGGCCATCACCATAATTCTCCCTTTCTTTGTGCTTCTGAGGCCTTGAAAAGCCCTTATTTAGTTGCCTCGATTTGCGTTGCAGTCTAAGCGCGAAGCTAAAAATTTTTTTATGTGGAAATATTTGAATTCTATGTTAAAAACTATGAATTTTGATAATAATATTGTTGTAGTTGACCTTGGTCAACTTTTTGAGTAAACGAACCCGAACCCATACTGTGATGAAGGGTCCGTAAAGATATTTGGGACTCGGGCGTATTCCCGGAATCAAAATCCGAGGTCCCACGCCCGAGTACGGAGCTTTTCTGTGAAATTAATTTCTAAAAATACTTAAGGGAAAATGAAAATTAAAACTTATCAAAAGTGATAGTATCGGGCTCGTATTTTGGTTCCGACGCAGAGTACAAGTCTTAAATGAGCGTTAAGCGCAATCTGTAAAGTTGGTTGAAAACGGACGTTGTTTGATGTGTTTCAGACTAAAAAATGGAAAATTTTAATGTTTTAAACTTTGAAATGAAAATCATGAGTTTTGGAGGTTGATTCATTGATTTTGATATTATTTTGCCGATTTGATCATACGAGTAAGCTCGTAGGATGTTTTTGAGGTGGGATGCATGTTTGGGTTGGAGCCCCGATTGCTCATGTTAGTTTCGCATAGGTGTTAGGCTCATTTGAAACATTTTTAACTGCTGGTGTCTGTAGTCTTCGCATTTGCGAAGACTTATTCGCAAATGCGAACTCCCCCCTTTTTGCCTACTTCTTCGCAAATGCGAGGAATAATCTCGCAATTGCAACCCTACCTTGTTTGGCCAGTCTTTGCAAATGCAAAATTCTTCTCGCAATTGCGATCCTCCCCCCTCGCAAATGCGACTACCTCCGCCTAAGTCATGGGTTCGCAAATGCGAACCTTTACTCGCAAATGCGAGATCCTCCTTTTCCCTGCCCAGTTTGCATTTACGAACAATATCTTGCAAATGCGAGGTCCCCTTTTATTCTTCCCGGTTCGCAAACGTGAAATCAATATTGCATTTGCGACATCTGCAATTGTGCAACTTATACTTAACCGATTTCAAACTTCATTTTTCATATTTTCAAAACCCAAACCTCCATTGGATATTTTGTCTCGATTCTTTCTCTCCCAATCACTTGTAAGTCAACTTTTACTCAATTTCGTCATACTTTAACATCTTTTATCATGATTTCAACGTAAAATCAAAGCTTTCAATGGGTAAAAATGGGGATGTGGGGTAGAACCTAGGTTTTCGTAAAATTGGAGATTTGGACCTCAATTTGGGGTCCGATTTAAAAACAAATTCCATATATAAACTCGTGGGGGAATGGGTAACCCGATTTTTGTTCGAACCTCGAGTTTTGACCACGTGGGCCCAGGGGCATTTTGGTAATTTTTGGGTAAACTTTTGGAATCTTATTCTTATGCATTCAAATTGATTTAACTAGCATTTGTTGATACATGTGAGTAAATTGTGGTTAGATTCGACTGGTTTTGAGGCGAATTCGAGTGGCAAAGCTATTCTAGAGGCATGAGTTGAGTTGGAAGCTTTCTAGGTAAGTGATTGATCTAACTTTGGCTTTAGGGAATAGGATTAGGTTGATATTTGTTATGTGCTACGTGGAGTCGGTGTATAGGTATGGTGGCGGTTACCTATTCACCCGAGTCAAGCATGACCGTGAGTCACATTTGTTATTAAAAATTGCGAAAGAAGTGAACAATTGTAATAATTTACTTGTTACAAGAACTATGAAGTGAAAGTTGAGAAGTAAATAAACAAAAGAGGAATTTTTGGTACTTTTCCCTTGCCGGGGCCTATATTTGAGTTGTATTCCCTTGCTGAGATTCATTGTTGAATTATTCTCCTTTGCGGGGATTCATTGTTGAATTATTCTCCCTTGCCGGGATTCAATGTCGACTTATTCTCCCTTGCCGAGATGTTTTGTTTGATTTATACTTCCTTTTCCCGTTTGGTTGTGACCAATTATTGGGTGAGGGAGAGTAAAAGCACGAGGGTGATGCCGTGCACTATGTATATGAGTGTAAAAGCACGAAGGGTGATGCCGTACACAGTTTATTGAGAGTAAAATCACGTAGGGTGATGTCGTGCACTGTTTATCCAGAGTAAAAGCACGAAGGGTGATGAGTGCCTTGTATTTGATATTCTTGTGAGAAATGAGAGTAAAAGCACGAAGGGTGATGTTGTGCACTATATTTGACCGTTTTGGTGACGAATGAGAGTAAAAGCTCGAAGGGTGATGCCGTGCAGTTGTTCATTCATTGGTTTTCTTATATAATTATTATTTATTCAGTTCCATCTCTAGATTGTAGAAGTTATAATTGGACTGATATTCCCCCAACATGTCCCATTTCCCTTTTATTTGTTTAAATTCTAGTTCTCTTTCTGTTATTACATATAACTGTACAGGTTATTTTTTGTACTCTTTTAGTCGTCCGTGAGCAGTGACACCAGATACTGGGTAGAAGTATGTTGTTAATTTCCGCATTATTATCATTTCTATTATTATTAAAAGTATTCCGCATGTTTTAATTAATTATTTCAGTATCTAATTTGCTTTAGATTAAGATTATTGTGAAAAGGATTAATAAGGGGTTGGCTTGCCTAGCTTCGACAATAGGCGCCATCACGACTCCCGATGGTGGTTAAATTCGGGTCGTGACAAGTTGGTATTAGAGCAACAGGTTACTTGGGTCTCACAACTCACAGACAAGCTCGGTAGAGTCTGAGGGATCGGTACAGATACGTCTGTATTTCTCCCCAAAGGCTACAGAATTATGAAAAGTTTTACTTTGTTCATTCTTGTCGTGCGATTCTATTTCTCAAATATTTATTGCCGTTCTACTATGTTCTTTTGCAGATGGCGAGAACATGTGCGTCTTCTTCTTCCGCGTAGAAGCCCGAGACCCCAGCAGCAGCTCCCGCGAGGGGTAGGGGCCGAGGCCATGCTAGAGGTTGTGGCATGGGTAGAGCTCAGCCCCAGGTAGCGGTTCCAGAGGTGGAGCCTCATATTGACTTTGATGAGGAGGTTCCAGCTCTACCAGCTCCAGTGGGTGCAGCTCAGGTCCCAGGAGGAGTGATGTTTTCTTCGGATCTTAGGATGCTCTTGTCTGCATAGCAGGCTTTATGGATAGTGTTGCTAGAGTGGGATTTTTGCCAGTAGCACCAGCCACTTCTCAGGCTGGAGGAGGGGTTCAGACTCCTGCTACACGTACTTTGGAGCAGGTAGCTCCCCAGACTCAGGCTCCATTGGTTCAGCCCGCAGTGGTAGCTCAGACAGGCATTACAGCTCAGGCCGGAGATGGGACGACCATGTCTTCGGATGCTTTGTGTATGCTTGACCGGTTTTCCAAATTTTTCACTACTACTTTCAGCGCTGCTTAATCAGAGGATCCCCAGGACTTTCTAAACAGTTGTCATGAGATCATCAGGACAATTGGGATAATAGAGACCAATGGGGTCGATTTTTGCACTTTCAGACTTGAGGGGTCCGCCAAGATTTGGTGGAGGGATTATTGCATATCTAGACTAGCAGGGTCACCAACCTTGACATGGGAACAGTTTGCAGAGTTATAATTGGAGAAGCTTCTCCCCGCCACTCAGCGGGAGGCACTTCACAGGCAGTTTGAGCGTCTTCGGTAGGGCTCCAAGACCGTTACACACTACGAGACCATATTAGTTGACGTGGCATGTCCTGCAGTAGTGATACTCCCTACATATTGAGAGAGGGTCGGGAGGTTCATTAATGGATTGATTCAGCCCATTCGCCTTCAGATGGATATGGGAGTTGGCAGTGATATTACTTTTCAGGAGGCGGCCAATGCGGCCCGTCGAGTAGAGATGGAATTGGCTCGAGGAGGTAGTCAGGGTTTAGGCAAGAGGCCGCTACATTCTGCTAGATTTAGATGTACCTCATCTGGAGGTAGGGATTTCCATGACAGAGGCCATCCTCCGCGACCTTTCCAGTAGGCACTTCAGGTTTCTCATGGTATACCAGGCGGTGGTGGGCATCAGTAGTATTATTTGGATCACCAGTCTTTCAGCGCACCACCAGCCCTCATCAGTGCACCTTCACTTCAGAGCTTCAGGGGAGGACATACCGGTCGACGGGGCCAGCAGCCTCAGCCGCCGAGGGCATGTTATGGTTGTGGTGATATAGGTCATGTTGTCAGATTTTGCCCTCGAGCCTCGAGTAGTTCTCAGAAGTAGGGTCCTCGCCCTACGATTCAGGCAGCAGGTGATCCACAGGCCGCCCAGCCACCCATAGGTAGGGGTCAGCCCATCGCAGATCATCCAGAGATGTAGTTCAGGGAGGTGGGGGCCAGCCCCGTTGTTATGCATTGCCAGCCAGGCCGGAGGCCGAGTCATCTGATGTTGTGATTACAGGTACTATACTGGTCTGTGATAGGGGTGCTTCAGTATTATTTGATCCGGGATCTACTGATTCTTATGTGTCATCCTATTTTGCACTCTATTCGATCATGCCTAGTGAGGATCTGGGTATTCATGTATATGTGTCCACACGGGTTGGTGATTCTATAGTGGTCGACCGAGTGCAACATTCTTCTGTGGTGATATTTGAGGGTCTTGAGACCCATGTCGACTTATTGCTTTTAGACATGGTGGACTTCGATGTTATATTAGGGATGGATTGGTTGTCCTAGTATCATGCTATCTTGGATTGTCACGCCAAGACCGTGACTTTGGCTTTGCCCGATTTGCCCTGACTTGAGTGGAGAGGGACCCCAGGTCATGCCACCCGTACTGTTATTTCGTATGTCAAGTCTCAACGTATGGTTGACAAGGGGTGTTTAGCATATTTGGCGTATGTTCGTGACTCCAGCACAGAGGTTCCATCTATCGATTCTATCCCTATTGTTCAGGAGTTCCGCGAGGACTTTCCTTCAGACCTGTCGGGTATGCCGCCTGACAGGGATATTGATTTCTGTATTGATATGGCTCCTGGCACTCATCCTATTTCTATTCCGATGTATCGCATGGCCCCGCTAGAGTTAAAAGAGTTGAAGGAGCAGTTTCAGCACTTGCTTGATAAGGGTTTCATTAGACCCAGTGAATCACCTTGGGGTGCACCAGTGTTGTTTGTGAAGAAAAAGGACGGGTCGATGAGGATATGCATAGATTACCGGCAGTTGAACAAGGTGACGATAAATAACAAGTATCCACTGTCGAGGATTGACGATTTGTTTGACTAGCTCCGGGGTGCCAGGGTGTTCTCGAAGATAGATTTGAGGTCTGGTTATCATCAGCTAAGGACTAGGGCGTCTGATAGCCCTAAGACAGCATTTCGTACTCGGTATGGGCATTATGTGTTTTTGGTCATGTCGTTTGGGTTGACCAATGCCCCGGCAGCATTCATGGAGTTGGTGAACCGAGTGTTCGGGCCTTACTTGGATTTATTTGTGATTGTATTCATTGATGATATCTTGGTATACTCCCGCAGTCAGGAGAAGCATGGGTAGCACCTCAGAGTGGTTCTTCAGACTCTAAAGGATAGCCAGTTGTACGCCAAGTTTTCAAAGTGCGAATTATGGTTGAGTTCAGTAGCATTCCTGGGTCATGTTATATCAGCAGAGGGTATTCAGGTAGACTCGAAGAAGATAGAGGCAGTCAAGAACTGGCGTCGACCAGCTTCACCTACAGAGATTCGGAGCTTCTTGGGGTAAGGTGGTTACTACAGACCTTTCGTGGAGGGGTTTTCTTCCATCACAACCCCAATGACTAGACTGACTTAGAAGGGTGCCCAGCTTGGTCAGATAAGTGCGAGGCGAGCTTCCAGAAGCTCAAGAAAACTCTGACTACGGCACCGCTATTGGTTTTGCCCACGGGATCCGGGCATTATACTGTGTATTGTGATGCTTACCGCATCGGGCTTGGCACAGTATTCATGTAGGGCGGCAAGGATATAGCATATGCTTCGAGGCAGTTGAAGATCCATGAGAATAATTATCCAGTTCATGCCCTAGCGTTGGCAGCCATTGTTCATGCCTTGAAGATCTGTAGGCATTATGTGTATGGTGTGACGTGTGAGGTGTACGCGGATCACAAGAGCCTTCAGTACTTGTTCAAGCAGAAAGAGTTGAATTTGAGACATCGGAGGTGGTTGGAGTTGTTAAAAGATTATGATGTTTCTATTTTATACCACCCGGGGAAGGCCAATGTGGTGGCTGATGCATTGGGTAAAAAGTCTGCCAGCATGGGTAGTCTTGCATATATTCCGGTCAGCCAGAGACCGCTTGCCTTGGATGTGCAGGCCTTGGCCAATAGATTTGTGAGATTGGATATCTCTGAGCCTAGAAGGGTGTTAGCTTGCACGATTTCTCGCTCGTCATTGATAGAGCGTATTAGGGAGCGGCAGTTTGATGATCCCTATTTGTGTGTCCTGACAGACACGGTGCAGAGGGGAGGTGCCAAGGAGATGACTTTGGGAGATGATGGCATATTGAGGTTGCAGGGGCGATTCTGTGTGCCCAACGTTGATGGTATTTGAGAGTTGATCTTAGCGGAGGCCCACAGTTCTCGGTATTCTATTCACCCGGGCGCCATGGAGATGTATTAGGATTTGAGACAGCATTATTGGTGGCGTAAAATGAAGAAAGACATTTTTGCATATGTGGCTCGTTGTCTAAATTATCAGCAGGTTAAGTACGAGCATCAAAGCCCGGTGGGTTATTTCACAGGATTGCGCTTCCCGAGTGGAAGTGGGAGAGAACCACCATGCATTTTGTTACTGGCCTTCCGATGACTCAGAAGAAGTTTGATGCTATATGGGTTATTGTTGATAGGCTGACTAAGTCAGCGCATATCATCCAAGTTGCCGCCACCTATTCATCGGAGAGGTATGCTGAGATTTATATCAGGGAGATTGTTCGCCTTTATGGGGTGCCCATATCTATTATTTCGGATCGGGGTCCGTAGTTTACCTCGCATTTCTGGAGAGCAGTGCAGCATGAGTTGGGCACCCAAGTCCAGTAGGTACATCATTCCCCCCCCCCCCCAGACGGACGGTCAGTCTGAGAGGACTAATCAGATTCTTGAGGATATCCTCCAAGCCTGCTTTATTGATTTTGGAGGCTCGTGCGACCAGTTCTTGCCTTTTGTAGAGTTCGCCTACAATAACAGCTACCAGTCCAGTACTCAGATGGCTCCATATGAGGCATTGTATGGTAGATGGTGTCGGTCCCCAATCAGATGGTTTGAGACGGGAGAGGCTCGGTTATTGGGTACAGATTTGGTGCAGGAGGCCCTGGATAAGGTCAAGATCATTTCGGACAAACTTCGGTAAGCTCAGTCTAGGCAAAAGAATTTTGCAGATAGTAAGATCAGAGATGTTGCTTACATAGTTGGTGAGCGGGTATTGCTCCGTGTATAGCCTATAAGGGTGTGATGAGGTTAGGAAAGAAGGGCAAGCTCATCCCTAAGTATATTGGCCCATTTGAGATTCTTAACCGTGTGGGGAATGTGGCATATAGACTTGCATTGCTGCCTAGCTTGTCAGCTGTGAACCCAAATTTTTCATGTATCTATGCTTCAGAAGTATTATAGTGATTCCACCCACGTGTTAGAATTTAGTACTGTCCAATTGGACAAGGATTTGTCATATGAGGAGGAGCCGGTGGCTATTTTAGACCGGTAGGTTCGACAGTTGAGGTCGCGGAGGTTTCCTTCATTGCGTGTCCAGCGGAAAGGTCAGCCTCCTGAGGCGTCGACCTGGGAGTCCGAGTCCGATATGCGGAGCCGTTATCCCCATCTATTCCCCGACTCAGGTACTACTATCTTCTTCTGTGCGAGGATGAACGGTTGTTTTAGAGGTGGAGGATGTGACGATCCAAAAGGTCATCACAGTAATTTTCCCTTTCTTTGTGCTTATGAGGGCTTGAAAACCCCTTATTAGGTTGCCTCGATTAGCGTGCAAAGTTCGAGCGCGAAGCCGAGAAAATTTATTTGTGGAAATATTTCAATTATGTGTTAAAAATATGAATTTTTATAATAATAGTTCTATAATTGATCTTGGTCAACGTTTTAGGGTAACGGACTCGGACCCGTGATGTGATTGTCACGGAGGATCCGTAAGGAAATTTGGGACCCAGGCGTCTTCCCGGAATCGAAATCCGAGGTCCCAGGCACGAGTATTGAGCTTTTCTGTGAAATTTATTTCTGAAAATGCTTAAGGAAAAATGAAAATGAAAATTGATCAAAAGTGATAGTATCGGCCCGTATTTTCGTTCTGACGCCCGATATAAGTCTTAAATGAGCGTTAAGCGCTATCTGTAAAGTTTGGTTGAAAACGGACGTCGTTTGACGTGTTTTGGACTAAAAAAGGGAAAATTTGAAAGTTTTGAACTTTGAAATGAAAATCATGAGTTTTGGAGGTTGATTCTTTGATTTTGATGTTATTTTGGCGATTTGATCGCACGAGTAAGTCCATAGGATGTTTTTGAGGTGGGGTGCATATTTGGGTTGGAGCCTCAAGGGCTCGGGTGAGTTTTGGATAGCTGTTAGGCTCGTTTGAAACATTTTTAACTGCTGGTGTTTGCAGTCTTCGCATTTGCAAAGACTTATTAGCAAATGCGAACTCCCCCCTTTATTCCCGCTTCTTCGCAAATGCGACACTCCCTTGTTTGGCTAGTCTTCGCAAATGGGAAATTCTTCTCGCAATTGCGATTCTCCCCCTTTGCAACCAGAATTCTCAAATGCGAAGTCAAATCTCGCAAATACGACTACCCCCCCCCCCCTAAGTCATGAGTTCGCAAATGCGAACCTTTTCTCGCAAATGCATGTTACTCATTTTCCCTTTCCAGTTCACATTTGTGAATAATCTCTCGCAAATGCAAGGTCATGTTTAATTCTTCCCAGTTCGTAAATGCGAAATTAATATCGCATTTGCGACATCTGCAACTGTTCAACTTATACTTAACCGATTTCAAACTTCATTTTTCATTTTTTCAAAACCCAAACCTCCATTGGCGATTTTCTCTCGACTCTTTCTCTCCCAAATCACTTGTCAGTCAACTTTTACTCAATTTCTTCAAACTTTAACATCTTTTATCATGATTTCAACTTAAAATCAAAGCTTTCAATGGGTAAAAATTGGGATTTGGGGTAGAACGTGGGTTTTCATAAAATTGGGGATTTGGACCTCAAATTGGGGTCCGATTTCAAAAAAACTGCATATATGAACTCGTGGGGAATGGATAACCCGGTTTTGGTTCGAACCTCGAGTTTTGACCACGTGAGACTGGGGCATTTTGGGAATTTTTGGATAAATCTTTGGGTATTTCATTCTTATGCATTCGAATTGATTTAACTAGCATTTGTTGATACATTTGAGTAAATTGTGGTTAGATTTGACAGGTTCTGAGGTGAATTCGAGGGGTAAAGCTATTCTAGAGGCGTGAGTTGAGTTGGAAGCTTTCGAGGTAAGTATTTGATCTAACTTTGGCTTGAGGTAATAGGATTAGGTTGATATTTGTTATGTTCTACGTGGAGTCGGTGTATAGGTATGGTGACGGTTACCTATGCGCCCGAGTCAAGCATGACTGTGAGTCACATTTGTCATTAAAAATTTGTGAAAGAAGTGAATAATTGTGATAATTTACTTGTTACAAGAACTATGAAGTGAAAGTTAAAAATTAAATGAACTAAAGAGGAATTTTTGGTACTTTTTGCTTGCTGGTAACTATTGTTGAGTTGTATTCCCTTGGTGGGATTCATTGTTGAATTATTCTCCCTTGCCGAGATTCATTGTTGAATTATTCTCCCTTGCCAGGATTCATTGTCGAATTATTCTCCCTTGCCGGGATTCATTGTCGAATTATTCTCCCTTGCCGGCATGTTTTGTTTGATTTATAATTCTTTTTCCCGTTCGGTTATGACCATTGATTGGGTGAGAAAAAGAGAATAAAAGCACAAAGGGTGATGTCGTGCACTATGTATATGAGAGTAAAAGCACGAAGGGTGATGTTGTGCACTGTTTATTAAGAGTAAAAACAAGAAGGATGATGGCGTGCACTGTTTATCGAGAGTAAAAGCACGAAGGGTGATGGCGTGCCTTGTATTTGATATTCTTTGTGAGAAATGAGAGTAAAAGCACGAAGGGTGATGCCGTGCGTTATATTTGACCGTTTTGGTGAGGAATTAGAGTAAAAGCACGAAGGGTGATGCCGTGCAGTTGTTGATTCATTGGCTTTCTTATTTAATTGTTATTTATTCAGTTCCATCTCCTGATTGTTGAAGTAATAATTGAAGGGTTCAGGAGGTTCCTATGATGATTTCGGGCTTTGGCGTATGCCCGGTTCGGGTTTCGAATGACCCGGGAGCATTTTGGTGCCAATTGTGGAAGTTAGCATTTTGAAGAAATTTCGTAAGTTTGACTTGAAGTGCATTTCAGTATTATCGATATCCGTTTCGGATTCCGAGACTGGGAGTAGCTCTGTATGGTTATTCTGGAATTGGAAGCGCGATCGGAAGTGAATTCGGAGCTTCGTATGTTATTTTGAAACCATTTGGAAAAAGATAGAAATTTGAAGGTTTTTGAGAAGTTTGACCGGGAGCCCACTTTTTGATATCATGGTCGGAATCCGATTTCGGAAGTTGGAATAACTTCGTAATGTCAAATATGACTTGTATGAAAATTTAAAGTCAATAGGACATGATTTGATAGGTTTAAAAATAAGAAGTAGAGGTTGAAAAGTCAAAAGTTCATAAAGCTTGAATTGGGGTGTAATTCATGATTTTAGCGTTGTTTGATGTGATTTGAAGCATCGAGCAAGTCCATAATGTATTTTGGGATTGGTTGGTATTATTGGTTAAGGTTCCGAGGGCCTCGGGTGGATTCCGGATGGTTAACGGATCGAAATTTGGATTTTTGGAAAAGCTGAGCAGCTGGTATTTGGTATTTCTGCTTCTGGGAAAATGGGACTGCAGAAGCGGCCCCGCAGAAGCAAAGAAGAAGCCACAAAAGCAGACGAGGGCGAGGGTAGCCAGGGCTACAAAAGCGGCCCTTGATCCGCTAATGCGGAACCGCATAAGCAAAAGGCCTGAAGTTGATGGGGGCCGTAGAAGCGGCAAGCGGTCCGCAGAAGTGGGACAGCGGAAGCGGAAAAGGCACCGCTGAAGCGAAAAATGCTTGGCAGTAGGCTTGTTTTCAAGTCGCGATTTGGGGTTCATTTCTCTCATTTTTCATGGTTTGGGGCGATTTTTGGGGAGCTTCAAGAGAGGGGTTTTCATCATCAATGATAAGGAATGTTATCCCCACCTATTATGAGTTAAATACATTGATTATATATGAATTTTAGTATGAAATTGTGTAGAAAATTGAGGGTTAGGGGAAGATCTAGAAAATTAGTGTTCTTGAATTTTGACCACGATTTTGTATATGGAATTAAGAGAAAATTATATATTTGAGTTCCTAAGGTCATGCGCAAAGTTAATCTACGAAATGGATTTCGGGTACGTGGGCCCGAGGGTATTTTTGCCAACTTTTCGTTCGGGGTTATAAATTGTTATAAATTGGGTTGTATTGTATAATCAAGAATATATTTATGGATTTGTATGATCTATGGCTAGTTTTGGAGCATTGCGCATTGGTGCAAGTCTTCGAAAGAATGTAGAATGCCGGTTGTAGATCTTCGGAGAAAAGGTGAGTCTCCTTTCTAATCTTGTGAGGGGGAATTCACCCCCATTGGTGAGTTAAATTGATTATGTACTCCTATTTGTGGGGGCTACGTACGCACGAGGTGATCAGAGTCCATGCGTAGCTATTATTATGTTATTGTCCGGGTAGTCTAGGAACCAAAAGCATCTTATACTTGGATTAATTGTGAACTCATTGATGGCTTGAATTGCTTTAATCATACTAAAATTAATAAATGGATTTCCAAAAAGACTTAAGCTTCGTTTTCACAAATAATTAAAGAAGATTGGTCTTTCTTGGATAGTTGCTCCATGTTGACTTCTTGACTGAAGGTCTGTCTGTATGTGTTTATTTTGGAACAGGCCGAACGACTCGGCAGATTATTAGATGCATCTATAGGCGCGCTGTCGACCCTGGGCAAGTGCACATTTATTTCTGTTGGATCGGGTCGTCGCCTCAGTGTGCTTTAAGCATGCTTGTATTGCTGCCTGGCTTATTTGAGTTGTTACATGCCTCACTCTGGCTCGAGATCATTTTGTTAATAATGAAAAGAAACCTTGGAAAATTTCCTATGAAAGAATTATGTATTTACTTGTTTCCTCTATCTGGATTAAAGTCATGTTTGTAAAATAAATTTACTGTTTAATATGTGCATTAAGGATAAATAATCATTGGACTATTAGAGAGTGTCAAGTTGACCATCTCGTCTCTACCCCTTCGGGATTAGGCGGGATACTCATTGGGTACACGTTGTTTATGTACTCATACTACACTTGTTGTGCATTTTATTGCACATGCATATGTGATTCCAGTGGTCTACTAGGCATAGCAGCGCAGATGATTCTGGGACTAGGTGAGCTGCATTATTCGAGACGGCTGCAGCTAGAGTAGCGCTTTCCTTTGTACTATATTTACTTTCCGCCCATTGTATTCCGTGCGGATGTCGTATTTTATTTCTCTTATCAGTAGATGCTCATGCACTTGTGATACCGGGTTCTCGGATGGTTTGAAGTATAATATTAATTGTTTAACTTTTAAATTTGATTTGAAAATATAATTCTTAAAAATTTCTAAATAATGAAAAACAAATCCTGGATTTCAAAAGTGTTAAAAAGAGATTTAATTAAGTATTTGAGTTGGTTGGCCTGACAACAGTGTTCGGCGCCACCACGACCCTTAGTGGATTTCGGATCCTGACAGGATACATCCAAGGGGTCATGGGCATGGCTGTAAAGTCGCCCATGAACCGTTTAAACCAGTATCACGAACAGTTCCTCAAACATGCATCTTACAGGTATTTATATCTGTGTTTGTAATATCTGCCGTAAACGCGAAATAGTCCACATCTTTAATTTCCAATAATATGTGGTTATTTAAATCATTACAAGTCAGCTTCGTGACCTCAGAGCAACCAAGATTAGGCAGCCTATCATTTATCTTCCTGAAATAGGTTGTTGAATTAGAGCTTGATTTGGGACAACTGCACTGTCCCATTGTGCAAATGCCATATCTTCCACAGACCGTGGGGTAAGAGCACTCGCCGTTAAAACCTGTTAGGACATCGTCTACCTCGTTCCAACGAATTTGCCACTCATACACTTTCAAGTGTCCTTTGGACTCAAGTTTCATGTATTGAGCCGAGGATACAGGAGGAATGGAAATCAGCGTCTGCGGATCATTGGAATTTGAGAGTAGAGTTAAGCTTCCATTCAAATACATAACATAATTGGAGCCTCCACTGGTATTCAATCCACCAATAGATCTTTCAAATTATGTTTGAGGAGGATTTGACTCGACAAAAGCAACCAAACCATCATCGGTAGCAGAGAAAGAGAACAAACCGCCTTCTGTCCAGTTTGTTGATGAAACACTTGCTGTTAGCTTCATCCCTGATACTAACTTCTTTCCTGGAACTAAAGAATCGGTTGGGTGATCAAAAGATTACCAAATAGCTGCATTCTTGGAATCAAACAGAACAAGATTTCCCTCATCAGTCAAGCTTAAACCAGCAACAGATTTTCCAGCACTGTTTGTTGACCAAACCAAAGTACCATCAGCATCTCTAAGTACTAAATCCCCTTCTGCTGTAAGCTGCAAAGTAGAATTGATCTTAACTGGATTATTCCTGTTAGCAGACCAAAAAGCTTGTGGGAATCGATTGAGGGCATAGTAATAAGGGAAATACTATTGGTTTGAACAATGAAGATGGCAAAGATGTAACTTTCACAATTGCCATTACAATAGAAACCACAAGCATATCTTGGACCAAGGGTTCCTCTGAGTAGTATGGCCCTTACTGTTGAGCCATCAGTGAAAGCCACTGAATGGGATGCAGAAACACTCTTGACCCAGGTTGGCTAGCTATCAAATGAAAAGAACAACACAGAATGAAGGCAAGAGGAAAAATCTTGCATAGAGCCATGAAAAGAAATGAATGATAATTTGAACTTAAATAGAAGGCAAAGTGCCTTTGATTGTTTAAAAGATTCTAAGCTTACTGCATTATATATGAGTTATCCTAATGACCCACCTATGCATTTTTAAATGCAAAACTCAAAATATAATAATGGTCAAGAAAGCAACAAGTGTTAGCATTATGATTCCTACTAAAGACAATAACCTTCATATTGAACAATTTGGAATTAAACTACATGAGCGGAAGCTAACCTGAATGCATATGTGGAAATTGTTGAACCTCCTTTTGATGATTGTCCTTGAGTCCTTATGAAGATTGCTCCTTTGAACCTTCTTCAAGAATGTCTTGAAGTTGTATGTCACCACAAGAATTCTTCACAAGACTTGAGCAATATGTGAATAGTATCATCACAATAATAATATGACAATGATCAAAATTGGTATATGGTTTTCCACAATTATTTGCAAGACAACAATGGTGTATTTTTGCTCTTGATTCAATGGGAGGAAGAAGAGTCTTGTCTTGCTATAATGTGGGAACCATAACCCCCACTTTATAACAAAAGAGTTACATAACCCAAGAGTCACAAGAGTTACATAACTCAAGAGTCACAAGCATGTAACCATGGTTACATATATGTAACCTTAGTTAGCCCATAATTAACTAAGGTTACCCTTTTGGGTATCTACACATTAGTCCTACACTTTATATGACAATACATTGGCCCCCTTAACATAATGTCCATAAGACCACAAAATTAGGCCAAACCAAAAGATAGCACACAACATATAATTTATCCATATATTGTTCATATGTATGTAGATATAAGTCCATATATCTTACAATCTCCCACTTGGACGAGATACACATACATATGTACAAACCTTAGCATTATATGTTACAAAATAACCTTAGGAGCTCAAAATTGCTATCATAATAAAATTGTCATGAACAATCCGGTCCATCAATCATACCAACATAGGAACTAAGTGCTCTTCGTTACTCATTCGTAACTAGAACTGGCATAGATCACGTATATCAATATAACCAACGACATGGATCAAGTGTAGGTATGTAGCATGGAAATAACATAAAGTGTGGTCAATAGAATGTCTATTTCCAACTGGTTCTCTTTATTGAGATCAATCATAAACTGTAAGAGTACAAAACTTTAAAACTGAATATCTCTGCGCAGATATAACTGAATTACTGAATTTCTGAATATAATGGACAATACATAAATGTACAATACAAACTCCCACTAAAATACATAATCCTTATCTGATTTGACACCCATACAAGCAATATGCTCATGAAATACTTTTGGTGTCAATCCCTTAGTGAGCGGATCCGCAAGCATGGAGTTTGTACTAATGTACTCAATGCACAATTGTCCATTTTGTACTCTTTCTTTAACAACCCGAAATTTGACGTCCATATGTTTTGATTTCGTCAAACTACTATTGTTATTAGCATAAAGGAATCGGAGTCGGTATACCCGATGATCTCAAGCCGGCCCGATCACCGATATGTAAGCATGTAATCCTTTGTTATCTGTAAGTACCTTATGACCCTTTTGGCTGCCTACCAATGGTCCATACCCGGATTGCTAAGATATATGCCTAACATCCCAACAATGTATGCTATAGCAGGTCGTGTACATACCTGAGCATGCATCAGACTACCTACAGCCGAAGCATAAGGCGTCTTCTGCATTTCCGAAATTTCATATGTATTATTTGGGCACTGTTTGAGACTAAATTTGTCTCCCTTAGCAACAGGGGTGTTGCATGGTTTACAATCCTGCATGCCAAATCTTTTCAGAACCTTATCGATATAGCCCTTTTGTGACAGACCAATAACACCTTTTGAGCGATCTCGTAGTATCTGAATTCCTAATACAAAAGAAGCTTCACCAAGATCTTTCATTTCAAATTTCTTTGAAAGAAATTTCTTAGTTTCATGCAATAATGCTATATCATTACAGGCAAGCAGTATGTCATCGACATATAAAATCAGAAAAATATACTTACTCCCACTGAACTTATGGTATATACAGTCATCAGCAATATTCGGTTCAAAACCAAAAGATGTAATGACTGCATGAAACTTATAATACCATTGACGAGAAGCTTGCTTGAGCCCATAGATGGATTTCTGTAATTTGCAAACCCTTTTCTCTGATTCATCCGAAACAAAGTTTTCAGGTTGCACTATATAAATTGTTTCCTCAATGTCACCATTGAGAAAAGCTGTCTTCATATCCATCTGATGAAGCTCAAGATCAAAATGTGCTACTAATGCCATTATAGTCCTGAAAGAGTCTTTCGATGAAACTGGAGAGAAAGTCTCTTTATAATCAATGCCTTCCTTCTGAGTGTAGCCTTTTGCGACAAGACGAGCTTTGTACTTAATAACATTGCCCTCTGAATCCCTTTTGGTTTAAAAAATCCATTTACAACCAATAGGCTTAATACCTTCGGGCAATGTAACAAGCTCCCAAACGTCATTATCGCTCATAGACTTCATCTCATCATTCATGGCATCAATCCACTTTTGAGTTAGAACCCTTAATGACTTGACGGAAGTTGATTGGATCATCTTCCTCAAGTCCAATATCACTTTCTTGTTCTTGGAGAAATACAACATAATCATCCGGAATTGCATTTCTCCTCTCTCTAGTGGATCTCCTTAATGGCATTTCATTTTCTTGAGGTTGTTGAGTTTGATTTTCTTAGTAATTACAGGATCCTGATTGGGGAGATTTTCGAGATTGTCTTGAACTGGAGTTGTGTGATCCGTGTCAGGAATGAGAACACCCTGACCAAGATCAACAACTTGAGGGAAAGACACATGTTCTTCCTCAAAGACAAAATCTCTAACAACTTTATCTCCCCACCCCCCAAACTCAATATCCTCAAAGAACCTAGCATTACCCGTCTCAAAAATAGTTCTTGAAGTGGGATCATAAAACTTAAAACCCCTGGATTCTTCAGAGTATCCAACAAAATAGCTACTAACCGTCTTAGCATCCAGTTTCTTTTCATTCGGCCTATAAGGCCTTGCCTCAGCTGGACAACCCCAAATGCGTAAATGTGGAATACTAGGTTTATGCCCAGTCCAAAGTTCATATGGGGTTTTGATTGTAGCTTTAGTTGGAACTCTATTAAGAATATAAGCTTCGGTTTTCAATGCTTCACCCCAGAGTGAGTCTGGCAAAGTAGTACGAGAAATCATACTTCTTACCATATCCTTAAGGGTCCGATTTCGTCTCTCAGCTACACCATTCATCGTAGGACTGCCTGGCATAGTATACTGAGGGACGATCCCACACTCATCTAGGAATTTAGCAAAAGGCCCTGGACGTTGTTCACCGGAACCATCATATCGACCATAGTATTCACCACCACGGTCAGATCTAACGAATTTAATTCTTTTGCTTAGTTGATTTTCAACTTCAGCCTTAAATGATTTAAACACGTCTATGGATTGGGACTTTTCGTGAATAAGATATAGGTACCCATAACGAGAGTAGTCGTCTGTGAATGTGATAAAGTATTGTTGACCATTCCTACATGGAGTAGTAAATGGCCCACAAATATCCGTATGTATCAATTCTAAGACGTCCGAAGCTCTCTTAGCACCTAATCTAGTCTTGTTTGTTTGTTTTCCCTTGATACACTCAATACAAATTTCCGAATTTGAGGAATCAAGAATTCCATCTGACACGAGTTTCTGAATTCTTTGAATGGATATGTGACCCAAACGTTTATGCCAGAGTGATATAGAATTCTCATTAGTTAATTTTCTTTTGGTACCACTTAAATTTGTATGCAAAGTTTCATAATTTGAAGTTATTGTATCAACCAAATATAAGCTATCAAATGTTGATAAAAGACCAGTACCAATAAGATTTGAATTCTGAAAGAGACTAACTTTATAATCACCAAAAGAACATGTATAACCAGATATGTCCAATTGGGGAACCGAAATTAAATTTCGTCTAAAAGACGGTACAATAAAAGTCTCATCCAAATCTAAATGAAAACCGGTCTTAAAAAACAGCCTAAATTTGCCAATAGCCTCAACTGGCACCTTCTTGCCGTCACCCACATAGATGTATCTTTCACCATCATTTGGCTTTCGGCAGTTCAGGCAACCCTGCATAGATATACTTATGTGAGTAGTAGCAGCAAAATCTACCCACCAAGTATCCGTAGGTACCGAAATTAAATTAACTTCAGAACAAACAAGAGAAAGAAATGTACCTTTTTTCGCACGCCGGGCATGGTACTTGGTACAATCTTTCTTCACATGATTAGTCCCTTACAGAAAAAGCAACCTAATTCAGTAATTTCAACCTTAGGTTCCTTATGTTGCTTAATCTTGGGCTTTGCAACCGCAACTTCCTTATCTTTCCTCTTCTTAGTTTCCATAGAAGAGGATGCCAAATGAGCACTTTCAGTCTTATCTAGCTTTATCCTTTCCTCTTCTTGCACACAGTGTGAAATTAGCTCGTTAAGAGTCCATTTCTCCTTCAGGCAGTTGTAACTGACCTTAAACTGATTAAAGTGTGCAGGAAGAGATATCAAAATAAAGTACACAAGCAGTTCCTCAGGTAAATCCAGCTTGAGTGACTTTAGTTTCGAAGCGAGATGAGACATTTCCATAATGTACTCCCTAATGTTTCTCTTGCCCTTATACCTCATGGAAACAAGTTTACTCAATAGTGTACTTGTTTCCGCCTTTTCGTTTTGCATAAAACGCTTTTCAAGGTTTTCAAGGAAAACTTGTGCCCCTAAATGATTCTGGAATTGCACGTTTCATAATCATTAGACTCATGCGATTCGAGCGTTCCCACTTCTCCATCACCCTCCTTTCATCAGGAGAGGATGTATCCTCAAGAGGAGTAGGTTGCTCGGTACGAAGTGCAAGGTCAAGATCCATGCAACAGAGAACGATCATGACATTCTCTTTCCATTCCTTAAAGTTAGTGCCATTAAGCATAGGGATGCTATTGATGTTGGCAGATAACGTAGAAGCAGAAGAATTAACTGAAAATAGAACAAAAGGATTACTGAATACATGCTTACAATTACTTGAACTTTAACTTTACTTTATAGATTCAAAATAGGCATATCCCATTACAAGATACCTAGCACAACATTGATTTTAGTCTTTGGACATAAAAACAACTTGTAAGTGGTACTCATGGTGTAGTGATCAAACATAGACAATAAACTCCTGTCAAATATCAAACCTTCCTTTGGGCCGATTTAATATTCACATGGAAAACCAAATAATTGTCTCATATTTATCACCACAAGCATGTTCGAATTCCTGCCAAATAACAACCTTCCTTTGGGCCGGTGTTAAACGCATGGAAGACTAACATCCACAGTCATCTAATATTTTAAAATTAATCAATCTACACAATAGAGGTTAATTTGGCAACATAATGCTTCAATTGACTAATTAAAATATTAGATGCTCTAAACTTTAGTTCCTTAAGCCATATTATGAATCTTTAACTTAATAAGTTACATGTTTTGACATGTAACACTTGAATATTAATTGTTGTATACTTGAGAGGACAATTCCAAAAATTATGAGAATTGATGGACTTTAAAATAATTAATATTCAAAACTTAAATATTTTAATGTATAATACATTAAAAAAAACTTAAATATTTTAATTGAATAATAAATAATATGTCAATTAAAATCTGAAACTTAAAAGATTTGAAACGTTTTTAACCTTACTGGACAAAAATAATCGATTATCTGCTTGAGATAATCGATTATCTTTGGCAAAAAAAAAATTCAGCTACTGGACCAAAATAATCGATTATCTAAACCAGATAATCGATTATTCTGGTTTTAGAAAAAAATTTTAAGTTACTGGACCAGGATAATTGATTATCTGAAATAGATAATCGATTATCTGGTATAAAAAAACGTTTCAATCTCACTGGACCAGTATAATCGATTATCTGAAACAAATAATCGATTATTCTGGTGTTCCAAAAACTGCCAGAATTCTATAACTTGAGAGATAGTCGATTATCTAAGAAAAATAATCGATTATCTTTAGGCAGTGTCTAAAAAAATAATCGATTAACTTCCAAGATAATCGATTATTTTTGGACACTGTTTTGCGAAACTTTTTTCTGAATAAAATATGATTTTCAACAAGAATCTTTAAACAAGAAAACATGTTGTTTACCAAAAAAAATCATGCTTTATATAATGTTTTAATACAAGTAAAGATAACATGGCATTAAAACATCAAATTTCAACAAAACACAACATTCATAAAATCATGCTATTTCATGGTACTAGAATTTCATAAATAAAATTCTAACATTACTTGAACATGAATCCTAACATAACATGAATCTTATGAACATCCAAATTATCCAAAATGAAGGTGGCTCTGATACCAATTGTTAGGATTATGATTCCTACTAAAGACAATTACCTTCATATTGAACAATTCGGAATTAAACTACATGAGCGGAAGCTAACCTGAATCCATGTATGGAAATTGTTGAACCTCCTTTTGATGATTGTTCTTGAGTCCTTATGAAGATTGCTCCTTTGAACCTTCTTCAAGAATGTCTTGAAGTTGTATGTCACCACAAGAATTCTTCACAAGACTTGAGCAATATGTGATTAGTATCATCACAATAATAATATGTCAATGATCAAAATTGGTATATGGTCTTCCACAATTATTTGCAAGACAACAATGGTGTATTTTTGCTCTTGATTCCATGGGAGGAAGAAGAGTCTTGTCTTGCTATAATGTGGGAACCATAACCCCCACTTTATAACAAAAGAGTTACATAACCCAAGAGTCACAAGAGTTACATAACTCGAGAGTCACAAGCATGTAACCATGGTTACATATATGTAACCTTAGTTAGCCCATCATTAACTAAGGTTACCCTTTTGGGTATCTACACATTAGTCCTACACTTTATGTGACAATACATTGGCCCCCTTAACATAATGTCCATAAGACCACAAAATTAGGCCAAACCAAAAGATAGCACATAACATATAATTTATCCATATATTGTTCATATGTATATAGATATAAGTCCATATATCTTACAACAAGCACCTAATTTTCAAAACTTGAAATTGACTAGTAAAAATCATGCCCATTGGAAGTTTGCTGAACGAAATCATAGAATTTGAAGTTGGAAGTAAAAATCAATCATCTGATGCCAGGTGCAAATATATACTCGTTGAGTTTCAGTTTATATGAACTTATTTCCTTTTTAGTCCGTTTAAAAAAGAATGACCCATTCTTAAATTTGGAACAATATAGTTTAAACTTACATTTCTACCTTTAACAAGAAGCTTTTATAACTACACAAATACTCGGGATCCCTTTTTGGCTTGTTTAGGACCACAAATTCCAAAAGTCTCTTAAACTCCATGCCCAATCAAACAAGTTTCCATAAATTGGAACAGAGAGAGTATGTATGTATGTATATATATATATATATATATATATATATATATATATATATATATATATATATATATATATATATATATATATATATATATATATAGTGGCAAAACCCGGAATTTCATCTTGGATATTCAAAACTTAAATGAAGTAATGCCAGGAGCAAAGATATATACATATATATGCCCGGAATTTCATCTTGGGTGTTGAAAACTTAAATGAAGTAGAAAAATCTCCGATAAAGAGTGTTTAATGTGTATTATTTACAACTAAAATCTAATATTTTACATATATATATAATGTAATTTGTCGACAAAGGGTGATTAGTTGACCACCTTAGGGTTGTGTAGCTTCGCCCTTTAATATATATATATATATATATATATATATATATATATATATATATATATATATAGCTACGCGATGATCTTTGACTAATAATTTTCATAATGAGCCTAGTTGAAATTTTGCCTTTTGGAATAATAAAATATTCATCTTTACGAGATTAACTTGTTACTTGCACCAAGATTATCATGTTTTTTCCTACTAAATAACGCCCATCTTTCAACGTTCCCACAGATTACCTATGAAAGGAGTTTTTAATTTTGATTTTAATTTTAATATATAACCTTGTGTTTATTTCTCAAAAGTCGGGAGACACTTTTTTTCTTCGATAACTAACTAGTATTAGTGTGCCGCGTAATCATGTCAAAAATTTAAGCTATTTGGATTGTATGTAAATAATCTTAAAATTTACACTTTCTCAGTAAATATAGATAATCATTGGATATTAATTATATGTAAAAGAATTAACTATTTTTTTATTTTTTATTTTTGATACCATTCTTGCCGGTGTTATTGCATCCCAAAAATTGTAAGGAAGCAAAATAATAATTCATATTTATGGCAAAACAATCAAATGTTGAGACAATGAATGACTCATTGGATAAGACTTAACTCTTTTATTACTACTTGATCTCTTATTTGGTGAGTTGATCTCTCATAAAAAATATTTCTTTTTTAAACATTCAATTTTTAAAATATTATTTTTAAATAATAATTATTTTTATACTAATGTAATTGAAAATATTATTCCTAATTCAAAATTTATTTTAGTTGGCTATCTAAAAATATAAAAAAAATTTAGCTAGTAATTTTTTTTGCTCCATTTTGATATTTGATATAACCATGTAAAATATCTGAGTTATTTGAATTATATGTAGATAAGTTTAACATTCTATAACGACCCGACTGGTCGTTTTGCCTTTTAGGACTCCGTTCTCTTAAATAAAATTTTCTGCACTTGCATTAGCTAATTTACCACTTGCGGGGATGGTTGGTTCGGGATTTGGAGGGGTTTTGAGTGAAATATGCCCATTTGATTCCTTAGAGTTTTCATAAAAGACTAAGTTTGACTTTGGTCAATATTTCGGGCAAACAGATTCGAATTCGTGATTCGTCGGCCTCGCATGGTCCGTGGGAAAATATGGAACCTGGCGTATGCCCGAAATCAAATTCCGAGGTCTCTAATTTGAGTAATGATATTTTTATTGGAAATTGTTAATCTGAAGTTTTAAGGATTTAAAGAAACTAATTAATTATTGATTTCATAGGTATCGGGCTCGTATGTTAGTTCGAATGTCCGGTACAAATTCTAAATATCATTTAAGAATTGCCCGTAAAATTTGGTGTCAATCCGAGTAGTTTAAGGGTGTTTTGGCCCATTAGAGGAAAATTAAGAGTTTGAAGTTCATAAGTTTGATTCATTTGGTTTTAGGGGGTGATTCCTAGATTTAGCATTGTTTCCGTTGTTCGAAGGTTCTAGCAGGTCCGTCTTGTAATTTCAAACTTTTTGGTATGTTCGGGCGGGGCCCGGGAGTCCCGAGCATCAATCGAACGAGGCTCGAGTGAAGTGCAAAATTTTGAATAGAGCTGAAGCTGCTGCTTCTATCATAACCGCACCTGTGATTGGTAGATCGCAGTGCGCGACCGCAGATGTGGTCCTTGTATCGCAGAAGCGGCCCATGCAAGCCAGGCCAAGAACCGCAGAAGTGGCTCCCAAGTCGCAGATGCGGCCTCTAGACCGTAGAAGCGGTCCCAACCTCCTTTGTCCATTTCGCAAATGCTGCCCTCTTCTCGCAGATGCAAGACCGCAGATGCGGTCTTCTGACCGCAGATACGGAAATCGGTGAGGCAGTGATATTCATTTAATAGGTTCCAAGCCTTTTTTTATCAATTATACATGATAAGTTGATATTTTACAAACTTATTTCTTCTTAATACTTAGGCTTTTTATGATTTTGATGAGAAATTAAGGCATTTTCCTAGGTTTATTGGCATATTTCAGGTATCATATGATTCAGAGAAGATATAGAAGAAACAAGTTAAAAAGGAGATAAAGTAGAGAAATAAAGTGTGCCCAGTTATTGTTAGATAATACGCTTAACGCTAGAGGGGGTTGAATAGCGTTATAATAAAAATTAGCGTAAACTTGCGGAATTTAAAATTTGCAGGAAATAAATAAGTGCGATAAATAAGAAAGAACACACCGAAGTATTCTGGTTCACCACAACCCGTGGCTAGTCCAGTCCCCGAGAGACTCTCTCGATATTTCCACTAACTTGTCAAGCTTCCGGGTGCTTAACAAACCTTTACAACTTGAGGATACAAGCCTCAACACCTTTTCTCGGAGATACAACACTCCAAGACTTCAACCAAGGAAACACAAGTTCCTTCTTACAACAAGAGAATAACAATTCTCTCTAAGTGTACAAAACACTAAGCACTCAAACAAGACACTCCTTAATGAGTAGATATGAGTAAAAGAATACGCTCAAGATCAAAACAACTTTGAACAATAATTTGGCTCTCAAAAACATATGTAATGAATATAAAATAATAAGCAATAGAGTATGCAAGCTTTAGCAATTGAATGATCAGTTGTTGTGTGTTATTGTATACTCAAAAGACTGAATTTAAGCTGTATTTTCAGTTGAAAAACCTTGCATTACCGTTGCCTAATTGCCAATTAAGAACTGCTGATTTTACTCTGTGATAATCGATTGTCAAGAATCCACAATCGATTGTTTGCCAATCGTTCCAAAAATCAATCCCAGATTTTACGCTTAACAATCGATTATCTAAGAGCAACAATCGATTATTGACAACGTTCAAAAAATCATTTCCAGATTTTACGTAAAATAATCGATTATACAAAATCAATAATCGATTATTCCGCAATGTTCAAAAAATCCTTTCCAGATTTTAATTTCAACAATCGATTATACAAAATCAATAATCGATTATTCAGCAACGTTCAAAAAATCTTTTCCAGATTTTAATTTCAACAATCGATTATACAAAATCAATAATCGATTACCTGACGATATTTGAAAATATTTTGGCAACGGTTAGTTATACAATCAATTATACTAAGTTAACAATCGATTATATATCAGTCTTGAAAAATCAATTTAGACACTGCCTCGTGACAATCGATTGTTATATACTCACAATCGATTATTTAATAATTTTGAAAAAGTCTGGAAGACACTGCCTCAACACAATCGATTGTCATATGTGCACAATCGATTATTTTGTGACTTTGAAAAATCTGATGGACACTGTCTCTTCACAATCGATTGTCATTAACTTCACAATCGATTATTTTGAGCGTTGAAAAACTTTGATGGACACTGCCTCATCACAATCGATTGTCATAAGGTTCATAATCGATTGTCATGCAGAATTGAAAAATCTGATGCTCACTGCCTTAACACAATCGATTGTCATTAGTTCACAATCGATTGTCATGCAGTCTTGGCTTAACATAATCGATTATCATAAGTACATAATCGATTATCTTAGTCCAGATTTTAGAGGCATGTTTAAAAATCATTCTGACTAAAGTAAATATGTATGATTTAAAATCATTTAGCATTAAATTAAATATGCATGATTTTGTAAAAATAATTTTACGAGAGAAGCCATGTCATGAGTCAAGTTGTCGGATCAAGATCACAATTAAGAACGACTCATGTAAAACTATAAAACTTGGTCTTGTGCTTGAATCTCGTTTTATATCAATTGTGCGCTTGTACTTGAACTTCGTCATATATCAATTTGCGCATCGTTTGTCATTCGTCAAAACCTACACATATGAACACACGTTTTAGTATAATGCTTTGAGAACGTGTTTCCAACAGTTATTACACTGTATTTTCTAGTAAGTTCCTAACAATAATGGAATTTCACGTTTGTAATCCCCAATTCATTTGTATACACCACCAAGCAGATATTTTAGACATCTTTGGCTTATTTTTTCTGTTCATAGAGCTAGAGAAGAACAAGTTTTGAAGTTAGGACATTGCACATACACTTTAATTTTGAAGATTGAAGCTTGTGGTTAAGAATTTCTTACCCATTTATGTTTATTTCTGCATTTCTTTGCTTTGTATTGTATATTTAAGTGTGTAGTATTTTATCAACACTTGAATCTTGTTTATGGAAATATTTATATTGAAAGTGTGGATTAAATACCTTGTTGTGCTTATGTATTGAATGATTTTTATTTATTTATAAAGTGAGTTATTGTTACTTTATTTATTTTTGTTCTTTAATGTTTCCAAAAGGATTAGCTAACCTTAGGACTCGCCCATTAACTCCAAATTAGTTTTGAAAAAGATAATTTGGGGTTGCGAAAGATTAATTAACAAGATCTTGAGGCGTTAACCCTCATTTTATAGATTCTACCTAGGGATAAGATTGAACTACTTGTATCTATTCCGGGTGTGCTTAAACTCTTAATTGTTTTAGGGATAATTCAATTAGGAAGTCTTGTTATTCTTCAAAATAAGCTAATTAAGAATTACTATCCGTGGCTAATTAACATAAACTCGCTCATATTTGTAAAATCATGAAATACATTGGATCGTTACTTGAGTGTAATTCCCGATGCATTCATACTTGTAGTCATTGATCACTTTACTTGCTTCTAGGTTACTTTACATTTCCGCAATTAGATAAATATTTTAAAACCAAAATACTTAGTGTTTGGCATTGCACGATTAACGATAATTTTCTTACATTTCTAATCGCCTACACATTATTCTCTTTGGGATTCGGCCCTGACTCATAGTTGTTGGAAATCATGTATATCTATGATATGTGCGCTTTGGTTGTATGAGCATGATTTTCAGGTATAGGTTTTGATGAATGACAAACAATGAAATCAAGCGTCAAACAACGATATAATATGACAAACTATCAAATGGCGAGAAGCATATTGATGACGGGATTGCATAGACAAGCCAAGTCGAGCCAAAGAGTTCAAGACCGAAGACCCAAGACGAAGGTCGTTAGGTAGAATCAATGTAAGAACAACGTTTAAGTTATCTTATCTTTTGGCTCAACATTAGATCATAATAAATATGCATAAAATTATTTTATTAAAGTAAATCATTTTATTAAATCATATATATCATAAATATTTTTAATATACTTCAAACAAAATGATTTTAACGTTTTCATTTTTAACCAAAATGGGTTTTGAAGTAAGTTTTCAATTCTGGTATACACAGTGTATATCAAGTGTATATCAATGGTATATAATCGATCCGTTGCCAAAGTTTTGAACACTGGAACAACATAATCGATTATATGAAGTACACAATCGATTATATGAAGTCAACAATCGAATGTCTACTTTTAACAATAGATTATTTTGAGACAGTGTGCAACCGGTTTTTAAATATCAAAACAATCGATTGTCTTTGTCCCACAATCGATTACTAACAATCGATTGTCTCTTCACACAATCGATTATATTCTGACCGTTTCCACAGAATCCGAAATTGATTTTTGAACGTTGAAGAACAATCGATTATTCAGATTTAACAATCGATTGTTTAGCCTAAAATCAGGAATCTGTTTTTTGAACGTTGGTCAGATAATCGATTGTCACCTCCAAACAATCGATTGTTGAAGCACAGAATCAGGGATTTTATTTGTCAATTAAGCAACGGTCAGCACCACTTTTTCACCTATAAAAAGAGGTCTTTTGAGCTGATTTTAAACACACAACTCCTGCATATATTGATATACATATTGATCATTTTCAAGCATCATTTTAGAGCTTTTGTTGAGCCATTTGATAGACAACTTTGTGTTGTTCATAGAGCTTATTTTGTATCTCTTTATCCACTCTATTGAGAGAGCATTTGTTGTAAGAGAGAGTTGTTTGAGAAGAACATAACTTCTCATTTGTCGGGTTTGATAAGTACCCAAAGTCTTAGTGGTTGAAGTCTTGGGGTGAGGTATCCTCAAGCAAGTGAAGTCTTAAGGTGCGGTATCCTTGAGCAACTGTAACGGTTTGTTAAGCACCCGTAATCTTGACGAAGATAGTGGAATCTCGAGAGAGTCTCGCGGGCCTAGACTAGCCACGGGTTGTGGTGAACCAGGATAAAATACGGTGTGTTCTTTCTTGATTATTTCACTTACCGTATTTACTTATTCCTGCAATTTTAAATTCAGCAATATTTCAATATTCTCGTGCCTCACTATTCACCCCCCCCCCCTAGTGAATGACATAAATACTAACAATAGTTGGGTAAATTATATTGCATGCGACCGTGTCTATTACATTTTAATAGTGGATTTGGACGTCATCAAAATTGACGCCATTGCCAGCGAATACGATTTTGAAATTACTAAGTAGAGTGTGCTATACTTTACGTCTTATTCTAGTCTATCACACTTTGCTTGTTTTACTTGGTGTTGATAGGAAAGTATGTCAGATTGTGGTGATAACGTAGAGGCAGAAATGGGAGAGAATCCTTTGCCATAAATCGAGGAGTACATTGAGGATATAAACGCTATTGTACCTACGGTTGTTGGCATTGCAACATTCGAAGTGGAACATGGTTTAATCCTTATGCTCAAAGCTGAGGGATTTTTCAGGAATTCTACTGACGATGATCTGATACAACATCTTAGAAACTTCTTGGGTGTTTGTGCAATGCATAAGTAGAATAATGTCTTTGATGATGCCCTAAGGTTAATATTCTTCAATTAATCTCTAGCTGGGGATACAATAAAATGACTCCTGAATCTGCCACCAAACTCCATCCATTCTTGGCCCGAATTTGTCCGAGCATTCTTGTCAAAGTGGTTCTCGCAAAGCAATAAGTCTGAGCTCAGGGTCAAAATAATCTTTTTCAAGCAAATACAGGGAGGACAGTTGCATGAGGCATGGGTGTGAGCACGTAATTTTTTCCTTATATGAATTATTCCCATAATTTCATAACAAATGTTTTTTATTATTTGCGATTCTGTGATTTTTGTGATATTTTCTGTTAATCGTTAGAATTTTTTTCTGCACATGTTAATTAATAAAAAATATATGTGCATTTGAATTTATGATTTTTACTTGACATACTAGAATTCTTTAAGTAATTAAGTTGTTTATAAAAAGGAAAATCACACAAAAATAGCTTAAATTACACTTTTAATTATAGCTTTGATTTCGTTAGGATTTCTTTAATTTATTTTTAATTAATTGTGTTATTCATCATTTTATGTTTAATTAGTTTTTTTTACTTAGTTAATGAAGAGCTCTAGGAATTAATTTTGATTTTTATTAAATTTGGAAAAACAAAAGAAAGAGAAAGAAAAGGGAATTAATGTGATTTGAAATTGAAAAAAAGAAAAGAGAGAACAAGGCATATATGGTCCAGACCAATCAAAAAACCCCCTGAACCCGTCCAATTCGTCCCAATCTAGCCCAAAATCTGGGTCCAGCATCCCCATAATTCGAATAACGTCATTTCAGTCACATTACATCTGGGCCGTTGATCTCATTTCATCTCCAATGGCCACCAAAATCACACCAAACGTCCCCTCCACCTCCTCATCTCGGATCCCATATCAGTTCCCCTCAAACACCCTTCAAACCTCTCGAATATGGATTTGAAGATGAACCCTGACTTCTCAAAAAAACTCAAATCATGAGAGTTTTATAAGATTGAGTCCGAAATTGATCTCATTCATGTGTTTTCGCCTGAAAACACATGATTAAGACCCATTTCATTCAAAATTTATGGCTTAAGGAATAACCTTAGGGTTTTCCTGTGCGATTTTAGGTATCTCCAATGAACCACAATGAACACAAAACCTGATGAACCAACCAAACTAAAACATCACAGCATTAATATAAAACACATTATAGTAGAATGAAACTCAAATCAAACATAAAAAGTTCAAACAATCTGGATCTTAAAATTAATAGAGGTTATCACTAATCCTAAGGTTATTCCTTAAGCCATAAATTTTGCATTAAGGAATAAGGAACAGGAATCTTTTCAAGAAAAAGAAAATGCAGGTAGCACCAGGCCCATTTAAGGATTAAATTCAAGGTCTATGGCCCAATTAGCTTGACCAATTGGCATGGGTGGGTTCAGGATAAATAACAGTAGCTACAAGGGTGAGTTGGGTAGTTTGAGTGGGGGAATCTTTTCATAACTGAACGAAAAAGCTTCTAGCACGGATTATTAGCCAATTTCAAGTATTTAAGTATTTTAACTTGGAAAACGAGTCACGATTTGAGGGACTTTTAAGAAAAAAGCAAAAATTAATAGGGACCTAAAGGGTAAAATAATTTCTAAAAATTCTGCCCTACTTACTTGCACATAAAGGCACTCTTTTCTTGCCTTTGAAGGAGACATGAAAAATCTGAGAGATTGAGAGCTAAAAATTCTGAGAAAAATAGAAAAAATAGCTACAATCTTTTACTGTTTCATTGATTTTATTTTTCTCTCAATCTCGAATTGGCAAAGACAACTTGGTATTAATTGAGAGTTTGAAATGGCTTATACTTATTTCCTTTTGAAAGTCTGGCCTGAATTCTGCAAATAGAATTACTGTTTCATTTGTGTCTTGGCTGATTTCGTCGGGTATTTGGTTAAATCTAGGATTGCTCTTTGTTGCAATTGGGTTCTAGTGTTCTTGGCTTATTACTGCTGCTGTTTCTTAACCTTAAATTTTTCTTTGTTCCTTTGCTAAAATCAGGTACAGCTTTTCGGACCTTTTGTTAGTGTGATGGATTTGAATTTGGAGATCTTTTGAAGATGTAGTTCTTGATTTAGTTGAATACATATGCATCAGTTGTACTTCAGTGTATCTTTTTTCTCTGAATTACTGATATCATGACTATTTGAATATGTATTGAGCATGTTTTTAGATCTAGATCTGCCACTTAATTTTATTTAGTTTGATGCTTGTTGTCATGCATTTAGGTTAAAACTGTTATAAGATAGCTCTTGTAGAGATGAAAAGCTCGTGGTATTAGAATGTTTCTCTTACGGGTACGAACTGTCAACTGAGTTGAGGCTACAGTTAATTGCCCTGTGTTTTCTATCTCAATTAGAGATTGTTTGGGCATCTGAATATGCAATGTTGCAATCCTGATGCTTAATTTGAGTAGCTTAAGATTTCAAAGTAGGCTTACTAAATGTGTTAGCGTCCAGGAAGTTTATGAAATAACTCTGATTTTTTTCAAAGAAAAAAGGGTTAATCTGCTCTTGAGCATGAAATGTCTTGAGTTATAATGTAGGAATCTCTTTTTAAAATCAGCTCATATTCGTTTTTTGTCTCCCAGAGGTTGGAGATGGGTAGACTTAAGCTAGTATTAACAACTAAAATTATTCTGAAATGGTTTGGGCTTTTGCCAAAGTTTGAGTTCATGATGAAAGCATTTTTGTATGAGATGTTGTCACATTAGAAAGAGTAATTTCATTATGGAACGTATACTGGCATCAAGGTGTGTTTAGTATTTGTTAAAGAACATCATTATCTATTCTTCATCTTTATTTTAAAGCAATTGGGTTAATGGCATTTGACCCAGTCGTCCTGAACTCCCCTTCTCGGCATGCCTGTTTTCGATCTGGGCTTCAGGATAGGCCCAGTTTTATTCTTGTATCTGTTCAGGCTGCTGACAATTGGTCATTAGGCTCTTAGACTCCTTTCAAACGTGTGTTCTGTTACTATTTGTTCTGTGGCTATTAAACTTAGATTAGCTTGGATTTTAAAAGTTCAACTAGTCTTTTAATAAGTTAACTAGTTTTTAAATTGAAATTGAGGTGTGCCGTGCCAAAAAAAATGATAATTGCATGGCCCTCGCTTTATTTAATCTTGAGTTGATCCTTAGATTCTGGGGCATACCATTTAGCAAATTCCATGGCCCTCGCAAAGTGCAAACACGTAGTTGCTTTAGGCGCGTGTTTAATAATATTACTTCCCTAAATTCGGGTGCACTTATGTGACCCAAATCTAAATCCCAACGAATTTAAAATATGTCAAAGACCACGGGTACATTTATGTGATGTGGTTTGATACGTGTTTTCATAATGTTGCAATTTTCTCTAAAAAATGAATAAAAGCAGTTAAAAAATTAAAATTTGCACATAGGTTCATAATGTTTAAAATCACATAAATAAGACGAATATGATAGTTGAGCGACTATGCTAGAACCACGGAACCCGGAATGCTAAAAACCTTCTCCCGGGTTAACAGAATTGTCTACTCGGATTTCTGGTTCGTGGACTGTTAAACAGAGTCCTTCGTTTTCTCGATTCGGAATTATAAACCGGTGACATGAGACACCATAAATCCCTCACGTGAGGACTCTGATTTCTTTAAATAAATTTTGTTTCAATCGTCCTTTATTGGAAAAACTTCATTACTCCCTTCCGGGTGTAGTGAAAAGTAGGTATGACAGCTCTGGCGACTCTACTGGGGACATAAACCCAGAACTTTTGGTTCAAGGTTCAAGAATTCGAGCTTTAAATAATTATTGTATTTGGATTTGTTTATTGTCTGATATTTTTACATGTTGGGCTTAATGTGTAAAATGATGCTTTTATCGCTTTAATATTATTTGAACTGTACATATAAATTGCTACGAAGCCATTCTCTTATTATCTTCGGGGATGTGCTCGATGGTTGAGACTCCCTATTCTGTTAGTATCATACCTTGAAATAAAAAAGAGGCTAGATGATCTTGGGGGTCCCCGGTACGTAGCCCCCTCCTCGACTTGAGTTGTCCACTCGGGTACACAGTCTAGAACAAATACCCAGGTTTTGAACCTAGAATAACTCAGCCTCATGCCGGATCCCTAATAGAAATGTTTGTTTGCATCATGTGTATTTGACCTTTGGAGGCTCAACATAGGGGTTAGATCTATCTGGGACAGGTGTACCAAAAATAAAAAAGAGCATCCTGATGCATCTTACGTGCTAGATGTACATTTATTTATTTCGGACTTGCATGCTGACCGACTTTTGAATATTTGGAAAAAGTTGAGAAGAGAAAAATAGCAGTATGATGGTAAAGAGAGTTAATCGCCTGTTTAGAAAAACCAAATATCCAAATAGTACCGAAACTCTGCCAAATTTTTGAGAAAAATAAGAAAAAAGAAGAAAAGGGAAAGGAATTTTTTTTTTCAAAAATAGTTGGTTATATTTGCCAATGAAAAAGAAAAGTAGAGTCTTGTCTTCAAAAAATAGTTTGCTTTAGTCGCTAATGAAAAAGAAAAATAGAGTTGTGTTTTCAAAAATAGTTTGTTTTATTTGCCTTTGAAAAAGAAAAAAAGAGTCTTATTTTAAAAAATTATTTGTTTTATTTGCCATTGAAAACGAAGGAAGAGAGTCTTATTTTTAGATCAAAATCGTTTATTTATTTGCCTATGAAATGAAAAAAAAAGTGTTTTTTTCAAAATAATTTGTTTTATTTGCCCGAACTACGCTAGTTTAATTCTCACAGGGTGTGGGATACGTAGGCAACCCACATTGAGTCCAATTTCTTATTGCAAAAATCGCCCGAATTGAACAAAATTTTGTTTTTATTGTAAATAGGTAAGGAAATGCATTTTTGTCAAAAATAGATGAATGTTCCCGATTGGGACGCCGGAAGGCTGATTTTGCATAAAAATCCACCTTTGGTCTTTTTCCAATTTTGCAAGTTAGCGGGCACAACCTTAAAATATTCCTCCGGAAGTGCTGAAAGACCGTATCTACAAAGCTGGGCTTTTGGTTGTAGAATTAAAAATATGAAAAAAAGAAAGGGGTCAATTTTGATTTTGGAGTCAAATAGAATAAAATCGTAACTGTTTTGCTTAATCACCTTAATAAATGTGCAGAATGAGCACAAGTCAGAATTTACCAGTAACAATTGTGAACAAGATCCCTATGAAATTGCACATGTGGTGGGATGACTTGGGCGGATCAGGGCGAGATACGCTCAATTTGTACTTTGGAGGCCTCACTGGGTTGTTGAAGATTAATCCGAGGGGGAATATCATAAAGGCATTGGTCACATTCTGGGACCCGGCTCACAACGTATTTCACTTCTCAGATTTTGAACTTACTCCAACATTGGAAGAGATATCAAGATACATCGGGGGTCCCAAGATTCCTATGAGACACCAATACCTAATTGCTCCGAGGACCGTAGCCGTACACAGGTTCCTAGATTCTTTGAAAATAAGCAGGGTGATACACAAACCGGACTTGGCAGCTTGTTTTTGTACTTTGCTGTTCATATACAACAGATATGGTCACATAGAAGGGTTCAACAAGCTAGAGAACAAAATTTGTAGCAAAGGAAACTGCCTTAAGTAGGAAGAACATTGGTGTTTTGCATTTATGGTGGCCATATTGGGACTTCTGGTGTTCCCTAGAAAAGATGGGAATATTGACATACAAGTAGCTGGGGTTGTTAGTACTTTGCATACTCAAGCCAACAGCACCCTCGCACCCATGATAGTAGCTGAGATCTTCCGCGCTCTTACTATCTGCAAAGCTAGAGGGGACTTTTTTTAGGATTGTAATGTGCTATTGCAGATGTGGATGATCGAGCACTTGTGCTATCATCCTCGATTTATGAGTTATGGGTCGTCAAAGAAGACATGCATAGAGGAATTTAATACGAGAGTTGATGGGATCATCTTACCAAAGGGGGTCACAGAGTGGGTAGCACACCTTCATTCTCACTGCGAGCCAGATAGAGTGGACATTTGGATGGTTGCTTGTGGATGGGATCATATACATGCCAACTACCAGACCTCATTTCCTATTGATTGGACTCAAGACTATTCAACCCTATGCCACATACCGAGTTTTGAGACAATTGGGGAGATGCCATATACCCGAAGGATGAAGATCATAGTGGCCAAGTAGTCATGATCGAGCCTGACAGCCAATTTCCTGAAGCAACAGTTTGCAAAATTTGAAATGAATGTCAATACTTAACAGCAAATACTTGTGTATGGGATCGGTCCAAAGGTGAAGTATCGTGGGGATGCCCAACTTGGTATTGGAGAGAAATTGAGTTCGAAAGGCCAGCCAAGAGGCCCCATCTCTAGGTGTTCATCAAGGCGTCGCATGAACAGTGGGATTGGTTGGCTAAGAAGCGAGAGTACATGTCTACAATAGGTAAACTGGAGAAGCAGGTCATGGATTTGCAATTTGAGAAAGATTTGCAAGTTGTCGCGGATGAGGGCGAAAAGAAGAAATTAGCCAAAGGAAATGAGGCCCTCCAAGCCCAAATTCAGAAAATGAACGTAGCAGCAAAAAACCCTGTCTAAAATGCCAAAGATGCAAAGCTTATAGATAATTTGAGGCAGAAAGTGAATGACTATAGTTTTGATATGTACAAAGGAGAAAGAGAACTAGCCAGGGCTCGAAAACAATTGGCTGAAAATGAGGCAGAACGGGCACGTCTGGTTAAGCAGTTGAAAGAGAAGTACAAAAATGAGGTTGTAGGTCTAAAGAAAAAGGTTATCACTACGGAGAATAAAAAAATCAGACAAGCAAAAGACTTCAAGGTTGAAAGAGAACAGTGATATGCAGCAGTGGCACAACTAGAAAGCGATCTGCAATAACTTCGAAAGTAGAATCAAGAAGCCGAACAAACTTTGGGAGCCAGAACTGAGCAGATTGGGCGGTTATTGCAAGAGAAAGGTGTCATAAGAGAGAGAATCAGAAGGATTGCCCACGACATCGCAACGAAGTGAAGTAGCTGCGAGGAAATGACCAGATCTATGTTCTTCGCCACCGTGATATTTTTGTTCGTCGAGTAATGGAAGATCTCCACCACCTCCAAGGGGATTTAGCTAGTCGGCCCATGGGGAGGACGAATGATGCCCCGCAGGCCCCAGGAAAAATTGAAGCACTAATGTATTCGTGATTTTTGAGTCTGTATTTTCTTTCCCTTAAATTATGTCAGTTTGTTTCGGAGTCTGTATTTTCTCTTTATGTGGGTTAGTTGTTCTTCAAGCCTGTAGTACGTCTTTCATCTGAGTCTGTTTATTCATGTTTGAGTCTGTTAGTTTACGAATTTTTATAATCAAAGTTTATTTTATTATGAAAAATTAAAAATTCCAAAAAATTGTTTTATTGTTTCTTTACCTTTTATCTCCAAGAGCTGTGCTTGGTTTGATTCACCAATTTCAGAAAGTTCAGATTCTTATTGCCACTACTTAGCATACACTGGTTAAAAGGTTAAATGGTTCATTTTTCTTAACTTCAGATTGCAGGTTCATGATATGTAGGAAATCTCCATAGTATTTGACCGTAACCAAATGAAAAGAGAAAAAAAAGAGGAAAAACAAGAGAGAAAGGAAAAACAAAAACAGAAAAATAAGAAACCAAATGAAAGAAACACTGGAAAGACAAGAGGGAGTGAGAGAATAAGAACATAGAAAAAACAAAGGCAAGAACGAAAAATTGAGAAAGAAAGAAAAGAAAAAAAAATTGCAATCTGAGATAAGGAAAGTCGGGATGACACAAGCAGCCAAGCAAATGCATAATATAAATGGTTAACTGCTTAAGGTGCATTCATTCCCAAAAGCATGGTTATCAAATATGTTAATGCCCTAACCACTAACCAAGTTGTTGTAGATGTGTTGAGTCTAGGCAGGTGCTTAGTTGATTGACATTCCGGCAACCCATTCCTTCAACACTCGGTCAAAAAGACAAGCTGAATATGATAGGACATGAACTAGATACCAGTGTTGTGGACCCATCAAAAGAGGTGGAGGTGGTGGATGTTAATGCAATGAAAGAAGAAATGCATAAGTTGAAGCAGCAAATGGCCGAAATGCATCAGGCTTGGGCGAAGGGGCAGTCAGCACCGGTTTATTCCGCCAATATTGTTTATATATTCCATCTTTGGCTCAATCTCAGGAGCCTCCTACTGTGACTTCATCTCCAGCCATCCCATTCTACCATCAGGGCTATGGCACCACTTCCTACACTCCCCAAGCTCCACCACCCAAACCAAACCTTCCTCCACTAATCACCCTTGTCTTTGTGGCACCTCCACCTGCCACATTGCAAAGATATTCTAGTGAGCCACTGTTTCAAACTCACGACATCCAGTACTATCCTCCTGAGCCTACCTTTAAAGCTCCTGAGCCACATTCCTATACCCCTCACTTTGAACTCCCGGCATAAACTGAAAATCCACCTAAGTGCCCGGAGCAGGAAGAGATGTTTCAAAAAGTAAAAAGCCTGGAGCAATCCTTCAGGAACCTGCAAGGATCGGGAGGCCAGGTCAATGTGTCCAATAAGGATTTTTGTCTGTTCCCAGATGTTCAGCTACCAGCAGGGTTCAAGATGTCTAAGTTCGATCTTTATGACGGGCATTGTGATACGGTAGAACATTTCAGAGGGTTTTCCAACAAGATCAGAGGGGCAGGTGGAAAAGATGAGTTACTGATGGCGTACTTCAACCAGAGTTTGAGTGGGTCTGCATTAGAATGGTATACACGAAAGGACCATGGCAGGTTTTACACTTGGGATGACTTGGCACAAGCGTTCGCTTGACACTTCCACTTCAATCTTGAAATCATTGCCGACCATCTGTCATTGATAAAACCCGAGAAAAATCTCGGGGAGAGTTTCAGAGAATATGGGTTCCGTTGGAGGGAGCAGGCCGCGCGTTTCGACCCGGCAATGAAAGAGAGTGAGATGGTTGATTACTTTTTGCAGTCTTTGAAGCCGACTTATTTGGTCACTTGGTGTCAGCAATTGGCAAATCTTTTAATGAGGTTGTAAGGGCGTGAAGTATGGTTGAGGAAGGACTCAAGTCTAATAATATCATGAGTTATTCTGCGATCAAAGCAACCACCCAGGGCATCCAAAACGACACTGGGTATGCTTGGGAAAAGCAAGAAAGACGATGTTGCGACAGTTAAGTCCGGAGCTTGGTTTGGATCTAGAGGCCCTTCACCCTACTATAACCAACACCGACCCCACCACCAAAACTACCCCCACAATCTATATAACCCTCACAACACTACTACCCACCACCAGATCCTTATTTTTCCGTCCATCATGATCAAACCTATACCCAGCCTCCAGCTCACACGTAATGGCATGCACCGGATCCCCAAAATCCATACCCAGCTCCACACAACACCTATCCACCCCGAGGGCCTACAGAAATCCCCCTGTAATAGGTTTTTGTCCAATCCAATCCTTCAAGAATGAGAGATTATAGAAAGACAAGACATTCACTCCACTGGGAGAATCATATGCCAGTCTTTTACATAGATTGAGGCAGTTAGGCATGTTGAATCCAATTGAGCCCAAAATACCAAATCCCCTTCCAAGAAATCTTGACCACTCAGTAAGTTATGAATATTGTTTATGCCCCCCCGAGCATGATACAGAGAAGTGTTGAAAACTGAAAATAGTTGTGCAAGAGCTCATTGATACTCATGGGATCGAGGTTCAGGCACCAAAAACACCAAACATCAACCAGAATCCGTTGTCAGCTCACCATGAGACCCATAAGATTGAGTTGATACATAAGGGAGTGGGGCCAAAGAAATCCTCCTAGACGACAGTAATGATGATCCGTTCTAGAAAAATTGGTTCAAAGAAAAAGGTAACAGTGGGAAATCGGTGGTCCAGTTGAAAGAGGTGGACAGTAAGCCAGCTGTGGTAGCCGAGAAAGGGTCATGAAGCATTGTGGCTAAAGTGGTAGTACCAGGGGTCGCAAGTAAACCTGTTGTGGTCGTGAAGGGTGTGAGCACATGATTTTGCCCTATATGTGAATTATTCCCAAAAATTCAATCAAAAAAGATTTTCCTTATTTTTATAATTTTTGTGAATTTTGGTATTATTTTCTGTTAATTGTTTGTATTTTATTTGTTCATTTTAATTCACATTAAAAATACAAAAAGTATATTTGCATTTAGGATTTAATTTCATATTTTAGTTTTAATTAGAGGTTAATTTGTTTTAGAACAAAATATGAAGAAAATAACAAAAATAGTACACTTTTTAATTGTTTTATTTGTGAATTAGGCGTGAAATAGATATTAAAAAGTTTTAGAATTTAATTAGTTTAGATTTGGAATATTGGGTTTTTCTTTTAATTTTTTGCACATTTATAAAATAAAAAAAAAATATAACAAAAAATACAATTTGAAAAAAATAAGGAAAATAAGAGGAGGCCTTTTAATATATGGTCTTACAAGAAATTGATTTGGGCCAATTTCGCTCAGCCCAAACCAAATCACTACTTGGCCCAAGCCAACCTACACCCGTCCAGCCCATATCCGACCCCTGATCCGGTCCGCCCCAGTAGGCCCCCAAACGTCATCGTTTCATCATCACTTAATCTTGGCCATCAGATTTCTTTAATCAACGACCCACATTAATTGTTGATTTATAATATAGCTATCCTAAATTCCACTAACCCTACATGACCGAGGTAATCTTCCTCGTAGTAAACGAGTGACACCGTCGGAGCTGCCGCCGATGGTCAACGCCTCTGCCACCAATGGACACCAAAATCACACCCCAGATTCTCCTTCTCCTTCTCTACCTGAATCCATGACTGGTTACCTTCGAATCATAGTCAAACGTCTCGAATAATCAATTAAGTTTTCCAGCCAAAACGCAACCTTGTCCAAATCGGTTCAAATTCACACCCCATGTTCCCCTAACCTCCCTCATCCCTAATCCCTAATCCCTAAACGGATTCCTTCGAATATCGCTGGAGAGCCTCGAATTTCAGATCGAAGCTGGACCTTAAAAACCCTAATTTCACGAGTCGGGGATTTTTGGAGGGCTTGACCATTACAACATTTAGTTTATAGTTTCTCATGAAAATATATGATTAAATGCTCGTTTGGGCAAGGGTTTCAATCGTACTTTTGCCAGGTCGAAGTTTTAGAACTGGTAATCCTCTCCTATGTTATTTTTCTATTATTTTATTACTTTTTTTTATTATTGAATCGTCTTATATTTTCTGTCGCTAAGTTTAATTTCTGCTCTCGTCCAAATTCTGTTTTAAAACTCAACGATTCAATAGCTGATTACTTGTTTGATGAACGATGATTGATATCTTGTTAGTTTGAACTGTTAGAGACTAATTTGGGGATTAAGTTTAGGTTAATGTTTGAAGTTTCTGATTTTGCAAAGTACTGTTTGATTGCTGCCAAGTTGATTGGATTTGATTTTCTTTTTGTTTTCTAAGAGATAATGTTAACTCAGCTTAATTCATTTTGTGGTTGAGTTTGATGTTTGACGATGTATTAGGTTCTGGTTGTTTGTGATTGATTTACTCTTAGTTTTGACTAATTAGGACTAATTCAGTAGTTCCGTTTGTTATTAGTTGATTTTAATCAATTTAGTTTAGTTAGTTTTAGGTTAATCATTGATTGTTACTGCTTTAATTCCCTATTTAGTCCAATTAGCTGTTACAATTATACAATCTGGGTAAGGGGTTGGTTTAATAAACTAAAGTTGGTAATTTTAGGTTTAATTGAATTCAAGGGTAGTTTAAGTGTTTGTGATTGCGTAGAACATGATAGCTAACACTAGAGTCTTCTAGGATTTTCTAGAATGAGCCTTTAGTGCATATTTTATAAAACTTAGTGTACTAACTTGAGGAACAAGGTAATAAGTAGAGTACTGAATTGAAATAAAATAGGGACTGGAGTGTAAAACACTAAATCTGAAATTGCATCTCATAGTGCCTATAAAAGGGCCAGGTCTTTGCCTTAATGAACAAGCTGGGGGCTCCGAAAATTCCCTCCTTAAGTCCTCTCTAGTTGCATATTCACATGAAGACTTGAAATTTGAAATTCATATTAGAGTTCTGAGTGTTTCTACAGAAAACAAAAGTAAAAATCAACAAAACTCTCAAAAACCCAAAAAAAACATCACTGTTCTATTGGTCACTGTGGTTTAACTTTAAGTTTGAGTAATTGGTGTCGATCTGCTGTTTCAACACTGAATAGCTTTTGAATCTGAGTTTATTTCCGTGCCTGTTTTGGTTGCTGAGATTCGAGATGTGTTTTGATATGTTAATTCGAGTCCATTTGGAGTGACATTTGGGTTGTTTGGGTTGGTTTTGAATACTAGATCTCCTTTTAACTTAAATCTGGTTTGTTTGCTGCTGGATTGATTTGCTGTGTTGAGCTATTGCGGACTTATTTTTCTCCTTCATTGTATCTACGTTCCAAGTACACGCTCGAAACCACATTGATGTAACCACAACTTGGAGTGAAATGCCCTTGTATTGACTAACCTGTGTTCTTTTAGTTATATATATGATTGTAATTGTTCATGATGAGTAGTAGTGTACATTTCATACGTTGGATTTGAATTTTAAGAGGCTATTAATTAGACCAACCGAACTGTGTTGAATTGAACCTGGAATGCCAATTGGTTAACTCTGAATCATGTAACTTCAGGATGTATGATTGAACTCCTGTGGAAGTTGTAGCTAAGAACTAATTGTTGGTTTGAATTCATATACAATATCCTGTTTAGGTTTTTGTGTAGTAAATGGCTCCGACAATATTAGCTTGAATCTGTTTTGGAATAGTTGAGAGTTTGGATCATTAACATGGTTGTACATATAGTGTAATAAACCACCAGTAGCATAATGAATAAAGTATGCGCAGAACTGGAATCAAATTAACTAATGTTTAATTAAGTTGACTTGAGTATTAGGTGATGAAAATTTCCTATGATTGCTACATTGAATCACGTGCATTCAGGAATTAGGAATAAGTTTGGCTTTAAGTGCAAAATTTGATTTCTATTACTTTAAAGAGACGACAATGCTGTTGGTGAGTAATTTGGGGCAGTGTGGGTTTGTTCTCTATCTGTGTATACAATGGAAACTAAGTTGTATGCTATCTCTTGGGGCCAACTTTTCAAAGCAGACCCCAGCGTTTGATATGTTATGCTGAATTACTGGGCAAGCTTCATGTTCCTACTTCACGGGCTACTAGGCTTGGACATTGGGCCCATTGTTTATATAACCAAGATTCTTCTTTTATTACTCTATAAGTAAAAAATGAGAATAGATAACGTAGTTACTTTTAGATTGGCCTTTAATAAAACAATGAGATGAGCCTCACCAAACAAAGTACAAAATGCAAGGCCCTCAATAAACGGTTATTAAATGACTTAGAATTGGGGGGGGGGGGATGGCATTTGGTAAATTTCACCGCCTTCCCCAAAATAATAATACGTTAGACTCTTTAAGCACGACTTTAATAACATTACATTTCTAAACTCAGGTGCGTATTGATGCGACCAAAGTCCAAATCTCAACGGAGTCGAAATGTGTTGACAACCATGGGTGCATTGATTGCGACGTGGTTCGGGATGCATTTTCACGACGTTGAAATTCTTTTAAAATAATGATAAAAGCAGTTTACAAATAAAAGGCACATAAGCTAGTATATATAAAAATAAGATAAAATCAAATACAATAGTTAAGTGACCGTACTAGAACCACGGAACCCGAGAATGCCTAACACCTTTTCCCAGGTAAACAAAATTCCTTACTCATATTTTGGTTTGCGGACGGTAATATAGAGTCACATTTTCCTCAGTTCGGGATTCAACTGGTGACTTGGGACACCATTAATCTCCCAAGTGGCGACTCTGAATAATTCATAACTAAATCCCGTTCTGATTGTCCATTAATTGGAAAAACTCCTTTACGCTCTTGCGGGTGTAGTGAAAAATGAGGTGTGACAAAGGGTTCTTGCATAGATCCTGTTATTATAAAATCGGTAACTCAGCTACCACTGATTAATAGTAAAGTCATCCCTTGGAGTTATAAACAAGTGGTGGTGACATATAAAGGGAAGGAGATCAGAGAAAAAGATTGTGAAGTTCAGGGTATGACTCATTCAGGGAGGAGCTTTGCCCCTGAAGAGTTGAGAAAAGCAGAATCCACAAAGATAACCCGATATTGGTAAAGAAAGCCATAACATAAAAGGAAGCCGAAGAATTCTTGAGGAAGATGAAAGTACAGGATTACCTATCGTGGAAATATTGAAGAAAATACCTGCCCATATCTCATTTCTCTCATTGCTGATCAACTCAGATGAGCACCGCCGAGCGTTGATGAAAATATTGAATGAGGCCCATGTCCCCGATAAGATCTTAGTGACTCTCCTGGAGAAGATAGCAAATAAAATCTTGAGGTGAATAGAGTTACTTTCTCCGACAATGAGTTTCCTGTGGAGGGCACAGAATATAACAACACCCTTTATTTGACAGTGAAGTGCTTAGACTCTGTAGTCATACAAGTTCTGGTCGACAACAGATCTAGTGCAAAATATATGTCCTCTTTCCACGTTGAACAAGCTAAAGGTCGATGATGATAGAATTCATAAGAACAACGTCGGTGTGCGAGGGTTCGACGGCGGGGGCAAAGTTTATGTGGGTGACAACAACAACAACAACAACAACAACAACAACAACCAAGAATAATCCCACTTAGTGGGGTCTGGGGAGGGTAATGTGTACGCAGACCTTACCCCTACCCTTGGGTATAGAGGTTGTTTCCAAATAGACTCCCGACATCCATCCATCCAAGAACTTCCCACCTTGCTCTTGGGGACACTCGAACTCACAACCTCTTGGTTAGAAGTGGGGGTTGCTTATCATCAGAGCAACCCCTCTTGTCTTTATGTGGGTGACATAATATTAGAATTGACAATCGTGCCAGTAGAGTTTACTATGGAATTTCAAGTACTAGATGTGGCGTTCTCTTATAACCTTTTGTTGGGGCGACCCTAGCTCCATGCCGCCAAGGCAGTGCCATCTACATTGCATCAAATGGTTAAATTCGAGTGGGACAGACAGGAGATTGTGGTAAAGACAATATGTGTGCCCTGGGTGATGCCATTTTACCCTTCATCAAAGTGGAAGAAGATCGGGCGCCATGGGTATATCAAGTCTCTATCATAGTATAAGTGGAAAAGGTCCCGTAGGGGAAACGCACTCCAGTTCCTAGAGTAATGGTCGCGACTGTCATGGTGGCCTCTAAAATGTTGAAGAATGGTTTCATATCGGGTAAAGATTTGGGTGCTGCTCTTCAAGGAACTGTGCAGCTAGTTTCTCTTCCAAAGAATTTGGATACTTTTGGTATAGGGTTTAAGCCCACCGCGGCTGATGTGAGACGAGCCCGCAAAATGAAGAAGAAGGCATGGGCCTTGGCAAAGCCAATCCCACATCTGTTTAGGTCTTTCGTCAGGCCGGGTATTAGAAAGCAACTATTGTCTGAAGTTCCCAGGTCACTGATTGGTGCTGATGGAGAATTGGATAAGGGGTTCGAAAGGTTATTCACCGAGGTTAACATGGTAGAGGCCGGGGAAGGGCCAAGCAAGGAAGATGTGCAATTCTTTGTATCATCAACTGGGAAGCTACTCCTCTTCCTGCTCGGAGGGAGTCTTGGTAGTGGGTTCTGATTTTCTTTTGTTGTCTAGATTATTCAATGGTTAGTAATTTTGACATTATGTTCCGTCCAATTGGATGTGTTAAAGCCATGTTATCTCTATATTCAATGATGCAATTTTCTTTTCTTTCTTCATTCCTTATTTTATTTTTGTTTTCTTTTCTTATCTGTATAGTTCTTTTTATGGTGATATCAATGACATGACATGCATGAGGAATCTTCGGTCCAGTTTGAAAAGCCAATCTAACTCGGAAATAATAATACAAGAAGTTGAGTGTGATGACGAGTTGGAATTCAATGACGATGAGGCTTATAAAGTAATTAGTATTGAATTAAGTCAATATGAGGAAAAGCCCAAACCTAATTTGAACGATACAAAAGCAGTTAATCTAAGGGACCAACATAATGTTTGTGAAACTAAAATAAGCGTTCACCTGCAACCACAACTCAGGGAGGAGATAGTCAAAGCACTAATCGAATACAAGGATATGTTTGCATGGTCGTATGATGACATGCCGTATCTAAGCACTGATTTAGTGGTTCATAAGATTCCCACTGACCCAGCATTCCCACCTGTCAAACAAAAGCTGAGAAAGCTTAAAACGAATATGAGTGTAAAGATCAAAGAAGAGGTCACCAAGCAGTTTGACGTGAAAGTTATTTGGGTCACGCGGTATCCCACCTGGTTAGCCAATGTCGTGCCAGTACCAAAATAGGATGGAAAGACCAGGGTGTGTGTTTGTTATCGAGATCTCAACAAAGCAAGTCCCAGGGATAACTTCCCACTTCCTAACATCCATATATTGATTGACAATTATGCATAACATGAGATTGGTTCCTTTGTGGATTGTTATGCGGGGTATCACCAGATTCGAATGGATGAGGAAGACTTAGAAAATATGGAATTCATCACGCCATGTGGGACGTATTGATTTCGGGTCATGCCATTTGGTATTAAGAATGTCGGGGCAACCTATATGAGAGCGATGACAACAATATTCCATGATATGATACATAGGGAAATCGAGGTGTGTGTGGATGATGTGATTGTAAAGTCTAGAAAGCGGTCAGACCATGTCAGGGATTTGAGGAAGTTCTTCCAAAGGCTTCGTAGGTACAATCTTAAGGTAAATCTTGCAAAGTGCGCTTTTGGGGTGCCGTCTGGAATGTTGTTGGGATTCATAGTGAACTGTCGGGGTATTGAACTGGACCCATCAAAAATCAAGTCCATCCAGGAACTACCACCTCCGAGGAACAAGACCGAGGTGATGAGTTTGTTAGGGAGATTGAATTATATCAGCAGTTTCATTGCTCAGCTCACGACAACTTTTAAGCCAATCTTCAAATTGTTAAAGAAAGATGTTGTGGTCAAGTGGATGGATGAATGTCAGGAGGCTTTTAATAAGATAAAGGGGTATTTGTCGAACCAACCGCGTTGGTCTCTCCAGAACCAGGAATAACTTTGATTCTATATTTGATGGTTTTGGATAATTTATTTGGCTGTGTACTAGGGCAACATGATGTTACTGGTTAGACAGGAGTAGGCTATTTATTATCACAACAAGAAATTCACATATTACGAGATTAAGTATACTCATCTTGAGAGGACATGTTGCGCCCTAACTTGGGTCGCACAAAAGTTGAAACATTATTTGTCATCTTATACTACTTACTTCATTTCTCGATTGGATCCATTGAAGTATATCTTTCAGAAGCTTATGCCCACAGGGGGGCTCGCAAAATGGTAGATCCTTTTTACATAGTTTGACATCGTCTACGTGATGCGGACTACAATGAAAACACATGCCTTGGAGGACCATTTAGTTTAGAATCCAGTTAATGAAGACTATGAACATTTAAAAACTTCCCTGATGAAGAGGTGATGCACATTGATGAGTTAGAATAATTCGAGAAGCTAGGATGGAATCTTTTCTTTGATGGGGCTGCAAATATGAAAGGCTTTGAAATAGGGGCAGTACTCATTTCTATAACAGGGCAAAACTACCCCGTCATGGCTCAACTTCATTTCTATTGTGCTAATGACATGGCTGAGTGTGAGGCATGTATCTTGGGTTTGAGGTTAGATGTAGATATGGGTGCCCAGGAAGTCTTGGTCATGGGTGACGCGGACCTACTGCTACACCAAATCAAGGAGAATGGAAAACACGAGACTTGAAGCTTATACCGTACCAACAATGTTTGCATGATCTTTGTCAATGGTTTCGATCAATAGAGTTCAGGCACATTCCAAGGATTTATAATGTTGTTGAATATTGTAATGTGGTAGAAGAGGAACTTGACGGTGAGCCGTGGTTTTATGACATCAAGGAACATACCAGGATGGGGGTGAAACCAATACAAGCCACATGTGATCAAAAGAGAACGATTCGACATTTAGCAAGCGGGTTTTTCTGCAGTGGAGGGGTTTTGCACAAAAGAACTCCGGATCTTGGATTGCTGAGAGGTGTACATGCTATACATGCCACAACTATTATGACCGAAGTACATTCTGGAGTCTATGGGTTGCACATGAACGGGTACCTGTTGGCCAAGAATTTATCTGATCAGGTTATTATTGGCTCACTATGGAGCGGGATTGTATCAGTTCCGTACGCAAATGTCATCAGTGCCAAGTGAATGGAGATTTGATTAATTCTCCACCATCAGAATTACACACGATGTCTGCATCATGGCCTATTGTCGCGTGGGGCATGGATGTCATTGGGCTAATTAAGCCATCATCGTTAAATGCGCACAGGGTCATCCTGGCCATATATTATTTCACCAAGTTGGGTAGAGGCTAAAACGTTCAAGTCCGTAACCAAGAAAGCTGTGGTGGATTTTGTGCATTTAAGCATTATCTGTCGGTTTGGGATACCAAAGGTGATCATTGCAAATAATGGAGCTAATCTCAATAGTCATTTGATGAAAGAGGCATGTGAGCCGTTCAAGATTACCCACCGCAATTGTATCTCGTACCGCCCTAAGGCAAATAAAGCAGTTGAGGTGGACAACAAGAATATAAAGAAGATACTTCGAAAAATGGTGGAGGGTTCTAGACAGTGGCATGAAAAGCTGCCTTTTGCATTGTTGGGGTACCACACCACTGTTCGTACTTCAGTTGGGGCGAGTCCTTACTTGTTGGTGTTTGGCATTGAAGTAGTGATACCCACACAAGTGGAAATCCCGTCCCTTCAAATTATCACGGAGGCTGAGATCGATGATGATGAATGGGTAAAAACCAGCCTTGAACGATTGAGCTTGATCTATGAGAAAAGATTGGTAGCAATGTGTCATGGCCAATTGTATCAACAAAAAATGGCAAGAGAATAGAACATGAAAGTGCATCCGAGGAAGTTTGAAGTGGGACAGTTAGTGCTGAGACGTATCTTGCCTCATCAAGCTGAAGTAAAAGGAAAGTTCTCCCCAAACTGGCAAAGGCCATTTGTTTAACTAGAGTGTTGTTTAATGATGCATTGTATTTGACAGATGTAGAAGGAAAATGTGTAGTAATGGCTATCAATTCTGATGCAGTCAAGAGATACTACGTACGATTTCTTTGTTTGATTGTACTTGTTTTTAATTGGAATATTTTGAAGATTGAAATGACGAAGGGTGTTTTGTTCTGCTATCTAAATACGTTATCACTTGTCATTCCTTTTGAGCATTGTTTATTTTCTTTCATACCCTTCTTTCGGAATCAATGGCACAATTGAAAAATGCTAGTGCGGAAGATATGTATGTGAAAAGAAAAAGAAAAAGAAAAGATGTAGAAAAATGAAAGAAAAAAGAAAAAACAAAATGAAAAAGAAAAAAGAGAAAAGAAGAAAAGAAAGAAGAGATCACAACAATAAAGCAATTTCTATGAAATGAACTGCGTTCGACCTGATTCCTCTTAAGGATACGTAGGCAACCTCACCGTTCAGTCCATCTAAATAAAATCCAAAAGTCCCCAGGCAAGAAACTGGGGTAGAAGTTGTGGTTGTTGTGAGAAATATGATTTGGAAAGTTGTAACTTTTATCCCATTTGAATTGTTTTGAGCCTCTTATACCCTTTCTTTTTAACCCCTTCCAAAAGCACACGTTACGGTCCAAAGAAAGACCTTTTGATCAATCTTCGAGAAATGCCAAGTCAAGCATTCAAAGGTAATTCATGTCACGGGAAACACTCTAGTTCTAGCAGAAAAAATAAAAAATGAGAGATTCTTATTGACGAAAATCTTTACGGGCACCGTAAGGCGACGAGAGCTGAGAGAAATAAAAATGAGAGAGTCTTATTGGTGAAAACCTTCAGGGGCACCGTAAGGAGATGCGAGTTGAGAGAAATTAAAATGAGAGAGTATTATTGGTGAAAACTCTCACGGGCACCTTGAGGCGAAAGTAAGTTGAGAAATGAATAAATGAGAGAGACTTGTTGGTGGAAAACTGTTTCAGGGCACCGCATGATGAACAAGGCAAGGTTTGGGTAAAGCAATCAGATCATGGAAATTGTGAATCAACAAGTATGGCTACTGAAAGTTGGTTGGACAGATTGGACCGATTAATCCAAGATGCATGTCATGATCATTGGTGACAACTGTTCCACTCAGATAAGTTACTTTTTCTTTTTCCCTTTTAATAGTCATATGGTTTTCGATTCTTCTTATCTTTAACTCGCAAAATTATTGCATTTCATTTTCTTTTGGGGGTTTATATGTCTAAGATGGTTCAATGTCAGTTTTTTTCAGAGCAAGTGAAAAAAGATTTCAAAGCTCACTACCAATTTCCAAAATTGCAAAGTACAACGTAGTCAGAACATACTAAAGACAACATGATGTAAAATGGGATACAAGGAGCCACCGGAAGTTTCATCGGTGGAATGATTTGGTAATGTCATGGGAAATGTAAATGTTCAGATAAAGGGGTCAAAGGTATGAAACTACAACATGGGTATAGAACACTTGGGTCGTCAAAAGTTAGGGGGTTTGAAAGTCAGTCAGAAAGTCAAGCGGTTCGGGCCAGTTCAGGGAAGCCAGTCAAAAAAAACAAATACACTGGAGGGATCTTCAGCAAGAATTCCATCAAGTAAGCACCATTTTAAACTGATAAAATTTTCTTTGATTAAAACAGGGGCAAAAAAATTCGTATGTTTCGAAGGAACTCTCTGTAAAGGAAAAGCAAGAAGTAATCAGGTTTACCATAAACTTTCAGGACCCTCCATGAAAATGGTACTTAGTTTAAATTTCAAAATAATCATGAGTAGCATAAATGAGCATAAATGTATCCCAGGAACATAAGATGGTTTTAAAGTTCGCATGTTGGAGGTGGGATTCAATTAGGAGTTTTCACGATCCTCCTGAATAGTGGGACACAGTTTTATGATTTTACTTAGATAACAAGATGTAGTGTAAATTTCTGTCATCAGGTAGTATAATTCAGTCGTACAAGTGTCATTTTAGGACGAGGTTTGATTGCCAGGGACCTCCCTGGATAATAGAACTTAGCTTTTAAATTCTTAGTAATAGTTGGTAGAATGATTCATGTTTAACACTTACCCATGTGCCTAGCTACAAAACTGGGGCAGAAAATTTTCTTTGTTTTGCCTATCTTGTTGAAGTCAGGTGACCACCTGGATAGCAGAGGAATACATTCATGTTTTGGATTCAGGAGCCTACCTGTATAGCAGAGGAATACATTTCAAGTTTTGAAGTCAGGAGCCCGTCTGTATAGCATATGAATACATTTCAAGTTTTGAAGTCAGGAGCCCGCCTGTATAGTAGAGGAATACATCTCAATTTTTGAAGTCAGGAGCCCGCCTGTATAGCAGATGAATACATCTCAAGTTTTGAAGTCAGGAGCCCGCCTGCATAGCAGAGGAATACATTTCATGTTTTGAAGTCAGGAGCCCGCCTCTATAGCAGAGAAATACATCTCAAGTTTTGAAGTCAAGATCCCACCTATATAGCAGAGGAATACATTTCAAGTTTTGAAGTCAGGAGCCCCCCTTTATAACAGAGGAATACATTTCAAGTTTTGAAGTCAAGAGCCTGCCTGTATAGCAGATGAATACATTGAAGTTTTGAAGTCAGGAGCCCACCTGGATAGCAAAGTAATACATTCAAGTTTCGAAGTCAGGAGCCTGCCTGGAAAGTATGGGAATATATATCAAGTTTAGCAGTCAGGCACCCACCTAGAGAAGGGAAAAACATCTCAGTTTACGGTTTAAAGCAACAACAATGGATTTCACCGAGAGGATACAAGACAACAAGGCAAAAAGAAATGAAAGAGCAAGTTTGAAGACTTTGATAGGATTCTTTAATTCATAGATCATAGATACTCTAGCTTCTTTTTAATTTTACGTGGTATAATAAGGGGATACAGTAAGCAGTAGCAGCAGCAGCAATAGTGAAATTACAGCTTCATGGTAGTCCCAGCTACCAGACATTCCCGAACTACACTGACCTGATTCCTTTTCAGCCAAGGATATGTAGGCAACCTCAAAAGCAGGGTGCAGTCAACTCTTTCACAAATGCTTCATACAGAGTATTCAAACGGACAAAAATTGCTCATATTATTAACTTTAAATCTAGCTTTGATTTCATTAGGTTTTCTGTTAATTTATTTTGGATTAATTATGTTAATGATCATCTTAGTTTTAGTTAGTTAATTAATAGTTCTAGGAATTAATTTTGTTTTTTTATTAAATTTTAAAAAAAAAGAAAGAGAAAGGAAAGGGAATTAATGTGACTTGAAATGAAAAAGAGAAAAGAGAGAACAAGGCATATTTGGGCCAGCCAAATCAAAAACCCACTAGACATGTCCAATTCGGCTCAATCTAGCACAAAACACATCCCAACATCCCCATAATTCGAACGACGTCATTTCAGTCACATTACATCTGGATTGTTGATCTCATTTCATCCAATGATCCGGAACTGGGGTGTTTTATAATATATATATATATATATATATATATATATATATATATATATATATATATATATATATATATATATATATATATATATATATATATATATATATATATATATATATATATATATATATGGGTGTTTTATAATATATATATATATATATTCCTAACAATGTCCCCCCAATCTCTTCTCCCTCTTGCCTCAGAAAACATTCCACTGTCTCCGCCGTATGCGGCCGCCAGAAATCGGCCCACGGTGGTGGCAGGTCTCTGATCGCCACCAAAATCACACCAAACGTCCCCCTCCACCTCATCATCGAATCCCATATCAGTTTCCCTAAAACACCTATCAAACCTCTCGAATCTGGGCTTCTAAAAAAACTCACATTGTGAGAGTTTATTGAATATTGAGGCCAAAATTGATCTCATTCATGTGTTTTCGCCTAAAAACACATGATTAAGACCCATTTCATTCAAAATCTATGGCTCAAGAAATAACCCCAGGGTTTGCCTGTCCGATTTTAGGTACCTCCAGTTTCTTTCTTTTTCTTGCATTTTCTTTTTCTTTTTAGTTCAAATTCACTCTTATCTCTCCTCCGCCCCCTCTCGTCTCTTTTTTTACCCATATGAAATTATCATTAAGATCGAGTAGTGTTAGTATAATGGTTAGTATTGATTTAGGATTTCCATTTTCTAGTTTTTTTAACATGTGTTCAATTCGGACTAGTGATAACCTCTGTTATTTTTAAGATCCAGATTGTTTGAACTTTGCATGTTTGATTTGAGTTTCGTTGTACTGTAATGGGTTTTAAATTAATGCTGTGATGTTTTAGTTGGGTTGGTTCATCAGGTTTTTTGTTCGTTGTGGTTTCTTGTTCGAGTTTTTGTGTAAAAGAGTTTGGGCTAGATTGCCTTCTAGGTAGCACCAGGCCTATTTAGCTTGACCAATTGGCCTGGGTGGGTTCAGGGTAAATAACAGTAGCTACAATGGTGATTTGGGTAGTTTAAGTGGGGGGAATCTTTTCATTACTGAAAGAAGGAGCTTCTAGTAGGGATTACTAGCCAATTTCAGGCTTTTGTGTAGTTTAACTTGGAAAATAAGTCAGGATTTGAGGGACTTCTAAGCAAAAAGCAGAAATTAAAAGGGACCTAAAGGGTAAAATAATTTCTAAAAAATCTGCCCTATTTACTTGCCCATAAAGGCATTCTTTCTTGCCTTTGAAGGAGAAATGAAAAATCTGAGAAAGATAGAAAAGGCAGCTACAATCTTTTACTGTTTCATTGATTTTATTTTTCTCTCAATTTCGAATTGGTTGAGACAACTTGGTATTCATTGAGGGTTTGAAATGGCTTGAATTCCTTTTGAAAGTTTGGTTTGAATCGTGCAAATAGAATTATTGTTTCATTTGTGTCTGGGCTAATTTCATCGCGTATTTGGTTGAATCTGGGATTGCTCTTTGCTGCGGTTGGGTTCTACTGTTCTTGGCTTACTACTGATGATCATTCTTAACCTCAGATTTTTCTTTGTTCATTTGTTGTAATCAGGTACAAATTTTCGGACCTTTTGTCAGTGTGATGGGTTTGAACTTGGAGATCTTTTGAAGATGTAGTTCTTTGAATACGTATGCATCACTTGTGCTTCATTGTATTTTTTTCTTCGTATTGGTGATATCATGACTATTTAAATATGTATTGAGCATTCTATTAGATCTAGATCTTCCAATTAATTTTATTTAGTTTGATTGCTTGTCATGCATTGAGGGTAAAACTGTTACAAGATAGGTCTTGTAGAGATGAAAAGCTCGTTGTATTATAATGTTTCTCCTACAGATTTGAATTGTCAAGTGAGTTGAGGCCACAGTTAATTGCCCTGTTTTTCTGTCTAAATTAGAGATTGTTTGGGCATCTGAATATGTAATGCTGCAATGCTGATGCTTGATTTGAGTAGCTTAAGATTCCAAAGTAGGCTTACTAAATGTGTTAGCATCCAGGAAGTTTATGAAATAACTCTGGTTTTTTTCCAAAAAAGGGGATTTATCTATTCTTGAGCTTGAAATGTCTTGAGTTATAATGTAGGAATCTCTTATTAAAATCATCTCATATTCGTTTTTTGTCTTCCAGAGGTTGGAGATGGATAGACTTAATCTAGTATTAAAAACTAAAACTATTCTAAAATAGTTTGGTCTTTTGGCGAAGCTTGAGTTCAGATGTTGTCACATTAAAATGATTAATTTCATTATGGAACGTAAACTGGCATCAAGGTGTGTTTGGTATTTGTTAAAGACCATTGTTATCTGTTCTTGATCTTTATTTTAAAGCTATTGGGTTAATGGAATTTGAACCAGTTATCCCGAACTCCCCTTCTCGGCATGCCTGTTTTCGATCTGGGATTCAGGATAGGCCCATTTTTCTTCTTGTATTTGTTCAGGCTGTTGACAATTGGTCATTAGGCCCTTAGACTCCTTTCAAACGTGGGTTCTGTTACTATTTATTCTGTGGCTATTAAACTTAGATTAGCTTGGTTTTAAGAAGTTCAACTAGTCTTTTAATATGTTAACTAGTTTTTAAATTGAAATTAAGGTGTGTCGTGCCAAATAAAATGATAATTTCATGGCCCTCGCTTTATTTAATCTTGAATTGATCCTTAGATTCTGGGGCGTGCCATTTAGCAAATTTCGTGGCCCTAGCAAAGTGAAAACACGTAGTTTCTTTAGGCGTGTGTTTGATAATATTTCTTTCCTAAATTTGGGGGCGCATTTATGTTACTCAAATCTAAATCCTTACGAAGTTAAAATATGTTAAAGACCATGGGTTCATTTATGTGACGTGGTTTGAGACGTGTTTTAGTAACGTTGCAAATTTCTTTAAAAAATGAATAAAAGCGGTTAAAAAGTTAAAATTTGTACATAGGTTCATAATAGTTTAAAATTAGATAACTAAGCCGAATATGACAGTTGAGCGACCGTGCTAGAACTACGGAGCCTGGGAATGCCTAACACCTTCTCCCGGGTTAACAAAATTCCTTACTCAGATTTCTGGTTAGCGGACTGTTAAACAGAGTCATTCTTTTCCTCGATTAGGGATCCTAAACCGGTGACTTGGAACACCATAAATCTCCCAAGTGGCAACTTTGAATTCTTTAAATAAATCCCGCTTTGATTTTCCTTTAATTGGAAAAACTCCTTTATGCCCTTCCGGGTGTAGTAAAAAGGAGGTGTGACAACGGGATCGTTTCAAATTACATTTGGTGAGGTCTCCAAACCATGGTTTTCTGGATTCTATGTTATTGCAAAAATTCTATATGGGCTTGGATTGTATGAACCAAACTATAGCCAAGATTGGAGCTGATGGATCTTTCATGGACAAATCATTCGCAAGGGTGACACAAATCCTCGACAAAATTTCAAAGCATAACCAAGCATAGCACTCAGAGGAAGCAACGTGTGGAATTACATATGGTTCTCCTTCCTTGAGTAACATGATCAAGAAAAATCAAGAGAGTGATCAGGTGATTGCAGGGCTTGCTACAAATGTCAATGTGTTGACAAAGATGTTCACCGAGAGCCAAACAAAGAAAGTAAATGCGGTGGAAGATGTGCAATCCATATCAAATGAGGATTTTGAGAAAGCAAATTATGTCAACAACCCTCAAGGAGGGTATCAATGGCAACAATACCAAGGTCATGGGCAACAAAATCAATGGAGGCCTAACTAGCAAGGGTAAGTCAACCAACAGTGGAGAAATGACCAAGGTAGCTCACAACAAGGAAACTGGAAAAAAAAAAAAACAACTTCGCAAATCGGAGGTCCAACCCTTATGTTCCCCAAATGTTCGATATGAAAATCAAGGTTCCTCAAGTGATTCAAAGTTATAAAGCATGCTTGAATGAGAATTGCAAAACCAAGGAAATTCCGATGCTTCCATGAGGAACATGACCGAGATTGTTAGCTCTCATAGCGTATCCATTCAAAAATTGGAGATGTAAATGAGAGACCTTTGTAGGGAACAAAACCCAAAGGAAAAAGGGCAACTTCCAAGTGACACTATTGCGAACCTATAGAGTGGTGGAAGTGGTCCAACCTCTCACGTCATGTCAATAACTACTCGAAGTGGAAAGGTGCTACAAGGAGAAATTGATCAAGAGGTTTTAGGGGAAGAGGAAGAGACCGAACAAGAAGTTGAAGTGGAAGAGAAAAGGATTTTTGAAGTTGAAAGGGTTCCAGAAGAAGATAGGGTGCAAGAAGTGAACCGAGAAGGGGTAAAGGAAAAAGTGAAAGAGACATAAGAAGCTCCACCTCCTATTCCTAGACCTCCTCCTCCTTTTCCTCAAAGACTTGTAAGAAGTGTTGATGATAGCAAGCTTGAGAAGTTTTATGACATTCTAAAGCAATTATCAGTAAATATTCCATTCTTGGAAGCTTTTCAAGAGATGCTGGGGTTTGCCAAATATCTGAAGGATTTGATCACCAAAAAGAGTACCACAATTAATAGGGTGGTAAGCACGACTCACCGGGTTAGCTCCATTATTGACACAACCACTGTCCAAAAGAAAGAAGACCGGGGAGCTTTTACTATTCCGTGCACTATCGGGGTGCGAAATTTTGCAAGAGGCCTTTGTGACAATGTGGCTAGCATTAACTTGATGTCACTTGCCATTTATAAGCAAGCTGGATTAGGGATGCCAAGGCCAACAATTATGAGATTACAAATGGCCGATCGTTCCATTAAGCGACCGGTAGGAATTGTTGGTGATGTAACTGTAAAAGTGGGAGAGTTCCATTTGCCCGCCGATTTTGTAATCCTTGATTGTGCGGTTGACAAAGAAATTCCTATCATTTTGGGGAGACAATTCCTAGCTACGGGAAGAGCACTCATAAATTCGGAGCGGAATGAAATTAAATTCCGGGTGAATGATGAAGAGGTCACATTTCAAGTGAGCAAAGGCATGAAACTACCCATGAGTATGAGAGCATTTCAGTGACTGATGTTGTTGATGAGGTGAAAGATTCTGTCGAAATGAAAATGGAAGAACAATGCCTTGGTCAGGCATTGGCGGCTATTTTGGTAAACTTTGATGGAGAAGACATGGATGGGTACATGGAGTCGGCAAATGTATTGGAGGGACATGGATCCTATAATTACACTCTGGAAAAGCTCTCTCTTGACTTGGAGATCAGGGCCACACCTCCCTCAAATCCATCTATCATTGAGCCATCACAACTAGAGCTCAAGCCACGTCCACCGCACTTAAGGTATAAATTTCTTGGCTTTAATGATTCTTTACCGGTAATCATTTCATCTTTTTAAATGATGTGCAGGTAAACCAATTGTTGGAAGTCTTGAAAGACCATAGGCAAGCCATTAGATGGACAATTCCGGACATCCGCTGGATCCCCGCGGGAATTTGTGAACATAAAATCCAATTTGAGAGCGAGAAAAAACCAAGTGCGGAACATCAGCGTCGGTTGAACCCATCAATGAAATAGGTGGTAAAGCAAGATATCATTTAATTGTTGGATGACGGGATAGTCTACACCATTGCTGATATTTCTTAGGTGAGCCCGGTACAATATGTGCCGAAAATAAGAGGCATGACCATGATCGAAAATGATAATAATGAGCTCATCCCAACGATAACAGTTACCGGATGGCGAGTTTTCATGGATTATCGGAAGCTTAACAGTGCTACATGCAAAGACCACTTCCCTATGCCTTTTATTGATCAAATACTTGATCGGCTAGCAGGGATGTCATTATATTGCTTCCTTGATGGGTATTCCGGCTGTATAGTACCTTTGAACCTCATTCATGGTCTTTCTTTAGTAGTACACCGGATGGAGCATCTTGTTGATGCTTTGGCCCAAAACAGCCCCTACCTTAGCGTCACTAGAATCGCACATGAGCTCAAAAGGCAAGCTCCAATTTGGTGCGACAATGATGGGGGTAGTGGTCAACTTGTGTTTTAGAATCTAAAAAGCCTCCATGTACTTCTCATCAAAGACAAATTTGGAATTCTTCTCTAGCAACTTGCACAAAGGGTTAACTACCGTAGAAAAATCTTTAATGAACCTCCGAAATAGAAAATCGCGTGCCCAAGAAAACTCCTCACCCCTTTGATAGAAGTAGGGGGAGGTAGCCTTGGAATAACCTCTATTGGCCTTATCAACCTCAATTCCATGCTTTGAGATTTTGTGACCCAACACAATACCCTCTTCTACCATGAAATGGCATTTTTCCCAATTGAGAACTAGGTTCGTGTCTTCACACCGGGACAACACTCGATCCGAATTAGCCAAACAGACATCGAAGAAATCCCAACCAGGCTGAAATCATCCATGAACACCTCTAATATATCCTCCACCACGTCAGTGAAAATAGACATCATGCAACGTTGGAAGGTTGCCGGAGCATTGCATAGTCCTAACATCGTTCTAGAGAAAGATCAAATGTGCCATAAGGACATGTAAAAGTGGTCTTTTCTTGGTCTTCCGGGGAAATTAGGATTTGATTGTACCCGAGTAACCATCCAGAAAGCAATAGAAAGCACGCCTCGAAAGACAATGTAGCATTTGATCAAAGAATGGCAATGGGAAATGATCTTTCCGGGTCACCTTGTTCAATTTCCAGTAATCCATACATACTCTCCAACCAGTGATCGTCCGAGTAGGAATAAGTTCATTGTTGGAATTGGTCACCATAGTCATACTGCCTTTCTTTGGTACACATTGCACTGGAGAAGTCAACGAGCAGTCAGAAATAGGATAAACCACACCGGCATCTAACCACTTGATGACCTCTTTCTTCACCACCTCTTGCATTGACTCATTCAGTCTTCTTTGATGCTCCAATAAAGGTATTGCATCCTCCTCCAAGATGATTTTATGCATGGAAAATGCGAGGCTTATTCCCCGAATGTCGGCCAATGTCCATCTAATTGCCTTATTGCGCTTGTGAAGAACCTCTAAAGTGGCGTCAACCTGCACGTTAGTTAAGCAAGACGAAAGAATAACAGGTAAGGTAGAATTTTAACCCAAGAATTAGTACATGAGGTATGGAGGAAGTGGCTTCAATTCCAACACCGGTAGCTCCTCAATCGATGGCTTTGTTGGTGGAGTTTTGTGGTTTTCAAGGTCCAAGGAAAACTTCCTATGCTCATATGAATATTAACCCATACCATGCAGTGCATTCACACACTCCACTCCACTAGCTTCATCATTGACATCCATATTATGAAGCACGACCTCAAGAGGATTTTCAACATTGATCATGGAACTTGTGTTATCCACTATCACAGCTGTGAAAATGTCCACAAATGAACACAGCTGGGTGCTATTGGGTTGTCTCATTGATTTGCAAACATGGAAAACAACCTTCTCATCCCCCACACGGCAAGTCAACTTACCCGCTTCAACATCAACCAACGCCTTCCCCGTGGCTAGGAAAGGTCTCCCAAGAATAATCGGGACTTCAAAGTCCACTTCACAATCCAAGATGTCAAAGTCGGCCTGCAATATGAATTTATTAACACCAACAAGAACATCATCAATTATGCCCAACGGTCGCTTCATCAATCGATCTGCCATTTGAAGTATCATTGAGGTTGGTCGAAGTTGTCTAATTCCCCAGGTCTTAAAGACCGAGTACAACATCAAATTAATGCTAGCCCCCAAGTCACAAAGGGCCTTGGAAAAATCCACATTTCTAATAGTCCAAGGGATAGTAAAAGCTCAGGGGTCTTCAAGTTTAGGGGCCATAGAATGTAAGATTGCACTCACTTGATGAACCATTTTAATTGTTTCACACCCCATGGACCTCTTCTTTGTTACCAAATCATTCATAAACTTTGCATACCCTGGCATTTGCTCGAGTGCCTCCACCAAAGGCACATTGATTGTAATGCTCTTCATCATGTCTATGAACTTCTTGAATTTATTGTCACTCTTTTTCTTTGCTAACTATTGAGGATAAGACGGAGGTGGCCTAGGAACAAGTGCCTTGGCTTTGGGCACCACGGACTCAGGCATATCAATCACGTGTTCCTTAGACGGGTTCACGACATCTTGTGTTTCCACCTCGGCCTCATCAATATCAGTCTGCACAACGTTTTTCACATTGGGCTCAACTACATCTTCAACAATCAAAGGTACATCATCATCCCACAACACATCATCATCAACCACAACTTGCTTTTCTCTTGAGGCATGCATATCACCGCCTCTCCTACTTTGTGTTGTAACCGCCATCACATGATTGTTGTTCCTTCCCTTCGGGTTGACTAGTGTATCACTTGGTAGAGCACCCTTGGGACGAGTGTTCAAAGATTGATACATTTGGCCAAGTGGCACCTCCAAGTTCTGAATAAAGGTATTGTGGGAAGCCAATTGAGCATCGGAGTCATGGTTCTTTTTCATCATTTTCTCGAACATGATTTCAATCCGACCCATATCATTACCCGAAGAATTAGACCCTTGAGATTGAAACAAAGGCAGATTGGTCGGTTGTTGGTACATCAGGGGCCTTTGAAAGCCATGGCCCCAATTGCCTTGATTTCCATTTTTATTCTACCCGCCTTGATTACCATTGTTATTCCAATTGTTGTTGTTATTCCCATTCCAATTCCCTTGATTGCCCGAATTGTTGTTCCCAAATTTTTGCCTTTGTTGTTGTTTTTCCAGTTGCTACCACCTTGTTGCTGGTTGTTATTATTCCAATTATCGCCGCCTTTTTGTTGATTTCCCCAATTTCCTTGGGGATGCCATTGGTGGTACGAAGAGTTGCCTCGGTTGCCTTGATAGTTATTAACATATTGAACCTCTTCGCTTTGATCATCTAACACTCATTTGAATCCATCATTGTTGTTGTCATATTGTTCATAATTCCCTTGAGATTGTTGTCATCTTTGCCTCTTTTTAAGAAAAGAAAAACCTTCCATGGCATTGACTTGGCGCAGATTTTGGACTTATTGCAATTGCACCTTCGCCAATTGGTTTATAGTAGTATGGAACTCGACAATAGCTTGGCCATGGTCATGCAATTCCTTATGCAACTGAATGATCGTGGGGTCACCTTGGGGCACATTTGCTCGGCTTTGCCATGCCGAAGAAGTATCGTCCATCTCATTAAGTACATCACATGCCTCTTGGAATGAAAGTTTCATAAAATTCCCTTGCCCCGATAAAAGCTTTGTTGAATCATCGCCTCATTCATGTCGTTATTTGGGCACTCTTTTACCATATTCTGATATCGTTCCCATATTTCATGTAAAAGCTCCATTGGCTCTTGTTTGAAAGCTAGAATTTCATTCCGAAGTGCCGCCATATGACCTGGAGAAAAGAACTTGGCAATAAATTTGTCCGCCAATTCATCCCACATTGTAGTGGAATGATTGGGGAGCCTTTCTAACCAATCCAATGCTTTACCCCGAAGAGAGAACGGAAAAATCCTCAATATCGACACATCCTCGGACACGTTTGTCTGCTTGCTACCCTAACATGTATCTATGAACCGCTTCAAGTTCTTGTAGTCATTTTGATCGGAGGCGCCCGTAAAATACCCTCTTTGCTCAAGAAAGGTCAATATAACATTTGTGATTTGAAAGTTCCCCACCCAGATTCGCGGAGGAACAATGGCACTCGCATACCCTTGATTTTGGAGAACTCTTGGGGTCACTCTTGGTAGTGGCGGAGGAGAGTCTAGAATTTTGGGTTCTCATTTGCATTTACATTGGCATTTCGGCCTCTCCATAGACATAGAGGTGCAGGAGGCACCTCATCTTGCTCAAGATCTTCTACCTCCTCCCCCGCCAAGACATTTCCAAGAGGTTCATTAGCATTTAGAGCTATTTGTACCTGAGTAATCGACACAAACAAAATTAGTAAATACGAAGGAAAGAGAAACAAAAGAAAAAACTAACTAAACATATAGTCAACACCGTAAGCTCACCGACAATGGCGCCAAAAAGTGATCGCTACCAACTTGACGCTACAGCAAGGTAGGAAGAGCGGATCGCAATAGCTTTTACCTGATATGAGGGTCGAGATCGATTTTCCTCAGGGAGCTAGTAATGGAGTTAGAATATCTATCTAGCTTAGAAATGCACGTTTGCTTCAAATGTCAGTTCTAACATATTTTGCGTATTTTCAAATATAACTACTATGTTCTAACTATTGATTGCAACTAAATTATTCTACTAGTTGATTGCTAAGTTGTATCTAATGGGAAGAAGGGGACTAGGGTCGTGACATCACCTAGGTGGCTAATTGACGGGTAGATGTTACTAAGGATAGATTAACATAATTTGGACTTATGTTATGACCATTGCACATTTTTACCCACGCTTACACCTCTCGGTAGAGAGAGTGATTTGGCCCAACTGACTCTCTCGAGACCAAATGGGTAGGCAAATTAGATCAAGCAACTAGGGTACAAGTAGGGTGATTACTCTCTCGAGGTTTAACCAGTTAATTGGGACTATCATTTCATATGAGTCCATCCTAATACCTTGTTGGGTCAATTTTGGAGATATAAATTCTCTTTCTCAAGAAGAGTCAAATCCACAAAGCTTCAACCAGTGTTTGAAACTACCAATTCTTAGATTAAAACATAAAATCAACCCAAATAGCAATTGCCCATAGTCAATCTAACCCTGGATGGCAACACCCACCAATTACCTACACTAGGGTTGAGCCACACCCTAGCTAATGAGTTTATTTATTCATGCTTGACAAAGAAAATAATGAAATAGATTAAGAATAAATCATATTAATTAATTGCTAAATTGAAATACAAGAATCTATCATAAATTTAAAGCTAAAGTGCCAAAAATGGCTACAATATTCGTTCCCACGAGCGCAGATCAAGTTTGAAGACAAAAGATAACCTAAAATTAGTAAAATATTATATTAATACTAGGCTGGAAAAACTGGATAAAACTACCCATGCAGGGTTAGTGCGGGTTGCACTAAATGGACCGCCACCGCACTGGCTCTATGACTTCAACGTTTTGCTTCTCTGAACATGGGCTCCGAAGACCGCGTAGCATGGACCGCGGTCGCGGAGGGAGCTGGCGCGGTCCACACAATCACAACCACGGGCTGCATGGCATTGGCTTGGCATAATATTTGCCTCTCTGAATCTCTTGTCTGCGGACTGCACAAAAGAGTAGCGCGTCCGCAGAGCCTTGACCGCAAACCACGAGATGTGAACCGCGACCGTGTTGCCTAAAGCTTGTTCTGCCAACTCTATGAACCACCTAGTGCAGCCGCATTCGACTTCGTGCGATCCGCACTATGCCTTCTTTCCTTCAGATTGCTTGGTCTTTCATATTTGAGCAGGTTTCATTCCTTTTGATCCGATCTTTGAGATTTCGTCACTTTGTCGATCAAACCTGCAATCAAGCACAACTTATGAGCCTTTTGTGTCTATTTGTAACAATTTATATATTTTGTAACAATTTATATTCAAAGCATAGGCAAGTAGGATCATAAAACAAGTTAAAATCCCAACTTATCAGCTACGTACGCACTAGGTGACGAGAGTCCGTGCGTAGCTAGTATTATGTTAATTGTCCGAGTAGTCTAGGGCCCACATCATGACAAATTTGGGAATATCTCCATATTTTCTTGTTAATGTGATCACTTAGTATATGCTAGAGACTTGGAAAGGAATAAAAGTGAACATATATACTTGTTGAACCCTTGCATGAATTTATTTGAATATAAATGTGCCTTCGTGTGTATTCTTAATATTTGTGGATCAGGCCGATCGCCTCGGTATAAATAGATGCATCTATGGTTTGTGTCATTCAACCATATGGCAGTGCATAGTTTATTTTCTGTTGGATTGGGCCGTCGACCTTGACATAATGTGCGCATGATATCTGTGTGAAATTTTATACATCTATGATTTGTTTTGCTAAGTATTTTGAAAGGTAAACAACTAACTGAAATATTGTTAAGGACATGACTTTTCCTCTTACTGTAAACTATTGACTATTTATGACTCCCATGCTTAGCATAACACTTTATTACATTATTTGACCCTAGTAAGTATCACGTCGACCTCTCATCTTTACTTCTTTAAGATTAGACGAGATACTTACTAGGTACATATTGTTTATGTACTCATACTTCACTTCTTTACTTAATTGTACAGGATCTAAGCCAGGTACATCTAGCTATCACTTTGGTGCGTGCCTCTGATTCATAGACCAAGACTTCCACGGTGAGCTTCTCCCTTCCTATGTTGTTCAATTGTCAGATGGAGTCTTTTTCTTACTTTTGCTATATATTCTATCTCAGACAGTAGGATAGCTAGTTGCCTATTACTTGTGATACTAGGTCTTGGCACATACATTAGTAGACATTTATTTTTGGGTTGTATAATCGTTTTGATACGTTATTGATCGCTTGGTCTTGGTCTTAACTTTAAATTTGAGAATCTGCTACACTTATTTTTTGTAAAAGTAAAATGAAAACTTAATTGTATATCCGTGTTGGCTTGCCTGACAATGGTGTCGGGCACCATCATGACCTATTATAGGATTGAGTCGTGACATCTTTTCTGTCCAGTTATATTCCGGACAACTATCGTATTATCTTTTACTAGTAACTTGAAGTAAAGTCATAGTTTTCAAAATTAATAAAATGAGATTTTAATTAAGTGTTTGTGGTTGTCTTTCCTGACAGCAGCGTCTGGCGCCATCATGTCTCTTAGTGGATTTCGGGTCATGACAACATGATATCAGAGCACTAGGTTCCCTTAGGTCTTACGAATCATGAGTGAGTCTAGTAGAGCCTTGCGGATCAGTACAGAGACGTCTCTACTTATCTTTGAGAGGCTGCATGGCTATTAGGAGCACTTCTCTTCTTGATTCCTCATCGTGCGGTTTGATTCCTTTGAGACTTATGACTTCATTTCCTTCCCATTCAATCTTATGCGACAAGAAGCGATGTACTAATTTAGGAATCGAGGAATTAATGGTACTGAAGATATGGTGCGTGATATTTCCTCTACATATTTGACTAGGTAGTGAAGGTTGAGGAAAGGCATGTGGGAAGTGTCTTATGCTATTAAACTCCTAAAAGGCCAAGTGTGAGAAATATGAGTCGATTAGTTGCCTAAAGGAGTGAGTTTGACCAAAGTGTGAGAATGGACACATGGGTTCAGTGGCAAGATAACTCATGAGGAAAGGTTTAGAGTGATTTGGGAATTTTAGTGGACGGTGATTGGGTCTGCAGGCTTAATTTCAAATATTGGCTATTATACGATGGGAGATTAGATGCAACAAAAAGGGAGTTTCTTGATACGAAGAAGGATGCAATATAACTTTGAATTAGAAAATACTGTCGCGCATTTAATAGATGTCCATAAGAAGTGAACGGACTAGAATAGTTGGTGAATGAGCATGCGATCAGGATGAGTTATTGATGTCATAGTGATTGTACCCCGTGCAACAACGTTGAAAGGTATCGGCGTGTAACTTCCACGTGTGAGTTATCTCCAATGAGCAGCTCAGCGGTCGCGTGGTTGGCGAAGCTCTTGCAAAGGAATTTACTGACTATCTAGTAAGAGGTTGAATATGAGAATGTTGCTAGATATTCAAAGTGTTCATGAAACATTAATGGAAGGATTCGAGGAATCTGGCTTCTTGATTGTGAAAGGTCATGTCAATAAGAGATAAAGAATCTTTGTGGGTTCCATAGTTGTGTAATAGTGGCTTCAAGCTAAGTGGGAGAATCCCACCGCCTACGATTGGGTTGAATGGTTTTCAACTTGTGAGGTTCGGGTTATCGGCGTATTGCTGAGATATTACAGCTAAGGAAAAATAAACATAAGTGGTAATTTGAGGAAAGGAATTGATAAATGTGTGCTATAGTTAGCCTTATCAATTCATGTTCGGGCTTTGGGAAGATTCAGGATTTATGCTTCGTATAAAGGTGATTTACAAGGGAAGTGATTCAGTCTAGTTCATCATTGAGATGGATGTTCATATGCAAACGGAGCCTTGGATTTGATTATATTCGAGACCAAGCCAGAATGTGTGGCTCTCAACAATGGTCCTAGTGAATTCAATGGTTAAAAATGTGATGCCTAAGGATTCAAGCCTGGTGTATGGTTAAGAATTGAGCTTTTGTAGAATATTAGGATAAGAGGCTCGGAATGTTCTATGATATTTTTGACTTGCAGTGTAGCATTAGGAGGAACATGAGAAAAAGGCTTCAGATTCATGGAGGAATGATCAGAATGGGTGTATTAGCTGAAGATAAGAATGTGCGTGCAAGAAGGGTATGAAATGGTCTATGGGTTTGAAGACGATGTGGTCTCGTGGAATGGGGTCACTCAATATGTGTGCGGATTTAGGTTGGTGATGTAAGGAATGGAGCTACTATTATCTCTAAGGAAAGTTAAGGATAAATTAGAAGAAGTTAGATTGGTTAGCCATGGTTGAATTAGCATAATGGTGGTAGTGATTAGTTCCTTCAGTGTGATTAAGTTATGCATGTGATTTGTGGTGGTACGTGCGAGGCTTGACGACCTCCGTAATTGATCTTATTTGGAAGTATTCAAGTATTATGGCCTTGTTATGTGTAGGCGCATCCCAAAAGGGTCATGGTGGTTTAGACAACTACTTGAGGATTTGAATGTTCTAGGTTATGAGAATTCACTCGCGTGTTACTATAGTTCTCTTGGAATGAGTCAAGCAAAAAGTTTCAGGTGAGGAAGTGTTTACCATATTTGTGGCTCACGAGTTATGATGAAGATCTTGTGCTATCGTATAGTGGCATGTTGGGTGCAGTGAGTGGTATAGAATTTGAAAGTGAGGATCAAGGTTGAGTTCGATGATGACAAGGGCGTCATGAGCTTGAATGATCAATAAAGGGGTTTTGAATGTTTAAGAGTAAGTTGGCATTGTCTTCATCAGTGCATGTGGTCAGTGGTTTGTGAAAAAGGCTTTGCATCCTGTTTGGGATTTTTTATTGCTTTTAAGCGTTATTGCGGCTGATGGTATTGATATATAGACCTATTATCTGTTATGGAAGGTCGTGGGAGCATGCCGCATGAGGAGGTTGTATGAGTGTGGCATGTAGTCACTTGATTGTGGACGGTGGAGGATTGCTTCGGTTATGATGGTTGTACTTGTGTGGTATGGGAAAGAAGGGGGTTTATTATGGACCCAGGAAAATATTTGGCCGAGTTTGTACAATCAATATCAGCTTGAGGTCTGTGAATGGATTTAATATGAATATGATCTCTATATCAGTTCGGATGGGTTTATTTCGACATAGTGCTCCTTATGGAGGAGTATTCAGACGTTTGATGTTATTTCATCGTCGGCTTTTTCAAGTAATGCTATATTGTGTTGTGTGAATTGTGAACGACTCGATATTTTTCTTATGTGTTGAGATTTTGCATAGCGATAGTGCTTGAGTTTGTTCATTATGGTGTGATATGTCTCCCTAGGGATGGTATTATGGACTTAGTGTGCTTGGGACCGATATTCGGTATTTAGTTGCAATGAGCAATTTAGCTCGGTTTGTGTCTCCCTATGTGAATTTTAGTGTGGATTGGGTGGCACGCCGCCATGGGTATGTTGTTTGAATCGAGTTGTATGCCGCCACAGTATGATGTTGAGTACAGTTTTCTGTATCCTAATTTTTGTGTGTTTTTGTTTCATTTTCTGAGGGAAGTCCAAATTTAGCGTGAGTTGAGTAGTCCGTTCTAGAGTTCGGTTTCCTTATGTATCACGTTTAAGTTGGTAGCCTATTGGCACATTGTGGCATCATATAAGACTTTTGGTCATATAAGGGTGACTGTTACCTGAGCAGTTCGTATTCAGTCAGACAAGATTATTGGATCTAGGATCAGTGCGAACAGATTATATAATGTATATCAAAGAGAAAATACCATTAAGTGGTTCAAAATGAGGTAATGGTTCTTATTATGAGTATAGCCTCAATGATTTGTTGGCTCGAAAGTTGGTTATGAATTTCTACACGTCTCTTCCATCGTAGCAGTATTGTAAGAATTGGAACAAGACTTATGCATATCATGAGGTGCCTTGTGAGCATCAGATTCGGGAAATATCGGTTATTACGATCAGAGAAATTTAATATGCTCATCCGGAGGATATGGTGCATGGTGAGAATTCGGCAAAGGTATGCAATCATGTTCTGGCACACCGTGTAGTGATAGATACGATGTTCGAATATTGGGAGCAGGCCTTGCGAAGAATTTCGGATGTTGAGACTGGGTTCTAAGCTTATTTGTTGAATAAAGGAGAATATCTTCAGATTTGATCAAGCTAATATGCTAAGCTGAGCTGTGGTAGTACATGTAGGAGCACAAGGTGTTTAACTATAATTTCAGACAACTCCAACGTAGTTCTCAGCACGTTCGAGGACGAACGCATGTTTAAGTAGGAGAGAATGTAACGACATGACCCGTCATTTTGAGCTCTAGCGCATTGTTCAGTGGTTTGATGCCCCGAATAGCTTCACTTCAGGTATTATGACTTGCATGCGTGGTTGGAATTGAAATTACAGAAGTTTGGAGTTGATTCGGAAAGAAAATTCTCATTTCGGAAACTTTAAGTTGGAAGAATTGACTATAGCATGATTTTTTAGTAAACGACCTTAGAATCGGGATCGAATTTTGGATGACTCAGGAGTGTTTCGGCGCCTATTATGGAGTTAGCATTTTGGAAGAATTATATAAATTTGGGTTTAAGTACATTTCAGTGTTATCAATGTCCGTTTGGGATTCCAAGTCTGGGAATAGCTCTGTATGGTGATTATGGTGTTGGGAGCTCATCCAAAAGTGGATTCGGGGGTCCGTAGGTCATTTAGGAGTCATTTGGCAAAAGTTATAAATTTGAAGGTTATTGAGAAGTTTGACTGGAATGGACTTTTTTATATCGCGGTCGGATTTTGATTTTGAAAGTCCGAGGAGGTCCGTAAGTATCAAATGTGACTTGTGTGAAAAATTTGGTGTCAATCGGACGTGATTTGATAGGATTCGGCATCGAATGTAAAAATTAAATTTTCTTAGTTTCATTAGACTTGATAACCATGATAAATGTTTCTCTCGGCGCACAATAGCACAGTTTGCAATTGTCACCGGAATTAATGGCTCTTTGTCGGAAAATTTGAATGGCACTGTTACGCAGACGGACAAGATGATTATTCAAGAAAATGGCGTTCAAATGGAATTACCTCCCCTAATTCCACAGCGAGATGTTTACAGTACTCGGAAGCTAGTGGATCGGAGTAGCCAACACTTATAGCAGCTGATATCGTTCAAGGAAATCGCAGCTCAAAAATGGGAAAAACACTATCATTTATACCTCCAATAGATAGAGATGGTAAGAGAATTATTATATTGTGTGAGGAAGATTTACAATCGTAGGAAAATTATTGGAAAACTGCTTTAATTGGCTATATATTTGGAGAAAATTCGTATGAGAAAGCTATGGAGAATTTTGTGATAAATGTTGTGAATTTTGTTACAAAACCTCAGATAATGTTGCATGCTGAGAGCTACTATATTTTAAGATTTACCACCACAGCTAATATAGATCAAGTCCTTCAATAAGGACCTTACATGTACAGAAACAAATCTATGGTACTAATACTATGGGAAATTGATTTTTCATTCAATAAATATATTCTCAGTACAGTCTAATATTGGTATGGTTTCCTGGGCTACCAGTGACATTTTGGTCGACTGAAGCTCTTAGCAAAATGGAAAGTGCAATTGGTAGACCATTATACACTGATAAATTAACTGCTCACTATGAGAAGATATCCTATGCTAGAATCCTTGTGGAGGTGGATGCTGCTTATCCCTTACCAGATCAGATATAGATAGAATGTCCTTATGATCCAAAGATACAAGTGATTGAATATGAGTGGAAGCCTAGTTTTTGTAATAATTGCTTAAAGTTTGGGCATGATCTTATGGACTTCTGGTATAACGCAAAATGTGATGAGGAACGGGAGATAAAGGAAGGTGTAGGCAGGAAAGGCAGAGGAGAAGAGGAAAGAAGCAGGGGAAGAATGTGAAGCAAGCCTGGCTGGTCAAACAACCTCAAGTGAATGCAGATCCTAAGGAAGGAGTAATGACAGTATAGGAAGATACACAATAGATAGGCTGTGTAGAAAAGCTGAATGATAGTAAGGAAAATGCACAACATATTGCTTATATGTCAAAAAGAAATGAAATACATGGGACTATCTATAAGGATGCATAGCTGGAAAAATAGATTGAAAAGGGAAAAAGTATAGATGTCAATAAGGATGAAAGCAATTGTGGTCAACAAATTAATCCAGGACCACCAGACCCTCTAATATCCAAATGATCATTGTTACTTGGAATATAAGGGGGCTAAATCAAGCCCATAAGAAAAAAGAGGTCAAAACTCTTATTTCTACTAATAAAATAGATATTATGGGGAGCATAGAAACTACACTAAAGGAGCATAAAGTAAAGAAAATCCAAAAAAAGATAGCTACATGATGGAATGTATGTTGTAATTACTCATATGTTGTAAATGGGAGAATCTGGTTACTTTGGAGAAGTCATATTCATGTGCTAGTGAGTCGCATGACAGGTCAATTCATCCATTGTAGTGTTGAAGATCCTAGAACTCATTTTAAAGCCTAGTTTAGTGTCATTTATGCTCAAAATGATGGACACTAGAGGGAGAGGTTATGGAGAGATCTCAGGCAGGTTAAAATTTCAAGTCAGGAGACATGGTTGCTGAGTGGTGACTTTAATAATGTTCTGTCCTCTGAAGATAGAATAGGTTCTACTGTAACTATTGCTGAAGTTTAGGGATTTAAAGGGATAATTGATGATTTGCAACTCACCCCACTAAGAGCTAAGGGGCTGCACTATACTTGGACAAATAAGCAAAGAACTTGGAATAGAGTATATAGCAATATAGATTGGGCACTAGGAAATTATCAGTGGATTCAGCAGTATGGGCATGTGGAAGCAGATTATATGAATCCATCAATATCTAATCACTCTCCAATTCTTATAAAATGTGGCTGCCAACAATTACTACACCCTAAGCTGTTTAGACTATACACAAATATTATGGACCATCCACAATTTCATATTATAAGTCAGTAGGTATGGGATCAGGATTATGAAGGAGCACCTATGCAGCAGATTTGGTGCAAATTGAAGATTCTGAAAGAGGAACTTAAGTGGATAAATGCTTATATGGCTTCATACAAGAAACTTGAGCAGGCAAGAGAGAAACTTGATATTGTGCAAAGTCAAATGAGGCAGAATCCTTTGGCACAGTCCCTTATAAATGAAGAGAAAGCAATATTAAGGGAAATAGAAAACTGGAGCACTATGGAGGAGCAAGTTTTGAGGCAGAAATCAAAGGCATGCTGAATTTGAGTCTGATGATGAAAATACAATATATTTTCATGCCCAATGGAAGATCAGAGCCAGTCAAAACAGTATAACTACTATTTATACAAATACATGTATGAAGCTAACAGAAGAAAAACTTGTTCAACAGGAATTCATAATTGTATTTCAGTCCTTAATAGGAGATTGTGTTGGTGAATTACCTTGTGCAAATACAGCTGTAATAAGGGAGGGACAATTCTTAACTGTGGAACGACAAAGAACATTGATTCAAATTGTAATAATGGAGTAGATCAGTGAATCAGTCAAGGAGATGCCTAAAGACAAAGCACCAGGGGTGGATGGATTTCCTATGGAATTCTTTACAAAAAACTGGGAGATAGTGAAAAAGGATATCTTTGAAACTATTGAGGACTTTTTGTAGTATAAACAGATTACCTAGTATGATAAATACAACAGCTATTACATTAGTCCCTAAAGTGAAAGCACCAGCAACAGTAAAAGACAATAGGCCAATTTCTTGTTGTAATACCTTGTACAAGATAATTTCTAAAGTCATTACAAGGAGGATAAAAGGTGTGCTTGATGGATTAATTGACCAGTCACAATAAGCTTTTATTTAAGGAAGGATTATATTAGATAATATTATGCTAAGCCATGAGCTATTTAAATGATATGCCAGGAAAGGAGTATCTCCCAAATGTGTGCTGAAAGTGGATCTAAGGAAAGCTTATGACATTCTGGAATGGAGTTTTCTCAAGCAAATGCTGATAGACCTTTGGTTCCCTTTCAAATTTGTACAATGGATAATGTGTCACTATGGTTTCATATTCATTGGTGCTAGATGGAGGATAGAGTAATCCTTTTAAGGGAAAGAAAAGGATTAGCCAAGGAGATCATATATCTCATTACTTATTTGTTATTGTCATGGGGTATCTGAGCAGAGAACTAAAACATTTGCAAAGAAATAGGGATTTTAACTTCCATGCAAGGTGTAGGAAGTTTAAACTCACATGCGTGCTTTGCTGATGATTTGCTAATGTACTGTCGAGCTGATATAGAGTCCATAATGATCCTAAACAATGCTTTCTACAGGTTTTCACAGGCTTCTGGATTACAGAAAAATGTGAGTAAGAGTACTATATACATGACTGGGATAGATCAGAAGGTTAGAGAAGAAATCCTGCAAACATTGGATTTTATTGAAGGAAAGCTGCCTTTTAGATACTTGGGCATTCATTTAAACTCAAAAAAAAAACTAATTGTTGCTCAGTACTTGCCTCTTGTTGAGAAGATAACATCAAAGTTTACTTGTTGGTCAGCAAAGCTATTATCCTATGCAGGAAGGTGTCAATTGATAAAGGCATCCATATTTGGTATACACACTTACTGGGCTCATGTGTTCATTATCCCATAAAATGTGCTAAAAATATTGAAACTATACGCAGGACATTTTTTTGGACAGGCGGTGTAGCTCTCATAAAGAAGGCATTAGTAGCTTGGGTGAATGTATGCAAACCAGTAGCAGGTGGAGGCCTAAACATACTGGATATCAAAGTATGGAACAAATCATGAGTTAATAAACACTCGTGGGATCCAACTAGAAAGAAGGACTGCCTATGAATTCGATGGGTTACTAGTTTCTATATAAAGAAGAAGGATCTAGACACAATGCCTACTCCTAATATAGCATCTTGGGTAATAAGGAAGATACTGGATCGCAGGGAAGTTGCTATGAGGCATCAGCAGCTCCAATGGACCATGCATGAAAGGCTAAAGAGCCTATGTAAGAATGGAAAGTTTCAAATCAAGAACATGTACATGAAGCTCCTCCTAGAGTATTGAAATGTGGAATGGATTGGCTTAATTTTGCATATAAGTGTATATCCGGGGTATAAATTCATCATGTGGCTTGCAGTGCAGAAGAGGCTAGCCATAGTGGATAGATTGCTCAAGATTGGTATTACAGTACCAACAGACTGTATATTCTATAGGCATAGTATAGAGACATTCAACCACCTATTTTTTGAGTGTCCAATAACAAAGAGTTCGTAGACTAAATTGTGTCTATGGCTGGGACATAAAAGAAATATAGGAGACTGGAAATATGAATTGAAATGGATCAACAAGAAGGCAAAATGTAGGGCAGGTATTAATGGAATCACATGCTATGTCTTTGCCATGACAGTTGCACTGATATGGAGAGAAAGAAACAGAGGCAGATTAGAAGATGGCAAATATGATGAACACCAAATCTTCAAGGAAATAGTGTTTCATATACATGTCCGATGACAGCATAACAGGAAATGGAGAGAGTTGCGCGAAAACTAGACTAGATTCCATGAAGAACAAATGTATAGATAGAAATAGAAATGCATAGATAAAACACTAGTGTCTATATTGGTAGTTATAGTTAGTTGGGCACTTTGATTACCATGTCAAAGTATAACTGATGTAAAGGGGTAGTAGCAAGTGAAAGCTACTACTAGGAACCAACTTGTAATATTTTTGAGTATCAATATAATATAATTATAACTCAAAACACACTTGAATTGGGGTGTGATTCATATTTTTAGCGTTGTTTGATGTGATTTGAGGCCTTGACTAAGCTCGTGATACGTTTTGAGACTTGTTGGTATGTGCAGACGTGGTCCCGAGGGGCTCGGGTGAGTTTTGGGGTTGTTTTGGATCATTTTTAGGACATTATTAGCTGCTGGGTTTTGGCTACTGCAGTATGCTACACTATTGAGAGGATATGGTCGTGATCGGGATGAGTAATTTGGGAGAAAATAGGCAGTGACTCGTGATCGCAGAAGGCCTTTTGCAATCGCGTAGAGTAAAGTTTCTGCTGTACTGGCCCGACTTTGGAAGCTTGTATCTCGCAGTCTATAAGAAACTTGGAGATAATCGAAAAATAAACGTTGTATATATTTATGTCTAGTTTTCACAAAATTGAACCATTTGACATATGGAGTTGTGTACAAAATGTTATGAGTAGTATACTACAGCCTATCTAGGAAGAGTTTGGAAATCGCGAAGAAGAAATTTGTATAGCACATAGCTGACTTTAGAAGCTTATATATTATAATCTATAAGGAATTGGGAGATGACAAAACCATAAAGTTGTAGTCCTTCGAGTCTAGTTTTCATAAATTTAAACCATTTGTAATTTGAAGTTTATTACAAAAAGGTATTACAATTATACTTGAAACTGTCAGGAAAAGCTGGAATCTGTTCGTCGCGATGGCGAAGCATTTTTCGTGATAGCGAAGGGCAAATTTTGGGCTGTGAAATGTTGTGCTTTGAGATTGTGAAGTATTTTCCATGACCGCAAAGAGTAAATACCTTTGCAGAAGCTATATTTCAAGGTTTCGGTCATTTTAAGATATTTGGAGATATGGAGCTCTGATTGAAGCGATTTTTGAGGCAATTTTCACCAAATGGATTGGAATAAGTATTTTATATCTGAAAGTAATTGTACTTCATGAATACGTGGTTATATTCATCATTATCACTGTTTCCTCATTATTTTGACATACTACTTGAACTCAGGCCTATTTATTTACACGGTTTTACAAACTCAGTCGCTTTTACTTGAATTTGAGACTTAAATGATAATTCAAATGTTGTTTGGGCTGCGCACTATTGTTTTACTAATGCCCGAGGAGATTGGTATGATTTTCTGGACTAAGTGAGGCCAAAGGAAATATGTGAGGATATGCTGAGTGATATGAGGCCGAGGGCCTGAATTACTTTATATGCCACAAGGAGGCTTGACTGATGTGAGGCCGAGTGCCGAGTGATGATGCCACGAGGTGGCTTGATATAGCGCTTGGGTCGTAATGGGCCCCTCCGGAGTCTGCACGCCCAGAGTAAGTGTGGGTACCCATATGATCTGAGAGTGAGCCCGAGGGGATAATACTATGATGAGTGCTTGAGAGTAAGCATGAGGGGCTGATACTGTTCTAAGCGAGTTACACAATGCCCGAGGGGCGGATTTCTACTTGTTGTTTAAAAGTCAAATTACATATTTTATTTGGTTTTAAGTATTTTTTATACTGATTCTCCACTGAATTACTGCTTTTAGATGTTTTACTGCCTTAATATAAAATTTCTTTGTGCCTTGATATGTTTTCATGCTCTTAGCCGTTATTTATAATTATTACTCACCGGGTCAGAGTAATTACATTACTCTTTGCACTATGTGTACAGATACAGGTATAGCAGAATTCGCTCCTGAGCACTGATCTTCCTAGTCCAGGCGGTGATTGGAGACTACGAGGTAGCAGTCAACGTCCACAACCTCGAGTCTCCCTTATCTTATGCTTGTTTTTCTTTTAGCCACTATTGTATCGGATTCCGTATTTTATAGATTTGTACTGGATTCTCCTTAGTTGCTTATGATTTGTGACACCCCGGTTTAGGATACATCGGGATGGTTCCCTTATTATATTCGCTATTTTCGCACATTATGGTTATAAATTTACGTTTTAGACTGTTATGTTAAATAAATGCTTGAAAGGAGTTTTATGTTGGTTTGGCTGGCCTTGTCTTCACGAGAGGCGCAATCACGATCGGGTTTGGGAACTGGGTCGTGACAATCAAGTGTCACATTCGATCTCTCCTCTTTACTTCTTCGAGATTAGACGTGATATTCACTAGGTACACGTTGTTTTCGTACTCATACTACACTTGTTGGGCATTATTGTTGCACATGTACATGTATGTCTAGTGGCCTCGTAGGGCGCAACGACATAATTGACACAAAGACTTCGTGAGCTGCATATCTCGAGACGACCCGTAGCCAACAGAGTATCTTTCAGAGTATAGTAGTTCTTTTCTATCCAATTATTTTCCGGACAGTTATCGTATTGTGCTTTATTTCCTAGAAATCGCTCATTCACTCGTGACACCGGATTCCGGGATGATTATGGGGTATTTTGTATTAACTTTCAAATATTTTTATTTATTTTGTAATGATTATCTTTCACTAGTAAATTTGAAGGAAAATCATAGTTTTTAAAATTATTAAAGCGAGAATTTAATTAAGTATTTATGGTTGGCTTGTCTGACAGCATCGTCTAGCGCCATCATGACCCTTAGTGGATTTTGTGTCGTGACAGCTAATTATGTATCATAACTTTCTTGCTTATATATATATATGTGTGTGTGTGTGTATGTGTGTGTGTGTGTGTGAGATGAGAGAGAGAGAGACTGATTTTTGTGATGTTTCTTTCTCCAGCATGTATATTTACTTTATTATATAGGTAAGTAAAATTTTATTTAGTTTTGTAAACTCTTTTTTTGTTATTTAGACAAACATAGACGTTTAGCTTATATATTACATTTATTTTAAAATAATTTTATTTTATCTAAATCTAGCTGCAGTGTTTCAAAGAACTATACTTATACAATTTTAAATGTGAAAGAGTTTTATAGTTATATGGAGTTGTCTGTTTTTTTTTTTGCTAGAGGCGAAATAGTATTTAAATAATAATAATAAAAAAAGTTCCTAATATGACTGCATATGATCATTAACCGAATTAAGTATGACAACATGATAAAAAATATATACATTTTATTTTGAATTTAAATTAAAATTTTAGAACTTTATATATATATATATATATATATATATATATATATATATATATATATATATATATATATATATATATAAGTATATATATATATAAGTATTTAACTAAAACAGTCAAATATAAAATAAAGTTACCATATACTATTGATATTTACTAGCTTGCCACTTGGCTTAAACTTAGTGTTAATTATATATGGTAACTTTCTTATTTTAATATATATATATATATATATATATATATATATATATATATATGTTATGAAATAGAAGATTCTTACACTTCTATTTAAGGTGAATGTCTTTAATGTATTTAATTAGAGAGATTTTAGAGTCCTATTATTGGTAGCAAGATCTTCCTCCTCCCTATAAATAGAGGTGCTCTCTACCATTGTAATTCACCCCTCTCAACTCAATAAGAAGAACTCTCTCTACTCTTCTCTCTATTGCTATTGTTCTTGTTCTATTGTTCTTGTCTTTTGCTTTAGTTTATAACACGTTATCAGCACGAGACTCTACCGTCACAAGTATCATTCTCGAAAATCCAAGGTATTTTCCCTCTTCCTAATTTAATTTTCGAGTATGTCTGACATTATGAAAAGAAAGTTCGTTGCCCTTGAAATTTGGGGCAAGAACTATATGACATGGGTGTTGGATGCTGAAATCCACCTAGATGCTATGGGTCTCGGAGACACCCTCAAAGATAAAGAAAAAGCATCCACCCAAGATTGTGCGAAGACCTTGATTTTCTTGCGCCACCACCTTGACGAAGGTTTGAAGATTGAATATCTCACCGTGAAGGATCCACTCGTTTTGTGGAACAGCTTAAAGGAGAGATATGACAACCTGAAGTTGGTCACTCTGCCACAAGCACGATATGATTGGGCCCATCTGAGGCTACAGAACTTTAAGTCCGTTTCTGAATATAATTCTGCTATGTTCCGAATTACTTCTAAACTGAAGCTATGTGGAGATATCATCTCCGATTACGATATGCTTGAGAAAACGTTTACAACGTTTCATGCCTCCAATATGGTACTGCAGCAACAGTACCGAGAGAAAGGCTTTACGAAGTACTCTGAACTGATTTCTCTCTTACTAGTGGCTGAGCGAAATAATGATCTGCTCATGAGAAATCACGAAAATAGACCAACTGGGTCTACACCACTGCCTGAAGCAGATATGGTGCACTCGCATTATGCCAAACATAAAAGGGACCATGATCACGGTCATAAACGGGGTCAAAGCCAAGGACGTGGACAAGGAAGAAATTCCAAAGAAGTCCGTCACCCCCCAAAGAGAGATAACCACCGAAAGCAGAAACGGGATCCAGAAGATCCTAAGGCAAATAGTTCAGAAACTATATGTTATCGTTGCGGTGGAAATGGGCACTGGTCTAGGACTTGCCGTATACCAAGACACTTGGTTGACCTTTATCAAGCATCTCGAAAGAGAAAACGCCCTGAAACAAATTTTGTCTCTGACGACAACTTTGACTTCACCCACCTGGATGTGGCAGACTTCTTTGAGCAACCCGAGGGAAAGATAGACCACCTAATCGGTGATGGAACCATGATGAAAGAAGATGGAGCTGTTTGATTCTACTTGTATTAGTCAATGAATAAATTAATAGTCATTAGCATTAGCTCGTATTAGTTAATTCATGATATGATGTTAGTATTAGCCCTTTAGAATGTTTCAATATGCTCAAATATTTTTATTGTACAGTAGAGGTAATCGACTAACCTAAAAACTAGTCGATCGTCTAATATTTAGCAATAAAACGAACTTTTTTCCGCCAGGCCAGATATTCGAATATCAGAGTCTGATATTCGAATATCTGGGCCAGATATTCGAATATCAGAATTCCTATATTCGAATATCTGGCAAGATATTAGAATATGTGCTTAAATATTCGAATATCTAATATTTTTCGCATTAAAGTATTATTTTTTCCGCAAGGCATTATATTCGAATATTAGAATACAATATTCGAATATCCTAAATAACTGCTTCCCAAAACGCTGTTTAAACGCGAAACAAAAGAATTGAAGTTGTTTATTCTCATGTTCGTATATTTTCTTTTGTATATCAAACCATGGGAATTAAATTGATTGAAGGCTCCGGAAGAGCAACTGTAACTCTGCCCAAAGGCATGACGTTTATCTTAGAGAATGCAATGTTCTCCTCCAAGTCTATGAGAAACTTGTTGAGCTTTAAAGATGTACGCCGGAATGGCTACAATATTGAGACAATGGATGAAGATAATCTTGAATATCTCGTCCTCACTTCAAAGAATGTCTCCGGCCAAAAGAGGGTTATTGAGAAATTCCCGTCTTTATCTTGTGGCCTGTATTGGACAAGAATTAGTGCAATTGAGGCACATTCAACAGTAAATCTAAAGAATACTGAGTCCAATACATTTGTACTTTGGCATGATCGACTGGGTCACCCAGGATCAACCATGATGAGACGGATTATAGAAAGCTCATATGGGCATCCGTTAAAGAATTTCAAAATTCTCTCAAGTAATGAATATCCTTGCACTTCGTGTTATCAAGGCAAGCTGATTATCAGACCATCCCCAACAAAGGTTGGGACTGAGTCACCCCAGTTTCTGGAACGTATACAAGGGGACATTTGTGGACCTATTCACCCACCTAGTGGGTCGTTTAGGTATTTCATGGTCTTGATAGACGCATCCTGTAGATGGTCTCATGTGTGCCTGTTGTCATCTCGCAACCTGGCGTTTGCGAAGTTAATGGCACAAATAATTCGGCTACGAGCACACTTTCCAGATAATCCAATCAAGTCCATTAGACTGGATAATGCTGCTGAGTTTACATCCCAAGCATTTAATGATTATTGCTTATCAATCGGGATAAAAGTTGAACATTCTGTAGCCCATGTTCACACTCAGAACGGTCTTGCAGAATCGTTAATTAAGCGCTTGCAGTTGATTGCAAGGCCATTACTGATGAGAACGAGGCTACCCACTTCAGTGTGGGGTCATGCCATATTGCATGCAGCAATGCTAATTCGTCTCAGGCCGACGAATTACCACAAGTATTCTCCGTTGCAATTGGTTTTGGGTCATGAACCCGATATATCCCATTTAAGGATATTTGGATGTGCCGTATATGTGCCTGTAGCACCGCCATCCCGCACCAAAATGGGTGCGCAAAGAAGGTTAGGAATATATGTTGGGTTTGATTCGCCCTCCATCATTCGCTACCTTGAAATATTGACAGGCGACCTGTTTACTGCACGATTTGCAGACTGTCGATTTGATGAAACACTTTTCCCAAAATTAGGGGGAGAAGTTGGTGAAACCAAACGGGAAATTTTGTGGAAAAATGAATCATTATCTCATCTTGATCCACATACCTCTACTTGTGAGAAAGAGGTACAAAAGATTATCCATTTGCAAAGAATAGCAAATCAAATGCCTGACGCATTTACGGACTTGAAGAGGATAACGAAATCACACATTCCAGCGGAAAATGTTCCGATCCGTATTGAAGTCCCTATTGGACAATTATCTAGTGTCATATCCAATGAGTCAAATGCACGCCAGAAGCGTGGCAGACCATTAGGTTCCAAAGACCGAAATCCTAGAAAGAGGAAAAAGAACGATCTAAATGACACTATGAAAGAATCACATGAGGACGCTCATGATTTGATTAATTCCGAGATTCACGAAGAATCTATTGAGCCTGAGACTCTTGAAAATACGGAATGCAAGAATGTGAGGATCTCGAACCTCAGTCTGTGGTAGTACAAAATTAATTGAGAGCTCTCGAAGAGCCAATTATTACTATGTTGGAGAAACACAATTGAGTATTGTGCTGTAGTAAGTCTCAAAGAAACTTATTCAGTTTCCAAAGTACACGCGAAAGCGATTGATTATATTGAGACTATAAATAAAGGAAGGCTTTGATTCTCCTATTACTACAACTTGTAGCGGGGTAATTTGTATATGAAAAGCTACCCGCTTTGTTCTCCAGTTTGTACTACACAAATGAAAGAATGCCACAATAAAGTGGATATCTATTGGTATAAAACCCATGTCATAATAAACCCGAAGTTTATTGATAAGTGCACATGTCATGGTGTAAATTTGAAGTTTACCAATATTGATAATTTATTCAGTTGGCATTCATGTTAGCCATCTCATTTTAAGTATGATGTGCAAATTCACATAGGTGAATATTAAAGAACTAGAAAGTTCTTTACGAATACTCTTGTATCACTTGTTCTCATTAATGAACGGACCAACTAAAGAGTTCGGGTTGAAGCCCATAAATTCTGGAAATATGAAAGGTGAGTATGGGCCCATTTACCTGCCATGTATACCACATATGATGCATCTATGATATGGTTACATGCGCCATTGTTATTAACCCGCAGCCTGGCAGTGCTTGCGAGGTAAATCGCTCAGTAATCTAACTTCGAGCATAGTTTCCAGATTCTCTACTCAAGACAGTTCATCTTGATAAGTTGGTTTATATTAAAGTTGGTTTAGCAAGATAATTATTGAGTGCTTCCACTTAATAGCTAAACTGTTCCTTATGAGAACGAAGTTGTATATATCAGTTTGATATAAGTTGTATACAAGAGTATATTCTCCCCTCAAAAGTGGTTCAGGGTCAGGAACCAAATAATTTCATCTTATATTAAGGTGCTGTGTATATTGACATAATGCACAAAGATGATTTCCCAAAGTTGAGGAAACATGTTAGCTTTACTAACATGAGGGGGAGACATGATAAACACTTGAGAAAATGTTACATGGGATGAATTCTCATTTGTATATGTATATCCCCGAATATCATGATATGAACCTGAAGTTCATAAAAGGGATAATTCAAATTGCAACATATTGCAAAGCATGCTTTACGCATTTACTGACCCAAAGAAAGTAACTAAATGGAAGAGATACAATTCAAGAAGAATTGATTCCATATGAAAGACATGTAGCTTTGAACCTATAGTTCATATGCTTGAAACTATAAAGTCAAAGGTATGTATAATCAATTTTCGATACCTTATTTGTTTAGCATGACATGAAACTTTGATATGCAGCTAAAGTCTATTATGCGACTTATATGACTTTACTTGAAAGATTTAAGTTGCTTGAAGCATATGCAATTCTTGGTCCTGAAGTACCGCATCCTAAGTACAATTTGTGTACATATGAATCTTGCCATAACTATAAGCATGATGGATTTGAGAATGCATTTATGGAGATATTAAAGAGTTATTCCGCGACATTATATGAAGATGTTTATATCTATCAAGAATGATGATTTCAAGGTGCGGAATATTTATTCAAGTCAATATGGTTGATTTACTTATCAAACGTCTACCAAAGATCGTTTTGAAGATGATGCACAAGATTGGAATGCAAATGCTCAAGGATATGAATTGATGTACTCATTAGGGGGAGTCAATGCGCGTTGCACTCTTTTTCCCTTACAAGGTTTTGTCCCACTGGGTTTTCCTTGCAAGGTTTTTAACGAGGCAACCAATAGGCGCATATTCAAACATGTGTACTCTTTTTCCTTACTTTAATTTTTCCCATTGGGTTTTGGTTTTAAGGTTTTATGAGGCACATCATTGAATAGACATTCAAGGGGGAGTGTTATGAAATAGAAGATTCTTACACTTCTATTTAAGGTGAATGTCTTTAATGTATTTAATTAGAGAGATTTTAGAGTCCTATTATTGGTAGCAAGATCTTCCTCCTCCCTATAAATAGAGGTGCTCTCTACCATTGTAATTCACCCCTCTCAACTCAATAAGAAGAACTCTCTCTACTCTTCTCTCTATTGCTATTGTTCTTGTTCTATTGTTCTTGTCTTTTGCTTTAGTTTATAACAATATATGCTTAATCGACCATATTATTGCTTAAACCATGGGCATGAATTCTACGGACTACGTTCTACTTGGGATGCTGAGACTCTCTCATATGTATTTGCATCTTCCTCTCTATAGTTGATGGCTCATCAACCCAAATTTATTCAGTAAAGTAGCACAAGTTTTTCGTAATTGGTTCCTTGGTTCAAAAAAACACATTCTGTCAATAATGTTTGAATAAATTAACACATGTGCAAGATCAAAATGAATATTTACATATATTGTATTATTAAATTCTCTTAACTTTTTCGTGTATTTACTTTCTTATATTTTGAACTAGTACACATGCTCGCGCTTGCATGTTATACGAAAAAAGTAAAATATAGTTCCATGTAATATCATAATTTTTATTTAAAAAATCAATCAGTATTAAGCAAGCATTTTCATGTTCTTCTACCACCATATGTTAGACTTATAAGCAAAATATGTAAAGAGCAGGTCAACAGGGATGTACACCTGAGATGCCTCCTGTTTCTTAATCCAAGTAGTATGAATTGTTGACACTTATGTTTTATAAGATTGATATGTAATTTTCATTTCTCTAAAAAAAATTGTAAAAAGGGAAGTAAATATTAATGGGTAAAAGAGAAAAATATTTTCCTTATCAAGAGAACGGAAAACAATTTTCAAACTTCATTCTCAACTGTTCCTACCCTTACTAACACACATCATCCTCTCTCCGAAAAATGATATTTTTCTAAAATTTCAGTTTTTCCGATACTACCACCCTACTATCCCTCCACCTCATTCCCCCCCCCCCACCCCTCGTAAAAAATATATTTTACCTTAATTTATTTTTGCAATTTTAAATTTCTATTTTAATTTTATTTTTCTGCACCATCCCCCAACCCCCTCCCTCCCCACGCCCTCCGAAAATTGTTTTTTACCTTTTTTTGTGTAATTTAATTTTCTTTTTTTTTTATTTTACTGCCCCCTAGCCCCCCCCCCCCCCTCCCCAGAAAAAAAAATTTAAATGTATTTTTCAGTTTTTATTTTTTTATTTATCGGTTTAAACTCAAAATTTTACAATTTGTTAAATTATGAGTTCAGAAGTTTATGTGTTTGAATGTTTACGGATTTACAAATTATAAAGTTAACGGGTTCGAAATTTCGCGGTTTTAAATGTTTAGCGGTTCGACAGTTTATGAAATTTTGTAGGTCCAGAAGGTTGTTACTTTGAAAGTTTATGGCTTCTTTATTATATCTAAATTATTTATGAATACTCTTGAGAAGATATTTTCCTTAATTTGCATACCAAACACCGGAAAATGAATAAAATTACTATTTGTTTTTCAAAAAAACATTTTCTTAAAAAATATTTTCCACAAAAAATATTTTTTTGAAAAATATTTTCCACAGAAAACATTTTCCGTTATACCAAACACACCCTAAATCTCACTAATTTAGTTTTACCCTCAGCAGATATTGAGGTTTAGGGCAAGACAACAAATTATTCACAACAACTAATTATTCACGAAATGAACAAATAACTGTATCCGAAGGAATAAAGAGATACATGAGTAATTGTATTAAAATGCGTGGAAAATGCGGAAAGATAAGAACGGAAAGGTCATACATGCGGCTCTAATACACAGAAGCTCAAACAATACAGCCAGTTAACGGTCTTTATTAGCATACATTTTTTCTTATTTGCGACAAAAAGAGGTCAAAGCAAGGAGTGCACTTGATGCTTAAAATATTACACTATTTTAGAAGCTCACGCACGTGCTCTAGCTATATTACGTGCGCATCCACGGCCTTTGCTCCGGCCTCTGACGGCTGCAGTAGGGGGCGCGGGTACCTGATCATCCCGAGTAGCTCGTGCCCTCACCATCTGTGAGAGAATAAAAGAAAAAAGTTTAGAATTGATGTTAAAAATATCGCACGACAAGAAAATCAAATGAAGTGAAGATTTATCCTAAACAGTTACATAGCCTCTCGTAGATAAGTACAAACATCTCCGTACTGATCAGCGAGACTCTAATAAACCGGCATGTGTTCCGTGACTCCTATGAATCTAGAGCTCTTATACCAACTTTTCACGATCCCAGTTCACCCACCATGAGCATGTCGTGACGGCACCTAACCCCTATGACTAGGTAAGCCTAATAATGCGGAAAAAAAAACTTGTGAAAAATAATTAACTAAGCTTGAACAACTATAAGAGAAACTGTATATCAGTGCCGCTCGTCATATACAACTCAGTCATCACGGAACAATTTATAACAACATTCCAAAATCTGGAAAATCATGGGAAACACAGGCTAACAGAAATATAATATACTATTCTAACTCCAGAATGTCTAAACAACTGTAAAAGAGGAAAACTATCTACTAAAGCTAGAATAGGAAAGAGACTCCTGGCCTGCGGATGCGGCAGATGTACCTCGAAGTCTCAGGTAGATATCCCCGCCTTGAGGGTGATACGCCTGGGTGGAGGTACCTAGATTTGCACATGAAAAACATGCGTAGAAGGAGCATGAGTATACCACAGCGGTAACAGTAAGTGCAAAGCCTAACCTAGTTTAGCTAGTGTCGAGGAAGATCAGGTCCCTATTGAGATAAACATAATAAATAATAGGATAAGTAAAATAGTATAGATAAAGTCTACAGCGAGAATCTAAACAGGATATATAAGAAAAATGGTAATAGAAGACAGAAACAGAACAATATACGGAATGCTGCTCAAAACAGAAAATAATAGTCGGAATCTCTTGGTATCACGAGGATCTCTTGGTATCCTTCTCATATGCACGAGGGATCTCTTGGTATTCCGAGGATCTCTTAGTATCCTCAATACTTATATATTCATGTGTCAGGGAACTCTTGGTATCCCGCACCCTCAATCCAGAACATATCAATGCAGGGGGATCTCCCGGGATGCAGTCCCGTAGTCCCAAATTTAAAACACACAACAACAGCTCAAACATCATGATAAATGCTAAACTCATAACAAGTAATAGTAAATTCTAGCCTAATATGTTTCACAGAATACAAACATGACAGTTTAAGCAAATAGGCAAGTAAATCAACTAAACATGCCTCTTTGAACTAACACAGGTTAAACTTGCAATTAAAATAAATTGGTAAGCAAGAAAAGTCAATTTAAGTACTTCATGTAAAAATGGATTTTCAACAATTAGCTCAACTACGCGCTCATTACCTCACGTACGAGGCATTCAAATATCAAATATCATGTCCTAAGGAGAAAGGTCCCCCACACAAGGTTAGACAAGCCACTTACCTCGAACCGGTAAAAAATGAACTAGAAACCACACCTTTCCCACGAGTATCCGACTCCAAATGGCCCAAATCTATTCAATTCAATTAGATATTGTAAATAACATTGCAAGCAACTGATTCTACTATTTAATTCAAAGCTAATGCGTGAAATTAGGTAAAAAAATACGAAAATGTCCCTCATGCCAACGTCTCGGAATTGGATAATTTTTACGTTTTCAGAATCCTCGTACTCTCACGATTCTAACTATATACAAATCTCACAAATTGAAGGTTAAACACCCACTCAAAACTCAATAGTTTAGTCTATGAAGTTTTCCCCATTTTTTATTCAAAAATCCGAAATTAAGGATTAATTTTTAATTAGATTAGTGGGTTTTAAGCGTAAGTGAGTAAAGAATTGTTACCCATTAGTTGCCCTCGAAAACCCTTCAAATTTCTCCCAAATCCCAGCTCTCAAGCTTGTATTTTGATAAAAATGGCTAACCCTCGTTTTTGAATAAATTAATATTGTCTAGACATTTAATGCATCGCGAACGCGGAGAAGAAAAAGAGAAGGTGTCAAAAATACCTTCACGATCGCGAGGGGTAGAACGTGAACCTGAAGGCCTGGGATCACGAAGCTATGTGAACGCAGCGTCTGGAATGCGAACGCGATGAAGGAAAATGTTGAGGTGTAGAAGCTTCTCTACGCGAACACAAAGAAGTGTTTGCGAACACGAAGAACGAACTGGCATAGGTACGCGAACACGTGGCAACTTACGCGAACGTGATGTAGAAGTAAGTGGGGATTTGCGAACGCGAAAGGGGTTCTGCGAACGCGTAGAAGGAACTGGCCCCCCTCCAAGATTACACTACGCGATCGTGAAGAGGAAAAGTCTGCAATAACTGAGTTCAGTTTTCTGCAATTTTTAACAACACAAAAATGCCCCGTTGAGCATCTGAAATACACCCGAGGCCCCCAGGACCTCAACCAAACCTACATACACATTCCATAACATCATTAAAACTTGCACCAATCCTTAAACCACCTAATTTAACGCCGGAAACTCGAATTAATCAGATCTGAGTCTAAGAACTTCAAATTTCACAAAAATACACTTTCGATAAAAAATCTAACGAAAACACGTCCGAATAACCTGAAATTTTGCACACACATCCCAAATGACATGACGGATCTACTGGAAGCTTCAAAAATTCTATGCTGACCATCGGATTAAAAAATCACTATCGAACCAGAAACTTCAAAAATTCAAACTTCGGCATTTCAAGCCTAAATGAGCTACGGACTTCCAAAATACATTCCAAACACGCTCCCAATCCCGAAATCACCTAAGGGAGCTAATGGAACCATTGAATTTCCATTCTGAGGTTGTCTTTAGACTTTTCCAACTACAAAACACTTTCCAACACTTAAGCTCTCATTTAGGAACTAAGTGTCCCAAAACTCTCCGAAACCCAACACCAAATATCCCTGCAAACCAAAATAGCATAAATGAACTTAGGAGAATCAGTTAATCGGGGACCGAGGCGTAAATTCTTAAGACGGCCGGCCGGGTCTTCACATCCTCCTACACTTAAACATTCGTTCGTCCTCGAACGAACAAGAGAACATACTTGAAGTAGTGAAAAGATGAGGGTATCGGCTGCGCATATCTCGTTCGGTCTCCCAAGTCACCTCCTCGGCTGGCTGACCCCCCTAATGAACCTTTACTGAAACAATGTTCTTTGACCTTAACTTTTTGGCATGCTTGTCCAATATATCCAGTGGCTCCTCAACATATGATAGATCCTTGACCAGTTGAACTGAACTGAAATCAAACACGTACAATGGGTCGCCGTGATATCTCTGGAGCATCGAAACATAGAATACCGGATGAACTCCTGCCAAGCATGGAGGTAAGTCAAGTTCATAAGAAACCTCCCAAACATGCGTCAATATCTCAAAAGGTCCAATAAACCTCGGATTCAACTTCCCTTTCTTCCTAAATCTCATAATGCCCTTCATAGGCGAACCCCGAAACAGAACTCGCTCTCCGACCATATATTAAACATCACGAACCTCTCTGTCCGCATAACTCTTCTATCTGGACTGGGCTGTACGGAGTCTATCCTGAATCATCTTAACCTTCTCCAATGCATCCTGAACAACTCTTTGCCCAATAGCCTGGCCTCACCCGGCTCAAACCAACCCACCGGAGACCTGCATCTCCTACCATATAAAGCCTCATACGGCGCCATCTAAATGTTAGACTGATAAATATTATTGTAAGCGAACTCCGCCAATGGCAAGAACTAATCCATAGCCCCCCAAACTCAATCGCACACTCACGGATCATATCCTCAAGAATTTGAATAGTGCGCTAGGACTGTCCGTTCGTTTCGAGGTTAAATGTGGTGCTCAACTCCACCCGAGTACCCAACTCTAACTGAATGTCTCTCTAGAACCAGGATGTAAACTGAGTACCTCTGTCCCAAATAATAGAAATGGGAATACTATGCAGACGAACAATCTCCCGGATATAAATCTCCGCCAACCGCTATGATGAATAAGTAGTACACATAGGGATAAAATGAGCGGACTTGGTCAGCCGATCCACAATCACCCAAATGGCATCAAACTTCTTTGCAGTCCGAGGGTGACCAACTACAAAATCCATGGTAATCCTCTCCCATTTCCTCTCTGGAATCTCTATATGCTGAAGCAACACACCCGGTCTCTGGTGCTCATGCTTTACCTGCTGACAGTTGAGGAATCTAGCCACATATCCAACTACATTTTTCTTCATCCACCTCCACCACTAGTGTTCTCTCAAGTCCTGACACATCTTCGCGAAAACCAGATGGATGGAATACCGCAAACTATGAGCCTCTACTAAAACCAACTCTCGAAGCCCATCAACATTGGGCACACAAATCCGACCCTGGATCCTTACTACCCTGTCCTTTACAAAGGTCACATCTCTGGCATCGCCATGTTGAACCGTGTCCCTAAGAATAAGTATATAAGGGTCAACATATTGCCGCTCGCTGATACGATCAAATAAGGAACACCAAGAAACCAGGCAAGCTAGGAACCGACTGGGCACCGAAAGATCCAATCTCATAAACTGACTGGCTAAGTCCTGAACATCCATCTCCATAGGTAAAGCTGTATCCGGTTCTGGTTCTGGGTCTATTTGGATCTGCGGTTCCGGTTTTGGCGGTTCCGGTTCTGGCGGTTCCGGAGGTGGAACCGGCCCGTGACGGTTCAGGGTACCATCCGGTTCTGGCGGTTCCAGTTCCGGCGGTTCCCGACGGTTCTGAAATTTTATTTTATTTTTTTTAAATCAATATCTTGTATAGTAGTCATTAGTATATTGTAAAATATATTTTATATGGTGTACTATGTGATTAGTATAGTATATATTGTGTTTGGTAATTAGTATATAATGTGTATAAGTAGTGTATATTTTATATACATGTAGTATATATTGTATTTAAGTAGTATATATTGTATATAAGTAGTGTATATTGTGCTGTAGTTAGTAATTAGTATAAATTATTATAAGTAGTATATATTGATAAAAGAATGTTGTCATTAGTATATTGTGTTGTATGTTATATATTGTACGTTATATAAATATTCAAGGATTGATATAGAAGTAAAGACAAAGAAATATTGAGACAAAAGATATTCAAGGATATGATAAAGAGCATATTTATTGACCAAAATGGCATATCTTTCTTAGTCTTCCTTCCCCCAATGGAATGAGCAAAACATGATACTAATACTACCATTAAAAGAAAAAAAAAACTAAAAGAAGACGTGCCAATGTACAAGTTACATAATAATTTATGCATTATTTCTAACAAATCTCATAAAACCTTCAAGGTTTGGAGGTGGTTGTGTTGGCGGTGGTGGAAATGAAGCTTGTTCATCACCACTTCCGGGTGAAGTTGCTTCCTGAGCAAGTTCTGCTATCATATCTTCATAGCACTCATCTATTTCTGGTTGTGATTCTGCTAGGCCAAAGTTCCTTCTTTCTGCGCGGATCCAATCTCGAAAAAGCACTGATTTTTCCAAGCTGTCCCGCATCGACGCTCTGTGATCACCTATTTGTAGTCTTGCTTGAATAAGAGCGCTCTCCGATGCAACAGTTGACGCTTGAATCGACAGAACATCCCGAGCCATCCTTGCAAGAACGGGAAAATGCTTTTTCCTTGTCTTCCACCATTCCAAAAGGTCGAAAGAGCCGTCTGGATTCTCATTCTCTAGTCCTTGCGACAAATAAACTTGAAGCTCATTTAGATGGGAAATTTCATCTAAATTAATATAATATACCTCCGGTGTTTTATTCCTGGTTGAACTAGATTTGAACCAGTACTTGGGTTAACTGTAGAATCAGCACTTGTCCTCCCACTTGTTGCGCTTTCAATTGCAAATATCTAGCCTTATCACTAGGGTGTAATCTTATTTGCTTAACTAAACTACCCGTGCCGCTACGATCTCCAGTATACCTATGAACAAGTAATTTCCCACAAGATTTACACTTAGCCTTATCTAGTTCTCTCAGTTGAATAAAAAATTGCCAAACTAATGATGTTTCTGTACGTTTAGGAGGTTGCCTACTAAAAGTGGGAGTTTGTACGGGTGGGTGTGCCGGTTCATTACCTAAGTTATGATCAGGACTAGTAGGTGTATCATCTAAATACTGGAGCTTGGGTTTCATCATCATCATCATCATCCTCATTTCCCTCTAATATAGGTGCATTAGGATAAAGAGCATTCATAATATCATCGTCTATTCTATCACCAACTGCTACATCATGTAGAAAATCGCTAAATTGAAAACAAGGGTGATCACTATCAAGGATTCCGAAGGGTTCATTAGGATTTCTAGGTTGGCTACTACTTTGAACTTGCTTATCTTTTCTAGGTCGGGGAGCCGGGGGAGGGGTAGTATTTTGGCCACTACTTTCACCGGTTTTAGCTTTTCCTTTACCGAACATTTTTTCAACGAAAATGCCATAATAATTATAATTTAGCAACCTAACAACACAAAAAAATACTATTAGCACGTAAGAGTTGAAACGAGTTTATCAGATTGACGAATAACTTCTTGAAAATTGAAAATCATTGAACTTGAACACTTGAAAACTTCAATTCAACAACTTCACAATTTTTCACAAATTTGCAACAATAAATTAAGCACTTGCACTAGAAAGATTGAAAGAGAGGTATTGATGAATTGGTAAATAAAAATGAAAGAATGAGGAGGTATTTATAGTTGAGAAATGGGAAATAGTGTAATTATATAAAGTTTGGGGTTAAATTAAAGTTTGGGGCCAAATGGCTATTTTTGAAACTTCCAAACGGCTACTTTTTGCAAAGAGCCGTTTGGAAATTATTTTAAAAAGAAAATTTTGAAAAATGCCCGTTACAGAACCGGCAGAACCGTTTGGAACCGCCAAAACTGGTCCGGTTCCGGTTCCGGTTCTGGCGGTTCCTGTTCTAGCGGTTCCAACGGGTAGAACCGCCCCACCATGGTTCCCGGGAACCCCTAGAACTGGGCCGCCGGAACCGGCAGGGCCGCGGTTCCGGTCCGGTTCCGGCTCGGAGCCGCCAAATTTACAGCCTTATCCATAGGCCTCTCTGAAGCTGGTAGATATGCCAAATTCCCCAAACTTTTCACCCGGCAACTCAAGGCATCCACCACCATATTAGCCTTTCCTGGGTGATACAAAATAGTAATATCATAATCTATTAGCAATACTAACCACCTCCTCTAGCTCAAATTTAGATCCTTTTGCTCGAACAAGTGCTGCAAACTCCAATGGTCAATTTAAATCTCACAAGGCACACCGTACAAATAATGATGCCAGATCTTCAAGGCATGGACAATAGCAGGGCATGGACAATAGGAGTAAACTCAAGGCCATGGACAGAGTAATTCTTCTCATTTATCTTCAACTGTCTGGACGCGTAGGCAATAACTCTACCATCCTACATCAACACTGCTCCAAGGTTAACCCGTGAGGCATCACAATAAAATGTATAGGACCCCGAACCAGTAGGCAATATCAAAATAGGAGCTGTAGTAGAAGCTACCTTGAGCTTCTGAAAGCTCGCCTCACACTCCTGTGTCAACTGAAATAGAGCACTGTTATGGGTCAATCTAGTATAGGGGCTACAATTGATGAAAACCCCTCCACACAATGACGGTAGTAACCCACAAAGCCAAGGAAACTACGAATCTTTGTAGTTGAGGATGGATTAGGCCAACTTTGCACCGCCTCTACCTTCTTCAGATCCACCCGAATGCCCTCACTCGATACCATGTGGCCCAAGAATGCCACAGAACTCAACCAAAACTCATATTTTGAGAACTTTGCATATAACTTCCTCTCTCATGGCATGAAGCATTGTCCTCAGGTGCAGCTCATGATCTTCACGACTCCGGGAGTATACAAGAATATCATCTATGAAAACAATGATGAATGAGTCGAGATAGGGCCTAAACACGCTGTGCATCAAATGCATAAAAGTTGTTGGCGCATTGGTCAGCCCAAATGACATAACAAGGAACTCGTAATGATCATACGGAGTCCTGAAGGCTATCTTCGGGATATACGGCTCCTGAATCTTCAACTGATGGTACCCTGAGTGCAAATCAATCTTAGAAAACACATGTGTGCCTTGAATCTGGTCAAATAGATCATCAATATGAGGCAAAGGATCATAGTTCTTCACAATAACCTTGTTCAACTGGCGATAATCGATACACATGCGCATAGAACCATCCTTTTTCTTCACAAACAAGACAGGAGCACCCCAAGGTGAAATACTAGGTCGAATAAAACCCTTATCAAGCAATTCCTGTAATTGATCCTTAAACTCATTCAACTCAGGAGGAGCCACACAGTACGGAGGAATGGAAATTGGCTGAGTGTCCGGCAGCAAATCAATGCCAAAATCATTGTCTCTACCGGGCGGCATGCCCGAAATATTAGCTAGAAACACATGGGTTAATCTTGTATCACTGGGACCAAATCAACATAAGGGGTATCAGCACTGACATCTATCACATCAGCTGAATACGTGGCGCACCCCTTCTCAACCATACTCTGAGCTTTAAGAAAAGAGATAACTCTACTTAGAGTGTGATCTAAAGTACCACTCTACTCAACACGCGGAATAGCTAGCATAGCCAGCGTCACGGTCTTGGCGTGACAATCAAGAATAGCATAATGGGGAGACAATTAGTCCATGCCCAAGATAATATCAAAATCAACCATGTTGAGTCACAATAAATTTGCTCTAGTCTCAAAATCATGAATAGTAACCAAACATGATCGATAAACGCGGTCCACTATAAGAGAATCTCCCAAATGAGTAGAAACATAAACAGGAGAACTCAAAGAATCTCAGGATACACCCAAATGCAGAGCAAATAAGAAGAGACATAAGAATAAGTGGATCATGGATCTAATAGAACCGATGCATCTCTGTGAAAAACCAGTATAATACTTGTGATGACAGAATCAGAGGCAACAACCTGGGTACGAGCAGGACTGACATAGAATCGGGCCTGTCCTCCCCCTCGAGGGTGACCTCTCCCTCCCCGACCTTCGCCCCTAGATGGCATGGCAGATGGGGTAGCATTTGGAGCTGTGATCATGGCCAATCCATGATCACATGGAGGGTGTCACCACACTCAAAACAAGCTCTGAGAGGACGTGGTTGTTGTGATTGTCTGGGGCAAGGTCTGCCGGACTGACCTCTCAAAGCACCCCGCGCAGGAGGCACGCTAGAAATCGGAGGTACGTAGTAAGGCTCCTGAGGCCTAGGAGGAGCTGGAGCACTACTGGCTGATGGAATAGTTTAATGAATGGGGCGACCCATGTAATCCCTACCATGAAAACCTACTGATGGGGTACGGGCACCAGAGGAGTGGCCTGACTCTCGTGACCTCTATACCTCTCTCTCCTCTCGCTCTCTAGCGAGCATACCCTTGATCCACCTAGCAATGCTCACTACTTGCTGATAAGGAATGTCCATCTCCAACTCTCGAGCCATGATAGATCTGATGGGTGGAATAAGACCCTCAATGAACCGGCAAACTCTGTTGCGGACAGTAGCAACCAAGGCTGGTGCATGCCTAGCCAATCTGGTATAACGGATAGCATACTCTAAAACGCTCATAGCACCCTGGTGAAAATGCTCACACTTTGCACTCCATGTGTCCCTAAGACTTTGAGGGAGAAACTTTCTCATGAACATATTCAATAACTGGGTCTAAGTCAGTGAAGTAGCCTCGATTGGGTTGTCTATCTCATAAGTGCGCCACCAATCATAGGCGGCTCCTCGAAGCTGAAAGTCAATAAAGGAAACCCCGCTGGATCCGACTATACCCATAGTGCAAAGAATACGATGGCACTCGTCTAGAAATCCCAAGGCATCATCTGAGGCTAATCCACTAAAAATCGCAGGATCATACTTATTGAACCCCTCAAGCCTCTATTACTCATCCTCAGAAGCAGCCGCCCCATCCTCGGGTTGAAGTGGTATTGCAGGCTCTACGGGAATGATATCTAGGACCTTCTCAACATGTACTTGCTGCTCAGGAGTATGCTCCTCCCCTGGCCTGGGATGTGACTGCAGCAAGGGGAAGCAACCCTTCTTGAGACAATGTGGTGTTCATGCTCATAAACTAAGAATGATGTATTGTGTGCTGAATTTTATATTCTATGTATGTCTAGGCCGATAACTGCCCCGATAACTGCACGTTAAGATCTAAACCATTACCAATCTTCCCGATATCTTATCTGGTGATAACGGATTAATACATTTAAAAGCCGATAATCGTTAAGCCAAACCGTTAAGAGTAAATAACCGCTCAATCCGCCCGATAAGCAGCCCTAATAGTAGCTATATGCGTGTCAGGTGCCTGAACTCCGGCTGGATCTACTGGAGGTACCTCAAGGGCAGCTCGCACAGGTGCTCTTGCTGCACCACGTGCGCATCCATGGCCTCTGCCCCGGCCCCGGCCTCTGACGACTGTAGTAGGGGGCGCAGGTGCCTGATCGTCCCGAGTAGCATGTGTCTTCACCATCTGTGAAAGAATAAAATACAGAAGTTTAGAATTGATATCAAAAATATCGCACGACAAGGAAATCAATTGAAGTGATGATTTTTTCTCAACAGTTACATAGTCTCTCGTAGATAAGTACAGATGTCTCCGTACCGATCAGCAAGACTCTAATAAATCGACATGTGTTCCGTGACTCCAATGAACATAGAGCTCTAATAAAAACTTGTCACGACCTCAGTTCACCAACCATGAACATGTCATGACGACACCTAGTCCATACGACTAGGTAAGCCTAATAATGCGGAAAAACAAAATAAACTTGCGGAAAATCAATAATTAAGCTTGAACAACTATAAGAGAAACTGCATATAAGTGTCCATCTGCATATACAACTCAATCATCACGGAAAAATCTATAACAACATCCCAAAACCCAGAAACTCACGGGAAACACAGGCTAACAGAGATATAATATATTGTTCTAACTCCAGAAGGTCTAATCAACTGTAATAGAGGAAAACTATCTACTAAAGCTAGAATAGGAAAGAGACTCCTGGTCTGCGGATGCGGCAGATGTACCTCGAAGTTTCTGCAAGATCTCTCATCCTTCAAGGTAATACTCCTGGGTGGAGGTACCTGTATATATGTGATTTTTGACCATACCCGAGATTTTTTATATGTTAAGCGTAAAATATTTAATTTAGGCTTAATATAGCTATTTCAGCTAATTTTGGCTCTTTTACTTTATTTCGTTACAAAAAGAAAAATTACAAAAAGTGGTATATAAAATTTAGTTTATGTATTTCTCATAAACTTAAAAAATACAAAAATAGAACCTTGTTTTTAATTTTTATATAATTTCAAAAATATAAAATATATATATATATAGTTTCATTAATGTTTTGTAGTTATTTTAAACTTAAAAAATTACAAAATATATTACTTTGTATTTTACCTTTACATAAAAACGAAAATTGCAAAAAATGGTTTTATCTTGTAGTAGTTATTTTAAATCTTGAAAAATATCAAAAATGGTTTTGTTTTAATTGTTAGTCTTATTTTGATAGTTATTTTTATGTAGGATTAATTAAACAAGGTTGTATATTTTATTCTCGGTTGTGGGCAAAGAATAACATTTGGGTTCAAGTTATCTATTTTTATGCCTAATTTTCGGACTTAATCCATAACAATCCAAGCCCACCACACCTTATATGTAACACGAGACCACGAGAGACACAATTACACAATTGGGGAGGGATTCACGGATGGTCAAAATCTTTGAACTACAATAATGACAAGCATGGGGGACAGAACACTATTTTTTTTTGCACGCCTTTGATTTTAAAAAGAGGCAGCTGGACACTAATAAAAGGGACTTAGTCAAATGAAAAAGAAAAAGGTGAGGGATTTTTGAATGAAATAGACCATACACATTGAGGAGAGATGGGGAGAGGACTGTTGTTCTTCGTCTTCTTCATGACCAACAACAATCTCACCCTTGAACGAACTCCTCCAGTCATCGTCCCAAACAACATCAACAGACTCGTCACCTTCCTCATTCTCCAACATTGTCTAGCAGCCCAACAGCCCTCAAACGACCAGCAATCATCAGTCACAACCAGCGGAACACCACCCGCAACAGTGAACTTGTTGTCTCTTCTTCTTCAAGCCCAAACGACCACTCCTTCTCCTCCAATCTCCATTGCCAGCCTCTCCTTATCTCAAAACCTCTAGAAAAGACCAGCCTGTGCAGCCATGAAATCACTCTTGAGGTTGCCATTCGTGTTATGAGTTATGTTCGAGGCTTCTATTAGCGATTTCGCAGTCTCCGATCAAAGGTTTACGGTTTGGTCGAGTTTTGTTTGCGGTTTTGGGTCTAACTTGTTATTGCTTGGACAAATTTTGGAGTCAAGATATGTGTAATTGCTGACTTACTTTGCTATCGAGGTGCAAAGGGAATTGAATTTGACAACTAGTTCATTGGATATCCACTTCTGGTTGGTTTTTGTTTGGATCGTCAGATTCACCTATATTTATTGTTAGGTAAGTCTCTCATTTCTCTATATTTTTGTTTCCTTTATGCTACTAATATGATATTATGGTCCGATAGATAGAAACAATGGATGTTTCATGTAGAATTATTGATCTTTCTAGGATAAAAATGAATCTATGCCTTTGAATAAGCATAGGCACGTCTTCATATACTGATGTACATGTGTATCATGCATATTTTAGTACCTTTTTCACGTTTCTTTATATAAATATATGCAGTGGCGTGTAAACTTGAAATATTTTCAGCTTATTTTCTTAGCTCTCCTAGTAATGTGGATCATTGTTCCTTGCTAATATTTCTTACTGTGTAAACATATTTTGGCTAGTATTATGCAAAAACAGAATATGCAAATTGATAATGTAAAAGAATATATTGATTCCAATCAATTTACTAGAAAACTCATGGCTCTCACTTAATTAATTTTAACCATATAGAAACAGGGACGTGCCATTAGTTGGATTTTTCATGGACCTCGCAAAGTAAAAAAAATATCGTAGTTTCATTAGGTTTGTCTTTTAAATAATAAAATTAGATGAGCCTCGCCCAACAAATTGCAAGCTGCGGGCCCTCCATACGTATTTGCAAAGTTGCTTAGACTCCGCAATGGGCTGTTTAACAAAATTGCACGGACTTGCCCAAAACAACACTACGCTAGTCGCTTGGGTATTTGCTTGACATAGCCCAATTTCTTTGAGATAGCTGAGGTGCTTGAAACCCGGTGAAGGATTTTAGTCACACATGTTTTAGGCGGGGAGCGCTGCCAGTTAAACCGGAAAGCAGTGTTACCGGCTACACTGGCCCTCTTCGTCTCGAGTTATCCGCTCGGCTAAAAATCAAGGTCTAGAACAATAACCTAGGTTGAAGCTTAGTATAACATATCTTCATGCAGGATCCATTGTAGGAAAGGCTTGTTTTGCATCACGTTGCATTTGACTTAGGGGGCTCAACACAGGGGTTGGGCCCGTCTAGGAATAGCAACCTGAAACAAAAAAGACCATCATGTTGCATCCTGTTTGTTTTACGCATTTATTTGCTTCAGACTTGCATGCTGACCGGCTTTTGAAATCGGAATTTTTTTAAAAAACTTTGTGAAAAAGAGAATAAGAAAAATAGTAGTGTAGAGAGATAATTACCCATTTTTAGAAAAACCAATGCCCAAATAGTGTTGAAACTCTGCCAAAATTTTGAAAAAAAAAACAAAAAGAAAGAATTGTTTTTAGTTTGACTTATTTGGAAAAAAAAAACAAAAGAAAAGAGTTTTGTTTTCAAAGGTAGTTTATTCTCATTGGCGAACTATGCCGGTTTGATTCTCGCAGGGTGTGAGATACGTAGGAAACTCTCATCGGGTCCAACCTCCCTTTTCTAAAATAGCCACAAAAATGTCAAAGAAGATAATTTTTATCATAAGTAAGTTAGATGATGCCACTTTTGCCAAATATAGCCGAATGTTCCCGAAAGGGACGCCGGAAGACTGACTTTGCATAAACGACCACCTTTGGTCATTTTTAGATTTTTGGTCGATTGACACACACAACCTTAAAATCTTCATCCCCGAGGCGCTGAATGGCCGTGTTTGAAATATCGAATTTTGTTTTAAATTTGAAAAAACAAAAAATGTCAAAATTTTAATTTTGTCATAAATAAGTCAGGTGATGCTGTTTTGTAAGAACTGGCCAAATGTTCCTAAAAGGGACACCGAAAGGCTGACTGTGGGTATACATCCACCTTTGGGTCATTTTGTTTAGATTTTGACTGGTTAACCCACATGGCCTTAAAATCTTCGTCCTCGAAGTGCTGAAAGGTCGTATTTGCAAAACCAGGTCTTTTATTCTAACTTTAAAAAAAAAGAGTCAAAGAAGAGAATGAAAGAAAAACAAAAAAAACAGAAAAAGCAATAATCATGAAAAAAACTTTAAAAAAAAGGTTTTTGGAGTCCATTAATATTGTAAATAATGTGTCATAATAAATACATTTTTTATGGAAAATTTGAAAAGAAAATTCCAATTTTTTTATTTAGTCATTTGACACATATCGGCCTGAACTACGCAATGTGTGATTCATGCGGGGACATGATACGTAGACAATCTACATAAGATTCGACCACTGCTAAAAAATAAAAAAAAAAGGGAGGAAGGTGAATAAGAGAAAATGAGTGAGGGAACCCGAAAGAAAGAGAGATCAAGGAAAAGAGAAGTTTTCTGAAACACTTGTAAGGCAAAATAAAATAAATCGGGATGATGTATGTGGTCGAAGAAAAAACATGTTAAAAATGGTTAACTACCTAAGAGCATTGCATTCCCCAATGTGAAATTACATTATCTGTTAAAACTCTAACGCTAACAAGTTCGTTGTTTTTCCAATCAATATCACTTAGTTTGTTAGAGTGTACTGGCACCGTACCATTATCAAACATGATCAAAAGGGCCCATACCAGAAAGCATGACTGGATCAGACAACAGTGTTGAGTCGAAAAAGACGACAAATCAGATGTTGAAGGAAGCCATGGAAAAAATGAGGCTGGAAATGAACGAAATGCAGCTAGCCTTGGATAGAGCGCAAAAGGTGCCTAAACTACCCGTTACTCCTACTCTCCAACCCCGACACATGCCGGAATACCCTTCCCCTGGCCCCTCAACAAGCTTCCCGAACAACCACTACTATCAGGGAAGAGAGGCCTATGATCCCCAAGTTCCACCACCCAATCAAAACCCTCCTCCACCAAATGTTCTCGTCTTTATGGCACCTCCCCCAGCCCCATTGCACAGATCGTCTAGTGATCCACTGTTTCAGGCTCAGGATACACAATATCACCCACCTGACCTCACATTTAAAGCACCTGAACCACATACCAATAGTACCCACTTTGAGGTCCCTGCGGAGATTGAAAGGCCGGCAAAGCTCCAGAGCAGGATGCGGTAATGAGGAAGTTCAAAATCCTGGAGCAATCCTTCAGGAGCATACACGGGTTAAACAACCAGGCCAGCGTGGCCTACAAGGATCTATGCCCTTTCCCCGACGTCTAATTACTAGCAGGGTTCAAGATGCCAAAGTTTGATTTATACGAGGGGAACGGCAATCCTATGGAACATTTACGTGATTTTTGTAGCAAAATAAGAGGAGCAAGTGGTAAAGATGAGCTACTGATAGCTTACTTTGGCCAAAGCTTAAGTGGATCGGCACTGGAATGGTATACCAGACAAGATTCCAGCAAGTGGTACACCTGGGACGATATAGTGCAGACTTTTGCAGGGCACTTCCAATAAAATCTCGAGATAGTCCCCGACCGTCTCACATTACTGAGGATTAGGAAGAAGCCCGAAGAAAGGTTCAGTGAATTCGGTTTCCGCTGGAGAGAACAAGCAGCCAGGGTTGATCCTCCCATGAGAGAAGGGGAAATGGTGGACTACTTTCTATAAACTCTGGATCCAACTTACTTTGGTCACTTGGTGACGTCAGTTGGAAAATCTTTCAATGAGGTGGTGAAAATGGGAGGTGTGATCGAAGAAGGACTTAAGTCCAACAAAATCCTGAGCTATTCGGCAATTAAGGCAACAACTCGGGCCATACAGAGCGGCACGGGAGGTGTGCTCGGGAAGAAGAAGGGGGAAGAAGTCGAAACAGTCGAAGCGGGTACTTGGTCCAGATCTAGAGTTCCTTCACCCTATTACCAATCCAGACCCCCACAACCTTACTACCCACCAGAGCCACAGTTTTTTCGTCCATAATGCCCAAACATATCCCGAGGTCCACATAATCCACCTCAGTATTATCCTCAAAACAATGTCTGGTCATCTGTCCAACCACCAGGTCACTCCCTATGGCGAGCACCAGCACCACATATTACATTCTTTCCTTCACAACATTTTCGAACACCCAAAACCCCAAGAAAACAGGGGCAAGGAATGGAACAAAGGCAAAGAAATAGTTTCACGCTAATTTGTGAGTCCTACACGAGCTTGTTTGAAAAGTTAAAGCATTCTGGCCTGATTAAGCCGCTCATTAGCTATACTCCAGAACAATATGCAAAAGGTTTGATCCTACTATTCGATGCATGTACCACTCTAATGTCCAAGGGAATAGCATTGAAGATTGTCGTTCTTTGAAAAGGGAACTAGAAAAAATGATTCAAGAAGGGGCAATTGTGCTCAATGACAGTGACAGGGAGCACACGAATCCTCTTGAGAACTTATTGACTGAAGTGAATGATGCTGAAATTAGTGGCTAAGACGCGGTGCTTGTTTCTTGGAAAGACACTTCATCTCTAGGTCAGCCAGCGAGGAGTTTTGGTGGTTTATTTTTTTCTCATTTCTGTTGTCTGGGTTATTTTTGGGGTTGTAATCTGGATATTGTCTTGTGTCAAACCCTCTTATCCTTATGTCTTGTCACATCAGTTGGCTAAGTTTTGTCTAGGTTTGTTGTAGGTTTGTTCCAAGGTTGTATTCTAGTTTGTTTTGCTTGTTTTGTTTGTTTTGTTATTCAAACCATTTAGTCGTTTGTCTAATGAAAATTCCGGTCTTTGGTTACCTCCAATCATCTTCTTTGTTTAGTTCTTTTTATATTTTATTGTGTCTTTTATTCAGCACTGAATCTAGTGACATGACATGCGCCCACAGTTTGGTCCTAGTCTTATAAGTTAATCATAAAATCAGTGGAAGATGAAGGAGATAAGAACGGTTTGAGACCATTTGAAGCCCAAACCATGAGAAACTGGGGCAAGTAAATGAGAGTATTGCCCAACGATGTTATGTGTGGATATGGCTATCTGGTGCAATCAAAAGATGTTACCAATGTTTTCGGCGGATTGTTTAATTGTGTTGTTTGTACTTGGCGTGTTTTGGAGATTGGAATGACGAAGGCATTTTGTTCTGCTATCCAAACATTTTATCCTTTGTTAGCCCTTTGAGCCTTATTTATTTTTCTTTCATACCCCTCTTTCGGAATCAGTAGCAAATGGTAGAAACACAAACAGAAAAAGATAAGAAAAGAGAAAGGAAAAGAAAGCAACAAAAAAAAAAACAAAAAACAACAAAAGAGAAAAAAAGGAAAGAAAAATGATAACAAAATAAAAAAAAAGTCAGAAAAAAACAAAGGAATTGGGAACTACGTTTGACCTGATTCCTCAAAGAGGATATGTAGGCGCTTCACGGTTCGGTCATAGTGTAACAAAAATTTAAAAAAATTCCCAAGCAAGAAACTGGGGCAAGTGTTGTGCTTGTTGTAAATAAATATGGTTCCGAAGGTTTTAATTTTGAACCCCAAATTGGTTCGTTTTGAGCCTTTAAAAACCTTTTCTTTCTAGTCTATCCAAATCCCACATTACGGTCCAAAGAAAGACCTTTTGACTAGTCCTTAAATGATGCCAAGTCAGACAAATGGGAGTCTTATCAGAAGATAACACTCTGATACACAAAGAAAAGACTCCGACCCCCAGCAGAAAAGATTCTGGTCCCCTGTAGAGAACATACATCAGAGAGTCTTATCGGTAACACCCCAATCCCCAAATGAAAGGCAATACAAATGAGAGAGTCTTATCGGTGAAAACCTTCACAGGCACATAAGGCGATGAAAGCTGAGAGAAAAGCCAAAATGAGAGAGGCTTCATAGTGAAAACCTTCGGGCACTACAAGTCGAATAAGGGTGAGAATCGGATGGGGAATCACCAAACGAATATCTTGAAAGACGATTGGCGATGGAGGATATGCCATATGTGCATGTCATGACCATTAGAGTCAGTATCGATAGGTTTTTGTCTTATAGTTTCTCTTGCTAGAGAGTCATCTCTTTCCTTTGTCTTTTATTATGTTCCTTTTTACCTTCTCCTTTCATAGAAAATTCCCCAGTAGATTCTGTTTGGTCAAAACAAGTGATAAATGACTTCAAACTTTGCCATCAACTTTCCAATTATGCAAGACCAGATCTGATTAGAACATCCAAGTGGTCTAAGTCAGGAAGGAACAAGCGCGAGGCCAGTGTCAATAAAGATATCCCCAGCAAGAGGAGATTCACAAAAGGATGGATGAGTGTCAAGATGGATATGCCCGCCAAAATCAAAGGTTGTAGACCTCAAGGCCAAGGCCCGTGGATAAATCTAGAAAGAACAATGCGAAGAGCAATGGGCATGATTTGGGAAATTCATATGAGACTAAAATGTCGGGGAAATGCCAGTTTCTGAGCTATGACACAAAAGAAGAGGGATATCCCCACCAGAAAAGGTTGTTTTCAGTGACATGAATGAACAAAGAAAGATGTTTATCAGCAAAACATTGCAAAATCCTCAAGGGGAATCAACTGTCATGGAAACGATACATGGTTAGATGGAAAAAAACATTAAGAGGTTGGTGAATAAGGAATCGACAATAAGGTCAGAAGTTATCGCCCAAGTTTCAAGATAGCTGAACTACGCAAAGCAGGGCAAGTCATTCTAAGACCAGCAAGAATATCATCCCCAGCAGATAATATCATCCCAAGAAAGTTTTGATAGTGTAATGGAATGCAGAGCAGGAAAGGAGAAAGGGAAACGTTATCCCTAGTAGGAGTATCACAACCAACCATCATGTTTTAAACTAACAAATTTTCTTTGATTTAAAACAGGTAAAGAAAATGGCATTGATGACGGAGATGCATGCCACAAGGGAGATTGTCAAACTGGGGCAGAAAAATTTCTTTTCATTTTGAAAATTTTTCTGGAAGTTAGGTACCCATTTGGGGAAGAAGAAATATAACACCAGTCTCGAGGGAAGTGGACTTTGAACCAGTATTATCCCCAGCATAACAAGTTTTAATGAAGAAAGTTGTTCCCCAGTGGACAGAACAAAAGGATGAAACTTGTGTTCAGAAAAAGAAAAAAGCCAGTGTCATCCCCAACAGCCTTCAGAAGAGTGAAGCACCAGTTTTGAAGGAATGAAAATCCCCCAGCGGTGTTATCCTCAAAAACATTATCCCCAGTTGATAACATTTTTTCCCCATCAAGTAAGTAAATAATTCCTCAGCAGTGTTATCCCCAGCAATTTCGAGGGAAGACAACACGAGTTTTTAAGGAAAGCAGTTCTGTAATAAGGTAATCCAGGAAGAAGGAAATGGTTCACGAATAGGAGATGCGCTTCCTAAATTAAGATTTCATTCATAGGAGACGCACTTCCTAGTTTAAAATCATTAATGTTTCACTCATAGGAGACGCACTTAATAAGTTTATCTTTCTCATAGGAGACGCACTTCCTAAGTTTATTTTACCCCTAGGAGATTCACTTCCTAAGTTTATTTTACCCATAGGAGACGCACTTCCTAAGTTTATCTTTACCCCTAGGAGACGCACTTCCTAATTTTATTTTACCCATAAGAGACGCACTTCCTATGTTTATTTTTACCCATAGGAGACGCACTTCCTACGTCTATTTTTACCCCTAGGAGACGCACTTCCTAAGTTTATTTTACCCGTAGGAGACGCACTTCCTAAGTTTATCTTTCCCATAGGATACGCACTTCCTAAGTTTATTTTTCTCCTAGGAGACACACTTCCTAAGTTTACCCATAGGAGATGCACTTCCTAAGTTTATCTTTCCCATAGGAGACGCACTTCCTAAGTTTATCTTTACCCATAGGAGACACACTTCCTAAGTTTATTTTACCCATAGGAGACAAACTTCCTAAGTCTATTTTTGCCCATAGGTGACGCACTTCCTAAGTTTATCTTTACCCATAGGAAACTCACTTCCTAAGTTTATTTTACCGATATGAGACGCACTTCCTAAGTTTATTTTTATCCAAAGGAGACGCACTTCCTAAATTGATAGTTCCCATCGGAGACGCACTTCCTAAGTTTATCTTTCCCATATGAGATGCACTTCCTAAGTTTATCTTTACCCCTAGGAGACGCACTTCCTAAGTTTATTTTTGTCCATAGGAGATGCACTTCCTAAATTTATTTTTTCCCATAGGAGACGCACTTCCTAAGTTTATTTTACCCCTAGGAGACGCACTTCCTAAGTATATTTTTGCCCATAGGAGACGCATTTCCTAAGTTTATCTTTACCCCTAGGAGACACACTTCCTAAGTTTATTTTACTCATAGGAGACGCACTTCCTAAGTTTATTTTTGCCCATAGGTGACGCACATCCTAAGTTTATCTTTACCCCTAGGAGACGCATTTCCTAAGTTAATTTTACCCATAGGAGATGCACCTCCTAAAAGGTTGTTTTCATCATGGGGGACGCAATTCCTAAATCAATAGTTCAATCATAGAAGACGCACTTCCTGGTTTGAGTCATTGAAGTTTCAACCATAAAAGACGCACTTCCTAAATTGATAGTTCATTCATAGGTGACGCACTTCCTAGTTTGTCCTTTTCAGGTTATATTTTAGGAGACGCACTTCCCAAATTGTGATTTCAACCCTAGGAGACGCACTTCCTAGTTTGAGTCATTTAAAGTTAGACCCTAGGAGATGCACTTCCTAGTCTAGTTCATTGAAGTTTTACCTGTAGGAGACTCACTTCCTAATAAAGGTCTTCACGTTTTCCTTTTAGGAGACGCGCTTCCTAAATCAGTAGTTCAATCATAGGAGACACACTTTCTAGTATAATTCATTGAAGTTTTACCGTAGGATACGCACTTCCTAAATTGACAGTTTTATTTATAGGTGATGCACTTCCTAGTCTTGGCCATTTAAATTCATCTTTAGGAGATGCACTTCCTAAGTTGGGTTCATTTCAAGTTTTATTTTAGCAGACACATTTGCTAGTCAGAGTTTTTGATTTTAGCACATCCTAGTCTAGTCTTTAAGTTTACCCTCATCATTTCATCAGTAGTATAACTAGTTTATAATTTTGCCAACAACTCAAAAATCTTCCTAGTTCAAATCGGGTAGGAAAGTTCATTTGTTTTGTTTGTTTTGGTTGTAGGATCCTGCCCGGAGATTGGAGGGTTGCAACAAAAATCCCCAGCATTCAATCCAAAATAGAAGTAGCAGAATCTTGCAGCAAGAATGCGAGTCAATAGACTGAGATGATCAACAAAAGTCAGTCACAATAAAGAAAAAAAAAAGAAAACAGAAAAAAAAAGAAAAAAAAGGTGAATCCAAAGTGCAGAAATGGAGGAAAGATGTGGTCTTCTCAAGACATGGCAAAGGTCACAGGCACTGCATACATAGTTTTGGTCTGAAAGTCGAAGAAGGATGAACTAGCACCTATAACTAACAAGCATCAAGATTCAGATCGAAGTCCGTATGAAGCACCAAGCAAGGCTGAAGATCAAGTTTCAGAAAACTCATAGATAGGAATATTGTAACTAGTAGCTGATAGGTTTAGTTAGTCTTTTTCATATTTTGATATTTGATGTAATAGTAGGACCACGGCCTAGAACCTTGGCGGAACGGAACCTCGACTGGCTGTCCACCTCGGCACGCTCCATTATCTCACTCACTTCTGAACTACACGTGAACTGATTCCTTTATAGCCAAGGATATGTAGGCAGCTCAGATACCAGGACTTGGTCACATTCTCTTCCTTTTCTTAGTTCTCGTATCTCCAAATAAGGGTCGAAACCAAAAACATGTCTAGTCATTCTTTGTCAGAAAACTCTTCGTATTTCCAGTCAAAGAGGGGCAGTTGTAGATATGTGATTTTTGACCCTCCCCGAGAGTTTTTATATGTTTAGCTTAAAATATTTAATTTAGGCTTAATATAGCTATTTCAGCTAATTTTGGCCATTTTACTTTATTTCGTTACAAAAAGAAAAATTACAAAAAAGTGGTATATAAAATTTAATAAATATTTCTCATAAACTTAGAAAATATAAAAATAGCACCTTGTTTTTAATTTTTCTATAATTTCGAAAATATAAAATGTATATATAGTTTCATTAATGTTTTCTAGTAATATTAAATTTAAAAAATTTAAAAAATAGTACTTTATATTTTACCTTATAAAAACGAAAAATGTAAAAAATAGTTTATCTTGTAGTAGTTATTTTAAATCTTGAAAAATATCAAAAATGGTTTTGTTTTAATTGTTAGTCTTATTTTGATAGTTATTTTGTTTATGTAGGACTAATTAGATAAAGTCGTGTTTTTTATTCTCGCTTGTGGGTAAAGAATAACATTTGGGTTCAAGCTATCTATTTTTATGCCTAATTTTCAGACCTAACCCATAACAATCCAAGCCCACCACACCTTACACATAACACGAAACCATGCGAGACACAATTACACAATTGGGGGAGGGATTCACGGATGGTCAAAATCTTTTTTAAACAACTAAACTCACTGAGGTGAAAGGGAATGTATGTTTGGATCACGGATGAGGGATTCACGGATGGTCAAGATATGTTTAATTGCTGACTTTCTTTGCTATTGAGGTGCAAAGGGAATTGAATTTTACTGCTAGTTCATTGGATATCAACTTCTGGTTGATTTTTGTTTGGATCTTCAGATTCACCTAATTTTATTGTTAGGTAAGTCTCTCATTTCTCCATATTTTTGTTTTCTTTGTGCTGCTAATCTGATATTGTTGTCCGATAGATAGAAATAATGGATGTGTCATGTAGAATTATTGATCTTTCTAGGATAAAGATGAATCCATGCCTTGAATAAGCATAGGCACGTCTTCATGTACTGATGTACATGTGTATCATGCATATTTTAGTCCCTTTTTCACTTTTTTTTATATAAATATATGCAGTGGCGTGTAAACTTGAAATATTTTCAGCTTATTTTCTTAGCTCTCCTAGTAATGTGGATCAATTTTCCATGCTAATATTAGTTACTGTGTAAATATATTTTGCCTTGTATTATGGAAAAACAGAATATGCAAAATGATAATGTAAAAGAATATATTGATTCCATATCAATTTATTTGAAAACTCATGGCTCTCACTTAATTAATTTTAACCATATAGAAATCGGGACGTACCATTAGTTGGATTTTCATGGCCCTCGCAAAGTAAAAAAAATATTGTAGTTGCATTAGGTTTGTCTTTCAAATAATAAAATGAGACGAGCCTCGCCCAAATTACAAGTTGCGGGGCCCTCCATACGTATTTTCAAAGTTGCTTAGACTCCGGAATGGGCCGTTTAACAAAGTTTCCCGGCCTTGCCCAAATAAACACTATGCTAGTCGCTTAGGGCGCCTCCTTATATGCGGGTGTGCATTTATGCAGCCCAAATCCAAATCTCAACGGATTCGAAATGTGTCGACGACCACGCGTACACTGGTTGCGACGTGGTTCGAGATATGTTTTCACAACGTTGCAATTCTTTTCCAAAAACCAACAATAATAATAAAAGCGGTAACAAGTCACAATTTACACGAAGTACATATTTGTATAAAATCAGATGAATAAGCCGAATATAACCGTTGAGCGACCGTGCTAGAACCAAGAAACTCGGGAATGCCTAACACCTTCTCCCGGGTTAACAGAATTCCTTATCCAGATTTCTGGCATGCAGACTGTAATATAGAGTCATTCTTTTCCTCGATTCGGGATTAAAACCGCTGACTTGGGACACCCTAAATATCCCAAGTGGCGACTCTGAATAATTAATAAATAAATCACGTTCCAAATGTCCTTTAATTGGAAAAAACTCATGCGCCCCTGCGGGTGCCGTAAAAAGGAGGTGTGAAAGTACATGGATCTGCACATGAAAAACATGCGTAGAAGAGACATGAGTACACCACAGCGGTACTCAGTAAATGCCAAGCCTAACCTCGATCGGATAGTGACGAGGAAAGTCAGGGCCCTACTGAGATAAACATAATAAATAATTGGATAAGGGAAACAGTATAGATAAAGTCTAAAGCGAGTATCTAAAGTGGATAAATAAGGAAAGCAGTAATAGAAGACTGAAACAGAACAATATAAGGAATGTTGTTCACAACAGAAATAAATAGTCGGGGATCTTTTTGTATCCGGAGGATCTCTTGGTGTATCCTCCTCATATACACGAGGTATTTCTTGATATCCTTCTCATATACTCGAGGGAACTCTTGGCATCCCGAGGATGTCTTGGTATCCTCAATACTTATATATTAATTTGTCAGGGATCTTTTGGTATCCCGCACCCTCAATTCAGAACATATCAATGCAAGGGGGATCTCCCGGGATGCCGTCCCGTAGTCCCAAATTTAAAACACACAACAACAGCTCAAACATAAGGATAAATGCTAAACTCATAACAAGTAATAGTAAATTCTAGCCAAACATGCTTCACGTAATACAAACAAGACAGTTTAAGCAAAAAGGCAAATAAATCAACTAAACATGCTTCTATAAACTAACACATGTTAAACTTGCAATTAAAATAAACTGATAAGCAAGAAACCTCTATTTATGTACTTCAAGTAAAAACGGATTTTCAACAATTAGCTCAAGTACGCGCTCGTTAACTCATTTACGAGGCATTCAAATATCAAATATCATGTCTAAGGGGAAAGGTCCCCAACACAACGTTAGACAAGCTACTTACCTCAAACTGGCATAAAATCAACTAAAAACCACTCCTTTTCCATGAGTATCCGACTCCAAATAGCACAAATCTATTCAATTCAATTACATATCGTAAATAACATCGCAAGAAACTGACTCTACTATTTAATTTAAAGCTAAAGCATGAAATTAGGTGCAATCACCAAAATGCCCGTCAGGCCAACATCTTGGAATCGAACAAATTTAAATATTTCAGAACCCTATTACTCTCCCGAGTCTAACCATATAAAAATCTCCCCAATCGGAGGTCAAACAACCACTCAAAACTCAATAGTTTGGTCTATGAAGTTTTCCCATTTTTCATTCAAAAATCCGAAATTAAGGATGAATTCGTGATAAGATTAGTTTGTTTTAAGAATAAAAGAGTAGAGAATCGTTACCTAGTAGTGGTCCTGGAAAACCCTTCGAAATTTCTCCCAAATCCGAGGTCCCAAGCTTGTATTTTGATAAAAATGGCTAACCCTCATTTTTGAATAATTTAATACTACCCAGAAATTTAATGCATCGCAAACACAGAGATGAGCTCGCATTCGCGGAGAAGAAAAATAGAAGGTGTAAAAAATGCCCTTCGTGATAGCAAGGGGTAGAACGCAAACGCGAAGGCCTGGGATCACGAAGCTACGCGAACACGGCTTGTGGAATGCAAACGCGATGAAGAAAAATGTTGAGGTCCAGAAGCTGCTCTCCACGCGTTCGTGAATGCGAAAAACGGCCTGGCATAGGTACACGAATGCGTGGAAGCTTATACGAATGCGATGGAGAAGCAAGTAGGGCTTTGCGAACGCAGAAGGGGTTATGCGAATGTGTAGAAGGAACTCGCCCCCTTCCAAGATTACACTACACGAACGTGAGAGAGGGGCCGCGATCGCGAAGAGGAAAAGTCTGCAACAGCTGAGTTTAGTTTTCTACAATTTTTAACAACACAAAAATGCCCCGTTGAGCATCTGAAATACACCCGAGGTCCCCGGGACCTCAACCAAATCGACGGACACATCCCGTAACATCATTCAAACTTGCACCAATCCTTAATAGCGCCTACCAATTTAAAAATCTAAATCTTAATAAACTTACAATTCCCAAAATCAGTAGTACAAGTCATAAGCTTTTCTAGGAATAGTTATTCATAATGAATACATCACAGTTCCGGAAATAAATGAAACAATGGAATTGAATACATCAGAAAGTGATTTCAGATCCTGTGAACGTGCAACAGGTACACCTTGAAGTAGAGGAATCAATATGGGCTTGGCTCGTTGGGCCAGCCCAACTCAACCCGTGATTTAGCAGGGTTGGGCTAGAATGTTTGGAGCCCGCTTAAAAACGAGGCTTTTAAGACCGGCACGGGTAAGCCCATGGGCCGTAAGGCTTGGCTGAGGCCGGGACAGCCCGGCCCGTGGGTCTAATAAAATATTTATTTAAAATATATACATATATATATATATATATATACATATATATATATATATATATATATATATGTATATATATTTCCTTTAGAGATGGAAAGTCAGAATTGGATCTTTACTAAGAGGAACCAAAACATGATCTTGAGAAGTTTCAAGAAATAGGTGTTGTCATGTATTGGAAGGACCAGTCTAGAAAATATCCTGATCTTTTAATGATGGTACATGATGTACTTAGTATTCTTATTACCATTGTAGCATCGGAATCAACATTTACCATTAGTGGCATGCTCTTACAAAGTACAGAAGTAGCATTTATTATGAAAATGTCCAAACATTTGTTACTACTCGAAATTGGCTATATAGGTTTTCCCAAACTCAAAATGGTATTTATTTTTATGTGAATTTGAATATTACCATTAATTTTTAAAAGTTAGTTATTTTTAATATTTAATTAATTAACCTTGAATATGAATTGTAGATGAAAGTGAATAAGACAACCTTATCACAAGCGGATTCAAATGTGTTGGATGAAGATGATGTGTTGGATATGTCATAAGCATCATGAACGTTCACTTGAATAGTTTATTTTAAGTTTTGACTTTTAGTGGATGTAATATGGACTTTTTTTTTTTAGTATTTATTGTGATATGTTGGAACAATTTTAGTATTTATTGTGATATGTTGGAACAATATAAAAAGTTATTAAGTTTTGCGAATTTTTTCAAACAAGATATTTTAAACGTTTAAATAATTATCTTTTTTAGGTTATAACTTAAAAAAATATAAAATTATATTATTAAAAATAATGGGCCGGCCCATGGGGGCCCGCGACCCATATAGGGGTGGGGTGGGCTAACAATTATAAGGCCCATAAAAAGGTGGCCTAGCCTAGCCCATCAATTGCTAAAGCCCATACGGGCTGGGCTAGGCTAGCCCGGCCCGGCCCATATTAACAACTCTACCTTGAAGTTTCCAGCCACACCGAGCGTTAATATCAAACCCGACCCGGTCCGAAGTACCTAGTTCTGCACATAAAGATGTGCAAAGTCTAGTATGAGTACACAGCAGTAGTACTCAGTAAGTATCAAACCTAACCTCGGTAAAGTAGTAACGAGACCAGATCGAGACACTACCCAATGTGTGTGTGTATACACACCCATTACAGTTCCGGAAATAATGAAACAATGGAATTGAATACATCAGAAAGTGACTTCAGAGCCTGTGAATGTGCAACAGGTACTCCTTCAAGTCTCCAGCCACACCGAGCATAAATATCAAACTCGACCATGTCCAAAGTACCCAGTTCTGCACAAAAAGATGTAAAGAGTCTAGTATGAGTACACTACAGTGGTATTCAGTAAGTATCTAGACTAACCTCGGTAAATTAGTGACGAGGCCAAATCGAGACACTACCGAATGTGTGTGTTTATAAATAACCAATCCAGAAGTGAAATGCAAAATTACTGAATAACTTACACATTCAGAAAGGAATACATAAGCAAACATATTGATACGGCGTGCATCACAATCCCACTAATCCTCCCTTATTCATCCGTAAAAATTACAATAAAAGTAAAAAGTATATATATATATATATATATATATATATATATATATATATATATATATATATATATATATATATATATATATATATATATATATATATATATATATATATATATATATATATTGCGGCGTGCAACCTGATCCCACCAATCCTTCTTTATTCCTCCGTACAATTACAATAAAAGTAAATAGTATATATATGTTACGGAGTACAACCCGATTTGTCAATCGACCCTTATTCCTCCTGTTGTGGCATGCAACTCGCTCCCACCAAATAATCATATTCACCCATATTCCTCCTCATCAATCCTCCATTATTCTTCCTGTTGCGGCATGCAACTTGATCCCACCGAATAATCATATTCACCCTTATTCCTCCTCATCAATCCTCCCTTATTTCTCCTGTTGCGACGTGCAACCCGATCCCATCATATAATAATTTGAATCAATCAACCACATTTCAACAACTCAATTATAAGAAATTCTACAACGAAAAGTATGTGTACACGACAACAAGGGAACCAATGAGTATACGGCAACAAGGGAACCACATAAGAATAAAAGGAATACAACAACCTTTATATGGAAACAAGGCATGTAAGGCACGTGATACACAGGTATTCAAAACAACTTGGACTCGTAACAGATGAACACGTAATCCTAGAATAACTCCACGATTAAGAGGTAACAAGATAACAATGATAGCAATGACAACAACTAAGGCATATAGAGGCTAAATAACAAATAAGAGGCAAGTAAGGACTAACAACATCATTTAGAACATGTGAGAGTAGTCTACAAAGAGATACCACATTTATGACAATTCACTTAAAAGTATGAAAGAGACTAGGCAATTTAACAGGTCAATACCACTTATAAACTGTGTACCCACTTGACACCTTGCGTACACGACTTTCATATATCAACATAGCACAATTGATTCAATTGTTAAGGGATGGTTTCCCCGACATGATCCTTACCTCAATTTGGCCAATTAGCTTTTCCTTTACCAATTTACCAAGTTGGCTCAATCTAGCCAAAAATGACTTAAATATATCAAATAATGCAAGAGAAAACAATTTCAATTAACAAAGCTACGATACTTATACAAATTTTAAAATGTTAACTCTACGGCCTCCCACCCCAAAAAAAAACAAAATTTACAAAACCGAACACCCATTCCAATATGAGTTCAACCACAAAAAAAAAATATAGTGCCGATACCAATTCGTCCTTAAAATCATGATTCACTTTGAAAGATTTTACAAATTTTCCTTTAGATTCTCATAAATTTTGATGTTAAATCTTGTATAAAGTCATGAAATTTAGTTGGAAATTGATTAAAGATACTTACCCAATGACTTGGTACAAATATCTCTTCACAAAACCGTCTCACCTCAAATCTAGGGTTCAAAAATATAAAACAAAATGAGGCAAAAACTCGGAAAACCCAGCTTTTAGCAGGCTGCAGGTTCGCAAAACAAAGACTACACTACCTTGACTTAGTCGTAATTGCGATGCGTCACTTTGCAAATGAAAAGCAGGGCCTTCACAGGAGCAGCTCAAATGTTCGCAAATACGAATTTACCCTGCCCATTACATTTTCGCATTTGCAAGACTGGCTCTGCAAATGTGAAGCCTGCCAGTTCCCAGCCTTTTCGCAAATGCAATTCCAAGTCCGCAAAAGCGGTGGTCCCAAACTCAATACTCTACTTGTAAATGCGAGATCAAACAGCAGTAGATCTGAACTTTCTTCCAAAAACACTTTGAAACGCGCACGAAATTCGTGCGAAGCCTCAGGGCTCCAAACCAAACACCCACACAAGTCTGAAAACATAATACAAACTCGCATATGCAATCAGAACAAAATAACCTCAAACATCGGATGTCAAAATGCATGAAAATCATTATGAACTTCTAGAACATCCAGAATTGCAACCAAGCTTCCGAACCATATCAAATCAACTCCAAACGACAACAAATTTTGCAGGCAGGTTTGAAATGACATAACGGGGCTGTTTCAACTCTCGAAATTGCATTCTGACCCCAATATCACCATAGTCAACTCACGGTCAAACCTTTCAATCTTCCAAAACTTCAACTTTCCAATTTTTGCCAAATTACTTCAAATTACCCTATGGACCTCCAAATCCAAATTCGGATGTACTCCTAAGTCCAAAATCACCAACCGATCCTATTGGAACCATCGAAACTCCACTCCGAGGTCAAATACATAAAAGTCAAATCTTGGTCAATTCGTTCAACTTCAAGCTTCTCAAATGAACGTCACTTCTAAAATCCTTTTCGAACTTCTCAAAAACCCAAACCGTTGATGCACACAAGTCATAATACACTGTGTGAAGCTACGGGTGAACTCAAACTGCTGAACCAGATGCCATTGCTCCAAGCAACCAGTCGGGTCGTTACATCCTCCCTACTTAAACATGCGTTCGTCCTCGAACGTGCCCGGAGTTGTTCCAAAGCCATCAAACCACTGTATGAGCTCACCATACATACACCCGGGGGTGATTCCCCAACTCCCAAACCTATGTAGGACTGATAACGCAATTTATCTAAAGATATCACTTCATCCTTCGTCCATAACTTTAGGATAGAACCCAAATCTCAACATCAAAAATTTATCATAAGACTCGAATATCGCATCATCTCACTGTATAAACATGAACAAGACGAATCGAGCCATAATTCCAACCCAAGTTACAATCACATGGTGTTCCACACAAGTGAAATTCCCATAGCAATAACTTCCGACCACCATTGCTGCTCAAATAACATCTTGAATGTCGGCAATACACTTCACATTGAATATAACCTTTTTCCGAACCTCCACTGCGCTGCCCATGATAAAGAAACATGCGAAAAAATATAGTCACCCATGAAGTCAACAAGTCAAGAAGCTCTCTCGCCCGTCAAGGGCCATTACCCAAATCTTAGCAGAAACATCCTCATACTTCCAAGCAATTCTCACCCCCAATATGATAGTGCTAATCTCAGGTCTAAGGGCCGCATCTCAGCCAATACAAGTAGCCCAATTTACAACTCATCACGGAACCACATGAATTCTTACACCACTCAGCTCGTACACCAACCTAGTAATAACTAAATTGTGCAGTACAAATAAAGAAATCAAGGTATAAGGATTATCTAACAAGTACAACATGTGTAACAACAAAAGTACCTTTTTCATTAAATCATCATACAGAGGGAAAACAAAACAACAAAAATAAGCACAAGGAAAGGGTATCCCACATAACATCCACTGCGGCGTGCAGCCTGCTCCCAAATACTTATCAAGCCAAAGTGATCGGGTTCACCGATCTCATGAGTACTGATATCAAGCACAGAAGATTGCACAAGTAAAATTGAGGGAAAATGAATAAAAATTAATAAAAATGGAAGAAAGCAAGCACAACTAAGGTGAAATGATCGAATCAACATCACGAGGGCCATCCCGCCCACGTCGCCATCATGCCAGAAAAGAATTACAATATGCATGGAGAATAATCGTACAACCTCACAGCCTAACACAACATAAAAAATATCACAAAACATAGTCCTAGGGCACAAGTAAAATCTATTCCGCCTGGTAATAAAACCATAATAACAACCTCACAAGAGCACCTTGACCTGATATAAAATACATATTTTCGTCGAGCTTCCAAATAGCCCCCAACCCACATCCTGATCATTTCCAAATAGATATATATCATTCCAAAAGTCTGTAGCAACTTATCGATAACGTATGATATCAGTTATCCCATCCACAACATCTCCTCACAATCTACAAACAAGAAATAGCCCACATATGGGGACATCTAGCCCCAAATCCTTAGGAATTCCAAAATTTCTATACCTGAACTCAACTACGCAAATCAAATGGATAATACACCACTCACACCCCATCATCCTACTAAAGTTTCCATATAAAATATTTATCCGCGTAACAAAAAATGAACTTCAAAACCTCAAAACCCAGTAATCACCATGCCACTAATTATGCACCCACAACCCAAAACTCAAGGTTCCTTCCTAAAATGCACGCTCTTCACATATGATTCCTGATGATAGGCTGAAATTACATATTTTAGTCGATTATTATACTTTTACTGCACTTTAGTTGAGTTTACGCTTTAATCGATAATGTTTTGCACTAATTGTGTATTTTATGCCTTGTAGGAATGATTTCAAGCAATATAAATATTATGTAATGAATTATAGTGATTTGGATCATTGAAATATAAGTAAAAGTCCAAGGAATTAATCCGGTATCGTGGTCATGGGTGAAATTTGATAGTCAAGAACAAACAAAGACTCGAGTAGACATATTGCGCACTGTCTAGTAAAATAGATATAACTATTTGCTCAGAACTCCATTTGGATTCCACAATGTATGGTTGGAAATATAACCCAAAGGGATACAACTTTCACGTTTTACGTATTTTCAAATTCAAAATAAAATAGGGTGAAAAGTACACGTCAATTGTGCGGCTGTGCTCAGGCTGAGCTCGTCGGGCAGAATCAAAGTGGATATACGCGATATGAGCGCTGTCCAGGCGCAGCCTCGCACGTCCTATCCAAATAATGTGTACTTTTTCACATAGAATAAGGTGTAATTATTTGGGCCCAACCCTACTTGGTATATATACATAGAAACGGTATTTTAAAGACTTTTGACATGCTTTTGACATAATTTAGACCTAATGAGGCAGAGACACAATAAGAGAAAGGAGGGAAATTCATCTATGAGTTTTCATTCCTCTTCCTATTTTTCATTGTTGGTTATGACTTTTAGTATTGTAGTTTTACATACTATTATAAATAGCTAATTTATTATCTAGGATTTTGACGAAACATTTCGTAGGATAAATTCATGTTATGTTTTTAAATAATTGACCCATTGGATTTCTCTAATTGTTCAACGTGACTATTGTTGTTGATTGAATGGACATCGATCGATTGTGCCTATTTATTATGTGTTGCTTGAGAAAGGATACATATTTAGGTGGTTGTAGAATAATGTCCCTCCTAACGTATGTGAGAAATCAATGCGGTGGGTTTAAAGGTAGGTTTAGAAATAACAAAGCCTTGATGTGGTCACAGTGAGCGGTTAGATGAAGTCAACTAGCATAGTTCGAGAGAATATGTCTAGTAAATTGTTATAGTTCATCGAGAGAGAAGTAAGTCACCTAAAGTACTCACGATCAGTAGAGAATACATCGATGAAATTGTAGGAAACATAGCTGGAAGGATTCTGACAAAATGGGAAAATCATACCTCTAGACCTCTTTAATTTAGTCTCTAGCCCTTTGTCTCGTTAGTTAATAATTTTACCGCTTTCCAGTATTTGCTAGTTAATTAGTCAGAAATATAAATCTCAAACGTTATAATTTATAAAATTGTATTAAAGTGCTTAGGGAGGTGTAGTCACTCTTATATCTAAATTTATCATACCCGTCCTGCAGCCTACATTACAACCAAATAAAGTCCTATTTGATCATAGACTAAATGAGCTAAATTAGTAGAGTAGTACACTCCGGGAAAGCCTATGGTGCATCTTTTGTGTTATATGAATGTTATTTATAAGAATTTTTTCTATCTTGAGTTCCTAAGTGTTGTTAAATTTTATTGTGTGGAACTACTCTCTTTTGTTCTGTGATGGCACTTGCTTCATGAAGGAAAGGTAATGTCAGTGACCTCTATGGTAGAGTAAGTGGGTGAGTGGTGAATAATTTGTGGTACGTGTGAGTCAAATCTTGAGGTAAAGATGTTATGCTTTTGTACTTAGACTATTTTAAATATTCATGGTGTGATGAGTTAGGAGAATTGTTTAAAAGGTCATGTCTATAGTTTTATTGCTCGAGGACGAGCAATGGTTTAATTGTGGGGTATTGATTATAGGCTACAATTACGTATTTTAGTCGATCATCACACTATAATTTACTGCACTTTAGTTGAGTTTGTGTTTTAATCACTAGTGTTTTGCACTAATTGTGTGTTTTATGCCTTGTATGAGTGATTTCGAGTTATATAGATGTAATGGAATGAATTCTAGTGATCTGGAGCTTTGAATTCTAAGTAAAAGCCCAAAGAATTAAACTGGGATCATTTTCGGGGGTCAAATTGGATAGTTAAGAACAAATGAAGACTCGAGTAAATATATTGCACACTGTCTAGTAAAATAGACATAACGTTTTGTTCAAAACTCCATTTGGGCTCCCCAATGTATGGTTGGAAAACTAACTCAAAGGGCTACAACCTTTATGTATTTACATTATTCCAAATTCCCAACAGAACAGGGTGAAAAGTGCGAGTCAAGTACGCGGCTTCACTCAGGCCGCGCTCGTCAGGCAGAATCAAAGTGGATATGCGCGGTCGAAGCGCAGCCGCGCACGTCCTGTCTAGAAAATGTGTTCTTTTTTGCGTAGGAAAGGGGTAATTGTTTGGGCCAAAACCTACTTGGTATATATACATGGAAAAAGGGTATTTTGAAGACTTTTGACATACTTTTGTCATAATTTAGACCTAAGGAGGCAGAGATACAATAGGAGCAAGGCGGGTAATCCTTCTACGAGTTTTTCCTTCCTATTCCTATTTTTCATTGTTGGTTATGACTTTTCGTATTGTAGTTTTACATACTATTATTAATAGCTAATTTGTTGTGTAGGGTTATGATGGAACCTTTTGTAGGATAAATTCTTGTTATGTTTTTATATAATTGAGTCGTTGGATATCTCTACTTGTTCAACTACGTGTTTATTATTGTTGATTGAATGGACATCGATCAATTGTGCCTATTTATTATGTGTTTCTTGAGAAAGGATACATATTTAGGTGGTTGTTGAACAACGTTACTTCTAACATATGTGATAAACTAATATAGCGGGATTAAAGGTAGGTTTAGAAATAACAAAGCCTTGACGTGGTCGTAAGGATCAGTTAGATGAAGCCAACTAGCATAGTTCTAGAGAATATGCGTAATAAATTGTTGTAGTTTTTCGAGAGAGAATTACGGCCCATAAAGTGCTCATGATCAGTAGAGAATACATCGGTAATATTGTAGGAAACATAGTTGGAAGGATTCTGACAACTAAAAAAATCATAAATCTAGACCTCCTTAATTTAGTCTCCAACCCTTTGTCTCTTAGTTGATAATTTTTCCGCTTTCTAGTATTTGCTAGTTAATTAGTTAGAAATATAAATCTCTTTTTTTTTTAATTTAGAAAATTGTTCAAACTTGTTTTTTAGTGATATTAAACAAATATAGCTAAGCCTTAGTTCTCTATAGGATTCGACTCCAGAATTTTAGACCGGATTATATTTGCAGCGACCGCTTATCCTTTTTAGGACTAGAGTTGGGCGTAATCAATGTCAAACAATGGAAACACTCTATTGATTTATGATACCCATCCAGGAGAAAACCATAATGTACGACATATTCATTATGCCATAGTAGCCAACCGACTCAAGTCGTTGCCAAAACCATTGAGAACTCTCCGAGATCCGCCCGTACACGACTAATCCATCGGGACTGCACCTCCCCAACTCAATCGAGTCACATAAACCATCCAATACAAGAGTACTACCACCAATGCCGGTAGAGAATCCCCATTTAAAAGGACCAATTACTTCCATTGCTATGCTGACCAAACACCACAAAGCTGACCCATTTCTTCGGATATTCTTTGTCTTTCCTCTAGAGTAATACTTCTCCATGTCGATGTGCAATAATTCCAATCAAAATCCAAATGCAGATAATCCTAGCACGAACCACGTAGCCCAGAAGCTCATATACCAACGCATTTCCTCTGAAGCATCACGTACTGCCGCAACCATGATGCCCACGCTGAATAGACCTTTTGTAAATCTGATGTTTTTTTCTGACTCCCCTTGATAATGAAATGCAGATTCATTAATGAGGCAGAAACATCGTAAGCCCCAATATCATCCTATGGATGATCTTAGTCCTTGGTCATTTGCAAATTTTGGAAACCTTCCAATACCACACATATACATACCTCGGGCCAAAATTGATATCTGCAATTTGAATGCGCTAGTGGACTCCCCCACTTGGCACGAAGCCATAGAAAACATCTGATGATCTGCAAAAACCAAACTTCACAGCTCCCACAACACTAATTACAAAGTACTCCAAGTCTTCCACTAAGCGCACATCCACTCTCGTGACAGTTTGGCTTGCTTCCTTTACTGTTTGAATGATAACACGTGTCTTTCACCGAGAAGAAATACCTTACAACCCACATAGTCTCCAATACCACCAACTATCCTCAATCAACATCCACCTCATGACCTGCCACAATCATGACGACTCGTCAACCAATTAAACCTTCCCAAGCTCGTACTCATCCACCAGATGTTGGAACCTACTGCACCTCCATTTGAACAACTTAATAGTCTCTTAATACCTTTGTATCTTCATTCTGGAAAACACATTGAGACAATGTTTGAGCATCCCTGGCTCCCTCGTAACTTGTCTGTAGCATCACGAACCACTGGCGCATAGCGGACACTGAGAGTGCAATATCATACACGAGTGGATGTAAAGGAATAAAAGATATATGCTTCGAGCTGAATCAATGTCGCACGACAAGGAATGAAAGAGGTGTAGTTTCCTAATAGTTTTCGTAGCCTATCAAAGATAAGTACAGACATCTTCATATCGATCCGCAAGACTCTACAAAACCTGCTTATGACTCGTAACACCTATGAACCTAGAGTTTTGATACCAACTTGTCACGATCCAAATCCCCTCCATTGGGTATTGTGATGACACCTAGTCTTGGGGACTAGGTAAGCCTATCATATACTGAACAACAATAAATAATTAGCGCCTACCAACTTAAAAATGGAAATCTCTATAAACTTATAATTCCAAAAATCAGTAGTACAAGTCATAAGCTTTTCTAGGAATAGTTATTCATAATGAATACATCACAGTTCCAGAATTAAATGAAATAATGGAATTGAATACATCAGAAAGTGATTTCAGAGCCTGCGAACGTGCAACAGGTACACCTTGAAGTAGAGGCGTCAATATGGGCTTGGCCCGTTGGGCCAGCCCAACTCAAGCGTGATTTAGCATGGATGGGCTAGAATATTTGGAGCCCGTTTAAAAACGAGGCTTTTAAGCCCGGCCCGGGTAAGCCCGTGGATCGTAAGGCTTCGCTGAGGATGGGATGGGCCGGCCCGTGGGTCTAATAAAATATTTATTTAAAATATATTAAAAAAATATTGCCTTTAGATATGGAAAGTCAGAATTGGATCTTTACTAAGAGGAACCAAAACATAATCTTGAGAAGTTTCAAGAAATAGGTGTTGTCATGTATTGGAAGGACCATTCTAGAAAATATCCCGATCTTTCAATGATGGTACATGATGTACTTTGTATTCTTATTACTATTGTAGCATCGGAATCAACATTTAGCATTGGTGGCATGCTCTTACAAAGTACAGAAGTTGCATTTATTATGAAAATGTCCAAACATTTGTTACTACTCGAAATTGGCTATATAGGTTTTCCCAAACTCAAAATGGTAATAATTTTTATGTGAATTTAAATATTACCATTAATTTTTAAAAGTTAATTATTTCTAATATTTAATTAATTAACACTGAATATGAATTGTAGATGAAAGTGAATAAGACAACCTTATCACAAGCAGATTCAAATGTGTTGGATGAAGATGATATGTTGGATATGTCATAAGCATCATGAACGTTCACTTGAATAGTTTATTTTTAAGTTTTGACTTTTAATGGATGAAATATGGACTTGTTTTTTTTTTTGTATTTATTGTGATATATTGGAACAATATAAAAAGTTATTAAGTTTTGCGAATTTTTTTCAACAAGATATTTTAAACTTTTAAATAATTATTTTTTTTAGGTTATAACTTAAAAAAATATAAAATTATATTTTTAAAAATAATGGGCCGGCCCGTGGGGGCCCGCGACCCATATAGGGGTGGGGTGGGCTAACAATTATAAGGCCCATAAAAAGGTGTGCTAGCCCATCCCAGCCCGTCAATTGCTAAAGCCCATACGGGCTGGGCTAGGCTAGCCCGGCCCGGCCCATATTGACAGCTCTACCTTGAAGTCTCCACCACACCGAGCATAAATATCAAACCCGACCCAGTCCGAAGTACCTAGTTCTGCACAAAAAGATATGCAAAGTCTAGTATGAGTACACCACACTAGTACTCAGTAAGTATCAAGCCTAACCTCGGTAAAGTAGTGACGAGACCAGATCGAGAAACTACCCACTGTATGTGTGTGTGTGTATACACACATACAGCACACTTCCGGAAATAAATGAAACAATGGAATTGAATACATCAGAAAGTGACTTCAGAGCATGTGAACGTGCAACAGGTACACCTTCAAGTCTCCAGCCACACCGAGCATAAATATCAAACCCAACCCTGTCCGAAGTACCTAGTTCTGCACAAAAAGATGAGCAGAGTCTAGTATGAGTACACCACAGTGGTACTCAGTAAGTATCAAGCCTAACTTCGGTAAAGTAGTGACGAGGCCAAATCGAGACACTACCGAATGTGTGTGTGTGTGTGTGTATATAACCAATCCTGAAGTGAAATGCAAAGTTACTGAATAACTTACACAGTCAGAAAGGAATACATAAGCAATTATATTGATACAGCATGCATCACAATCCCACCAATCCTCCCTTATCCATCCGTAAAAATTACAATAAAAGTAAATAATATATATATATATATATATATATATATATATATATATATATATATATAGCGGCGTGCAACCTGATCCCACCACTCCTCCTTTATTCCTCCGTACAATTACAATAAATGTAAATAGTATATATATGTTACGGAGTGCAACCCGATTCCGTCATATGTTATCATCAACATAATAATTCACCCTTGTCAATCTACCCTTATTCCTCCTGTTGTGGCATGCAACTCGCTCCCACCAAATAATCATATTCACCCTTATTCCTCCTCATCAATCCTCCCTTATTCCTCCTGGTGCAGCGTGCAACTTGATCCCACCGAATAATCATATTCACCCTTATTTCTCCTCATCAATCCTCCCTTATTCCTCCTGTTGCGGCGTGCAACCCGATCCCATCATATAATAATATGAATCAATCAACCACATTTCAACAACTCAATTACAAGAAATTCTACAACGAAAAGTATGTGTACACGGCAACAAGGGAACCAATGTGTACACGGCAACTAAGGAACCACATAAGAAACAGAGGAATACAACAACCTTTATAAGGAAACAAGGCATGTAAGGCGTGATAACTACACAGGTATTAGCAACAACTTGGACTCGTAATATATGAGCACGTAATCATAGAATAACTCCACGATTAAGAGGTAACAAGATAATAATGATAGCAATGACAACAACTAAGGCATATAGAGGCCAAATAACAAATAAGAGGCAAATAAGGACTAACAACATCATTTAGAGCATGTGAGAGTAGTCTACACAGAGATACCACATTTTATGACAATTCACTTAAAAGTATGGAAAGAGATTAGGCAATATAATCGGTCAGTACCGCTTATAAACTGTGTACCCACTCGTCGTCTTGCGTACACGGCTTTCACATATCATCATAGCACAATTGACTCAATTGCTAAGGTGTGGCTTCCCGCACACAAAGTTAGACAAGTTATTTACCTCAATTCGGTCAATTCAATACACAATTTAGCTTTTCCTTTGCCAATTCATCAATGCCCGGCTCAATCTAGCCAAGAACGACTTAAATACATCAGACAATGAAAGAGAAAATTATTTCAATTAACAAAGTTATGCTTGTACAATTTGAAAAAAGTCAACAAAAGTCAACTCCCCGGGCCCGCGCCCCGAAATCCTATAAAATTTACAAAATTCGAACACGTATTCCAATACGAATACAACCACACAAAAATTATCTAGTTCAGATACCAATTCGTCCTTTGAATCATGATTTTACACTTTGAAAGATTTTACAGATTTTCCTTTAGATTCTCATAAATTTGATGTTCAATCTTGTATAAATTCATAAAATATTGTTGGAAATTGATTAAAGATACTTACCCAATGACTTGGTACGAAAATCTCTTCACAAAATCGCCTCACCTCGAATCTAGGGTTCAAAAATATGAAAAAAGTGAATTAAAAACTCGGAATACCTAGCTTTTTGCAGGCTACAGATGTCGCATTTGCCACACTAGGTTCGCAAATGCTAACTCGCAAAAGTGAAGATTTTCTCGCAAAAGCGAAGCTTACACTACCCTAACTTTATCGCAATTGCGACGAGTCACTTAGTAAATGTGAAGCAGGGCCTTCGCAAAAGCGGCCCAAATGTCCGCAAATGCAAACATACGCTGCCCATAACATTTTCGAATTTGCGAGACTAGCTCCACAAATGCGAAGCCTTTCAGTTCCCAGCCTTTTCGCAAATTCAGTTCCAAGTCTGCAAAAGCGGTGGTCGCAAATGCGACCCTCTACTCACAAATGCGAGATCAGACAGCAACAGATCTGAACTTTCTTCCAAACGCGCACGAAACTCGTCCAAACCCTCAGGGTTCCAAACCAAACACCCACACAATTCTGAAAACATAATACAAACTCGCTCCCGGGACCAAGACACCAAAATAACCTCTAGAACCACGAATCGGATGCCAAAACGCATGAAAATCATTATAAACTTCTAGAACGTCTAGAATTGCAACCAAGGGTCCGAACCATATCAAATCAACTTTAAATGACACCAAATTTTGCAGGCAAGTCCCAAATGACATAATGGAATTGTTCCAACTCTTGAAATTGCATCCCCCCGATATCACCAAAGTCAACTCTCGATCAAACCTTTCAATTTTCCAAAACTTCAACTTTCCATTTTCGCCAAATTGTTTCAAATTACCCTACAGATCTCCAGATCCAAATTCGGACGTACGTCTAAGTCCATAACCACCAATCGAACCTATCGGAACCATCGAAACTCCGCTTCGAGGTCCAATGCTCAAAAGTCAAATCTTGGTAAATTCTTTCAACTCCAAGATTCTCAAATGAACGTCACTTCTAAAATCCTTTCCAAACTTCTCAAAAATCCGAACCACTGATGCAAGCAAGTCACAATGCATTGTGTGAAGCTACTCGTGGCCTCAAACTGTCTAATCGGACGCCAATGCTCAAAACGACCAGTCGGGTCGTTACAGAATAGAGCACCAAATATCAATAAAAAGTGGTGCTCTAAATTCTCTCTGAACCATGAATGAACTACATTTTCTTCTGTACCTTATAATATTATTAATTTTATTTCATGATTAAAAACATTGACGGGGTAAAAAGATTAGTTGACACACATTCTTGATGAGGTTCAATGCATAATCAAAGCAGAAGCCCGTCTAAAATACAATGTCAAGCCTGTTTTACAAGTAAACTAAAGATATATAACATTGGCCGATGCCTACTGGCCACTAAGGTCATCACAACGAGGACATAAAACTGGAAAAATATTTGAATAAATGAGGATAAAATTTTGATGCCAAATACAGAGATACAATAAGAACAAAGTAGAAAATATGTTTAACAAAAAATGGAGCCCTTAGAATTATGTATGGAAACTGATCAATCTTTTCACCAACAATAATGATGAACAAAAGCTTGTTCCTTTCACCAGCAAACTGATAAAAGGCTGTCTAGGGCAGGGTTAAGCTGAACAAAGACCAGTTGATGCTTCCACTTTTGAGCTTCTTGGTATAATAATCCAAATATGACAACCCACGCATTCTTGAAAATATCAGCATTTGCAGTCATCTAGTAACCGTATCACAATCAAACAGTTGTTGGTCAAATCTACACGTAATGCAGACTACAATAATCTTTGCTAGACTTGTAAAAATTTCACACATGACACTCATCCTCTATTGAAAATATCAGCATTGGCAGCAGTCATCTAATAATCGTATCACAATCAAATAGTTGTCGGTCAACTCTACACGTATATGCTGGCAAAAAATCTTTGCTAGACTCATAAAAACATCTATCCATAGTTTATCGGTGTAACAAGCAATCATGAAAAGTGAGCAAGTACATAAACAGAAACAAGCAACTGGATTCAAATCCAACTACCTCCAGCTAATACGGTATGCCTTGTGAGACGAACAAAGATAGATAAAGTTCTCGGGAAATAAAAGATGGTAACCAATATATATAGCCACAACAAAGTAATTTTCACCAACTACATCAAATATATACAGCACTGAAAAATTAAGTAAAATCTAGAATCAGCAATTAGGCTGATCAAAGCGGAGTAAGGCTTTCTCATCTTCATCTCATCCACAAGAGCTTGGTTTCACATATCTTTCTCAAAGAAGAAAAGAGCTTGGTTTCATATCAAGTACATGGATCAAGAACGATTTCTATTCTCCATACTGTCCATAGACCAAAAGTAAAAAAAAATACGTAATAAGTTTAACTACCAGCCTTTTCCGCCACTTCCCAACCAAAATAGTAGCCTAACGCAGGCTCGACTTCCTGAAATATTCTTCTGGAACGTTTTTCCAACAAATACACATTTTCCTAGAATATTAAATACAGACAACCACAGTAATATTCATAATTTGGTCCTGGGCATAGATACAGAGCTTTAGTAGGACGTGGAATAATCTGCTACATCCATTTTTTTTTTTGGATATGAAGAATTCTTTTATCTGATATACATTTATTATTTTTATAAGTTTATTCACCAGAGTAGACAGAAGAGGATACTTTTAACTGAAGTCCATAAAAAGCTATGATGATAAAAAGCATTCCGCCCCTCATATGCAACATACTGAGAGTACCAGAGCATTATAGTTAAGAAGCTTACTAAATTTGCAAATGCAGATAATGCGGTATGGGAATTTCAAGGACCATCATCTTGATCTTCCAATTCTTCAAGAATAACATATTTTGCAGCTGCATTTTGCATTGAGGATCCTGACATTTCATCTTCAGTTAGATTTCCTTTTTGTAATTTGTCATACCTGAAAAGCACAAGTGGATAACAAATTCAAAATCCAGCAAAACCATCCAACAATTCCAAAATTCACTGGCAACATGAGCATAAACATCTTATGGATAAAAAAAACTGTCTGTTTTATGATGTAACACGATTCAGTATTCTGTAAAAATTTGAAGTATAATAATAGATTCAGTAAATGATAACAGGCAATGAAACCGACCTAGCGGCTGGGGGCCATAGAGAACTAAATACTTCAAGACTCTAATAAAATCACCACTTTTCAAGTAATTATTTCCTTTACAACCCTTTATTCCATCATTAGTTTTGGAGGAAGGAACATTTAATGTAAAAATTAGTAAGGATCAACTTTTTTGATAATTCAACATACAATATGCTTCTCATGACAACCCTATCCTATTAGTGATTCACAATACGAATTATAAACAAGTTTGGTTTGATTAGGTGCTGTAACTTGAGTAAAATACAGTGTTACATGTTTTCTTGTAAAAACCCTGGCCATGCAATGTAAGATTTACTGAACTAGCAGAAAATAAGTTGAAATTAATGCAAACGGTGTCCAAAAATAGAAAATTGCTCCGAGCAAATATGCACAAGTGTGTTAAGAACTTAGCTATTTTTTATCAAGGATTAAAGAGTTAGATCAACCAAAGATATAGTCTTGAAGTGCGAGATGAGAAAAAAGCAAAACAAAGGAGATACGTGAGAATAGAGATTTATACTATATCATTGCCATCTCTATTATAATGACTAAGCTCTCTCCCACTTTATACGGCAATATTTGACTGAGCATAGAGTTTAATATATTAATTTGATTATTGAATTATATATATCGCAAGCAAAGAAAGTCATATATAATGGTTGTTGAAGAATAAATAGTATATGAAAAACATCATATTAAAGTTTAGTTTTGTATATTGAGTATGCATTTGGACAATATTTGGTCGACGTTGAAACATAAGGGTATTTGAAGTTGAAAGTGAAAAGAGTATATGAAAGCTGAAGTTGTGTTTAGGCATGAATTTCACTTGAAAAAATAAATAGAATTTTTGTGATTGAAACCATTATTTCACTTGAAATACTCCACAAAAGTTTTTCAATATTTTACTAGTATTTCAAATACTAAAGTTCAATATTTGCAAATATTGATGGCCAAACTTCAACTTAGAAATAATGACTTCAGTATTTGGGAGGGAAGTCATGGTCAACCACTCCCAATATACTTGGTTTTTTTTATATTTATTGAAAATTGTTTGGCAGAATACTATTAATAAAATAGTGTCAAACACTTATGAACCGCCATAAAAGGAAAGAATGTCATGTAAATTGCAACGGATGGAGCGCATTACTTGCATCTAATCAGTAATATCCACATTATTATGGAAAAGGGGAACGAATGTTTGGTGTAAGTGTTGGACAGAGCTGGTCACAGTTGAGACCTTTTTCTCTAAATGGCCAAGACTATGAATCTAAGCAAGAGAAACAAGGCTTATGTGAAACCATTTAAATGGCAAAAGAAAAAGACTTACAATCAGGAAAAAATCTAAAAACTTCTACATATAAGGGTGTGTCAGGTTAATAAAAATATAAAACGAGATTTGAAATCTACATGAAGAATCTTCATATTACTTTTTCTACTATGGCACATATGCAAAATTTGAACGTCATGCTTGGTGCAAAATGAAGCGTAGGATCTGTAGCTCATCTAAGAAGAGTAGCAGCAATTCCAGTATCAAATTAATAAATAAGGCAAAACATCCAACTAGTAGCAGTAGAAAAGCTTATCTTCACCAACAAACAAGTGGACTTTATGCCAAATGAGACTGAAGAAATCACTATTAAAATGAGGAAACATATTGCAGTAGCCGAGCGTCTATTGAAAACAGTCTCTCTATCCTCACAAGGTAGAGGAAGGTCTGCGTACGCACTACCCTCCTCGGACACCACGGTGTGGGATAATCTGGGTATGTTATTGTTGTTGTATATTGCAGTAGTAGTTTAGACACGTGAACTTTATACTAACTGAGGGTGAGGAACTGACAAGATAAATAGGAGTAGACATCTACAGCAGGTCTTTAAAGAAAAACTTATCTAATTTTAACAGCAGCAGGAAGTAAGTAACCACAAGATAACTTTTTGCAAAAATATGAGAGCTCAAATACTCACTTGTACCAATTAAACAAACTGACACCAAGCATTATTGTCAAGAGACCAACCCCTTTCATCCAGGTAAACTTATCATGGAAGTAAAACACAGCGACCTGAAAATGCCACCGACATAATTACCAATTAGTTTCAGCAACTGAAGCAACAATGGATGTCCCGTAAAAAAATTTCACCTAGTGAAAACCGATTCTATATCAGTCTAATGCGATTGAAGATATATGATTGGGTTGAAATAAAAACATCTAAGAAAATGAGGTCTATGCGCAATAAAAGAGAACAACAGCGTGCAATATCGAAGTTACATCACGCTCATTGGCAAGCATGTATTCACTGCCTGATGGATCATGGCATGATCAAGTGCTCTCCTAGATGCCATATATGCGCCACCATATATACTTGGAAATGGACATTCAATGGAACATGATTATTCTGATAATGTTATTACTTTGTATTGTAAGTCACATTTGCTAAACTTTCTTTTTAGTTTTCGGAGATGGCAATATCTTACAGCTCAAGCTCCCTATGATAGCTAAATCTTATTTGAATTTTTAGAACGAAGGGGTATTCAACTGTTATTGCTTCAAGGGTTCTGCCACTTCCGAAGCCCATATAGGACAAAACCATCTACGTGTTCCACCTCCCCCAAATGCTATTTACGGGAAGAAGGAATTGTATGGCCTTCTAATTAACTCCTAAATGTTCATCAAGAAGAAACAAACCATAAATTCCATACAGTAAACTGCTATCAGAGAACTGCTGAAATGTGACTAACTATTCACCAGTTATCAGTTACAATACTTGGATGTCTTTTATTTTGATCAGTCAGTAACACTACTTTACTAAAGATTGCTGCTCGCGCTAAAGCAATTGTACAAAGCAGGAGAAAACAATAGAGAGAACTTGGTTTTTAGATCATACCAAGATAGTGACAGCCTCCTTTACGACTCCCGCTATCGTCACTGTTACTGCACTAGTAACAGACACAAGAATATACTCCGTCAAAACCTGCAAGTAAACAAAAGCGCAGAGGATTAAGAAAATTATTTCTACGTGCATGGAAGGTGTATCAAATCTTTTATAGCTCTAGACATTCTGGTGTTTCTGTAGACAAACACTTTCCAGAAGAGAAAAAGAAAAGGCCGTGAAAGAAATCTACCACTAGAATCTTAGGTAATTAAATACTCGAATTGATTGATCTTGATTTACATGCATACCATAAAGAAAGCCAATGTTCCACCAAAAAGCATCAGCAAACAACTTCTAGTAATGTGCCATGAGCTATCAAAGTAAATGTTGTCTCCGAACTCATGCCATGGATCAAAAATAAGAGACAGCACAGCAGTTGAAATAGCCATCACTGGAGTAACATAGCTCATTAGCGTGAGTGGATTTTTTAAACCTGAAATAACCAAAGCAAGTGTGTCATAAATGTATGTATAAACTACTAGTTAACATTCAGAGGATAAATTGCAATATATAATATTCCAAGTAGCTATTTTTCTTAAAAGCAAAATGATTTTGAAAGAAAAATACAAAGCACACTGAGTTCGTGCAATCCGGGGGATTAATAGATTAGATGAGCTCAACATTGCCCTTTGTACCCTGAGAAATACTAACATTTATTCGGGTTTAACTTTCTAATAACAGAAGTGTACTAATTCTCTTGGTTTACAGCTCCCATGAATGTCGAGAAAAAGAGGAAGTACTTCTTGCATTCCTTGGAAGGTGCGGGTGGGGCATCAATAGACCACTACTTTCTTTTAATAAAGATGTTGGCATTTGGGCCAGCTTGCACACACCTCAACTATTTCACTAGATACCTGCTACCTCCCACCAGCAAGATAACTTCGCCCACCAATGTTTACTCAAATGGGACGAAATCACCTGATATTTCTTTGTCTCTACTGGGATTTAAAGATTTGCACCCACTTTATTGACCACTAGGCCATACTCTTGTATGCCATCAGTAGACCACTACATTAGTTGGAACTTCCTCACGTGCCTACGGAATGCTCTTACATGATCGGGTCAAATCCAGTTTAAACATTTTTCTGAGCCTTATACATAAAGTTGTAAATAGCAGAGGAACCTTTTAAGAAATGGTAGGGATGCAAGCTCTGAGAACCAAGATAATTTGTGCAAGTCCTGTGGTAATACTTGTGTTCACCATCATTCAGTCTTAATGTATTTCTTACACAATCTGTTTGGACATTATATACTTCTTAAGAGCATTGGCCAACATTTCATTCACTAAATAATTGAACAATTAGTTTAGAACTCGCAAGGCTGAATCATCTAGCTACTGTTAAAGGGAATTTGGCTACAATAGTATGCTGGAATTTCAAGGTAAAAGCACGCCTCGTCTTTGTTCCACAGAGTTGTAAACTTGAAGCTTTAATCTATCAGTTGCTATGAAGTCCCTCAAAATTGTGTTGGCAATAAAGCTTACTTGATCAAAACAATGTTGTGTTGGCAACTAAGCCCCCAAAATGCTTTCTTGTCACCAACCCTCTAACTCCTTAAAAGGTTGCAATTATTCCATTCTGTTTGTTTCCCTTCACAAAGGTGTTAAATCTGAGGGCATAATAGACATTCCAATTTTCCTTTAACTGCCAATTCTCCATAGTACTCGACCTTCACAGTGCAGCATGTGTTTTATGGTTTTCTTCTCTTTTTCCGTTTTCAATTTCTTTTCTCCTTCCAGTCAAGATACTCTGATCTATTTGACTTTCCATTTTCTCCTCCTCCTCCTCCTCCTCCTCCTCCTCCCTCTTTATCTCTCAAGATAAAATCTACTTACTCCAGATATCATACCATAGATATGTAATGATGTAGATTCACATATAATATATGTTCTTACCAGAATTAAAACTAAAAAACATGATCAGCTATCAATTTCGCCAGACTAGGGTCAAGACAAACTATATTAGAGTAGAACTAGAAAATTTTGCAATCTAGACTAGAAACAAAATCAAATATTATCTTCTCTTCAAGGTTCTCAACCAGAACTTTAAGCCAACACATTCAGTTTGATGCATGATCTGGCTAAATGAATCTTTCATTTCTGAATAATTCAAATAAGCATGGGCTAGAGGACAATTCAGCATGATTCGCTTCAGTAAAGAGGTGGGTAACTATGCCCAAAACATATTATCTTCATTCGTAAGATAATAAATACCAGCTGGTCTTATTATGACAAAACTAAAACAATAAATAAAATAACTTAACTTCCTAAGGGAAACTAAAACTAGGTAAAATGAAGAACATATTAACTCATTCACCAACAATATTAATAACATAATTACACCATGAATAGATGCACTTTAAGAGCTTTGAAGTTTGGTATAATTTGCAGGTAGTCCTTACCATAGACTTCTTTCTTTATGACAGTTTTTGGTCAGCGCGCAACCGTTGGATGGAATATTGGAGAATGTACAAAAATAGACAAAGTTAGCACAAGTATGATGATGAAAATATTGAGAAAAGAATTTACTGCTAACAATTAAAGTAAGGAATGTGATCCTACCTGCAGAAGTATCTGAGTCATAGTCCAGCGGAACCCAGACATAACGGCAGCTAGCATAACAAAGATAAATCCCCAAAACTGAAACTCTGTTTCCTTTGCAACTGTATCATCAATCAATAAAGGTCAGATGTGCTTACTAAACAGACATAATTTACACAACAGAATTAATGAAAAGTCACAACATAATAGAGTTAATTAAGCACTCAAATTCGAAGATAACGAGGTAGTCAAATGGATAGAGATAGTTGTGAAGAGAATAAGACAAATGAACTCAGCCTTAACGAATGAATTCAGCTAAACTATGTGAATTCCATGTCTCTCCATTTTCTTTTATGTACACTCAATGGCTATACTATTCATTAACCCATATGTCACGACATCTCTTTAAAATTATTCTTTTCATCTCATCCGTTATGATTTTTGCTACTCTTTGCACCAGTATTTTTTTGTAGTGCTCCGTTCAATGGATTGCACCCTAGCAGAATTGTATGAAAATTCAGTACGGTTTTAGCTTATGTCTTCACACTACCTTGTGGAGTCACTACTCTTATAACTTTCCTCATCATTCTCAGTACTTGTATATTGTACCTTTCCCTTTCTTGTTCCACTGGTATCCATCTCAACTTTCTCATTCCAGCTAGTATTGTGTTGTATGAATATTTTTTTCAGCCTACTTCTGTTTGAAAAGAGAATGTACCATGGTAAACAAGAAAAGTAGAGGGAAAAGTAAGTTTACAGCATACCTGTTAATAATATCCCAAAAGAAATAATCAACATGATCCCTAGCAGCTTTAAACTCGGTGACTCAATCCTATTAAAAAAGAGTTTGAGGTTAAAAACAAGGCAGTAGACCAAATATATGCAAAATTAAAAGGACTCATCTCAGACAGATACCAAATGAAATCATTCATGAGAGATGGATGGAAATTTTGAACATTGAAGGATCAAGCACGCGATGGATGGGAAAAAAGGCCTAACTTTCTCAGCATGTCTACCAACTAAAGAGAGGCTAATTGAAAATTATTAGTGATGGTTGTATCCCGCTTCCTCTAAGGTCATGCGATTTGCCTGAGCTTTATTCATGGGAAAGAGACTAGCTGAACAATTACAAAAGGGCATCCTTTTTTAGCGCCTAATTAGTGAATGACATCAGGGTCAAGAAGGGTTAATCCACACAATTCTAGCACGGGATATCTGCTGCTTCTGCTAAGGTCGGGTCTTGCTGAACCTTCTACTCATAACAAGGCAAGATGTTACTTGAACAAAACAGAAAGCAATCATTGACTAAATAAAGAGTAAGCCAAATGATGTCAATATATTTATTCGAGATTTGGAACTAGTAAACTTTGTTATTTAGGGAAATAGGTCATATTGACAAAATAAAGAGCAAGCCAACTACAACAGGATGGAGGGATAGTTAAATTAGATTAACACAGTAATCTTGAGGGGCAAGATGGATTAATTTGTGACCAGCTTGAAATTTCAAAACAGAAGTACTAACAGCACAGAAAGGGCTTCACCAAAAAGGCGCCTAGCTACCACGACCAAGGGCCTATCCATATCATAGGATTCTCTAAGAGATTTAGTAACAAAGAGCAATTTCGTTTACCCTCATTTCAACATTTTCAAATAACCACAGAATGCAATTTTGATCTGTTTTCCCATGGAGAGATGAATGATGTATTCTACCTAGACAAAAAAGGTTCAGCAAAGATTGAAGAGTCATCATATGCAAAAGTTACTAGTTCCATTCATTTTATATGGCATGATTGATTGGACGTGGATTTAAAGAAAGAAGGAAAGACTTTTGATACATAAACAGAGTACCCTCAAAACTTGTGCTTTTAACAATGTCATGAGATTTCGATAACTATATCTTCATCTCATTAACGGTAATAAAATGAGAAACTTAAAATCAGAAATTTTCCAAATATGGAATGTTGTCATTCTTTTTCTTACAGACCAAAAAGAAAAAGGTATCATATAAAATGGAACAGAGGGAGTAGATATTATGCACATAGATGAGTAGTTCCACTAGACATGCATCTATAATACACAGTAAGGATTCAATGAGAAATAGACCAGTGATTAAACGAAGTACCTGAAAGCAAAAGCGAACAGTAGGAGAAAGATCGGTGCTGCAGATTTACACTACAATGATAAACTTGCCATTAGGAGCCAAGAATTAATGGGGTAAGGGAAGGAAACTAGAGGATTATTTTTTTTTATATAATATAAGGTAGAGGATTATTTTGCTCGGTCTCCCTTCAAGTCTTTCAAATAACATTTTAGTGACGGTACTGTCTGTGTTGTTAAATTTTAATGGGTGTAAGTGAAATTTTTAGAGACTTGAAGGAATGTTGGGTTGTATCCTTTTCTATGTTCCCTGGTGATTCAAACTTTCCCAAACAAAAAGTTCATCATATAGATTGGTAATTTATGATCTAAAAGGAGAAAGGATACACACCATAGTAGCAAATGTGACTGATATGAAAACAAGGGATGCATTGCTGAGGTTGACATCCATTGCCGTACTGAGAGCTGTGGGTACAACTGTGAAAGGCAAAGGCCATCTGTAGCATTAGTTGTCAGAAAAGTTAATAAAAATTAGCAGGAACTATTGGAGACCAATATATATAAGTTATGCACTAGACTTCTCAATAAAGGTGCAAATTAAAAGCATAAGTGATCATATGCCTCAAATAAATGAAGAAAAGAAATTCTTTCCCCAAAAAAAAAATGAACAGAAACTATAACTTCAAGTAGATAAGATAAATTGAACTATCATTATAGTTCAGACGACACCATCATACCAATATATAAGCATTGCAATAAAAAATCTGATGCTTTGACAAAAAAAAGGTACTGAAAAGCAGAAAGATCACACGCCTATTAGCGGGAAACTGGTCTGAGGTACCAAATATGTCTTTTTATAGGGAACATAATCATAGATGACTCGGTAATTGCAAATGAGTATGTGAACTTGAGATTGAACCAGAAAAGAGCAGGTGTAATGTGGGTAAACTTGGAGAAAGCATGCAACCACAAAATTTGGTCTGTAAAGAAGGACATGGGCTTTGATGATAGATTGTTGAAATAAGTGGAAAAACATCTGCATTTCTTCAATCGGATTAGCTATCATAATCAATGATTTCCATGAAGGTTTCTTCCCTTCCACCGGAGAATTGAGCTAAGACTGAACCCCTGTCGCCTTTCTCATTTATACTAGTAATGAAAAGATTATGTCGGATCCTAAAGATAGCAACAGATAAAAGGTGGATTTCTGGATTTTGAAGTAGAAATTATGCTGGAAATTCAGTAACGGTATCTCACACCTATTGACTGATGACACATTAATATTCTATGGGGGACGAGATAATGTGCTTTTCGAAGCTGTACTAGTTGCCTTTAAAGCCGTATCTTAGTCTACACATAAATATGGCTAAAAGCTCCTTGTTCCCAGTGAATGAAGAGAGTGATATCCAACAGTTAGCAAGTAAACTTGAAGGTAGGGTGGTAAATTTCCTACGGCGTACTAGGACTTGCTTTAGGAGAAAACACGGGAAGAGATAATATGGAAAGGAGTGATTGGTTAAGAAAAGACTAGCCACATAGAAGAAAATACTTATCTCTGGGAGGAATATTAACACTGGTCAATATTGAGTTGGATAGAATCCTCAGTCCTCACATATGTAACGTTCCCATTTCCTATACTTGTAAGTATCGAGAAGCAGTTACACAGTATAAGAAGTAATTTCCTTCGGGAAGAGAACTGTGAAAAATGTAGGTGTTGCAATGGTCCAAGGTGACAACAGCTAAAAAAGAAGGTGGACTGGGAGTTAAGAACTTGAGGTTGCATAATAAATTTCAATTGATCAACTGCTTTTGAAATTGGAGCAGATTCAAGAATATTTTTCAAACTGGAGGAGGTCCAAGCATTATCTCCATAATCAGATCATTGGTCCAACAACAACAACAACAATCCAGTATAATCCCACTTAGTGGGGTCTAGTGAGGATAGTATGTACGCAGACCTTACCCCTACCCTTGGGTAGAGAGGCTGTTTCAAAATAGACCCCGGCATCCTTCCCTCCAAGAACTTCCCACCTTGCTCTTGGGGAGACTCGAACTCACAACCTCTCGGTTGGAAGTGGGGGCTGCTTACCATCAGAGCATATGTGTGACAGAACTTGGACGACTTGTTCCTACACAGCACCTTTTTTTCACAAATTTGAAGTCCACTCTAAATCTTATGTAGAATGAAGCGGTCAATGTGAAAGAAGGCCATCAGCAGGAGAGGGCAGAAGAAAGCAAAGCAACCCAAAGTCCTACGGAATACTATATCATTCTTCATTGTATACACAGTGTGGAAGGAGAAAACAGGTTCATTGTATAAAACGTTGATGTTGAGCATCTTTTCGAATTGAGAGAGATCAAGATCGGTTTACACCCATTATCTCAAATTTTGGATTGTGCATGAAAGATGTAAATTATTGACACTTTGTTGGACTTGATAGACTCCTCGGATCATAGATAGGTCTAACTAGTTTTCATCACTATACAAATCTCAGCACCCATTTTCTGTTCTTTTTATAACTCAATTTACTTATCAGATAGAAGTGCATGCGGTTGTGCCAAGTGGGTTGCTAGTCAAATCCATCAGTGCAAATGATGTACAAACTGGGAACATAGAATTATGCAAGGATCATGCAATTTGTCTTCCAACTAGTGAACACTACAGGCATATTATACAAGGAAAGAAGTAAGCCAAATACAGTACTCTTGAGTTACAGTCTCCTGTTTCTCAATTCTCCTGCACCTCCCAAATGTCAGAACAGTTCCTAGCATCTACAGTTATTTATAATCATACAGTAGAACACATTGAACAATTAGTTGAAAAGCCATAATAATGCACGACCTAAAAAAACATGTACCTAGTATTATAGCTTAAAGAAAATGGATGTGATAATCATAGTTACCTCTCAAAAAATAATCTTTCCAACTCATCATTACAGTGGGTTGAAATTTTCGGGACCAGAACCAGGTAATGAATTTGGACAAAATGGCTTGCATTGCAAAGTGGAAGGTATTCATCAGTAAAGGAGCAGGGAATTTCCCTAGATGATCCCCTAGAAGAGTTTTATTGTACCTGGAGCAGATGAATGCATGATAAGAACCAACGTCTTTAGAGCTTCAATACAGATGAGAGGAAACAAATCACTTAGTCAAATCATAAGCTCATAACCAAGTAGACTTACAATGTCAAGAACGTACTGAATGTGTACCATACAAGTATTAAGACCAACGTCTTCAGCACATCAGCAACAGAAACAACATTCTTTGAAATTGCTCGTGATGGACCATGGTGGTCCGTATAAGTGGAGCCTTCCTCACCAGCACTTAAATACGTTGGATCACTTCTTGAACCGTTCTCCACGTCAAAAGGAACATATCTATCTTTTCCATTCCCAGTAGATGAAACAACCAAATCATCACCACCCTTCATCTTCTCCTTATAACTTAGTGTATCCTCGCCTACAGGACCATTTCCTACACCGTTTTGATTAACCAGTGGCAGTTCAAAGTCAAAGTCATCAGTGAGCGTACGAACATTCCCTAATTGAGCTGAATGGAGAATGCCATTATCATCACACCAGCCCGAGAAGGAAGGCGCCCTCCGAAAGTTGTCAATTGCACTCTCCTCAACCTTGTCTATAATCGAATCACTCTCTACCATCTCCTTTCTCCTCCACAATCAAAGCCATCTATCACCCATCCACAACCAAGCAAATCCACTCAGTTGTCTAATGTAGCACTATATCGGCCAGTTATCTTTCACCAGACTAATTCTAATGAACCTTTTACAACTCTAAACTTACACTATTAGAATCTGATAAACAGACCTTAGAAGTGATTGAAATCAGCAGTGAGCTTCCCAATCCAATTCACTGGTGGCCAAAATAAGTTCAACAATCTGCATTAAACCAACTTGATATTTAACTCAAACCCCAATTCAAATTTAAAGTAATCTCCCAAAATCTTGCAGAAAGAAACAGTAAAAATCAAAACTTTGAATCCTACAGAATTAAATATTCAAGAAAGTGGAAAAAGAAACGAATACCATTTCTATTGCAGGTCTACAGATTCATAAAACCCAAAATATAAAAGTATAACAAAGAAAAGTAAATGATATTGAAGAATCAAGAATGCAAGTAGTAAAAGCATTGAGAAAAGAAAGACTAAAACTGACCTGAGCTTCTGTGGGTTAATGGATTTGAATAGAAGATTTTAAATCGAGAAATTGGAGCTTAATAGGGGAAGGGGGTGTGATCTGATCTTGGATTTCCGTTAGGTGGAAGATAATAATAATTAATAATAGAAAAGAAAAGGTTTGGTTTAGGGGGTTATTCTTGTCGTCGGTTAAGGTGGGTAAAATTGAAGGAAAATCAAAACTACAGCCGACAGCTTACGTTGGGTTGAATTACTTTTAAAACGCTCAAGTGTTTTTAGATTAAAGTTTAAGATATGATATGGGTAATTGGGATTTATTAATAGTAACAGATTTTAGGTTGCTAGATCTCTACTTCTTCGACAAGATATGAGGACTGTAGTTATGTGAGTGAGACGTGCTAACCTCTTTTCTTTGTTCCTTTTTTTTTCTGATTTATTATCTTATATTGCTTTCTTTGTATTAATTAATGGTGTTCTTGCCATAACTGTTTTGACTAAGAATTAGCGGCCGCTCTATGATTAATTTAAAAGTTATTATTAAATTTAATAGTAAGTAGACAATTAATTTCTTCGTCTAATTAGAAGTGAAAATATTATACTTATTTGACTACCATCTTTAATAGAGTTGAAGGGTATCCACTGTGCAAGGTAATGTATATTATTGAGTATCATCACACTATTCTTCGTTAGGTGACCAAATAAATTGCAAATGGCAATTTGCATAGACAGTTATCAGTCCATTAATAGGACACAAGAGGAGGAGGATTCATCATCAGGGGCATATCCAATTAAACAAGCTTTCGGCTTAGACTGTGTATATGTGATACAAGATTCATTAAATTAATACAAAAAATTAGCTAATTTATAAAATATTATCAATAGTAACCAAATGCTGCAAATATTAGCTATTTGGAGCAACAACAGAAAAAATATTGTTGCTTTCTTTTGAATGGATGTTATTGGAATTTGATTGGTACATCTTAAGGAGCTTGAGTCTCAGTTTTGGATGATTTGGTGAAGTTTTAGGTGGTTTCAATTAAAAATTCAAAGTAGAAGATGAACATGAAAAAAGATATATATGTATCATATGTATATCCATGTATACATGTGTATGAGATACATGCGTAATACATGTTTGATATGGTGCAAAAAAAAAATTTAACTCGACTTTAAAATGAATTTTGATACTAAATCAATCTAGATCACCTCTAATCTTTCTCAAATTCTGTATATTGATGCATCTATGTGTTTTCAATGAATTTCAACCATACCCATTGAAAAAGCTCATTTTTTGCTTAGGTTTTTAGAATCTTGTATATATTTTTTTTCTTTGTGTTTCATCATCTTTTTGCTACCTCATCAGTGAAATTTTCTTCCCGTCGTGCATCTAATATTATTGGTTACGCTTAAAAATATCGAAGGAGATCGAACTTTGTGTGTGATTCTTGGAGAAAAAGAATTCTTATTTATTTGATTTTTTAATTTTTGTATGTTATTGGCTAGTTTTGATAAGTCTACGATTTTTGGGCAGAGGTTGGTGTTGGTATTATTTTATCTTTATAATGCAAAATCAAAGATTTCTTTGTAGTCCATTTTTCTTCTTTACTTCTTGTCTTTTGTGGAAAACAAAGTGTCCCTCATTGGTTGTGGAAAGTCTTTTTCTCCACTTTATAATGAACTAGTTTTAGTACCTGCGCGATGCGCGGTAGAAACCATATCAAATTTTGATTTGAATTATGTGCAAATAATTTTAAAATAAAACCTTCTATATGAAAATTATAAATAATTATTAGATATTAGTTAAGAAGAAGGGCATGAAACCATTTCTCAAATTTCATAAATTTATTTTCTTTTTTTTATACTGTAATAACCAACCCCTTGATGTTGGCACTTGTATTTTATTTTACGGTCAATATTAAAGAGTACTTAAGATATAATATTGTGATATGTCTTGTTTGAACATACTAAATAATATTGTTTTGGAAAAACTCTTGCTACGACTTTATTTTTCAGCTCAAATTGAAATAAGTCTTATCCTTCTACATTTTTAGACATAATTTTTCTCTTTTTTTTGTTCTTTGCTTATAGTTATTGCAATATTTATTACTTAATATTGTTATACTGTAGTGTCAATATTTATTAGCTTATAAATTAACTTAATGTATTACTTATTACCCTATTAATAATCATCAATAAATATAAACTTTTATTCTTAAAATTTAATGCATTTATATTATTATCCTCTTACTCAAAACTCTTTCATTATTCAAATCTATTAATAATATTTTTCTTTTATTTAATAATTTAATTTATATATTTTTTAAATAAATTTACGATATAAGTATCATTTCACTATCTATATTTTCTTCTTTATACATTCTTTTCCCTACTAAAAAATTTTAATTAGCTTTTACACAAATATTTGACCCAAACTCAAAATAATATCATATCTTATTTTAAAAATATTACTTTGAATTAGTCTAAAACTTAATAAATAAGTTCCTTTATAATGTTTCAAACCTATTTGAATTTTTATATAATTATTTTGTGTTATGTGAAATTAAATTTTATTTCTCTTTAGTTTCAAAATAAAAGTTTAGCTTTTAATTTTTATTAATAAAATTACCTACATGAGATATTTATTTAATATGTTTAAATATTTAATTTGGTATCAAATTTTTGTTTTTTTTTGTCTAGCAAGACTTCAATTTTGTGGTCATATTCATATTTTAAGTGTCCTTATCATAATATTAAGAACTTTCTAAAGTTTAAATAGTTTTTTTTTGTTTTTAATATATTTTTTAAAATTTTAATCATTTTTCTTATTTCTGCTCTAATGTCATCTAATATATAATATATCTCATTTTCATGTAATTTTTTTATTAACTTTACACTTTATTTAATATTCTTAGCCATTGCTATTTTTAATATAACATAGATAGATATATTTTTATATTAAATTAAATATTTATTTTATTTTTAAACTATTGTCTGAAATTTTTAACTTATTTAAATTTATTAATAATATTTTTGAGTTTGTATATTTGCATTGTTTTATTTTTTTTAAGTAATTCTTAGTATAAATATCCTCACATGATCTCTAATTTATTAATATTATTTATTGTTTAAACTATTTTTAATCTATAGGCTTTAGTTATGTGGCTTTATGCACATGCATACTATTTCTTATTATACTTACACAACATTTTATCATCTCAAATTTAAATAAGTTTTATTCTTTATCTTTTGTATGATGAAAATTTTATTTTTTTTCTCTATTTGTTCCTCAAATTTTCTATTATATTATTCAATACATAATATTTATAAAAAGAAATATAATAAGAAATTGAGCAACATGACAATATAATAATATTAAGTATTGATTAATATAATAAAAATCTAATAAGAATTAAGGCAAAACAAAGTTGATCAAATTTCACTTAAAGGTATGAATCAACTAATATTGACTTCTATTTCATTGTAAATAGATTCCAGAACTTTTTAAAAATAAAAATTTCTATTTTAGAATTATAACCACATGACCCCTTTTCTTCCATTTCATATATATATAGTCATGTGGTTATAATTCTAAAATAGAAATTCTTATTTTTAAAAAGTTCTGGAATCTATTTACAATAAAATAGAAGTCAATATTAGTTGATTCATACCTTTAAGTGAAATTTGATCAAATTTGTTTTGCCTTAATTCTTATTAGATTTTTATTATATTAATCAATACTTAATATTATTATATTGTCATGTTGCTCAATTTCTTATTATATTTCTTTGTAAAAAAATCTTATCTTATATATATATATTGGTTAGTACTTCTAAACTAAAAATTCTTATTTTTAGAAAGTTTTAGAATCTATTTACAATGAAAATAGAAGTCAATATTAGTTGATTTATACATTTAAGTTAAATTTGATCAAATTTGTTTTGCCTTAATTCTTATTAGATCTTGTAAATATTTTAAATTTTGTCCGAGTGGTTAAGATTTGTTCTTCTTAAGTTAAATTTGTCTAACCATATAAGAAATATTTATTTATATATACAATATCCATATGCCCGATTTATCAATATTAATATGACTTTATTATTTTTGTTATTAAAATATAGGTGAACTACATAAAGCGCCCATTTAAGTTGTCCACAGCGGTCAGTTGAACTCCTTAACTTGCCATATGACCAATCAAACATCTCTACTTGGTAGAATTATATTCTCTTAAACCCCTTCGGCTGACATGGCAAATTTTGTGTGTTACATCGAAATCGGACGTCATTTGATGTGTTTTGGACCTAAATATCTTAAGTTGGAAGTTTATGAACTTTGAAATGAAAATGATGAGTTTTGAGGTTAATTCATTGATTTTGATGTTATTTTGGCGATTTGATCGCTCGAGTAAGTTCATAGGATGTTATTGAGTTAGTGTTTGTGTTTGGTTGGGAGCCCAGAGGGCTCGGAAGTGATCCTGAGGTGGTTCGGGGTGATTTTACACTTAGAATAATTGCAGAAAATTGCATCAGACATTTCCTTTTATGCGTTCGCGGTCAACTAGATGCATTCGCATAACTTTCCCCTTCTTCTTCATCGCATTTGCGTGGAGGCAACGCATTCGCATAGTTCAGAGTCAGGCCCCCAGAATTTTTATCCTACGCGTTCGAATACCTTCCCTGCGAACGCGTACCCCAAACCTGGACCCCCCCTCCCCCCAGTTTTCTTCTATGCGTTCGCATAGCACCTTCGCGAACGCATAGTCTGCCCAGTCCTTCATCGCGAACGCGACGGGGGTGTCGCGAACGCGTAGAGTATTTTGCTTCAGTGAATTATTTTAAAACAAAACATTTCAACTATGGGATTTTACCACTTTTCCACACTGACTCTTCCCTTTCACCCTTCATAGGTGAATTTCAAGCTTCCCTTTCTCCATAGCTCTTTGGGTAAGTGATCTTAACCTCATTTCCTCTTAATTTCTTCATCTAATTACTAAGTTCTAGCCCCAAATGATGAAATTAAAGTTGAAATTCGGGGATTTGGGTAGAACTAGAGCTTTTGGGATTTTGGGTGATTTAACCCTATTTGGGGTCGAATCTTAAAACAAACTATATATTTGAACTCGAGGGGTGAACGGAATTTTGTCCGAGCCTTGAGTTTGGACCATGTGGGCCCGGGATCGAATTTTGGTATTTTTGGAAGAATGATAGGAAATCCATTTCTAGGCTATGGAATTTTGTCTTTGAGCTATTATTGATAATATTGAATTAAATTGTGCCTAGATATCATTATTTTGGAGTTGGATTCTAGAGGATAGATGTTAGAGATTTGATTGCTATTTTCGGACCGAGGTAAGTGTTTGATCTAACTTTGGCTTGAGGGAATAAGACTAGGATATTATTTGCTACATGCTAAGTGTAGAGTACGGTGTATTGGCATGGTAACGGTTATCTATGCATCGGAGTCGAGAATGACTGTGAGTCTTAATTGTTTTTAATTCGAATGATGTGATACAACTTCTTGACTAAATTGATATATGTCACATGATATGAACGGTTGAGGAAAAATAGTGATTTGTATAACATTGGGGCATTGGCTCCACCTAGAACTTGTTGATGACTAAGAGTTTAAGCGCGAGAGTACTGTGATTATTCCCTTGCCGGGATTTAGGTATATATTAAATCCTCCTTTGTCGGGATTTCTGAGTTGTTTGTTGTATTCCCCGGTCGGGACTCCTTGTATTTGTGGTTACTCCCCTCGCTCTTGAGTTGCGGTTGTTGTTTGGGTGAATTCAATTGCTAGTTATTGAGGATCGGGTTGCATGCTGCAACGATATTAATTATTGAGGATCGGGTTGCATGCCGCAACGGTATTAATTATTGAGGATTGGGTTGCTCGCTGCAACGGTATTAAATTTTGAGGATCAAATTGCTCGCCGCAATGGATATATTTTAGGATGGGGTTGCTCGTCGCAACGAATATATTTAAGGATCGGGTTGCGTGCCACAACAGAATATGGATCAAGTATATTGTTTTTGTATGTAGGGCCTTCCGGTATTTTTTCTTATCATTTGTTGTTGTACGGCTTTACTTCTTATTCGATGATTTCTATATTTAAACTGTCATACCCTATAGCATTGCTCCCCTCCCTCGTAGTTGTTTAAATTCATGTACTTTCTGTTATTGCAAATATATATGTACAGGTCATTTGTGGTAGGTCCTGTCTAGTCTCGTCACTACTTCGTCGGGGTTAGGCCAGGCACTTACCAGCACATGGGGTCCGTTGTGCTGATACTATACTCTATACATCTTTTTGCACAGATCCAGGAGCAGCTGTTGGACCTCGGTAGTATTTGCTCGTGTGCCGACTTCGGTCCAGGGATTTCCAGGGTAGCCTAGTTGGCGTCCGCAGGCCGGAGTCCCTTCTATATTATTAGTTTGTTTCCCTTGTACCGAGATAGGCTCTTCTATGTATATCTTTCAGACCCTTGTTTTAGTATTCCATAGCAGTTCATGAGTAGTGACACCAGATACTGGGTAGCAGTGTATTTTGAAACTTTTGTATTCCCGCTTTAAGTTATTTAAGCATTTAAAAGTCTTCCGCTTTAATTATAAAAGGAATCAATAGAACTGTTTTAATGTTTTGCTTGCCTAGCTTCGATAGTAAGCACCATCACAACTACGGATGGTTGGAAATCCGGGTCGTGACAATCTATGCGCGTGAAAATCTTAAAAGTTAGGTTTATCTGTTTTTTTTCATAATTTCAATGTGGACCCCACCACCTCCTCCAATTTCCTCCATTTTCTGTGTTGCCTCAATTGCCTTCTCCATTAGAGAAGGAAGCAACATCATCGGAAACGTTTTGGTCGGAAAATTGAGTACTTAACAAAAATTTTTCTACAATCTTTCTTCTTCATATTGTACACAATTATCTTCACCCTCCATGACAGGAAAAACACAAAAATTTCTATCACTACCACAATCACCATCTTCGGCGGAGGCTGTAGTTGGTTTCTCCATCTTCAAATTACCGCTTCAATCTTACTACGCGACTTCTTCTCTTCCTCGAACTCTATAACTTGCCTCATCATCTTGATCAACTCACCGTCACCGGCGAAATTAGAGTTATCGGTTTCTACGTCGTCGAATTGCTGCTTCATTTGATAGATAAATGAGGAAATTAAGGAATTTTACGATTAGTTATTTGGAAGAAACCGACTTGTTGATTGCTTCTTAAATTGGTGTTAAAACATTTACAGAACTCCAAATGGACATATTATTGATGGGAATGGGTTCTTAATTATCAATTTGTTGGTTCTGGTCTATTATTTTTTCGTTGTATGAATTATTCTGGGACAATCTGGTTGATTTTAATAGAAGGATGGGCTGAAGAAGATGAAGGAGAGGGGGTGCGGGGAGGGTGGGAGGGGAAAAGGGGGAGCACTGGTTTAGGAAAAAAAGTTTTTTTTTTTAAAATGTATTTTTTTAATTAATTACATGTGTCAAATGGTAAAATTATCACATGTCATTTTTGATTGGTTCATTTTCCATGTCATCAGCAAGTGCAACTCATGCATATGGCTTGATGTAATCGGGTGTTTACTTGACCTACTTAATATCCATGTGAACTGTTTAGCTGGAAATAGTCTCAGTTGAGGTGTTCGACTGACCATTGTGGACAACTTGGAGGGGAGTTGTGACGACCCGACTCGTTGTTATGCTTTAGTGCTCAGTTTCCCCCATTTCATGCTTTTTCATGTATCGTTTTCGGTATGTGGTGTGTTAGAGTTGATTTGGATTGATTTTGATAAGAAATGAGACACTTAATCTCTTTAAGGAAAGCTTAAGTTGGAAAAGTCAATCGAATGTTGACCATAGAGTTAGAGGGCTCGGATGTGATTTACGGCAATTCAGTTAGCTTCAAGGGATGATTTGTGATTTAGGAGTACGATCAGAATTGATTTTGGGGGCCCGGTGTAGAATTAGGCTTGAATTGGCGAAGTTAGTATTTTGGCGATTTCCGGTTGATAGGTGAAATTTTGATAAATGGAATTCCAAGAGTTGTTATAGCTTCATTAGGTGAATTGGGATGTGTGTGCAAAATTTCATGTCATTTGGATGTGTTTTGGATAGGTTTTTGATCGAATGTGTGTTTTTGAAGTTTTAAAAGAATTTAGGCTTGAATACAATATAATTCGATGATTTTAGTGTTAATCGAGGTGTTTTGACGATTGGAATAAGTTGGTATGATGTATTAGGAGGTGTTGGCATTTTTGGTTGAGGTCTTGGGGGCCTAGGGGTGAGTTCGGATGGCTAACAGGTATTTTTGAAGTTGGAAAATGCTGCAGAAATGCAGCAGTCAGTGCACATCAATTTTGTTCTATGCGATCGCAATGCTCTAATGCAATCGCATTGTGTTAGCTACAGTACCCAGGATTTTGTTCTATGCAATCGTATAGGGTTAGCTACAGTGCCCCCAGACTTTTGTTCTATGCGATCGCAAGGCTCTAATGTGATCGCATAGAGTTAGCTACAGTTATCTGGGCAGAATGTTAAAAACATTTCATCCGCGAACCCTACCCATTTTTCCACCATTTTTGGTCATTCTTGAGAGCTTTTGGACGGGAATTGATGGGGTTTTGATGGGAAGTGATTGGAGGTAAGTCCTATGAACTAAATACATGATTTTATTGTGAAATTATCCTTGAAATTCATGAAAATATAGCCAAATTATAAGAAATTAGGGCTTGAGATGAAATTCTAAATTTGGGATTTGAGAGGCCATTAGTGGTCCGATTTGAGAGATTTTTGTATGTATAGACTCATGGCGAGATGAGAAACCCGATGATGTAAAAATTTTGAGTTTCGAGACGTACGCCTGGCGCTCGTTTTTTGCAAATTTTGATTTTCGATATTTTTCGAGTCTTTTCGATTGGGAATTGTTCTCTTAGCATATTATGATGTATTCGCTATGATTTTAGCTAGATTCAGCGTGCGTGGAGGCCAGTTTGAGGGGCAAAGGCATCGCGGGCTAGAGGTTTCACTGATTTGATGTGAGTAATACTTGTACATGATATCCTGAGGGTTTGAAACCCCGTATTTGCACATCATAGTGTTGTATAGAGGTGACTTTCACATCGGATATGAGTGTGGGGTAAAACAGCATTGGAGACTGTGACTTGGTCCATCCCAGTTATTTATTTTACCGCGTATTTGACTGAAATTACTTGTTATCGTCATAATTTGGGTTGATTGCCATGTTTGGGCTTCATGCCAACTATGTGAATCCTTCAGGGATTGAGATTACTGTTTTAGTATATGTTGCATATCATTTGATTTCAATCTAAGATTTTAATATTGTTTTGCAAACTCAGCCATACTTCTAATTTTTGAAAACTCAAATGATATTTTAAATGTTATTTCGGGTTGAGACTATTGTTTAATAAATGCCCAAGGGGCTTATGATATTTCCCGGACTGATTTTGGGTGGCTCGGGATGCACGCTGCAATTGAGACTTGAAACAGTGGTAACAATGGCACTGATGATATAAATTGGTCAAGTAACATTGCATGACTGGTCAGATAACATTGACTGGCCACAATATTGCGGTTAGGTTGTAGGAGCCCCTCCGGAGTCTGAACACCCACAGTGAGCGCGGGTATCCACTTGGCCATGTAAAAATGACTGGCCAGGGTTTGATTGATGCCACGAGATGGCTTGACAATGCGCTTGGGACGTAAGGCGCCCCTCCCGAAGTCTGTATACACCCCTAGTGAGCGTCGTCGATGTTAAATAAGTGGAGCGGGTTGCACGCCCCAGCGGGTACTAGAGTGTACTGTCATATGCATTACATTCCATCCATAAATATGTACACTATTTGTTGTTTGTGTCATTTCTTGAGATATTTATTTATTGTTATGATATTGTCTAATCACTTTTAAAGTGGATAAATCTGAGATAGTGGTAACAGTGACACTGTATGATGTAAATGGGTTAGGTAACAGTGGCTGACCAGAGATGAGAATATTGCATGAAGGTCGAATTGTACGCTCAATTATGTGTACTTGCTTGTACCCGAGAGGCTGACTTGCACTACCTGTCCTCCATTTACTTGCTTAAATTGTTGGGAAAATGATATTTCAAAAGAGGTTTTAAACTGAGTCAGATATTTACTAAAGGATTTTCCCTGTTTACTATTTTCTAAAAGGGTTGTGATGTCCCATATTGCACGGTGGAGTGTTCTTACGTGATTTCTTGCCTTTCAGTTATTATTTACCCTTATTACTCATTGAGTTGGAGTACTCATTTTACTCCCTACACCTCGTTGCAGTTGCAGGTATGGTTCACCCGATAGCGGGTTATTAGCGGATTGAATATTTGTTATCGTAGCTGAGCCAGGTGACCACTAGCGTCCGCGGCACCGGATCTTCTCCCTTATTTTATGTTGTTCGTGTTATTTTTTAGAATGTTCTCCCATTTCCAGACTTGTAGTTCTTTAGTGAGCTCTATAGTAGCTCATGACTAGTGACACTCCGATGTAGGGTTGTGGCGGTATAGTTCCCTGTTGTTATCATTATTTTTCCGCGCTTTGGTTACTGTTAATAATGTTTTAGCTTTATAAATGTTAATTAACTATTAAAAGGAAGCGTTTGTTTTGTTGGCTGGCCTTGTCTTCACGAGAGGCGTCATCACGACCGGGTATGGGGTTTGGGTCGTGACTAGTTGGTATCAGAGTCTAGGTTACTAGGTCTCACGAGTCAAGAGCAGGTTTAGTAGAATCTCGCGGGTTGATATGGAGACGTCTGTATTTATCCTCGAGAGGCTGCAGAACCTTTAGGAGAAACTTCACATTCTTGAATTCTTATCGTGCATCCTTGATTCAGCTTGAAAAGAAAATTCTTGAAATTCCTTCCACGCGATGGTATGAGCACGTGAGCGCTCAGTATCAGATGTGCCTTGACGGCTTATGATTGCCCGATTGAGGGGCAAGATGTGATTTTTATGAGTTGATGTTGGGCCAGTCTGGGGGACTTGAGGCCGGGTCTTTGCTTATGGCTTGAGCACCAATGTACTGATTGTGCGAGCTAGTGTTATGAACTTATATGTTCGGTATTTCCCCTATTAGTGGGAATGATAGTTGGGTTGCTATGTGGTGAGTGTAGACGTGTGATTTTTGACCTTCCCCGAGTTTTTTCATGTTTTTAGCGTAAATATTTAATTTAGGCCTAATAGAGCTATTTCAGCTAATTTTGGCTCTTTTACTTTATTTCGGTACAAAAAGAAAAATTACAAAAAAGGGTATATAAAATTGTCGTTTATGTATTTCTCATAAACTTGAAAAATACAAAAATAACACTTTATTTTTAATATTTATATAATTTTGAAAATACAAATATATATATGGTTTCATTAATGTTTGTAGTTATTTTAAACTTCAAAAAATACAAAATTAGTACTTTACATTTTACCTTTATATAAAAAATAAAATTGCATAAAATAATTTTATTTTGTAGTTATTTTAAATCTTGAAAAAGATCAAAAATAGTTTTGTTTTAATTGTTAGTCTTATTTTGATAGTTATTTTGCTTATGTAGGATTAATTAAATAATATCGTGTTATTCTCGGTCTCGGACAAAGATTAATATTTAAGTTCAAACTACCCATTTTTATGCTTAATTTTCGGACCTAGGCCATAATAATCCGATTCAGCACACGTGGGGGACACGGACAGAACACAAGACATTGGATACCTAACCCACGTGTGACCCATTACACGTGGTCTTCACATTTTTGGACTATATAAACAAAAGATCATACGTTCAAAAAAGGGGGGACAACTATTTGTGATTGGCTAAAAAACAAAGAGGGACTTCATAATTTTGAAAAAAATATTTTTAAAAGAAGATGGAGGACACAATCATAAAAAAGAAAAAAGGGGGCTGGTCCATTTTGAAAAGAGAAAAAAAACTGGGACTTCAGATTTTTTTTTTTTTAAAAAGGGGATAGATTTTTGGACTAAGAAGAGGGGGGAGAAAAAATCTGCTCCTTCACGTATCGGAACAAAACGAGACACTACTGTTCATCTTCTTCTTCATTTTTGAAGAAGAAGACTAAACCAAAACGCTATTGTCCGGTCTTCACGCCTCCACCATCGACGCTCACCACAGCAGCCTCCATTCTTCTTCCTCCCATCATCGACCAGCGACGTCAAGCAGCAGCGAAACCACCATCCCTCAAGCCAGAAAACAACCAGCAACGAACACCAAATGTTGTTGCGTCGCCCCCCCTCGACCAGTCCAGTCCACGACCTCACACACAGTCACGTCCAGCTCCGCTCAAAGCGCCCTCCAGCGAACCAAAGCTGCTCCTTCTGCTTCACCGGAGTCGTTCCACATGTGTGATAAACAGAAAACTAGCAACAGTTGTTGAAACTATCGAAACTTGTTTCTGTCTATGTGGTATCAATCAGGCTTTTTTTAGAGTCGTGTGAGATTGTGGTATGAGTTTTCCGATGTCGATTCGAGAATCCGTTCGAAGTTTCAGTATCGGTTCAAGGATCAGGTCGTTAGCTCGGTTACCTGCCGAGGTTCTGGTTGCGTTCCTTTATCTTCTAGTTGTAAAACATGACATTTCAAAGGTCCATTTTCTTTTTTTTTTTTTGCTAATATCAGTTGTCCATGATTTCATGTGTTGATCTTTGATTTTGTTAGTTATCCCGGTACACATAGTTAATGTGAATAGAAGGATTCATTTTATTGGCCAAAGTAGTAATGTGATGATCTCTCTGTATGGAGGAAAATGCTTCATTATTTTGTCTAAGATTGAATCGACATTATTATCTCAGGTTTTAGTCTATCATGTGTGTAGTGAGCAGTTTGGATGATTTTAATGAGATAAGCATGTTTGAATTTCTGTACTTAGCTTAATACACTTAGTAATATCAGTAGAAGATAAGATCATTCGTTGTTCGAATTACTTTAAAGGCTTTTAATTATGTAAAAAAATAATCTGGTGCTAGGTGCTAGATATACGGGTATGGTTTAAAATAAACATTCGTAGAAAGGCCTTCATGTGCATTTAAAACATCATTGTGATTATGGGTACGATTCCCATAACATGGTCACGATGCCTAATTTTAAATCTGGGGTGTATTTCGAGTGACCCGGCTTCAATTTTGAACGAGCTTATATAAAGTGTATCGTGAACCACGGGTGCCATGGCTTGAGATGTTTTAAATAACATTATTTTCTAGAAACGTTAAAAGCCATTAAAATAATAACACCCTCTTAACTTTAACTTTTGCTTTAATTTTAACTTTTGCTTTAACTTTCGCTTTTGCTTTAATTTTTGCTTTTGCTTTAACTTTTGCCTTTTGCTTTAACTTTTGCTTTTGCTTTCCCTTTAAGCTTTAGCTTTAACTTTCGTTTTTGGCTTTAGCTTTAGTTTAAACAAATGTACAACATGTTATAAAGTCAGATAAATAAGTCAAATATGACAGTTGAGTGACCATGCTAGAACAACGAAACTTGGGAATGCCTAACACTTTCTCTCAGGTTAATAGAATTTCTTATCCGGATATTGGTTTGCGGACTGTAATACAAAGTCATTATTTTCCTCGATTCGGGATTCAACCGGTGACTTGGGACACCATTAATCTCTCTAGTGGCGACTCTGAATCAAATAAACAAATCCCATTAGATTGTCCTTTAATTGGAAAAACTCCTTAACCCCTCGCCGGGTGCGGAAAAAGGAAATGTGACAGCTCTGACAACTCCGCTGGGGAAAAGAACCCCGAATATTTTGTTCAGGGTTCAGAATTCAAGCTTAGAATAATTGTTGTGTTTGACTTTATCTGATTTTGTTACATGATATGTGCCTAATGTGCTAACTGACTGCTTTTACCGCTTTGATATTATATGAATTGTATATAAACTGTGCAGAAAGCCATCTCCTCTATGAGTCTTCTGAATCATGAAGAAGGGTGTACGTCGTACGACTTATTTTCTGTATAGTGTCAAATCCTAATAAAGAACGAAGTTTGGATAAGTCGCAAAGCCGGCGTAGCTCTGTATTCCCAACCGCCTCCTCCTCGGCTCGAGCTGTTTGTTCGGGTAAGCCAAGTCTAGAACAAAGACCCAGGTTTTGAACCTAGAATAACTTAACCTCATGACGGATCCCTAGTAAGAACCCTTATTTGCTTCATGTGCATTTTGACTTAGGGGACTCAACACAGGGGTTGGGTCCGTATAGGGCTAGCAACCTAAAATGAAAAGACCATCCTGATGCATCCTACTTGTTTTTTGTGCATTTATTTGCTCGGACTTGCATGTTGACCGGCTTCTGAATCAGAAATGTAAGAAAATTAGAAAAAAAAAGAAAGAGAAAAAGAGAAAAATAGCGGTTGGAGAGTTAATTGATTGTTTTGGAAAAACCAATGACCAAGTACTATAGAAACTCAGCCGAAATTTTGAAAAATGAAAAAATATTTTATTTTTAATAGTTTGTTTTACTTAAAAACCAAGGAAAAATAAAAAAAAGTATTTTATTTTGGAAATTGTTTGCTGAAAAGAAAAAGAAAAGAGTCTTTATTTTTGAAAAAATAGGTTGTTTGTTGAAAATGGAAAAAAAGTCATTATTTTGTCTTATTTTTCAAAAATAGAAAAGGAAAAATAGTTTGTTTTGCCATGAAAAATGAAAAGGAAAAAGAGTCTTGATTTTGTTTCTCTTGTCTCAAAATAGTTTATTTGCCAATGAAAAAATAGGTTGTTTTATTGAAAAAGAAAAGGAAAAGAGTCGTTATTTTTAGTTCGAAAGATATGTTGTTTTATTGTTTATTGAAAACTAAAAAAAGAGTTTTTTTTTATTTTTAGTTTGGGGAAATAGGTTGTTTGTTGAACATGAAAAAAAAAGTCGTTTTGTTTTGTCTTGTTTTCAAATATAGAAAAGAAAAAATAGTTTGTTTTGCCATGAAACATGAAAAAGGAAAAAGAGTCTTTTATTTTAGTCTTGTTTTTGAAAATAAAAAAGAGAAAAATAGTTTGTTTTGCCATAGAAAATGGAAAAAAAGAAAGAAAAAGAGTTTCTTATTTATTTATTTAAAAAGAAAAAGAAAAGAGTCTTGTTTTTAACAGTGGTTTTTTATTTATCTGCTTATGAAATTCCAAAAATGAAAATGGGAAAAAAAGAGTCTTGTTTTAAAATAGTTCGGTTAATTCGTTGAACTAAGCTGGTTTGATTCTCACCGGATGTGAGATACGTAGACAGCCCTAATCGGGTCCAACCTCAACTTTTGCTAAAATAGCCAAAAATATATGTCAATTTTAATTTTTATCATAAATAAGTCGGGTGATGTCTAACCTCCCATTTTGCATAAATAAATTCAAAAAAATTGTCTTAAGTCAGTCGGGTGATGCCGCTTTTGTCAAATATAGCTGAATGTTCCCGAAAAGGACGTCAGAAGGCTAACTTTGCATTAACAGCCAACTTTTGGTCATTTTTAAGATTTTGGCCGGTTAACTCGCATAGTCTTGAAATCTTCATCCCCGAGGCACTAAAAGGTCGTGTTTGCAAAATCGGGTCTTTTGTTTTAATTTAAAAATAAGAAAAAAAGAGTTAGTGGACAAGTGGATGCCGTTTGGATTTTGGTCGAAATAAGCCGAGCTAACTTCGGCAATGTGTTAAACTGTTCTTGCCGAGATAGCCTTAGAGTATCTTTCAGTTGTCGAAAGGCTATTTTTGTAAAAGAACGGACAAGTTTGTAAATAATACTTCCCGGCCTCAAAATTCATGTGAAATTGAGAAGGGGCCACATTTGCAAAAACAATAACCATTTGGTTAAAATTGGCATATAGGGGAAGGAATCAGTCAATCTGTTTTGTTTAGTTCCTTTGATTAGAATATGTGGGTTGTTTGATTTTCGAGTTTGTAGGTCATCTTTAAACCCTTGAAACCCAGTTTGTTTATTATGAAAATTGAATTCCAAAAAATATTTTATTGTTATTAGCCTTGTATCTACCAGAACTACGCAAGGTCTGATTCATGCGGGGTCATGATACGTAGGCAATCTCCATAAGATTCGACCATAACCAAAAAAAAAAGCAAAAGAAATGAAAAATGAAAAAAAAAGAAAAGAAAAGATGGTGTAGATAACGAGGACCGACTGAGTCTGTTCTAACATGTTTTGTTTTGAATTGTAAAGAAAGTTGAGGTGATCGGTTTGTGGTAAGCTGGAAACAAAAGATCCAAGAAAAAATTGTTAGAAATAACGCTCTACGCTAGAGGGGGGGTGAATAGCGTATTAATAAAATTTGGCGTTTTCTTGCGGAATTTAAACTTTACAGGAAATAAACAAATGCAGTAAAAATAAATTACACCACGATATATACTGGTTGGCCACACTTTGTGGTTAGTCCAGTCCCCGAGAGACTCTCTCGAGATTTCCACTAACAACCTTGTCAAGCTTAAGGTGCCCAACAAACCTTTACACTTGAGACTTGAATCACACAAATCTCAAACACTTGCTCGGAGGTTCCTCACCTCAAAGACTTCAACTTGCTCGGAGGTTCCTCACCTCAAAGACTTCACCTTGCTCGGAGGTTCCTCACCTCAAAGACTTCAACTTGCTCGGAGGTTCCTCACCTCAAAGACTTCACCTTGCTCGGAGGTTCCTCACCTCAAAGACTTCACCTTGCTCGGAGGTTCCTCACCTCAAAGACTTCAACTTGTTAAGCTTCCGGGTGCCTAACTAACCTTTACAACTTGAGAACTTGATACAACACAAGCCTCAACCAACCCGCTTAAGGAAACCTATCCCTAAGACTTTACAAGAAGAAATATAACACTCCTTCTTACTACAAGTGTTTAACAAGAACACTCTTTTACTCACTTTACAAGAACTCTCTCAAAGAGTGGATTATGAGTACAAAATATATGGCTCAAGAACACAACAACTCAATCAATAATCTTGGCTCTCAAAAACAATGTAAGATATGAAATTTGAATCACAAGAATGTAATGTATGCTTTGTAATTTTTCTGCAGTGTTGTTGTATGTAAAAGTGATTTTCAGAGAGTGTTTTATAGAGAGAATGGAGCAATAGACCGTTGCTTTTAGTTCCAGAAAACGCTCCTGAAAATCTGCCTGACAATCGATTGTTGATATTACACAATCGATTGTTGGAGCAAAATTTCAACAGACAAATTCCTTAAAATCCGGTTAAAAAAATTTCTGTTGAATTTTTTTAAAAATGACAATCGATTGTTAACTTTAGACAATCGATTGTTGTTCAAATATTCAAAATATTTCTGGCAACTTTTTGACTAAAAGATTGAGTAAAGATTATACCATAAATACATAAGCCGTTGGAAAAAGTCCATTTGGAAATATCACTGAGCACAATCGATTGTTAAATAGTGACAATCGATTGTTCTTCATTTTTGAAGATTTTGAAAACATTCTGTAAGTTGTCCAAAACTTTGAGACTAAGTATAAAATCTGACAATCGATTGTTGAACAGTGACAATCGATTGTTGCTTCAAAAATGATTTCAAACGAAGTTTCTATCTCAAGACAACATTTTAAAAACTGAGTATAGAACTTGACAATCGATTGTTTCTTCAATACAATCGATTGTTAAACCCAATTTTCTCAAAACGAGTTTAAAAATCATTTTGGCAAATATGCAACTTATTTCTTTAAAAACTTATGATGCATGATTTTATGAAAATCATTTTAGGTGAGAGCCAATACTAGAAATAAGTCGTTGAGTCAAGATTACAAATTGAGACCTACTCAACAGTTGATTGCATCTTCTATTCTTGAACGCGTACTATCCATCTTGTACTTGGACTGTTATTGTTCCATCACCGATGCTTGTCTCAATGTTTGGCATTTATCAAAACCTACATGAATCAACACACGTTAGTTCAAGAACGTGTTTCTTACAATTTCCCCATTTTTGATAATGACAAACATGTATCGGGATATGCATAATAATAACAGTTCAAGATAATTCAATATGCATCATAGACATGTTCATGTTTCATAAGATATTTCCCCTCAAATGATGATTCCCTCTAAATGTGTGCAGTTATATCAAAGTGCATGGGAAATATATTATGCATGCATAGCCCGTTTATTTTCCCCCTTTTGACATTAACAAAAAGTGGCTAGATAACAAGTCTAATAATAGCATGCTAGTTCAACAAACGTCAACATAATCGATTATTATACGGGATAATCGAATAGTTTGCACTGGAAAAAAATTCCCCCTAAATATAAGATTCCCCCTGAATTTATGCAACACATTCAAAGAAAGCATGTAAGTATGCATAAACTCTAGTCTTGCATATAGTCTTTCTTTTCTTCCTTTTAAAAAAATATGTACTTCCCCCTTTTGAAAATATCAAATAATTCATATAATGGAAATAGGAGAGATATTTCAAGTGAAAATCAACTTTCATTAAATAGATAAAATATTACATAGGCCATTAAATAAATAAAAATACAAGAAAATATTTAATCCTCGTTATCATCATCTTCGTCCATGTTTTGCGGCGGTGCCTCAAATGGGACAACAGCACCATATTGATAGTTGACATGGTCGAAGTATCCTTGGACATAGCGGGTTAAGATCAACTTTTGTCTCAATGCGGGTAAGATGATTTAAAATATCCGAATTTGGATCTTGATTTGGATGAGGATTTTGAGGAGGATGTGGAGGAGGGTGATTGTCATGATCGCCACCACTGTGAAATGAAGATTCAGAAATTTCCCAGTGTTTGGTCCGATTTTTAAGTGGACCATTTGCCGTGATAATCCCGGCGGATTCAAGAAAATGCATGACAAGAAGTGCATAAAGAAGATGTTTGTCTTCGGCGAGAGCATCACGCATGTGAAGCTTGATTAATTTACAATAATTTAATCGAGCTCCGGAAGAAATGGCATGCATGAGTTTACAATCTTCTTGGGAGATAGTGGTGTGACTGCTTTTTCGGGGCTTGAGAACTCGGGTGATGAAATAGAATATCAACTGATAGTTCGGATCCATTCCCGTGATCGTAGGACGACGAGAAGTGAGACGTGGATCATAGTGAGTGAGTCCAATTTGACGAAGAAAAGAGGTTTCATCAAATAAGGCTCCCTCTTGTCCAACATATTGGTGAATGTCTTCACCATCATTTGGAAGTTTGATAATGGCGTTAAGATATTCGTCGGAGACAACTATTTTGACACCATTTACAAAAGTGAGAAGATCGCCATCGTCAGTTGGACGGAGGTTTGAATAAAAGGCCCGAATGAGTGTAGTATTGATGAAATCATATGAAAGGAGAAGGAAGTCAAGAAGTTGACTTTCTCGGAGTAAGTTTACAGCAAGATCATAGTTTTGGAGATATTGCATAGTAGAAAAACGAGGAGGATGAATATCACGTTTTTCAAATTTAGTAAGAAAGCGATTTAATTTATTTCCGCTTTTGAAGACCAAAACATCACCATCTTGATATGGATGATATCCGGAGGGAGGAAGAGTAGAGGTGGAAGCACCTTCCCTATTTGAACGGGTTCTTCTCGACATATTGATAGAAGAAAGAAAGCTTGAATTTTGCAAAATGAGCTTTTTAGAGAGGATTTGAGGCTTTGAGCTTGAATATTTGGTGATGAGAATGAAGACACCATCTCCTATTTATAGAGGGGAGAATAGGAAAAAAAATATGCCTGAAGTTAACTCAAAAACGGTCGAGTTTTGGAATTGACCGTTGAGACAATCGATTGTGTATTTGAGACAATCGCTTGTTGAACATTGTTATGCCAGTTGGATTGACTGATAAAAGCTGATAATCGATTAAAGGAGAGCTGCAGGACTCAGAACGGTAAGAATTTTTGAATTAATACCGTTGGACAATCGATTGTGTGATAGAGACAATCGATTGTGTCAAGTTTGACACTTAGATTCTGAGAATTTGGCTTGAAACAGAATGTTTTTGAATTTTCAGAAAATCACTGACAATCGATTGTGTAATGTGACAATCGATTGTGTACTGGGCAAAAAATGGTCTAAGTCCTGAAAATTGATTTTGGAAGTATGGTAATCAATTTTGAATATATTATAATCAATTTTGGAATTATGACAATTGATTATGAGTGAAACAACGTCATCAACACATGGTGGAAGATAATGATTCTTCGGATGAAAACGTTTTTATGAAAATAGATTTTCCATCATGAATACATATAATCAACACCAATTGTTATAAATACCAATTTAGAAAATCAAAACTCAATACAATTTATGCACTTAATCAATTATGCAATTTATCAAAATAACATTCATATCAATACTTGTGACATATAATACCAATTCAACTAGCTAAAGGGTAGAGTAAGGAACGATCATACCCGGTTTGTCTTGATGTCATCCTCCATCGTTGACATCTCAATTTGCTAGAAATTGAATTGAATGCTTCATGCGAGCACATTTGCATTTCCAACATTTAATCAAGTGAAGCCATTTCCGATATATATATATACAAGCAATTTATCACCATAATAACAATTCAAAAACCAAATAGATATTTGTTAAGAAAATATCATCAATAAAATTTATGCAATCAATTCTTTCAAAGCACAAGTTCCCTCTTAAGTAAGACAAAATGGAATGTAATGACATTCCTCTTACTTGTAACAAATTGCCTAAGACATTTCTTCTTTTGATAAGAAGATTGTATTAAGGCTAATTCCTTTTACCATATTCACAAAAGAATAGGAAGGATATTGAGGAATATACAATATGACGATTTTTATAAATTTATCAATTATATCAACAAAAAAATACCTATTGTTATTTTGAAAGGCATTTGTCAAAACATATATTGCATACTGTTTCAAATAGATAGTCAAATCATGAATCAACCATCTTATCACCTGTTTAAGCAAAACACATCAATTTGACATTTTACAGGAAATACCGATTGTTACAAAAGCAATGAAAAATCCATTTGACGGAGAGCATAACAAATGCATCAAATGTTATTTTATTAACAGTGATACACAAGGTTATTTTCAGCAATCCATATTGCAACAAATGTCAAATATTTCAATTAAGCGCATTTGCAATAATGAGAACCAAAACAAAGCATGATTCAAGGAGAATTGATACGAATGGTTTAACAAAGACATATCAACACATACAATTGGGCATGATAAAGATGAAAACCTAGCCTTTAAAAAATTTCAAGAACGTTTATGCCTATTTTGAACTGACACGATGATAAATGATAGCTGTCGAGTTCAGAATTCAGAATGGTAACAAATCTTGAGATTTTTACCGATTGACAATCGATTGTTGAAAGGGGACAATCGATTGTTGAACTATTTGACACAGTTCCTGAAAAATCTGCAAGAAAGAGTTTTTGAACTCAGAAAAACACGGACAATCGATTGTGCCTGTGAACAATCGATTGTGGACTAGACCAAAAAGGTTTTAAGTCCTGAAAATCGATTATGAGAGTATGCTAATATAAAAAGCATTTATCAAAACATATATTAAAACATGATTTAAAACACTTTGCTGTTTGAAAAGATTGTCAAGACATAATTCAACTAAACATGATTTTAGTAGGTACTCATTCAATGCATGAATCAACATTTGTCAAAGCATGGATCAAGCATTTAATAGTTGATACTAGTAATCAAAAATGAATTTTCAGCATGTCAATCAACAAGTATAGTCAACAAGAAGTTTCACAAATTGATTCTTACAATTAACGCATGTCAACGTTTTTCAGGGTGAGAATCAAGTTGACAACTTATATGTTAATAACACCAGCTGCCATATAACAAATCTGTCAACATTAATAACTTGCACATATTCGGTTTTATCAAAAAGAATAGCTAACCGAAATTCCTCTCGATGCCTTTGGGTGTCGTGCTTGGCGCATCTACTACAATTTTGTAGTCTTCAAGCACACCTGCAAAAATACCTACGGAGAGGTTTTTGGTACCCATATCTTTTTGGGTCCTTTGGGGTTAGGCAAATAATAATTATAACCAAAAGATAAATCTCTATGTTTAGCAAAACACACGGGTGCAATGTGACCTATCCGATTGCAATAATGGCATACTACGTTCGGATTGTGCCAATGCCTAGGTTGCGCCAAATACATTCTAGGTGATCTAGAGTCATTCCTAGAGGCGTTGAGAATCCTAGAGTCATTTCTAGGTTGTCTAACGTAGTTCGTTCTAGGCTTATCAACAATAGTCCTAGTATTGATTCTAGGCGATGTAAAGTGATTAACTCTAGATTCATTATTCCAATTTCTAGAGTTGTATCTAGGTGATCTAAAGGCGTTAGTTTTAGACTTGTTTTCATACATCCTAGCGTAATGTCTAGGTGGTCTAAAGGAATTTGTCCTAGACTCATTTACAGCCCTAGAATTATTTCTAGGTGGAGCAGTAAAATTTCTAATGGGATTTCTGCTTTTATGCCGTTGATTATTCTTCGACGTTTCCTTTTCTTCAATAACCTTAGGGACATCTATACTTCGTGATTCTAAAGTTTTCCTAAGTTCTGCGTTTTCTAACTTCAAAGAATCGCAGGAAGTACAAGTAGAGCATTCATCAACATAAGAAGCTTCATGCATAATCTTAATGACTTGTCTAAGTTCTACACTATCATTTTGCAAAAACTGATTTTCTTTTACAAGATTCTCGTTATCAAGAGACAGATTTTCAAAATCTTTTTGTTTTAAAGAAAGTTGATTTTTGAAATCTTTTTCTTTCAATAAGAGACGTTCTTCAAAATCCTTTTCTTTTAAAGAGAGATTTTTCTGAAAATCTAATTCTTGCTGGGAAAGTGATTTCTTCAAATCTCTAATCATTTTGACAGCATTACCAAATTCACCATACAAATCTTCATATGCATTTTGTAATTCTTCGAACGAGTGAGAATTAGAGATACTTACCTCTTCTTCGTTGTTTCCATCAAATATTGGAGGCATGGTGTAGCAATTGCCTTCACCGATTCCTGCAAAAGAATCATGAGTAGAAGCCATGGATGGTTCTCTCAAACTGTTAAGTTTTTCAGAGAGTATGGTTCTGATACCAATTGTTAGAAATAACGCTCTACGCTAGAGGGGGGGGTGAATAGCGTATTAATAAAATTTGGCGTTTTCTTGCGGAATTTAAACTTTGCAGGAAATAAACAAATGCAGTAAAAATAAATTACACCACGATATATACTGGTTGGCCACACTTTGTGGTTAGTCCAGTCCCCGAGAGACTCTCTCGAGATTTCCACTAACAACCTTGTCAAGCTTAAGGTGCCCAACAAACCTTTACACTTGAGACTTGAATCACACAAATCTCAAACACTTGCTCGGAGGTTCCTCACCTCAAAGACTTCAACTTGCTCGGAGGTTCCTCACCTCAAAGACTTCAACTTGCTCGGAGGTTCCTCACCTCAAAGACTTCACCTTGCTCGGAGGTTCCTCACCTCAAAGACTTCAACTTGCTCGGAGGTTCCTCACCTCAAAGACTTCACCTTGCTCGGAGGTTCCTCACCTCAAAGACTTCACCTTGCTCGGAGGTTCCTCACCTCAAAGACTTCAACTTGTTAAGCTTCCGGGTGCCTAACTAAACTTTACAACTTGAGAACTTGATACAACACAAGCCTCAACCAACCCGCTTAAGGAAACCTATCCCTAAGACTTTACAAGAAGAAATATAACACTCCTTCTTACTACAAGTGTTTAACAAGAACACTCTTTTACTCACTTTACAAGAACTCTCTCAAAGAGTGGATTATGAGTACAAAATATATGGCTCAAGAACACAACAACTCAATCAATAATCTTGGCTCTAAAAAACAATGTAAGATATGAAATTTGAATCACAAGAATGTAATGTATGCTTTGTAATTTTTCTGCAGTGTTGTTGTATGTAAAAGTGATTTTCAGAGAGTGTTTTATAGAGAGAATGGAGCAATAGACCGTTGCTTTTAGTTCCAGAAAACGCTCCTGAAAATCTGCCTGACAATCGATTGTTGATATTACACAATCGATTGTTGATATTACACAATCGATTGTTGGAGCAAAATTTCAACAGACAAATTCCTTAAAATCCGGTTAAAAAGATTTCTGTTGAATTTTTTTAAAAATGACAATCGATTGTTAACTTTAGACAATCGATGTTGTTCAAATATTCAAAATATTTCTGGCAACTTTTTGACTAAAAGATTGAGTAAAGATTATACCATAAATACATAAGCCGTTGGAAAAAGTCCGTTTGGAAATATCACTGAGCACAATCGATTGTTAAATATTGACAATCGATTGTTCTTCATTTTTGAAGATTTTGAAAACATTCTGTAAGTTGTCCAAAACTTTGAGACTAAGTATAAAATCTGACAATCGATTGTTGAACAGTGACAATCGATTGTTGCTTCAAAAATGATTTCAAACGAAGTTTCTGTCTCAAGACAACATTTTAAAAACTGAGTATAGAACTTGACAATCGATTGTTTCTTCAATACAATCGATTGTTAAACCCAATTTTCTCAAAACGAGTTTAAAGATCATTTTGGCAAATATGCAACTTATTTCTTTAAAAACTTATGATGCATGATTTTATGAAAATCATTTTAGGTGAGAGCCAATACTAGAAATAAGTCGTTGAGTCAAGATTACAAATTGAGACCTACTCAACAGTTGATTGCATCTTCTATTCTTGAACGCGTACTATCCATCTTGTACTTGGACTGTTATTGTTCCATCACCGATGCTTGTCTCAATGTTTGGCATTTATCAAAACCTACATGAATCAACACACGTTAGTTCGAGAACGTGTTTCTTACAAAAATGATGGCTGACATAGAAGCTATTACCAGTACTCAAGACACTCAAGGTCAGAATCCCGCCCGAACGAGGGTACAGGAAGAAATAACCCAAAGAATGAAGAGATTAGAACAACAGTTGAAAAACACAGAAGCAATGGTAGGTCAAAAGAGTGTTGCCTTCAGAGATCTATGCATGTTCCCCGATGTCCACTTGCCGTCTGATTTTATGATTCCCAAACTTGAAAAGTACGATGGACATGGAGACCCCATAGCCCACCTGAAAAGGTATGCAACAAGTTGAGAGGTGTGGGAAGAAATGAAGAATTGCTAATAGCTTATTTTGGGGAAAGCCTCACGGGAGTAGCATAAGAATGGTTCTTGGATCAAAACACATCTTGCTGGTACACCTGGGATGACATGGCACGAGCCTTTGTCAAACAATTTCAATACAACATCGACGTCGCCCTAACCCGCATTTCCCTTTCTAACCTGAAAAAGAAACCAACTGAAAGTTTCAGGGAATATGCCATTAAATGGAGAGAGCAGGAAGCTAGAGCTAATCCACCCATGGATGACCACGAGTTAATTACTGTCTTTCTACAAGCTGAAGAGCCAGACTATTTTCAATACATGATGTCCGCAGTGGGTAAATCTTTCCCGGAAGCAATCAAAATGGGGGAGATGGTTGAGAATGGTCTTAAGACTGGCAGAATTATAAGTCAAATAGCTCTCAAAGCTGCAACTCAGGTTGTCCAAATTGAATCTGGTAACACGAATGAAAGGGATGAAGAAATCATGATGATATTAGGGTCAAGAAAAGGTCGTAAGAGAACACCTCGAAGGTATGTGTAGCCTCATCAGGTTTTCCATGACCCTAAGCATTACTATCCACCTCAGAACCCATCATACTCTGTTGATCCACTCCATTATGTTGTTCAACCATCAAGTCACCCAAGCGAGCACGAGCAGCACAAAATCTCCGCCAGTCTTCGCAAAATTTCCAAGCACCATATAACCCACATCCATGCCAGGGGCATAGAAGGGAAAAAAAGGTTGAAAGATAGTTTTACACCAATAGGAGAGTCCTATACAAGCTTGTTTGAGAGATTAAAGTAGCAAGGCATGATTGCACCCATGCCTCCAAATCATATGGACCCACGCGCAAGAAGCTTTGACCCTTCTAAAATGTGTGAATACCATTCCAATGCCCAGGGGAATAATATTGAAAGATGTAGGGATTTGAAAAGGGAAATAGAAAGGATGATCCAGGAAAATTTGATTCAAAACAGTGAAACCCAGTATATCACGCCGAATCCTCTACATGCACATGATGATGCATACCCTGTGGGGATAATGCCCGCTGGCATGGGATATGAGAATCCTCTTGGGAACTACGTTTGACCTGATTCCTCAAAGAGGATACGTAGGCGTTTCACAGCTCGGTCATAGTATAACAAAATATTAAAAAATCCCCCAAGCAAGAAACTGGGGAAAATATTGGGTTCATTGTAAATAAGTCTAATTTCGAAGGTTGTAATTTTGAACCTAAGTTAATTTGTTTTGAGCCTTTTAATACCCTTTCTTTCTAGCCCCATCCAAAATCCCATATTACGGTCCAAAGAAAGACCTTCTGATTAGTCTTCAAAATATGCCAAGTTAGAAAAATTAGGGAGTCTTATCAGAACATAACACTCTGATCTCCAGTAGAAAAGACTCTGATCCCCATGCAGAGAAGAGTCTGATCTCCAACAGAAAAGACTCCACCCCCATGTAGAAAAGAAATAGAAAAGAGAGTCTTATCGGTAACACCCCGATCCCTACTTGGAAAGTAATACAAATGAGAGAGTCTTATCGGTGAAAACCTTCACGGGCACCATAAGGCGATGAAAGCTGAGAGAAAAGCTAAAATGAGAGAGGCTTGACAGTGAAAACCTTCGGGCATTACAAGTAGAATAAGGGTGAGAATCAACAAACGAAGATCTTGAAAGATGATTGACGACGGAGGATAGGCCACATGTGCATGTCATGACCATTAGAGTCGCTATCCGCGTTTGATAGATTTTGATTTAATAGTTTCTCTTATTAGAGTGTTAACTTTCATTTGTCATTTATTCTGTTCCTTTTTATCTTTCTCCTTTCATAAAAAATCCTTAGTAGAGTCTGTTTGGTCAGAACAAGTGAGAAATGACTTCGAAATCTGCCATCAGCTTTCCAATTATGCAAGACGATATCTGACTAGTACGTCCAAGTGGTATAATTCAGGAATGAACAAACACAAGTACAGTATTAAGAAAGATATCCCCAGCAAGAGGAGGTTGACAAAAGGATGGACGAGTGTCAAGAGGGATATAACCGCCGAAATCTAAGGATATAGACCTCAAGGTCAAGGCCCGTGGACACATCAAGAAAGAACAATGCGGAAAGTAATGGGCATGATTGGGGAAATTCATATGAGACTAAAGGGTTGGGGAAATGCCAGTTTTCGAGCTATGCCGCAAAAGAAGAGGGATATCCCCAACAGAAAAGGTTGTTTTTAGTGACACGAATGAACAAAGAAAGTGGTTTATCAGTAAAACATTGCAAAATCCTCAAGGGAAATCAGTTGTCATGGAAAAGATACATGGTCAGATGGAAAACAACGTTGAGAGGTTTGTGAATAAGGAATCGACAATAAGGTCGGAAGTTATCGCCCAAGTTTCAAGATAGCCAGACGACGCAAGGCAAGGCAAGTCATGCTAAGACCAACAAATAACATCCTCCCCAGCAAGTTTTGATAGTGTAATGAAAAGCATAGCAGGGAAGGAGAAAGGGAAAACCATCCCCAGTAGGAGTGGCACAACCACTCACCAGTTTAAAGCTAATAAATTTTCTTTGATTGGAAGCAAGTAAAAGAAAATGACATTGATAGCGAAAAGGCATGACACGAGGAAGATAATCAAGCTGGGGCAGCAAAATTTTTCTTTCATTTGGAAAATTTTCTGACAAATCAAGTATCCACTTAGGGAAAAAGGAAAATAAGACAAATCTCAAGAGAAACGGTCTTTGAACCAATGTTATCCCCAGCATAACAAGTTTTAATGAGGGAAGTGGTATCCCCAACGGTCAGAACAAAAGGATGAAACTTGTGCTCAGAAAGAGCAATAGGCCAGTGCCATCCCCGATAGCTTCTAGAAGAATGAAGCACCGATTTGAAGGAATAAAATTCCATCCAGCAGCGTTATCCTCAACAATATTATCCCCAGATGATAGCACTTTTATCCCAGCAGTGTTGAGAGAAAATAAAAATTTAAAAAAAAAAAAGAGAAAAAGAGGGGAAGAAAGGAGATTCTCCAGCGGTATTATCCCCAGTAGGTAAGTAAGTAATTCTCAAGCAATGTTATTCCAGCAGACTCGAGGGAAGACAACACTGGCTTTTACAGGAGGAAGCCATCCCCAGCAAGGCCACAAATTGGCCACCATTTTTAAAACTGATAAATCTTTCTTTGTTTGAGAGTTGAAACAGTAACAAAGTAATGCAAGGAAAAAAGAAAAGAAAAGAAGAAATAACAAAGGTAAGTTTCTCAAATCTTTGATCTTTAAAATTTCCTCCTAGGATAAAAAGTCCTAGTCTGATGGATTTCCCTCCTAATATAGTCTTAGTCCGATGAACTTTCTCCTAATATATCAAAATCTTAGTCCGATGAAATTTTCTCCTAACATATCAAATCTTAGTCCGACGAATCTTTCTCCTAAAATCACAACAAAATGGACCTAGTCTGATGAATTATCTCCTAGAGTCAAAATCTTGGTTCAATGGATTTTTTCTCTCAAGATAAGATAAAATCTTGGTCTTATGGATTTGTTTCCCCCCAAGATAAGATATAACAATCTTAGTCTGATGAAATTTTCTCCTAAGATTTCAAATCTTAGTCCGATGAATCATTTTCCTAAGATCACAACAAAATGGACCTAGTTTGATGAATTATCTCCTAGAGTCAAAATCTTGGTCAGATAGAATTTTCTCCCAAGATAAGATAAATCTTGGTCCGATGGAATTTTTCTCCCAAGACAATATAACAATCTTAGTCCGATGAATTTTCTCCTAAGATCACAATCTTAGTCTGATGAACTTTCTCCTAAAATAATAATCTTAATCAGATAAATTTTCTCCTAAGGTATAAAAATTCGTAGTCTGATAAATTTTCTCCGACAATAATTTAAAAAGAAAGGAAGGCATAATTTGAAAAGAAGGGAAGGCAAAATTTGAGAAAAAGAAAAAGAAAGGAAGTCTGAAACAAAATCTAGATTTCAAAAAAAAGGAAAAGAAAAGAAAAGGAAGTGTGAATTGGGCAAAAAGTTAAAAAAGTATGGATTCAAAAAATGGACCTAGTCTGAGGAATTATCTCCGAAAGTCAAAATCTCAGTTCGAAGAATCTTTATCCCGAGATCACACAAAAATGGACTTAGTCTAAATCAATTATCTCCTTGATTCAGAATCTTAGTCGGTTGAAACTTTCACCTAAGATGAAAAGTTTAGTCTAATGAATTTTTCACCTAAGATAAAGACAAAACCTTAGTTCGTTGGAATTTTCACCTAAGATAAAAATCTTAGTCTGATGAATTTTTCACCTAAGATGGTAATCATTTCACTCTTTAAATTTCAAGTTTTGAAAATGGGTTCATCCGACATCGAATAGGATATTTTGGGTTCATCTTCCCTCGAATAGGATATTTTGGTTTCATCCGCCCTCGAATAGGATATTTTGGGTTCATCCGCACTCGAATAGGATATTTTGGGTTCATCCCCCCTCGAATAGGATATTTTGGGTTCATCCACCCTCAAATAGGATATGATGGTTCTATCCGCCCTCAAATAGGATATACTTGGTTCTATCTGCCCTCAAATAGAATATACTTGAAACTATCCGCCCTCAAATAGGATATGCTTGGTTCTATCAGCCCTCAAATAGGATATTGAATTTAATCCTTTCTCAAAAGGACATTTAATTTATTTCGACCCAAGTGGTCCTGCTTGCATAGGCATTGCCAAAATATATCTCTCACAATCTTCCTGGTGCAAACTAGGCAAGAAATTTTATTTGTTTTGGTTGTAGGATCGCGCCCGGAGAACGGAGAGTTAGAAGTAGTAGAAGCTCGCCTCAAGAAGTCGAGTCAATAGTTTAAGTTTCAACAAAAGTCAGTCACAATAAAGAAAAAGAAAAAAAAGTTAATTCAAAATGCAGAAGTTGATAAAAGATGGGATTGCCAAGACATGGTCAAGTTGCCAAGCACTGTATGTCCCGTCCTGATTTTGGAAAGATGAAAAAGATTGAACAAACACCTGCAACTAACAAGCATCAAGGTTCAAATTCAAAATCTGCATGAAGCATCATTCAAGACTCGAGACCAAGCTTTAGAAGACTTATAGATATAACAACTAGTAGCTGATAGGATTAGTTAGTCTTTTTTATGTTTTAGTTTTAGTTTTAGGATTAATTAGAGTTTACTCTGTTTTAGACCAAAACATGAAAATAACAAAAATGGTCTTTTTGTATTTTTACTTTTAATTTGTGTTCAATTAAAGACTAGGGTGTTTAGGAAATATAAGTTTAGTGTCAGTTTGATTTTAAGTTTAATTTCATTTAATAAAATCAAAAAATATAAAATACAAAGTAAGGGAAAAAGAAAAGGAAAACAAAAGGAAAAGAGAACAAAAATTCATGAAAAAAAGGATGTTTCATTGAAGTGGGCCAGTTTAATTAAACTCTTGGCAGCCCAAAATCATACCCGCCCCAATTAGACACAACCCAACCCGTTCCCAATTAATTAACAAACGCGAAATTGAACGGGGCAGAACTCTAATTCCCTGTTCCTCTTCTCCAAGCAGTCCACAACGTTCTGCCTCACCCGATTTCGCCCAAAAATTCACCTCACGCGCTCTTTTCTTCTCTCTTATTGCCACATGGGTGTAAAGACCTCTGACAACAACAATATTGCCTCCTCACTCGCCTGTTTTCAAGCTATCTCACGCGGATTAGAAGGCTCTAGAAGAAGGGTGTTGGATGAGTGAGAGGCGTCGGATCGATTTGATTCAATCCGAGCCTCACGTTCATCACATGCTCGTTTTTATGAGAGCCTCAGTCGTTTTTCGTGAGGAGGGGGAAAGGATCGAGAGTTTTGATATAAGGGACCATTTCGAGTAAGTAGGGGGGATTTTTTTTTTGGAGTCGAAAAGATTGGAAAAAAAGTTTGAGAGTTCATTCAGTTTTCATGGAGTTCTTTTGGATTTTAATTTTGATTCTGGAAGAAAAGGCTGAGATATTCCAGTTTCTTTTGGTTTTAGTTCCTTGTCCTGTTTCAGAAAATCTAAAAACAAAGAAGTTTTCACTATCTTTCTTTGATTCCTTTCAGAAATAGAGATGCATTGAGTTTGTTCAAGTTTTCTTTTCTGTCCTGTTTGTTTCATAATTTCACGGAGATCAGTTTTGATTAGCATTTCGATGCACTAGAGTTTTCTTTGATTTCAATTCTGGTTTTCGGACGAACAATGGCGTCGAGAAGTGTGAGTCTGCTGCTGTCCGAGCTTCTGATTTCAACTCATTAGCTTCTAGGTCTTGTTTGTATTCCAAGCTCGTACGAAGTTAAACGGGTTGTTTATTGATTCAGGTTCGCTTTTAATCCCATGTAGCCTATCTTTGGCGTTTGATTATGAAATGTGACTGTTTGGTCGTAAGGTGTTGGTTTTTCATTTGCACGAGTATGTCTGGTTTGACTCGGTTGTGTATATGTCACTAATTTCTGATTTTGCTGTGTCTTTAGAATTGTTGCGATCGTCTGTTAAATTCTGTTACATTCCGGTCGAACCGTCTTCATGAATAGTTCAGTTTCCTTTTGGTTAAGTTAGAATTATAAAAATAAACATGAGTAACTGTTTGCTGTTGTAGTTTGAATTTTGAGTGAGGGATGAAACTATCTTTGAAATGCTGAGAATTTTAAAGCCTCTTGTGGCTTGAATCTGAAATATTGGAAACCTTGTTCTGGCGTCTTCCTTTTAGTGTGGGTTCTGTTTATATTTGCTAGCAATTTATCTAAGAATTAATTCTGATTCGTGTTGGCTTCACGCTAGATTTATTTGTTTCTTGATGATTCGAATCTGAAACTAATTAATCCGCTGCTTGAACTATTTGAGTTCCATCCTGTCTTAGCCTCATTTTGGTTCATCTTAATTGATCCATTGTTTAATGAAGTAAGTTGTAAACCTTTGTGACACGATATCACTTAAACGACTGAAACTGTTGGTTTTCATTTAAATAGCTGAATCTATTTGGAGCTGTTATCTCTGATTTTTCTTGGTTCTCAAACGAGATGTGTGCTAGACGTGTTATTGTTTGGTAAAAGGATTACTGTTGATCATCCATCTTTGTTGCAGATTGAGTTGAATACCAGTTAGGATGTTCTTGCTTTATTTACTGTTAAAAACAATGAAAAGTAGTACTGTAGCTGCATCCTGCATGCTTGTTTTAGTCGACTGTATTTCAAATCTTATTTCAGTTTTTTCATGGTTATTATGTTTGATGTGGTGCATCAGTCAAGCCAGTTCATATATTGAAGAGTCGTGTCTAATGTGAATCTGAGTTAGCCGGGGTTTACTCCACAAAAAACCCACCCTGTTTTGCACTATTCGAGTGTTAATTTCGAGGGCTAATTCTGTCAGGCTTAGATTGTTTTGAGCCATGGGGTGTTATGTGTCGTTATTAATTCACTATTTCCGCATAGCTAGGCCTACCAATTCTTCTTCACCTCTCTTTAGGCCATTTTTTTACTTCAATTAGTAATACCTCCATGCTCAATTACTCCCTGTTAAGGATGTGTTCAGTAGGTAGTTGGTCCTTGTCATTCTAAGTTAGTTCGATGTGTGTCGATATTTGATGTGTGTCTTGTTCTTATGGTACTATCGAGGTGAGGTCGTCAACTGGATTTTCTCTAAAGGGGTCTCAAAATGATATCTTAGTTTGGTGCTCTAGTTTTCACAAAAGAAAAAGAGAATCCTCTGAGATCCAGAAGCTTATTTTAGTATGTGTTCTTCCATTCAATGATTTCTGGATTTTCGCTGCTTCTGGGGTTAAGGTGGAGCTGTGTTACTGATTTTGCATTGCTGAACTCCTCTCATCTAGACATTCTCCCCTACTTGGCTGGTGATTCTTCTGTTTTTGGATTGCAAACTAGGTACACATTAAGTCCATTATATATGTGTTGGTTTTTTTGTGCGGCTGTTGGTTTGAATTAACCTTTAAATATGATTAATGAGTTTGTTTAAATCTGATTCTTAATTTCGTCAGCTTAGTTTAGGCTGTGATCATTTTGTTGCCTTGTGTTAGTAGGTAATTAAGACAAAATCTTCAGTTGGGCATTTGCCCATTTTCGTGCTAGCACTAGGAGCTGTCATATTCTAAGTATGCCTTTGTTTGCTTTGTTATTTTTTTATCTCTTCTCTTTCTTTTGGCGTTTTTAATCCTTTTCTGAATGCCATATATCCATTGTGTGCATGTCTTATTTTGATGAATATGGGTCGTGGTCTGAGTTTAAAGGTTGAATAAATTCTTGAATATCCGTAGTTTATTTTAATTGAACAAAGCCCTTTTGGAATAATTGGAGGTGCGCCTTGCCAAACATAAAATATTTTAATTGCGTGGCCCTCATTTTAATTTTGTATTGATCCTTAGAATCCGAGGTATGCCATTTAGCATATTTAACGACCCTCGCAAAGTACAAAATGCGCTAGAATCTTTAGGCGCGTTTTAATTAAATTACTTTCCTAAATCCGGGTGTGCATTCATGCGACCCAATTTCAAATCTCGACGAAGTCGAAATGTGTTGATAACCATGAGTGCCTTGATGGCGACGGGGTTAGAAACGATTTTTCATGACGTCGTAATACTGATAAAATGAATAACGATCGAAAAATGGTTCAAAAATGCAGACGAGCCTCACCGAACAAGAATAAATGCGGGGCCCTAAATAATTGGTTGTTAAAAATGATTAGAATTTGAAAGGGCCGTCTAGAAAATTTCAACAAGCCTTTCTCAAAACAATATTATGCTAGAACCTTTAAGTGCGATTTAATTAAATCACTTTCTTTAACTCGGGTACACATTGATGTGACCCAAAATCCAAATCGCGACGAAGTCAAAATGTATTGACGACCACGGGTGCCTTTATGGCGACGTGGTCAGAGACGCATTTTCACGACGTTACAAGTCTTTTAAAATAAATAATGGTAAAAGCTGTATACGAAGAAAAGGCACATAAGCTATCATGTATTAAAATCAGATAAAATCAAATGCAACAGTTAAGCGACCGTGCTAGAACCACAGAACTCGGGAATGCCTAACACATTCTCCCGGGTTAAAAGAATTCCTTATCCGGATTTCTGGTTCGCAGATTGTAACAGAGTCATATTTTTCCTCGGTTCGGGATTCAACCAGTGACTTGGGACACCATTAATCTCCCAAGTGGCGACTCTGAATTTTAATAACCGATACCCGTTCCTCAATTAGACCCAACCCAACCCGTTCCCAGTTAATTAACAAACGCGAAATTGAACGGGCAGAACCCTAATTCCCCGTTCCTATTCTTAAAGCAGTCCAAAACGTTCTGCCTCACCCGATTTTGCCCCAAAAAGATCACCTCACGGGCTCTTTTCTTCTCTCTTATTGCCACATGTGATTCAGTTTATTAATTATTCAGAGTCGACACTTCGGAGATTAATGGTGTCCCAAGTCACCGATTTGAATCCCAAACCGAGGAAGATTATGACTCTGTTCACAGTCCGCGAACAAAAAATTCGAATACGGAACTCTGTTAACCGGGGAGAAGGTGGTAGGCATTCCTGGGTTCCGTGGTTCTAGCACGGTCGCTCAACTATTGTATTTGATTTTATCTGATTTTTAATACATGCTAGCCTATGTGCCTTTTTATTTATAAACCGCTTTTTATCATTATTTATTTTAAAAGACTTGCGACGTCGTGAAAACGCGTTTCTGACCTCGTAGCTATCAAGGCACTCGTCTTCATAATACATTTCGACTTCGTCGAGATTTGGATTGGGTCACATCAATGCGCACCTGAGTTTAAGGAAGTAATTTAATTAAATCGCGCTTAGAACTTCAAACGTAAAATTGTTTGGGAAAGGCTGTTGAAATTCGCTAAACGCACCTTCCAAATTCTAATCGTTTTAATAAACAATTGTTGAGGACCTCACATTTATTTAGTTCAGTGAGGCTCGTCTCAATTTATTGAACCCTTTTTCGGCCGCCATTTGTTTTATAAGAATTGCTACGTCGTGAAAACGCGTATCTGACCCCGTCGCCATCAAGGCACCCGTGGTCGTCAACACATTTCGACTTCGTCGAGATTTGAATTTGGGTCGCATCAATGCAAACCCTAATTTAGGAAATTAATTTAATTAAAACGCGCCTAATGATTCTAGCGCATTTTGTACTTTGCGAGGGCCTTGAAATTTGCTATATGGCACGCCTCGGATTCTAAGGATCAATACAAAATTCAAATGAGGGCCACACAATTGAAATATTTTACGTTTGGCATGGCGCACCTCCAATTATTCCAAAAGGGCTTTGCTCAATTAAAATAAACTACGTATATTCAGGAATTTATTCTACTTTTAAACTCAAACCACAACCCATATTCATCAATATAAGACATCCACACAATGGGTATATGGCTTTCAGAAAAGGAAAAAAAATGCCAAAAGAAAGAGAAGAGATAACAAATAACAAAGCAAACAAAGACATACTTAGAATATGACTTATAGCTCCTAGTGCTAGCACGAAAATGGACAAATGCCCAACTGAAAATTTTGTCTTAATTACCTACTAACACAAGGCAACAAAATGATCACAACCTAAACTAAGCTGACAAAATAAAGAATCAGATTTAAACAAACTCATTAATCATATTTCAAGGTTAATTCAATCCAACAGTCGCACAAAAAAACCAACACATATATAATGGACTTAATGTGTTTGCAAGCCAAAAACAGAAGAATCACCAGCCAAGTAAGGGAGAATGTCTAGGTGAGAGGAGTTAAGCAATGCAAAATCAGTAACACAGCTCCAGCTTAACCCCAGAAGCAAGCAAAAATCCAGAAGTCATTGAGATGGAAGAACACACACTAAAATAAGCTTCTGGATCTCAGAGAATTCTTTTTTTTTTTGTTTTGTTTTTTGTTTTGTAAAAACTAGTGCATCAAACTAAGATATCATTTTTGAGACACCTTTAGAGAAAATCCAGTTGACGACTTCACCTCGATAGTACCATAAGACAAGACACACAAACACTTCAAATATCAACACACATCGAACTAACTTAGAATGACATGGATCAACTACCTACTGAACACATCCTTAACAGGGAGTAGTTGATCATGGAGGTAGAACTAATTGAAGTTAAAAAATGGCCTAAAGAGAGGTGAAGAAGAACTAGTAGGCCTAACTATGCGGAAATAGTGAATTAATGACGACACATTACACCCCATGGCTCAAAATAATCCACGCCTGACAGAATTAGCCCTCGAAGTTAACACTCGAACAGTGCAAAATAGGGCAGGTTTTCCGTGGAGTAAACTCCGGCTAACTCAGATTCACATTAGACACGACTCTTCAACATATGCATTGGCTTGACTGATGCACCACATCAAACATAATAACCATGAAAAAACTGAAATAAGATTTGAAATACAGTCGACTAAAACAAGCATGTAGCTACAGTACTGTTTTTCATTGTTTTTAACAGTAAATAAAGCAAGAACATCCTAACTGGTATTCAATTCAATATGCAACAAAGATGGATAATCAACAGTAATTCTTTTACCAAACAATAAAACGTCTAGGAAACTTTTCATTTGAGAACGAAGGAAAATCAGAGATGACAGCTCTGTATAGATTCAGCTATTTAAATGAAAACAAACAGTTTCAGTCGTTTAAGTGATATCATGTCACAAAGGTTTACAACTTACTTCATTAAACAATGGATCAACTAAGATGAACCAAAATGAGGCTAAGACAAATCAGGATGGAACTCAAATAGTTCAATCAACAGAATAATTTGTTTCAAACTCGAATCATCAAGAAACAAATAAATCTAGCGTGAAGCCAACACGAATCAGAACTGATTCTTAGCTAAATTGCTAGCAAATACAAACAGAACCCACACTAAAAGGAAGAAGCCAGAAAAAGATTTCCAATATTTAAAATTCAAACCACAAGAGGCTTTCAAATTCTCAGCATCTCAAAGATAGTTTCATCCGTCTCTCAAAATTCAAACTACAGCAGCAAACAATTACTCATGTTTATTTTTTTAAATTCTAACTTAACCAAAAGGAAACTTATGAAGAAATGAACTAGTCATGAAGACGGTTCGACCTGAATTTAATAGAGGATCGCAACAGTTCTAAATACACAGCAAAATCAGAAATCAGTGACATATACACAGCCGAGTCAAACCAGACATACTCGTGCAAATGGAAAACCAACACATTACAACCAAACAGTCACATTTCATAATCAAACGCCAAAGATAGGCTACATGGGATTAAAATCAAACCTGAATCAATAAACAACCCGTTTAACTTCGTACGAGCTTGGAATACAAATGAGACCTTGAAGCTAATGAGTTGAAATCAGAAGCTCAGACAGCAGCAGACTCACACTTCTCGACGAGTGCCATCGTTCGTCCGAAAACAAGATCGAAATCAAAGAGAACTCTAGTGCATCGAAATGCTAATCAAAACTGATCTCCAGTAAAATTATGAAACAAACAGGACAGAAAAGAAAACTTGAACAAACTCAATCCATCTCTATTTCTGTAAGGACTCAAAGAAAGATAGTGAAAATTTCTTCTTTTTTTAGATTTTCGGAAACAGAACCAGGACCCGAAACCAAGAGAAAATGGAATATCTCAGCCTTGAGAAAATGGAATATCTCAGCCTTTTCTTCCATAATCAAAATTAAATTCCAAAAAAACTCCAAGAAAACTGAATGAACTCTCAAACTTTTTTTTCAATCTTTTCGACTCCAAAAAAAATCCTCCCTACTTACTCGAAATGGTCCCTTATATCAAAACTCTCGATCCTTTCCCCCTCCTCATGAAAAACGGATGAGGCTCTCTTGAAAACGAGCATGTGATGAACGTGAGGCTCGGATTGAATCAAATCGATCCGACGCCTCTCACTCATCCAACACCCTTCTTCTAGAGCCTTCTAATCCACTTGAGATAGCTTGAAAACGGGAGAGTGAGGAGGCAATCTTGTTGTTCTCAGAGGTCGTTACACCTATGTGGAAATAAGAGAGAAGAAAAGAGCGTGTGAGGTCAATTTTTGGGGCGAAATCGGGTGAGGCAGAACGTTTTGGACCGCTTGGAGAAGAGGAACAGGGAATTAGGGTTCTGCCTGTTCAATTTCGCGTTTGTTAATCAATTGGGAATGGGTTGGGTTGGGTCTAATTGGGGCGGGTACGATTTTGGGCTGCCAAGAGTTAAGTTAAACTGGCCCACTTCAATGAAACATCTTCTTTTTCTTTGATCTTAGGTGAAACATTAATCAGACCAAGATTTTACCTTGGGTGAAAGATTCAACAGCTAAGATTCTGACACTACTAGACAATTCATCAGACTAGGTCTATTTTTATGTGATCTCAGGAGAAAGATTCATCGGACTGAGATTTTGACTCAAGGAGATAATGTATCAGACTAGGTTCATTTTCGACTTCAGAATTTAATAATTTTCCAAATTCCAACTTCCTTTCTTTTCAAATTCTGCCTTCCTTTCTTGTTCCCAAATTACGCCTTCCTTTCTTTTTACGACTTCTGCCTTCCCCTGTTTTTTCCAAATTATGGCTTCTTTTCTTTTTCCAACTTCTGCCTTTCCTTTTTCCCAAATTATGCTTTTCTTTCCCTTTTTCAACTTCTACCTTTATCTTAGGAGAAAGATTCATGAGACTAAGATTTTTATCTTAGGTAAAAAATTCATCGGACTAAGATTTTTTTCTTAGGTGAAAGATTCAACAGACTAAGATTTCTTTATCTTAGGTGAAAAATTCATCAGACTAAGATTTTCCTCCGAAACTTGCTTTATATACCTTCTAACTTGAATTACCTTCTTCCAGAACTGCTCCCCCAAAAACTGGTGTTGATTATTACCAGCTTAGTGCTCTTGTTGTTTTTCGTGGCTTGTGACCCCATTTTGTGCAATTGGAAAGCTGGTGGCAAATTTTGAATTCATTTCTCACTTGTTACGACCAAAAAGACTCAGAAAGAGGAATTTAATAATAATAGAGGAACGAAGTGAAGGTAAAAGGAAAGAGATGATTACTAAAGGAGAAAACTATAAAGTAGAGACCTATCAGATGAGGGTACCTACTCTAATGACCATGACATGTACCTATAGTTATTTTGTCAATCAAACCTGATGTTCAGCTCTTGTTGCACCTTTTCGCCGTGAAACTGGGCTTCGGTGCTCTGCTTATCCAATGTGATTTACATTCCTTATTCGACTTGTAGTGCCCGAAGGGTTTTCACCATCAAGCTTCTCTCATTTTCTTTCTCTCCACTTACTGTCGCCTTAAGGTGCCCGTGAAGGTTTTCACTGATAAGACTCTCATTTTTATTTTTCTCAACTTTCATCGCCTTGCGGTACCCCTGAAGGTTTTCATCAATCCGGCTCTCTATTTTTCTTGCTTGGACTGGAGTGTTGCCCCTGACATGAATTACCCTTATATGCTTGGCTTGAAATTCCTCAAAGACTGATCGGAAAGTCTTTCTTTAGACCGTAATGTGGGCTTTTGGATAGGATTAGAAAGAAAGGATATAAAGGCTCAAAACAATTCAAAATGGGGTTAAAACTACAACTTTCGGAATCCGATTTCTTTCAACAATCACAACCTCTGCCCCAGTTTCTTGCTTGGGGACTTTTGGAATTTTATTTTGGTATGACTAAACCTCAGAGAGGTTGCTACGTACCTTTTCGGGATCAAGTCAAACGTAGTTCACGTCATAGATACTACGTTGTTGTGATCTTCTTTCTCTTCTTTTCTTTCTGTTTTTCTTGCTTTTTCCTTTCTTTTTTTTCTTTTTCTTTTTCTTTCTTTTCTTTCTTCTCTTCTCTTCTCTTTTCTTTTCTTTTCTTTTTTTCCTTTTTCTTTCTTTCTTTCTTTCTCATTTTCCTTTCTTCCCTTTTCATTTTTCATTTTCCATTTGCTTATCTCTGGCACTTGCATTTATTTGATTGTCCCCTTGATTCCAAAAGAGGGGTACAAAAAAATAAACACAACTCAAAAGGGGTGACAATGAAAAAAAGTGTTTGGATAGCAAGAACAAAATGCCTTCGTCATTTCAACAAAATATGCCAAGTACAAACAGGTATAATCAAAATACAGAAACCATACACAGTATCTCTTGACTGCATCGGAATTGACAATCATTTCCAACATTTGTTTCTACATTTGTCTGATATAATGTGCCATTGTACCACACTCTTACCCTTATTACCACGATTAACCCCCTGTCAAATTGCTTTTGCAGGGATTTTTATGTTTTACTTGTCCCGATTTCACATGGTTCAAGCGTCAGACAATCTCACAATGTCCAAGTCTATTCTTATTTCCTCAAATGCACTCATTATGGTTTCATTGCTTCCCTACCAACATAGCTGAGAATTATGCGTGCATGCCATGTCACTAAATCTGACAGGAAAAGAATTGTAGAAATAAAAAGAGAACTAAACAAAAATGACTAGAAATGGCAAAAAATAGAGAATTGTATTAAATAGACGATGAAAGGGTTCAACAACAAAACAAGCAACACAAACTGGGTTACAATCCTAAAACAAACCTAGATAACACTACATGAGATATGAAAACGTAAGGAACTAGACAAATGAAAGGATAGAAGGGTTTGATTCACAAGACAATATCCGGATTACAACTCTGAAAATAACCCGAACTACAGAAGTGAAAACAATATAAACCACCAAAACTTCTCTCCAGCTAGCAAAGAGATGAAGCGTCTTTCCAATTACCAAGCTTGCTATCTTAACCACTGTGTTCTGCATCAATATTGCTAGGATCATTACCAACTTCGATATCATCAACTTCAATCAACAAGTTCCCAAGAGGATTTGCATGCACCCTATCACTGTCGTTAACCACAATTACCCCTTTTTGAATCATTCTTTCTATTTCTATTTTCAAATCCCGACAATTCTCCACATTGTGCCCCAGAGCATTAGAGTGATATTCACACCTTTTAGATGAGTCAAAGCTTCTCGCACATCGGTCCACCTGATTTGGAGGAATGGGTGCAATCATTGTTTTAACTTCTCAAATAAGCTTGCATAGGACCCTCCTATTGGTGTAAAACTATCTTTCAACTTTTGTTCCCTTACATACCCCTGGCTTGGATGTGGGTTATAAGGTAATTGAAAATTTTGCGGAGGTTGGTGGAGATTTTGTGACACTCGTGCTCGCTTTCTTGGGTGATTTGATGGTTGGGTAACATACTGGGAAGGATCAATAGAGTATGGGGGTTCGGAGGTGGATAGTAATGCTTAGGGGGGTCATGGAAAACCTGATGAGGCTGCACATACCTTCGAGATGTTCTCCCAGGACCTCTTCTCAACGCTGATATCATCATGATTTCTTCATCCCTCTCATTCGTGTAACCAGATTCAATTTGGACAGCATGGGCTGCAGCTTTGAGAGCTGTTTGACTTATAATTGTACCTGTCTTAAGACCGGTCTCCACCATTTCTACCATTTTGATTGCTTCCGGGAAGGATTTTCCATTGCGGACGTCATGTATTGGAAATAATCTGGCTCTTGAGCCTGTAGAAAGATAGTGATTAACTCGTGGTCATCCATGGGTGGCTTAGCTCTACCTGCCTGCTCTCTCCATTTGATGGCATATTCCCTGAAACTTTCAGTTGGTTTCTTTTTCAGGTTAGAAAGGGAAATGCGATCTGGGGCGATGTCGATGTTGTACTGAAACTGTTTGACAAAGGCCCGTGCCATGTCATCCCAGACGTACCAGCAAGATATGTCTTGATCCAAAAACCATTCAGATGCTACTCCCGTGAGGCTTTCCCCAAAATAAGCTATAAGCAATTCTTCATTTTTTTTGATCGCCCATTAACCCCGTCCAGGTAAGTACTAAGGCAATTGATCGCCCATTGACCCCGTCTGGGAAACTGAATTGCAATGGGTATGTACTAAGGCAAAAAGTAGAGTGGCCCTTAATACTATAACAGCTTGTGTTTTAATCAATACAATTGCAATTATCTGGAGGGAAAGGAATAGAATCAGATATGATTTGAAAAAGTATGAAGAGACTCTTATCTGTAGAGAGATTGCTCTTCTTATTCATACCAGAGGCTTAAAATGCAGTCGATGGAAGATTGGCTTGAGGCAAATAGATAGTTTCCCTAAGCTATATTTGTATGAATTTCCAATACTGAGAATAAGTAGTGCTTTATAATAGGACCTCAGGATAGAGGAATGATGTAAACGAGTTGGAGCAAGTCAAAGCTCCTACTAAAACTTCATCTTCTACATATTTTGATTATTAATGAATATAATGTTAAATTAAAAAAAATCTTCATTTTTTCCACACCTCTCAATTGGTTGCAATACCTTTTTAGGTGGGCTATGTGGTCTCTGTGTCCATTGTACATTTCAAATTTGGGAACCTTGATACCAGGCGGCAAGTGGACATCGGGGAACATGCATAGATCTCTGAAGGCAACATTCTTTTGACCTGCCGTTGCTTGCGTGTTTTTCAACTGTTGTTCTAATCTTTTCACTCTTTGGGCTATTTCTTCCTGTACCCTCTTTCGGGCAGGCTTCTCGATTTTTGCAGGAAAGTCAAACAAGTATGAGTAGTACTCGGGAGAGTGGTACTGTTCTTCATGTGTAGCAAATTGTGACTCATGACAAGGCTGTCCCTGGACCACAGTAGACCCTTGTTGAACCCTCTGACACTGAGTCATATGAGCACTCGTAACAGCTTCAACGTCGGTTATCATTTTCCTTGGATCTTGTGTTTCCAGCTTACCACAACCAACCGCCTCCACTTTCTTCACAATTCAAAACAGAACATGTTAGAATGGATTGGGTCGGTCCTCATTACTCACAACATCTTTCCCATTTCTTTAAATTTTTTTTTCATTTTTTTGTTTTGGCTGTGGTCGAATCTTATGTAGATTGCCTACGTATCGTGACCCCGCACGAATCAGTCTAGGAGTAGTTCATAAAAATAAAAGATAAACGACAATAAAATATTTTTTGAATTTTTCATTTTCATGATAAAAAAAAAACTGACAAATTCCTTCCCCTACTTGCCAATTTCAACCAAGTGGTTGTTTTTGCAAACATGGCCCCTTCCCAATTTTACATGAATTTTGAGGCTGGGCCGGCTTATTTTGACGAAAAACCGAACGGTATTCACTTGACTACCGGCTCTTTTTCTTGTTTTTCATATTTAAAATAAAAGACCTAGTTTTGCAACCACGACCTTTCAGCACCTCGGGCGCCAAGATTTTAAGGCCGCATTAGCTAACTGGTTAAAAATCAAAATTGACCAAAATGATCGTTTTTGCAAAGTCAGCCTTCCGGCGTCCCTTTCGGGAACATTCGGCTATTTATGACAAAACGACATTACTCGACTTATTTACAACTCTCTTTTTTGCTTTTCAAAATAAAATACCCCGTATTGCAAACACGGCCTTTTAACGTCTCGAGGACGAAAATTTAAGGCTGTGAGGGTCAAAAACCAAAACATGACCAAGGGTGGCTGTTTATGCAAAGTCGGCGTCCCGCTTGGGAACATTCGGCTATTTTTGCAAAAACGGCGTCACCCGACTTATTTTTAGTTCTTTTCTTTTTTTTTTAAATTAAAATGAATGACCAGATATTGCAAACACAGCCTTTTGGCGCCTCGGGGGCGAAGATTTTAAGGCTGTGAAGGTCAAAAATTAAAACCTGACCAAATGTGGCTATGTATGCAAGGTCAGCCTTTCGGCGTTCCCTTTGGGAACATTTGGCTATTTTTGCAAAACGGCGTCACCCGATTTATTCATGATGCAAATTTTTTTTTTGAAATTTTTGATTTTTTTTTGTAAAGGGTAGGTTGGACTCGATGAGGGTTGCCTACGTATCTCACGCCCTGTGAGAATCAAACCATGAGTAGTTCGGGCAAATTAACCGAACAATTTTAAATAGGACTCTTTTTTATTTTCATTTTTGGCAGCAAATAACAAAACCACTTTCAAAGCACGACTATTTTCATTTTCATTTTTGGCATTTCATAAACAAATAAACAACTATTTTAAAAACAAGACTCTTTTTCATTTTTATTTTTCATGGCAAGACAAACTATTTTCGTTTTCTATTTTTTGAAAACAAGACCAAACAATGACTTTTTTTTTCCTTATCCTTTTCAACAATAAAACCTATTTTTCCCAAGCTAAAAACAAAGACTCTTTTTCTTTTTCTACAAATAATAAATCAACCTATTTTTTCAAGCTAAAAATAAAGACTCTTTTTCTTTTTCTACAAATAATAAATCAACCTATTTTTTCAAGCTAAAAATAAAGACTCTTTTTCTTTTTATTTTTCAATAGAACAACCTATTTTCTTTTCCGTTGGTAAATAAACTATTTTGAAAACAAGAAAACCCAAAATAAAGCATCTTTTCTTTTCATTTTTTCCGGGAAAACAGACTATTTTTCCTTTTCTATTTTTGAAAACAAGACAGAATAAGGACTATTTTTTTATTTTTCCTTCGCTTTTTAGTAAAACAAACTAATAAAATAAAACCTTTTTTATCATTTTCTCAATATTTTGGCAGAGTTACAGCAGTACTTGGGCATCGGATTTTATCCTACAGTAACTCCCTAACTGCTATCTCTCATTTTCTCTCCTTTTTTTTGTCTTTTCTCAAATTCCGACATTTCAAGGTTCAAAACCGGTCAACATGCAGGTTTGAACATATAAATGCGCAGAACAAGTAGGATGCACTAGGATGATCTTTTTCATTTCAGGTTTCTAATCCTAGACGGACCCAACCCCTGTGTTGAGTCCCCTAAGGCAAATGCAACGTGATGCAAATAAGCGTTCCTACTAGGAATCCGATATGAAGTCAAGTTATTCTATGTTCAAAACCTGGGTCGGTGTTCTAGACTGTGTACCCCGAGCGGACAACTCGAGTCGAGGAGGGGGCAACTTACCGGGAACCAAAAGGCCATCCGGCATCATAACTCGTCCGAGCCTCTTTCTTATTTCAGGGTATGACACTAACAGAATAGGGAGTCTTAACCAGTAAGCACATCCCCGGAGGTAAAGAGAGAAGGGTGTCGGCACAATTTATATACAGTTAAGATAATATCAAAGCAGTAACATTTAGCGCATTCAGCATGAAACATGTAGGAAAATCAGATATAGTCAAATACAATAATTTATCTAAGTTCGAATTCTGAACCCTGAACAAAACGTTCTGGGTTCTCTTCGCCAGCAGAGTCGCCAGAGCTGTCACACGTCCTTTTTCACAATACACTCCCGCAAACAAGCGTAAAGGAGTTTTTCCACTTAAAGGACAATCAGAACGGGATTTAGTTTATTATTTATTCAGAGTCGCCACTTGGGAGATTAATGGTGTCCCAAGTCACCAATTGAATCCCGAACCGAGGAAAAAATTGACTCTATTCACAGTCCGCGAATCAAAATCCGGATAAGGAATTCTATTAACCCGAGAGAAGGTGTTAGGCATTCCCGGGTTCCGTGGTTCTAGCACGATCGCTTAACTGTTGTATTTGATTTTATCTGATTTTATTACATGCTAGTTTATTACATGCTAGTTTATGTGCTTTTATTTATAAACCGCTTTAACCATTATTTATTTTAAAAGACTTTCGATGTCGTGAAAATGGGTTTCTGACCACGTCGCCATCAAGGCACCCGTGTTCGTCAACACACTTCGACTTCGTCGAGATTTGGATTTGGGTCGCATCAATGCGCACCCGAGTTTAAGGACGTAGTTTAATTAAATCGCGCTTAAAGGTTCTAACGTAATATTGTTTGGGAAAGGCCGTGGAAATTCACTAAACGGTCCTTCCAAATTCTAATTGTTTGAATAAACAATTGTTGAGGACCTCACATTTATTTAGTTCGGTGAGGCTCGTCACAATTTATTGAACCCTTTTTCGACCGTCATTTGTTTTATAAGAATTGCGACGTCGTGAAAACGCGTCTCTGACCCCGTCGCCATCAAGGAACCCGTGGTCGTCAACACATTTCGACTTCTTCGAGATTTGGATTTGGGTCGCATCAATGCACACCCGAATTTAGGAAAGTAATTTAATTAAAACGCGCCTAAAGATTATAACGCATTTTGTACTTTGCGAGGGCCATGAAATTTGCTAAATGGCACGTCTCAAATTCTAAGGATCAATACAAAATTAAAATGAGGGCCACACAATTAAAATATTTTATGTTTGGCATGGTGCATCTCCAATTATTCCAAAAGGGCTTTGCTCAATTAAAATAAACTACGGATATTCAGGAATTTATTCAACCTTTAAACTCAAACCACGACCTATATCCATCAATATAAGACATGCACACAATGAGATATATGGCATTCAGAAAAGGAAAAAAACGCCTAAAAGAAAGAGGAGATAAAAAATAACAAATCAAACAAAGGCATACTTAGAATAAGACTTACAGCTCCTAGTGCTAGCACAAAAATGGGCAAATGCCCAACTGAAAATTTTGTCTTAATTATCTACTAACACAAGGCAACAAAATGATCACATCCTAAACTAAGTTGACGAAATTAAGAATCATATTTAAACAAACTCATTAATCATATTTCGAGGTTAATTCAATCCAACAGTCGCACAAAAAAACCAACACATATATAATGGACTTAATTTGTACCTAGTTTGCAATCCAAAAATAGAAGAATCACCAGCCAAGTAGGGGAGAATGTCAAGATGAGAGGAGTTCGCAATGCAAAATCAGTAACACAGCTCCAGCTTAACCCCAGAAGCAAGCGAAAATCCAGAAATCATTGAGATGGAAGAACACACACTAAAATAAGCTTCTGGATCTCATAGAATTCTCTTTTTTTGTTTTTTTTTTTTTTGTTGTGAAAACTAGTTCACCAAGCTAAGATATCATTTTTGAGACACCTTTAGAGAAAATCCAGTTGACGACCTCACCTCAATAGTACAATAAGAACAAGACACACAAACACTTCAAATATCGACACACATCCAGTTGAGCATGGATGTATTACTAATTGAAGTTAAAAAAATGGCCTAAAGAGAGGTGAAGAAGAACTGGTAGGCCTAGCTATGCTGAAATAGTGAATTAATGACGACACATTACACCCCATGGCTCAAAACAATCCAAGCCTCACAGAATTAGCCCTCGAAATTAACACTCGAATAGTGCAAAACGGGGCAGGTTTTCCATGGAGTAAACCCCAGCTAACTCAGATTCACATTAGACACAACTCTTCAACATATGCACTGGCTTGACTGATGCACCACATCAAACATAATAACCATGAAAAAACTGAAATAAGATTTGAAATACAGTCGACTAAAACAAGCATGCAGCTACAGTACTGCTTTTCATTGTTTTTAACAATAAATAAAGCAAGAACATCCTAACTGGTATTCAACTCAATATGCAACAAAGATGTATGATCAACAGTAATCCTATTACCAAGCAATAACACGTCTAGCAAACTTCTCGTTCGAAAACCAAGGAAAATTAGAGATGACAGCTCCGAATAGATTCAGCTATTTAAATGAAAACCAACAGTTTCAGTTGTTAAGTGATATAGTGTCACAAAGGTTTACAACTTACTTCATTAAACAATGTATCAACTAAGATGAACCAAAATGAGGCTAAGACAAATCAGGATGGAACTCAAATAGTTCAAGCAGCGGATTAATTAGTTTCAAACTAGAATCATCAAGAAACAAATAAATCTAGCGCGAAGCCAACACGAATCAGAACTGATACTTAGCTAAATTGCTAGCAAATATCAACAAAATCCACACTAAAAGGAAGAAGCCAGAACAAGGTTTCCAATATTTCAGATTCAAACCACAAGAGGCTTTCAATTTCTCAGCATCTCAAAGATAGTTTCATCCCTCACTCACAATTCAAACTACAGCAGCAAATAATTACTCATATTAATTTTTTTTAATTCTAACTTAACCAAAAGGAAACTTCTGAAGAACTCAACTAGTCATGAAGACGGTTCGACCAGAATGTAACAGAATTTAACAGACGATCGCAATAGTTCTAAATACACAGCACAATCAGAAATCAATGACATATACACAACCGAGTCAAACCAGACATACTCGTGCAAATGGAAAACCAACACATTACGACCAAACAGTCACATTTCATAATCAAAATGCCAAAGATAGGCTACATGGGATTAAAAGCAAACCTGAATCAATAAACAACCCGTTTAACTTTGTACGAGCTTGGAATATAAACGAGACCTGGAAGCTAATGGGTTGAAATCAGAAGCTCAGACAACAGCAGACTCAAATTTCTCTACGAGTGCCATTGTTCGTCCGAAAACCAGAACTGAAATCAAAGAAAACTCTAGTGCATCGAAATGCTAATCAAAACTGATCTCCAGTGAAATTATAAAACAAACAGGACAAAAAAGAAAACTCGGGCAAACTCAATCCATCTCTATTTATGAAAGGAATCAAAGAAAGATAGTGAAAACTTCTTTTTTTTTTAGATTTTCTGAAACAGAACCAGGAATCAAAACCAAAAGAAACTGGAATATCTTAGCCTTTTCTTCCAGAATCAAAATTAAAATCCAAAATAACTCCATGAAAACTGAATGAACTCTCAAGCTTATTTTTTCAATCTTTTCGACTCCAAAAACAATCCCCCACTACTTACTCGAAATGGTCCCTTATATCAAAACTCTCGATCCTTTCCCCCTCTTCACGAAATACGAATGAGGCTCTCTTGAAAACGAGCATTTGATGAACGTGAGGCTCGGATTGAATCAAATCGATCCGACGCTTCTCACTAATCCAACACCCTTCTTCTAGAGCCTTCTAATCCGCGTGAGATAGCTTGAAAACGGGCGAGTGAGGAGGGAATCTTGTTGTTGTCAGAGGTCGTTACACCCATGTGGCAATAATAGAGAGGAAAAGAGGGCATGAGGTGAATTTTTGGGGCGAAATCGGGTGAGGTAGAACGTTTTGGACTGTTTTGAGAAGAGGAACAGGGAATTAGGGTTCTGCCCGTTCAATTTCGCATTTGTTAATTAATTGGGAACAAGTTGGGTTGGGTCTAATTGGGGCGGGTTGCCAAGAGTTTAATTAAACTGGCCCACTTCAATGAAACATCTGTTATGAAATAATATAAAAGACAAGAACAATATAGATAGAATAGGGAGAGGGGTATTCTTATTGATACTTGGGATGGTTAGGGATGATTTACAATGGTAGAAGACCCCTTTATTTATAGGGAGGTAGTGACTTAGCTACCAAAAATAAAACTCTAGAATCTCTCTAATTATAGACATTCACCTTAAATAGAATTCTATTTATAACACTCCCCCTTGAATGTCTATTCAACAATGTGCCTCGTTAAAACCTTAAAACCAAAACCCAATGGGAAAAATTAAAGAGAAGGAAAAAGAGTACACATGTTTGAATATGCGCCTATTGGTTGCCTCGTTGAAAACCTTGCAAGGAAAACCCAGTTGGGACAAAACCTTGTAAGGGAAAAAGAGTGCAACGTGCATTAACTCCCCCTGATAAGAACATCAATTTATATCCTTGAGCATTTGCATTCCAATCTTGTGCACCATCTTCAAAACAATCTTTGGTAGATGTTTGATAAATAAATCAACCATATTGACTTGAATAAATATTCCGCACCTTGAAATCATCATTCTTGATAGATATGAACATCTTCGTATAATGTCGTGGAATGACTCTTCAATATCTTCATAGATGTATTCTCAATGCCATCATGCTTATAGTTATAGCAAGATACATATGTACACAAATTGTACTTAGGATGTGGTACTTCAGGACCAAGAATTTGTGTATGCTTCAAGCAACTTAAATCTTTCAAGTTAAGTCATATAAATCACATAATAGACTTTAGATGCATATCAAGTTTTCATGTCATGCTAAACAAATAAGATATCGAAAACTGATTATACATACCTTTGACTTTTATACTCTCAAGTATTTGAACTACATGTCCAAATCTACATGTCTTTCACATGGAATCACGTATTTGTCTATACGCTTCAATCTTATCCAAGACTTAGTCCTTGGGACTTAATATGAGCATTTGTAGTGAGAATATAGTTACTTTCTTTGGGTCAGCAAATGCGTATAGCATGCTTTGCAATATGTTGCAATTGAATTATCCATTTTATGAACTTCAGGTTCATATCATAATATTCGGGGATTTACATATACAAATGATAATTCATCCCATGTAACCTTTTCTCAAGTGTTTATCATGTCTCCCCCTCATGTTAGAAAAGCTAACTTGTTTCCTCAACTTTGAGAAATCATCTTTGTGCATTATCATGTCAATATACACAGCACATTAATAATAAGATGAAATTATTTGGTTCCTGACCCTGAACCACTTGTGAGGGGAGAATATACTCTCGTATACAACGTATATCAAACTGATATATATAACTTTGTTCTCATAAGAAACAGTTTAGCTATTAAGTGGAAGCACTCAATAATTATCTTGCTAAACCAACTTTGATATAAACCAACTTATCAAGATGAACTTTCTTGAGTAGAGAATCTGGAAATTATGCTCGAAGTTAGATTACTGAGCAATTTACCTCGCAAGCACCGGCCAAGCTGCGGGTTAATAACAATTGCGCATGTAACCATTTCATAGATGCATCATATGTGGTATACATGGCAGGTGAATGGGCCCATATTCACCTTTGATATTTCCAGAATTTATGTGCTTCAACCCGAACTCTATAGTTGGTCAGTTTCATTAATGAGAACAAGTAATACAAGAGAATTCATAAAGAACTTTCTAGTTCTTTAATATTCACCCATGTGAATTTGCACATCATACTTAAAATGAGATGGCTAACACGAATGCCAACTGAATAAATTATCAATATTGGTAAACTTCAAATTTACACCATGACATGTGCACTTATCAATAAACTTCAGGTTTATTATGACATGGGTTTTTATACCAATAGATATCCACTTTATTGTGGCATTCTTTTGTTTGTGTAGTACAAACTGGAGAATGAAGCGGGTAGCTTTTCATATACAAATTATCCCGCTACAAGTTGTAGTAACAGGAGATATCAAATCTTTCCTTCATTTATAGTCTCAATATAATCAATCGCTTTCGCGTGTACTTTGGAAACTGAATAAGTTTCTTTGAGACTTACTACAGCACAATACTCAATTGTGTTTCTCCAACATAGTAATTGGCTCTTCTAGAGCTCTCAATTAATTTTGTACTACCACAGATTCATCAACATCCTTGTGGTGAATATCTTTCTTAAAGAGAAAGTTATACCATTATGGTCATGTCAAACTTATATGCAAGATATGTTTCTTGCATTATCGTTGTCCTTTTAATAGTCATATTTTCAAAATACTTTGGCGTACAATAGGTACTTGACCAACGATCATTCATGCCATATATATCTCAAACCTCCTTCTAGGGGTGAGTGTGGTATATTCTATACCAATTTCATGTTCATATTCTTCCAATAATGAATATGTATTCGTGAATCAGATGTTGTCACATTCACTGCGGGGATATGTGATTTTGTTATCCTTTTCAAATATGAAAATGCGTCTGGCATTCGATTTGCTATTCTTTGCAAATGGATAATATTTTGCGCCTCTTTTTCACAAATAGAGGTATGTGGATCAAGATGAGATAATGATGCATTTTTCCACAAAATTTTCCGTTTGGTTTCACCAACTTCTCCCCCTAATTTTGGGAAAAGTGTCTCATCAAATTGATAGTCTGCAAATCGTGCAGTGTACAAATCCCCTGTCAATATTTCGAGGTAGCGAATAATGGAGGACGATTCAAACTCAACATATATTCCTAACCTTCTTTGCAAATCCATTTTGGTGCAATATGGCGGTGCTACAGGCACATATACTGCATATCCACAAATTCTTAAGTGGGATATATTAGGTGCATGACCCAAAACCAATTGCAACGGGGAATATTTGTGTCAATTCGTCAGTCAGAGACGAACTAGCATTGCTGCATTCAAAATGGCGTGACCCCAAGCCGAAGTGGGCAGCCGACAAACTAGCATTGCTGCATGCAAAATGGCGTGACCCCAAGCCGAAGTGGGCAGCCTCGTTTTCATGAGTAAATGAGGTATTCAAGATTATACTCATGTATTGTCTCACTGATATCCATTTTGAATGATATTTTTAAAACTCAACAAGTTCCTTTAAGACTTGGAGGAGAACATTTTGATTGATATCATTAAAACTCAACAAGTTCTTCTTAGACTTGGAGGAGAATATTGCATTCTCTAAGATAAACGTCGTGCCTTTGGGCAGAGTTACAGTTGCTCTTCCGGAGCCTTCAATCAATTTACTTCCCATGGTTTGGCATACAAAAGAAAATATACGAACATGAGAATAAACAAATTCAATCCGTTTGTTTCACATTTAAACAATATTTTCAAAATCTGCTGAGGTCAGTTGACTAACTAAATCAGATAGTCGATAATATGTTTTCCATAATCGTTTACTTTGCAGTTTGAAAATTTCAGTTTAAGCATTTTCTTAAAACAATCGATTGTTAAACACACACAATCGATTGTTGAACATTGACAATCGATTGTTAAACACACACAATCGATTATTTGCTATTTTGAAAAACTTCAGATCACACCGTCTTAAGACAATCGATTGTTAAATATAGACAATCGATTGTTGGCTATTTTGAAAAATTCCAGAGCACACTGTCTTAAGACAATCGATTGTTAAATATAGACAATCGATTGTTGGCTATTTTGAAAAATTCTAGAGCACACTGTCATAAGACAATCGATCGTTAAATGTAGACAATCGATTGTTGGCTATTTTTAAAAATTCCAGAGCACACTGTCTTAAGACAATCGATTGTTAAATATAGACAATCGATTGTTGGCTATTTTGAAAAATTCTAGAGCACACTGTCTTAGGACAATCGATTGTTAAATGTAGACAATCAATTGTTGGCTATTTTGAAAAATTCCAGAGCACACTATCTTAAGACAATCGATTGTTAAACATAGACAATCGATTGTTGACTATTTTGAAAAACTTCAGGTCACACTGTCTTACGACAATCGATTGTTAAACATAGACAATCAATCGATTGTTGACCATTGACAATTGATTATTTTGCAGTTTTAATGCGAAATATTGGATAATCGACTAACTGTTAGGTTAGTCGATTACCGCTACTGGAAAATAAAAATATTATTGAAATCTGAGCATATTGAAACATTCTAAAGAACTAATACTAACATTATATCATAAACTAACTAATACGAGCTGATACTAATGACTATTAGTTTATTCACTAACTATTACAAATAAGTGAATAAAATCAAACAATTCCATCTTCCTTCATCAAGGTGATGGTGCAAGAGAATCAAGGCCATTGGCACAGTTTCAAACATTCATTAAGGTGATGGCGCAAGAAAAACGAGGCCTTAGCATAGTTTCAAACCTTCATCAAGGTGATGGCGCAAGAAAATCAAGGCCTTAGCATAGTTTCAAACCTTCATCAAGGTGATGGCGCAAGAAAATCAAGGCCTTAGCATAGTCTTGGGTGGATGCATTATTTCTGTCTTTGATGGCGTCTCTAGGACCCATTGCATCCAAATGGATTTCAGCATTTAACACCCATGTCATATAGTTCTTGCCCGAAATTTCAAGGGCAACGAACTTTCCTCTTATAATGTCAGACATGAAACAAAATTACATCAAGAGCGTGTTCATACTTACGGGCTCTATTACAATTATCACATTCACTTCAGGGAATGGATCCTAATCATCTGTATGTGCTATACACAATCTCATGTCAAATATTACTTTCATATAGTGAAAGATTATTTTGAGAATCCTTATTGTTCTCATTACCATAATAATGATGATTATAATTTCGTCTATTGCCACGTCCACATCCATTGATACCTTCACGGTAATAATTTTGTCTTCTTTCAGACTTATCACATACTGCTACCACATTCTCTAAAGGGAATGGAGCAAATTCAATTGGACGGATTTTGTCTTCTTTCAGACTTATCACATACTGCTACCACATTCTCTAAAGGGAATGGAGCAAATTCAATCGGACGGATTTTGTCTTTGTTTGTATATGAAATCAAATCGTAGAATTTCAAGAATTTGAAAGGGAAAAGTAAATTACTTACCTTTAAGGTATACCAATAAATGTTGTGATATCAAATATACCTCTTCTATTTTTCCGTATAGTAATTCTTGGAAGCATTTAAGCCGACGCGATTCCACCGCGAAGCCGTCGTTTCCGGTTTCAAGTAATTGAAGAAAGAAACAGTACTGTGATTTAACCGTGCATAATCTATTGCTGGCCACTTCATACACATAATACAATTAGCACAATGCAACAGTAGGATCAGACTTGTATTTACAAATAACAACACATAATTATAGATTTTAATCGAACATAAAATCGATACTTATCTCTTGAAGCGTGACCCGGATAATGCCCGGAATTAGCGAAATTCGTGTGGGCGAATTTCTCCTTAATCTTCTCAAAGTGCTTCTTGAGACGGTAGAGTCTCGTGCTCAATCTGGCAACAACGTTTTGTCTTGGCAATCATAATGTCCGTATAGAAATTCTTGGCAGGAATTTTCCGAACTTCAGCCACCTTTTGAGAACTACCTACAGATTGCATCATAAGACCAGTTTTACTTGTCTTTCCAGTCCCCTTGTGCCGAAACTCCTGTTGCTCCTTATACTCTTTGAAAGTTCCAACATATCCATGTATATAAATCATAGAAGAATTTTTTTTTTTCAAGAGAAATCGAAAACAAATTCAATTGGTTAGAGACTCGTGCTGATAACGTGTTATGAAATAATATAAAAGACAAGAACAATATAGAGAGAATAGGGAGAGGAGTATTCTTATTGATACTTGGGATGGTTAGGGATGATTTACAATGGTAGAAGACCCCTTTATTTATAGGGAGGTAGTGACTTAGCTACCAAAAATAAAACTCTAGAATCTCTCTAATTATAGACATTCACCTTAAATAGAATTCTATTTATAACAACATCCTTTTTTTTCTTGAATTTTTGTTCTCTTTTCATTTTGTTTTCCTTTTCTTTTTCCCTTACTTTTTATTTTATATTTTTTGATTTTGTTAAATGCTCAATTAAACTTAAAAATCAAAATGACACTAAACTTATATTTCATAAAAACCCTAATCTTTAATTGAACACAAATTAAAACAAATTAAAAGTAAAAATGCAGAAAGACCATTTTTGTTATTTTTATGTTTTGGTCTAAAACGGATTAAACTCTAATTAATCCTAAAATATGAAATTAAATCCTAAATACGAACATACTATTTTTTTGTATTTTCATGTGAATTAACACGCAAATAAAATGCAAACAATTAATAGAAAATGCCGCAAAAATTCACAAAAATTGTAAAAATAAGGAAATATCATTTTTCGTTCGAAATTTTTTGGGAATTATTTATATATAGGACAAAAATCACGTGCTCACAGTATTAATCGAGCTTTTTTAGAGTCGTGTGAGATTGTGGTATGAGTTTTCCGACGTCGATTCGAGGATCCGTTCGAAGTTCCAGTGTCGGTGCAAGGATCAGATCGTTATCTCCTTTACCTGCCATGGTTCCGGTTGCGTTCCTTTTGCTTCTTGTTTTAAAACTCGACATTTCAAAGGTCCATTTTCTTCTTCTTTTTTGCTAATATCAGTTTTCCATGATTTCATGTGTTGATCTTTGATTTTGTCTGTTTTCCCAGTACGCATAGTTAATGTTAATAGAAGGATTGATTTTATTGGCCAAAGTGGTAATGTGATGATCTCTCTGTATGGAGGAAAAGGCGTCGTTATTTTGTTTAAGATTGAATCGAAATTATTATCTCACGTTTTAGTCTATCATGTGTGTAGTGAGCAGTTTGGATGATTTTAATGTGATGAGCATGTTTGAATTTCTGTACTTAGCTTAATACACAGTAATATCAGTAGAAGATAATATTATCCGTTGTTCAAATTATTTTAAAGGCTTTTAATTATGTAAAAAATTAATCTGGTGCTAGGTGCTAGATATACGGGTATGATTTAAAATGAACATTCGTAGAAAGGCCTTCATGCGCATTTAAAACATCATTGTGATGATGGGTACGATTCTCGTGACATGGTCACGATGCCTAATTCTAAATCCGGGGTGTATTTCGAGTGACCTGGCTTCAACTTTTGCTTTAACTTTCGCTTTTGCTTTAACGTTTGCTTTTGCTTTAACTTTTGCCTTTTGTTTTAACTTTTGCTTTTGCTTTCCCTTTAAGCTTTAGCTTTAACTTTCTCTTTTGGCTTTGGCTTTAGTTTAAACAAATGTATAACATGTTATAAAGTCAGATAAATAAGCCAAATATGACAGTTGAGCGACGTGCTAGAACCACGGAACTTGGGAATGCCTAACACCTTCTCCCGGGTTAATAGAATTCCTTATCCGGATTTCTGGTTCGCGGACTGTAATACAGAGTCATTATTTTTCTCGATTCGGGATTCAACCGGTGATTTGGGATACCATTAATCTCTCAAGTGGCGACTCTGAGTCAAATAAACAAATCCCATTGAACTATTAAGTGTTTGATTTCCATTGTGATTGGATGTGTTGCCCCGAGTTATGGGTGCGTGAAGAATCTTTTCAAGTCTCCTAGTTGGAATTGAAGTAAATAGCATATTGCGGTTTGAATTCAAACTCAGAAGAATAGTCGACTGTGTAAGGTGTATAACAGTGGAGGGTGTATGGAAATGTTATGTTGAGGAAAAAAATATGGGCTATCTCCTGCGGAGTGTTCTAGCATTGTACGTGTAAGGCCCCGGAAAATTTCGCTAAGTAATTTAGAATTTTGTAGTGTCACGCAGGCTTGTTATAATGCTTTTATATACTATTAGCATGGTGGACATAAATTAGACCTGGTAAATATGAGTATAAGTCTTATGGTAAGTGATGTGAGGTCCAAATGGAAGCATAGGTGTAAGCCAAATGGAAAAATTTTCGAAATAGGCCAAAATTCCAAATGGATTCGCACAAGGCTCCACATTAAACTAGAATATATAAATATGTATAATGTTTTATGTTTCGAATAGCATATCAAATAAAATCCCTTTGAGTCTAGTTTCCAACTCTTCCGACCGTTCGTCATTTAGACATTCCTATACAAAGTTATGGTCAAATTACCAAAAGCTGGAAATTGATATCCTGAGTCAATTACGCGATCACATTTTGGATCCAGAATGCACTCTGCGGTCATATTTTGGCCGCATTTTGAACCCGAGAAGCCCAGTTTTGAGCGTCGATTCTGCGACGCATTCTGCGGACCGCATGTCGATTCTGCGGTCTGTTCTGATATAGCAGAATCGACATTATGGGATATTTTTTTTATTTTCTAAACCCGACTCCTATCGTTATATTTCACCACAAAACTCATTTTAAGCATTTTTCAGAGTTTTTTTTAGTGAGAGAGAGGGGTTTTAGAGAGGGAAAGTTTCTCCCATCAAATTTCTCCACAATATCTTGTTAATTCCTTGAAGATAATCAAGTGAAAGCCCTAGTTCTTCATCTAAGAGGTAAGATTCTATGCCCTAGGTTCTAATTTCGAGTTTAGGGTATAAGATAGGTTATTGAGGTGTGATTCTTGGGTATTTTGGTATTGTGTATGCATGCATGTACGACTTAGGTTTATGGAAATATTGTTTAATATAAATTAGTAAAGATTGGGTTAGAGAATGAAGGAAATATTAAAAAGGGAATTTGAAGTCAAGATGCTCAACTAGTGTTTGATAAAATGCTCAAACGAGCTAGTTTCATGAATATCTTTCTAATATGTGTTTAATTTTGTTATGTCTCATAGAAGATTGGAATTGCTAGAGTTTTTGAAGTGTTGTAGTAACTTAAGGAAAGCTAAATCGAGGTATGTAGGGCTAACTGTGATCCTTGTGAAATCGCACTATGCTAGTTGTGAAATTGTTGATAGTTGATATTCATGTGAGAATTATCGTGAAGCTTCTGTGTTGTATGATTGTGTGGTAAAATTTTGTGATGAATGTAGTGGAAATCGTAATTGGAACAACGGAAATGGAAATAATGTGGAATAGTGGTAATGGAAACAATGTGGAACAATGGAAATGGAAATAATGTGGAACAATAGTAATGGAAACAATGTGGAACAATAGAAATGGCAATAATGTGGAACAATGGAAATGGAAATATTGTGAAAATGTGTGTGATTAGTTGTGAATAAGTGTTCTGATGATCTAAATTGTGTATCAATTTTGATGAACATGAGGAAATTGTTGTTGCTAGTTGTGGGATTTCAATACCGTTGTTGTGGAATTATTTTAACAACGTGCCATGGTTGATTTTTTTTTTTGGCAATCCACTAGGAAAGCGCCTAGGGCTAGAATTCATTAAAATTGAAGAAGAAAATTACAACAATTAGGAAAAGATGGTTGATTCCTTGTACTTGTTGTTGTGCTGTTTTTTGTGTGAATTGAAAACTGTCAAGCGGGGTCGGTTGCGCACCGCAACAAGGTGAAATAAGGTGTGTGTTGGGGTGATAAGCGTGGCCAAGGTTAAAGGGTGGTCGAGACAACAAGGGTGGAAAATGTGATCCAATATCACTATTGATATGAATATGAATCATGAAATGATAAATGTGGAATTGTGAAAGGAGACAACAGGAGAGTTGGTAACCTGTGGGGCACTAATTGCCCCTTTGTTTGACTACTTGAATCATTTGTTGTGGAATGTTTTGTTGTTGCTTCCTGGTCGTACTTGTACTATTGTTGTTCAATTCTATACTTGTTTATAAAATTTGGCTTGAGTTTATTTGGGACAGAGTTTGTTCATACATACCAGTACAATTCAAATGTACTGACGTCCCTTTTGCCGGGGGCGCTACATTTGTGTTATGATTGTAGGTGGATCCATAGCTGGCACTCCAGTCCACTGACCGTAGCTCCTCATCACTTTCCGTCAGTTGATTCGGCGTGCGCCTTTCCATTCGGGGCCCTATGTGGCTCACGTCACTTTCTTTTTTCTGATCTTGTTTTGATGTTGTATAGGGTATAGTCGGAGCCTCGTTGCCGACATTTCCATAATATTCTTCGATTGTATTTAGAGGCTCTGAAAACAAGTTGTGCGTAGTGGCGGACATGGTAATTTAAAAGATAAATATTGATGTGTGGTAATGTTTTATAAAAATTGGAATACCTTTATTATGATGAATGAAGTTTCTAATGGAAATTGTTATTAATATGTTTATAAAATTTGGTTAATGGAGTCCATATCCTATAATGGCTATTTCACCTGGTTATTAGGTAATGAGAATGAGGGGTAACACATGGGATAGGAAAGACACCCAGGTCCGCTTGACTGAGGATGCCCGGTCGAGTGCCAGTGATGTCCCTCGAATTTGGGATGTAAAAAACTTGGTATCAGAGCCTAAGGTTTTAAAGTGTCCTAGGATGTCTCGGAGCCGTGTCTAGTAGAGTTCTTCTTATCGCTGTGTTGTCGACCACATCTATACGTTGGAGGCTATTTGGACATTTAAGAATTTCACCCTTCTTTGATAATCCAGATCGTGCGATATAGCTCAAGATAAGGAGTATTCTCAAGATTGGTAATTTTGATACCATAATCCGTGAATTTGAAGCTTGTAAGGAGGGATTGATTCCACCATTGAGTCCAAGTGGATTACCCAAGAACTTGTTAGAGGAATATGTTGAGCCGTGGAGGGATTGGTAGAACTTGTTGTTAAGAGGAGTACCCTTGTTCCTACTAATGTCACTGCACCACCAGATCATGTAGTATATTATCTGTATGTACGGTTAAAATCCCGTCTTTTAGGAATTAAGCTTCCATGGTGCCCACGTAAATGTTGTAGGTTCAAAATATAATTTATGTTGTACTCATTGTGTTATGTTAAGCGAATTATTGTTGTGAAAATATATGTGGGAGGTACTTCTTCATGTGTTTAGTGTATTATTCTTGGTAAATGAGGATATGTAAAGAATGTGAACTATGTGCTAAATGCCTAGATTTCAATTCAAGTTTAAATTTACATTTTGATGCCAAATTTTGTGAGAAAACTTATTATGGTTTATTCCTCCAAATTGTTCTTATGTTTACCAAATGTACTTGATTGATTGTGCCTAGTAATGTACAAAGATATTTGGAAGTGAAGTAAGTGAGGGCGTAAATGTGGCAAGGCTGAATGTTGGATTCTTGTTGGAATTGATACTTTACATGATGGTGTTGTGACCCTATAATTGTAAAAGTATGCATTCCAATATGACCAATGTGCTATAGTTGATAACTTAAAATGGGTGCAAGGAATATGAATCATGTATTGAAATGTGAAGGCCTTAAATTGAAACTAGAGTAGCATATATTAAATAAAACTGTGTGAAATCCTCTGTGTATAGAAATGTTGAAATAAGTGAAATGATTTTGAGAAATAGAGTATGGACAATGTGTCGAGAACTCGAAATGAAATCGTACCTGGTGATACTTGTGACATGAGGGAATATGAAACAGATTATGATGCTGGTGTGAAATATGCGGAAATGATGTGAAATGCGGGAAAGAAGAGGCTGTGTTATGAAATGTGGCCTAGTGCTTGTGATAATTGTGGCCCCAAGAGCCAATGGACTAATATACGTAAAAATGACATGATTCTTTTACTTGATAATGTGTTGATCATTTAAAGTGTTTGATTCGTACTTGTGATTTCCTTATTATTGTATGAAGCGCATAGGTGTATAATTGATATGTGAACAGGTCTATGAAATTCAGCCTAGAGGTACGGAAATTATGTGAAAACTATGCGATCCATTCTATTTGGTAATGTGGTGATTGTTTAAAGTTTTTGCTAGACCCTTATAACTTCCTTGTCCTTGCATAGATATGTTCTTAAAAAGAATCTAAATTACAAAACATTACATGTGCCATCATATAGTTTGTACATGTGGTGTCGAGTTCCATGCAAAGTATTCAAGATTTGTGATCCTTCGCGAGTCACTCTTTTACTCAGTTGTGTATATGGCTTATATGGCTTAAACAACAAATCCACTCTCTTGCAAGTAACATCATGAAAACGTTCTTACCATCAAGTAACATGAGATCATGCGTCAACACATATCCTACAGGTACCTATCAATTGAAATGGTCACTGTGTGCTTAAAGTTTTTCTGAAAAATGAGATCCTCACATCCCATTATAGGAAGATCTTGTGTCGCCATAATTTTTGTGTCCACTTGAGATATCCCGTAGTAAGTAGCTCACTTGGTTTCTAGTATTATAGTTGCCCGTGATGTGGAATTGTATTGCAGTTTGGAAGTTAGGATAGCATAAGCATTTCCAACTCATAACGAATGATTATTTTCTCTTTATGTCTCCACAATGTGTTACTTGTATTCCTTATTTAGTGAATTTGTTGTGCTAGTACCCAACACTTGTACGATAACCATGAGAGAACATGCCCCTCTATGTGTCACTATGACACCTCTCTTTTCCTTCAAGTCAAAACCTATGGAGACCCCATTATGAACATCTGCAAACCTTCAGTGGTTATTGTGCACTGTCTCATTGAGTTTGGTTTTTGTTTACACCCTTAACTTCTGAAATCCTTGATTATGTCATTGTCATGTGCAGGGAGTTATACTACCCTTGGCATCTCGCCTTTTTGGATGTGTAGGAGTGTTATATTCCTTATCTCCTGAGCATCGTGTTGACTATTAGAACCATCTAACCAATTTATGATTTTGTCCCAATATCAAAATTTCCTAGCTATGGAGTTTCACTCGTGAAAGGTTGAGATTAGATGACTTCGGATTTTTTTGCACATATCATGAACATGTCGATTTGAATGACAAATGGTCGTATAATTAGTTCTCTCATATATGTTCAATTACCAAGAAGTGTTAAGCTGTCTAAAATATAGTAATCTCATAAGCGTTCAATTCTTTTCATCCTTATAGGCTTGTGGCGTAGATTCTGTGTGTCAAGTAATGTTAAGAGTGTAATTGAACTTCATGTATTTTGAAACCCATATTACATTCAAGGTGCCAGAGTATTCTTATTATGGATAGACGGGTTTTCCCTACACTCTAGAAAAGGATTAGTTCATGTACTTGAGTATTTCTTTTTAATGACTCCTATTTCCCATGTACTACTTACTCTTATGCCTCATTTGTGTAATAATTGAGTTAATCACAATGATAAACCATGTCAGTATTGTTAGTAGTAACCTCTTGTGTATTTTAGTATATGACCTTATAAAGTACTCTACTCGGTGCATTAATGGATTCATGAATAACTCCAGCATGATCTTGAACTCTGTTGTTTCTTATTGCATTAGATCCATTGGGTATGGTAAGTTTAGATAAGTCAAAGATAAAGCTTCATATTGTGATTACATATACATATATATTGGATAGGTAATTTTATGGTCAGTTTACGATATCAAATCTTAGAGTAACTATTAAAGGTCATCAAGGGTTTAGTGTGAGTGTCCCCCTGAAAATGTTATGTGAGTTGATAATAAAGGTAATATGACTGTATTACACATTAGATTGCAATAGGAGTATGATATCCCCGTAACTGTTTCTCATGTACTTTGTGTTTCCATATGTTATGTCGAAGAAGGTAATGAATTGGTTTGAAAGAACTATATGATCATGGTAATATCCTATTTGATAAATTACTAGAAAGAATCATGATGGCTTGAGTTCATATGGACTGTTGATTGAAATGAAATTACATTCTTGTTGATGAACACTTTTGTGATTTCACTAATGGCTGGTAAGGACTATTATGAACACATAATTGTTTGTTTACTATGAAAGGACATTCTTGATGGTATGATGCTATGTGAGGGAATTGTGGGTTGATGTTGTTTCCATGAATTGCAATATCCGGTGTAATGTAAATTGTACAGTGGAAGTTGTTAAAAGGTAAAGTCAATGGATAGTTATCTCATGCAAGATGTTTATTTGCCATCCTTGTTATGTATGTTTAGGAGTTGATATTATTTTTGAGAAGGTGTCATGACAATGCTTGTAAGTCGATAATGTCATATAGAAAGCTGGATATGTCGTGGAAGGAAAATATTTTTGCTTGATTGAATACCAGTTAGTTTTGACTTGGAATATACCATATAGGTGTTTTGATATAAAACTATGCAGTCCATGATCTGGCATCCTTATGATAATGCAGTGCTTGTAATACTGGGATTAGGATTGTGGATATATTCTTTGTGGTGCTATGTATAGCTGTGGGTGTGTTGTTGAGACGAATTTGGTGATTCTCTGGCAGGTGGATAAGCCTATTTACAAAGGATACTCTACCGAAATTTTTTAAAAGTTTGATAGTTAGTGAAAGATTTAGGGACTTGAGGTAGGTTAGAAAAGAGATGCGTGATGTTAAAGTGTTTGAGGAAGACCCTACTCCTCATTCGAGGACGAATGATCCTAAAGAGGGGAAGAATGTAAGGCCCCGGAAAATTTCACTAAGTAATTTAGAAATTTGTAGTATCACACAGGCTTGTTATAGTGCTTTTATATATTATTAACATCATGGACATAAATTAGACTTGGTAAATATGAGTATAAGTATTATGGAAAGTGATGTTAGGTCCAAATGGAAGTCTAGGTGTATGCCAAATGGGAAAGTTTTTGAAATAGGCAAAAATTCTAAATGGATTCACACAAGACTCCACTTTAAACTAGAATATATAATAATGTGTAATGTTTTATGTGGTGAATAGCATATCAAATCCCTTTGAGTCTAGTTTCCAAATGCTTCCGACCGTTTATCATTTGGACATTGCTACACAAAGTTATGGTCAAATTACCAAAGGCTGGAAATTGATATCCTGAGACAATTCTACGATCGCATTTTGGATCGCAGAATGCACTCTGCGAACGCATTTTTGCCGCATTTTGAACCCGAGAAGCCTAGTTTTGCGGTCCTTTCTGCTATAGCAATATCGACATCGTGGGATATTTTTTTTATTTTCTAAACCCGACCCCCTATCGTTATATTTGACCCGATAACTCATTTTAAGCATTTTTCAGAGAATTTTTAGATTGAGAGAGAGGGGTTTTAGAGAGGGAAAAATTCTCCCATCAAATTTCTCCAGTATATCTTGTTAATTCCTTGAAGATAATCAAGTGAAAGCCCTAGTTCTTCATCTTAGAGGTAAGATTCTATGCCCTAGGTTCTAATTTCGAGTTTAGAGTATAAGATAGGTTATTGAGGTGTGATTCTTGGGTATTTTAGAATTGTGTATGCATACATGTACGACTTAGGTTTATGGGAAGATTGCTTTACATAGATTAGTAAAGATTGGATTAGGAATGAAGGAAATCTTAAGAATGGGATTTTAAGTCAAGATGCTCAACTAGTGTTTGATAAAATGCTCAAACGAGCTAGTTTCATGAATATCTTTCTAATAAGTGTTTAATTTTGTTATGTCACATAGAACATTGGAGTTTCTAGAGTTTTTGAAGTGTTCTAATAACTTAAGGAAAGCTCAATCGAGGTATGCGTGGCTAACTGTGATCCTTGTGAAATCGCCCTATGCTAGTTATGAAATTGTTGATAGTTGATATTCATGTGAGAATCATCGTGAAGCTTCTGTGTTTTATGATTGTGTTGTAACATATTGTGATGAATGTTTTGGAACTCGTAATTGGAATAACGGACATGAATAATGTGGAATAGTGGTAATGGAAACAATGTGGAACAATGGAAATGGAATTAATGTGGAACAATGGTAATGGAAACAATGTGGAACAATGGAAATGAGAATAATGTGGAACAATGAAAATGGAAATATTGTGGAAAAATTTGTGTGATTAGTTGTGAATAACTGTTGTGATGATCTAAATTGCGTATCAATTTTGATGATAATGAGGAAATTGTTGTTGCTAGTTGTGGGATTTCAATATCCTTGTTGTGGAATTATTTTAACAATATGCCATGGTTGATTCCTTGTACTTGTTTTTGTGCTGTTTGTTGTTGTGAATTGAAAACTATCAGGCGGGGTCGGGTTGCGCGCCGCAACACGTTGAAATAAGGTGTGGGTTGGGGTGATAAGGGTGGCCGACGTAATAAGGGTGGACGAGGCAATAAGGGTGTAAAATGTGATCCAATATCACTATTGATATGAATATGAATCATGAAATGATAAATGTGGAATTGTGAAAGGAGACAACAGGAGAGTTTGTAACCTGTGGGGCACTGATTGCCCCTTTGTTTGACTACTTTAATAATTTGTTGTGGAATGTTTGGTTGTTGCTTCTTTGTTGTACTTGTACTATTGTTGTTCAGTTCTATACTTGTTTTAGAAATTTGGCTTGAGTTTACTTGGGACAGAGTTTGTTCATACATACCAGTACAATTCAAATGTACTGACGTCCCTTTTGCCGGGGGCGCTACATTTGTGTTATAATTGTAGGTGGATCCATAGCAGGCACTCCAGTCCACCGACCATCGCTACTCATCACTTTCTATCAGCTGATTCGGCGAGCCCCTTTCCATTCGGGGCCCTATGTGGCTCACGCCACTTTCTGTTTTCTGATCTTGTTTTGATGTTGTATAAAGTATAGCTGGAGCCTTGTTGCCGGAATTTCCATAATATTCTTCAATTGTATTTAGAGGCTCCATAGACAGGTTGTGCGTAGTGTCGGGCATGGTAATTTAAAAGATAAATATTGATGTGTGGCAATGTTTTATAAAAATTGGAACTTTATTATGGTGAATGAAGTTTCTAATGGAAATTATTATTATTATGTTTATAAAATTTGGTTTATGGAGTCCATATCTTATAAATGGCTATTTCACCTGGTTATTAGGTAATGAGAATGAGGGGTAACACGTGGGATAGGAAAGGCACGCAGGTCCGCTTGACTGGGGATGCCCGGTCGAGTGTCGGTCATGTCCCTCAAATTTGGGGCGTGACAGTATGGTCCTTGCGTGCATGTTAGAAGTTCTGTTTTTCACAACTTATAAACGATTAGAGCTTATTCTAACTATGTTATTGTGGCATCAATGGAGTAAAATGTGTTATGAGCTATTGAAATATTTTGGTCTATGGATTCGAGCCAAGTTGGGGAGGTTGTTGTTAATTTGCCGATTGCACGGTCATGTGTTACATTGGTTCCATTTTGATATATGGTAGCTGATCAGTTCTGGTTGCAGAAATTGAGCCGAGGATGGCATGAGTGAAGCAAAAGTTTGACAAAGGTTATGTGTTATTTTGTGGATGTGTGGAAATAATAGGATGTCTTGAGCTGTTGTTGATAAAGAATGCTTAGTGTAAAGAGAAGGTAGCTGTTTGGTTGTATTAGAATGAGATCATGTCATGAGGGGTCAGAGTGCTAATGAGGCATGGGTGGATATGTCTATTTGATCAGGTAAATTGCAGTTGAGTAAGAGTGAATGACTTGCGAAAATGGTTCTAATGGGTTCAAGAGTCTGTGTACATCAATTGAGAATGCTAATGTTGCATATGGGTTAAAAACTGAGTTTCATTAGAAGATGTCAAGACTTGTGGTATTCTATGTTAACTATGGTAATCTATGTATCCGCATCAGGAAAGTAAAGGAAATAGAGTTAGATTCGCAGAGAGTCCTTCTGAGTAAGGTACTCTGGAATGTGATGTTTCTGGAAGCATTTGAGATAGTAGGCAGCGGGTTGTGGTTCGTAATAGTGTGGTTTTATTCTTGGGTCTCATGTGGTAAGCCTGGATTGAGGAATTATGGTACTACGACAAGGGAAATATCAAGTTGAAGATGAATCAGAAGAAATTTAGATAAATAGAGTAGCTTGATAACGGGCTGACCGGCACTATAAGGATTTTCCTCTAGATGAGATCCGTAGAAGTTTGTGATTAGATAAGTTTCAATTCAGGTTAGAAAGGAAAGTCATAAAGCACTTAGGCAGCGGGTAGCCTCAGATAATCAAGGAAAATGGCATAGCTATTTGAAAGTGATTCGATAAGAGTATATGTTTCAGAGAAGGAGCAATGTGATTAAGTGATGGTACTTTAGTGGTGTTGCTGCACTTCCTCGTTAGATTGACAGGTGATATTCGGGTTTTCTTGGTAGCACAGGGAGAGTATTGGATATTTTGCCGTGGCATGTGTTCGGACGCCGAAATTGGGATCAAGTATGATGATTTGTGTGTTATGTGGGATTGGAGGCGGAAGTCCTCATATTCAGGCTATTTGTGATGGTGGATGGTGTGTATCGACACCTTTTGGTGACTATTGGGAATTAGAGGCTCGAGTGAATCTTTCGTTGCTAGTGTGTTAGATTTAGGATGTGATGTTGGAGCTCAGGATGGTTGTCTCGGTGTTAGATTAATTCTGGACTATTGTGTTATGGGCTATGCCGAAAACGCTACGGTTTAAGTGGCGAGGTGCATTGGGTTATGTTCTTGTGGAGTGGGTTTATCTTTTAAAGACCCAGCAGATGCGGCTGGGAAGGATCATTTTTCCTAATTGAACCTTCATGATGGATGTCAGTGTAGAGGTAGCTATTATTGAGCCAGTTCCGGTGTTATGGGACTTTTCGGATGCGTGTTCTAGTTTGAGTTGACTGGGTTGGCGCCGAATTTTATTTTCGAAGGATAGGTTGAATCGACCGTTGTTGAGCTTATCAACGATCTGGAGAGATCTATGAGTTGTTTTTTGCATTGCAAGGCGTTATTGATTTACGGACTATGGACACATAAGGTGCGGTGCTATGGGAATTGATAGTGGAAGTTGAGGGGGAAACCTCAGTTGCGCTTGAGTTTGTAGCTTATAATGCTATGTAGATATTGTATGCACTCAGTATGTTTATGACCAGTACTTGGTATTTTGTTGTAATGAGCAAATTTGGCTCGATGTGCATCTCCTTATGTGAGATATATATATATATATATATATATATATATATATATATATATATATATATATATATATATATATATATATATATATATATATATATATATATATATATATATATATATATATATATATATATGGATCGGGTGGTGCGCCGCATTTGTGTGTGGACGGGTGGCATGCCGCCATGGGTATGTTATCTGGATCGGGTTGCACGCCGCAAAAGTATGATGTTGAGAATAATCTTCCATATGTTACTTTGTATGCTTTGCTTCCTGGTTTCTGAGGAAAATCCGTATTGGAAGTTGCTGGGTGAATAACCCATATGTTGTGTCCTATCAGGATTGAGTTGTGTGTATGACTTGCTTTTTTTTTTGGCAATCCACTAGGCAGGCGCCTAGGGTTAGTTTTCATTAATAAAAAGAAATTGAAAATTACAATAAATAAGAAAAATAAAATAATGGGGAACTAGCACCGGTATTGTTACCCATATAGCAACAACCGGCGTAAACCTTACCTTATTAATCCTAGTGAGGCCAATAAAAGCCTCAAAATCTAACAAGCATGTAAAAAGAAAGAAGTAGCAATAACTAATAAAAGTATGATCATCACAGAATTTATAACATACTCTGTGATGATATTACATAGAGTAATACTAATGAGATGGAAAAATAAAATGTTGAAGAAATCATGTTGTTGCTCTCTTTTCCCCAATTTTGTGAAAAAATCAATTTGTAGAGTAATGTCTTCGACCACGCTTTTCCTCAATATGGCTTCAAAATTCATGCTTTGTTCCTCGATCGATTGGATTTTGTAAGAATTGTTTGAGTGACCTGTTTTTGTTTTGCATTTCTCATTGGGGGTCTCCTTGTGATTGCGTCTTCAAACACCCTTCCATCCCAACTTCCATCCCTTTCCCGAGACTTCTTACATGTTTTACTATGCGTTGGTGACAAATCACCTTTTCTTGATGCATCTGCCCGTCATTGCGTTAAAATATCGTCTTCCTCCCCTTCTTCATATATATGTCTTCTTGCACTCTCCTCCCGAAGTTGACTGTCCAGAAGAGTGATTTCTGGAGCTGTTGATACTAGCTGGTGCTGTCCCGACTGAGAAAATGTAACTGTTTTGTTATCGATAGAAGGAAAATTAGTCATTGCATCCGACATTTTCCTCTCCTCCAAAATATTGATTGATCTTATAGGTACAATCTGATTATGGGCATATGTCGGCAGTTTTGTTGCTTTTCAATCAATAGCTGAAGTTCGCCTGATTTTGTAGAGTTTCTTGGAACAAAAACTAGCACGGTATGGTTCAAATTGCTGTTTGTGCTTGCTGCAGGTTGCAGATTTGTAGGACAAGTAATTGTCAGTGATTTCCTTTGAAATTTCGGCTTGAACTGGTCGTCAATGTCCTCTCCTGCACTGTCGTCATCATACTCTTGGTCGTCTTCTGAAGATGAATAACCAGCAAGTCCTTCTCCCCAACTCTCCTCATCGTCATAATCTCGTTGGTCTTTCCACAGTTTTGATTTAATGGCCATGTCCCTCATCTTAGCTTGAATTAATGGTTTGTTATTTCCAGTGGATGTTGATGGATTTCCATAATCTTTGCTAATTGTGTCCAGTAGTGAACTGGAGGGAGGTATGGTTGGAGAAATATGATCCTTGGCCATATGCATGTTCTGTCCAGTCAATGTTCCATTCTCAATATTGACATTGGTAAGTGCAGTAAATGTATTTGAGATTATATGAATAGCTGGACTCTTATCAGCGAATTGCATTTTGTTTTTTATTTTTGGAGTTGTTTTTCTGTTGGATATCGATGACCTGTTGCTTGCAGTATGTTGAGCAACTTTAATTATTTGTTGATTAGCATCAGTAGACTCTAAATCTAACCCATGTTGAGATAAGGCTTCATTAGAAACTGCATCTGTTGTATCTGACAGAGAGATCACACTGCCTTGTTTATCCATATTAGGCTGATGAGAGATATCTTGACAAACTGTGTTCTGCTCAACCTCATCGTCTGAACGACTTGCTGATATTTGAATCACAGTATCATGATTATTATTCCCAGATATAACTTGAACAGCTGAACCTTGCAAAGGAATTGTATAATCCAGTTCTGAAAAAACAGAAGCTGGAGCATGTGATTCACTATGTAACGAGCTGTTGGTACTGTTATTACCCTTTGCAGCAGCATCTTTTTTGGTATGCTCAGAATTAACCAAAGCTGGAGGTTTATGCAGTTCCTTACAGTAATGTTGTCCATGATTTTTTGAAGCATCAAGTACATTTGTAACTGAGGACTTCTCCCCTGGTTGAACTAGAAAAACAATATGATCTCTGATAGATGTGACATTATCCGAGGCCTCCAACTTAGTTGTATTTGCTTGATCAACCAATGTATTGTTTTTATTGTTTGTAATTTGCATTATCTGCTGCTGCTCGATCATCTTGTCTTCATTGCTTTTTTGCATTGACATTTTCTGGCACAGTAGATGGATCTGCATGTTCCAACTTTGATTCTATCTTATCATTTTCAACATTAATAGGCAAAATCGATGGAATAGTAGATTGCTTTTTACAAAACTGGGCAGAATCACTCTTTGGCCTTTGAATAGCTTCTGCAGCTGTAACATTTGTAGCAGAAACATTTGTTGGAGCATCTATCTGCTGCAAATTGTACATGTGATGCTGTCCATCAAGATGAAACAGCTGCCCAACTTGTGCACTAGCATTAAAATGATCTGCAACAGCCTGCATTGCCCCAGGATTAGCCACATATGTTTTTGCATCAATAGTAGAAACAATTACATCTCTAAAAGGCTTAGGAGGTCCTTTATCCACATTCAGAAACTCCTCCATAGTCTCCAGTGGAACTGCTACATGTGGTGCATTTGATACACCAGCAACCACATCACTCCTATCCACTACATGTTGATCTGCATTAGCCCTATCATTCACAGTAAGTTTTGTAGTCATAGAATCAACAGTCTTTTTCGTGACATCCCATACAATACCATGATGCATAGCTGAATCAATTCGACAAACAACCTCCTACAAGTCTGCATTATTTTCCACATTCACTCCTTCTGCAATTTGTAAGGTCAACTGAGAGACTTTTGTTAATTCAACTCCTGTGATACCATCTTTTTCCTTTAAATCCTTAACAACATGTCTAGCTCTTTTGTCATTTAGATAGTCCCTTGCATCCCCTTGTAATTTTTGAACATCATCCACCTCGTTATCAAGCAGATCACTGATCAATTATCCTTTGCCTCAACCTCTGCTCCAGCTTTATCTTTTTTAATTCTACAGTGCTTCTCATCGTGACCTTGGTGTTTGCAGTAAGTACAATACTTAGGAAGGTTGCCGTATACTATTTCCCGATGAAAGTTGATAGATTACAACAAACTGTATCTAAAATCTGCAGCATGACCTTTTTAGGATGTTTATCCAAAAGATCAACTATAACCTTAACTCTTGCCGCGCTAGATCTTGTTCTATCCTGCGTCGCCTTGTCCACAGCAAGAGGCTTTCCCATAGCTGAGGCTATAGACATTAACGACTTCTTAGCAAAGAAGTTTGGTGGCAGACCTGGTAGAGAAATCCACACAACTGCCATCGATGTTTCCTCCTTCGGATTGAATCCAAAAGTACATGGGAATGTTCTGAAGAAATATTCGTCGCCTTTGGATTTAAGATATCCCATCGACTTTGAAAGGAATTGAACATAATCATTAAAGAGATCAAACCTGATTAACAGGTGACGAAATTCCAACTGTCCAACATTACATTGACCTTGAACATCGAATTGGGACGAGAATATTTTTCGCATTTCCGATAGATCAGGTCTTCCATAAGAAAATCTTATAACCACTGCCTGATGCAATCCTTCTTCCTTAATAAAGTTGTTAACCTCTTCCATTGTGAATTGTATTACAGGTTCACCATGATCGAAAATAACTGGACACAACTCTATTTTTGACGGAGCAGAATGTTTTACTTGTAATGTTGTAGCATACGATTGCTTTGAAATTTCTTTTGGATCTGTTTTAATGTGGTTTTGAATTTTCTCTCCCGCAGCCAAAAGTTGGGGAGAGATCAACGCAGCCATGGATGCCAATGACCCAAAACAAAGACAAAATCCTAGAGATAGAACTTTGTCTCATCCATTGTTCTATAATTCCGAGAAGAACAGAAATTGTTGAAAAATCAGAAAAAATTCCTTGAGCTACAGTGTTTTGTAAAGTAAAATTAAGATCTTGAAGAAATGGTTATGGATTTGGATAAGAAAACAATTGGGGATTGTTCGCAATAAGAAGGGGTTTATTTTGACACCACGTTTGCTATCATCCACCGCCGGATTCTGGAAATATGCCCGATGAATAGTGAAGGAATCACTATTCACCCTTCTTCTCGATTAGAGAGAAAGTTACTATATGTGTTCAAACCGCAAGGTTTTTTCATATGTGTATGACTTGCTTCACCGTTGGTGTGATGGATTTCTTGGTTTCAATCTTCAATCGGTACGTGGCTATCTACTTTGAGTATGGTGACTTGAGGTGCTTCATGTGTTACGTTGTTCGGATAGGATCGCGCATTGTAGAGAGGCCATGTGAAGTTATAACCTTTCAATGAGGAATCAGGTATTCTATTTCTATGATGTGAGACGAGGTCTTAGCCTTGTGTTGTGATGGTATTGATTGGCTTGAGGTACAACTCTTTCGTTTGAATCAATTGCTATGATTTGAGTATATTCGGACCGTCTCTTATTGGTGCGTACATGATGCAAGTTGTGGCTTAGGCCTGTGTTGAGATGTCTTATCACCAGAGTGGTATGTTGAATTTGAGGAGATCGTTGGAATCATTAATGAATACGAACATAGTCGATTTTAGCTTGTTGGAAGGGTAATATCAAGTTTTGACCCGAAAATCTGTTGTGATATTAGTCAGAGGGAAGTGACCTCATGAACGGTTGATCTGGGGATGGTTACGGTTTATCGCGTGTTTTAATTATTGTTGGCAGTATATGAAAGTATTTGAATAAGACTTTAGCTAATAAGAGGTTCCTAATGGTAATTGAGTACTTTGGGCAACTGCTGTGAATAGAGACTATCGTTTCGAGTGTTTGATTGTGTGGTTTGTTGTATGGTTTCACCCGAGGTTGCAGGCGTGGGTTATTACCTCTGGTTCGGGTTTATTCTGGGTATGATTTCGGAAGTGCAATGTGGTTCTACGGTTCACGATCTAGATGGACTGTGAAATTTCAACTATGTTGTATTATCGGTGCCATGTGAGTTAGGGTGACGTGGGATCACCCCGGGTATATTCTTGGTAAGGTTATTTAGCTATGGGTTGGCTTCTAGTACAACTCTGGGTATGCTCGAGGACGATCGTTGGTTTAAGTTGGGGAGGATATAACGACCCGACCCGTCATCTGATGTGTTAGTGCTCAGTTTCCCCCATTTCATGCTTCTTCATGTCTCGTTATCGGTATGTGGTGTGTTAGAGTTGATTTTGATTGATTTTGATAAGAAATGAGACACTTAGTCTTTTTAAGGAAAGCTTAAGTTGGAAAAGTCAACCGAATGTTGACCATAGAGTTAGAGGGATCGGATGTGATTTCTGGCAATTTGGTTAGCTTCAGGGGATGATTTGTGATTTAGGAGTGCGATCAGAATTGATTTTGGGGGCCCGGTGTAGAATTAGGCTTGAATTGGCGAAGTTAGTATTTTGGCGATTTCCAGTTGACAGGTGAAATTTTGATGCGTAAGTCGAAATGGAATTCTGAGAGGTTTTGTAGTTTTATTAGGTGAATTGGGATGTGTGTTCAAAAATTTCAGGTCATTCGGATGTGTTTTGGATAGTTTTTTGATCGAATATGTGTTTTTGAAGTTTTAAAAGATTTTAGGCTTGAATTCGATATAATTCGATGATTTTAGTGTTAATCGATGTGTTTTGATGATTGGAACAAGTTGATATAATGTTTTAGGAGGTTTTGGCATTTTTGTTTGAGGGGTCGGGGGCCTCGGGGTGATTTCGGATGGCTAACGGGAATTTTAAAGTTGGAAAATGCTGCAGAAATGCAGCAGTTAGTGCACTGCAATTTTGCTCTATGCGATCGCAATGCTCCAATACGATCGCATAGTGTTAGCTATAGTACCCAGGATTTTGTTCTATGCAATCGCATAGGGTTAGCTACAGTGCCCCCGGAATTTTGTTCTATGTGATCGCAAGGCTCTAATGCGATTGCATAGAGTTAGCTACAATGATCTGGGAAGAATGTTAAAAACATTTCATCCACGAACCCTACCCATTCCCGCCATTTTTGGTCATTCTTGAGAGCTTTTTGACGAGAATTGAAGGGGTTTTGACGGGGAGTGGTTGGAGGTAAGTCCTATGAACTGAATAAATGATTTTATTGTGAAATCATCATTGAAATTCATGAAAACATAGCCAAATTATAAGAAATTAGGGCTTGAGATTGAAATTCTAAATTTTGGATTTGAGAGGCCATTGGTGGTCCGATTTGAGAGATTTTTGTATGTATAGAATGTGGCGAGATAAGGAACCCGATGATGTAAAATTTTTTGAGTTTCGAGACGTGGGTCCGGGCTCGGTTTTTGCGAATTTCATGATTTTCAATATTTTTCGAGTCTTTTCAATTGGGAATTGTTCCTTTAGCATATTGTGATGTATTCGCTATGATTTTAGCTAGATTTGATGAGCGTGGAGGCTGGTTCGAAGGGAAAAGGTGTCGCGGGCTAGAGATTTCACCGATTCGAGGTGAGTAATACTTGGACTCCAGTATCCAACTTTCTCTATCCAACGCTCCTTTGTCCAACGTTCATCTCCACCAAGCCCCAGCCCCCAGCGCCCACTTCCCCTCCCCCTTCCCGTTCCGGCGACCCCTCCCTCCGACGACCCCCCCTCCGACGACCCTTCTCCGGCAACCCCCCTAAGTAAGTTCACTCTTCTTTCTCTCTCCTACATCTTTACTACACAGCCCTTCCCCCTACCCCTGCCAACCCGAACTCCGGCGCCCCCTTCTCGGCGATCCCCATAGTAAGGCAACCCCTCCCCTCTCCCGAGCTAGGAAGCCCCCCTCGTTTTTTTTGTGTGTGCGTGATTAGTAGGTACAAGCTGCGGCGGACAAGGAGAGCTTACGTCATTTGGACGCGAAGAGCAAAGCAACACCGGACGAAGTGTGCAAGAGCTAGCGGCAGTTGATATCGGGCGAATCAAAGCATACTTCCAGGTTTTTCTATCGGGAGTTGGTACCTCCTGACCTCCTTTTTTACTCCGTACACCCTTTTACGTTTTCTATCTATGCACCCTGTGTGTGGTTTACTTTGTCGATTCCTAGCTTGCATCCTTTTTCATATTCCGTTGTAGTACGTGGGTGCATCACTGTTTTCCGTATTCGGTTGGGAATAGTGGCAGCGGTGGGGGATTGTAGAGTAAGGTCATGTCCTCGGAAGGAGGGGGTGGGGGCAGGGGAGAGCAGGGGGGCTGGGAGCGGTTCTGCGGGTAGGACCGAAGGCAAGGGTGGGAAGAGGGTAGCGCACGCTCATAGATTAAGGATCAGGTCGTGGAACGTAGGCACTCTGACGGGTAAGTCCATTGCGTTGGCGAAGGTTCTTCAGAAGAGGAGGGTTAACATAGCCTGTGTACAGGAGACTAGGTGGAAATGGTCGAAGGCGAAGAATGCAGACGGGTATAAGCTGTGGTATTCTGGGGTCGTGAGAGGTAAGAATGGAGTGGGCATCTTGGTTGATAGGGATATAAGGGAGTCCGTGGTCGAGGTTAGGCGAGTGAATGATAGGTTAATGTCTATTAAGTTGGTTATTGGGGGTTGCGTCCTCAACGTCATCAGCGCTTACGCGCCGCAAACGGGCTTAGACGAGGAGGTTAAGAGGCGCTTTTGGGAGGACTTGGATGATCTGGTGAGTAGTATTCCCCAATCCGAGAAGTTAGTTATTGGGGGGGGGGGGGTACTTTAATGGTTATATTGGGGCTGATGCTGATGGTTATGGTGAGGTGCACAGTGGCTTCGGCTTTGGGGTTAGGAACGGAGGAGGCACGTCACTACTTGATTTTGCCAGGGCTTCCGAGCTTTTGATTGCGAACAAGACATTTCAGAAGAGGGAGGAACATTTGGTCACTTTCAAGAGTTCGGCGGCGAGGACTCAGATTGATTATCTCCTCCTCAGAAGGAGCGATAGGGGTATGTGCAAGGACTGCAAGGTTATTCCGGGAGAGTCCCTTTCGACTCACCATAGACTCCTAGTGATGGATGTCAGTCTCTGGGTGAAGAGGAAGAGGAGGGGTGCTCGGGGGCAACCGCGGATTAGATGGGGTGTTTTGACTAAGGAGAAAGCACATGAGTTGGAGAGGAGGTTAGCTGAGGGCGGAGCTTGGAGAAGTTCTGGGGAAGCGGATGATATGTGGTTAGAGACGGCGAACTTGGTTAGGGAGGTAGCACGGGATGTGCTCGGGGTAGCCAAGGGCTATTCAGGTAGACATCAGGGTGACTGGTGGTGGAACGATGTAGTCCAAGGAAAAGTGGAGGCAAAGAAGGCGGCGTTTGCTAAGATGGCAGGGAGCACAAGCGAGGAAGAACGGAGAGCGAACAGGGAGATCTACAAGGCGGCGCGGAAAGAAGCAAAGGTGGCGGTTACGGAAGCCAAAAATGCGGCGTTTGGTCGCATGTACAAGGAATTAGGGGATAAAGGCGGGGAGATAAAGTTATTCCGGTTAGCTAAAGCAAGGGAAAGGAAGGCGCGTGATCTTGACCAAGTTAGGTGCATCAAGGGCGAGGATGGTAGAGTTCTGATGGGGGAGTCTCAAGTCAAGCAGAGGTGGCAGGCGTACTTTCGAGACTTACTTAACGAGGAGGGGGATCGTAACATAGAGCTAGGGGAGTTGGGGCATTCAGAGTAACAGAGAAACCTTGGGTACTGCAGGCGCATTAGGGAGGAGGTCATGGGGGCTTTGCGTAGGATGAGTAGGGGTCGAGCGACCGGGCCTGACGAGATCCCGGTGGAGTTCTGGAAATGCATGGGTAGGCCAGGGGTGGAGTGGCTCTGTAGGTTGTTCAATGCGATCTTCATGACCAAAAGGATGCCGGAGGAGTGGAGGTGGAGTACAGTGGTGCCATTGTACAAGAACAAGGGTGACATCCAGTGCTGCAACAACTATAGGGGTATCAAATTAATAAGTCACACCATAAAGGTCTGGGAGCGGGTGATTGAGGCGAGGGTGAGGGAGATGTCATCTATATCTGTGAACCAGTTTGGTTTCATGCTGGGTCGCTCCACTACAGAAGCTATCCACCTTGTCAGGAGGCTGGTGGAGCAGTTTAGGGATAAGAAGAAGGACCTGCACATGGTGCCTATCAACTTGGAGAAGCCGTATGACAAGGTCCCAAGGGAGGTGCTATGGAGGTGCTTGGAGGCGAAGAGCGTGCCAGAAGCCTACATCAGAGTAATCAAGGACATGTACGATGGAGCTAAGACTAGGGTTAGGACAGTTGGTGGCGACTCAGACCATTTTCCTGTGGTTATAGGGCTCCATCAAGGATCGGCGCTTAGCCCTCTCTTGTTTGCCTTGGTGATGGATGCTCTAACCCGTCATATTCAAGGGAATGTGCCTTGGTGTATGCTATTTATTGATGACATAGTCTTGATAGACGAGACGAGGGTCGGTGTTAATGAGAGGTTAGAGGTATGGAGACATACTCTCGAGTATAAAGGGTTTCAAAATAAGCAGATATAAGACAGAATACCTGGAGTGCAAGTTTAGCGCCGAGCCGAGCGAAGTAGGCAGAGATGTGATGATTGGATCTCAGGTCATCACCAAGAGGGATAGTGTCAGATATCTTGGATCGGTGATTCAGGGGGATGGAGAGATTGACGGGGAAGTCACTCATCGTATATGAGCGGGGTGGTCAAAGTGGAGGCTTGCATCAGGAGTCCTGTGTGACAAAAAAGTTCCACAGAAACTCAAGGGGAAATTTTATAGAGCTGTGGTAAGACCTGCCATGTTGTATGGGGCAGAGTGTTGGCCAGTGAAAAACTCTCATGTTCAGAGAATGAAGGTTGCGGAGATGAGGATGCTCAGGTGGATGTGCGGGCTCACCAGGTTAGATAAGATTAAGAAAGAAGTTATTCGAGAGAAGGTGGGGGTGGCCCCGGTGGATGAGAAGATGCGAGAAGCGAGGCTGAGGTGGTTCGGGCATGTGCGGAGGAGAAGTCCTGATGCCCCGATGAGGAGTTGTGAGCGGCTGGAGGTGGTCGGCATACGGCGAGGCCAAGGGAGGCCTAAGAGGTATTGGGGAGAGGTGATTAGGCATGACATGGCTAGAATGCAGGTTTCTGAGGACATGACCCTTGATAGGAAAGTCTGGAGGTCTAGTATCAGGGTTGTAGGATAGGGGCCCCTAGAGTTTTTCGTACTCCTTACCCGGGGTTGGGTGAGGCTTGGCAGGGCTATCCATAGATGATTTGTGTATTAGATTGTGTCTCCCTTATGGTAGTCAATATATGATATTATTGCATGCCATTTTATTTATGGTTCTTATGTTTAGACAATTATTTACGCTATTTCTGCTGAAGTTACTAATGCTCTTTTGTTTTTGTTTTTGTTGTTCTTTTCCTTCACTGAGCCGAGGGTCGATTGGAAACAGCCTCTCTGCCCTTTCAAGTAGGGGTAAGGCCCGTCTAAATATTACCCTCCCCAGACCCCACTTTGTGGGACTATACTGGGTAGTTGTTGTTGTTGTTGTTGAGGTGAGTAATACTTGTAAATGATATCCTGAGAATTTGAAACCCCGAATTTGCACATCTGAAACCCCGGTTTGCACATCATAGTGCTGCTTGCACGCCGGATATGAGCGTGGGGTAGAGCACCGTTGGGGACTGTGACTTGGTCCATCCCAGTTGTTTATTTTACCGTGTATTTGACTGAAATTACTTGTTATCATCAGGATTTGGGCTGATTGCCGTGTTTGGGCTTCGTGCCAACTATGTGAATCCTTCGGGGATTGAGATTACTATTTTAGAATATGTTCCATATCATTTGATTTCAGTCCAAGATTTTAATACTGTTTAGCAAACTCGCCATACTTCCACGTTTTGAAAATTCAAATGATATTTTAAATGTTATTTTGGGGTGCGACTATTGTTTTATAAATGCCCAAGGGGATTATGATGATTTCCGGACTGATTTTGTATAGCTCGGGCTGCACGCCACAACTGTGACTTGAAACAGTGGTAACAATGGCACTGTATGATATAAATTGGTCAGGTAATATTGGCTGACCAGTCAGGTAACATTGACTGACCAGTATATTGCGCTTGGGCTGTAGGAGCCCCTCCGGAGTCTGCATACCCACAGTGAGCGCGGGTATCCACTTGGCCAGGTAACATTGACTGGTCAGGATTTGATTGATGCCACGAGATGGCTTGACATTGCGCTTGGGCCATTAGGGGCCCCTCCCGAAGTCTGTATACACCCTTAGCAAGCGCCGTAGACGTTAAATAAGTGGAGCGGCCTGCACGCCACAGCGGGTACTAGAGTGTACTGTCATATGCATTGCATTCATACATTTGTGCACTATTTGTTGTTTGTGTCGTTTCTTGAGATATTTATTTTTTTGTTATGATATTGTTAGATTAAGTGGAATAATTTGAGACAGTAGTAACAGTGACATTGTATGATGTAAATGGGTCAGGTGACAATGGCGCACCTGAGATGAGAATATTGCCCGAAGGTCGAATTGTGAGCTCAATTATGCATACTTGCTTGTGCCCGAGAGGCTGACTTGCACTACCTGTCCTGCATTTACTTGCTTAAATTGCTGGAAAGACGATATTTCAAAAGAGGTTTTAAACTGAGTCAGATATTTTCTAAAGGATTTTCTAGGACTTCCTGTTTTCTCAAAGGGTTGTGTTGTCCCATATTGTATGGTGGAGTGCTCTTACGTGATTTCTTTCCCTTCAATTATTATTTAGCCTTATTACTCATTGAGTTGGAGTGCTCACTTTACTCCCTGCACCTTGCGTGCAGTTGCAGGTATGGTTCGCCCGGTAGCGAGCTATTAGCGGATTGAAGATTTGTTATCATAGTTGAGCCAGGTGACCGCTAACGTCCGCGGCACCTGATCTTCTCCCTTATTTTATATTGTTTGCTTTATTTTTCAGAATGTGCTCCCATTTCTGCACTTGCAGTTCTTTAGTGAACGCTGTAGTAGCTCATGACTAGTGACACCCTGATGTAGGGCTATGGCGGGTTAGTTCCCTTTGTTATCATTGTTTTTTGCGCTTTGGTTACTGATAATTATGTTTTAGCTTTATAAATGTTAATTAACTGTTTAAAGGAAGCGTTTGTTTTGTTGGCTGGCCTTGTCTTCACGAGAGGAACCATCACAACCGGGTATGGGTTTTGGGTCGTGACAGGCGCTTTATGTATTTCACCTAATATATATACTGATTATTCTTATTATTAAAATATCTTTTTTTATTATTATTTAATTTTTGTCTTACCTTATAAATAATTTGTATACTATCACGACCCAATATCCACTAAGGGTCGTGGTGGCGCCAGACACCAATGTCAGGCAAGCCATCTAAAATGCCTGATTAAATTCAAATTTTAGTGCTTGTTGAAATCATTTTCCTTATACATTTAAAAAATAAATAATGAAATTTACAGAGATAACTATGGAGTCTTTTATGAATTTAATATTGAATAATCAAAAAATCATCCTAGAACCCGGTGTCACAAGTGCATGAGCTATTTCTAGGAATCAATAAAATACAACAACCGTCCGGAATACAATGGACAACAAGTAAATACAAAATTCTGAAAGTGACTATACTAGCTGCAGGTCGGCTCGAGAAATGCAGCTCACCTAGTCCTCATATCATCCACGCTGCTACGTCCCGTAGGACACTAGAAGTACATATGCATGTGCAATCAAAATGTACCACAAGTATAGCATGAGTACGAAAACAACGTGTACTCAGCAAGTATCCAGCCTAATCTCGAAGAAGTAGAGACGAGAGGTCGACTTTGACACTTGCTAATGGTCCAATAATAATATAGTGGAGACATGAGAAAAATCAAGGATTTACATAGCAATTATAACTCATAAATCTAGAAGGCAGGTAAACACCTGCTCAAATTTTCCAAGATTTACCTTTCATTATCTTTATTAATTTATATCGGCCATGAAAGGCATTATCAACATTTAAAACTCTCACGCAAGCAATACAAGCATGCACAAATCATGCCGAGGTCGTACGACCCGCTCCAATAGAAAATAAAATATGCACTATCGAGGGTCAAACGACGCGAATCATAGATGCATCTATTTAATCTGCCGAGGCATTCGGCCCGCTCCAAAAATAAACACATACACAGAGTCAATCAAGAGTCCGCACAAAGCAATTATCCAAAGAAATCCAATCCTCTTTCAACCATTTAAGAAAAATAAAATTTAATCTATTAAGAAATTCATTTACTAATTCAATATGATCTAAGCAATTCAAGCCGTCAATAAGTTCATAAATAATTCAAGTATAAGATGCTTTGGGTCCTAAACTACCCGGAAAATAGCATAGTAGCGGCTACGCACTGATTCTCGTCACCTCGTGCGTATGTATCCCCCACAAATAGGAGCATATAACCAATTAACTTACCTATGGGGAAAATTCCCTTTTACAAGGTTAGAAAGGAGATTCACCTCGCCACGAAGATCCATAACCGACATTCCATAGTTTTCCGAAGACTCGAATTGATGCACAATGCTCCAAAACTAGAAATAATTATGCAAATTCATAAATATATGTTCATTTACTCATTACAATCCAATTTATATCAATTCCCAACTCCGCTCGAAAAGTCGATAAATATCACCCTCGGGCCCACATGCCCGAATTATGAAAATTATTAAAAATAAATAATACCCATAACTAGTTGGTCTATATCCAGAAATTCATCCAGTTTCATACATGAATCGACCCTCAAATAAAGGATTTACCGTTTTTCAACTTTGAGGCTCAAAATCCCAATTTCTACATCCTAAAGAGGATAACTATATAAACCAATAGAAATAATCATGGAGAAACATGAAAATAAAGGTCATATATTTACCCCCCTTGTTGAGACGAGAACAACGCCGCGAAAAATCACCTCAAAACGGAGCTCTAGAATTCAAATATGCCTAAATTACTAAAGTTCTCGGTTTAAAACACTGTCCAGGCGATTTTTCTTCATCGCCTTCGCAGGAGATGTCCGTGTTCGTGAAGAGAAATTTTTTGCATTGACCGGTCACCCAGAAATCTTCTTCCGTTTGCGGAACCTCTCTCGCATTCGCGAAGAACAAATCTTCGCACCAGAAACCAACAATTTTTTCCGACACGAAAATTAGCATAACTCCCTCATACGATGTCCAAATTCGACGATTCTTTTTGCTTGCTTAAATAATTACGATACGGATCTAGTGTTTGATAAAAACTTAAATTGGAGTTTATTTTCTTAATACGATACCCTTTATGTCCAAATAAATGATGTTGAAATATCAAATAAGAGCGCGATATAAGCCAAAACACATCCGAGGCCGCGGGACGCCGTCCTATCACACCAACCCACTCCATAACATAACACAGACCTGCTCGAGACCTCAAATCATACCAAATAACATCAAAACTACTAATTGCGCATCGATTCAAGCCTAATGAACTATTCAACTTCTAATATCTTCATCCGATGACGAAACCTATCAAATCACATCCGATTGACCACAAATTTTGCACACAAGTCACATTTGACATTGCAGACCTACTCCAACTTTTGGAATTGGAATCTGACTCCGATATCAAAAAGTGAAACTCTCGGTCAAACTTCTCAAGAACCATCAAATATCTATCTTTAGCCAAAAGACTTCAAAATGACCTACAGACCTCCGAGTTCACTTCCGATCGCGCTCCCAACTCCTGAATCACCAAACGGAGCTACTCTTAGACTCGGAATCCCAGAGGGACATCGATAACACTGAAATTCACTTAAACCAAAACTTATAAAATTTCTTCCAAAATGCTAAATTTCACAATAGGCGCCAAAATTCTCCCGGATTATCAACAACCCGATCCGAGCATATGCCCAAGTCCGAAATCTTCATACGAACCTACTGGAACCTTCAGATCTCGATTCCGAGGTTGTTTACTCTGAAATCCAATCTTAGTCAAATAAAGCTTCCGAAATGAGAATTTCCTTTCCAAATCAACTCCGAATTCCCGTGAATTCAATTTCGACCATGCGTACAAGTCATAATACCTGAAGTGAAGCTGATCATGACCCCATAGTGCTGAACGATGCACTAGAGCTCAAAACGGTAGGTCGGATTGTTACATTCTCTCCCACTTAAATATACGTTCGTCCTCGAACGTACTGAGAACTACACCGAAGTAGTTTGAAATCACTCTTTAGCACCTCATGCACCTCCCCATGCTACCACAACTCAGTTGAGCATACTAGCTCGATAAATTTTTAAGACAATCCCTTTTATTCAAGCAAATAAGCCTTAGAACCCAATTCCAATATCTAGAATTCTATGCCAGACCTGTTTCCAAAATATGAACACATTATCAATCACTACATGCTGCACCAAACATGACTGCGTAGCTTAGTTGAATTCACACCTTGAACCACTTTACTTACAGGGCCACAATAACAATCTCTGATCAAATTAGTTGAAATTCGACGAACCTGATGCTTCCATTGCACCTCATGAAATACGTAGGTCTTGATCTAGCTCATATAATACCGCCACGACGGAAGAGATGTGCAGAAATTCATAACCAACTGCCGAATCAAAAAATCATTGGGTCATTACTCCTGACAAGAACCATTACCTCATCCTGAACTAAATAACGGTCTTAGCTCCTTAACATACTGCATATAATGAGGTTGCACTGATCCTAAATCCAACGATCTCGTCTCACCCAGTACGAACTGCTCAGGCAATAAGCCACCCTGGACTTGATCAAATGTATCATATGATGCAACAATATGCCAATAGGCTACCAATTAGAATGCGATGCAAAAGGAATACGAACTCTGAAAAGGAAGATCAATTATCCCGCTCGCGAATCATATATGCGACGCAGTCGACATACTAATATGAGCTTCCTCGGAAAATAGGAAACAAAACACATGAAAAAAGATATGGGGAACTGCACTAAACATCACACTGTTGTGACGTGCAACCCGATCAAAATAGCATAACCATGGCGGCGTGCCACCCAATCCACACAACATAACCATGGTGGCATGCCACGTGATCTAAATAGCATACCCATGGCGGCATGCCACCCGATCCACATGTAGAACTCACATAAGGAGATGCACATTCAGCTAAATTGCTCATTACAATAAAATACCAATTTCGGTCATGAGCATACTAAGTGAATAATACCATACCTAAAGAGACATATAATGCTATAAGTCACAAACTCAAGCACCACTAAGGTGCGATATATGATCTGAATCTAAAGAGCCATTCTGCTCATATAACCTCACCTCTATGCAGAACCTAAACACATAAGAAATTCACCAAGCAGTCTCACAACTTGAACGACGCAACACATCATTACATGAAATAGCTGGGGACGAAATAACACTCTGACTCCCCTTCCATAAGGAGCGTATTGCTGAAATGAACACATCTGGCCTAATATAGAGCCCATATTCATTTTTAAGTCCATTCACCGACCTCAAGTCGATCCTGATCGTACCAAGCTAGGCCAATAATCTTTCAAAGGTCCAAACTAACTTCCCTTTTCTCATAGCACACAAGAACAACCATCACAACCGGAGTAATCCTTCACAGTCCACAACATCATAAACTGAGTGCCCTTCAGGCATCAAATCCTCGATTTATCGATATTACTGCAATCTTCATACTCGGTTTAACGTCTTCAGTCAATCAAGTGACTACATGCCATGCTTATTCAACCTTCCCGTGGGACACGCTCCCACAGTCTTCAGTATCCGATAATAGGTATGTACACCCAAACCACCAGCCACTCTAACATTGGGAAGCGATCAAGAATCCCTAACCAGGATGCAAAGCCTTTTTCATAAAACAGCGATCTCGGGTGACACTGAAGACAATATCAACTTACTTTAAATATCGAAACTTCTTTCCTGCTCATCCGAGCTTGTGAAATCCTTGTCAACACCAAACTGCAACCTTGATCCTCACTTCAAATTCCATACCACCCACTGCACCCAATGTGCTAATATACGATAGAACATGTTTTTTATCATAACTCCAGAACCATTAGTAGGTTAACACATCATCACATAAGAGCTTTTCATTGAACTCACTTTAGGAGAACCATAGCAACACACATGTGTATTCTCATAACCGTAGAATATACAATCTCTATGTAGTGTCCAAGCCACCTTCGGGGATCAGCCTACACATAACGGATCATAATAGTAGAGTACTCCTAAATAACATCAATTACGACGGTCGACAGGCCTCACATGTACCGCCATAAATTACACACATAACTTGATCACGCTGAGGGAACTGATCTCTACCACCACTATGCCAACTCAACTATGGCTAACCAACCTATCTTCTTTTGATTTTCCCTGATTGCCTTAGAAATAATAACAACTCCATTCAACACATAGCACACTCCATCAGCACTCATCCCGAGTGACCTTAAATCACGAGACCATGTTGTCTCAAATCCCACGAATCAATTTGTACTTCCCAAACACTACACTGAAGTCAAGATATCATAAAACATCATGGGCCTCTTCTCAGAAGCTTCTACCAAGCATGAATCTTAACCGTACCTATAGGCTTGAAATCGTTAGGCAACACATTTTACCCTTTGAATCCACTAGGATCTTTACTGAAAGCCACCCGCTCTAACTTGGCCCCGAATATAATCAACCCCATAAATCTTCTAGCACATGAATACCCTGTCGACGAATTACTCGGCATAATCACTTCCCTTGAAACCTTCACCCATACAAGGCATAATTCCTGAATTCTTTCTCAAGTCTGAACATGAGCCAATAAGGCCAACCATAGTAGCCTTTAACAATCCCTTGCTTAGTTACCACTTGTGTTCCTTTCCCGTCGCTGAAATAACTTATCAATATGCTAATAATCAGAAACCTCGCAAGTAGCTAACCATGCAACCCAATCATAGGCGGTGGGACTCTCCCACTTAGCTTGAAGCCACTATTACATAACTCTTGAATTTACTAGTATTCTTCACTCTTACTAACATAACCTTGCGCAATCAACTGCTAAAATTCTTGGAATCTTTCTGTAATCCCCCCTTTTTGAACTCTGAATCATCAATAACATTCGCACAACCGATCTCTTTGCTACATAACCAATAGAAGCCTTCATAGAAACTTTGCCAACCACGCGACCGGTTACCTGCTCACAAGGAATAACCCACCTGTGGAAATCACTTCCCGGCATCTTCCAACGCTGCTGCACGGGGTACAATCACTACGACATCAATAACCACTCCTGCGTCAGAGCTGACTCTCTAGATGTACAAGTCTATTCCTTCCTCGTGGACATCACTTAAATGTGCAGCAACAACCTTCCAATTCGAAGTTATGTTGTATCCTTATTCATTCAAGCAGCTCTTTCCCGTTATATCAAATTTCTACCGCATAATGGCCTATACTTCAAATTAAATCCATAGGTCCCAATCACAAATCTCTGAAATTCCCAAATCGTTCCAAACTCTCTTTAAAGTGCGTAGTCATGCTACCAGAATTTCCATATACAACTCTGCCACTCTCCCACTTTGGACAATCTCGATTCTTTGATCAACTACTCGACCTGGGCTTCTTATACCAGGCCTGCTAGAAGTTTTAAACACCGCCTAACACTTCCCACATGTCCTTCCTCATACTTTGATGCTTAATTGTTGCCTTAAATAAAATCTATCTTCGTGGCACTTGAACCCACAAAATCGTTACTAATTTTAAACCTTTCTGAAGATCATCTTTATCGAGCTGTCAACACTAGGAACACCAATTCCATCTTGAACCACCGCACCCCGCGATCTCTTACCGTCGCTTCTTCAATATTGACCCGCAACATCCTGCTCCAAAGGCAATCATAGGAGGTCGTAACACCGGCAAGTTTAGTACATTCAATAAGGAACAACAACATTTCTTTGTAGAAGAAAACTCCACCACGCTGGAAAATATCGAGTCTCGATACCTCATCAACCAAAAGCTGAACCTTCTCAGCACGATTTCCCTTCCCCTGCCGGGAATAAAATATCGAATCTCTAGATCATGCACTGAGTAAACCTCCCTTCAATCTATTAAGTGCCCACACGTAGGCAATCATCCTACCATCATATCAATACTGCGGAATAATCGTTCATAAGCATCATGGCAACCAGTGCCTAGCCTCAAGGCTCTCAGAAGTACAGCTACTGAGCTGAAATAATAGAATATCCTTCCACATGGTGACGATAATAGTTCACACAACCCCACAGGGGAAACACCCTGCACCACTTTCGTAGTACCATTACAATTCTTAAATTCTTTATTTATAACCAGCAGTTCGCGTCGCGTAAAATTGAGTAGGATAGAAGTAAAGTCATAAGCCTCAAAGGAATCAAATCGAACGATGAGGAATCAAGAAGAGAAGTACTCCTAACAGCCCTGTAGCCTCCCGAACAGAAGTACAAACGTTTCCGTATCGATCTGCAAGACTCTACTAGACTGGCTCATGACTCATGAGACCTACGAGAACCTAGTGCTCTGATACCATGTTGTCACGACCCAAAATTCACTAAGGGTCGTGGTAGCGCCGGACACCACTGTCAGGCAAGCCATCTAAAATACCTAATTAAATTCCAATTATAGTGCACGTTGAAATAATTTTTCTTATACGTTTAAATAATAAATAATGAAATTTACAGAGATAACTATGGATTCTTTAATGAATTTAATATTGAATAATCCAAAAATCATCCCATAAACCGATGTCCAAGTGCATCAGCTATTTCTAGGAACCAATACAATACAACAACCGTCCGGAATACAATGGACAGAAAGTAAATACAAAACGTTGGAAGAGACTATACTAGCTGCAGGTCGCCTCGAGAAATGCAGCTCACCTAGTTCCCGTATCACCTAGTTCCCGTATCATCCATGCTGCATGTGCAACTAAAATGCACAACAAGTATAGAATGATTATGAAAATAACGAGAACTCAGCAAGTATCCCGCCTAATCTCGAAGAAGTAGAGACGAGAGGTCGACTTTGACACTTGCTAGTGGTCCAACAATAATATAGTGGAGACATGAGAAAAATCATGGATTTACACAGAAATTAAAACTCTGCAGGAAGGCAGGTAAACCTTCTCAAATAATAAAGGATTTTCCAAGATTTACCTTTCATTATCTTTATTAATTTATATCAGCCATGAAAGGCATTATCGACATTTAAAACTCTCATGCAAGCAATATAAGCATACGCAAATCACGCCAAGGTCGTACGACCTGCTCCAACAGAAAATAAATTGTGCACTACCGAGGATCAAAAGACGCGAACCATAGATGCATCTATTTAATATGCCAAGGCGTTCGGCCTGCTCCAAAAATAAAAATACACAAACAGTCAATCAAGAGTCGACACGGAGCAATTATCCAAAGATAGCCAATCTACTTTCAACCATTTAAGAAAAATAAAGTTTAATCTATTTAGAAATTTATTTACTAATTCGATGTGATTTTATCAATTCAAGCTGTCTATAAGTCCACAAATAATTCAAGTATAGCATGTTTTGGGTCCTAAACTACCCGTACAATAGCATAATAGTGGCTACAGACGGACTCTCATCATCTTGTGGGTATGTAGCCCCCACAAATAAGAGCATATAACCAATTAACTCACATGTGGGGAAAATTTCCTTTTGCAAGATTAGAAAGGAGATTCACCTCGCCACGAAGATCCATAACCGGCATTCCATGGTCTTCTGAAGACTCAAATTGATGCAATGCTCCAAAACTTGCAATAATTATGCAAATCCATAAATATATATTCATTTCTCATTACAATCCAATTTATATCGATTCCCAATTCCACTCGAAAAGTCGATAAAAATCACCATCGGGCCCACATGTCCAAATTCTGAAAATTATTGAAAATAAATATTTATGGTCTATATCAATAGATTCATCCAATTTCATCCATGAATCGACTCTCAAATCAAGAATTTACCATTTTTCAACTTTGGGGCTGAAAATCCCAATTTCTATCATCCTAACACGGACAAATATAACAGCCAATAGAAATAATCATGGAGAAACATAAAAATAAAGATCATATATGTACCCCCTTGTTGAGACAAGAACAATGCCGCAAAAATCATCTCAAACGGAGCTCAATAGCTCAAGATATGGCCAAGATACTAAAATTCTCGGCTCACAACACTGTCCAGGTGATTTTTCTTCATCCCCTTCGCGAGAGATGTCCGCATTAGCGAAGGGAAATTTTTTGCGTTGACAGGTCAACCCAGAAATCCTTCTTCGCGTTCGCAGAACCTCTCTCCCATTCGCGAAGGACAAATCTTCGCACCACAAACCAACAATTTTCCCGACACGAAAATGATCATAACTCCCTCATACGATGTTCAAATTCAATGATTCTTTTTGCTATGCCTCCACAATTACGATACGAATCTATTGGTTCAATAAAACCTTAATTTGGATTTCATTTTATTAATATGGTACCCTTTATTTCCAAAGAAACGACGTTGAAACATCAAATAAGAGCACGATACAACCCGAAACACATCCGAGGCCCCCGGGACCCCCTCCTATCACGCCAACCCACTCCATAACACAACGCGGACCTGCTCGAGGCCTAAAATCATACCAAATAAAACCAAAACTACTAATTGTGTTTCGATTCAAGCCAAATGAACTATTGAACTTCTACTTCTACATTTGATGCTGAAACCTATCAAATCACGTCCGATTGACCTCAAATTTTTCACACAAGTCACATTTGACATTGCAGACCTACTTCAACTTCTGGAATTGGAATCTGACCCTGATATCAAAAATTCAAGCTCTCGATCAAACTTCTCAAAAACCTTCAAATTTATATCTTTAGCCAAAAGACTTCAAAATGACCTACAGACCTCCGAATTCATTTTCAATCGCGGTCCCAACTCCAGAATTACCATACAAAATTAATCCCTCACTCAAAATCCCAAACGGACATCGATAACACTGAAATGCACTTCAACCAAAACTTATGATATTTCTTCCAAAATGCTAACTTCCACAATATGCGCCGAAATGCTCCCGGTCATCCAAAACCCCATCCGGGCATACGCTTACAAGCCTACTGGAATCTTCAGATCCCGATTTCGAGGTTGTTTACTCTGAAATCCAATCTTAATCAATTCTTTCAACTTAAAGCTTCCGAAATGAGAATTTCCTTTTCAAAACAACTCAGAATTCTCCAGAATTCAATTCCGACCATGCGTACAAGTCATAATACCAAAAGTGAAGCTGCTCATGGCCCCAACTTGCTAAACGACGTGCTAGATCTCAAAACGACCGATCAGATCGTTACATATACTTTATGTATGATCTTATTTTGATGCTTGAAATTATGTAATTTTTAAACTCAATAAATCGTTAATATATTAAGTATATTTTAGTTTTATGTTATATTTTAACTTACTCCAAAGTATAAATAGTTATAGATTATCTCAATTTACGTCTTTACAAATTTTTTTTTCTATTATCGTTTTTAATTAATTGTTCACCTCCATATTTCTAATTAATATAGAAAAACAATCTATGAGTAGATCAATATATAAATATATAGATATAGATACAAATATACATATAAATTTAATTATAGATATATAGATTAGATTTGTCTAATATCTATTTAGATTATGTATAAGATTCATTAAACTACTTTCATTAATTATGTTTCTATATATAATTTTTAATTATTGATATTATCCTAAAATTGCCAAGTGGCTTCATTTTAGCTTGCTACTTGACTTAACCACAATGCATACTACTTTCCTTTTAATATAATATAGATTACTCTTTGTTGGCTTGTAAAATAGAGGGATCTCGCACACATGAGAAGTTGGTCTTGAAGGCACAATGGGTTGATCCCCCGTCCCCCGCCCCGTGCGCGAGATATACGTGAGGCCAAATCCAACCAAATCTGGTTTTGCTAAAATTATCTCTTTAAATTGGATTTGTTAACGTCCAATTTATTATTCCTTAACATTTATAATTTATTTCTTGTAACAGCCATGATTTAATTCTTATAACAACTATAGTTAATTAGGTAACGACTATATTTTAATATCTGGCTACAGATTAATTTCTTCATCTATAACTGTTCAAACAGCTTTGCCTACAAAAGGTAGTCTTCTTTGTGAATAATCTAACATAGAGAACACACTTTCATCTCTCTTCTTCAAACGATTTCTGAGCAATTATTTTGTGCAAATTCTAAACTTTCAGCCACGAGTGCACATGTTTGGAGATGTTGTGGAACCTTGGGAAGAGAACAATTTTAACGCTTTCAAGTCAGTGACTTGCCACGATACAATATTTTTTGATAAATTATTCTTGTTTCCTTCTTGTTCTTAGTCAATATTATCTATTCATTTTTCTTACAATTTGAAAGCAATTTTACATATAATATTGATTAATAGCTACCACTTTGAATAAATATTTCATGATTTGTCAAAGCTTGAGTCTTTAGATTGTCATGACCCAAAATCCACTAAGGATCGTGGCGGAGCCAGACATCGATGTTAGGCAAGCCAACTAAAATACTTAATTACATTTCAATTTTTGTATTGTCTAAAAGTATTTTTCTTTATACATTAACTAACGAATAATAAAATTTACAGAAATAACCACGACGTCATTAACAAAACTTAACATTTAATAATCAAAAAATCCTCCCAGAACCCGGTGTTACAAGTGCATGAGCAAATCTGTAAGAAATAATGTAATACAACAATCGTCCGGAATATAATATTAGATAGAAATAAATATAGAAAACTGAAAAAGACACTTCTGGCTGTGGGTCGCCTCAAGAAGTGCAGCTCGCCTAAGTCTCTGTATCAACTGTGCTGCTAAGCCCAGTAGGACACTAGAGATGCATATGCTTGTGTAACAAAAATGCACAGAAGTGTAGTATGAGTACGAAAACAACGTGTACTCAATGAGTATCCCATCTAATCTCGAAGAAGTAGAGATGAGATGATCAAATTTGACACTTACTAATGGTCCAATAATAATTTATCCATAACATATTAAACACTATATTTTTTTATAAACATGATTATAATTCAATGGATTGAAGCAAATAAACAATTTTTTCTTTTATAGAAAATCATTCTTTTTCATTATTTATACATATATTCTTAAGCCAGAAGAGGCAGCAATAACTTCAATAAGTTTCAAGGCAAGCAATACAAGCATGCGCAAATCATGCCGGGGTCGACGGCCCGCTCCAACAGAAATATAAACTGTGCACTGCCGAGGGTCGAACGCGCACGAAACATAGATGCATCTATTTAATTTGCCGAGGTGTTCGGCCCGCTCAAAAAATAAACACATATAGACATTCAATCAAGAAGTCAACATGGAGCAATTATTCACAGAAAAGCTAATTCTCTTTTAACAATTTGAGAAAAATGAGGTTTAGATCTTTTCAAAAATTCATTTACTATTTTGATGTCATTTTTAGCAATTCAACTATCCATAAGATTGTAAGTATTCCAAGTATAGCATGTTTTTAGGTCCTAGACTACCCGGATAATAACATAATAGTAGCTACGCATGGACTCTCATCACCTCATGCATACATAGCTCCCACAAATTGGAGCACATAACCAATCCACTCACCTATGGGGACAATTCCCTCATACAAGGTTACAAAAAAGACTAACTTAGCTCTGAAGATCCATAACCGGCACTCTTTTTCGAAGACTCAGATCAATGCACAACACTCCAAAACTAGCCAATAATTATGTAAACCCATTAATATATGTTAAGGTACTCATTATAATCCAATTTATAACAATTCCTAACCCCGATCGAAAAGTTGACAAAAATATCCTCGGGCCCATATGCTCAGAATCCAAATTTTTTCGAAGATAAAGATTACCCATAGCATCACGAACTCAAATATATGAGTTTCTCTAAATTCCATACCTAAATTCGTGGTCAAATTCCAAAAATACTAATTTTCTAGGTTTTCCCTCAAGCCCCATATTTTTTTACAATTTTCCAAGTTTAAATCCATATATAAACCTTTTATTTACTCAAAACTAGTAGAAATCACTTACCTCATTCTTGGTGATGAAAATGGCACTCCAAAGTTGCTCCACATTTGGCTCCTATGGAAGAAATGAAGTGAACATGAGCCAAACTTCGATTTTTAAAGAAATCTCTCTGCCTCCAGCAATTTTCGCTTCTGTAGAAAAATTTCTGCTTCTGCGGAAAATTTCCACTCTGTGGTTCCGCTTCTTGGGCTATGACAGCAACCAGCACCTTCTCGTCACGGAAATGAGCATAGCTTCCTCATACGATGTCCAAATTTGACGATTCTTTTTGCTATGGCTCCGAAATTACGATAAGGATCTAATGATTCAATAAACTTAATTTGGAGCTCATTTTATTAATATGGTATCCCTTTATGTCCAAAGAAACAATATTAAAACATTAAATAAGAGTAGAATACAACCCGAAACACACCCGAGGCCCCTAGGACCCCGACCAATTCCACCAACCAGTCCCAAAACACATTACAGACTTGCTCGAGGCCTCAAATCACATAAAAAAATTCTAAACTCATGAATCAATTTCCAATCCAAGCCTTATGAACTTTAGAAAATCCAACTTCTACTTTCGATGCTTAAACCTATTAAATCACGTCCAATTGACCTCAAATTTTACACACAAGTCATATTTAAAATTATGGACCGACTCCATCTTTAGGAATTGGATTCCGAACCCGATATCAAAAAGTCCACTTCCGATCAAACTTCTCAAAAACCATTAATTTTCTATCTTTAGCCAAATGACTCCTAAAATGACCTACGGACCTCAGAACTCACTTCTGATCACGTTCCCAACTCCAGAATCACCATATGGAGCTTCTCCCAGACTCAGAATCCTAAACGGATATCGATAACACTGAAATGCATTTCAAGCCAATGAAATTTCTTCCAAAATGCTAACTTCCTCAATGGGCGCCAAAACACTCCCGGGTCATCCAAAACCCTATCTGGGCATACACTCAATTCCGAAATCATCATATGAACCTGTCGGAATGGTCATATCCCAGTTCCGAGGTTTTTTACTTTAAAATCCAACCTTAGTGAATTCTTTCAACTTTAAGCTTCCGAAATGAGAATTCTCTTTCCAAATCCACTCTGAAATTCCCGAAATTCGATTTCGACCGCGCGTACAAGTCATAATACCTGAAATGAAGTTGCTCATAGCCTCTAACTACTGAACGACGTGTTAGAGCTCAAAACAACCGGTCGAATCGTTACATAGATGGAAATAATTATAAGCGTTGGTCCCAAAAAATTTTAATTTTCTTTGAACAATTAGAAGTTGATTATGTTTTGTTTAATAAACCACCGGTGATGTTGCTGCTGATAGTTCCAATGCTAATACTATTGTTATTGCTGATGGTGCTGCTAAGAAGAAATTTGAAAGCGATAATGAAAGTGTTCGAGGCATCTGCTTAACCATATGCGTAACCCTCTCTTTGATTTTTTTATGAATATAAATCTGCTTAAGTCATATGTGAAAGTTTGGAGAATAAGTATGTCGTTGGAAAGTGGATCAAGTTTCAGATGGTTGATGATAAGCCAATCATGTAGTTTCACGAGTATGAGACCTTGACTGCTGATGTTTTGAACGAAGGCATGGAGATGTGTAAGATTCTTCAGGCTAATATTCTGCTTGAAAAGTTTCCACCTTCCAGGAGTGAGTACAAGAATCAACTGAAACACAAAAAGAAAAATAACTCTTCAAGAACTGATCGGTCATATGAGGAATGAGGAAGCAAACCATCTCAAAGATGAGGAGTCTAAATGCCTTAAAGATAAGATAAAATCTCTTTCTCTTAGTTCTGTTAAAGTTAACTTTGTGGAATCTTCTAGTACTTTTGTGAAACACATGTTTAAAGGAAATTAGAATAAAGGCCAGGAGAAAGGACATGTGAAGAGGTAGAATTACATCAATAAGCTGGAGGGCCATATTTGGCTGTCAAAATGACCTTGCTATGTCTATGGCAAAATTGGTCATAAGGCCTTTCAATGCAACACGAGACAAGGACAAATCTCTAAGGAGAGAGGAAAAGCTCCAGTCGAAGCTAATATTACTAAGGGTGATGATGTCATTTCTTTTGTGGCCGTTGATGTGAGCATAGTGGCTAATAAGACTGACTAGATACTAGACACAGGCGCTTCAAGGAACCTTTGTGCCAACAAGGAGATATTTCACGATTTTGAGGAATCTGCTGATGGCGAGTGTGTCTACATGGCTAACCCTACTACAACTAGAGTTATGGGTAAAGAAAAAAATTCTCCTTAAGTTAATTTCTAAAAAAACCTTAGCTTTGAACAATATTTTGTATGTACCCTCCCTTCGTAGAAATTTAGTTTCTGGTGCTCTTCTTAGTAAAGCAGGTCGTAAATTTGTTTTTGAATATGATAAAGTTGTTATTTCTCATGGGGGAGACTTTGTTGGGAAGGGTTACCTTAGTGGGGATTTATTTGTACTGAACACCACTCAAAAAATTACTAATAATGCTAGTACTTTTAATTCTGTTTATATTGACGAGTCTATTGATTTGTGGTAAGGTAGACTAGGTCATGTTCATATTGCTTCTATTAAATGGCTTACAAAAAATAGAATTAATTCTTTTAGTTAATGTTGATTATTTTTCTAAGTGTCCTATTTGCGTAGAATCAAAACATACACCAAAAATCCTTTTAAGAATGTAACTAGCAGAAAAACAGAATTGCTTGAACTGGTGCATTCAGACTTAGCAGATTTCAAGAACACTGTTGGTAAGGGTGGAAAGAAATACTACATCACCTTTGCAGATGAATTTTTTAAATACACTAAGGTTTATCTTCTTATGCCAAAAGATGAGGCTGAAAGCATGTTTTGAAATACAAGGCAGAAGTAGAAAATCAATTAGACAAAAAAAAGATCAAGAAGCTTAGGTTTGACAAGGGTGATGAATATAGTACTAATATTCTAGAAGACTTTTGTAAGAAAAATGGTATTATACATGAGGTTAGTGCTCTGTATACTCCCCAACAAAGGGTATAGCCGAACAAAAAAATAGAACCCTTAAGGAAATGATGAATTATATGCTTTTGAGTTCGGATTTATCTGATAATATATGGGAGGAGGGGAGATATTTTATCTGCATGCTATGTTCTTAATAAAGTTCCTCATAAAAAGTTAGATAAAATCCCGTATGAGTTATGAAAAGGGTTTGCCCCTAACATAAAAATTCTGAAAGTAAGGGGTGTTTGGCTAAGGTTGGTCTACCTGATTTTAAACAAGTAACGGTTGTACCCAAGACTTTTGATGCTATTTTCATTGGTTATGCTCAAAATAATATTGTGTATAGATTTTTGTCTTTGAATGATATTTCTATTTGTGAATCTAGAGATGCAGAATTTTTTTGCGCATGTTTTTTCATTGAAAAATAATGTGCCTAATAATGCTTCTACATCTATTCTATTAATTCTCATATTGTGCCTTCTTCTAGTGTTACTGCTAATGAGCATAAATATTAACTTAAAAGGAGTAAGAGGCATAGACTTGAAGCTAGCTTTGGTCTGAATATATCACTACTTTCTTAACTGAAAATATTGATCTTGATATTTTGAATGATGAATTAGTGTTTATCTATTTAATAGAAGAAGACCCTAAGACTAATAATGAAGCAATAAGGTCAATATGTGCTAGTTTTTGAAAAGAGGATATTAAAAGTTAAGTAGACTCTATAGTATCTAATCACACTTGAGACTTGTCTGATTTGCCTAAAGGTTGTAAATCCATAAGTAGCAATTGGATATTTAAGAAGAAATTGAGACTTAATGGTACAATTAAGAAATATAAGGGTAGCTTGTTATTGGGGATTTTAACCAAAAGAAAGGCGTTGATTACCTTGAAACTTATTCTCATGTGACTAAGATAACGACTATTAGAGCTCTTGTTGCTTTAGCTGTTAGTCATAATTTTGTGATACATCAAATGGATGTTAAAGCGATTGTCTTAAATGGTGATTTAGAGGAAGAGATCTATATGTCTCAAGATGAGGTATTTGTGATCTAAGGACAGGAGAATAATATATTCAAATTGAGAAAGTATCTGTATGATCTAAATCAGGCACCAAAGCAATGATATGAAAATTTTAATAGCACACTAGTGGGTAACAATTTTGTTGTTAATGCATCTGATACTTGTGTTTATTCCAAGATGATAGGATCAGATTGTGTTATTATATGTCTCTATATGGATGACATGTTAATCTTTGGCCCTAATGTGAATGTTGTTAATGAGTCTAAGAATTTTTTATCTTCTATATTTGAAATGAAAGATCTTGGAGAAGCAAAAGTGATTTTAGGAATTAAAATCAAAAGAACTTCTAATGGTTTTTCGTTATCGTGGTCTCATTATATTGAGAAAATGTTGAAAAGTTTTAATTATTTTGATGTAGCTCCTGTGAAACTCCTTTTGATCCTAGCATACGCTTGAGAAAGAATAAGAAATCTAGTGTTTATCAAACTAAATATACAAAGATAATTAGTAGTGTAATGTTTCTCATGAATTGTACACAACCTGATATTGTTTATGTTGTTAGTATATTGAGTAGTTATATTCACAACCCCAGTAGTGAACACTAGAATGCTCTTCATCGTTTGCAAAGGTATTTGAGAGGTACTATGGATTGGTGTTTGCATTTTAATAAATTTCCTACTATTTTAGAAAGATTTTGTGATGCAAACTGGATTACTGACAATGATGAAGTTAGCTCCACTAGTGGTTATGTATTTACTTTGGGTGCATGTGCTAATTTATGGAAGTCTTCAAAATAGATTTGTATAATACGATCTACTATGGAGTCTGAATTCATTTCTCTTGAGTTGGCACGGCAAGAAGCCGAGTGGTTGAGAAACGTATTAATAGACGTGTCTTTATAGGAAATACAAGCTTTACCAGTTTCTTTACATTGTGACTCACACATGCGAAAATTAGAATTTCCAAAAATAGTATATACAATAGAAAAAGAAGATATATTCGCATTAGACAAAGGTACGGTAAAATAATTGTTGAAATATAATGTTGTTTTCTTGGAATATGTAATATCCGAAAGAAATTTGGTGGATCTTTTAACCAAGGGTTTGGCAATAAGAGTTATCCTTGAAACTTCAAGGGGGATGGGGCTAAAGCCCATGGATTGTGGACGTATGGTGGATACCTGTTTGTGGCCAAGCGAAGCCATATGATACTTCAATATGCAACCATATTTCCTATTCATGTGGCGTGTAGTAGCGCTTTATAAGATTGAGCTTATTTTTCTTTTAATGATTCCATAACTTTAAGGTGGTCTATGTGTAGAGAGACTTGATGGAATAACCTACGTGAGTATAAATATGCGGCGCCTTTTATGAATGACTTGGGATGTCTTTGTAGAGCACTTATGAGACCGAAGGTATGTGCATGACCATAAAAGCACCTCGTTGGTATCATGGAGTTTGTATAGAATTAAGGATATAATATGTGTTATGGGGGTCTCAACTAATGTCCATTCAGTTCAAGAGTGCTTCACTTTGTGGGTGTTAGTTGTTGCCTCATTGCATTACGTGTCAATTCAAATCGAAAAATATTGACACTTAAGTACATGTTCCCTCTTTTGCCCAGAATTGTTTTTATTCTATTTTTGTCTTTGCATTAGTGGAGGATTGTTGATTTTATTTTATATTTATAATGCAAAATTAAAAATTTCTTTGTAGTCCTTTTTCCTGCTTTACTTCTTTGTCTTTTTTGAAAAATAAAGTGTCCCTCATTGGTAGTGAAAAGTTTTTTTCTTCACTTTATAATGAATTACTCTTCATTGGGCTTGTAAAGAGGACTATCTCGCGCACATGAGAAGTTGGTCTTGAAGACAAAACGGGTCGATTTTCCTCCTTCCCTCCCCTCTCTCTGGGCGCACACGAGATATACGCGAGGCCTAATCTAAATCTGGTTTCTAAAATTAATTCTTCAATTTTTGAACATACCAGAAAAGCGTCCAAAAACATGCTTACTAGAATATGTCCAAATTCTTTTTCTTTGGCTTGGATTTTGTAACAGCCATAATTTAATTATTGTAACAACCATGATTTAATTTGTGTAATAGCTGTAGTTAATTGGGTAACGACTGTATTTAACATCTTTAACAGCTACAGATTAATTTCTTCATCTGTACCTATTCAAACAGCTTTGACTACAAAAGTCAATCTTCTCTATGAATAATCTGACATAGAGAACACACCTTCATCTCTCTTCTTCAAACAATTTTTGGCACGAGTGCACATGCTTAGTGCTTGGAGGTGCTGTGGAACCTTGGGGAGCGACCAGTCTTAAGGATTTCCACCAGTCAGACCGAAATTATTTTTAAGGCAGTGACTTGCATCGACATATTATTTTTGATAAGTTGTTATTTCCTTCTTGCTCTTAATCAATATTATCTACTTATTTTCTTGCAATTGATAAGTTTTGACTTATTTTAAATATTTTCGTAAAATTTTCTAAATTGAATGAAAGTGATAGAATTACGAATCTGAACTCATAAAGTTCAAATCATTAATCCACCTCTATTCAGATACATAGCTGTAAACACTGATCAAATCAAGGAGGATGTGGACCTGCAATGTCGTTTCAAGTCAAACTTGTTACACTCTTTTCGTACTTGCTTTTGCCATATATTTTCTCTGACTACTCTATTTGAAGGGTTCTCTAATTATTCTTTATCAAAATAGTAATCTTTGTCTCAACACGAGTTACTTATACTCAATAATAGTACAAAATATCTTTTACACTATTAGTTGATAATAAATGGTAGCAACCTGATTTGTATTAAGGGTTCAAAAAAGAAAAAAATATTTAAAAGTTATAAAAGAGATTATAACTAGTGGGAATTGAACCAATAATAATCAAACAAATGTTTTGAATCCCCTTGACCACTAAGCTATATTTTTAGGCTATGTATAAGAGATTCAAAATATAATATATAAAGATAAAGAATAAATTTTCTCCCATATATGCCATGTAATTTTTCTGCTATCCGCCCCTGCCTGATCCAACAAAGTTAAGAACATAAGTTAAATTCCCTCAACAGAGAACTGGCCTGGTTCAGAAGTGAAAAGAAGTAGGTGTAAAATGAAGATGAATAGGGACTCGGATAATTACAAATAGATTACTCACTAGGACTCGGATAATTACAAGCATAGTCTAGACTAAAAATTCCACAAAAATATTGCTAACATCTACCTTCAGTTTACTGAGTGATCTAAGGACTAGGAACTCTATCTGTTATTTATTACACAAAGAAACCAGCAGGGTATCCCGCGTTAATACAAGGTCCAAGGAAGGATCACACCCAAGGGGTGTGATTTAGTAGGTCTAACCTAATGCAAGCACTATGGGCTACTTCTACTGCTCGAACCCGTGACTTATAGATCACATGGAGATAACTTTACCATTACTCCAACGCTCCCCGTCAAACTGGAAAAAGTTCAGCAATAGACATATACAAGGAAAGAATGAACCAGCTCAGCTTCCCGTTGCTGGACTGAGAAGCCCCATACGTTCAGCAAGGTTTTCTACATTAAATCCGCGACTCCACCAATATCTCTGGTTTTCTGCTAGCATGCTATCACACGTTAAGCCATTGATGTCTTTACTTACCATCTCAACTTCCTGCGGCTCAGATAAACCAGGAGTCTCAGTTAAGAATTGTTGCCAAAATACATCATTACCCGAGTTTGACACTGATTTAGACATGTCAGTGTTACCCTCAACCTGATTTTTCGTCGTATCAATACTCATAGTACTGGTGATCTTGGTATTTGCATTAGTCTGATCTGATGGCTTAAGTTGGCATTCGAGATTGATATAAATTGATGATATGACTGGACTCAAAGGTCCTCCTAACTCGGGCGAAGATTGTATATCCCTTGAAGGCGATGCTGAGTGATTGATAGGAGAGTTTCTTAGATATATGGATTTATATCTAGATATATGGACTTATATCTACACACATATGAACAATATATGGATAAATTATATGTTATGTTCTATCTTTTGGTTTGGCCTAATTTTGTGGTCTTATGGACATTATGTTAAGGGGGCCAATGTGTTGTCATATAAAGTGTAGGACTAATGTGTAGATACCCAAAAGGGTAACCTTAGTTAATGATGGGCTAACTAAGGTTACATATATGTAACCATGGTTACATGCTTGTGACTCTTGAGTTATGTAACTCTTGTAACTCTTGTGACTCTTGGGTTATGTAACTCTTGTGTTATAAAGTGGGGGTTATGGTTCCCACATTAGTGCAAGACAAGACTCTTCTTCCTCCCATTGAATCAAGAGCCAAAATACTCCATTGTTGTCTTGCAAATAGTGTGGAAAGCCATATACCAAATTTGATCGTTGTCATATTGTTATTATTGTGTAACAATTCACATATTGTAAACCTTGTGGATTCATTCTTGTGGTAACATACAAACTTCAAGACATTCTTGAAGAAAGGATCAAGAGGTTCAAAAGGACTCAAGGACAATTATCAAAGGAGGTTCAACACTTTCCGGATATGGATTCAGGTTAGCTTCCGCTCATGTAGTTTAATTCCGGATTATTCAATATGAAGGTTGTTATATTTAGTTGGAATCATAATCCTAACAATTGGTATCAGAGCCACCCTTCATTTTTGGATAATTTGGAAGATCATATGGTTCATGTTATGTTTGGATTCATGTTTAATTTTATTAGAATTTTTGTTTATGAAATTCTACCATGAAATAGCATGATCTTATGATTGTTATGTTTTAATGTATTTCATGTTCAAACATTGTATGAATAGCATGATTTTAGTTGGTTAACAACATATTTTTTTTATGTTTAAGATCCATGTTGAAAATCATGTGTTATTCTGGAAAAAAAAATTTTTGGTCACTGCCTCAAGACAATCGATTGTTCCCTTACACAATCGATTGTCTTTGACGTTTAAAATTCTGGCAGTTTTTTGGAACACCAGAATAATCGATTGTTGAAACCAGACAATCGATTGTTCTGGTCCAGTGAGTTGAAACGTTTTTAAATTATACCATACAATCGATTATCTTTTGTAGGCAATCGATTGTCATGGTCCAGTAACTTAAAAGTTTTTATCCAAACCAAAATAATCGATTGTCTGGTTTTGACAATCGATTATGTTGGTCCAGTAACTTAAAATTTTTTTCTTAAAACCAGCATAATCAATTATATGGTTTTGACAATCGATTATGTTGGTCCAGAAACTTAAAAATTTTTCTTAAAAACCAAAACAATCGATTGTCTGGTTTTGACAATCGATTGTGTTAGTCCAGTAGATGAAATATTTTTTTTTTCAAAGATAATCGATTGTCTATTGCATACAATCGATTGTTTTTGTCCAGTAAGGTTAAAGACGTTTCAACTCTCTTAAGTTTCAGTGAATGTTAATTGTTTTAAAGTCCATCAATTCTAATATTATATGGAATTGTCCTATAAAGTAAACAACAATTAATATTCAAGTGTTACATATCAACATATGTAAAAATTAAGTTGAGATTCATAATAAGGCTTAAGGAACTCAAGTTTATAGCATCTAATATTTTAATTATTCAATTGAAGCATTATGTTGCCAAAGTAACCTCTATTGTGTAGATTGATTAATTTTAAAATATAAGATGACTGTGGATGTTAGTCTTCCATGCGTTTAACACCGGCCCAAAGGAAGGTGTTATTTGGCAGGAATTCGAACATGCTTGTGGTGGTAAATATGAGACTATTATTTGGTTTTCCATGTGAATATTAAATCGGCCCAAAGGAAGGTTTAATATTTGACAGGAGTTTATTGTCTATGTTTGATCACTACACCAAGAGCACCACTTACAAGTTGGTTTTCTGTCCAAAGACTAAAATCAATGTTGTGCTAGGTATCTTGTAATGGGAATGCCTAATTTTGAATCTATAAAGTTAAAGTTCAAGTATTTGTAAGCATGTATTCAGTAATCCTTTTGTTCTATTTTCAGTAAATTCTTCTACTTCTACGATCTCTGCCAACATCAATAGCATCCCTGTGCTTAACGGCACTAACTTTAAGGAATGGAAAGAGAATGTCATGATCGTTCTCAGTTGCATGGATCTTGACCTTGCTCTTCGGATTGAGCAACCTACTCCTCTTGAGGATACATCCTCTCCTGATGAAAAGAGAGCGATGGAGAAGTGGGAACGCTCGAATCGCATGAGTCTAATGATCATGAAGCGTGCAATTCCAGAATCATTCAGGGGCACTATGAATGATGAACCTAATGCCAAAGTTTTCCTTGAAAACCTCGAACAGCGTTTTATTCAAAACGAAAAGGCGGAAACAAGTACACTATTGAGTAAACTTGTTTCCATGAGGTATAAGGGCAAGGGAAACATTCGGGAGTACATTTTGGAAATGTCTCATCTTGCTTCGAAACTTAAGTCACTCAAGCTGGATTTACCTGAGGAACTGCTTGTGTACTTTGTTTTGATATCTCTTCCTGCACATTTTAATCAGTTTAAGGTCAGTTACAACTGCCTGAAGGAGAAATGGTCTCTTAATGAGCTCATTTCACACTGTGTGCAAGAAGAGGAAAGGATAAAGCTAGATAAGACAGAAAGTGCTCATTTGGCATCCTCTTCTAAGGAAACTAAGAAGAGGAAGGGTAAGGAAGTTGCGGTTGCAAAGCCCAAGAATAAGCAACATAAGGAACCTAAGGGTGAAATCACTGAATTAGGTTGCTTTTTCTGTAAGGGGACTAATCATGTGAAGAAAGATTGTACCAAGTACCATGCCTGACGTGCGAAAAAAGGTACATTTCTTTCTCTTGTTTGTTCTGAAGTTAATTTAATTTTGGTACCTAAGGATACTTGGTGGGTAGATTCTGCTGCTACTACTCACATAAGTATATCAATGCAGGGTTGCCTGAACTGCCGAAAACCAAATGATGGTGAAAGATACATCTATGTGGGTGACGACAAGAAGGTGCCAGTTGAAGCTATTGGCAAATTTAGGCTGTTGTTTAAGACCGGTTTTCATTTAGATTTGGATGAGACTTTTATTGTACCGTCTTTTAGACGGAACTTAATTTCGGTTCCCCAATTGGACATATCTGGATATAAATGTACATTTGGGGATAATAAAGTTAGTCTCTTTCGGAATTCAAATCTTATTGGTACTGGTGTTTTATCAACATTTGATAGCTTATATTTGGTTGATACAATAAGTTCAAATAAAGAAACTTTGCATACACGTTTTAGTGGTACTAAAAGGAAATTAACTAATGAGAATTCTATTTCACTCTGGCATAAACGTTTGGGTCACATATCCATTCAAAGAATTCAGAAACTCGTGTCAGATGGAATTCTTGATTCTCTTGATTCCTCAAATTCGGAAATATGTATTGAGTGTAAGCCTGTCAACCGGTCCGGGTTGACCCGGGACCGAACCGGACCGGTCCGGTTCTTAAGGGGTGGGCTGGGCTGGGTTGGGGGGAGGGGTTAGAACGGTTAGGATTTTAGGGTCTTGACCCGTGACCGGACCAGCCCGGTAAGCAAAACAGTGCTTGAACCGGTCGACCCGGACCGGTACAACGGTCAAAAATTTTAAAAAAAAAAAAAAATTTTCTGAACATGTGGGCCCCACAGGACCGTTGGCAACGGTTCAGAACCGTTGGCCAACGGGAGTATTTTCAGAAATGGCCACTTTTTTGTTTTTTTTGTATTTATTAAATTACATTATTAACCCTTCTTAAAATCTATAAATACCCTCCCCTCTTCTTCATTTCCTCACTCAAAATTATCAATCTCTCTCTCAATTCTCAAATTATCAATCACTCTCTTCTCTTCAATTTTCAAGAATCCATATTCTAATTTTATAATTTTATTGTCTTTGTTTTCCCGAATTTAATTTATCGTAATTTCTCATTCGGAAATCGGAATTCTAAGCTTGAAGTTCAAGTGTTCAACATTGAAATACTTGCTTGACGTTTGTTCGTGGCAACACCGGATTTGCGTAATCAAGTGCTCAATTTGTTGTCGAATTCGGTGCACTCTCTCCAACTCTTTCTCTTATTTAATATTTTAATTGCATATTTGATTTTAGCTTATATTTTCATTTTTACAATATGTTTAATGCTGCTAAAAGAGTGTGTAGAAAAGTTACTGGTAGGGGTGAAAGTAAAAAAGAGGTAGTCCTGTAGCTTCTGGTAGTAATAGTAATGACCCAATAACACATGTTTCTGAATCATCGCCTAATTTGCAAGATGTAGATATTGATTATGAACAATTACAAGAAGATTACGGAATAGAAGATAATGAAATTGGAATAGCAGATGAGATACCACCTACACCTAGTAGTGGAAATGTTGGTAGTATTGGAGTTGGAGTTGCTAGTGCAACAAGCGGTAGAAGACCACCAGTGGCTCCAACTTCTACTCGTAAAAAAAGAAGTCCTGTTTGGAAATTTTTTGATATAGTAGAAGGTACTGATAGAGTTAAGTGCAAACTTTGTAACGAAACGTTTAAACATTTGACCGGAGGTAATTTAGGGGGGACTGGGACACTTATTAGACATCTGTCGACTAACCATCCTATAGAATGGGGAGCTAATGGGAATGGAAGTCAAACAACAATTAACCCTACTACCGGAGGTCTCCTAAAATATGATAAAATGAGGGATCGAGAGGAACTAGCGAAAATGATTGCTTTGGGTTGTCTACCTTTTTCTTTTGCTTCTTCCTCTTATCTTATTATATATATTCAAAGGATATACAATCCTTTGTTTAAAGGTATCCCTAGAAGTACTTGTAGAGCAGACATCTTTAGACTTCACGGCCAATATCAAACATACATACGTTATTTGTTTAGTCACCTTCCTTCTAGAGTATGTCTAACTTCTGATATTTGCCATGCTGTTAATGGAAATGATTATTTAACAATTACATGTCATTGGATAGATGATAATACTTGTATGCAAAAACGTATTATTGCTTTTAAATATGATGAAGATCAGAGTCATACTGCTGCATTTATTAGTAGTACAATTATTGAAGTTGTTGACTTTTATAATCTAAACCAAAAAGTTTTGTGTATGTCTTTTGATAATGCTTCAAACAATAATGTTGCAGTTTCAATTTTAAAATTGAATTTGCAACCACCTCTTGATGATATTTTTCATGTTAGGTGTGCATGTCATGTTTACAATTTAATTGTTAAAAGTGGGCTCGATTTATTTTCAGTTGAGATTACTCAAGTTAGAAGAGTAGTTGGAGTTATTCAGGGAAATAATAGACAATCTAGAATAAGAGAATTTAAGAATAAGTGTATGCAGTATAACCTTTCACCTAGATTCATGCCAGACGAAATAGTTACTAGATGGAATTATATGTATATATTTTTAAAATGTTGCTACAAATATAGATTTCCAATAACTGAAGTTGCTAATGCACATTGTACTGATCCTAGGCGTATGTTAACAACTGAAACTTGGGAGGTCATTAGTGATGTTGTTAAATTTTTGCATAAATTTTATACTGCTACTGTTGTGTTTTCTGGCGCATATTACCCAACTGTTACTATGGCTTTAGTACATATAGCTGAAATTTCTTTGCTACTATATGAATTTAAGAAGAAAGATAGATATACGGATGTTGTTGTAAATATGCAAGCGAAATTCAAAAAATATTTCTTTCCAATTCCTCAAGTTTACTTAATTGGTGCAGTTTTAAATCCTTCTATTAAAATGTCTGATTGTCACCAATTAATGAATGCTTTATATACTTATATGGAGATTGGGCCCACTGAAAGCCCAAATTTGTATGATTCTATGAACCAGCTAAATGAACATTTACAACATCTATATAATTATTATGCAACTCAATGTGATAATTCTCCTGCTTCAACAGATGTAAATCCTGCTATGCAATGTAGCAGTTCCAATGTAGATGATGAAGAAGGCATTGATAGTTTTAATATTTTTTCAACTTTTTCTAACACTCAAAGTAGTAGCAGGAATATTGATGAACTTCAATTTTACTTGCAGAAGCAAAAGGAGCCTCGCACCAAGGAATTCTCACCGTTAGGCTGGTGGCATGAAAATGCAAAGCAATTTCCCGTTCTTTTCGCTATGGCTCGGGATGTCCTGAATGTGCCAATTTCCACTGTTGCATCCGAGAGTGCATTTAGCCAAGCAAGACAACAACTTGGAGACACACGCCACTCATTGGGAAGCAATGCTTTGGAAGTTTTAGTATGTTTAAGAGATTGGATTAGATCGGAACGAAGAAATCAAGGAAAGGAAGATCTTGATAGCCCAGAAGACGAAGAACTTGGAGATATATTAACGCATGGAAACCCATCCGAATTTAACACGCCAGAAGAAGGTCAATCGGTTCATATTGATTACGATGAAATTGCTAGGGCAATGCAAAGAATTTGATGATTCGGATTACTACTAGTATACTACTTGTTACAAAAGATGTAAAGTTTTTACTACTTAAGATACATTTTAGTTTTTCTTTATTTGAATTTAAGAAATAAAGTAGCACTTGCAATAAGTGTAATTTTTTCCCATCTTTTGTTGTGTTCATTCAATTATTACAAAGTATTAATATAACTTAATATTTATACATAATTCTAAAAAAAAAAAACAAAATAACGAAACCCGGCCCGGCCCGGACCATTACAACCCGTAACCCGTACGGTTCAATCTAAGCCTGTCTCAACCCAGCCCGATGAAAACCGGTACTGTTTGTAACCGGCCCGGCCCGGACCGATAACCGGACGGGTCGAAAAAAAATCGACCCGGACCGGACCGGACCGGTGGAACCGGTTGACACCTCTAATTGAGTGTATCAAGGGAAAACAAACAAACAAAACTAGATTAGGTGCTAAGAGAGCTTCGGACGTCTTAGAATTGATACATACGGATATTTGTGGGCCATTTCCTTCTCCTTGTCGGAATGGTCAACAATACTTTATCACATTCATAGACGATTACTCTGGTTATGGGTACCTATATCTTATTCACGAAAAGTCCCAATCCATAGACGTGTTCAAATCATTTAAGGCTGAAGTTGAAAATCAACTAAGCAAACGAATTAAATCTGTTAGATCTGACCGTGGTGGTGAATACTATGGTCGATATGATGGTTCCGGTGAACAACGTCCAGGGCCTTTTGCTAAATTCCTAGATCAGTGTGGGATCGTCCCTCAATATACTATGCCAGGCAGTCCTACGATGAATGGTGTAGCTGAGAGACGAAATAGGACCCTTAAGGATATGGTAAGAAGTATGATTTCTCGTACTTCTTTGCCAAGCTCACTCTGGGGTGAAGCATTAAAAACTCTAACTTATATTCTAAATAGAGTTCCAACTAAAGCTACAATCAAAACCCCTTATGAACTTTGGACTGGGCATAAACCCAGTATTCGGCATTTTCACATTTGGGGTTGTCCAGCTGAGGCAAGGCCTTATAGGCCGAATGAAAAGAACTGGACGCTAAGACGGTTATTAGCTATTTTGTTGGATACTCTGAAAAATCCAGGGGTTTTAAGTTTTATGATCCCACTTCTAGAACTATTTTTGAGACGGGAAATGCTAGGTTCTTTGAGGATATTGAGTTTGGGGGTGTGGAGATAAAGTTGTAAGAGATTTTGTCTTTGAGGAAGAACATGTGTCTTTCCCTCAAGTTGTTGATCTTGGTCTTCCTGACTCGGATCACACAACTCCAGTTCAAGACAATCTCGAAAATCTCCCCCATCAATAACCTGATATAACTAATGAAAATCAAACTCAACAACCTCAAGTAACTGAAATGCCATTAAGGAGATCCACTAGAGAGAGGAGAAATGCAATTTCGGATGATTATGTAGTATTTCTCCAAGAACAAGAAAGTGATATTGGACTTGAGGAAGATGATCCAATCAACTTCCGTCAAGTCATTAAGTGTTCTAACTCTCAAAAGTGGATTGATGCCATGAATGATGAGATGAAGTCTATGAGCGATAATGACGTTTGGGAGCTTGTTACATTGCCCGAAGGTACGAAACCTATTGGTTGTAAATGGATTATTAAAACCAAAAGGGATTCAGGGGGCAATGTTATTAAGTACAAAGCTCGTCTTGTCGCAAAAGGCTACACTCAGAAGGAAGGCATTGATTATAAAGAGACTTTCTCTCCAGTTTCATCGAAAGACTCTTTCAGGACTATAATGGCATTAGTAGCACATTTTGATCTTGAGCTTCATCAAATGGATGTTAAGACAGCTTTTCTCAATGGTGACATTAAGGAAACAATTTATATGGTGCAACCTGAAAACTTTGTTTCGGATGAATCAGAGAAGAAGGTTTGCAAATTAAAGAAATCCATCTATGGGCTCAAGAAAGCTTCTCGTCAATGGTATAATAAGTTTCATGCAGTCGGTACATCTTTTGGTTTTGAACCGAATATTACTGATGACTGTATATACCATAAGTTCAGTGGGAGTAAGTATATTTTTTTGGTTTTATATGTCGATGACATACTGCTTGCCTGTAAAGATATAGCATTATTACTTGAAACTAAGAAATTTCTTTCAAAGAAATTTGAAATGAAAGATCTTGGTGAAGCTTTTTTTGTATTAGGAATTCAGATTCTACGAGATCGCTCCAAAGGCGTTCTCGGTCTGTCACAAAAGGGCTATATCGATAAGGTTCTGAAAAGATTTGGCATGCAGGATTGTAAACCAGGCAACACCCCTGTTGCTAAGGGAGACAAGTTTAGTCTCAAACAGTGCCCAAACAATACTTATGAAATTTCGGAAATGCAGAAGACACCTTATGCTTCGGCGGTAGGTAGTCTGATGTATGGTCAGGTATGTACACGACCTGATATAGCATACATTGTTGGGATGTTAGGCAGAAATCTAAGCAATCGGGGAATGGACCATTGGAATGCAGCCAAGCGGGTCATGAGGTACTTACAGAGAACAAAAGATTACATGCTTACATACCGGAAATCGTACCAGCTTGAGATCATTGGGTATACCGATTCCGATTTTGCTGGGTGTCAGGATAGTTTGAAGTCTACTTCAGGCTATATTTACATGCTTGCGGGTGGTGCTATCTCTTGGAGAAGCATTAAGCAAACTCTTACAGCCACTTCCACCATGGAAGCGGAGTTTATGGCATGTTATGAAGCATCCAATGAGGCATTATGGCTGCGGAATTTTGTTGGTGGACTGCGAATTGTTGATAGCATCAAAAAGCCGCTTAGGCTATTATGCGATAACAGATCGGCGGTCCTTTATGCTAATAACAACAGTAGTTTGACGAAAGCAAAACATATGGACGTCAAATTTCGGGTTGTTAAAGAAAGACTACAAAATGGACAATTGTGCATTGAGTACATTAGTACAAACTCCATGCTTGCGGATCCGCTCACTAAGGGATTGACACCAAAAGTATTTCATGAGCATATTGCTTGTATGGGTGTCAAATCAGATAAGGATTATGTATTTTAGTGGGAGTTTGTATTGCACATTTATGTAATTGTTCATTATATTCAGAAATTCAGTAATTCAGTTATATCTGCAGATATTCAGTTTTAAAGTTTTTTTGTACTCTTACAGTTTATGATTGATCTCAATAAAGAGAACCAGTTGGAAATAGACATTCCATTGACCACACTTTATGTTATTTCCATGCTACATACCTACACTTGATCCATGTCGTTGGTTATATTGATATACGTGATCTATGATTGGTTCTAGTTACGAATGAGTAACGACGAGCACTTAGTTCCTATGTTGGTATGATTGATGGACCGGATTGTTTATGACAATTTTATTGTGATAGCAATTTTGCTCATCTAAGGTTATTTTGTAACATATAATGCTAAGGTTTGTACATATGTATGTGTATCTCGTCCAAGTGGGAGATTGTAAGATATATGGATTTATATCTAGATATATGGACTTATATCTACACACATATGAACAATATATGGATAAATTATATGTTATGTGCTATCTTTTGGTTTGGCCTAATTTTGTGGTCTTATGGACATTATGTTAAGGGGGCCAATGTGTTGTCATATAAAGTGTAGGACTAATGTGTAGATACCCAAAAGGGTAACCGTAGTTAATGATGTGCTAACTAAGGTTACATATATGTAACCATGGTTACATGCTTGTGACTCTTGAGTTATGTAACTCTTGTAACTCTTGTGACTCTTGGGTTATGTAACTCTTGTGTTATAAAGTGGGGGTTATGATTCTCACATTAGTGCAAGACAAGACTCTTCTTCCTCCCATTGAATCAAGAGCCAAAATACTCCATTGTTGTCTTGCAAATAGTGTGGAAAGCCATATACCAAATTTGATCATTGTCATATTGTTATTATTGTGTAACAATTCACATATTGTAAACCTTGTGGATTCATTCTTGTGGTAACATACAAACTTCAAGACATTCTTGAAGAAAGGATCAAGAGGTTCAAAAGGACTCAAGGACAATTATCAAAGGAGGTTCAACACTTTCCGGATATGGATTCAGGTTAGCTTCCGCTCATGTAGTTTAATTCCGGATTATTCAATATGAAAGTTGTTATATTTAGTTGGAATCATAATCCTAACATTTCTTTCACCAGAATCATCTGATGAAGGATCCATTTCGCATATAACAATTGGTGAAGGTAAAGGTTGTGTATGCTCGAAATCATACATTTGATCTACGTTTGGAGTCTTCCGAATTCCATATAGAACACATTCCCAAAAATTGATTGAAGAATCCAGCTTTTTAAATACTTCCAAGTCTAACAAGAATCCAGCTTTTTAACTACTTCCAAGTCTAACTTTGGAACAACTATAGAGTTAATTGTATTCTCTTCCTCAATTAAGTTATTGTTTGTGCATTCGATAAAATCGGACGAAAATTCAGGCCTTTGCAATAATTGAGCCAAATGAGATATCAATTCCCCCTGCCTCTGAACAATATTATGCAAACGATGTTCCATAGACTTAACTCCAAACTCATATTCTTGATTACATTTCTCATGCCTTTCAGCTGATGACTGAAGTAAGCTATTTTCCCTTTTCAACCTCTCAATTTCTTCTTCATATTCTTGCCTTTCTGAATCATTCAATGGCGCGACAGATTGTGATCCTGTTGCAGAGTGGCTGTGGATCGGCTTTCGACCATAAATATTCTTCAATAAATGCCTTTGCCCCCTTAAAAACTCCTCATTTGCAAACTCCCATTGTTCAGGATCAACCTTCTGAATCCCTATAGAATGATAATCAAATAAAACTTTGTTTAACAAAAAGTACTTAAAACTGAAAAAGAAGGGGAACGTTGGAGTAAGTGTTGATGCCATGTGACCAAAAGACCACGGGTTAGAGGAGTAGAAACAGCCTCTTGCAGCAATGGCTGCATACAATAGGCCTTTGTGGTCCGACCCTTCCCCAGACCCCGCGCATAGCGGGAGCTTAGTGCACTGTCCTTTTATTTAAAACTGAAAAGAGCTTAAAAATGATGGTATACTTACATAAGTATTAAGTTTTCTGTTAAAGCTGGAGAAATTATTGTGTTTAAAGTACTTTGGAAGCAAATCTCAGGCAAACTCAGGGGGATTCCAAACAACGAAACTACGGCCATTGTGATTCCAAGAAACGACTGGATTTGTATAAGGATCATCTACTAATTCATATGTCTTAGATAAGAAAGGAGCTGGAGAAGAAACTGCGAAGATTGAAAGAAACAAATCCAGGTTTAAATGGGAAAGGGCAAGAAAATTATAAGAAATGAGATCATAAAGATAACTGGTTTAGAAGAAACTAAAAAGAGAAAAGTGTATATGAAAAGGAGGAAGGACTAAGGTGAAAAGAAAATAGTATTTTTCTCATAATTCAGATTGACTGGGAAAGGGAAGACTTGATTTTGAAATTAGATTGGAACAAGTGGTGGAGAGAAACTGGGCCATGTTGGTTGTCATGGACGGCACTATTTTCGCCCCAAAACAAGCTCAAAGCAGCTCCAAAATGCTTCCGGAACAGTCCGGAATACCCCGGAAGGTCCTGGAAGACTCGAGAAGGCTCTAGAAGACTCTAGAAGACTCTAGAAAACTCTAGAACACTCTAGAACACTCTAGAAGACTCTAGAAAAATCTAGAAGACTCTAGAAGACTCTAGAAGACTCTAGAAGACTCTAGAACACTCTAGAACACTCTAGAAGACTCTAGAAGACTCTAGAATTGTGCAGATTGTTGAAGACAAGCCTAGAATCATGTGGAGGCTTCTAGAGGGCAGCAACCTTGTGTAAATATCTTAGATATTCATTTAGGAAGATTCTAGACACTTAGGAAAAGTCTAGACATTTAGGTAGCCAACTATAAATAGGCACCTAAGGCATTCATTTGGAATCAAGCAAGAAAGCAAGCAATCAAGCAAAGTTGTAAAGCATCCAAAGCATTGTAAAGCTCTCAAGTTCTCTTAATAAAAGAGTTCTTTCTTCCAACTACTAGTTTCCTTTGCCAAGTTTTTACAAGCTTAGTCTTTCTTAAGTTCTACTAAGCATCCGGGTAGGCTGACTAGCTAACTTTGGCATTGAAAGTTCGCTAGGCCGGACAGATCGTCGTGTTTGAGTTACGGTCTCGTCACAATTGGTATCAGAGCATCAGGTTCGTTGGAACATCTAAGGGAGTATGGAAGGCGGCAGTGAAATCACCCAAGCTGGAAGAGACAAATCTAAGGGCCAAAGGTCTCGCTCCAGGGACGCCTTTGAGGGGTTGGAGACTAGGCTGGCCAAAGTGGAGTTGGCCATTGCCGATGGGCAGGACAAGTTCATGGAGGTCGACCAAAGGTTCGAGGGGGTCAAACAAAGGGTCGAGGAGGGCCTAGACGGATTGCGGGAGGAGATGCAGTCCGCCGTGAATCAAGTCCTGGCACAATGTCTTCAGGCGGTGGAGGAGAAACACCAGGCCGAGATTTCGCTCATGAGGGAAGAGATAGGGAGGCTTTCACATGAGCTGGAGAACACCAAGGAGGAGCTCAGCTTGTGCAAAAGGGCTCTTGCAGAAGGCACTGCCACAACGTCCGAGGTAAGGACTACCCCTTCCACTAGAGATGTTCCCCGACCCAAATACTTCAAAGGGTCTAGAAGCGCGAGGGAACTAGACAACTTTGTTTGGAGCATGGAGCAATACTTTAGGGCTCTCGACATGCAAGACGAGGCTCTAAAGGTAAACATGGGTAGTCTTTTCCTCGAGGACACCGCAATGGTTTGGTGGAGGAGAAGACAAAGCGACATAGAGAAAGGCACCTGCTCTATCGACACTTGGGCAGATTTTAAGGCAGAACTCAAGAAGCAATTCTACCCAAGCAACGTCGAGGAGGAAGCTCGTGGCAAGCTAAGACGTTTGCAGCACAAAGGAACCATCCGGGAGTACGTCAAAGAGTTCACAGAGGTACTTCTCGAAATCCCTGACTACCCTGATAAAGAAGCTTTCTTTGCCTTCATGGACGGGTTACAGCAGTGGGCAAGGCTTGAAATCCAACGCCGTGGTGCCCAAGACTTGACCACTGCCATATCCATTGCCGAGTCCCTTATTGAGTTTAGGAAAGTGGAAAAACCTAAACCCAAGGACAAGGGCGGCAAGGGAAAGAGTGGGGGAGACCCGCCTAAGGGCAAGGAGGCGTCAGAAAGGGCCAAGGGACGTAGAGATTTCCCTCCTAAACCTATCCGATGTTTCTTTTGTGATGGACCGCACTATGCAAGGGAGTGCCCCAAAAAGAGTAAGCTTTCTGCTTTAATCGAGGATCACGAACAGGAGGAAGCAAAGATTGGGGCCATGCGGCTTCTAAGCTCAATTCAGGCAAAAGTTGAGGTGCCCAAGAATGAGAAAAAAGGGAGGTTGTTTGCCGAGGCCAAGATTGGGGAGCATACCGTGAAGGCATTAGTTGACACGGGAGCCGACAGCAACTTCCTCACTTTCCAGCAGGCTAAGAAGATGGGCATCCGGTACGAGACAAGCCGAGGTTGGCTCAAGGGCGTTAATGCTGCACCAACAGAAACCTTTGGAGTTGCCCGCAATGTGCCGGTTCACTTAGGCAATTGGCACGGCCACATAAACTTCTCGATCGTGACCATGGACGATTATCCACTCGTCTTGGGTATTGAGTTCATGGACAGGGTCAAGGCCGTCCCAATTCCCTTTGCGAACTCCTTATGCATCTTGGAGGAGGGCAACACCCATCTAGTTCCACTAGAGCGGGAAACCCGACTCCAAGGAAGACAAATTTCAGCCATGCAACTCTCAAAGGGCATCAAGAAGGAAGAGCCAACCTACCTTGTTGCCTTAAAGGAAGAAGCTGTCATTCCTACAACCGAGTCCATGCCACCCAAGGTCCAGCACGTTTTGGAGGAGTTCCAAGACGTCATGCCACCGGAGCTACCAAAGAGGTTACCACCTAAAAGGGAGGTGGATCATAAGATAGAGCTGGAACCAGGTGCCACCCCGCCAGCTGCCGTGCCTTATAGGATGGCGCCTCCGGAGCTTGAGGAATTACGGAGGCAACTGAAGGAGTTGATGGATATGGGCTATATTCGTCCATCAAAAGCACCTTATGGAGCGCCGGTATTGTTCCAGAAGAAGCACGACGGGTCACTTCGACTTTGCATTGACTACCGGGCGCTTAACAAGATCACGGTCAAGAATAAGTACCCGATACCACTCATTGCCGACTTGTTCGATCAGCTTGGGCAAGCTCGTTGGTTCACCAAGCTGGATTTGCGATCGGGGTACTACCAGGTCCGCATTGCGGAGGGAGACGAGCCTAAGACAGCATGCGTCACAAGGTACAGCTCATATGAATTCCTTGTGATGCCTTTCGGACTCACCAATGCGCCTGCAACGTTTTGCACCCTCATGAACCGAGTCCTACAACCTTTCTTAGACAAGTTCGTCGTGGTGTACTTGGACGACATTGTCATCTATAGCAACACACTGGAGGATCATGTAAATCATCTAAGACAAGTCTTCAAAGTACTCCGCACGAACGAGCTTTATGTCAAGAAGGAGAAATGCGCATTTGCTCGACGAGAAGTCTCCTTCTTAGGACACATTGTTGGTGAGGGAAAGCTACGGATGGATGAGTCCAAGATTCGGGCTATACAGGATTGGGAGCCGCCGAAGAAAGTTCCAGAACTTCGGTCTTTCCTTGGTTTGGCTAACTACTATCGGAAGTTCATCAAAGGCTACTCTTCCATCGCCGCGCCACTCACAGATCTACTGAAGAAAAACCGGACCTGGGAGTGGACTGATAAGGCCCAACAAGCATTTGAGAAGTTAAAGGCCGCCGTGATCAAGGAGCCGGTATTGGTTTTGCCCGACCATACCAAGTCTTTCGAGGTGCAGACGGACGCCTCTGACTTTGCCCTGGGAGGCGTCCTAATGCAAGAAGGGCACCCTGTGGCTTACGAAAGTCGTAAGCTGAATGATGCAGAGAAACGCTACACAGTCCAAGAGAAAGAGATGACTGCTGTAGTGCATTGTTTACGGACGTGGAGACATTATCTCCTGGGCAGCAAGTTCATCGTGAGGACGGATAATGTTGCCACAAGTTACTTCCTTAAGCAGAAGAAGCTTACCCCAAAACAAATTCGGTGGCAAGCTTTCTTAGCGGAGTTTGATTTTGTGATGGAGTACAAGCCGGGCAAGGGTAATGTCGTGGCCGATGCACTAAGTAGAAACGCCGAACTTGCCTCCATCACAAGCCCAAATTTCCCTATAGTTGATCGCATCAAGGAAGGGCTGGAGCATGACCCACAAGCCAAAAATTTGTTGGGATTGGCACGTCAAGGGAAGACACGCCAGTTTTGGCTAGAGGACGGGCTGCTCCTCACCAAGGGAAATAGGGTTTACGTACCGAAATGGGGAAGCTTAAGGAAGGAAATCCTCCGAGAAAGTCATGACTCCAGATGGGCGGGCCATCCCGGAGTCCGAAGGACGATGGCGCTGATCGAGCGAGCATACTTTTGGCCCCAAATGCGGGATGACATAGAGCTATACGTAAAAACTTGTCTTGTGTGCCAGCAAGACAAGGTTGAACAACGCTCACCCGCGGGTCTTTTGGAGCCTTTGCCTATTGCGGAGAGGCCATGGGAAAGCATTTCCATGGACTTCATCACATCTTTACCCAAGTCCGAAGGCTGCAGCAACATAATGGTTGTAGTGGACCGCTTCAGCAAATATGGCGTATTCATTCCCGGTCCAACAAAGCTTACTGCCGAGGACGCTGCTCGGTTATTTTTCAAGTATGTGGTGAAGTATTGGGGCATTCCAAAGACCATTATCAGCGACCGGGACCCCCGCTTCACGGGAAGGTTCTGGATGGAGCTCTTTAAAATAATGGGGTCCGAGCTCAACTTCTCTACAGCCTTTCACCCTCAAACTGATGGGCAAACGGAACGGGTGAATGCTTTGCTGGAGCTATATCTTCGCCACTTTGTCAGCGCCAACCAGAAAGATTGGGCCAAGTTATTGGACATTGCCCAATTTTCTTATAATCTGCAGAAGAGCGAGTCAACAGGGGCAAGTCCGTTCGAGATAGCAACAGGACAACAACCGATGACGCCACAAACTTTGGCCATTGGTTACAAAGGGCCCAATCCGTCAGCATACAAGTTTGCCAAAGGCTGGCACGAAAAGGTAGACTTGGCAAAAGCCTACTTAGCAAAGGCGGCACAGAAAATGAAGAAATGGGCAGATGCTAAGAGGCGTCACTTGGAGTTTGAGGAAGGAGACTTGGTCATGGTAAAACTCCTTCCTCACCAGCGTCGAAGATCCGGCCAGGTGCATAAAGGGCTAGTAAGGCGCTACGAGGGACCGTTTCCAGTAGAGAAACGCATTGGCAAACTAGCCTATCGCTTGACTCTTCCATCACATTTAGAAATGCATCCGGTCTTCCATGTGAGTCTTTTGAAACCATATCATCAAGACAAGGAAGATCTAAGCCGAGGAGAGTCTAAACGAGCACCAACAGCCATCACAACAGTGCCAGAGAAAGAAGCAGAAGAGATCCTTGCGCACCGTATCATTCCAAGACGGGGGACTCACCCAAGCTACATTGAATACTTTGTCAAGTGGAAAGGGTCTCCTGACAGCGAGGCGAGCTGGGAGCATGAGCTAACTTTGTGGAATCTCCAAGACCTCATCCAGGCTTACAAGGAGCACGCGCCGAGGTCGTCGCGAGATTGAGCGGGGGAGAATGTCATGGACGGCACTATTTTCGCCCCAAAACAAGCTCAAAGCAGCTCCAAAATGCTTCCGGAACACTCCGGAATACCCCGGAAGGTCCTGGAAGACTCTAGAAGGCTCTAGAAGACTCTAGAAGACTCTAGAAAACTCTAGAACACTCTAGAACACTCTAGAAGACTCTAGAAAAATCTAGAAGACTCTAGAAGACTCTAGAAGACTCTAGAAGACTCTAGAACACTCTAGAACACTCTAGAAGACTCTAGAAGACTCTAGAAGACTCTAGAATTGTGCAGATTGTTGAAGACAAGCCTAGAATCATGTGGAGGCTTCTAGAGGGCAGCAACCTTGTGTAAATATCTTAGATATTCATTTAGGAAAATTCTAGACACTTAGGAAAAGTCTAGACATTTAGGTAGCCAACTATAAATAGGCACCTAAGGCATTCATTTGGAATCAAGCAAGAAAGCAAGCAATCAAGCAAAGTTGTAAAGCATCCAAAGCATTGTAAAGCTCTCAAGTTCTCTTAATAAAAGAGTTCTTTCTTCCAACTACTAGTTTCCTTCGCCAAGTTTCTACAAGCTTAGTCTTTCTTAAGTTCTACTAAGCATCCGGGTTGGCTGACTAGCTAACTTTGGCATTGAAAGTTCGCTAGGCCGGACAGATCGTCGTGTTTGAGTTACGGTCTCGTCACATGGTGGTAGGGAAGAATGAAGTCATGTGTATTATTTTTGTTTTAGTTTATAAATACATTTCATTTATCGGAAGATAAACTACATGAATTTTATTAATATTTTAAAATATATTTTTTAATCATATTAGAATGAGAAAAGATATAACTTATACTAGTATTTTTCGTATAGTTCCAACTTTGAAGATATATACAGAGAGGGAGCACGAGAGTATCATAATTTATGACTTTTTATTTTGTTTAATTAGGAGAGGCTGCTACTAGTTTGACCGGGTGCTCTGTATTTTCCTTTTTAGAATATTAAAGAGTGTACTACTACTATCGCACTTCTGATACTGCAAATATTTTGAGTCTTTAACTTTTTCCGATTTTTAAGTGTATTTGTTTTTTCAATAACCACTTATTTCTTTGTATTGGCTGGTTTATTCAAATATTGTATAGAACCTTAAAATTATTAATATGTCATTTATTTTGATATTTAAATATATTATAATATTTAAATATTTTAATGACTCAACTAGTTGTTCTAAGTATTTGCACTCCGCCTGTTGGTTTGAGGGCAAAAGTAGCTCTGTATGATATATTATGATTTATGTGAATCGTCGGTTTTGGTTTTCAAGCTATTTGGAATTGATTTGGAAGAATGATTCTCAGCTAGGAAGGTTTAAATTGGAAGAGTTGACCAAGTTTGACTTTTTGGTATTTAATCTTGGATTGGAGTTTTGATTGTTCCGTTAGCTCCACTGGGCAATTTTGGACTTAAGAGCGTGTCCAGATTGTGATTTGGAGATCCATAGTTGAATTTGGCTTGAAATGGCCAAAGTTGGATTCTGGAAAGCTTGACCGGGGGTGGACTTTTTGATATCGGATTCGGATTGTGGTTTCGGGAATTGGTATAGCTTCATTATGTCATTTGGGACTTGTGTGCAAAACATGGGTTCATTCCGGGTTGATTTGTTATATTTAGGCGAAAGTTCTGAAAATTGAAAGTTCAAAGTCCATAGATTTCGATTTGAGGTGCGATTTGACTCGTTAATATTGTTATGTGTGACTTGAGGTCTTAAGTAGGTCTGTGGTGGATTATGAGACTTGTTGGTATGTTCGGACGGGATCCCGAGGGGCTTGGGTCAATTTCGGATATAGTTCGAATTATTTCAAATGGCTTTGCATTGCTGGTTTTTCTGCTATTACCTATTGCTTCTGGCGTTCTTTGCGATCGCAAACGTGTGGTCGCGATCGCGAAAGGTGTTTTGGTTAGTAGAGCTATTTATTCTGCGTGTTCGTGCTTCTGAGGTCGTGTTCGCACTGGGTTGAAATTATTGTCTTCGCGTCCGCGTCCATTGCCATGCGTTCGCGTAGTGTTAAGGTTTGGCAGCTGAGTGTTGGGGAATTTTTCAGTGCGATCACGAAATATGAGTCGCGTTCGCGAACCTTTGGCATCAGCGGTCATCGCGTTACTGCGAATGCATAATATTTTGTTGGCAGTATGATTTTGTTCATCGCGAACGCGATGGATTTCCCGCGTTCACGTTAGAGGAATGCCTGGGCAGATTATAAAGTTTTCTATTTCGAAGGTTTCGGCCATTTTTAAATTTTTGGAGCTATGGAGCTTGGCTTAAGGCAATTCTTGAAGCAATTTTCACAATATGAATTGGGTTATGTATTCTCTACTTGGTTTTGGTCATACTTTGTGAATATATCTTAGTTTTTGGTAATTGTATTGTAAATTCTAAAGAGAAAATTGGGGGTTTTAGCCTAAAGTGTCATAATATGAATTTTAAGGTTTGAACATCGATCTGGAGTCGGATTTGAGAGAAGCTAGCATGGTTGAACTCATAATTGAATGAGTTTTCGGATTTTATAAGTTTTATCGGGTTTCGAGGTATGGGCTCGGGTGGGATTTTTTGGATGATTTTGGTCTTTTGATTAAACATTCAACATTTAACGATGGGATTGTTTTCCTTTGCCATTATTTGATGTATTTGAGTTGCTTTTGGCTAGTTTTGAGCCATTCGAAGGTCGATACGTTAGAGCATCGCTTGTCTTGTTTGGTATAGAAATTGACTTGTTCGAGGTAAGTAACACTTCTAAACTTAGTGCTGAGAGTATGAATCCTCAAATTACGTGTTTTGTGATTGGTATTGGGGTGACGCACATGCTAGGTGATAGGTGTTTGGGCGTGCATCGTGTGAATTGTGACTCCGTTATTTCTCTGGGACTGTGTAGTTACCTGATCTTACCTATAACCATGGAATTTCCACGTACTTTAGCTATTGAGCATTGATCCATGCTAGAATCCATGACTAGGTTACATGTTTATCCTGTTGGGACCCACCAGTGGTGTTGAGATATATGTTTTTTTATTGCATTACATACTCAGTTATACGCATTCGCATGCATCTCATATCTCAGTCTCTATTACTATTTATTGATACATCATATTATTATTTTTGGGCTAATATGTCATGACATTGAGAGCCCCAAGAGACTAGAGATGTTGATGACTGAGTGAGACCGGGGCCTGATTGTGAGGATATTGGTACTATAGCACGTGAGTTATCTGTGGAGCACGTGAGTTGTCCATGCGGATTTCGATATTGATACTATAACATCTGAGTTGTCTATACAACTCGTGAGTTGTCTGTGTAGATTATAACGCTTGGGCTGAAGGAGGCCGTCCGGAGTCTGTACACACCCCAATGAGCACATGTACCTACTAAGTGTGAATTCCAAGTGCCGAGTGATTGGGAGGATTGAATGACTGTGAGGTCTGAGTGGCTGTGAGAATTAAGTGACTTGGAGGACTGAGTGAGTTGATACTCTAAGAGTATGCATACAGTTTTATCACTCAGTTGCATCGCATTTGGCATGCACATTTGACATATAGGTAAGGGTGTACTGTGGCCCGGGACTTAACCGGACCGGACTGGGCCCGCGGTCTTGGCCGGCCTAACGAGCCTGGTGGGCCGGTCCTAGTAGTCCTGGGCCTGGTGGTACATACAGGCCCGCAACGGGCCGGTCCAAGAATGAAAGACCGTGAGCCCGGGACCGCCAGTCGGGCCCAAACGAGCCCAACTGCTCTTTTTAAAACAAATATCAGTAACGGCTCAATTTCAAATATAGCCGTTTGGAACTTTATAAAATAGCTATTTGGTCCCCAAACCTTATTAATTACATTTTTCCCATATCTCAACTATAAATACCCCCTCATTCTTTTATTTATATTCACCAATTCATCAATATCTATCAATCTCTCTTAATCTTTCTACTACAATTGCTTAATTTATTTTTGAAAATTCGTGAAAAATTGTGAAGTTGTTGAATTGAAGTTTTCAAATGTTCAACGATTTTCAATTATCAAGAACTTGTTCGGCAATCCGGTAAACTCGTTTCAACTCTTACGTTTTAATAATATATTTTTGTGTGGTTTAGTTTGCATAATTATAATTAGTATGGCATTTTCTTTGAAAAAAATGTTCGGTAAAGAAAAAGGTAAAACTGGTGAAAGTAGTGGCCATAATACTACCCTTCCCCCGGCTCCCCGACCTACAAAAGATAAGCAAGTTGAAAGTAGTCGCCAACCTAGATTTCCTCCTCCGCCTCCCGTAATGCTTGATAGTGATCACCCTTATTTTCAATTTACCGATAGTGAATTTCTACATGGTGTTGCAGTACGTGATAGATTAGATGATGAAATTATGAATGCTCTTTATCCTAATAAACCTATCTTAGAGGAAAATGAGGATGATGATGATGATGATGAAACCCAAGCACCAGATTTAGATGATACACCTACTAGTCCTGTTCATAACTCAAGTAATGCACCAGCCCACCCACGTGTAGAAACTCCAACTTTTAGTAGACAACCTGCTAAACGTCTAGAAACATTATTAGTTTGGAATTGTTTTACTCAAGTAAGAGAACTAAATAAGGCTAAGTGTAAAACTTGTGCGAAATTACTGGTTCATAAATTTAGTGGAGACCGTAGTGGCACGGGTACTTGACTAGGCACATAAAAACACACCCTACAGATAGGGCTAGATTTTTTCAAATTCAAGCGCAGTAAGAGGGGACAAGTGTAGATTCTGCGGTTAACCTTAGTACAGGTTCAAATCTAGTTCAACCAGGAATTAACAATGTCACCGGAGGTATTTTATATTATGATCCAAATAGAGATTGTGAAGAATTAGCAAAGATGATTATTGTTGTGCGCTTACCTTATACTTTTACTTCTAATCCTAATTGGGTTCATTATATTAGAAGAGTTTTTAATCCTACTTATAAAGGTTGGCCTCGCGCAACAGTTAAGGTCGAGATTTATAAATTCAAATATGAATATGAACGATATTTGCGCTATTTATTTACTCATATACCTAATCAGATTTCTATTACTACTGATATTGGTAGAAGTGGTAATGATTGTGATTATCTAACTGTTACAAGTCATTGCAAAAACCTATCCCTCCTTTTTTTGGTGTTGCTGCAATGTTAAATCGTACAATGAAATTGAGAGGTCCTCATTTTTGGTATTCAAATATTTATAAGGCTTTAGATCTTTCAAACGAGGAAGTTGCTACACTTGCAGATGCAAAAGCATCAATTAAAATTAATGCTCAAACTGTTTATAATGCTTATCAAGTTGCCTTAGAGCATGCTAGGCCAAATATTCCAACCCCTACTTCGTCTAGCTCATAATCGTCTAAAAGAGCTGCGGGCTTAACAACTCTTAAATCTTGGACGGTGTTCTGGGGTTCTCAAGGTGATAATTACGATGAAACTTCACATCTAAATGAGCTTCAAGTTTACTTGTCTCAGGGACTTGAAAAGGAGAATCCAGACGACTCTTTCGATCTTTTGGAATAGTGGAAGTCAAGGGAAAAACATTTTCCGGTTCTTGCAAGGATGGCTCGGGATGTTTTATCAAGTCAAGTTTCAACTGTTGTATTGGAGAGCGCTTTTAGTCAAGCAAGACTACAAATAGGTGTCATAGAGCGGCGATGAGGGATATCTTGGAAAAATCGGTACTTTTTAGAGATTGGATCCGCGCGAAAAGAAGAAACTTTGGAATTGCAGAATCACAACCGGTGATAGATGAAGCTTATGAAGAAATGATAGCGGAACTTTCGGAGGATTCAGCTTTGCCCGGAAGTGGTGATGAACAAGTTTCGTTTCACCAACACAACCTCCTCCCAACCTTTACGGATTTATGAGATTTGTTAGATATACAATATAGATTATGATGTAACTTGTACATTGGCACATCTTCTTTTAGTTTTTTTCCCTTTTAATGGTGGTATTAGTACCTTGTTGTGCTCATTCCATTTGAGGAAGGAAGACTAAGAAAGATATGCCATTTTGGGTAATAAAAATTATAAAACATATCCTTGAATATCTTTTTTCTCAATATTTCTTTGTCGTTACTTCGAATTATTCATAAGCTACAATATATATATATACTACAAGAAGATATATATGTAATAACATATATACATAAGATACAATATATATAAGATAATATATATACATTATACATAAGAGATACAATATATATACTACAAAAAAATATATAACTATATACGTTATAATATATATACATAATATACAATATATATACTACATGAAAATATATAAGAGAATATATATACATAACATACAATATATACTACAAGAAAATAGATAAGGGAATATATATATATATATATATATATATATATATATATATATATATATATATACAAAATATACAATATATACAATATATACTAATTACTACAACACAATATTCTAATTACTAGTACCACCATTGACACATCTTCTTTTAGCTTTGTTTCCTTTTAATGGTGGTATTAATACCTTGTTATGCTCATTCCATTGGGTGAGGGAAGACTAAGAAAGATATGCCGTTTTGGGTAATAATATATACATAATATATAATATATACTACTTACTACAACATAATATATACATAATATACAATATATACTAATTACTACAACACAATATACAATGAAATATATATTATATATACTATACTAATAACTAGTACACTACATAAAATATATGCTATACTATACTAATAACTACTATACAAGATATTGCCTTAAAAAAAACCCCGCCAGGCCAGACCCGCTAAGCCCAGGACTATGGGCTTAGGCCCGTCACGGACTGGTCTCACCCGCCAGGCCCACGAAGCCCGGGACCGCCAGAGCCTAGGCCCACGAAGCCCGAGACCGTGAAGCCCGGCCCGTAAAGCCCGTTTAGGCCCGGGACATAATACATCATTACATATAGGCATAGAGATGTATTTTTCATCAAGATGTATAGTATCACGTCATTCATGACTTCTCACACATCTTGATATATAGGCATAGAGAGGCATCTTACACTTGCTATCTGAAAAGAAAATGAAACATCATATTTATCGTTGAAAGGACTTTTGGGAAAAAATCATAGTTTTCAAGCTTACTCGTATTTTCGATGATTTCGGTAAAGGAGTTGAATTTTCACTGAAATACTTAAAAAGCGAAACTATTTGTGGAAAAACTATGAAAAGCTGAGCATTTTATCTATGAGTTACTTCTTTTATTATTTGTTTTACGTTGTTATGAACTGCTGCTGGCTATTGGTGTTGGACTCGACCTTGGTTCCAGCTCGTCACTACTTTCAACTTAAGATTAGGTTTGTTACTTATTGAGTAAAACTAGTCGATTTTACTCATACTACACTTCTTCACCTTGCATGCAGATATTGACTGGTCATGTTGCTGTGTTGGACAGGAGTTGGACTTGAAGACGTACCGCGTTCCAGTTGTAAGTTTGTTTGTATACTTTTCGGACATATGATATATTCATTTCATACCCGTTTTTGTTACATTTCGCATTTTCGTACATTAAAGTTTCATCGTAAATTAATCAACATAGACTCGAAAATGAGATTATATTTGAGGATATAAGCATTTATGCTATTTATAACAGGCGATAAGTAAGTGCCGTGAAGGTTAAAGGGTAAAAGAATAAACGAAAATGAGTTTCATTGTAGGATTTCAATTTGGGATAAAACACGGCTCGAGCTATAATACCCGGTATTTATGGACTAGTGTCATACAAGATACCACACGACCATGGTAGTAAAGTGTATAAAGTGTGTTAAAAGTGATTAGTATTTTAAGTAATTTGAGATAATTCTTAATTCTATGAATAATTGGGTAATTACTGATTTTAGTGGGAGATAAACTAATTACTTAAGATATTTGGATAAGATTAAGGAGCCTCAATGTGGCAGCCAAGGGCCTTAGATGAATATGACTCTTAAATCATGTAAAAAGAGGTACATTTAGAAACTTTTTGTCGCTAAGTCATCTCCTAAGTGGGGCTCACACCCAAAGATTGAAGACTTCTCTAATTCACTTTGTATCTCTACAAGGTAATGAAGAAAACTTCAGCAAATTCTTAAGAGATTATATTGTGTTCTAGGAACATGATTTGCTACAACAAAATTCATACAAGGCTACTTAATATTATAGCAATGTGAGATTTGTGATTGTAAGGGAGTACAATGCAATCTTTCTCAAGAATATAATATGGATTTTTCCTATTTCGATCTTGATGTTACGTTTTTCGTCGCGATTGACATGTGTTAGAGGGTTTATCAAGAGATCGGCTCAGGTATGTTAAGGCTATCCCTTTTTTATTTTTGGCATGATTCATACGATACAAATGAAACGAACAAACACACAACTTTCATAAAAGACTCTATTTATAAAACTACTAAGGGTGTCTATGTTCTTGATTCCACATGTGACTTATCCTTATATCTTCTGCTCATGGGTCTCAGAAAAATATGTAGTTGATGAAGTTTATTCGTAAGGCATATTGATCTTATAACATTCTGAGAAATCTTATTAACATATTTTTATGCATTTTATTCGTTTATACACGTATATTGACCCATGACCATATGACGTTATATACACGTATATTATATTATATATGAGATATGGAAAAAGGTTACGACGTTATATACACACCACCACCTGATCAGTTGGTATATGTTGATAATTTTGCCCATAGTGGCCGAGATGATATGATGAGATGCCCTCAGCGGCTTGATGATGTTATGTACACCTATACCTATGCATTTTATACAATTTATATGCACATGCATGATATTATAAATGTTTCAGGATTCACAGTGTTATTTAGATACAGGTGGAATTCTACTCCACGTTTTCTTTATGTCCTTTATGTACTGATTTTCATGCCTTACATATTCAGTACATTACTGACGCCCCTATTTCTCGAGGCCTGCGTTCCATGCCCGCAGGTGTAGGTAGAAAGGTTGACAGTCCCCCTTCTTAAGATCCTTGATCAGCAAGAGTTCGTGTGCTCCATTTGATTCGGAGTCGCTTTAAGTTTTGGTATAATGTGTTTTTACACATATATGGGTCTGAAGGGGCCCAGTCCCATTCTTGTATAGTTGTACATTCTATTAGAGTTCTATATACAGTCATGTATAGTTAAATAGTATGTGGCCATATCGGCTTCTTATATTGGATATATGTAGTCTATTGCAACCTTGTCTGCTCGCCCTACAATATTCTACATGTATATGTATATATGTATTTTGTACATGCTTTACTCACGTATGCTATTCACGTAATTCAGCAGTTTATTGATAGATATTATCCATGGTCACCCTTAATTTATATTTATATCTTAGACGCGTGCTTATGGGTGCTCGACAGGTAGGACTCGAGCACTCGTCATGGTCCATCGGTTTGGGTCATGGCAACTTTTTTAATTAAATTCTTAGAAGCTCATGATTTGAACTACCAATCCTTGAGAAATGCATAAGATTCAGTTAACTTATTCGTTCACCCCCATTTAACCTATTGTGACGACCCCGCTAGTCGGCTCACGAGTTACCACCATGTTTCCCTATTTATGCTTCTTTATACTTCGTTATCCGTGTTTTGTGGTATTGGGGTTGTCGGATCGAGTCCGAAATAATTTTGACAAGGATTGAGACTCTTAGTCTCTTTTAAGAAGGTTTAAGTTGAAAAGTCAACCACATGTTGACTTATGTGTTAAAGGGCTCGGGTGTGAGTTCCGACGGTTCAGTTAGCTTCATGAGGCGATATATGACTTAGGAGTGTGATCGGAATGGGTTTTGGAGGTCCGGAGTAGAACTATGCTTGAATTGGCGAAATTGATATTTTGGCGATTTCTGATTGATAGGCGAGATTTTGATATAAGAGTCGGAAATGAATTTTGAGAGTTGCAGTAGCTTCGTTGTGTCATTTTGGATGTGTGTGGAGAATTTCAGGTCATTCGGACGTGGTTTGGCTGGGTTTATTATCGAAAGCGTATTTCAGAACTTAGGCTTGAATTTGATGTGTTTTGAGTGATTCGATAATGTTTGAGGTGTTTGATGATTGGAACAAGTTTGAATAAGTTTTAGGATGTGTTGGTGTCTTTGGTTGAGGTCCCATGGGCCTCGGGGTCAATTTCCGGTGGTCAATCAGACCATATTTGGTGCCTTAAAGACTGCAGATTCTGAGTTCAACTGTTGCAGAGAATTAACCCTTCGCGATCACGTAGGGTGTATCGCGATCGCGTAGAAGGAATTGAGGAAGGCCAGATTTAAGCCATCACGTTCGCATGAGAGGCCTCACATTCGCGGAAGGCTGGAGAGCTGTGCATTGCATTCGCGTGAGGGCACTCGCGATTGCATAGAGGAGTTTGTGTCTGAGGGGTCCAAGGTGAATTGTTCACCACGTTTGCATAAGGGGGTTCGCAATCGCGAAGGTATAAGAGGTGCAAGAATCGCGTTTGCAAGGTCCTTGTTGCGTTCACGTAATATATTTTTTGGGAAGTTTAAAATTTGTTCTTCGCGATCGCGTGGGAAGAGTAGCGATCGCGATGAAGGAAATGCATGCCTGGGCAAAGAGTTTTAATTCATTTCGTCAGCGATTTTAGGGCTCATTTCCTCCATAGTTGGTCTTTTTGATAGCTTTTTGAAGGATATTGAAGATGGATTCAAGGTAAAACTAGTGGAGATAAGAATTTCGGACGTAAAACTCGATTCTATTATTGAATCCACCCAGAAATTCATGGAAACTTAGGATAAAAAGGGAAGAACTAGGGCTTAGGATTCTTTACTTTTGATTGAGGATTTGGAGGACCATTTTGGGTCGGATTTGAGAGCTTTTGAAATGTATGAACTCGTGGGGAGATAAGGAACCTATTGATGTGAAAATTTTTGAGTTTTAAGAAGTGGGCCCGGGACTTGGATTTTGCTAATTTTGGGATTTTGGTATTTTTTCAGTTGTTTTTCCTTGGGCTTTGATCCCTTAGTGAGAGCTTTTCAGTCGTTACACAATTGTTGGGATTTCGAGGTAGCTGCATGGCGTCCGTAGCCCTGATTTCTCCGTTCTATCTTATTATTTTTCTGCATTCCTAGACTATCTATGTAGTAGGTATTTTTGACTTGTATTAGAGGCTCTAGACTTGTGACACCAGATTGGTGTGGGCTGTGTAATTGCTATGTTTTACTGACTTCCACATATATATCTTGCTGTTTTAAGCACTTATGATAATTGGTAATTAACCGTGTTAGCAAATGATTTATTTATAATAAAAATGGGTTGAGGTTTGATAGTTGGTATGTGTTGCCTAGTAATGTGCCAGGCTCCATCATGAGTGGTATTTGGGTTCGTGACACCTATACCCACTTCTTTTCAAAGTTTTAACTTGTACCCACTTTTTAAACAACTTCAACCCCCCCTCCTCCTCATCCTCCTCCTCCTCCTCCTCCTCCTCCTCCTCCTCCTCCTCCTCCTCCTCTTCTTCTTCTTCTTCTCCTTCTTCTTCTTTCTTCTGCTACTGTTGGTGCTGCTATGAAAATAACTTTTTCTGTGTTCTGATCAGCATAAGTCATTAAGATTTCAACCTCAACTTAAGTTTGTAATTACCAATTATATATACATAGACTAAAAAATTTGACATCATAGATCTCTGATTTCTTTCACCATTCATATATCTTACTATGGAAGTTCATTAGTTTTTCTTTTTAATAATAACACAGAAAAAGAATCTTTTTTCCAGCATCACACTAAGTGCACAAAAAAATCTGAAGGCGGAAGATGTTAGTAGAAAGTTGAGTAATCACTACCATCATAGAAATAGTCAAACTATAATGAATCCCTTCAAGTAGAAAATTCATAGATATATCTTGAGAGCATGGGTTGTGCAGCTAAAACTGATGAAGTTTAGAAAATATAGACCAAAACTTCATCTAAAATATGCTGAAGTTCAGCAAATAGTGAACAAAACTTCTGCTACTAGAATGCTTAAATTCAACAATTACAAATAAAAACTTCAGCCAACAATAAGTTTATGTGAAAAACGTTAACTAAAACACACTGAATTTCAGCAATTATGAAAAAAACTTCAGCAAATAGAAAACAAAACTTCAGCTACCAAGAATTACAAACAAAAACTTCAGCGCACTTGGTTAAGTAATTTTTGCTACTTCGGCTCGTCTACTAAAATGCTGAAGTTTGAGTAATTGGCTTTGGTACTTCAGGCCCGTATGCTGAAGTTATGCAAAAAAGTAGGTACATTTGTAATTTTTTTTCAAAGCGGGTATAAGTTTAAACGTGACCCAAAAGCGAGTATAGATGCAAATGCCCCGTTGTTAATTGGCTTACCTAGCAGGTTGGATTAGGTGCCATTATGACTAATTGGATTTTGGGTCATGAAAAAATATATCAGTACTACATCGATTGTTATAATCCAACTGTTACCATAAATCTCCACCATAGAATCGGCGCCAATACTACCACCAACCATCTCCTCCGCTAGTCTCCACTATGCCACATCCACCACTAGCCATCGATACCACTAACCTTCACTACACAATCGTTGCACCGCCAATCAACTCCAAAATCAGTCATTGTCACCAACCACCATCCATCTTTACTATCGTCTACAAGTTGCCACTATATTTCAACTTGCATCCCAAAACCTTCAGTATAAACCACTATCGCCAACCACTTTCACTATTAGCTGCTAGGGTTAGCCACTATCGTACACCTATCATACTACTAGAAATTCTGAAAAAAGCGACCAAAGTTGGTCTCTTACAGGTCACAAAGCGACCAAAAAACATCCAAATTAGCTTGGTCGCTATTTTGCTGGTCCCTTTATTAGCGGCCAACTTTGGTCTCTAAGGTAAAAGGACCAAATATTCTGGGTAAATAATATACCAACCAGCTTTGATCGCTTTAATATTTTAATAATATAAATTTAGCGACCAAAGTTGGTATATATATTTAAATTACATTTTGTTATTTCTTATTAATCAAAATATAGCGACCAACTTTGGTCCGTAAACAAAATATTATCATTTAAAATAGGAAAAATAGAGACCAAGGTTGGTTGTTTTTTTAAAATATTTTTTAAACATAAGCAACCAATTGGTCACTAATTTCCATAAATATTTTTTAATAGAATAGTGATCAAAGTTGTTGCTTTTTTAGAAAATCTGAGTTAATCAAGGACCAATTTTGGTCGTTTTTCTTGGTATAATTTTGGCAGAAACTGCCTGTTTTGGTAGCTACACCACCTGTCAGCATACTTAATTCCCTATTACAAGCAACAACAACAATAATACCAACAATAAAACTAAAAACAACACAACAATAAAACTAACAACAACAACAACAAGAACAACAAAATTAACAACAACATTAAAACCAACAAAGTATAAAGTTCAATAGAACTAACAGAATAAGCTAAAAAAACTAAGTTAACGCTTATTATAAGACCATTCAAAAATCGGTTCTATTTGTCTAGTTCAATTATATAAAAGTCAAGGAGTGTTTTGTAGATCATTATCATCACCGTGTGATGAACTTTCATCACCAAGACGGTATATAGAAGGGTCTACTTGTCGAGGAAGCGATGAACGATCACAGGGAGGACACGAGGAATGAGCACGGGTGGAAGGAATGCTCACGTTCAAGTCGAGCCACTGGGGATGACTCACGAGAACGGGGAATCGGAAAACCTCCAGAAGCTAGGAGAGATTTGAGTTGTTTTTGCATGCCGTGGTATTAAGCTTGCATGCCAATGTACAGAGCATATATAAGATTTTCTCTTTCCTTGGCTGCTTCTAGCTTGGATGTGAGCTTTGTTACAATCTCCCGGATAGTGGAGAGGATCTCCCCATCAATTTTGTCGCCTTGAGAGGAAGTACTTATTCCTTACATTCCACACTTATAGCGATGGAATTTCTTAGTAGGAAGCCCGTCTAGCTTCCCCTATTTTGGACCTCTAGCAACCTCCGTCCACATTCTTTCAGCATCCTCGTCCGAAGGTTGGATGGGCTCACCCGACTCATTAGGTGGCTGGATGCATATGAATTCCTCCACTTCAGCTGTGAAGCGACCCTATAAGAAAAATTAAATTGAATTAGTATTTCAATTGTTATCTAAAGATAAATCAAAATACTTAATGAAAAGTGAAAACTTATATGTACAGTCAATGCTCGCCCCTCAATCCACCTTTCTTCATCCGTCTCTTTCGTCTTCTTTACAATATGAGTCTCCTCGAATAGCTCATCTTGGTTCATCTGACATCCCAACTTCTTTTCCTGAAAACGATTAAATTTTAGTTAATAAGCAAGATATATATACTTTGAAAATTAAAATAAATTAAGCAATTACGTACTAATTTTCTTTTTATTGTCCCTAGGCTGATCGCACCTCCAGTGTACAAGAATCCTCCCTTCTTAGATGCGCAAGCTTTCTTCCCATTTTTGCTCTTCTCTAAGAACTTTGAGGTAAGCCATTGCCTTTGAAAATCCTCTCATAAATTCTGAAGCAACCAGTCAGGCTTCTAGTTCAACTTTCTAGCTTTGGAGAGATTATGCAACAACCGCTTGCGAGCTTTGTGACAAAAATTTGCAGCCACTTCCGCACTATAACGGTGTTCCTAAATACACTTGCTATGTATTTCAAAAACTAAATATTATATGAAAATATCATAAATATAAATAAATATACTGCTTAAAAGAACATTTATACCTTAAATTGATTGAAAATTTGCACTTTCAGCGAGAATGAAAATTCACTTTCAAGTCTCATAAGAGCCATCATAAAACTTTATGGTGGCTTTGGTGATTATCCTCGTAGTAATATTACTCGGGATGAACCTGAAATTTAATAATAAAACACATTAATATCTTAGTACAAATTGTACAAAACAATAAACGAAAAAAATAACAAATAACTCTTACCCATCACCCTCATGGACTATGATGATCCTGCCATATTGATCATAATGCACCCCCTCGTCATCATAAGCATCACCGTCCAAACCATGTATATCAAAGGCATGTGTGGAAGGTGTATGGGAGTCAGAGCTAGTATCTCACAGGCGAAGTCCTGAAATAGATGGAGTTCCTGATGAAGATGGTTGCGATCGTTGTGACTGCGACATAGCTGGATGAGACCGCAAGTGGCTGTAATATTGATTGCTATGACCAAGTGGCTGTGAATCGAGTGGTTGTGAAATGAGTGGATGTCACATTGATGGTTGCCATCCATGTGGATATTACATGGATCAATGTGATAGACGGATGCAGATGGCTGCGATCCATTGGTTGTGAGGCAGCTGGGCTATATGTCGAACGTATAGTCCTATGGCCCTGTGACGAAAGACCTAGTGTCTGCACAAAGGTGTAGGGCTTGTGATGCTGTGGCATCTCAGAATAGCCCTGGGGTGAAGGAAAAGACATAGGTATAGACATAGGCATCTCTAAAGAGAGAGGAAAAGATTGAGTATTATCTTCTACCCTCCTCTTTGGTTTCCTAGCCTTTTCTCGACCCCGAGAACCAGTAGGGTCATTGTTACCTCAAACCTTGCCTGTCATTTGCATAATATGTCACGACCCCAGTTTTCCCTCCATGAATTGTCGCGATGGCGAAACTAGTCATCTACGACTAGGTAATCCTAAAATATATGGAAAAACAATCGAGACTTTGAAGAGATATAACTTAAAACCAAAATTTAAATAGAAGAAGGCGAAATGTAAAATGCCACTCGACATATACAACATAATAACTCAAACTTCTACAAAACAATCCCAAAACCCGGAATCTCACGGGAACATAAGCTAGAAAAAATACATTAAAGTGATCTAATATCTAGAAATGTCTACAGTAATAGTACGATAGAAGGCTAAAACTACATATAGAGTAAAGAAGGAGACTCTTCGGTCTGCGGACGTGGAAAATGTACCTCTAACTCTCCAAAGCGCTCCCTGCCTCAAGGATGGTAAGACTGTGCAGAGATATCTTGATCTGCACATGAAAAACATGCACAAGAAGGGTATGAGTACATTATAGCGGTACTTAGTAAGTGCCAAGTATAACCTCGGTCAGGTAGTGACGAGAAAGGTCAGGGCCATACTAAGGTTAAACAAAATAATAAGTATCAATAGTATGAACAAATAGTAACAATGAATATAACAGTGAAATAAGACAGGTTGTACGAAACAACAACAAATATACAAAAGAACGAAGTAAGCACAGAAATAAGTACAGCTCAATAACGATGATGACAACAAGGATCTCCTAGAATACCGTCATGTAGTCCTTTCCACAATTGTCGAGTGGATCTCCCGAGATACCGTCCCATAGTCCAACTATCAATGGGCGGGGATCTACCAGAACCCCGATACGTAGTCCCAAATGTAAATACCCAGTACTGGGGGAATCTATCGGGTGCATTTCTGTAGTGCTATATAACTGTACAGGGGGATCTTCCAGGAATCTAACCTGTAGTCCCAAAGTAAACAAACAAAGGGGGAGCTACCGGAATCCCACATCCGTAGTTCCAATGTAAATATATAGCAACAACAAGATGATATTTAGAAAATGGAATTTAATAACAAGGCAATAGGTAATTCTAGCCTAACATGCTTCACGTAATGCAATCAAAGCAATTTAAGCAAATAGGCAATTAAGTCAACTAAGCATGTTTTTCTAAACTACACAAGCTATATTTGCAAGTAGAATCAAGCATGTAAGAAAGTAACTCAGTTTAAATAAAGTGAAATCGGATTTTCAACAATTAGCTCAAGTACGCGCTCGTAAGCTCAAGTACAAGGCATTCAATTACCAAATATTATATCCGAAGGGTAAAGGTCCCCCACGCAAGGTTAGGCAAGCCACTTACCTCGAACCGGATCAAAATTAACTAGAAACTACGCTTTTGCCACGAGTATCCGACTCCAAATGACCCAAATCTGTTCAACTCAATTGCATATTATAAATAACACTTCAAGTAGTTGATTCTAAAATTAAATTCTAAGCTAATACGCATACTTATGTAAAATGACCAAAATACCCCGTAGGCCAAAGTCTCGGAATCGGGTGAAATCTATATTTCAGAAACCTCGCACGAGTCTAACCACATCAAAATCACTGAAATCAGAGTTAAATGGCCCCTCAAATCCTCAATTTAGGGTGTCTTAAACTCAAGCCCTAATTACCCTTTTTTTCCAAATTTCTCACCATTAATTAGGTCTTTTATCACATAGAAACAAGTTATGAAATAAAAAATGTTACCTCCAAGTGATCCTACTTGAATCCTTCTTCAACCCATGTCAAAAAGCTTTAAAACGGCCTGATAATGGAGGAAACTAGTGTAAAATTTGGGAAATAACTCTTTTTAAACATTCTGCCCAAGTTTTTATATTCCATCATCGCGAATGCTGTCAAACCACCGCGTTCGCAAAAAAAAAACTTACTTTGACCTGATTTTCCCTTATGCAAATGCGACATGACCAATGCTTCCTCGACCTTACACTTCGCGAATGCGATGAGCAAAAGCCTTGAAGCCCATCTGACCCTACTTACTTTTCGCGATCGCGAAGGTATCCTTGCGAACATGATGTACAGCTTTGCAGACCTTTGCAAATACAACACCCTTCTTACGAAATTGTAGGCCAAACTTCCCCCTCCCTCATCAGATCTTCGCGAACGCGAGGGTCCTCTCTTGAACGCGAAGACCAAAATGTCTGCAACTGCTAGAACTCACATTCTGCAATTTTCTGAACTCTCATACAGTCCAATTGACCACCAGAAACTCACCCGAGGCCCTCGGAACCTCAACAAAAAGCACCAAAACATCCAAAAATCTTATTCAACCTTGTACCAATACTTAAAACACCTTAAACAACATCGAGAACTTGAATTAATCAAGGACTTAAGCCTAAGAACTCCAATATTCCTCATAATATGCTTTCGATCAAAAACCTAACCAAACCACATCCGAATGACCTGAAACTTTGAATACACATCCCAAATGACATGTCGGAACTACTGAATCTTCCAGAATTATCGGACCGAAAACTTCAAAAATTCAAACTTCAGCATTTCAAGACTAAATTAGCTACGGACCTCAAAAATACATCCCGATCATGCTCCTAACCCCGAAATTGCCTAATGGAGCTAAAGGAACCATTGGATTTCTATTTCAAGGTCGTCTTCACACTGTTTCGACTATGGACCACTCTCCAATATATAAGGTCTTATTTAGGGACTAGGTGTCCTAATACTATCCGAAACTCAAAACCGAACGTCATGGCAAACCAAAATAGTAGAAATAAACTTGGGAAAAGCAGTTAATATGGTATTGAGCTGTAAGTTTTAAAGACAACCGGCTGGGTTGTTACATTGTCCCACACTTAAACATTCATTTGTCCTCAAACAAGCATAGAGACATACCTGAAGTGTTAAAAAGGTGAGGGCATGGGATGCGCATATCCCGCTCGGTCTGCCAAGTCACCTCCTCGACCGGCTGACCCTGCCAATGAACCTTTACTGATGCAATGTTCTTTGACCTCAGCTTTCTGACATGTCTATCCAAAATAGCCATTAGCTCCTCAACATAAGATAGATCCTAGTCCAGTTGGACTAAACTGAAATCCAACACGTGCAATGGAACATCGTGATACCTCCGAAGCATTGAAATATGAAATAACAGATGAACCCCAGCCAAGCTGGGAGGTAAGGCAAGCTCATAAGAAACCTCCCCAACTCGCCTCAATATCTCAAAAGGGCTAATAAACCTCGGGCTCAACTTCCCTTTTTCCCAAACCTCATGACGCCCTAAATAGGCAAAAACCGAAGCAGAACTAGCTTATCAACCATATAGGAAACATCATGAACCTTTCGATCCACGTAAATCTTCCGTCTGCACTGGGCTGTACGGAGTCTATCCTAAATCACTTTAACCTTCTCCAACGCATCCTGAACCAAATCTGTACCTAGTAGTCTAGCATCACCCGGCTCAAACCAACCCATTGGAGACATGTACCTCCTACCGTATAAAGCCTCATACGGTGCAATCTGAATGCTGGACTGATAACTATTATTGTAACAAACTCCGCCAATGGAAAGAACTGATCCAAAGACCCTCCAAACTCAATCACGCATGCATGGAGCATATCCTTAAGAATCTAAATAGTGCGCTCGGACTGTCCGTCCTTTTGGAGTTGAAATGTTGTGCTCAACTCCACCCGAGTACCCAACTCTTACTGAATGGCCCTCAAGAATCGTAATGTGAAGTGAGTACCTTTGTCTAAAATGATAGAAACTGGAAAACCATACAAATAAACAATCTCTTGGATGTAAATCTCTGCTAATCGCTCTGAGGAATAAGTAGTACACATAGGAATGAAGTGCACGTACTTGGTTAGTCGATCCATAATCACCCAAATGGAATCACACTTTTTTGCAGTCCGAGGGAGTCCAACTACAAAGTCTATGTTGATCCTCTCCCATTTCCACTCCGAAATCTATATCTGCTGAAGTAACCCACCTAGTCTCTGGTGCTCATACTTCACCTGCTGACAGTTGAGGCACCGAGCTACAAATCCCACTATGTATATCTTCATCCTCCTCTACCAATAGTGCTACCTCAAATCCTGATAAATATTTGCGGCACCTGGATAAATATAATACCACGAATTATATGTCTCCTCCAATACCAACTGTTGAATACCATTAACATAGGGTACACAGACCTGGCCCTGCATTCTCAATACCTCTTCATCTCAAATAGTAACATCCCTGGAATTGTCGTGCTGAACTCTGTCCTTGAGGATAAGCAAATGAGCATCATAACATTGCCGCTCCCTGATACAATCGAATAATGAAGACCGAGAAACCATACAGGCTAGAACTCGACTGGGCTCCGAAAGATCCAATCTCACAAACTGGCTAGCTAAGGCCTGAACATCCATCATCATAGGCCTCTCTGATGCTGGTAGATATTCCAAACTCCCCAAGCTCTCCGCCCGGTGACTCAATGCATCAGCCACCATATTGGCCTTGCTCGGGTGATACAGAATAGTAATATCATAATCCTTCAGCAACTCTAACTACCTCCTCTGGCGCAAATGTAGATCCTTTTTCTTGAGCAAGTGTTGCAAGCTCCGATGATCAGTATAAATCTCACAAGTCACACCGTACAAATAATAATGCAATATCATCAAGGCATGAAATAGTAGCTAAATCAAGATCATGGATAGGATAATTCTTTTCATGTACCTTCAACGGTCTAGACACGTAGGCAATCGCCCTACCGTCCTGCATCAAAACCGCTCCAAGCCAATCCTCGAGGCATCATAATAGGCAGTATATGAACCCGAACCGGTAGGAAATATCAAGACTGGGTTGTAGTCAAAGCTATCTTGAGCTTCTGAAAGCTTGCGTCACGCTCTTCCGTCCATTTCAACGGATCACCCTTCTGGGCCAGTCTGATCATAGGTGGTGCAATAGAACAAAACCCCTTGACAAATCAACAATAATAGCCCGCCAAGCTAATGAAACTACAAATCTCTGTAGTTGAGGACGGTCTGGGCCAACTCTGCACCGCCTCTACCTTCTTCGGATCCACCTGAATACCCTTGCTTGATACCACATGACCCAAGAAGACCACGGAATCCAACCAAAACTCACTTTTTGAGAACTTTGCATACAATTTCTTTTCCCTTAGAGTCTGAAGCACTGTCATCAGGTGCTGCTCATGATCTTCCCGACTCTAGGAGTATACAAGAATATCATCAATAACGACAATGATGAACATATATAGATATGGTCGAAACACACTGTGTATCAGATGCATATAGGCTGCTGGGGCATTGGTCACCCCAAATGACAAGACAAGGAAGTCAAAATTATCATACCGAGTCCTGAAGGAAGTCTTTCGGATATCTGGCTCCCGAATCTTCAACTGATGGTAACCCGAGCGCAAGTCAATCTTAAAAAATACCTGTGCACCCTGAAGCTGGTCAAACAGATCATTAATACGAGGCAAAGGATAAAGGTTCTTCATTGTAACCTTATTCAACTGCGATAATCGATACACATACGCATAAAACCATCCTTTTTTTCTTCACAAACAAGATAGGAGCACCCAAGGTGAAACACTGGTCCAGATAAAGCCCTTGTCAAGTAATTCCTATAATTGATCCTTCAACTCCTTCAACTTAGGAGGATCCATACGATACAGAGAAATAAAAATGGGCGGAGTGTCTGGCAATAGATCAATGCCAAAATTAATATCTCTATCAGGCGGCATGTACGAAAGATCAGCTGGAAACACATTGGGATAATCCCGTACCAATGGGACAGAATCAACAGAAGAGGTATTAATATTGACATCTCTCATATAACCTTAATACGCGTTACACCCTTTCTCAACAATATTCTAATCTTTAAGGAAAATGATAGCTCTACTGGAAGTGTGATCTAAAGTACCACTCCACTCAACACACGGTACCCCTGGCATCGTCAACGTCACGGTTTTGGCATGACAATTAAGAATAGCATAATGGGGCAACAACCAGTTCATGCCCAAGATAATATCAAAATCAACCATGTTGAGTAACAATAAATTATCTATGGTCTCAAAACCACATATAGTAACCAAAAACGATCAATAAACAGGATCTACAAAAAGAGAATCTCCCGTAGGAGTAAAAACTAAAATAAGGGAACTCAAAGAATCGCGGGGTACACCCAAATGCGGAGCAAAATAAGAAGACACATAAGAATAAGTGGAACCTAGATAATAGAATCGATGCATCTCATTGAAAAACCAGTATAATACATGTGATGCAGAATCAAAGGCAACAACCTTGGTACGAGCAGGAATGGTATAGTATCTGGCCTGGCCTCCCCTCTAGAGCGACCTCTACTTCCCCAATCTCCGCCCCTAGCTAGTTTGGTAGATGGGGTAGAAACTGAAGCAGTGATCATGGCCTAAGAACTCTGTGGGGCATGCTGTGGCTAAGAAGTCTGTGAAGGTGCACCCCTCCCAATTCAGGGGAAGTCCCTAACCATATGGCGTATGTCACCACACACAAAAAAAGCTTTGGGAGGGCATGGTGGCTTTGACTGGCTGGAGCCAGGTCCACTGGACTAAGCTTTAAAACCCCCCCGCACAGGAGGCATACTTGAAACCAGAGGTGCATAATAAGGCTCCTGAGGCCTAGAAGGAGCTAGAGCATTGTTGGTTTGTAGAAGAGCTGAATGAAGGGGGGAACTCACATAACCTCTACCATGATGACCTGAAGCTGGGGCACGGGTACCAGAGAAATGACCCGACTCTTGAGACCTCTTGGCCTTCATCTTCTCTCTCTTCCTAGCATGCATACCCTCAATCATCCTATCAATGTTCACCAACCGCTGATAAGAAATATCTATCTCCAACTCATGAGCCATGCTAGATTTGATGGGGGAATAAGCCCCTCAATAAACTGACGAACCCTCTCGTGAATAGTAGAAACCAAGGTTGGTGCATGCCTAGCCAATCTAGTGTAACGGAAAGCATACTCTAAAACAGTCATAGCACCCTGGCAAAAACTCTCAAACTCTGCGCACCATGCATCTATGAGGCTCTAAGGAACATAATCTCTCAGGAACAGATCTAAAAACTGGGTCCAAGTCAGTGAAGCAGCCTCGTCTGGCCTATGTAACTCGTAGGTGCACCACCAATCTTAGGCATCTCCCCGAAGCTAGAAAGTAGTGAAGGAAACCCCGCTTGATATTGATATACCCATAGTGCAAAGAATACGGTGGCATTCTTCCAGAAATCCCAAGGCATCATCTGATGCTAGTATGCTAAAAATCGGAGGATCATACTTTTTGAACCTCTCAAGTCTCCGCTGCTCATCCTCTAAAGCAGCTGCCCGATCCTCGGGCTAAACTGGCACTACAGGCGGTACAGGAATGATCTCTGCGACCTGCTCAACATGCACTCACTACTCAGAAGTGCGGGTGGTGGGAGTCTGTGCTCCTCCCCCGGCCTAGGATATGGCTGCAGCAAGGGAAAGCAACCCGACCTAAGCCAACGAGGTTTAGATGCTCATAAACTGTGCCAAAGTCTCCTAAAAGGCTGGAGTAGTAGTAGCAGTAGGCGTGTTAGGTGCCTGAACTCCAGCTGGATCTTCTACTGGTACCTCAGCAACAGCTCGCACATGTGCTATAGCTGCACCACGTGTGTGTCCTCAGCCTTTGCCCCGGCCCAACCTCTAACGGCTGTAGTAGGGGGCATAGGTGCCTGATCATCTCGAGTAGCACGGGTTCCCAATGTCTGTGAGAGAATAGAAGATAGAAGTTTAGAATTGTGATGCCGAAATATCGCACGACAAGGACATCAAATGAAGTGGATATTTTCCTAACAATTGCATAGCCTTTCGTAGATAAGTACAGACTTATCTGTACCGATCAGTAAGACTCTAAGAAACTGGCTTGTATTCCGTAACTCCTATGAACCTAATGCTCTGACACCAACTTCTTACGACCCAAGTTTTCCCTCCGTGAACTGTCATGACGACACCTAGTCATCTATGATTATGTAAGCCTAACAATGCGGGAAACAATCGATACTTTGTTAAAATATAACTTAAAATTAAAATTTAAATAGAAGAAAGCAAAATGTAAAATGTCACTTGGCATATACAACGTAATAACTCAAACTTCTACAAAACTATCCCAAAACCTAGAATCTCACAGGAAAACAAGCTACAAGGAATACAGTAAACTGCTCTTTTCCGAATGACCTGAAACTTTGCACACATATACCAAATGACATGTCGGAACTATTGAAACTTTCGGAATTCCATTCCGTCTCTCGGATAAAATTCTCAATATCGGAGCGGAAACTTCCAAAATTCAAACTTCGGTATTTCAAGCCTAAATTAGCTACGGACCTCCAAAACACATCTCGATCACGCTCCTAACCCCGAAATCAACTAACAGAACTAACGGAATTATCAGATTTCCATTCCGAGGCTATCTTCATACTATTCTAACTACAGACCACTCTATAACACTTAGTATCTCATTTAGGGACTAGGTGTCCCAAAATTCTCTGAAACTCAAAACTGAACGTCCCGACAAACCAAAATAGCAGAAATAAACTTGAGAAAACCAGTTAATAGGAGATCGCGGTGTAAGTTCTAAAAATGACCGGCTGGTCGTTCCATAATATAATACATATTTAGATTCAAACATATAAAGAAACTAGCTATAAACGAGAGTTATTAAAGAAACCAACTTTTGAAAGCTCATCGACGTATTATTCCTTGTCCGAGAATTCTTCTTCCTCACTAGTTTGAGCTTCATCGGTTGATTCCTCTTCCTTGTTTTCTATAATTCTTACTTCATTTATATCAACTTTTTCCAATATGTGTTCAGGATGTTCCAAATCATTCTCTAAAAGTTCGTCCACTATTTGGTGAACACCGGAAATATCATTTTGTTATGCAACATCTACCATATTCTCGGCTTCCACTCTACCTACAGGCTTAGTTTTTATTACAACCCACCAATCAGACTTATTTCGACGCAACGGGTAAGGAGCATAATGCACTTGCCTAACATTATGTGCAATTATGAAAGGATAATAGCGATCATACTCCCTCGTATGGTTAACCTCAATTATGTTGTATTGATTGTGTACTCTTGTACCTCTTGTTGGATTTGGGTCAAACCACTTGCATCTAAAGAGTTCCAATTTCTTAAATGGCCAACATATATATTCTAGTTCTATTATTTATTTGAGCACACCATAATAGTCAATATCTACAATTTGGTTTCCATCACCATCTCGAACCCACACCATACTGATATTGTTATTTTTATTTTTAGAGCAATCTTCTGTATGTAACTTATAACCATTCACAACGTACTTAGACATTGTTTGACCTCAAGCTTAGGTCCTTGAGATATATCTTTCAAAAATTGATTTACACCATTATTTGGATCATTAATCTACATATTGTTAAAAAAATTCATAAGTTAGCATAACTTACAAATATTGTTTACCTACATAGTGTTAGAATATTTTAAGGATAAACTTACAAATTATTTGAACCACATATCAGATCTCGTATATACCACATCATGGCCAAATTGACCCCTGAAGTGACTGTGACACATCAAATATTTTTAGTAGTTGGATTGAGAAGTAACCACAATAAATCTTATATTTTGATAACTACTAAATCAATACTTACTTGAGAAATAGTACAACTTTGGGACAATTTAGCAACACATGATGTGTAGCTGACTTGTACTCCATATCACTCAAACTTCTCTTTCCAACATCCTCAGAACATCAGTCAGGTTGATTGAATATGGATATAGGCGGATATAATGGATTATTCACACATTCGACCATGTGCCTATTGGGCCTATTCCTAGCACATGGCATATTACTCTCAAAATAATAAGAACAAAAATGAGCATTTTCCATTGCAAGATAAGCTTCACATATAGATCCTTCAATCCTATTCCTCTGCCTAAAAAATTATTTGCATTTGCCAATTGTCCTACATAATTTTAGGTTAGCCAAGAACATTCAAATAAAATAGAAAATTACATCAAACTTATAATATTACCTCTCAAAAAGATACATCCATCTGCAGTGAACTGTCACGACCCCAATCCCGGTCGTGATGACCCCCAAACAACTGCTAGGCAAGCCCGACAATTTACACTCTCAACCCGAGCATGAAGCTCAAAATCAGTTAATTGAATATCAATATTGATAATAAAGGTATAATCTTAACTAATAGATGGAAACCAAACTAGATAATCTCCCAAAAACCAGGGGGTCTTGAGTCTAGAGCCTCCAACAATAATAAGTAACAAGACTCCAGTAATACAATTCTTCAAAACTACATAAATAATAATAAGGGAATAGGGAAAGAGTCGGGTCCTACGAACGTCAAGCAGCTACCTCGACAACTCCAATAAAACTCCGAAGCCGCAATTATCTCAGCTAAACTTCCAAAATACATGAATCTGCACACATAGTGCAGAGAGTAAAGTGAGTACTTCCAACTCAATGGTAATAAGAGAGAATAATATATGAGCGATAAGAAAACACGTATGGGCATACCAAAATGCTATAAAAGACAGTACAACCCTTTGAGAAAAACCAAAATACTGTGAAAATCCTTTAAAAAATCTCAAGATCAGTTCAAAATCTCTTTTACAAAGTTTTTGTTACAAATATCTTTTTTTTATTTTTCAACAGCCAAGCATATGAATACTATATCAGGTAGAACAAGTCGGCTCATAAGTCTGCCCATTGGGTATAACACTTCTTAATGTATAACACCAGGGTATCTGGTTAACACGGCAAGTAACAGAATGTATGCCAAAGATATATGAGTGCTAAATGTCGTGCTACGTAGTACAAACAGGAGTGAATGCGTGAATGCAATGCAATGCACATGACCGCTACGACGCATAGCCCAATCCATATAATGTACTACTTCGGTGTGCAGTCCGATCCGTATAATATACTACTGCGGCGTGCAGTCCAATCCATATAATATACTACTGCGGCGTGCAGTTCGATCCATATAATATACTACTTGCGCGTGCAGTCCGATCCATGCATGTATATGTATATACTACTGCAGCATGTAGCCCGATCCAAATCTCAGTCCAGCAATGCACATAAGCCCCTTGGGCAATAGTGAAATAACAGTTCTCAGCTCAAAACGTCAGTAAAATATCATTTATGTTTTCGAATCTTGGAAAAATGGCTGAGTTTGCAAAACAGTATCTAGAACCTTGGACTGAGACCAAATAATATGCAACGTAATACAAAACAGTGATATCAATCCCTAAAGGATTCAATAACCGGCATGAAGCCCATAACATGGCGGTCAGCCCAAATAATTATAGCATCAAGTAGTTTTCAGTCAATCACGCGGTAAAATCAACAACCGGGATGGACCAAGTCACAATCTCCAATGGTGCTCTACCCCAAGCTCATACCTGACGTGCAAGTCACCACAATACATCAATATGATGTGCAAATCCGGGGTTTCAAACCCTCAGGATATCATTCCTATGTATTACTTACCTCGAATCGGTGAAATTCCTTTCTCGCGACGCCTTTTCCCCTCAAATGGGCCTCCACGGGCGTCAAATCTAACCAAAATCAGTACAAATATATCATAATAAGCTAATGGGACAACACTCAATTGAAAATAATAGAAATATAACAAAAATCTCGAAACTAGCAAAACTCGAGCCCCGGGCCCGCTTCTCAAAAAATTATAAAACCTACATTACCTGAATCCTCGTCTCGCCACAGTTCACACATACCAAGAAATCCCAAATCCGAGCTCATATGACCTATCAAATCCCAATTTGAAATATAAAAAACTCAAGCCCTAGTTTCTTCAATTTTATACCCAAATTCAGAGAATTAATGGATGATTCTTTAATAAAATCATGCATTAAGATCATACAACTTACCTCCAATCGATTCCCAGTTAAAACGCTTCAAAACTATCGACAAAAGCTCCCAAGCTCGCTAAAAAATTGTGGAGATGAGCTTGGGTCGCGGACCAAAATGTTTTTAACATTCTGTCCGTAACACTGTAGCACCATCTATGCGGTTGCATCACTTCCATTGTGATCGCATAGACCAAAAATCCAGGCCCTTAAAAACCTCTTACACGATCGCAGAAAATCCCACGCGATCGTAGAACACCTCCCAAAGACCTTATGCGATCGCAAGCGCCCTCACGTGATCGCACTGGCCAAACGCCTAAGCCTATGCGATCGTAGGACCCCTTCATGCGATCGCAAAGTGAAAATTCATAGCCTCTCCAATTCATTCTATGCAATCGCAGCCACAGGCTCGCGACCGCGATGAACAATATTTTCTCTGCAAATTTCTACTGCATTTTTCCAACTTAAAAATAACCGTTAGCCATCCGAAATCACCCCAAGGCCCTCAAAACCTCAACCAATATCACAGATATGTTCTAATACTTCAACCAAAATTTCTAGAGCCATAAAACACTATCGTTAACAACAAAATCCTCAAATATCATCAAATCAAGGCCTAAGTTTTTTTTAAACTTCCGAAACTCAGATTCGATCAAAAACCCAACCAAACGACGTCGGAATGACTTGAAACTTTGTAGACATATCCAAAATCACCTAATGAAGCTACTGAAACTCTCGAAATTCCATTTCGAACATCGGATCAAAATCTCACCTATCAACCGGAATCCGCCAAAATTCAAACTTCGCGAATTCAAGCCTAATTCTAAGCCGCACCTCCAAATTCAATTTCGATCGCACTAATAAGTCATAAATCATCCCATGAAGCTAACCGAACCACCAAAATTCACATCCGAGCCCCAGTCAACTTCCAGTTGACTTTTCTAATACAAGCTTCGCTATGTGTCTTATTTTCAACCAAAACCAATTCAATTACACCCGATCAACTCTAATACTGACATTGAGACATGAAGCAACACCATAAGGGGAAATGGGGCGGTAACTCATGTGACAACGGGTCAGGTCGTCACATCCTCCCCAACGTAAACAAACGCTCATCCTTGAGCGTACCCAGAGTTGTACTAGAAGCAACCCAATAGCTGAATGACCTTACCAAGCATGTGCTCATGGTGATCCCATGTCATCCTATTTCACATAGGTCCTATGTATATATATATATATATATATATATATATATATATATATATATATATATATATATATATATATATATATGTGTGTGTGTGTGTGTGTGTGTGTGTGTGTGTGTGTGTGTGTGTGTGTGTGTGTGTGTTTGTGTATAATGACATCTAGTCATGGGTCAATGCACATGAGTGTAATGCATGAAAAATACGTGATAATCTCAATATTCCTTCTAGATAAAAGTTTCCAACTACATGTTATTCTGAGACCCATGAACAAAAAATAATAATAACTTTCATGGGGAATCAAGAATATAGACACCCCTAATAATTTTATGAATAGAGTAATTTATGGAAACTTTGTATTTGCTTGTTTCTTCAATATAATTTGGACCATGCCAAAGGAAATAAGGGAGAGCCTTAACATACTTGTCCCAGAAATTATTTGAAAGAATCTGCTTCTGCAAAATTTACGCACAAAATTTAGCTTTGGATTTGTGACGACCCGGCCGGTCGTTTTTGGAATTTATGCCTCGTTCCCCTCTTAACTGCTTCCCTAAGTTCAATTCTACTATTTGGTTTGCCGGGATGTTCGGTATTAGGATTCGCAGTGTTTTGGGACTCTTAGTACCCAATTGTGAGCCTAAGTATTGGAAAGTGGTTCGTAATTGGAACAGTGTGAAGACGACCTCAAAATGGAATTCGATGTTTTGTTAGCTCTGTTAGGTAATTTTGGGACTGGGAGCATGTTCGGAATGTGTTTTGGATGCCCGTAGCTCTATTAAGCTAGCAATGTCGGAAGTTAGAATTTGGAAGTTTCCTTTCCAATAGTGAATTTTTGATCCGAGGTACGGAATGGGATTTTTGAAGTTGCTGTAGTACCGTCATGTTACTTGGGACGTGAGTGCAAAATTTCAGGTCAATCGAACGTGGTTTGGTTCGGTTGTTGATTGAAAGCATATTTTGGATGAAATAGGAGTTCTTAGACTTGAATCATTGAATTAATCGAGGTTTCGGTGTCGTTTTATGTGTTTATAGGATTGGTACAAGTTTGAATAAGGTATTAGGTGGTATTGGTATTTTGGTTGAGGTTCCTGGGGCCTCTGCGTGTTTTGGATGCTCAATAGGTAAATTTTCAACTTAAAAGGAAATTTTTACAGCATTCCTTCTGGTGTTTTCGCTTCTCTGGCTTGGGAACCGCAAAATCAGCACTGCAAAAGTGGCTTGGTAGCCGCATACGCGGAAAGTGGACATTGGCCTGAGAACCACAGAAGCGGTGTAAGTTCTGCATAAGCGAACTCGCCGAAGCGGTTGGTTGGCTAATAAAGAGAACCACAGAATTGGTTGGTTTTGCGCAAAAGCGGGACTACAAAAGCGATCCCTAGACTGCAAAAGCAGAATTAACTGGTATAAAATAGTATAATCCGAGGGTTAATTCAAAAGATAGAAAAACCAATTGGGAGCTGAAGAGAAGATCATTGGGTGATGTTTTCTTGACCCTATCTAGTTGTATTCCACTAATATACAGTTAAATCTACCATTTGAATATCAATTCAAGGTCAAAATTGGGAAAAGTTTGAAGAAACTTCATAGACCTAATTATTGAGATTTGAGGGAAAAATTGACCTCCGATTTGGGAGACTTTTATATGGTTAGACTCGTGACAATGCAAGGGTTCTGAAAATGTAAAAATTATTCTATTCCGGGTCATTGTCTTGAGGGGAATTTTGGTTATTTAACCTTTTTTGCGCCTTAGCTTTGATTTTTATAGTGGAATTCGTTACTTGTGATGTTATTTACATTATGTAATAGGTTTGAATAGATTTGGGCCATTCGGAGTTGGATACTCATGGATAAGTCATCGTTCCTTAGTTGATTTTGCATCGGTTCGAGGTAATTGGCTTGTCTAACCTTGTGGGGGGGACCTTTCCCCTTAGGACTTCTTAATTATTGATTTAAATGCCTTGTGCGCGAGGTGACGAGTGTGTACTTGTGCTAATTATTTATAATCCACTTTACTTGATTTACTTAGACTATGTTTTCTCGCTTACTTGACTGATATAAATGCAAGTTTAACATGTGTTAGTTAGAAAAGCATGATTTGTCAGAATTAAATACTTAATTTTCTATGTTGCCTAAATTGTACTACTTGAAGCATGCTAGGCTAGTTTTATCTTTGTTGGTATTTCATATTTGAATTCCTGTACATCCTTGGTTGTGGTTGCGCATTTAAATTGGGACTACGGATGTGGGATTCTGGTAGCTCCCCCTTGTTTGTTTATTTTGGGACTACGGGTTCGATTCCCGGTAGACCCCCTGCACATTGAAAGTTGGACTATGGGATGGTATCACGGGAGATCCTTCAAATAAACAGATATGATGGACTACGGGATGATATCCCGGAAGATCCACTGAGACATTTTAGAAAAAGGCTACAGGACGGTATCTTGGAAGATCCTCATGGCACTTTAAATATTGAGTTGTATTTACTGTTAATTCCTTGCTTCACTTAATTGTAGTTGACTCTTAGTTTCTCTGTCTTAAATTTTCCTTGTCCATATTAGCTTACCTATTCATTTATTGTATCCTTAAATTATTATGTTATTCTCAGTAGGGCCCTGACCTTCCTTATCACTATCCGATCGAGGTTAGGCTTGGCATTTACTGAGTACCGCTGTGGTGTACTCACGCCTCTTCTGCGCATGTCTTTCATGTGCAGATCCAGGTACCTCTACGTAGGCGCACTATCAGTAGCTTCAGGAAGCTTACGGAGACTTGAGGCATATCTGCTATGTTCACATATCGGAAGTCTCTATTCCATTCCAGCTGTAGTACATAGCCTTTCTTTTTCTATCTATGTTTGTTTTAGATATTCTTGTGTAGAGCCTATTATGATACTCTTTTAACCTATGTTGCCCGTGGGTTTCCAGGTCTTTGGGATGGTTTCTGAATTGTAAGTGTTAAAGTGTATGTGCCAGGCGACAACCGTATACATTTCTTCATGTTATTCAATCTTGATTTAAATTTCGTGAATGTTATTAAATTCCATAGTATGCAGGCTTACCTAGTCGTGCAGACTGGGTACCGTTATGACATGTTCACAATTGGTGAGCTAGGGTCGTGACAAGTTGGTACGGAGCTATACGTTCATAGGAGTCACGAAACACATGCCGGTTTATTAGAGTCTCGCTGATCGGTATGGAGACGTCTGTACTTATCTACGGGACGCTATGTAACTGTTTAGGAAAAATCTTCACTTCATTGAATTCCTTGTCGTGCTATATTTTGACATCGACTCTAAACTTCTGTCTTCTATTCTCTCAGAGATGGTGAGGACACATACTACCTAGGATGATCAAGCACCCGCACCCCCTCCTGCAGCCACTAGTGGCAGGGGTCATGGCAGAGGTCGTGGAAGCGCACATGGTACACCCAGAGCACATGTGCGAGCTGCAGCTGAGGTGTCGCCAACAGATCTAGTTAGGGCTCAGGAACCTGACACGCCAACATCCACTACTATTCAAACTGTTCATGAGGCATTGGCATAGTTTACGAGCATGTATACTGCGCTGTCACAAGCAAGATTGCTTCCCCTCCCTACAGCCACATCCAAGGCCGGGGGAGGAGCCCAGACTCCCGCAGCCCGCACTCTTGAGCAGAGAGTGCTTATGGAGCAAGTCGCAATTATCATCCATGTCCAGCCTGCAGTACTGGCTCAGCCCGAGAATGGGGCACCTGCTTCTGAGGATGAGCAGCAGAGACTGGAGAGGTTTAAGAAGTATGACCCTCCGATTTTTAGTGGATTAGAAATAGATGATGCTCTGGGGTTTCTAGAATATTGTCACTGCATCTTTCACACTATAGGTATTAGTGTCTCGAGCGGGGTTTCTTTCGCAGCTTTCCAGATTCAGGGAGCGTCATATGATTAGTGGTGCACCTTTGAGTTAGACAGTCCGGACGAGGCTGCCTCCCTTACTTGGACTTAGTTTACGGATATGTTTCAGAGGGAGTTTGTTCCGAGAGACTCAAGGATGCATGGCGCGCGGATTTTGGGCATTTTCACTGGGGCACTGTGACCGTTTCTGAGTATGCCATTCGTTATACTAGGTTGTCCAGACATACACCAGCCTTGGTTGCTACTGTCCACTAGAGAGTTCGCTGGTTTATTGAGGGTCTTATTCCATCTATTAGATTTAGCATGGCTTGACAGTTGGAGATAGACATTCCTTATCAGCAGGTGGTGAGTATTGCTAAGAGGATCGAGGGTCTACACGCTAGGGAACGAGAGGAGTGAGAGGCCAAGAGGTCTCGAGAGTTAGGTCACTACTTTGGTACCCGTACCCCATCAGCACGGCATCATGGTAGGGGCTATATGGGTCCCCTAGTTCATTCAGCTCTTCCTTCATCCAGCAGTACTCCAGCTCCTCACAGATCTCAGGAGCCTTACTATGCACCTTCGGTTTCTAGCGGGCCTCCTTTATAGGGCGCTTTTCAGAGGGCAGTCCAGCAGGAATGGACCTAGTCAGTCACAACCACCGCCCCCTCCCAGAGCTTATTTTGACTGTGGTGACTCACGCCATATGGATAGGGATTGTCCCAGACTTAGGAGGGGTGCACCTTCTCAGACTCCGCACCCTCAGTGTGCTTCACAAGATTCACAGGCTATCGTTCCAACTCCAACTGCCACCTCACCTGCCCATCCAGCCAGGGGAAGAGATCGGGGAGATAGAGGTCGCCCTCGAGGGAGGGGTCGGGCCCAATATTATGCCCTTCCTGCTCGTGCCGAGGCTATTGCCTCTGATTCTGTTATCATAGGTATTATATTGGTTAGCCACAGAGAGGTATCAGTTCTATTCGATCCAGGCTCTACCTATTCTTACGTGTCATTTTATTTGCTCCGCATTTGGGTATAGCCCAAGAGTCATTGAGCTCTCTTGTTTATGTTTCTACACCCGTGGGAGATTCTCTTGTTGTTGACCGTATTTATCGGTCGAGTTTGGTTACTATTCGTGGATTTGAGACCAGGGTAGATCTTTTATTATTCAATATGGTTGATTTTGATATTATCTTGGGCATGGGATGGTTGTCACCCCATTTTGCTATTCTTAATTGCCACCCTAAGACCGTGACACTAGCTATGTCAGGTGTTCCACATATTGAGTGGAGTGGTAATTTGGATCACACTCCCAGTAGAGTTATCTCTTTTCTTAAGGTTCAGCATATGGTGAGAAGGGGTGCGCTGTGTATTTAGCGTATGTGTGAGATGGCAGTGCTGATACCCCTTTTGTTGGTTCTGTCCCAATGGCATGGGATTATCCCGATGTGTTTCCAGCTGATCTTCCGGGCATGCCGCCCGATCAGGTGATTAATTTTGGTATTGATTTATTACTGGGCACTCAGACCATATCCATTCCTCCTTATCGTATGGCTCGTCTTGTGTTGAAGGAGTTAAAGGATCAGTTACAGGAATTGCTTGATAAGGGTTTTATTCGACCCAGTGTCTCACCGTGGGGTGCTCCTGTCTTGTTCGTGAAGAAAAAAGATGGTTCTATACGCATGTGCATCGATTATCGTCAGTTGAGCAAGGTTACAATAAAGAACTAATATCCCTTGCCTCGTATTGATGATCTATTTGACCAGCTTTAGGGTGCACATGTGTTTTTTAAGATCGATTTGTGCTCAGGTTATCGCCAGTTGAAGATTCGGGAGCCGGATATCCTGAAGACTGCTTTCAGAACTCGGTATGGTCATTACGTGTTCCTTGTTATGTCATTTGGGCTGACCAACTCCCAACATCTTTTATGCATTTGATGCACAGTATATCTAGGCCCTATCTCAGCTCATTCATTATTATTTTCATAGATGATATTCTTGTATAATCTCGGAGTTGGGAAGATCACGAGCAGCACCTGAGGACAGTGCTTCAGACCCCGAGAGAGAAGAAATTATAGGCAAAGTTTTCAAAATGTGAGCTTTGGTTGAGTTTTGTGGAATTCCTAAGCCACGTAGTATAGAGTGGGGGCATTTGGGTAGATCCGAATAAAGTGAAGGCCGTGCAGAGTTGACCCAAGACCTGCTCATCTACAGAGATCTGCAGTTTCCTTGGCCTAACGGGTTATTATCGTCGTTTTCTGGAGGGGTTCTCATCGATTGCAACCCCTATGACTTGATTGACCCAGAAGGGTGCTCCCTTTCAGTGGACACACGAGTGTGAGGCGAGATTTTAGAATCTCAACACAACTTTGACTTCAGCCCCTATTCTCATATTGCCTACTGGCTCGGGGTCCTATGCAGTTTATTGTGATGCCTTACAAGTCGAACTTGGAGCGGTGTTGATGCAGGACGGTAGGGTGATTGCCTTACGCGTCCAGGCAGCTGAAAATATTATTCATGCCTTGAAGATCTGGCGTCATTATTTGTGCGGCATTCCCTGTGAGATTTACGCGGATCATCGGAGTTTACAACATTTGTTCAACAAGAAAGATCTGAACTTGCGCTAGATGAGATGGTTGGAGCTACTGAAGGATTATGATATTACTCTCCTTTATCATCCGAGAAAGGATAATGAGGTAGCTGATGCCTTGAGTATCCGGGCGGAGAGTTTGGGGAGTTTTGCATATTTACCATCTTCAGATAGACCCATGGCGATGGATGTTTAGGCCTTAGCCAGGTAGTTCGTGAGATTGGACCTTTCGGAGCTTAGTCAGGTTCTACTTGTGTGGTTTCTCGGTCTTTATTGTTTAATCGCATCATGGAGTTGTAGTATGATGACCCTCATTTGCTTGTGCCAAAAGACACAATTCAGCATGGCAATGCTAGTGATGTGACTATTGGATATGACGGGGTATTGAGAATGCAGAGTCGAATCTGTGTACCCGATGTTGATGATATTCGGGAGTTGATATTGGCAGAGACTCATAGCTCGCGGTAGTCCATCCATCCAGGAGCCGCGAAGATGTATCAGGATTTGAGGCAGCATTACTGGTGGAGGCGGATGAAGAAGGACATAGCGGAGTTTGTAGCTAGATGCCTCAACTGTCAGCAGGTGAAGGCTGAGCACCAGAGATTGGGAGGGTTACTCCAGCAGATGGAGATTCCGGAGTGGAAATGGGAGAAGATCACTATAGATCTTGTAGTCAGTCTCCCTCTGACTGCGAATAAATTCGATTCTATTTGGGTTGTTATGGATCGACTGACCAAGTCCACACATTTCAATCCAGTGTGTACTACTTACTCTGTGGAGCGGTTAGCGGGGATTTACATCAGAGAGATTGTCCGATTCCACACTATTCTAGTTTCTATTATCTTGGACAGGGATACTCAATTTACATCATGGGTCTAGAGAGCCGTCCAGCAGGATTTGGGTACCTAGGTGACTATGAGTACAACTTCCAGGTCTCACCTATGAAAGGCGTCATGAGGTTTGGGAAGAAAGGGAAGTTGAGTCCGAGGTTGATTGGTCTTTTGATATCTTGAAGCGAGTTGGAGAGATTATTTATGAGCTTCTTTACCTTCCAGTTTGGCCGGGGTTCATCCGGTATTTCATATCGCAATGCTTCTGAGGTATCACGGTGATCCGTCTTATGTGTTGCAGTTCACTTCAGTCCATTTGGATAAGGTTTTGTCCTATATTTAGGAGCCAGTGGCAATATTGGACAGGCAGGTATGAAAGCTCAGGTCAAAGGAGATAGCTTCAGTAAAGGTTCAGTGGCGGGGTCAACCGGCCAAGGAGGTGACTTGGGAGACTGAGCTGGATATGCACAGTCTATACCCTCATCTATTTGCTACTTCAGGTATCTTCTCTATACTTGTTCGAGGACGAGCGGATATTTAAGTGAAGGAGGATGTGACGGCTCGGCCGGTCATTTTTGGAATTTATGCCTCGTTCCCCTCTTAACTGCTTCCCTAAGTTAAATTCTTCTATTTTGGTTTGCCAGGATGTTCGGTATTAAGGTTCGGATTGTTTTGGGATACTTAGTCCACAATTGAGAGCTTAAGTGTTGGTAAATGGTCCATAATCAAAATTGTGTGAAGGCGACCTCAGAATGGAAATTTGATAGTTTAGTTAGCCCCGTTAGGTGATTTTGGGGTTGGGAGCGTATCCGAAATGTGTTTTGGATGCCCGTAGCTCATTTAGGCTAAAAATGGTGGAAGTTAGAATTTGGAAGTTTCCGGTCCGATAGTGAATTTTTTATCCGAGGGTCGGAACGGGATTTCGGAAGTTGCTGTAGCACCGTCATGTCATTTGGTACGTGCGTGCAAAATTTCAGGTCAATTGGACATGGTCTGTTTAGGTTGTTGACCAAAAGCGTATTTTGGATGAAATGGGAGTTCTTAGACTTGAATCATTGAATTAATCGATGTTTTGGTGTTGTCTTATGTGTTTAAAGGATTGGTACAATTTTGAATAAAGTATTAGATTGTATTGCTATTTGTGGTTGAGGTTCGAGGGCCTCGGGTGTGTTTCGGATGCTCCACAAGTACGTTTTGAAGTTAGAAGGAAATTTGTAGCAGGCCTTCTAGTGTTTTCGCTTCTGCGGCTTGGGAACGGGAGAAACGGCTTGGCAGCCACAGAATCAGAAAGTGGACGTTGGATTGGGAACCGCAGAAGCGGTGTAAGTTCCACATAAACTAACTTGCTTCTGCGATGGATGGACCGCAGAAGTGGCTGGTCGGCTAATTAAGAGAACCACAGAAGTGGTTAGTTTTCCGCAAAAACGGGACCGCAAAAGCGGAAATCACTGGCATGAAATAGCAAAATTTGAGGGTTTAATTTAAAAATTAGAAAAACCAATTGGGAGCTCGGGAGAAGGCGATTCTGGGTGGAATTTGAAGAGAAGATCATTGGGTAATGTTTTCTTGACCATATCTAGTTGTATTCCATTAATATATAGTTAAATCCACCATTTGAATTCGAACTCAAGGTCAAAATTGGGAAAAATTGTAAGAAACTTTATAGATCTAATTATTATGTTTTGAGGGGAAAATTGACCTTCGATTTGGGAGATTTTTATATGGTTAGACTCGTGAGAGTGCGAGGGCTCTGAAAATGTGAAAAGTATTCGATTCCGAGTCGTTGGCTTGAGGGGCGTTTTGGTTATTTTACCAATTTTCGCGCCTTAGCTTTGATTTTAATAGTAAAATTCGTTATTTGCAATGTTATTTACATTATGCAATTGGTTCGAATACATTTGAGCCATTCGAAGTTGGATACTCATGGCAAAGGCATCGTTCCTTAGTTGATTTTGCAACGGTTCGAGGTAAGTGGCTTATCTAACCTTGTGTGGGAGGCCTTTCCTCTTATGAATTCTGAATTGTTGATTTAAATTCCTTGTGCGCGAGGTGACGAGCGTGTACTTGTACTAATTATTGAAAATTCACTTTACTTGAATTACTTAGACTATTTTTCTCGACTACTTGACTGATATAAATGCAAGTTTAATATGTGTTAGTTAGAAAATCATGATTTGTAAGAATTAACTGCTTAATTATCTATTTTGCCTAAATTATACTACTTGAAGCATGCTAAGCTAGTTTTATCTAATTTATGGTGTTTCATATTTGAATTCATGTACATCCTTAGTTGTGGTTCCGCATTTAAATTGGGATTACAGATGTGGGATTCTGATAGCTCCCCCTTGTTTGTTTATTTTGGGATTACGGGTTCGATTCCCGGTAGATCCCCTTGCACATTGAAAATTCAACTATGGAACGGTATCCCGGAAGATCCTTCAGATAAAGAGATATGATGGACTACGGGACGGTATTCCGGGAAGATCCTCATGGCACTTTTGATTTTGAGTTGTATATTTCTATGTTAATTCCTTGCTTCACTTAATTGTAGTTCACTTGTATTTGCTTTGTCTTAAATTGTTGTTGTCCCTATTAGCTTACCAGTTCAGTTATTGTATCCTTAAATTATTATGTTATTCTCAGCAGGGACCGAATCTTCCTCGTCACTATCCGATCGAGGTTAGGCTTGGCACTTATTGAGTACCACTGTAGTGTACTCACGCTTCTTTTGCACATGTCTTCAGGTGCAGATACAGGTACCTCTATGCAAGCCACTATATGTAGCTTCAGGGAGCTTACGGAGACTTGAGGTATATCTACTACGTCCGAAGATCCGAAGTCTTTATTCCATTCCAGCTGTAGTATATGGCCTTTCTCCTTCTAACTATGTTTGTTTTAGATACTCTGGTGTAGAGCGTATTATGATACTCTTTTAGCCTGTATTGCCCATAGGTTTTCGGATCTTTTAGATGGTTTCTGAATTGTAAGTGTTAAAGTCTATGTGTCAGGCGGCAACCGTATACATTTTTTCATGTTATTCGATCTTGATTTAATTTTCATGAATGTTATTAAATTCCACAGTGTGTAGGTTTACCTAGTCATACAAATTGGCTACCGTCATAACATATTCACAATTAATAAACTAGGATCGTGACAGGATTTTTGTTGAAATTTTAGACGAACGGCTTCTGTTCTTACTTTAGAACTTTAAACGTTCTTGATTGATTTTGTGAAATCTCAACTGAAATCTATGCAAGAACTTGGACGAAATAGGTCTGCCTCTCCACGTTTCTGATGTTATAGAATAGTTCAAACTAAATTTGTTTCCAACTTTTTTGAAGCCTCTGTTAACTTTCAGAATGGGTTTTTTTAATATTCAAATCAAATTCATTTGGACTTCAAGACTTATATTGTAAGGTCACTTTAGCCACATATACCTATGTTTAATGAGTCATCTTCCTCAATTAGTAGCCTTGTGCCACGTTTTTCGGCATAAGTAGTTAAATATTGTTCCCTTATTAGTTAATTGGGTAATGTTATATTACACGATAATTAATTAATTATTTGTATAACTTAAAAATTACCAAAATTACTTAATTCTATTTATTTTAAAATACTTTATATATACTTTATATATTATACTGCCGTAATCATATGGTACCTTGCATGGTACTAGTTCATAATTATCCTATAATGTCGCTCGACTCGTATTTTATTCTAAATTGACTACTTTCAATAAAAGTCGTTTTCTTTAATACGTATACCCGTTTATCTTTCATAGCACTTATTTACGCTTGTTAAAAATAACTTAATTATGTTAACGTCAAGATGATCTCATCCCCGAGTCCACGTCGCTTAACTGAAGACAAAACTTAACGTACGAAAATACGAGATGTAATATCCTTCCCCTCTTAAAAACATTCTTCCTCGAATGTTCAACTTCCCGTGATCTGTATAACTTCAGCAAGATCATCTCTATAACGACATCACTACCAACTTATTCTGTAGAAGCTTAATAGCCCAACACAAGAATTTATACACGTACCTTATGACATCTCAATCAGATCCTTTTCTTGAGGAGGAAATAAGTAAGAATATCTAGACTTCATATCTTCCTCGACCTCCTAAGTCACATCTTCCACATTATTGTTTCGTCTAAGTACTTTCATCGAAGCTACGTTTTTAATTTTCGATCTCTGAATCTTTTTGTCAAATATAGCAATGGGAGTTTCTTCATACGATGGATGCTCTGTGACCTGAATGTCATCCAATAACACAATTTTGGAAGTATCTTTGATATATTTACGGAGCATAGACACATGAAATACTGGACATACATACTCTAGGTCCGAAGGCAAGCTAATTCATATACTACCTGGCTTACTTTGCATATGATCCTTTATGGTCCCATGTACTGAGGGCTAAGTGTTCCTTTATTTCAGCAAGATATCATAATTATACAAATTAATAATGAGGCATAAAGAAAATTCATATCCCGGAATTTGCGTATATTTTGCTAGTCTCGCAAGTTGCGTATATTTTTCTAGTTTGGTAAATTACCATATTCTCCTTCTAGGGAATTCATATTCAGTTGAGTATTTTCTTCTTCCGGCCAAGAGAGCAGAGAGTTTACATATATATAGTATTAAAAGTATTTTCATCACCATCGATCTATAATCGATGGGTAGACCCCTATTAGGCAACCTCTGGTCAGATGGTAAGCTATATACCAAGCCTACTGTGACAGAACGCTTATGAGCGAGCCCAGTTGATCGAGATACGTAGCCTAGTATGGTCGAGCGCCTATGACCGAGCCTACTATGATTGAGTAGTTATAATTATATATCGAGCCTTATAGGCCAGACAACTATGTTACTAAGTATACTGAGTGAGTTGAGTCAGTATCAGCATGTAAGCATATCTTCAGATTATTTTTTACTTCCAGCTACTTGCAGTTATCATATTATCAGTTCAGTTTAAGCTTTCAGTATATGACCTAACATGCTCAGTACATTATTTCGTACTGACTTTCCTTTTCTAGGGGGACTGCATTCATGCGTGCAGGTCAGACATACAGACGGGTATGCCTCTTCAATAAGTGCTGCTTGAGTTCAGTTTGATGGGTAAGTTCGAGGCCTTACGAAGTTTCCGGATCTAGACTTATGTACATCTTTTATATATATGTATATATGTTATGATTAGGTCAGGGAGCTGTTCCGATCATAGTATATCCATCATTAGAGACATATCCTATCAGTTAGTACAATATGTTTAGCTTGCAGGCCTTGTATGTATAATTGGTTGTTGTAATAGTTATGACGTCCTTGTTGGCCTATGTTTGAGTTTATAAATAATTATTTCACGTGCATATGATAGTGTAATAAGAAAGAAACGTTATGTTAGTACTCGGTTGAGTAAGGTACCGGGTGCCCGTCGTGGCCCATCGGTTTGGATCGTGATAATTAAGTTATAACCAATCCGTAGGGGTATTTCAACAACAAAATAATGGACCTCAACAGATATGAACACTCAACAATAACCAACTGATGCGTTGCATCCCGATCCCATCACATAAACAATAACAAAATCATTATTCACCCTTATTCCTCATTGTTGCGGCGTACAACCTGATCCCATATGTCCACCCTTATTACTCCTCAACACATATCACCCTTATTCCTTTTGTTGCAGGGCGAAATCCGATCCTACCCGTCCACCCTTATTATTCCTTGTTGTGGCATGCAACTCGATTCCACCAGACAATCACATTTTCACCCTTATTCCTCCTCGTATGGCGTCCAACCCCATCTCAATATATATATATAAGCATCAATCACAAATGAATAAATACAAATATTTCATAGATAAATTCTATTTCCCCAATATACTTATACCGCAATCCACACAATGAAATATTACTATGATTAGGAAACTTCACTGGTGTAAACTACTTAGTGAAACCAATCAAGGTGTGTCATAAGGCACCAGCAAGCCAATATAAGCCAGTAATGTAATAAAAGGAAACCATGAAAAATTAAATACTTCAATAAAGAGAACAACAATTAATATGAAGTGATTAGACATGAAACATATATGAGCAAGTAGCAATTAAGACATGGAAATAATTATGGACAAGTAGAAATAAATGCAAGAAATATTATAATAGAAAACATGGAAGAGAACAACTTAAAAAGGAAATATGGTGGCGCATAGATACTCGTCACCACACCTATACGCCAGACATTTGAAATTGTACATAGTAAATAAGTCGGGAAATTCCTATTCCCTCAAGTCAAAGTTACACTAAACACTTACCTCAAGCATAACAGGTAATGCAACACTCAGTTATCGCTTTACCTCTCGATTCCACCACCAATTCACTCGTATCTAGCCATAATTTATTTAATAACATCAATAAATGCTAAAGGAAACAATTCCAATGCATAATCATAGATTTTCTAATATGTTTCCAAAAAAGTTAAAAATTGACCCCAAGCCCACTTGGTCAAAACCCGAAATTCGGACCAAAAGCCGATTATTCATTCAGCCCTGAGCCCTGATATACAATTAATTTAGAATCCGACCTCAATTTGAGGTCTAATTTGCCAAATATCAAAATTCCTAAATTCTACCCAAAAATACCCAATTTTCCATGAAAACCCCTAGATTTTGAAGTGAAATTATGTAAAAAGATGAAATAGATTGAAGAAAAAGAGTTAAGATTCATGTACCTATAATTTCGAAAAGAACTTGCTCTAGGAAAATCGTCCTGTGGAGTTTAGGTTTTGAATTTTTGAAGAATGAAGTGAAATTCCGTCTAAAATCTCACTTAACAGGCTGCAGTTATTGCATTTGTAATCAGAGGTTCGCAATTGCAAACCCTTTGAATTTACTGCTACATCCGCATTTGCTATACATATGTTGTATTTGCGACTTCTGGGGCTTCGTAATTTTGGCCAAAAATTCGAATTTGTGAGGTTGACCTTCCCAGGGCTTCTTCGCATTTGCGATAATATTTTCGCATTTTTCAAGCTGTCAGACTTTGCATTTGCGATGCCTAATCTCGCATTTTGAAAATCATAGGCCTCTGCAGAACACCAGATGCACACCTGAGTTTTCTTAAGTTCTAATCACTATGTGGCCTATCCAAAGCTCACCTAAGCCCTCAAGGTTCCAAATCAAATATGCACGCAAGTCTAAAAATATCATACGGACTTGTTCGTGAGATCAAATCATCAAAATAACATCAACAACTACGAATTTAACCTCAAACTCATGATTTTCTTCAAGAACACTCCAAATATACTATTTTCACAACCGGACATCTGAATCACGTCAAATCAACTCCGATTCTTACTAAATTTCACAGATACAATTTAAATATTATATTAATCTGTACTGGCTCTGAAACCAATATTCGGGGCCAGTACCATCAAGATCACACACCATTTCATTTCTAAAAGTTCTTATATTTTTCAGCAAACGATTTTCTTTAAAAATTCTTTTATCGAACTAGGGACCTCATAATTTAACTGCAGGAATACGTTCAAGTCCAATATTTTCTTACGGATCCTACTGAACCTTCAAATGACGATTCCGAGTCCATTTATAAAAAAATTTAATCGAAGTCAACTTTAATCAATTTTGAAGGCCAAATTCAATATTTTTCTTAAATTATACATAAAAGCTTTTCGGAAACGCACCCGGACTGCGTACACAAATTGAGAAGAAAAAAAATTAGATTTTTAAGGCCTCGTAAACCCGAATTCGAATTCCAAAGTACAAGATGACCCTTTGGGTCATCACAATGCAATATCTATTTTGCCCTTAGCAGTTTCAATCCCTTCAATATATAAATTTTTTCCTATTATACTTAATTATTTTACCTAGGTGGTATACCTATAATTTAAAGACAAAAAAGTAATTGTCACGACCCAAATCGATGGGCCGTGACGGGTGCCTGAGTCGTTCCTATCAAATACACATAAGCATGCGTCTAGGATATGACCTTATATAACATTTGTTGAATTACGAAGATAACATACATGAAGGAAACCTACCAACAAGGCATATGTACGTATACAGGCAGAATACAGTGGGTGAGCCGGCAAGGCTTCAATAAATAACTATACATCCAATAACTAAAAGCCGACAAGGCCATATACAACCCAATTGGACACACTGTCTACATACTTCTGATTGAAACATAACTGTATAAATACGGGACTAAGCCTTGTCATTTCTCCCCCCTCCCACCCACCACCACCACCACCACACACATACACATAAATATATATATATATATATATATATATATATATATATATATATATATATATATATATATATATATATATATATATATATATATATATATATATATATATATATATATACACACACATATACATATACCACATTCAAAAGCAGCTCTGGATCAAGTGGAGCATGCCAACTCTGGCTAATCAGGGATCCTAAGAAGGAGGACCGTCAGCTTGCCTACCTGCATTTGCGGATATGAAACGCATGCCCCGTGAAATAGGGCGTCAGTATGAAAATGTACTGAGTATGTAGGGCATGAAAATTAGTATGTAAAAGACATATATGAAACGTGAAATATAAAAACACGTCTTTAAATCTGAATAACTTTATAAATTCTAAAACATTTATAATATCATGCACGTGCATATAAATGGTGTGCCATGCATAGGTATGGGTGTACATTATATCATCAAGCCACTGAGGGTATTCCATCATATCGTCTCAGCTACTGTGGGCAACATCATCAACATATAGCAGCTGATCAAGTGGTGGTGCATATATAACGCCGTAACCTTTTTTCATATCCCATATACATATATTTACATATACGCATATATAACGCAATCTGGTCATGGTCAATGCACATGTATAAATGGATGAAATGCATAAAAAAAGTAATAATCTCAATATTCCTTTCGGATAAACTCTTTCAACTTGCGTATTATTCTGAGACTCATAAATAGAAGATAGTAATAATTCACATGGTGAATCAAGAATATAGATATTCTTAATATTTTAATGAATAGATTAATTTATAGAAACTGTGTGTTTGCTCGATTTTTTAATATAATTTAGACCTTGCCAAAAAAAAGAAGAGATGACCTTAACATGCCTGAAATAAGAAAAACTCCATAATATTTTGTTGGAACTCCGTATAATATTTCGATGGAAAACCTTCGTTGATATAACGAAATTTGCCCCTACTTCTTAGAAATTCATGGACGAAATTGCTTCTGGCTCTTGAAGTATTTGAATGAAATTCGCTTTTGGTTCCTTGAAATATTGGAACGAATAATGTTTCTGGTTCCTTGAAATATTGGAATGAATAACGTTTCTTGGATTCTAATTTTCTTCCATATTGAATTGTAACAAGACTTGTATAAGTCTTGTTTAGATGGTCATCAATTCCTTATTAAGCTTAGGTTGCCACCTAGGCATAAGTGACTACTCAGTCACTTCTTCATTTGTGGCTTCTTGCCACGTCTAATTTAATAATTTCTATTTACTAATGAGCTAACCGGGTAATGTTCCATTACCCGGTAATTACTTAATACATGCGTAATTTAAAAATTACTATACATTGCTTAACATTTTACTTATTTTTAATATATTTTGTATATACTTTATATATTATATTACCGTAGTCATATGGTACCTTGCATGGAACTAGTTCATAATTATTGGGTATTATCGCTTGACCCATATTTTATTCTAAATTGACCACTTTCAATGAAACTCATTTTCTTTAATTCGTGTACCCCTTTATCCTTTACAACATTTATTTGTCTCTTGCTATAAATAGCGTAAATATGTTAACGTCAAGATGATCTCATCCTTGAGTCTACGTCAATTAACTAAAGACGAAACTTTTAACGTACGAAAATGCGAGATGTAACAGTAATGCACTCCCTAAGCTGACTGTCATGACTCCAGTTCGCCCTCCGTGAACATGTCATAATGGCATCCAGTCCCTACAACTAGGTAAGCCTAACAATGCGGAAGAATAAACCATAAATTGCGGAAGAATAATTTTCGAAACCCGAAATCTCACAAATCACAAGCTAAGGGATACATAAGAGGCTCTGACTCAAGAATATCTATATAAAAGAGAAATACTGAAAGAGCTATACTTATCATAGAAAACTGAAAAAGGACTCCTCGGTTTGCGGACGTAGCATATATACCTCGAAGTCTCTACCAATACACCTCATTCCAAGGCTGACAGAACTGAGTGGGAGTACTTGTATCTGCACAAAACAAATGTGCAGAAGAGTAGCATGAGCACACCACGGCAATGCTTGGTAAGTATCAAGACTAACCTCGGTGGAGTAGTGACGAGGAACAGTCAAGGCACCTACTGGTCAAATAATATAGTATAATAATAGGAATAATGAAAACGACGCACGAACATGTAAAGAATGCGCGCATGATGAAAAAAATGCTACAATTCACAATAATAGAAAAGGACAACAAGTAACAACAAGACTATAATAAATGATGATACGAAATGACGGCAGAATGATAATCCAAATCCTAAGGTCACCGCACGGCAAGGGGAACACAAGTCAATAACTCATATCCTACACTAATGATCACATAATGTATTATTCAACTCTTTTCATAATTTTACCAATAATCTCGGACAACCACAACTCACGAAAACCCAGCATCAGAAATCTAGCACTTGGCATCCTCTGCCCCATCAATCTCATGATCATACTGACAACTAACTGGATAACTAGGGCCAGTCTCACATATATAAAGGATAAATGAAGGCGTACCTCTACTCTTAGAAAAATAGTAAGGAATTCACTTCTAATAGGGATTTTCAACTACGTGTATGCTTGTGCAAGTATTCGTTTAACAAGAATTCTACCAACTAGTAAATATAAAAAGGAGAACAGACCGCACGTACGACGTTTATGTCACAACTTCTAATAGGTAAAGCTCATATAGGTAAGCAACCAAAAATCACAGTATTAACAAATAGGGATGCCTCCATAGGTCGTCACGATTCTTTACAATCAACCCCTGGTATAGCCAACCTTATTTCACCACGTGTGTAATTAATATAATAAACACCGCCTTATATCGCCACACGTGAATCACAATGTTCCCACCTTATTCCGCCACATGTGCAACCCACATATGAGCATATAATATATCCCGACTTATTACGCTGCTTGTGCACAAAATTAATAACAATAACAGCACGGCAAAGACCTCTTGCAATCCTTAACAAAAACCGCACGACAGAGACCTCGTGCATCCCAGTATCAATAGCCGCACGGCAGAAACCTCGTGCATCATAGTATCACAACCGCACGACAGAAACCTCGTGCATCACAGTCTCAAGTACAACACAATAAATGACAATATATACATGAACAAAGCAAGGGAATCAACTCAGGTATTTTCATTCACCAAAAGACGGTACAACTAACTCACAAGGAATAACTGTAACCGAGAAATAGTAAGCGCAATAAAAATAACTCAACAAGGAAGAAATAATACGAAATGATGACTCTATTATACTAAATTCAAAATGAAGGAAATTAACTTGAAACGAATAATTATAAGAAAAATAATACCTAAACACAGAGTATCTAACTTCTATCCAACAAAGACCAATTAATTGCACGAGAGATAGAAAAAAAGTTTTTCAAATAAAGACAAGTAGTTAGGAATAAATACAAGTAGTTAGGAAGGGTAAATGCACATAGTTAAACAAGTAAAAATCAATTAAGCAACAAGAATACATCAAAACAGGCAAATAAATTCCATGTAAGATATGTATAGGTGAAACTAATAACAGGGAAATCAATCGTATTAAGAACAACCTCATATTCGGTGTTTTCAAGGATCTAAGAACCTAAAAGGGATAATTTTCCACAAGTAACTCCGAGCATGCACTCGTCACCTTGCGTACAAGGAATACAAGCAACAAAGAAGACTCAAATCCTAAGGGGAAGTCCCTCACACAAGGTTAGGCAAGATACTTACCTCGAACCGGCTAAAATCAACTAGCAATCGCGTTTTTACCACGAGTAATCGACTCTAAATGTCCCAAATCCATTCAATTCAATCACACATTATACATAATATCTCAAGCAATTGATTCTACTATTTCATTCAAAGCTAAAGCGCAAAATTAGGTAAAATAACCAAAACGTCCCTCAGGCCAACGTCTCGGAACTAGATGAATATAACATTAACCCTCGTACTCTCACGAGTCCAACCATATAAAAATCTCTCAAATCGGAGGTCAAATGCCCCCTCAAAACTCAATAATTCGGTCTATGAAGTTCTACTTATTTTACATTAAAAATCTAAAATTAAAGGATGAAATTAAGAGGATATTCACGGATATTGGTATAAATCGAGTGAGAAGAACTTACCCAAGTCGCCCAAGTGAAAATACCTTCAAAAATCACCAACAGCCGAGCTCTAGAAGTCAAAATATGATAAAATAATGAAACCTCAAATTTGGGATTAAATTCTGTCTGCCCAGTGATTTGTTAATCCCGATCCCAAAATAATGGTCGCGATTGTGTAAAAGAATTTGAGAAAGCCCAGAAAATGTACATCGTGTTCGCGATGACTCGAACGCGAACACGGAGAATAGCAAAATGGTGCTTCGCGATCGCGGAAGCGTGGATGCGAATGTGTTGAAGGAAAATATCAAGGTCTAGAGTTTGCTCTATGCGAACGCGTGAAAGCGTCAGCGTACTCGAAGAGGCGGACTTAGCACAGGTACACGAACGCGAAGAGGAAATTCCAGGGGTGTCAAGATAAACCATCGCGAATGTGAAGGCCAGACCGCGAACACGATGAAGGAATACCATAAGTAGCAACAACAGTTCAAAAATACAAGAAAAGGATCCATAGCCCATCCAAAACACACGCGAGACTCCCAGGACCCCGCCTAATCACACACAAGTCATATAACCTAAGACAGACTTGCTCGAAGTTTCAAATCATATAAAAATACATCGAAATGATGAACCAAACCAAAACTCAAGCTTATGAACCTTCAAATCTTCAAATATCGATCTCATTCCGAAACCTATCAATTCAACTCGGAACAACACCAAATTTTGCAGACATGTCCAAAATAACATAACGTAGCTGCTCCATCTCTTGGAATTGTATTCCGACTCTAATATCCCAAAACTCAACTATGGGTCAAACTTCTTCATTTTCCAACTTCAACTTTGACCGAAATGCCTCAATTCATCCAACGGACCTCCAAATCTGGATCCGGACGCATGCCTAAGTCCAAGATCACCATACGAAGTTGTTGACATCATCTACGACCCATTTTGGGGTCCGTAAAAATCTAATTCCGGTCAACTTTTCACCGCTCTAATTTCAAAAACTAGATTCCTTCTTCCAATTAGACTCTAAGCCATCTGAAAGCCGAATTCCAAGATGCACGCAAGTCGATACTCATATTGCAAAGTTTTTCCAGACTTTATGCCATTGAATGAAGATCAATTTCTCAAAATGACCGGTCCGGTCATTACATCCTCCCCATTTTAAAATAAACGTTCGTCCTCGAACGTGCTAAGATCGCCTCAAAGTCCTCAAGTCACTGAGTGCGCACTTCCAACATATACCCGCGGGTTATCCCACATCATCCTAATCCACTTAAGCATGATTACACCATCTCAACTGAAATTTAGCCTTTCTAGTAATACCAATAAGCATTCAGCCCAGAATTTTCACCTTCCATACGTTTCCAAAAGACCTGATCCTAAATCCATATCCGGTACTAGTCTCAACCAATTGCTTCAATTCATGCCAACACACACAGGGTACAACCACACAACATGACACACCATACATAGACCCCAATAACCTTTCTGATAGCAATACTTGCCTGAGATCAAATCTGTACCTGCCATAAGCCTCATCTTCAATAGGAACTCCTCAAACCTCCACCACACCGGCAATGATACAATAACCACAAAACCACATAACAAAACACCCAAATAACCAAATCTCAGTCAACACCAACGAGCACACACCCTACAAACTAAAACTCAAGAAGCATAGAATGAAAATGAATGAATATGGGAAAAGGAAACACATAAGGGAACTAACAAACAAGCCAAACTAGCACAAATTTTTCCAAAACACAAATCTACAAAATATCTAACAAGAAGAAGGAAAGCATATAAAAGACTCACACAAATCTTATATTGATATAACTCTCACCGCAGTCCACAACCCGATCACAACATATCAAATCACTTGATATTACGAGGGTCGCGCCCTTAACACTAAATCATAAGTAGGATACACATCGACCCATCTAGAGACTCTTACTAGATTAATTCTGTCTACAATTTACAACACAGACAGGATCCTACATTGATGGAGCATAGAAATCACAGCTCGTCACCAAGAATTATCAGAAATGACATCAAACCTACCGAAACCAACAACATGAATTTACTACTAGCCTCATAACTCTCGACAACAACTAGAAATGGAAGATAGACATGGATATCACTCATAAAATCTACCAATGGGATAATAACATAAATGAAGCACAAATATTAAAACGCTCCCATAAATGGAACAATAAAAAAGAAAACTCGCCCCGATAAGCAGAACCGTGATGAACTACATATAGTACCCCTATATAACAACTGAATTCGTACCTGAATGACATTATCTAGCACACCGGCCTCAAGTCTACTATATGAAACACATCAATGAGTCGGGCCTCCCCCTCTTGGGCGCCCTCTACCTGCCTAAACACGTCACTATGACACAACGGTCTAAAGTCTGGGACAATCTCTCACCATGTGGCTAGTCCACACTCAAAGCACCCTCTCTTCTACCACACGGTGGGAACTATGTGATACGGGTACTCTGATACCCATGAACACCTGAATCACCATGCATAGCCTGAAGTACGAACTAAACTGGCTAAACCGCAAAACCTCTACCATGACGCACCTCCATACAAAAGAAGGACCAGTGTATCTCCCTAATCTACGAGGCCTCCTCGCCTTCTCAAACTCTCTCTGCTGACCTTGTCTACTCTCTCTCTCTCTCTCGTGACCCTGCCTTACCTCCCCCTCTCTCTCTCTGGCATACATACCCTCTATCCTCCTATCGATGTTCACCACCTGTTGATATGGAATATCTATCTCTAACTACAAGCCATACTGGGCATGATGTTGGGAATAATCCCCTCAGCGCACCGCGAACCTTCTTGCGACAGTAGAAACCAAGGTTGGGGCATGTCTAGCCAAACTGGTGCAACGGACAGCATACTCCGAGACGGTCACGACACCCAGGTGCAAATGCTCAAACTACACGTGACATGCATCCCTAAGGCTTTGAGGAACAAAATCTCTCAGAAATATATCTGAACCTATGTCCAAGTCAGCAAAGCTGCCTCTTCTGGACTGTCTAACTCATAGGTACGCCACCAGTCATAGGCGGCTCTTCAAAGCTGGAAATTAGTGAAAGAAACCCCGCTCTATTCAGAGATACCCATAGTAAGAAAAATGCATGACACTCATCGAGAAACCCCAAAGCATCGTCTAATGCTAATCCACTAAACACTGGAGGATCATACTTCTTAACCTCTATAGTCTTATCTACTCCTGCTCGGAAGCCGTTGCAATGCCCTCGGGATGAACTGGTACTGTAGGCGGTGTAGGAATAATCTGAGGGACATGATCGATATGCGCTCGCTGCTGGGGAATGCAGGAGGCGGGAGTCTGTGCTCCTCCCCCGAATTGGGATGTGGGTGCAACAAGGGAAAGCAATCTTGCTTGACCCAAAGTGGTATACATACTCACGAGCTATGCTAAAGTCTCTTGAAGGGCTGGAGTAGTAGTAGCAGTAGGCTTGTCAGGTGCCTGGACTCCGGTTGTATCTACTGGTTGTACCTCAGCGGCTGCTCGCACAGGTGCTCTCACTACACCACCTGCGCGTCCTCGAACTCTACCCCGGCACCAACATCTGACGGCTGTAGCAAGGGGCGCGGGTGCCTGATCGCCTCGGGTAGTATGTGTCCTCACCATCTGTGAGATAGTAGAAGATAGAGGTTTAGGATTGTGGATGTCAAAAATATCACATGACGGGGAAATTAAATGAAGTGGAATTTTCCTAACGGTTATAGCCTATCGCAAATAAGTACAGACATCTCCGTATCAATCCATGAGACTCTAATAAACCGGATTGTGATCTGTGACTCCTATGAACCTAGAGCTCTAATACCAACTAGTCACAACCCCAGTTCGTCCTCCGTGAACAAGTGGTGACAGCACCTAGTCCCTATGACTAGGTAAGACTAACAATGCGGAAGAATAAATAATAAATTGCGGAAGAATAGTTAAGACTGATTTAGTAAAATAAACATGTATTTAAGATTCTGTTCGGCACATAAAATAACAACTCACGAATCTAACAAAAATTCTCAAAACCCGGAATCTTACAAATCAACAGCTAAGGGATACATAAGAGGCTCTGACTCAAGAATATCTATACAAAGCAGAAATACCGAAAGAGCTATACTTATTATAGAAAACTAGAAAGGAACTCCTCGGTCTACGAACGTAGAAAATATACCTCGAAGTCTCTACCGATACACCTCCTTCCAAGGCTGACAGAACTGAGTGGGAGTACCCGTATCTACACAACAAAATGTACAGAATAGTATCATGAGCACACCATGGCGGCGCCCAGTAAGTATCAAGACTAATCTCAGTGGAGTAGTAACAAGGAACAGTCAAGGCACATACCGGTCAAATAAATAGTATAATCATAGGAATAATATAAGCGACACATAAACATATAAAGACTGCATGAATGACGAAAAAAATGCTACAATTCACAATAAAAGAAAAGGACAACAAGTAACAACAAAACAATAATAAATGATGATACGAAATTACGGCAGAACCATAATCCAATCTTAAGGTCACAGCACGGCAAGGAAACACAAGTCAATAACTCATATCCTACACTAATAATCAGGTAAGGTCTTATTCAACTCTTTCCATAATTTTACCAATATCTCGGACAACCACAACTCACGAAAACCAAGCATCTGAAATGTAGAACTTGGCATCATGTGCCGCATTAATCTCATGGCCATACTGATAACTAACGTCCTAACTAGGGCCACTCTCACATATATAATGGATAAACGAAGGCGTACCTCCACTCTTAGGAAAATCGAAAGGAATTCACTTCTAATGGGGATGTCCAACTATGTGTATGCTTGTGCAAGTGTTTTTGAACAAGAATTCTACCAACTAGTAAACATAAAAAAGAGAACGGACCGCACGTGTGACATTTATGTCACAACTTCTAAGCGGTAAAGCTCATACAGGTAAACAACCCACAATGACAATATTAACAAATAGGAATGCCCCCATAGGTCGTTACAATTCTTTATAATCAATCCCTGACATAGCACACCTTATTTCGCCATGTGTGCAATAATAATATAATAAGCACCGCCTTATCTCGCCACACGTGCATCAGAAGGTTCCAACCTTATTCACCACATGCGCAACCCACATATGAGCATAAAACATATCCCTCCTTATTACGTCGCATGTGCAAAACATGAATAACAACAATAGAACAACAAAGACCACGTGCAACCCCTCAACAACAACCGCACGGCAGAGACATCGTGAATCACAGTACCCGTAATCGCACGGCAAAAACCTCGTGCATTATAGTATCAACAACCGCACGGCAGAAACCTTGTACATCACATTCTCAAGTACAACACAATAAATGACAATATATACTGGAGCAAAGCAAGGGAATCAACTCAGGTATTTCCGTTCACCAAAAGACGGTACAACTAACTCACAAGGAATAACCATAACAGATAAATACTAAGCGCAATAAGAACAACTCAACAAGGAAGAAATAATATGAAACAACTTCTTTCCAAATAAGGCCAATTAATTGCACGAGAGATAGAAATAATGTTTTCCAAATAAGAACGGGCAGTTAGGAATGATAATGTGACTATAGATGGGTAAATGTTCACAATTATACAAGTAAAAACTAATTAGGCAACAAGAATACACCAAAAAGGGCATATAAATTCCATGTAAGACATTTAGAGGTGAAACTAGTAACAGGGAACTCAATCGTATTAAGAACAACCTCATATTCGATGTTTTCAAGGATCTAAGAACCTAAAAGGGATAATTTTTCACAAATAACTCCGAGCATGCACTCGTCACCTCGCGTACAAGGAATACAAGCAACAAAGAAGACTCAAATCCTAAATGGAAGTCCTCCACACAAGGTTAGGCAAGATACTTACCTCAAACGGCTAAAATCAACTAGCAACCGCATTTTTGCCACGAGTACTCGAATCTAAATGGCCCAAATCTATTTAATTCAATCACACATTGTAAATAATATCTCAAGCAATTGATTCTACTATTTAATTCAAATCTAAAGCGCAAAATCAGGTAAAATAACCAAAACGCCCCTCAGGTCAACGTCTTGGAACCAGATAAATTTAACATTTGCAGAACCCTCGTACTCGTACGAGTCTAACCATATACAAATCTCTCAAATCGGAGGTCATACACCCCCTCAAAACATAATAATTCGGTCTATAAAGCTCTACCAATTTTTCATTAAACATCTGATATTAAAGGATGAAATTAAGAGAAGATTCATGAAAATTGGTCTCAATAGAGTGAGAAGCACATACCCAAATTACCCAGGTGAAAATCCCTTCAAAAATCGCCAAGAACAGAGCTCTAGAAGTCAAAATGGGATAAAATGGTGAAACCCTCGACTTTGGGATTAAATTCTATCTGCCCAGCGATTTGTTCATCGCGATCCCAGAACAATATTCATGATCGCGTAGAGGAATTTAAGAAGGCCCTAAAAATGTACATCGTGTTCGCGATGGCTCGAACGTGAACACGGAAAAGAAAAAGTGGTTCATCGCGATCTCAAAAGCATGAATGCTAATGCGTTGAAGGAAAATATTGAGGTCCCTAGTTTGCTCTACGCAAACGCGAAGAGCGGACTTAGCACAGGTACGCGAACGCGTGGTATTCTATGAGAATGCGAAGAGAAAGTAAGCTGGGCTTCGCGAATGCGGGAGAAGTTATGTGAACGCGAATATAAAATTCTAGTGCGTCAAGATAAGCCATCACGAATGTGAAGGCCAAATCGTGAACGAGATGAAGGAATATCAGAAGCACCAACAACAGTTCAAAAATAGAAGAAAAGGATCCGTAGCCTATTCGAAACATACCCGAGGCTACCGGGACCCCATCTAATCACACACAAGTCATATAACCTAACATAGACTTGCTCGAAGTTTCAGCTCACATAAAATAACATCAAAACGATGAATCAAACAAAAACTTAAGCATATGAGCCTTCAAATCTTCAAAGATCGAATCACATGCCGAAACCTATCAATTCAACTCGAATGACGCCAAATTTTGCAAACAAAACCAAAATAACATAACGTAGCTATTTCAACTCTCGGAATCGCATTCCGACACCGATATCCCAAAAGTCAACTATGGGTCAAACTTCTTCATTTTTCAATTTCAAAGTTCGTCCAAATGCCTCAATTCATCCTACGGACCTCCAAATTTGGATCCGAATACGCGCCTAAGTCCAAAACCACCATACAAAGCTGTTGAGATCATCCAAGATCCATTCCGGGGTCATTTGCCCAAAAGTCCAATTCTGGTTAACTTTTCAACGTTCGAACTTCCAAAACTAGGTTTCTTCTTCTAATTTGACTCTAAACCATCTGAATCTGAATTCCACCATGCACGCAAGTCGATACTCGCATTCTGAAGTTGTTCCACCTTATATTGCTAAATAGAGATCAATTTCTCAATATGGCTGATTGGGTCGTTACACTGACCTCCCAATATTTTAGCTCAGTTTTAAGTTTGCAAAATGTTTAGCAAAATATCAATAAGCTTAGATCCATTTTTTTTCTATTTCTTTTATTCTATTATCTTCAGGCGTGAAACATACATGAGTTTCCATTCTCTTTTTCCTAAGTTTATGCATACCTATCATAACTACAAAAAAGCAAAAACAGACGCAAGAAACGTAACATCTCAATTCCTTTAATGCTAATCTTGATAAATTTCGAATATATTTCTGGAAAATATTTAGAGTGAGTATTGTTTGAACTTATTAGAAATAGTCTAAGTAAAATGTATAAAAAGTTGGAAGTCATTTAATGGAGATTTGAACTAGTTTTATATAGGAATTACAAGTGAAAATCGCACAAAAGCCAAAAGCCATAAGTTTGGAATCCTAGATTCTTGCTTACTTTTGTCATTTTAGCTTAAACAAGTGCTTGAAAGCACTTTTTTATTTATCCAAACACTACAAACCATTTTAGATTAAAAGCACTTAAAATAAGCTTATCCAAATGGGCTCTAAATAGTGGTTGTCGACTTTGAATCTGGAAGGAGAATTAAAGAATAAATATAATGGTAGAGAAATTTTGGGTTTCAAATTTGTGATACAAGGAGAAGAAGAACGAAGAAAAGAAAAAAATAATTAAATGGGGTGGGCTAACTGGTGAAAAGTAAATTTCAAATTGTGTGCAACCTGGGCCATATCAGATAAAGACTTTAAATATAAGCCATTTTCTGATGGGCCGTTGAGCCAAGTGATACGGGGTGTAATTCTCCTTAATTTAAATTATATTAGGAGGAGGAGAATGTCAATTGTTCAAATCTGGAGAAAGAGTTTGATAAGTAAAGTTGAGAGATGTTAATGATTTTCACCCTTTTACTAATTTTTTGTTCCTGCCATATGAAGAACTCAAATCTGCATTCCCTAACTCTCATCACCACATATCAAATTGAGTTCGTTTTAATTATTTATATCAATTTGATTTTTTTATGTTTATTCCAAAAAAATTAAATTTCTGAAGTCAAAATATTAATTTTCGGCCAGAAAAAATTACAAAGGAGAATCATAGCACGATATTAACCTCTATCTCAATTTATTAAAGGAGAATATAAACAAGCAGCTGTTAATAAAATAACTAAGAGTATAAAAAACCTCGACATTATCCACATAAAGGGAAAGAGATCAGGTCATAATACTGAAGATTGAGTTCAAGATACTTGAATTTTGACAAATCAACCTTATATATTGGTTTGACAAACCGAGTGTAGCTTTTAAAGTTTTGTAATCTTTGGGTATACAATAAGTAAAAAATGGAAAAAAACAAAAAAAAGACAAAAATGAAGTAACTCTTATGAAATAATAATAGAAATGGAGTATTGTAGAGAAAAGTAGGGAGAGAGAATTTTATTTATTTTGAATGAATTACAATGGAATAGAACCCTCTATTTATAGGGGGAAAGTGACTTAGCCACCAAGAATCTCTCTAGAATATAGACATTCGCCATAAGTACAATTCTATTTATAACACTCTCCCTGAATGTCTATTCAACAGATAATGTGCCTTGTTAAAACTTACTAAAATAAAACCCAGTGGACAAAACAATTCAAGAGAAGGAAAAAGAGCATACGCCTTTTGGTTGATTCGTCAAAGACCTTGCAAGGAAAATCCAACGGTACAAAACCTTGTAAAGGAAAAAGAGTACAACGCATATTAACTCTCCCTGATGAGAGCATCAATTCACATCCTTGAGCATTCACATTCCAATCTTCTGCACCATCTTCAAAAGATCGTTGGTAGAGATTTAATTCGATGTGGTCGGTTCTTTCTTTTGAAAAGACTACCAAATCGCCCACGTAAGGCTCGCATATGTTATGTAGGAGGTCCACGCAGTAGGAGCGGCTGAGTCGGTATTTGTCTACGAGAGATGAACTCGTATGCCCTTCGAGGCTTCCACCTTGTAAATATTCTGAGATAAGAAATAAACAAATCAGGCATACTAACTTGAATGAATATGTTGCACCTTGAAATCACCATTCTTGATAGAGATGTATTATCGTCATATGATCTTCTAGATCACTTATTATTATTATTATTATTATTATTATTATTATTATTATTATTATTATTATTATTATTATTATTATTATTATTATTATTACTATTATTGTCATTATTATTATTATTATTGTCATTATTATTATTGTTGTTGTTATTGTTATTGTCACTGTTATCGTTATTATTATTGTTATTGTTATTGTTATTGTTATTGTCATTGTTATTGTTATTATTATTATTATTATTATTGTTATTATTGTTATTGTTATTTTTACTGTTATTGTCATTGTTGTTGTTATTATTATTATTATTGTTATTGTTATTGTTATTGTTATTGTTATTGTTATTGTTATTGTTATTGTTATTGTTATTGTTATTGTTATTGTTATTGTTATTGTTATTGTTATTGTTATTGTTATTGTTATTGTTATTGTTATTGTTATTGTTATTGTTATTGTTATTGTTATTGTTATTGTTATTGTTATTGTTATTGTTATTGTTATTGTTATTGTTATTGTTATTGTTATTGTTATTGTTATTGTTATTGTTATTGTTATTGTTATTGTTATTGTTATTGTTATTGTTATTATTATTATTATTATTGTAATTGTGTGAAGACCCGACCCGTCGTCTTGTGTATTTCCGCCCCGTTATCCCTGTCTTATGCTTCCCCATGTGTTGATGTGTGTGTTTGTTGCTTTTGAAGAGTGTTAGGTTGAATTTGGTTAGAAATGAGACCAATAGTCTCTTTAAGGAAAGCTTAAGTTGAAAAGTCAACCGGATGTTGACTTATGAGTTATGGGGCTCAGAATGGATTTCTGGTGATTCGACTAGTTTCGGATGGTTATATGTGATTTGGGAGCGAAATCGAAATTTAATTTGGAGGTCCGGTGTAGAATTAGGCTTGGATTGGCTAAGTTCGAATTTTGGCAAATTCCGGTTGATAGTTGAGATTTTGATCCGGGGTGGGAATAGAATTCCGACAGCTGTAGTAGCTCCGTTAGGTAATTTTGGATATGTGTGCAAATTTTCAGATCATTCAGAAGTGTTTTGGATCGAATGCGAATTTGAATGTTCTAGTTTGATTTGGGCTTGAATTTGAGGAATTTGGTGATTTTTTATGTTAATGTTAGAGTTTTTATGGCCCGAGCAAGTTTGAATGAGGTATCTGGTCATATTTGTGTTATTGGTTGGGATCCCGGGGGCCTCGGGGTGATTCCGGATGGTTAACTGAGAAATTTTTGGAGTTGCTTTAGATTTTGAGACTTGTCTTCTGGTATTTCCGCGTTTGCAGACAATGGGCCACGTAGGTGGCATCCGGTGAAGCGGAATATGAGACGCAGAAGAGGCCAAGGACATCATTGTTGGGACCGCATGAGGGGTTTGGAAACTGCGGAAGCGTACAACACGGAAGCGATCAACTACCGCAGAAGTGGTCGATGGGATTTTAAGTTGGACCGCAGAAGCAGTGAAATTGTCGCGTGAGCGGAAGCCGCTTAAGCGGAAGCGTGACCGCAGAAGCGAAAGTCGACTGGGTTTAATGAAACAGTAGGTTTCAAAAATTTTAAAGAGAAGAACATTGGAACATCGGGATAAGGCGATTGTGGGCGATTTTTGGAGAGGTTTTTGAGGGAATTCATCAGGTAAGAACTCGTGGACCTAAAGTATGTCATTATATTATAAAATCATGGATTAAACACAAAGAATTCAAGGTCTTTAGTGTTAAAAATGGTGGTTTGGACTTGAAACCCAAGTGAGCTTAAAATGTTGATTTGAGGGGTCAAATGGACTCCGGTTCTTATAAATTTGATATGTATGGACTCGTGGAGAGACAAGGATTCTGAAAATATGAATTTCGTAACTTTTTGAGAAGTGGGTCCGAGGCTCGGGTTTTGCCAACTTTGTGTTTTGGGTGTATCTCGAGGTGTTTCTATTGGGTTATGTTCCATTAGCCTATTTTGACGTATTCCTATTGGCTTTGATCAGATTTGGCATCCGCGGAGGTTGATTCTCGAGGGAAAGGCATTGCGAGCTAGTTTGCGACCGGCTTGAGGTGAGTAATGGGTGTAGATGATGACCCGAGGGTTTGAAACCCTGGTATATCACATTGTGACGCTATTATGAGGTCTGACACGCACTCCATGGTTAGTGCAGGGTCGCATATGTTGGAAATTGTGACTCGGTTCAATCCGAGGGATAAATTCTACTATGTTGGCGATTGCTTCGCATACTATGTTGATGGTATCTGGTCTTGATGCCATATTTAGGGCCTTGTGCCGACTTGTAAAATCCTTCAGGGATCGTTATCTCAGAATTATCATGATTCGCATATTATTTGAGTTCAGTCGAATGTATTAAACACTATTTTTGCAAACTCAGCCATATTTATACATTTTGAAAACTCAAATGATCCTTAATTGATATTTTGGGCTAACGCTTACTATCTCACTATTTTTCTGGACTGTATATTTTCTTGGAACGGTGGTAACTATTGGCATCGTATATTCTCATGGAAACAGTGGTAACTATTGGCACTGTATGATATGGCGCTTGGGCTGTAGGAGCCCTTCCGGAGTCTGAACCCCCACAGTGAGTGCGGGTACCCAAGTGGATCGGGCTGCACGTTCTGCAGTGTTCATGCATTGCATTGCATCTCATGCATATATTTACTGTTTCTTTATCTGTATATCTCTGAGACTTGTACTGTATAGAACTGCTAGATAGCTTCATGTTGTGTCATATCGTGTTTTCTTATCTTCGGGTTTTTACATGCTTATTACTCGCTGAGGTTTTAGAGGCTCTGTACTCGTGACTCCTCGGTTTTGGGAGGATTATATTTCTTGCTCAACTGCGTTATCATTGGTATTATCTATCCCTGGTTGGGAGTTTGATATTAAATTCGTTGTGTTCTCTTTAATTGTTTCTTTTTTGTTGGAATGTCATTCTTGGTTGTGGTTTGGTCGGGCTTACCCAGCCTCGCGGCCGGGCGCTATCACGGCCGGGTTTTGGGTCATGACAAGTGGTATCAGAGCCTAAGTTACAAGGCCTCATGAGTTATGAGCCAGTCTGGTAGAGTCTCGCGGATCTGTACATAGATGTCCATATCTATCCTCGGGACGCTCCAGAATCTTAAACACTTCATGTTCTGGAACTCTTATTGTGCTGTTTTGTTGTTCTGAGAACTAAAACTTCTATATTCTATTCTCTCGTAGATGGTGAGAACTCGTGCTACCAGACGAGGTGGACGACCACCTTTGACACCAGCTAGAGGTCATGGACACGGTTGAGGCTGTGGTCGTGGTAGGGAAGCTTGGGCAGTACCAGTTGACCCATCTGTTGCCCCTATTCAAGAACAGCCCCCAATTGTTGAGGCTGCAGCAGCACCCGCTCACGCGTCGGCAGTGCCTATTGTTGTTCCTAGCCTTCAGGAGGAATTGGCCCAGATCTTATCAGTCTGTACTGGTTTGGCCCAGGCAGTTTCAGCTACAGTTGCCGCAGTGACATCTTAGATCGGGGGTGGTCATCAGACCCCCGCAGCTCGCACACCAGATCAGGTTGTGCAGGGACTTCATATGGAAGAGGTAGCCTCAGCTCAGGCAGTTGCACCGGCTGTTCCAGTTGCGCCAGCCCAAGGGCATGTTGTTCCAGTGATGCCTGACGACGAGCAGCGTCGTTCAGAGAGGTTTGGTAGACTTCAGCCTCCTACATTTAGCGGTACTGAGGGCGAGGATGCCCAAGGATTTTTGGATAAGTGTTAGAGGATGCTTTGTACAGCAGGGATTCTAGAGTCCAATGGGGTATCTTTCACTACTTTTCAGTTCCTGGGGCCAACATTCACATGGTGGGAGGAGTTTTAGCGGTGTAGGCCCGCATGAGTAGCACCCCTTACCTGGCGGCAGTTTTCCACTCTCTTTTTAGAGAAGTATTTGCCGCAGTCCTGCAGCCGAGAGCGAGAGGAGAGGGAGGCCAAGAGGCCTCGAGGTTTGGGAAGTTATGGTGGTGCTCCGTCGAGGGGCCAGTTTCATCAGGGCAGAGGTCATTCTTTTAGACCTCCTCAGTGAGGCCGCCTAGAGCACAGCGGAGCTTCTTCTGGTCGTGGCTGTCAGGGTCATCAGCAGGGCCAGACATCACTGAGCACCCTCCCAGCTCAAAGTTCTGCACCCGGTTCGTCAGCCCAGTGTTCATCTCCGATGAGGGGTTCCCTTCAGTCCCCTTCTCCAACTCCAGACAGTTGTTTCGAGTGTGGGGAGTTTGGTCATTTGAAGAGACATTGTCCTCGACTTCGTGGAGGTAGGTATCAGCAGAGGGATCGGCCCTCCTCTTCTTCTCCATCTTCTTCAGCATCATCCCAGTCTAGTAGGGGTGGGGGACAGTCATCTAGAGGTCGCCCCAGAAGTGTTGAGTAGTCAAGCGATGGCCAGGCGCACTTCTACGCACTTCTAGATATGAGAGATGTTGTTGCTTCAGAAGCAGTGATCACATGTATTATCTCAGTATGCCACAGGGATACCTCAGTTTTATTTGATCTTGCATCCACCTATTCTTATGTATCTGCTTACTTTGCTCATCATTTGAGGACTACCCGGGGGTATCTAGCATTGCCTATGCATGTATCTACCCCAGTGGGTGATAATATTATTGTTGAGCACGTGTATCGGTCCTTTCTTGTTACTATTGAGGGTCTGGAGACCCGAGCCGACTTGCTGCTATTGAGCATGGTGGATTTTGATGTTATTCTGGGCATGGATTGGTTATCAACGTGCCATGCTATTCTGATTGTCACGCCAAGACAGTCACTTTGGCTATGCCGGGTATCCCGAGGATTGTGTGGCGTGGTTCGACGGATTATGTACTCAGCAGGGTAATCTCTTTCTTAAGGGCCCAGCGGATGGTTGGGAAGGGATGTTTAGCATGTCTAGAATTTGTGAGGGATGTTGGAGTTGAGGCTCCTAGTCTTGATTCGGTTCCTGTGGTGAGGGAGTTTACTGATGTATTTCCAGTAGACCTACAGGGCATACCGCCGAACAAGGATATTGACTTCGGTATTTATTTCGTGTCGGGCACTCATCCCATTTCTATTCCTCCCTATCATATGGCACCAGCAGAGCTAAAGGAGTTGAAGGAGAAGCAGCAGGAACTCCTAGATAAGGGGTTCATTCGCCCGAGTGTGTCGCCGTGGCGCGCACTGGTGTTATTTGTTATGAAGAAGGATGGCACAATGAGAATGTGCATTGATTACAGATAGTTGAACAAAGTGACAGTAAAGAACAAGTATCCACTGCCCCGTAATTGAGGATTTGTCTGACCAGCTTCAGTGAGCAAAGGTATTCTCCAAGATTGATCTCCCTTCAGGCTATCACCAGCTGAAGATTAGAGATTCTGCCATCATGAAGACAGCTTTCAGGACGACATATGGGCATTATGAGTTTCTAGTTCTGTCATTTGGGCTGACCAATGCTCTAGCAGCATTCATGCACCTGATAAATAGTGTATTTCGGCCGTATCTGGATTCTTTTGTGATTGTGTTAATCGATGATATTCTTGTTTACTCGCGTAGCCAGGAGGAGCATGCGCAACATCTGAGGGTGGTATTGCAGAGGTTGAGAGAGGAGAAGTTGTATGCAAAGTTCTCCAAGTGTGAGTTCTGGCTCAGTTCCGTGGCTTTTATGAGACACGTGGTGTCCAATGATGATACTCAGGTTGACCCAAAGAAGATCGAGGCGGTGGAGAGTTGGCCCAAACCGTCCTCAGCTTTTGAGATTCGGAGTTTCTTAGGTTTAGCGGGATATTACCGCAGGTTCGTTTAGGGTTTTTCATCTATTGCTTCACCTTTGATGAAGTTTACGCAGAAGAATGCACCATTTGTGTGGTCTGATGAGTGCGAGGAGAGCTTCCAAAAGCTCAAGTCATTATGTACCACTGCTCCAGTGTTAGTATTGCCAGCAGCTTCCAGTTCTTATTCGGTATATTGCGATTCTTCGAGGATAGGTATTGGATGTGTTCTGATGCAGGAGGGTAGAGTGATTGCATATTCTTCCCGGCAGTTGAAGCCCCATGAGAAAAACTACCTTGTTCATGACTTGGAGTTGGCTGCTATAGTTCATGCCTTGAAGATTTGGATGCACTATCTACATGGAGTATCTTGTGAGGTGTATATGGATCGTCGCAGCGTTCAGCACTTGTTCAAATAGAAAGATCTGAATTTGAGGCAGCGGAGATGGCTTGAGTTACTCAAGTATTATGATATCACCATATTGTATCATCCGGGGAAGGCCAATATAGTAGCCGATGCTTTGAGCTGGAAGCCGGTGAGTATGGGTAGCTTGGCGTACTTCCAGTGGGGAGAGGCCCCTTGCAGTTGATGTTCAGGCCTTGGCCAATCGAATGGTGAGGTTAGATATTTTAGAGCCCAGTCGGGTGTTGGCTTGTGTAGATTCTCAGTCTTCTTTTTATGATCGCACCAGGGAGCGCCAGTATGATGACCTGCATTTGCTTGTCCTGAAGGACAGGGTCCAGCATAATGATGCCAAAGACGTTACTGTTGGTAGTGATGGTGTGTTGTGGTTGCATGGCCGAATTTGCGTGCCCAATGTTGATGGGCTCCGAGAGATGATATTAGAGGAGGCCCACAACTCGCGGTATTCTCATCCGGGTGCCGCGAAGATGTATCAGGACTTGAGGCAGCATTATTGGTGGAGGAGAATGAAAAAGGACATTGTGAGATATGTGGCTAGGTGTCTCAATTGTCAGTAGGTCAAATACGAGCGTCAGAGACCCGTTGGTGTGCTTCAGCAGATGGATATTCCAGAGTGGAATTGGGAGAAGATTACTATGGACTTTGTAAGTGGTCTCCCTCGTACCTCGAGGATCTTTGATTCCATTTGGGTGATTGGGGATAGGCTGACCAAGTCTGCGCATTTCATTCTGGTGCGTACCACTTATTCTTCGGAGCGGTTGGCAGAGATTTTCATTCGTGAGATTGTGCGGTTGCACGGGGTTCCAGTTTCCGTTGTCTCTGATAGGGGTACTCAGTTTTATTCCCAGTTTTGGAAGACCTTTCATCGAGAGTTAGGCACTCAGATCCAGATGAGCACAAATTTTCATCCTCAGACGGACGGACAGTCCGAGCGTACTATTCAGATACTGGAGGACAGTTTGCATGCTTGGGTCATTGATTCGGAGGTTCTTGGGCTGAGTTCTTGCCGTTTCTAGAGTTTTCTTATAACATTATTTATCAGTCCAGCATTCAGATGGCACCATATGAGGCTTTATATGGGAGACAGTGTAGATCTCCAGTTGGTTAGTTTGAGCCCGGCGAGGCTAGACTATTGGGGACAGAGCTAGTTCAGGATGCCTTAGAGAAAGTGAAAGTTATCCAGGAGAGACTTCGTATGGCTAGGTCACGTCAGAAGAGTTATGCGGACCGGAAGGTTCGGGATGTATCTTATTTGGTGGGCGAGAAGGTTCTATTAAAGGTCTCACCTCTGAAAGGCATGATGAGGTTTGAAAAGAAAGGGAAGCTGAGTCCGCGGTTTATTAGACCTTTTGAGATACTCAGGAGGATTGGGGAGGTGGACTATATGCTTGCTTTGCCACCTAGTTTGTTGAGGGTTCACCCGGTATTTCATATTTCTATGCTCAGGAAGTATGTTGGGGACCCGTCTCATATATTGGACTTCATCACGCTTCAGCTGGATGAGGACTTGACCTATGATGTGGAGCCAATGGCTATTTTGTGTCGACAGGTTCAGAAGTTGAGATCTAAGGACATAGCTTCGATGAAGGTTCAATGGAGAGGTCGGCCCATAGAGGAGGCCATTTGGGGGACCGAGCAGGAGATGCGGCAGATATCCTCGTTTGTTTGAGGCTCCAGGTATGTTTCTTGACCCGCTTGAGGACGAGCATTTGATTTAGTTAGGGAGGATGTGACGGCCCGATCCGTCATCTTTTGTATTTCAGCCCTGTTATCCACGTCTTATGCTTCCCCGTGTGTTAATGTGTGTGTTTGGTGAGTTTGAAGAGTGTTAGGTTGAATTTGGTTAGAAATGAGACCAATAGTCTCCTTAAGGAAAGCTTAAGTTGGAAAAGTCAACCGGATGTTGACTTATGAGTTATGGGGCTCGGATGGATTTCCGGTGATTCCACTAGTTTCTGATGGTGATTTGTGACTTGGTAGAGAAATCCGAATTTCAATTAGAGGTCCGGTGTAGAATTAGGCTTGAATTGGCTAAGTTCGAATTTTGGCAAATTCCGATTGATAGGTGAGATTTTGATCTGGGAGTCGGAATGGAATTCCGATAGTTGCAGTAGCTCCGTTAGGTGATTTTGGATATGTGTGCAAATTTTTAGATCATTCGGAAGTGCTTAGGTTGTGTTTTGAATCCAATGTGAATTTGGAAAGTGCTAGTTTGACTTAGGCTTGAATTTGAGGAATTTGGTGATTTTTGATATTAATGTTAAGAGTTTTTATGGCCCGAGCATATTTGAATGAGGTATTTGGTCATATTTGTGTTTTTGGTTGGGACCCCGGGGGCCTCGGGGTGATTCCGGATGGTTAAACGAGAAAGTTTTCGAGTTGCTTCAGATTTGGGGACCTGTTTTCTGGTATTTCCGCGTTTGCGGATGATGGGACGCGTAGGCGGCGTCCGCTGAAGCGGAATATGAGCCGCAGAAGCGGCCAAGGTTATTATGGTTGGGAGTGCAGGAGCGGTTTGGAAACCGCGGAAGTGGTCAACGCGGAAGCAGTCAAGGACCGCAAAAGCGGTCGATGGGATTTTAAGTTGGACCGCATAATTGGTAAAATTGTCGCGTAGGTGGAAGTGTGACAGAAGAAGCGAAAGTCGGTTGGGTTTAATGAAAACAGTAGGTTTCAAAAATTTATAAGAGCAGAACATTGGAACCTCGGGCTAAGGCGATTGTGGGCGATTTTTGGAGAGGTTTTTGAGGGAATTCATCAGGTAAGATTTCTTGGACTTAAAGTATGTCATTATAGTCTAAAACCATAGATAAAACACAAAGAATTCAAGGTTTTTAATGTTAAAATGGTGGTTAGGGCTTGAAAACCAAGTGAGTTTAAAGTGTTGATTTGAGGGGTCAAATGAACTCCGATTCTTGTAAATTTGATATGTATGGACTCGTGGTGAGATGTGGATTTTGAAAATGTAAATTTTGTAATTTTTTGAGAAGTGGGCTCAGGGATCGGGTTTTACCAACTTCGTGTTTTGGGTATATTTCGAGTTATTTCGATTGGGTTATGTTCCATTAGCCTATTTTGTCATATTCCTACTAGTTTTGATCAGATTTGGCATCCGCGGAGGTTGATTATCGAGGGAAAGGCATTGCGAGCTAGTTTGCGACCGGCTTGAGGTGAGTAATGGGTGTAGATGATGACCCAAGGGTTTGAAACCCTGGTATATCACATTGTGACACTATTATGAGGTTGGACACGCACTCCATGGTTAGTGTGGAGTCGTATATGTTGGAAATTGTGACTCAGTCCAATCCAAGGGATAAATTGTGCTATTTTGGCAATTGATTCGCATACTATGTTGATGATATCTGGGCTTGATACCATGTTTGGGGCCTTGTGCCGACTTGTAGAATCCTTTAGGGATCGTTATCTCAGAATTATCATGATTTGCATATTATTTGAATTCAGTCCAAGGTTTTAAACACTATTTTTGCAAACTCAACCATATTTATAGGTTTTGAAAACTAAAATGATCCTTAAATGATATTTCGGGCTGACGCTTATTATCTCACTATTTTTCTGGACTGTATATTTTCTTGGAACGGTGGTAACTATTGGCACCGTATATTCTCATGGAAACAGTGGTAACTATTGGCACTGCATGACATGGCGCTTGGGATGTAGGATCCCCTCCAGAGTCTAAGTATAGGTTTCACATTCGCATATGTCGCAATTGCGAGGTTTTGTTCACAATTGCGAAGAATGCAGAAATAACGGATGTCACAATTGCGAGAAATGGTTCGCAATTGTGAAGAACGTAGGATTTGAAATGCGTTCGCATTTTCGAGAATGTCTTTGCATTTGCGAAGACTGGGCTGCAAAGGCAGAATCGCATTTGCGAAGATTTCATCGCATTTTCAAAGACTGACTATAAAAGGGGAAATCGCATTTGCGAGTTTTTCCTCGCATTTGCGAAGAAGCAGGCCAAAGGGGATGGCTCGCATTTGCGAACCAATATACCAGCTGTTAAAATGCTTCAAAATGAGCCTTACACCTATCCGAAACTCACCCGAGCCCTCGCTCTCCAACCCAAACATGCACCCAGCCTAAAAAACATCCTACAAACTTACTCGTGCAATCAAATTGCCAAAATAACATCAAAATCAAAGAATCAACCTCCAAAACTCATGATTTTCACTTTAAAGTTCAAAACTTTCAAATTTTCCATTTTTAGTCCGAAACACGTCAAACGACTTCCGTTTTCGACAAAACGTTATGGATAGCGCTTAACTCTCATTTAAGACTTGTACCGGGCGTCGGAACAAAAATACGAGCCTGATACCACTACTTTTGATCAAATCTCATTTTCATTTTTCCTTAAGCATTTTTAGAAAACAATTTCACAGAAAAGTTCCGCACTCGGGCCTGGGACCTCGGATTTTGATTTCGGGAATACGCCCGAGTCCCAATTTCCTTACAGACCCTCCGGGACCGTCACATCACTAGTCTGGATCCGTTTACCCAAAATGGTGACCGATGTCAACTATAGCAATATTGTTATCAAAATTCATAGTTTTTAACACATAATTCGAATATTTCCACATTAAAATTTTTCGGCTTTGTGCCCGGACTACGCACGAAAATCAAGGCAACAAAATAATAGGTTTAAAAGGTATCAAAAGCACAAAGAAAGGGAGAACTACGGTGATGACCCTTTGGGTCATCAAATCATCCACCTTTAAAACAACCTTTCATCCTCGAACGGACAAAAGAAAGAAGTACCTGAGTTGGGGAATAGATGGGGATAATGGATCTGCATATCAGACTCGGACTCCCAGGTCGATGCCTCATGAGGCTGACCTCTCCAGTGAACTCGCACTGAAGGTAAACTCAGGGACCTCAACTGTCGAACATGTCGTTCTAGAATAGCCACCGGATCCTCCTCATATGACAGATCCTTGTCAAATTGGACAGTACTGAAATCTATCACGTGGGCAGGATCGCCGTGATACTTCCATAGCATAGATACATGAAAAATCAGATGCACGACTGACAAGCTAGGCGGCAAGGCAAGTCTATAATCCACCTTCCCCACACGGTCAAGAATCTCAAATGGGCCAATATACCTAGGGATAAGCTTGCCCTTCTTCCCGAATCTCATCACGCCCTTCATAGGTGATACACGGAGCAATACTCGCTCACCAACCATGAATGCAACATCTCTGACCTTACGATCTGCATAACTCTTCTGCCTAGACTGAGCTGACTGAAGTCTGTCCTGAATGATCCTGACCTTATCCAAGGCCTCCTGTACCAAATCTGTACCCAATAACCGAGCCTCTTCCTGCTCAAACCATCCGACTGGGGATCGACATCGTCTACCATACAATGCCTCATATGGGGCCATCTGAATACTGGACGGGTAGCTGTTGTTGTAGGCAAACTCTGCTAAAGGCAAAACCTGGTCCCATGAGCCTCCGAAATCAATAACGCAGGCTCGAAGCATATCCTTAAGAATTTGAATGGTCCTCTCGGACTGACCGCCCTTCTGGGGGTGAAATGTTGTAATCAACTGGACCTGGGTGCCCAACTCATGCTGTACCGCTCTCCAGAAATGCGAGGTAAACTACGGGCCCCGTTCCGAAATAATAGATATAGGCACCCCATGAAGGCGAACGATCTCTCTGATAAAAATCTCAGCATACCTCTTGGATGAATAGGTGGTGGGAACTGGAATAAAATGTGCTGACTTAGTCATCCTATCAACAATAACCCATATAGCATCAAACTTCTTCCGAGTCATCAGAATGCCAGTAACAAAATCCATGGTGATTCTCTCCCACTTCCACTCGGGAAGCGCAATCCTCTGAAATAACCCATAGGTCCTCTGATGCTCGTACTTAACCTGTTGACAATTCAAACAACGAGCCACATATGCAAAAATGTCATTCTTCATTCTGCGCCACCAATAATGTTATCTCAAATCCTGAAACATCTTTGCGGCGCCCGAGTGAATAGAATACCTAGAATTATGGGCCTCCGCTAAGATCGACTCTCTAATACCATTAATATTGGGCACACAGACTCGCCACTGCAACCTCAATACGCTTTCATCTCCCAATGTCATCTCCCTGGCACCTCCTCGCTACACCGTGTCTCTCAGGACACACAAATGGGAATCATCAAGCTGTCGCTCCCGAATACACTCCATCAATGACGAACAAGCAACCGTGCAATCTAACACCCTACTGGGCTCAGAAATATCCAATCTCACAAGTCTATTTGCCAAGGCCTGAACATCCAAGGAAAGCAGCCTGTGGCTGACCGGAATATAGGCAAGACTACCCATGCTGGCGGACTTTCTACTCAATGCATCGGTCACTACATTGGCCTTTTCCGGGTGGTATAAAATAGAAACATCATATTCCTTCAACAATTCCAACCACCTCCGCTGTCTCAAATTCAACTATTTCTGCTTGAACGAGTATTGAAGGCTTTTGTGATCCGTGTACACCTCACACGTCACACCATACAAATAATATCTCAAGATCTTCAAGGCATGAACAATGGCTGCCTACTCTAGGCCATGAACAGGATAATTCTTGTCCTGGATCTTCAACTGCCTAGAAGAATATGATATGACCTTGCCATTCTGCATCAATACTGCGCCAAGCCCGATGCGACAAGCATCACATTATATAGTATAAGGCTTAGATCCCCTGAGCAAAACCAATATCGGTAGCATTGTCAAAGCTGTCTTGAGCTTCTGGAAGCTCGCCTTGCACTCATCTGACCCTCTGAACTGGGCACCCTTCTAGGTCAATCTAGTCATCGCGGCTGCGATGGATGAAAACCCCTCCAAGAAACGTCTGTAGTAACTAGCTAACCCTAAGAAGCTCCGAATCTTCGTAGCTGAAGCTGGTCGAGGACAATTCTTGACTGCCTCTATCTTCATTGGGTCCACCTGAATACCCACTGCTGATACGACATGACCCAAAATGTGACTGAACTCAACCAAAATTCGCACTTGGAGAACTTCGCGTACAACTGACTATCCTTCAGAGTCTGAAGAACCACTCTGAGGTGTTGATCATGCTCCTCCTGGCTGCGGGAGTATACCAATATGTTGTCAATGAATACAATCACAAATAAATCCAAATAAGGCCTGAACACTCGGTTCATCAACTCCATGAATGCTACCGGGGCATTGGTCAACCCAAACGACATGACCAAAAACTCATAATGCCCATACCGAGTACGAAATGTTGTCTTAGGGACATCAGACGCCCTAATATTCAACTAATGATAACTAGACCTCAAATCTATCTTCGAGAACACCCTCGCACCCTGAAGCTGGTCGAACAAAACATCAATCCTCGGTAATGGATACTTGTTCTTTATCATCACCTTGTTCAAATGCCGCTAATCAATGTACATCCTCATCGACCCGTTCTTTTTCTTCACAAACAACACTGGTGCACCCCAAGGTGATACATTGGGTCTAATGAAACCATTATCAAGCAATTCCTAAAGTTTCTCCTTCAACTCTTTCAACTCTGGCAAGGCCATGCGATACGGGGAAATAGAAATAGGCTGAGTACCAGGAGCCAGATCAATGCAGAAATAAATATCCCAATTGGGCGGCATACCCAATAGGTCTGAAGGAAAAACCTCATGGAACTCCCGAACAATAGGAACAGAGTCAATAGATGGAACCCCTGCACTAGAGTTGCGAACATACGCCAAATATTCTAGAAACCCCTTCTCAACCATACGTCGAGCCTTAACATACGAAATAACAATAAGGGTGGCATGACCTGGGGTCCTTCTCCACTCAAGTCCGGGCAAATCTAGCAATGCCAAAGTCAAGTTGTTATAAAATACACTTAACGCTAGGGGGGGGGGGTGAATAGCGTTATAATAAAAATAGCGTAAACTTGCGGAATTTAAAAATTGCAGGAATTAAATAAGATCGATACAAGGGAACCCGTGGCTAGTCCAGTCCCCGAGAGACTCTCTCGAGATTTCCACTAACACTGTTAAGCTTACGGGTGCTCAACAAACCTTTACAAACTGAGGACACAAGCCTCAACAACCTTTGCTCGAAGATACAACACTTCAAGACTTCAACCAAAGGAATCACAAGTTCCTTCTTACAATACAAGGGAACAACTTTCCCTTCAAGTGTATAAAAACACTTTGCACTCAAAACAAGACTCTCCTTAAGAGTAGATATGAGTAAACTAAATACGCTCAAGAAAGCAACAACTTTCGTCAACAATTTGGCTCTCAAAAACTTATGTAGTGAATAGAAAATGATAAATAAAAGAGTATGCAAGCTTTAGCAATAATATTGTCAGTTGGTTTTTTTGTAAGACTGATTTGAAGATGTATTTATAGTGTCAAAACCATACATAACCATTGCCTAATTGCCAATTAAGAATTGCTGATTTTGTGCTGCGACAATCGATTGTCTACTCGGCACAATCGATTGTTTTTCAATTGTTCCAAAAATCATTCCCAGATTTTACGCAGCACAATCAATTATCAGAGACATATAATCGATTACTAGCAACGTTCAAAAAATCATTTCCAGATTTTACGTAAACAATCGATTATCAGAAGTATACAATCCATTACTTGGCAACGTTCAAAAAATCTTTTTCAGATTTTACTTCACACAATCGATTATCAGAGATATACAATCGATTACTTGGAAACGTTCAAAAAATCTTTTCCAGATTTTACTTAAAACAATCGATTATTAAAAACATACAATCGATTACTTGACGGTGTTTGAAAATATTTTGACAACGGTCAGTTTCATAATCTATTATATTATATGGACAATCGATTATTCATCAGTCTTTGAAAAATCAAATAGACAATGCCTCAATACAATCGATTGTCATAAGGTTCACAATCGATTATTTTGTATCTTTGAAAAATCTGATAGACACTGCCTCAACACAATCGATTGTCATAGGGTTCACAATCGATTATATTGTAGCTTTGAAAAATATTATGGACACTGCCTCAACTCAATCGATTGTCATAAGGTACACAATCGATTGTCATGCAGATTTCAAAAATCTGATGGACACTGCCTTAACACAATCGATTGTCATTAGGTTCACAATCGATTGTCTTGCGGCTGCCTTTACATAATCGATTATCATAAGTACATAGTCGATTATCATAAGTACATAATCGATTGTCTTTGTCCAGATTTTTAGAGGCATGTTTAAAAATCATTATGCTGAAATAAATATGCATGATTTAAAATTATTTTGTTTTAAATTAAATATGCATGATTTGATAAAACATGATTTTACGAGAGAAGCCAAGTCTTGAGTTAAGTTGTCGATCAAGATCACAATTAAAGAACGACTCATGTATAACTTTGTTTAGTCTTGATCTTTGTTTGTCTTGTGCTTGAACTTCGCTACGTGACATTTGTGCGCTTGTGCTTGGACCTCATCATTTGTCAATTGCACATCGTTTTTCATTTATCAAAAACCTACAAATATGAACACACGTTTAGTTTAATGCCTTGAGAACGTGTTTCAACAATTTCCCCCTTTTTGATAATGGCAAACCTTAATCGGGATATGCATATTAGATAATTCATAATGACGATCCAAGACAAGTAAAGACATGCAATTAGTTCATGCTTCATGCAATTAGTTCCCCCTCAACATATGAATTCCCCCTCAATTTATGCCAATAAATATTAAGTGCATAGCCCTTATTCTTCCCCCTTTTGACATTAGCAAAAAAAACAAAATAAGTAATAACATGTTTATAAAAAAAATTCCAACTTCATAAAAGGGATAATAAAGCAAGTAACGTCAACATAATCGATTATTGATACTTGATAATCGATTATATAATAAGGATAAATCGATTATTTTTGAAGAGGAATCGATTATTCTGCATCAGTCTTTATAATTCCCCCTGCTTTTAGGGTGATACCTGCAAAAATATGTTAGACGCCTCCGACGCTCAAGTTAGTAATCATGTAAACGGAAAAATGCAATGCATGACTTAGATCAACGTGGAGTCAAGAATCCCGAGTTCACTGCGAATTCGGAAGAAGGACTCTTTCTCTAAAGGTTTTGTAAAGATGTCGACCAATTGATCTTTGGTTTCAACAAATTCAATTACGACATCGCCTTTGAGAACGTGATCTCTTATAAAATGATGCCTAATTTCAATGTGTTTTGTTCTTGAATGAAGAACGGGGTTCTTCGTCAAGCATATGACGCTAGTATTATCACGTCCAAAAGGGATATGATCGATACTTAGGCCATAGTCCAAGAGTTGCTGTTTCATCCAAAGGATTTGAGCGCAACAACTCCCCGCGACTACATATTCAGCCTCGGTTGTGGACAACGCAACACTTACTTGTTTCTTGCTAAACCAAGAAACTAGAGAGCTACCGAGCAAATGGCAAGTGCCACTAGTGCTCTTGTGGTCCAATTTGCATGCAGCAAAATCGGAATCGGAATAGCCAACAAGTTGACATGAAGAACCTTTGGGGTACATAGACCCAGATTTACAGTACCAACAAGATACTTCAATATCCGTTTCACCGCAGTTAGGTGAGACTCCTTCGGACATGATTGATAACGAGCGCATAAGCACACGCTAATCATGATGTCCGGTCTACTAGCAGTAAGATAAAGGAGAGATCCAATCATACCTCGATACTTCTTGGTGTCGACTTCCTTACCTTTCTCATCTTTGTCTAGATGGTCAGATGTGCTCATGGGAGTGGCCATTGCTTTTGCATTGCTCATTTCAAATCGTTTTAGAAATACTTTGCAATATTTAGCTTGACAAATGAAGGTTCCTTCTTTCATTTGCTTTACTTGCAGCCCCAAAAAGAATGTTAGCTCACCCATCATAGACATCTAAAATTCGCTTGTCATCAAATCAGAAAATTCCTTGCACAAAGCATTGTTAGTAGCACCAAAGATAATATCATCCACATAGATTTGAACTAATAAAATATCATTGTTTCTATGCTTAATAAAAAGAGTGGTGTCAACTTTCCCCCTAATGAAATCATTTTCCAAAAGAAATTTGCTCAATCTTTCATACCAAGCTCGGGGAGCTTGTTTAAGTCCATAAAGGGCTTTCTTGAGTTTGAAAACATGATCGGGAAATTTAAAATCTTCAAAACCCGGGGGTTGAGCAACATAAACTTCTTCTTGAATAAAACCATTTAAAAAAGCACTTTTTACATCCATTTGATATAAATTGAAATTCATAGAAGAGGCAAAAGCAAGCAATAAACGAATAGCTTCTAACCTTGCTACGGGGGCATATGTTTCTTCATAGTCAATACCCTCTTCTTGATTATAGCCTTTTGCTACAAGCCTAGCTTTGTTTCTAGTGATTACACCATTTTCATCTAATTTGTTTCGAAAAACCCATTTCGTACCAATTATGGTATGATTTTCGGGTCTTGGCACCAAATCCCAAACGTCATTCCGTTTGAATTGGTTAAGCTCCTATTGCATTGCCAAGGTCCAAAATTCATCCCCAATTGCTTCGGAGATGGTTGTGGGTTCAATTTGAGAAACAAAAGCAGTATGTCCTAAGGTGTTCTTAAGAGAGTTTCGGGTACTTACCTGTTGTTCAATGTCGCCAATTACTTATTCGAGAGGATGGTCTTTGATTGTCCTCCATGCGTTAGGTAGTTTCGTTTCTTTTTCCAGTTGTGGCGCTTCCTCCGATAATTGATCCAAGATTTCATCTTGAGTTTCCTTCGGAGTTTCCTCTTGTACTTTGTCTTGAGGACTTAGTGAGTTTAAAATACCTGCAAGATCAAAACCAGAATTTTTTCTCGCCAAGCGAGCATTATTTTCGAAAAATACAATATGAGGGGATTCCTCCACAGTTCCAGTTCTATTATTGAATACTCTATATGCTTTGCTACGTGAAGAATAACCAATAAAAATTCTTTCATCGGATTTGGCATCAAATTTTCCCAATTGATCTTTTCCATTGTTATGAATAAAGCATTTGCAACCGAATACTCTAAAATGGGAGATATTTGGTTTCCTTCCCTTATAGAGTTCATAGGGGTTTTCATGAGTATTGGCCTTATGACTACTCTATTTAGAACGTAGCATGCGGTACTCACGGCATCCGCCCAAAAATGTTTGGGAATCTTAGCCTCATCGAGCATGGTTCTAGTCATCTCTTCGAGACACCTATTTTTCCTTTCCACAACCCCATTTTGTTGTGGTGTACGTGGAGCAGAGAAGGTGTGCTCGATACCGAGTTCGTCACAAGAGTCCGCAAAGAGATTGTGATCAAACTCTCCCCCATAATCACTTCTATTTGAAGTGACGGTTGTGTCCTTTTCGTTTTGAACACGTTTAAGAAAATATTTAAAATTATGAAAAGCTTCACTTTTATGAGCAAGAAATAGAGTCCAAGTAAATCTAGAATAATCATCAACAATAACAAAAGCATAACGATTTCTACCAAGACTTTCAATGCGAGATGGTCCAAATAAGTCCAAGTGAAGTAGTTGCAAAGGTCTAGTAGTTGAAACAATATTTTCCGATTTAAAAGATGCTTTTGTTTGCTTCCCTTTTTGACAAGAATCACAAATAAAGTCTTTTTCAAATTTCAAATTTGGAAGACCAATAACTAAATTTTGTGAAACCAATTTGTTTAAAAGATGCATGTTGATGTGAGCTACTCTACGATGCCATAACCATGTATCATCCTCTTTGCTCATAAGACAATTCACATATTCAGATGAAGAATTTGCGAGATCAACCATATAGATGTTATCCATTCTAAAACCACGGAGGATAATTTTAAAATCGCTACGGCGAAAAATTAAGCATTCATCCGAATCAAATAAAACAAGATTTCCCTTGTCACATAATTGACTTATGCTCAAGAGATTATGTTTTAAACCTTTAACTAACAATATATGCTTAATGGAAGAATGTTCATCCTTACCGACCGATCCGATGCCGATAATTTTTCCTTTGTTGTTATCACCAAAAATAACGCTTCCTCCTTCCTTATGTTCTAGTTGAAGGAACTTGGATTCGTCTCCCGTCATGTGTTTGGAGCATCCACTATCAAGGTACCAAAGTACACTTGATCCCTTCATACCTACAAGACAAATTAATGAGTCTTTGGTACCCAAGCTGTTTTGGGTCCTTGAGAGTTAGGTGTAACATGCTGTTGTGCTTGACATACATTTAAGTGTCTATGTCTAGTGAAACAAGCAGGAGCAATATGTCCAATTCGAATGCAATAATGACACACAACATCAGGATTATGCAATCGTCTAGGTTGATAGTAATTGGACGGACGAAATTCATTTACTCTATTCTTGACAATATGCTTATTGCGCAATTCATGAAAATCATTTCTCCTACTATTTGTTCTAGGATATGCAGCATTTCTAGAATTGTTATTTCTAGGTTGAAAGCCATTTCTAGGTGTTCTAAAAGGTTCAAAATTCCTTCTAGTGTTTGGCCTAGAATATGCGTTATATCTAGAATGATTATTTGTAGTTGCGATTGTTGAAAGCCATTTCTAGGTTTGTTATATCTAGGATGAGCGTTTGTTTTATTAATCCTAGCTTGAGCCTTAGGTTGTTGGGGGTTGGCTTCAACCTTTTCTTCAGGCTCATTTTTAAAACCTATGCCATGCTTGGTCGACTTCAAATTAACAAGGACTTCATTCAAATTTTTATGAGAAGAATTAAACTTATCTAGGGTGCCCTTAAGTCTTTCTACCTCATTTTTGAGATGCATGCAAGAAGTACAACTTTTACTAGAGCTCTCGGGTTTGTCGGCGCTTCTCTTGCCGAAATATTTGTTTTCTTCTTTCAATTTCTCATTTTCTAAAATCAGTTTTTCCAAATCTTTTTCTTTCAAAGAGAGTTGTTTTTCAAAATTTTTTAATTTTGAAGAAGCATTTTCCTTTATGCTATTAACAGTTTGGAAGCTTTAATAAATTCACCATACAACTCATCAAAAGCATTTTGCATTTCCTCAAGAGAAAAGAAGTTTTTGGAAGAAATTTGACATACCTCTTCTTGGTTGTCTTCTTGTGCCATAAGACAAAGATTTGCGGCTTCGCCTTCTTCTTCCTCACTCGACTCGTCTCCGGAGTCGCCTCCCGAAGATATGTATGCTCGTTGTTTCTCGAAGGGTTTCTTCTCCTATTTGATATTTGGGCAATTTGATTTAATGTGCCCGGTTTCTCAGCACTCATAGCACTTTATTTGATCTCCTTGCTTTTTGCCTTTTCGTTCATACTCTTTTCGCATGAACTTTTGAAATCTCTTGATAACGAGTCCGAACTCGTTGTCTCCGTCCTCATCATTTTGAGGTTGCCTTGTGCTTGCCTTGAGGGCGATTCTTTGTTTCCTTTGATCATTAACAAGAGGGTTAAGTATAGTAGATTCATAAGTCTTAAGGTTACCTCTTAATCCGTCGAGGGTGACATTTGAAGTGCCAATAGACGCTTGAATCGCGTCGGCCTTGGAGCGCCATTCCGGAGTGAGACTTCGGAGAATCTTTCGGACAAGTTCTTTATCTGTGAAGGTCTTCTTAAGAGCATGTAAGTCATTTACGATTTTTGAAAATCGTTCGAACATCTCATCGACCTTTTCGCCTTCCTTCATGTGAAACAGTTCATATGCATGGGTTAGAAAATCAACCTTAGCCTCTCTTACCTGGTCCGTACCTTCGTACGTGATTTCCAACTTGTCCCACATTTGCTTCGCCGTTGTGCAACATGATATTTTCCTGTAATCATCAGCATTTATAGCACAATATAATAAGTTAATTGCTTTAGCGTTGTTTTGCACTTTTAGGATATCATCCGCATCGTATTCCTCTTCGGATCTTGGAAACCATTCGTTTTCAACCTTTTTGGTTGGAATTTGTTCTCCCTTCATTATAACCTTCCACAGATGAAAATTATTTGATTAAATAAATATTCTCATCCTCTCCTTCCAGTATGTATAGTTTGTACCGTCGAATAGTGGTGGTCGGGTGGAGCATTGTCCTTCACCTATTCCTACAAAAGAGTCACGAGTAGAAGCCATGGATTGTTTCTCTCAAACGGTTAAGTCTTCAGAGAGTTGGGCTCTGATACCAATTGTTAGAAAATACACTTAACGCTAGAGGGGGGGGTGAATAGCGTTATAATAAAAATAGCATAAACTTGCGGAATTTAAAAATTGCAGGAATTAAATAAGTGCGATAAGTAAATAAATAGGAACGAACACACCGATGTATCCTGGTTCACCACAACCCGTGGCTAGTCCAGTCCCCGAGAGACTCTCTCGAGATTTCCACTAACACTGTTAAGCTTACGGGTGCTCAACAAACCTTTACAAACTGAGACACAAGATTCAACAATCTTTGCTCGAAGATACAACACTTCAAGACTTCAACCAAAGGAATCACAAGTTCCTTCTTACAATACAAGGGAACAACTTTCCCTTCAAGTGTATAAAAACACTTTGCACTCAAACCAAGACTCTCCATAAGAGTAGATATGAGTAAACTAAATAAGCTCAAGAACGCAACAACTTTCATCAACAATTTGGCTCTCAAAAACTTATGTAATGAATAGAAAATGATGAATAAGAGAGTATGCAAGCTTTAGCAATAATATTGTCAGTTGTTTTTTTTGTAAGACTGATTTGAAGATGTATTTATAGTATCAAAACCATACATAACCGTTGCCTAATTGCCAATTAAGAATTGCTGATTTTGTGCTGCGACAATCGATTGTCTACTCGGCACAATCGATTGTTTTTCAATCGTTCCAAAAATCATTCCCAGATTTTACGCAGCACAATCGATTATCAGAGACATATAATCGATTACTGGCAACGTTCAAAAAATCATTTCCAGATTTTACGTAAAAAAATCGATTATCAGAAGTATACAATTGATTACTTGGCAACGTTCAAAAAATCTTTTTCAGATTATACTTCACACAATTGATTATCAGAGATATACAATCGATTACTTGGCAACGTTCAAAAAATCTTTTCCAGATTTTACTTAAAACAATCGATTATTAAAAACATACATTCGATTACTTGACGGTGTTTGAAAATATTTTGACAACGGTCAGTTTCATAATCATTTATACTATATGGACAATCGATTATTTATCAGTCTTTGAAAAATCAAATAGACATTGCCTTAATACAATCGATTGTCATAAGGTTCACAATCGATTATTTTGTATCTTTGAAAAATCTGATAGACACTGCCTCAACACAATCGATTGTCATAGGGTTCACAATCGATTATATTGTAGCTTTGAAAAATCTTATGGACACTGCCTCAACACAATCGATTGTCATAAGGTACACAATCGATTGTCATGCAGATTTCAAAAATCTGATGGACACTGCCTTAACACAATCGATTGTCATTAGGTTCACAATCGATTGTCTTGCGGCTGCCTTAACATAATTGATTATCATAAGTACATAATCGATTATCTTTGTCCAGATTTTTAGAGGCATATTTAAAAATCATTTTGCTGAAATAAATATGCATGATTTAAAATCATTTTGTTCTAAATTAAATATGCATGATTTGATAAAACATGATTTTACGAGAGAAGCCAAGTCTTGAGTTAAGTTGTCGGATCAAGATCACAATTAAAGAACGACTCATGTATAACTTTGTTTAGTCTTGATCTTTGTTTGTCTTGTGCTTGAACTTCGTTACATGACATTTGTGCGCTTGTGCTTGGACCTCATCATATGTCAATTGCACATCGTTTGTCATTTATCAAAACCTACAAATATGAACACACGTTTTGTTTATGCCTTGAGAACGTGTTTCAACAACGGTCTTGGCGTGACAGTCCAAGATAGCATGATATGGGGAAAACCAATCCATCCCCAATATAACATCGAAGTCCACCATGTCTAACAGCAATAAGTCGACACGGGTCTCAAGACCCTCAAATACCACCACACAAGAACAATGCACTTGGTCGACCACTATGGAATCACTGACCTGTGTGGACATATATACAGGAATACCCAAAGCCTCACTAGGCCTGACCAAGTAGGATGCAAAATAGGATTACACATAAGAATAAGTATATTCCGGATCAAATAATACTGAAGCACCCCTATCACACACCAGTATAGTACCAGTAATCACAGCATCAGATGACTCGGCCTCTGATCTCTATGATCGCTACCCCCCCCCCATCTCCCTGAATTGTATCTCTGGGACGATCTGCTGCGGGTTGACCCCTGCCTCTTTCTATCCGAGCTCCACCTCTAAAGTCTCTCCCTCCACCTCTATGATCCCTACCCCCGCCTCTAGCTAGCTGGGCGGCCTTTGGATCACATGCTACCTGAATCGTAGGGCGAAGACCCTGCTGCTGAGAACTACACGAGGCTCGAGGACAAAACCTGATAACATGACCTGGGTCATCACAACCATAACATGCCCTAGGCGGCTAAGGCTGTTGGCCTTGTCGGCCGGTATGTCCTCCCCTAAAGCTCTGAAGTGGCGGTGCAATCATGGGGGGTGGTGGTGCGCTGAAGGACTGCTAGTCCGAATAATACTATTGATGACCACCATCGCCTGGGGTACCATGAGAAACCTGAAGTGCCAACTGGAAAGGCCTCGAAGGATGGCCTCTATCATAGGAATCCCTACATCTAGATGAGGTACAACTAAATCTTCCAGAATGTCCAGGCTTCTTTTCTGAATCCAAACTACCTCTTCGAACCAGTGCTATCTCTACCCGGTGGGCCGCATTGGCCGCCTCGTGAAAGGTAATATCACTGCCAACTCCCATAGCCATCTGAAGGTGAATCAACTGAATCAATCCATCAATGAACCTTCGCACCCTCTCTCGATCTGTAGGAAGTATCACTACTGCATTGCGTGCCAAGTCAATAAATCTGGTCTCATACTGTGTAACTGTCATGGAGCCCTGCACTCAAACTTCTACAAAGTGCCTTCGCTGAGTGACTGGGAGAAACTTCTCCAAACATAACTCTGCGAACTCATCCCATGTCAAGGATGGTGACCCTGTTGGTCAAGATAGGCAATAATCCCTCCACCAAGTCTTGGCGGATCCCACAAGCCTGAAGGTGCAAAAATTGACCCCATTGATATCTACTATCCCCAAAGTCCGGAGGATCTCATGACAACTGAATAGAAAATCCTGGGGATCCTATAATGAAGCATGGAGGTCCGGGAAAAACGCCACTCCTCCTGGGACCTGAGCTAGGCCCACTGGAGCTGGTGGAGCTGGAACCTCCTCATAAAAGTCATAGGAGGCTCCACCTCTGGAACTGCTGCTCGAGGCTGGGCTTTGCCCCTGCCACGGCCTCTGGCATGACCTCGGTCCGTGCCCCTCGCGGGAGCTGCTGCTGGGGGCTCGGGCTGTTGCGTGGAAGAAGAAAAGAAGACGCACGTGTTCTCGCCATCTATGAAAGAACAGAGTAGAACGATAATCAATATTTGAAAAATAAATCGCACGAAAATAGTGAACAAAGTGAAATTTTTCCTAACTCTGTAGCCTCAAGGGGATAAGTACGACGTCTCCGTACCGATCCCTCAGACTCTACCGAGCTTGTCCATGAGTTTTGAGACCAAGTAACCTAGTGCTCTGATACCAACTATCACGACCCCGAATTTATCCACCATCGGGAGTCATGATGGCGCCTACTGCTAAAGCTAGGCAAGCCAACCCTTTTTAAACATTTTTACAAAACCTTAATCTAAAACAATATAAATACTGAAATGATTAATTACAACCACGTAGAAGACTATTAGCAACAATAGCAATGATAAAGTGCAGAAATTAGTAACATGCCTCTGCGCAGTATCTGGTGTCACTACTCACGGACGACTAAAAGAGTACTAAAAACAACAGTCGGAAAGAAATACATAACATGTCTGTTCTGATACAATAAAACAAACTAGAAGAGATAGAGGAGGCTCAGGGCCCGCGAACGCCAGTGAACTACCTCTAAGTCTCTGGACTGAAGGATTGCTCCCTAACTACTGCAACAGTACGTAAGCTGTGTCCTGACCTGTGCACAAAAAGGCACAGAAGTGTAGTATCAGCACAACTGACCCTGTGTGCTGGTAAGTGCCCAGCCTAACCTCGGCGAGGTAGTGACGAGGCTAAACCAGACCTATCACAGTCAACCTGTACAGATATATGTGCAATAACAGAAAGATAACAAAAAATTTAACACATAATGGAGAGGGGACATGCTGCTAGTGTAACAGTTCAATTATAAATCCAACAAACAAGAAATCGAACTGAATGCATAACAATAAATAGAGAAATCTAGTTAATCAAATACTGCACGACACCACCGTTTTTGCTTTTACTCTCATTTCTCACCAAGACTGTCAAATATAATGCACGGCATCACCCTTCATGCTTTTACTCTCAATATACAGTGCACGACATCATCTTTCGTGCTTTTACTCTCAATACATAGTGCACGGCATCACCCTTCGTGCTTTCCTCATATAACTCTCACATCAAGGAACGAAATGACCCTTCGTGCTCAAATAGTTAAGAAACATGGAAAGGAAAGACTCTTCATTCATAATCTCTCTCTTCCTCACCCAATAAATGGTCACAACCAAAATGGAAAGGAATATATAACAAGATAAAATATCCTGGCAAGGGAGAATAACTCAACAATAAGTCCCGGCAAGGGAATATAGCTCAACAATAGGTCCCAGCAAGGGTGTTCATTTGCTTCTCAACTATCACTTTATAGATCATTTAACAAGTAATTATCATAATTGTCCACTTCTTTTGAAATTTTAACAGCAAATATGACTCACGGTCATGCTATACTCGGGCGCATAGGTAACCGTCACCATACCTGTACACCGACTCCACATAGCACATAGCAAATATTGTCCTAATCATATTCCCTCAAGCCAAAGTTAGATCAAACACTTGCCTCGAATCCGAAAATAGCAACTCAAAGCTCAACAATCACCTTTCCTCTAGAATTCGACCCCGAATCAACGATATCTAATCATAATGTACTCAAATGTATCAACAAATGCTAGTTAAATCAATTTGAATGCATAAGAATGAAATTTTCAAATTTTTACCCAAAAATTCCCAAAATTCCCCCGGGCCCACGTGGTCAAAACTCGAGTTTCGAACCAAAATCAGGTTATTCATTCCCCCATGAGTTCATATATGCAATTTGTTTTGAAATCGGACCCCAAATTAAGTCCAAATCCCAAATTTTAAGAGAACCTAGGTTTTAGCCCAAATCCCCATTTGAACCCATTGAAAGCTTCGATTTAAGGTTGAAATCATGATAAAAGATGTAAAAGTTTGAAGAAATTGAGAAAAAATTGGCTTTCAATTGATTTTGGAGAGAAGGAGTCGAGAGAAAATGGCCAATAGAGGTTTGGGTTTTTGAAAAATGAAAAATGAAGTTTGAAATCATCTAAGTATAGATTGCACAGCCGCAGATGTCGCAGTTGCGAGGTTTTGTTCACAATTGCAAAGAATGCAGAAATAACAGATGTTGCAATTGCGAGAAATGGTTCGCAATTGCGAAGAAGGCAGGTTTGGAACTGGGTTCGCATTTGTGAGAATGTCTTCGCATTTGCGAAGACTAGGCTGCAAAGGGGGAATCGCATTTGCGAAGATTTCTTTGCATTTGCGAAGACTGGCTATAAAAAGTGGAAATCGCATTTACGAGTTTTTCCTCGCATTTGCAAAGAAGCAGGCCAAAGAGGAAGCTCGCATTTGCGAGGAAATCTTCGCAAAATGCGAAGACTGTAGATACCAGTTGTTAAAATGCTTCAAAATGAACCTAACACCTATCCGAAACTCACCCGAGCCCTCGGGGCTCCAACCCAAACATGCACCCAATATCAAAAACATCCTAGGGACATATTCGTACGATCAAATCGCCAAAATAACATCCAAATCAAAGAATCAACCTCCAAAACTCATGATTTTTACTTTAAAGTTCAAACCTTTTAAATTTTCCATTTTTAGTCCGAAACACGTCAAAACGACGTCCGTTTTCAACCAAACTTTACAGATAGCGCTTAACGCTTATTTAAGACTTGTATCAGGCATCGGAACCAAAATAAGAGCCTGATACCATTACTTTTGATCAAATATCATTTTCATTTTTCCATAAGCATTTTCAGAAAATAATTTCATAGAAAAGTTCCGTACTCGGGCCTGGGACCTCGGATTTCTATTCCGGGAATACGCCCGGGTCCCAAATTTCCATACGCGCCCTCTCCGACCGTCACATCATGGGTCTGGGTCCGTTTACCTATAATATTGACCGAAGTCAACTATAAAAATATTATTATCAAAATTCATAGTTTTAACATAGAATTTGAATATTTCCACATGTTTTCTGGCTTCGCCCCTAAACTGCGCACGTAAATCGAGGCAACCAAATAAGAGATTTTCAAGGCCTCAAAAGCACAAAGAAAGAGAAAATTACAGTGATGACCCTTTGGGTTGTCACACGCATATTCACCTTTGATAATTCTAGTATTTATAGTATTCAATCCCAATTTTAATCTGTATATTAATTAATGAGAACATACAACATAAGAGAATTCATAAATTTCTAGTTTTCTGGTAAATATTTATCCATGTGAATTCTCTTTTATTTTTGCACACCATGCTTAAATTGATATGGCTAAACTAATTACGGCAACTGGATAAATTATTAATATTGATAAAGTTTAGGTTTATACCATGACGTGTGTAATTATCACTAAACTCCAAGTTTATTATGATATGAGTATATCAATAAATTTTTACTTTATTATGGCATTCATTTGTTAGTGTAGTACAAATTAGAGAATAAACCGGGTAATTTTTTTACTTAGATATTACCCCGCTTGTGATATTGAATCTTTCCTTTATTAATAGTCTCAATATAACCAACCACTTTCGCGGATACTTTAGAAACTCAATTAAGTTTCTTTGAGACTTACCAAAACATAATGCCGATTAGATGATCCGACCCGTCGTCCCATGTATTTCCGTCCCGGTTTCCCCGTTATATGCTCATACATGTTTCACTTTATGTATTTGGTGAATTTGAAGTAATTCGGATAAAGTTTGGTTGGAAATGAGACAATAAGTCTCTTTAAGGAAGGGTTGGTTTAGAAAAGTCAACCGGAAGTTTACTTGTGGGTTAGAAGGCTCAAAATGGATTTTTGATGATTCGGTTAGCTTTGGGGGATGATTTGAGTCTTAGGAGAGCAATCAAAAGTAAATTTGGAGGCTCGGTGTAGAATTATGCTTGAATTGGCTAAGTTAGCATTTTTGCGATATCGGGTTGATAGGTGAGATTATGATCCGAGGGTCGGAATGGAATTCCAAGACTTGCAGTAGCTTCGTTAGGTAATTTTGGATGTATGTGAAAAATTTCAGTTGATTCGGAGGTGTTTAGGTCGGGGTTTTGATCAAATGCATGTTTCGGAAGTTATAAGGCTTGAATCCGTGGTAACTTGATGATTCTTGTGTTGTTGGATGTGTTTTTATGACTCGACCAAGTTTGAATGAGGTAATAGAACATATATGTTCTTTTGGTTGAGGTCCCGAGGGCCTCAGGGCGATTTCGAATGGCTAACGAGGATTTTTGAGTTGGAAAAATGAAACAAAATTTGCTCATCGCGATCGCGGGCCTGTGGTTGCGATCACATAGAAGGATTTGGAGGAGGCTCAGATTTTCTCTATGTGAACGCGTAAATGGGTATGCATTCACATAGGTTTGGGTGATTGGCCAGTGCGAACGCGTAAGGTTGTTTGCTATCGCATATGGTCGAGTGGAAGTGTTATGCGGTCGCGTGTTGAAGCGTGCGATCGCGTAGAGGAAGGAGGTAATTCTCTGCGATCGCGTGGGATGTGCTGCGATCGCGTAAGAGGAATTTCGCCTTGGCATAATGCTTTTAAGGGTTATTTTATCCGTGAGCCATTCATAATTTCCTCCATTTTTACACCACCTCAAGAGCTTTTTGGTAGAATTGAAGAGGGGTTTTGACGGGAATTGATTGGAGGTAAGTCTTGTGACTTAGAAAAATCATTTTGATTAAGAATGAACCTTAAATTCTTCGAAAATTTGGGTAAAACTTGAAGAACTAGGGCTTGGGTTTTTGAATGAGAATTGGGGTTTTGAGAGAGCAGTTGGACTCTGATTTTGATAAATTTTATATGTATAGACTCGTGGCAAGATAACGAACGTTTTGATGTAAAAAATTTGGGATTTTGAAAAGTGGGTCCGGGGCTCAGGTTTTGCAAATTTTGTGATTTTTTATGTTCTTCGAGTCTTTTTGATTGGGTTATATTCCTTTAGCCTAATGTAATGTATTCGTTGTGGTTTTGGCCAGATTAGACCCACGAGGAGGTCAAATGGAGAGGCAAGGGCATTGCTAGCTAGTTTTTGGTCGGCTAAGGATTAGTTATTGATGTAACTGCTGTGCTGAGGGTTTGAAATCCCAGATTTTCGCATCGTAACACTATATTGAGGCGTGACACGCATTCCACGATGAGTGCAGGGTCATAGATTATTAGGGATTGAGACTTAATCCATCCGGAGTGTTAAATTCTACTAAATTGGCGACTGAAACGCATATCTTATTATTGTGAATTGTGCTTATTGCCTTGTTTGGGACCTTGTGCCGACCTGTAGTATCCGTATGGGATTTTTATATATTTTCCTCACTTGTGTGCATAACATAAATTCTCAGTCATGTTTTTCAAATATTAAAAACAATATAATAGCTGTATTTTATACATAAACCTTAAATGAAAAGGATATGAGGGCTGAAATCCCTATTGTATGTCACGCCCGATGGATATGGACTTTTTGACTGAGATAGGTCGGGGACCCTGTAGTGAGGATGATTTCTTGATATGGATCGGGCTATATGCCGTAGCGATTATTAATATATATATATATATATATATATATATATATATATATATATATATATATATATATATATATATATATATATATATATATATATATAGATATTGAGGCCGATAGCATGTTTTATGCCAATACCTGGCTGATATTGCGTTTGGGCTGTAGGAGCCCCTCCGGAGTCTGTACACACTCCCGGTAGCGCTGTCGACGTTAAATAAGCTGAGCGAGCTGCACGCCGTAGCGGGTACTGGATTGTACCGTTATATGTGTTGCCTTTTGTCATGCATTATTCTTTAACTGTATTATTTGTTGTATAATGTTTCCACTGTTTTGGATATGAACTGGTAGATAAAAAGTACTTTGTGCAATTCCTGTATTTCCTTACCTTCAGACTTTAGTTATGTCTATTACCACTGAGTTGGAAGTACTTACTTTACTCCATGAACCTTGTGTGCAGATCCAGTGCAGTCTCAGGCTGAGTGACTCCAGCTGATCCAGAGTTCTTTCCTGGATTATTCGAGGTAGCTACAGGGCGTTCGCAGCCGATGATTCTCCCATCTATCTTTATCCTTTATTTTTGCATTGTTAGTGTTAGAAGAACTTTGTAATAGGATATTATCATGTCGTTAGAGGCTCATGGCCGTGACACCGGGTCCTAGTTGGGCTGTTTTGGTATTTTCGTCAGATTTACTATATTTTATCAATATTTCAGACGTTGGCTTAAATGATTTTATCTTTACTTGTTTAAATAATTAGAGTAACTGTATAAATGGTCGGGCTTGCCTAGTAGTGTGCTGGGCGTCATCACAACCGGATTGGGGTCATGACAGCCGCATTGATAATAAAAAATAGTAATAATTGGCTCTTTCAGAGCTCTCAATTAATTTGGTAATGCCATATATTTATCAACATCTATATGATGAATATCTCTTTTAAAGAGAAAGTTATACCATTATTGTTATGGTTAAAATATATGCAAGATCTGTTTCTTGTATTACCGTTGTCTTTCAATAATCATATTGTCAAAATATTTTTGGCATAAAATAAGTACGTGATGAATGACAATTTATGCCATATAATGACATTATTATCTTATTTCCTCTCAAACCTCATTCTAGAGGTGAGTGTGGTATATTCACTACCACTAGCACCTTCATATTCTTTAAAGAATGAATATGTATTCATAAATCACATATTGTCACATTCACATCATGAATGGACCATAATTATGTGTTTTATAAAATCTCATGTCAAATCGATAACAAATATTACTTTCACAAAGTGAAGAATTATTTTGAGAATCCTTATTGTTCTTACCATGCCCACATCCATTGATACATTCATAGTAAAAATTTTGTTTATTTTTTTCAGACTTATCACATACTGCTTATCACATCCTCTTAAGGGAATGGGAATGAAGCAAATTCAATGGGACGAGTTTTCAATTCTTTGCTCACAATCATACATGAATTTGATCATGACAAGGCATAAAAGTTTTACCACTTTGGGTGGTTATAATTCCTTTTAAACTCTATTAAAGTTAAAATCAAAATTTATCGTATTTGCTTGTATTTAAAATCAAATTATAGAATGTCAAGAATTTAAAAGAGAAAAATAAAGTAAAATACTTACCTTAAAGTTAGAATTTAATCATGAAAGAAGTTCATGCAACAATTGACAATCATTATGCTCAATCACAAAGCTTCTACTCAATTGGTTAGAGTCTCGTGTTGATAACGTGTTATGAAACAATAAAAGAAGAAGACTATTGCAGAGAATAGTAGGGAGAGAGAATTCTTATTGATTTGGAGTGAATTACAATGGAATAAAACCCTTTATTTATAAGAGAAAAGTGACTTAATCACCATATAACAAACTTTAAAATCTCTCTAGAATATAGTCATTCACCTTAAGTACAACTCTCTTTATAATAGTAACATCAATTGATGACTAGTGTGTATAAGTTAAGGATGTTAATTTTTTCATTATGAAATTATACTGTGTGGAGAGCACGTTAGAAGATTCTCGTCATAGTACTATCTAGGACTCTATTTTCTCCTTGTGCATGAATTCAAAGTAAATTCAAAGTTTTCTTCGTTCTGTATCCTTTTCTTGTTTTGTCATTTTTTAATTGCAATAGTTGAGCCGACAACGTCGTTTTTTGATCCTCCCATTTAATAGACGACTAACCAAATAAAATTACTTAGAAATATTAATATCCACATCAAATTCTCCATAAAGTTCTAACTGCAGATCAGTATCCGTGAGTGGAAACAACTGAACTATTTTATGTTAAAAAATATACGCGAAACGTAATAGAAAACTTGGGTCAATGTTATTAATTGATCAACTTTTTGTCGGCATGTAATTTTTCTTGGTCATTACTCCTTTTCGCGTCTAGTAATTAATAGTTCAATGACTTTAAATTACACTTAAACCACTTTAACAAATTTGTAATTTAACGTCATTAATGAACTTATAATTTGCTACTTAAAAAATTGATATAGCTGGAAATTCATTAACTTTGATTGAAAAGCCTAATAGAGCAGGAAAAATTTCTTGGCTAGGAGTATGGAAGTGCACATTAACTGGACCATCCATGTGGCTTTAACAATGGCATTCCCCTGACTCAATTGTACAGAGACACGGCCAAGGTTATGTGAAAAATTGAATTATTTGGGAGAAATGTAACGATCCGGTCCGTCGTCTCATGTGTTACTGTCCCGTTTTTTCCATTTTTTGCTTATTCATTTTTCAGTATCGGCATTGGGTGAGTTAGAGCCGACTTGGTTTGGTTTTGGTAGGAAACGAGACATTTAGTCTCTTTAAGGAATGCTTATATTGGAAAAGTCAATCGAATGTTGACTATTGAGTTAGATGGCTCGGATGTAAGTTCTGGTGAATCGATTAGCTTCGGGGGATGATTTGTGATTCAGGAGTGCAATCGGAATTGATTTTGGAGGTCCGGTGTAGAATTATGCTTAAATTGGCGAAGTTAATATTTTGGCGAACTCTGGTGGATATGTGAGATTTTGATCCGAGGGTCGGAATAGAATTCCAAGAGTTCTAGTAGCTCCTTACTTAATTTTGAATATGTGTTCAAAGTTTCAGGTTATTCGGAGATGTTTAGGTCGGGTTTTTGATCGAATGTGCAATTCAGAAGTTTTTAAGTATCATAGGCTTTGATTTGATGAATTTTGAGGCTGTTGATATTAAGATAGTGTTTTGATGGTTCGAGCAAGTTTGAATAAGGTAATAGAACATGTTTGTACTTTTGAATGAGGTCCCGGGAGCCTCGGACTGAGTTCGGGTGTTTAAACGAGAGTTTTGAAGTGTGCTGCAGGTTCATTTTTTCTGTCATCTGGTGAGAAGATTCCGCAAAAGAGAGTCAGCATGAGCGGACTGTCAACCGCAGAAGCGGTACTGGGTGATCCGCATAAGCGGATTTTGGGACGCAAAAGCGGAAATATAAAACTGTAATGAAAACCGCATAAGTGGAGTTTTGGCCGCAGAAGCGGTCCCGCATAAGCGAAAACAGGACCGCAGAAGCGAAAGTCGCTGTTGGCAGAAGGGTTTATTAATGATATTTCATCCGCGATCCATTTATTATTTCCTCCATTTTTAACCATCTCACGAGCTTTGTGGTAGAAATTGAAGAGGGATTTTGACGGGAGTTGATTGGAGGTAAGTCTCGTGATTTTGGTCAAATTATTGAAGCCTGACGTTGCCGTCGTCGCTTGGATTATGATTCAGATTTGGTCAAATGATTGATTGATTAACTTTTTGGGTCAAATTTTTTTTAAATAGTAAAATATCAATAGAAATATTATTAAATATTTATTTTAATAACATAATATTAATATTAAAATAAGTATCAATATTAAGTCCTCCAATCTATTTTTTCTGTTTTGGTAACAAAAAATTAACTACCCTATTCAATTTCTATTTATGTAATGGCATTTATGCTGTGGCCGTTTCGCAGAAACAATCATTCTGAAGAGTTGCACCTCTTCATATTTCAGCCCAACTTTATCTGTAAATACAAGGTTATTCTGCTCAGAATCTCCATACGATTTTTTGAGTTTCTCCTTCTTTTTCTGCATAGTTTAAACATCAAACAAAGCATAAGTAAGTGTGAGTTGCTATTGAAATTTGTGTCCGCTGAAATAATAGGGTTCGAAGTACCACTACACCAGTGTGTAATTCGTTCTATCCTTGGAGGAAATAATCCATAACCTGTGATACTAGGAGTGGATTAAATTCCATAAGAAAACATTGCGAATTCAGTAGGCTCGAATTGGTTTTATGTTATTTCGTAGTACATTCCTGTTTATGTTCATTTATATTTTCAGAATTATTTTACAAATACAGTATTATAACAAAAAATAACTACAGATGGGAGTTATTTCAAGCAGACGGGGAAAGCTGGAATTGGGGGAATTGTCAGGGACGAACATTGAGAAATAGTTATGGTATTCTCATTATCAGTCCAGTGTAAGACCAACAATACTACTGAGGCCATGGCTGCTAAAATGGGAATCCAGTGATCTGTTCACCAAGGATACAACAACACCGACTTGGAGATAGACTCATAGATCGTTTCCAACATGCTGATTTGCGGCAACACCAAAAATCTCAAACTCAAGAGTCTTATTGAAGATATTGGACATACCTTAAAGCAAGCAGATATCAATATTGCTCACTGCTACATAGAGGCAAATCAAGTAGCTGACATGCTCGTCAAAAATGAAAAGAATGGACATTGGGTCTAACTCAACCCTAAAAGCTAGCTTATGAGGTGAGGATTGCCCAAGCCATATAAGGAGACCAAGGACCTCAAATCTCTCCGATGTGGGACAACTCAGCACCCCCCCCCCCCCACGCCCAGATCTCTGGAGCGTGGACGACATAAATGGGGTCCAACATAGGTAACAATAATTGGGATGAGCCTGTCTCTGATACTATGAAAAGAATGGACATTGGGCCTAACTCAACCCCAAAAACTAGCTTATGAGGTGAGGATTGCCCAAGCCATATAAGGAGACCAATGACCTCAAATCCCTCCAATGTGGGACAACTCAACAAAAAATACTGCTACAAATGACGATAGTACTTTCTTTTACCATTTCCAACAACTAACATAAACTATAAAAGGACCTTTAATTTTCTACTAGATAAGTGGCAACTACCTAGTTTTAGAATTAGGTATGACAAAGCTAACTTTTTTGTAAGTTGATTCATTTTAGGAGATTGATTTTGGTTAGTCTTATGACGAGGATGGAGGTCAGGTCCATGTCTCCCTCTTATGTACTTCATCTGTTTTAATTTATGTGAACTTGTTTGACTAGACATGAAGTTTAAGAAAAAATAAAAGGTCCAGAGTATTTATATGGTTGTAAAAGATTCTCATTAAAGGTATAATTGAAAGATTAAATTAAATTATTTTCAAATTTAAAAATGATTTTTTATAAAAAAAATGGACCAAAAAGGAAATAGAACCAAAAGGATTACATTTTTTGTTGGAATAGACATGGTAGGGTCTGCCAAACCCCCAACACCTCTGGAGGTGAAAGCCCGGGTGATTGACTTAACTAAAAAAAATGCCAAATCAGCTAAAATGCCTGTGTTTTTCCAAGTCAACACTATTTTCCTTTTCTTTGTTTAAGTTGGTAAATACATTTACCCAGTGAAAAATAACATAACCATTTTTTACTTAAACACAACTAGACATAAAACCTTTGCCTAGATTTTTATTCCTTTCTGGTGTCTATCTCCCAAAGTCTACAGCTTCGGCTTCTGCAAGATCTGACAGGAATCTCTTCGTCTTCACTGTTTTGATTATCCCTTTCCCACGACCCACTCGGCAATCTTTATTTTTTAGTGGGCAAATAACTAAATATACTTGCTGATGACAAAAAATAAAAGAATATATTCGCTGAACTAGAAAGCTACATTGATATTTCAACTGATTTGGCATGCCTATAATTAGACTTTTTTGTCAGAGTTAAGAGTTAATGAATTAATTAGACTTTTTGTTCAGAGTTAAATGAATTATCCGATCAATTTATTTTTTGGGTAACAAGTCATAATGCCAGTGACTTTAAATTTATAAAGCTAATTTAGTCATTTTAGTAGAGAAAATGTAAGTTCAATCACTATTTGAGAAACGGTTAATGGTCAAATATATCCTTGTACTATTAAAAATAGGTCATATTTATCTTTCGTTTGAATTCTTTATTAAATATGTCCCCACCGTTATACATTAGGGCCATACATATCCCTCAGCCGTTAAAACACTCTCCCATATATTTAAATTACGGTTAATGGTCAAATATATCCTTATACTATTAAAAATAGACCATATTTATCCTCCGTTTGAATTTTTTATCAAATATGTCCCTACCGTTATATTTTTATCAAAACACCCTCCCATATATTTTTAGTAGCACGTGGCATCTTATGATTTGACTAGACGACCCGCCCCACTCCTTTAATTAAACCCGCCCCGACCCAATGAAATTTAGTCTTCTTCTCCGTTCAATCCCTTCAATATGCTTATGCTTCTGCAAAATGCATGCTTCTTTGCAATTTGATGAAAAAGTTTTTTGAGGGTGCCTTAAAAAGTAGGGAGTGATAACAATCATGTGCCATAAATATGAGATGGACCGAAAAAAAAGAAGAAATTGAGTATGTTATTTACTAAATGGGTAGTTTTTTCGTCTTATCCGATTTTGAGAGTCATTTTCATGAGCCAATTTATATAATTTTATATAAAAATAGAGTTTTAGCCTTTGTATTATTGGGCACATGCTAACATGGGCCATCATTACCTAGTATTGAAGGGATTGAACGGAGAAGAAGACTAAATTTCATTGGGTCGGGGCGGTTTTAATTAAAGGAGTGGGGCGGGTCGTCTAGTCCAATCATAAGATGCCACGTGCTACTAAAAAAATATGGGAGGGTGTTTTGATAGAAATATAACGGTGGGGACATATTTGATAAAAAATTCAAACGGAGGATAAATATGGCCTATTTTTAATAGTATAAGGATATATTTGACCCTTAACCGTAATTTAAATATATGGGAGAGTATTTTAACGGCTGAGGGATATATATGGCCCTAATGTATAACGGTGGGGACATATTTGATAAAGAATTCAAACGGAGGATAAATATGGCCTATTTTTAATAGTACAAAGATATATTTGACCCTTAACCATTTGAGAAATTAACACTTCGAATATTTGAAAGTCATAGTTCTATTTGATAGTGGACACTTACAAGGGAAGGGTTAACAGCTCACTCTCAAATAACATGGATCACTTCAACATTCTATCTTGACATCTCCTTTTTTTTATTTTCAAAACTCAAACTAAATGATTGTGCAGTTCAGAAATATAAATGAATTAAATAAACAATAAAATACAATGTTTTTCTCCTGATAAAGAACCACGAGTATAAGAATGTAAACCACAAATGTTAAACCTAGTGTATTGTACATGCTAATGGGCTTGGCCCGTGCGGCCAGTCCAATTCAACCCGTTACTTGGGTAAGGTTAGGTTAGGACTTTTTTGAGCTCATTTAAATCCAAAGCTTATAAGTCCGGTCTAAATCACCTCGTTGGCCCTTGAGGCTTAACCAGGCTGGGTCTGGGCCGGCCCTTGTGCAAAAATTAATTAAATTTAAATTAATTAACTATTAAATATTTTGAAAAAGTAAAAACTAAAAAAAAACTATTAACTATAATTTTCATTCCACAACCCTAGATTGCTCATTTACCCTTTCATATCAACTAAAATTTAGATTTTCGACATGTATGTAATATAAGAAAATTAATTTTTCTTTGCGTAATTAATAACAAACTCGAAAAGTTTTAGGTGACCAATAATAATCTTTTTTTAAAAGAAAATATTACTTTAAATGGGCAATGATCAGTTTGAATTACTTTACGATATTATTAATATTTTATCTGCTCTTCAGTAAAGAAAAAGATCAGTTTTAAATATTCAAAAACATTGACAACTAGCAAATTTTAAAATATGTATAGACTATAATAACGAAATAAGTAAAAATGTTAATCCTAAATTAAAGAACCTCAGCATATAAACTTATTGAAGCAATCCCTAAATCTTAGAAAAATTAAAGAAAAGTATTAATAAAACATTCATATAACTTTAAAAAGAAGAGCTAGATATATAGAGAATTTGCATTTCAACTACGAGATTGCTCGTCAAATATCAAGCTTTTTGTACGGTCTAAGCAAACAGAAGTTGTTTACATGATTAATCGACTATATCACAAAAAAATATTTAACGATTTAAAGAAATTTTGTTTTCATAAAAATTTGAAGGGCAGGCTCGCCCTAGCCCGCGGCCCTCTTCCGCCTGGGTTGGGCTGGCCATTTTTAAGACTCATTCATGTGGCGGATCGACCCGTCCTAATCCACCAAATTTAAAAGCCCATAAGGTTTGGGCTGGGCTAGACTGGCCTGTCAAATGGTTGCTGAACCAATTCCCAAATCCAACTTAGTTTTCAAATCGTGTTAAATCTGTCATCTTTACGATTTCTTAAATATATTAAGGAAAAAAAACTAAAAAAAGGAAAAATATCCAGCCCGAAACTGCCCAAAACAATAGTTGCACATATATAGATGCTGCCAAATGCCAAGAAAATGACCTTAAGTGCCGATATTTTTGGAATGAGATCTTTTCAACCAAAAAGTACAATTGTACACCAGAAAAAAATCTGCCCATACCGTCATCGCCATATCCAAAAATCCTGCATCTTAAAATCCCACGCCTGCAAAGAATATCAGTATCTATTCTATATTCACACAGAAACTCACCTCTGTATTCAGTGTCTTTGAGAAAAAATGGAGAGTCGCGTTGTGAGACGAAGAATGAACATGATTTCTGCCCATTTAGCTGTCCACGATGATATTTCCACCACCGCTACTCATCTGTTTCCTATGGTACTGTCCTTCTTCTATATATCACTGTGTTCCATTTAGAAAATTATTACTAGTACCAAACAATAGTTGCTTCAATTCATACGATTGTTCGTTTCCCCTGTTTTCTTAAAATCATTCTTCAATTAAAATTTTCACTTGTTTTATTATCAGAGCTGTAGCAGTAGTCTGAATTCTGCAATTCCGAGGTATGATAACAGAATGAATTATGCACGACAAAGTTCCACTTCTCAAGCTTGTTTCATGAGGCTCAACTCAAGTGAACAGGTCTGTGAATAAAAACAGAAATATTATTCCTTATGAGGAGCCGAGGGTCGATCGGAAATAGTCTCTCTGCCCTTTCGGGTAGGGGTAAGACCCGTCTACATATTATCCTCCCCAGACTCTACTTTGTGGGACTATACTGGGTAGTTGTTGTTGTTTTATTATTCCTTATGAGATTTTGCTCTCTGATAGTCGACCTTTTTCTTTCTTGTTGTTTTGCCTAGGGGACGGGAAGCTGTACTACTGAATCTGCCTTGCCTTTAAAGCCTAATAGTTGTGCAAAAAAGAGTTCCGAAGGACCCATGTATTCTAGACCTACCAATAAAGAATTCCAGTATGTTGCACAAGGTTGCAAATACAATCAAACTGCAGCAGAAGCTCCCAAATTTGCTAGGCCAAGTACAGGAATTAATGAAAAGTCGCGCTCCCAATTGAAAGAAAGAAGAAATGGATTTCAATCCAATGGTAAACAAAGATGATGCTTTGCTTTGATTGGCTGGAATTAATAATGTATTGCAGTAGTGCTTTTTTGTTCTGGAAACTGAGGGTACAATGTGACATCCTAGATGAATCCCACATCGACAAAACACGAGAGATGTTGGGTATATAAGTAGACTAACCTTAGACCCTACTCACACATTTTAAAGACGTGCGGGTCTTAATCCTAAGCAGATAATATGACTGGTGGGTTGGACTGTTACATATAGCCTCTTCAGAATGTTTCAAAATTCACTTTTTGTTTTGCTAATACAGGAAGTGAATGGTCTCCTAGAATGAACGTTGCAGAATCTGGATACATGTACATGGTATCGATAGAACTTCCTGGTGTCAATATAAATGATATAAAGGTAGAAATCAGTGATAAAAGGTAAGTAACTTGCAATTATCCATTACTTAGTCTTTTCCTCCATGTCATCCCTTAATTATAAGGGATGATCATGTTACAGAAAGTTCATCTTAAAAGAGCATCCATCTTCTGCAATGAGGCAGCGTTGAATTCAGAATTCGTGTTTGCCTAATAGATGAGTGTTATTTCCTCGACAGCTTAATAGTTTCTGGAAATCGTTCAACACAATGGTCGAAAGTGGTAACATACTCGAATGACTCCGTATCGTCTTATCACAAAAGGGAGATTGTTCAGGGACCTTATCGGGTTTTCTGGCCTCTTCCAACTAATGCCAACAAGGATAGCGTCTCAGCTGAATTTGTGTAAGTTGTCAAAACTTGTTAGTATCATTTACCTGTTATTTTGAGTCAGGAAGAAAGATCTTTGGAATATTTCATTACATAAATATTTGTATTAAAATTCTGAAATTCACGAGTGTTTTACAATGCAGGGACGGACTTTTACAGATTACTATCCCAAAACCTTGAGAAACAGGGCAACCAATCAAGCCGCATATCTACGTGTAAAATATGATTAAGAGAATTACAGGATAAGCAACAGAATTTATTGTAAAACATGAACCATGTATATGTACTCGATCACATGCTATCTACTGGAAACTAGTGTAAAATGCCATGGAATATGAGCTGTCTTGTAATGCTACATTAGTAGCCATATCAATATATACATATGTGGTGATGCCTTTGGAATTCGGATGGTTTAAATAATATCTAAATTTTATGGTTCTTATGTTTAGATAAATATTTATGCGATTTCCGCTATAGTTACTAATGCTCTTTTGTTTCTGTTTTTGTTTTCCCTTTCCTTCCCGGAGCCGAGGGTCGATTGGAAACAGTCTCTCTGCCCTTTCGAGTAGGAGCTCGAAAGGGCAAGGCCTGTCTACATATTACCCTTCTCAGAGCCCACCTTGTGGGACTATAGTGGGTACTTGTTGTTGTTGTTTAGATAATACCCAAATAATCAAGTAGCTTAAGTTTTGTATACTGGGGTGCAACGGATTTTCCACGAAAGTACAATTTAATCGATTATGGTAGGTTATCATTTTATCTTTCAAGTTATCATATCATGCTTGATATTAAGAGTTAAGTGCGTGTGTTGTACAATTTAACGGAGTATAAGTATAGTACACCTTTAGTGCACGGATATGAACTTGTTAGGTTGAGAAATCTAGCTATGCAAGAAGAAATTGTAAGTAAAGCCATAGAATTTAGGAGAGAAGAAATCAAACCATTTTCTTATTCGCAGAACTCATTATATTGTCAAAATAAAATCTCACTTATTCTAGAGAGTTCCTCTCATTTATATACAAATCAACTAATAAAATAATACATGAATTAAACTGTAAACTGATGAAACTTTATGTTAGGTCATGAAGTGGGCCTGGACTATATTGCAGTTGGGCTTTGGTTAACACTCCCTCAAGACCCAGAAAGTAATAGACCAGACCCAAGTATTTGATCTTGAATTGGTCATCCAAAAACTGTTTCAAGGCTGTCAATTCAGCAATATCAGTACCATCTAAGAGATCAGGACTTTCAGATGGACAAATATAGAATGAATGAGATGGAGAAATAGTAAAATCATTAAAACTATCTAACATATGAGAGGAACTAGCTTCTGGACTACCCATGAATAACCCTAGATAGGCAAAATCTAAAAATAGGAATGCTGATATAATCAAACAACACTAGAAACTCGCAGAAGTGGCGAAAGGAAGATTACCGTCCCTCTTTGCAACGTAAAGAAGGTAAGACCTTGAATAAACAAAGAAAGTAGGTACCAAAAGCAGCAAATTCGAGTAAACACTGGCGATAACAGTAGATTACCGGGAGAAACACCGTACAATTCTCAATAGATGATAAACACCCTTGAAGAAGCTCCACAATCCAAAAACTTGACGGTTAATGCGCGGAAACAGAAAAAGCTCGACGATGTGAAATCCTCCATGAAACTCGATGAGCGTACCATCGATCGAATGAGCAGATCGAGGTTCATCTATTCCATGGCTCTAACACCATGTTAGATTGAGAAATCTGATGATGTCCATCTCATTGAGTAAGTATTAGGCATGTGCCTAATAAAAGTTTCTTTGGTTTGGTAGCCAACCTTGTTGAATTTCTTTGGGTTGGTAGCCAACTTTGTTGAATTTGTGAAAAGTGTGTGTAAATTGTCAAATATTGTAGGCTTTAGAGAGTTAAGCTTTGGCTATAAAAGGAGAGCTTCAAATCTCATTTCTACACACCAACAAAGAGGGAAAGAAAGAGTGAGGTTTCACAGACAAGGTATAAGAAAATAGTCTGTGAGAAAAATAGAGAGTGAGCGATATTGTAGTAAGGTGGGAATATCAAAAGAGGGCTATTTCTTTTGAGTGTTGTAGTGCTCTTTGGAGTATTTTACTCAGAACTACAAAGTGTAAAATTCCTTACTATAGTGATATCAGTTGCTTCTCTCGGGGCCGTGGTTTTCTCCCTTATTCAAAAGGGTTTTCCACGTAAAAATCTTGGTGTCATTGTTACTCTTTTATTCTTGTTAATTGTCGTATCTTGGTGCTACATTATTATTCCGCTGTTATTACCGTGAATATTATTTTGGTAGGGGGTTTATTCCTAACAACTGGTCTCAGAGCACAGGTTCTGCTCGTTCACTAAAATACTATTCACTGTCGGTAGTACTATACTCGGTGGTAAATAAAAATGTCAGGAGTAAAGTACGAGGTAGCTAAATTCAACGGAGATAACGGTTTTCCAACATGGCAAAGAAGGATGAGGGATCTGCTCATCCAACAAGGATTACACAAGGTACTAGTTGCTGATGCCAAAAAGCCTGATACTATGAAAGCTAATGATTGGGCTGATTTGGATGAAAGAGCTGCTAGTGCAATCAGGTTGCACTTATCGGATGATGTGGTAAATAAAATCATTGATGAAGACACTGCACATGGAATTTGGACAAGGTTGGAAAGCCTTACATGTCCAAAACACTGACAAATAAATTGTACCTGAAGAAGCAGTTATATGCCCTACACATGGGTGAAGGTATGAATTTTTTGTCGTATTTAAATGTGTTTAACGGACTAATCACACAGCTTGCCAACCTCGGAGTAAAAATCGAGGAGGAAAATAAAGCCATCTTGCTATTGAACTCGTTGCCATCTTCATACGATACTTGGCAACAACCATCCTGCATGGTAAGACTACTATTGAGTTGAAAGATGTCACATCGGCTCTTTTACTTAATGAGAAGTTGAGAAAGAAGCCTGAAAATCAAGGACAGGCTCCTATCACAGAAGGTAGAGGCAGGAGTTATCAAAGGAGTTCGAGCAACTATGGTAGATCCGGAGCTTGTGGAAAGTCAAAGAATCGTTCCAAGTCAAAAGCCAGAAATTGTTACAATTGTGATCAACCAGGTCACTTCAAAGAGATTGCCCAAATCCAAGGAAGGGCAAAGGTGAAACTAGTGGCCAGAAGAATGGCGACAACACAGCTGCCATGGTGCAAAATAATGACAATGTTGTCCTCTTTATAAATGATGAAGAGGAATGCATGCACCTGTCAGGTGTAAAGTCAGAATGGGTGGTTGACACAGTGGCATCTTACCATATCACACCGGTAAGAGATCTTTTTTGTAGATATGTAGCAGGTAATTTCGGCACCGTGAGAATGGGTAATACAAGTTACTCAAAGATTGCGGGAATTGGCGACATTTGTTTCAAGACAAATGTCGGATGCACATTGGTTCTAAAGGATGTGCGGCATGTACCTGATTTGCGGATGAACTTGATCTCGGTAATTGCTTTGGACCGAGATGGATATGAGAACTATTTTGCAAATCAAAAGTGGAGACTCACCAAGGGATCATTGGTGATTGAAAAGGGAGTTGCTCGTGGCACGTTGTACAGGACAAATGCAGAAATATGCCAAGGTGAATTGAATACGGCACAAGATGAGATTTCTGCAGATTTGAGGCATAAAAGAATGGGCCATATGAGCGAGAAGGGATTTCATATTCTTGCCGAGAAATCACTCATTTCTTATGCCAAAGGTACAACGATAAAACCTTGTGACTATTGTTTATTTGGTAAACAGCATAGGGTGTCATTTCAGACATCGTCTGAAAGAAAGTTGAATATACTTGATTTAGTATATTCTGATGTTTGTGGCTCAATGGAAATTGAATCAATGGGTGGTAACAAATATTTTGTTATTTTTTATTGATGATGCTTCACAAAAATTGTGGGTTTATATTTTGAAAACCAAAGATCAGGTGTTTCAAGTTTTCCAGAAGTTTCATGCTCTAGTAGAAAGGGAGACAGCTCAAAAGCTAAAATGTCTCCGAAGTGACAATGGAGGTGAGTACACTTCAAGGAAATTTGAAGAGTACTGTTCAAGTCATGGGATCAGACATGAAAAGACATTTCCTGGAACCCCACAGCACAATGGTGTAGCAGAGAGGATGAACCGCACTATCGTGGAGAAGGTGAGAAGCATGCTCAGAATTGCTAAACTACCTAAGTCATTTTGGGGTGAAGTAGTTCAAACAACACGTTACCTGATCAATAGGAGTCCATCAGTTCCATTGGCGTTTGACATCCCAGAAAGAGTTTGGTCCAATAAGGAGGTGTCCTACTCGCATCTAAAGGTGTTCGGTTGCAGAGCTTTTGCACATGTACCGTAAGAGCAGAGAACAAAGCTGGATGATAAATCTGTTCCCTGCATATTTATTGGATACGGAGATGAAGAGTTCGGGTATAGATTGTGGGATCCTGTAAAGAAGAAGGTCATCAGAAGCAGAGATGTAGTCTTCCGAGAAATTGAAGTTGGAACTGCTGCTGATATGTTAGAAAAGGCGAAGAATGGTATAATTTCTAACCTTGTTACTATTCCTTCTATTTCTAACAATCCCAAAAGTGCAGAAAGTACGACCGACGAGGTTGTCGAACAGGGGGAGCAACCTGGTAAGGTTATTGAGCAGGGAGAGCAACTTGATGAAGGTGTCGAGGAAGTGGAGCACCCCACTCAAGAAGAAGAACAACCTCAACCTCTGAGGATATCGGAGAGGCCAAGGGTAGAGTCATGCATGTACCCTTCCACAGAGTATGTCCTCATCAGATGAGGGGGAGCCAGAAAGTCAAAAGGAGGTGCTGTCCCATCCAGAAAATAACCAGTGGATGAAAGCCATGCAAGAAGAGATGGAATCTCTACAGAAAAATGGCACGTACAAGCTGGTTGAACTTCCAAAGGGTAAAAGACCACTCAAATGCAAATGGGTCTTTTAACTCAAGAAAGATTGAAATGGCAAGCTGGTCAGATACAAAGCTCGATTGGTGGATAAAGGCTTCGAACAGAAGAAAGGTATTGATTTTGACGAAATTTTCTCACCTGTTGTCAAAATGACTTCTATTCGAACAGTTTTGAGATTAGCAGCTAGCCTAGATCTTGAAGTGGAGCAGTTGGATGTGAAAACTGCATTTCTTCATGGAGATTTGAAAGAAGAGATTTATATGGAGCAGCCAGAAGGATTTGAAGTAGCTGGAAAGAAACACATGGTGTGCAAATTGAATAAGAGTCTTTATGGATTAAAGCAAGCACCAAGGAAGTGGTACATGAAGTTTGACTCATTCATGAAAATTCAAACATACATAAAGACCTATTCTGATCCATGTGTATACTTCAAAAGATTTTCTGAGAATAATTTTATTATATTGTTGTTGTATGTGGATGACATGTTAATTGTAGGAAAAGACAAGGGGTTGATAGCAAAGTTGAAGGGAGATCAGTCCAAGTCATTTGATATGAAGGACTTGGGCCCAGCACAACAAATTCTAGGGATGGAGATAGTTCGAGAGAGAACAAGTAGAAAGTTGTGGCTATCTCAGGAGAAGTACATTGAACGTGTACTAGAACGCTTCAACATGAAGAATGCTAAGCTAGTTAGCACATCTCTTGCTAGTCATCTAAAATTGAGCAAAGAGATGTGTCCTACAACAGAGGAGGAGAAAGGGAACATGGCCAGAGTTCCTTATTCTTCAGCAGTCGGAAGCTTGATGTATGCAATGGTATGAACTAGACCTGATATTGCTCATGCAGTTGGTGTTGTCAGCAGGTTTCTTGAAAATCCTGGAAAGGAACATTGGGAAGCAGTCAAGTGGATACTCAGATACCTAAGAGGCACCACATGAGATTGCTTATGCTTTGGAGTATCGGATCCAATCTTAAAGGGCTATACGGATGCTGATATGGCAGGTGACATTGACAACAGAAAATCCACTACTGGATATTTGTTTACATTTTCAGGGGGAGCTATATCATAGCAGTCGAGGTTGCAGAAGTGTGTCGCACTCTCTACAGCTAAAGCAGAGTACATTGCCGCTACAAAAACTGGCAAGGAGATGATATGGCTCAAAAGGTTCCTTCAAGAGCTTGGATTGCATCAAAAGGAGTATATCGTCTATTGTGATAGTCAAAGTGCAATAGACCTTAGCAAGAACTCTATGTACCATGCAAGGACCAAGCACATTGACGTGAGATATCATTGGATTCGAGAAATGGCAGATGATGAATCTCTAAAAGTCTTGAAGATTTCTACAAGTGAGAATCCCGCCGATATGCTGACGAAGGTTGTACCAAGGAACAAGTTCGAGCTATGCAAAGAACTTGTCTGCATACACTCAAACTAGAAACTGCGTTGTTATCTCCTCTAGATGAATGAGACTGGAGGGGGAGATTGATGATGTCCATCTTATTGAGTAAGTATTAGGCATGTGCCTAATAAAAGTTTCTTTGGTTTGGTAGCCAACATTGTTGACTTGGTTTGGTTAGGTGGCCAACTTTGTTGAATTAGTTTGGTTTGGTAGCCAACCTTGTTGAATTTCTTTGGATTGGTAGCCAACTTTGTTGAATATGTGAAAAGTATGTGTAAATTGTCAAATATTGTAGGCTTTAGAGAGTTAAGCTTTGGCTATAAAAGAAGAGCTTCAACTCTCATTTCTACACACCAACAAAGAGAGAAAGAAAGAGTGAGGTTTCACAGACAAGGTATAAGAAAATAGTCTGCGAGAAAATAGAGAGTGAGCGATATTGTAGTAAGGTGGGAATATCAAAAGAGGGCTATTTCTTTTGAGTGTTGTAGTGCTTTTTGGAGTATTTTACTCAGAACTACAAAGTGTAAAATTCCTTACTATAGTGATATCAGTTGCTTCTCTCGGGGCCGTGGTTTTTTCCTTATTCAAATGAGTTTTCCACGTAAAAATCTTGGTGTCATTATTACTCTTTTATTCTTGTTAATTACCGTATCTTGGTGCTACATTATTATTCCGCTGTTATTACCGTGAATATTATTTTCGTAAGGGGTTTATTCCCAACAAAATCTAGCTATGCAAGAAGAAATTGACAGTAAAATCTTAGAATTTAGGAGAGAAGAAATCGGACCATTTTCTTATTCTCAGAACTTACACTGTCAAAATAAAATCTTACTTATTCTAAAGAGTTCCTCTTATTTATATATAAATTAACTAATGAAATAACACATAGGTTAAAGTGTAAAGTGATAAAACTTGTGTTGGATCATAAAGTGCTAGACTACATTACAAAATTGGGCTTCGATTAACAGAAGGGATTTTTACCTATCTATACCATATATGAAATCTTTTTACCATCAATGTTTAAGGTTTATGTTTATTACATTTAAGCATACAAAATTACCATTTATATACCATAATTCAAATTAGGGATATAATTAAGGGTTTATTTATATTAGGTATAATTATAGGACTGTATTTTCGCACTTTCCATGTCAATAATATTAACGAATACCAATTGTCGACTAAAAATCTTTTCGCAAAGAACCAACTTGATTTTCTTCGTTATATTTTAAGGAAATTAATTAATTAAATTAGGAACAGTTCTATAATTAAAAAGAATATGACAGAAGCAGTCGATCCTAACGAGATTGTTTTTCTTGATTTTAGATTGACCAAGACAATAAACTAAAAGGCATGCTTTTTTCCTGGAAGAAACCATTTTTGCGTACAAACTAATGAACATGCTGGTTTAAGTTATAGGACTGTATCTTTCCACTTTCTATTTCCTTTCATCTCAACTGTTTACAACATACACAACTCATGGTGCTCCTATGCTTCCTCTCGTTGATCATCCCGAACTGCCTATTGCCGTCGAAGAATATCATATTTTCAGATTTACAAGAAAATATTAAATTCTTTGACCGAACAGCTTGAATTCCCACTGGAAATAATAATGGCAGAGTGTTTGAAATTCTTTGACCTTTTCTTTTTTGGGCAATGGTTGAAGGTTACTGGTTAACACAGTCGATTGTAACTCGAAGAAGAAAAAGAAGAAATATTTCCAGAATTTGTATATATTTTTTGGTCAAATTGTAGTCAAATTAGAAAAATTGTAGATAAATTGTAGACTGTTTTTTGTATAAGATTTTGTAGAAGCTTTAATTGTTTTGGATTTTGTAGAAGCTTTAATTCTTCTTCTTCTTCTTCTTCTTCTTCTTCTTCTTCTTCTTCTTCTTCTTCTTCTTCTTCTTCTTCTTCTTCTTCTTCTTCTTCTTCTTCTTCTTCTTCTTCTTCTTCTTCTTCTTCTTCTTCTTCTTCTTCTTCTTCTTCTTCTTCTTCTTCTTCTTCTTCTTCTTCTTCTTCTTCTTCTTCTTCTTCTTCTTCTTCTTCTTCTTCTTCTTCTTCTTCTTCTTCTTCTTCTTCTTCTTCTTCTTCTTCTTCTTCTTCTTCTTCTTCTTCTTCTTCTTCTTCTTCTTCTTCTTCGAGTTTCAATCTAAAATTCAGTCAAAACCAAGTCTAATCCTCACCAAAACCCCTCAAAATTGAGATATGAACTCCTAAACATATTCCGAATTATTTACAATAACACCCAATCCAAATAAATTATGATTTTTGAAAACCCAAACTTGAATTCAAAGCTTTCAAGCTTTTTTCATGGCTATAAATTTAACTACAATTTATCTGTAATTCTACAATTTAACTACAATTTATCTACAATTTCTGGAAATATGTCTTCTTCTTCTTCTTCTTCTTCTTCTTCTTCTTCTTCTTCTTCTTCTTCTTCTTCTTCTTCTTCTTCTTCTTCTTCTTTTCAAATAAATTATGATTTTTGAAAACCCAAACTTGAATTCAAAGCTTTCAAGCTTTTTTCATGGCTATAAATGGCGGAAAATATATGAAGAAGGAGAGAATTACGCCACAATGGGATTTCCTTCCGTTTCAAATTTCGAATTTAATAATGATAGGATCACACGCAGATCTGATTCCTATAATTTCGCGCGTTTTTAGGGGAGAATTGTAGTGAAACTGTGAACTATGTAGGTAAATACCAAATTATGAATATTTTTAATAATAAAGTTTGGTATATGATATAGATAGAAAACAATTCCTCAACAGAACTCGCAGTCAAATATTCAAATAGCAATTCTTCAACAATGTTTGAGAGTTAACTCGATCCTTGGAATAATGCCATTAATTTATTCTTTTTTTTTGGGTGACATCAACTAAGTGGTTGGTATTTGGCAAGAACGTTTGTTTCTTGATACCCTTGTTTCTTTTATGGGCCAATGTTGAAGTCAATCTTGCATCAATCTCCCTTATAATTTCCTAATCAACGTCCATTTTACTTCCCAAGTTTCTGCCGTCCCTTATTGACCAGTTTTTATTCTATTATAGTCTATATAAGGTCATGTTGTATTCCCTCCACTCTACGATAAATGATTAATTTAATTTTTTATTTTAGTTCAAAATAAATATCTATTTATATAACCAAAAAACAATTCAATTTGTTTTCCCAAAATTACCTTCATGTACGTATATCTAAAAAGTTTTTTAGTCCTCATATTTACTATACTGTTACATTTTATTAAGAGTAATTACTAGCTACTTTTATCTAAAATTAAAAATTTTCTTAATCGATGCCCAAAGCAAATTGGTTACTTATTACGTACCATAGGAGTAATTAATATAAGTATTAGTAGTAGTAATTTTTCTCCGTTCATCCATGATTGTTCGTTGTCTTACTTTCTACGTCATTCTCCGGGATGACTTTGAGGTCCACCTTTTAAAGTCAGTCCACTCTTAATACAAACCAAACGCAAATCTGCTAGTATAAAGGAACTGAACTTCAACATAACCTCACACAATAGTTTCTAACTTGTACCAAAAGACAGTAGTACTCCACATGAATGCTTCAAAGCTATCGTTGAGTGCTACAACACTACTTGCACTTGTTTCAGTAATTAGCCTTCAACTCCGAACATGTGTTGAAACCACCTCCAATAATCTCCTCCCAAAAGCTGAGATAATACAACTGAAAGGAGCAGTCGGACCAGAGAGCATTGCTTTCGATCCAAATGGAGAAGGCCCCTATACAGGAGTTGCCGATGGCCGTATTCTTAAGTGGCAAGAACAGGCTCAAACTTGGGCTGATTTTGCAGTCACATCTTCTGAGAGAAATAATTGTACTCGGCCTTCTGCTCCTGAAATGGAACATATATGTGGAAGGCCATTGGGTTTAAGATTTGATAAGAAAACAGGTGGCCTCTATATTGCTGATGCTTATTTTGGACTCCAAGTTGTTGGACCAAAAGGAGGATTAGCTACCACCCTAGTCCAAGAATTTGAAGGCAAGCCATTGATTTTCACAAATGACATGGATATTGATGATCAGAATAATGTAATTTACTTCACAGATTCAAGCACAAAGTACCAGCGCAGGCAATTTTCTGCTGCTTTTGTAAGTGGAGATACGACAGGCAGGCTTATGAAATATGATAAGTCAACTAAAAAAGTAGCAGTTCTATTAAGAGGCCTTGCTTTAGCAAATGGTGTAGCGTTGAACAAAGACGGGTCTTTTCTCCTAGTGTCTGAAACTGGAAATTGTAGAATAATAAGGTATTGGATTAAAGGTCCGTACGCGGGACGGCACGACATATTTGCAGATGTGCCAGGACTCCCAGACAACATTAGAATAAATTCGAGAGGAGAATTTTGGGTCTCTTTGAATGCAAAAACATCTGCTACTGCAATCAAGCTAAGCGCGGAGGGACGAATGTTGGAAGTTTTGGAAGATGAAGAAGGCAAGACATTGAGGTATATAAGTGAAGTTGAGGAGCAATATGGCAAGTTGTGGTTCGGTTCTGTTATGATGCCCTTTTTAGGTGTTTATGGATTATCTTGAACCTTATTATAAGTGAAATTGAGGATAAAATTGTTAGGGATATAATAGATATGCGATGAATCAAATATCATATTTGATGATTTGAACATATTTTTGTGAACGTTATTTGATATAAAAAATATGACATTTGATATTCTATTATAATAATTGACAAGTTATTTATTGTGCTTTGATACTAGACACCTATGGCCCTAGGGCGATAGTTGAAAGGATATTGGGTACGATTAAATATTTGTAGAATTAGTGATCGATAAAGATGGAACCTGTCATGACCCTAACACCGACCCAATCGTGATAGCGCCTCTCGTGAAAACAAGGCCAGTCAGTCTAACACAATCCATCCTTTTAAGCAGTTAATTAACAATAAGATAGTTCAAAACATGAGTTAATAGTAATAGTTCGCGGAAATAAAGATAACAAAGTGAAAATCATCCCGACACAGTCCTAAACGAGGTTTCATAAGTCAGAGCAACTAATGATCCTGATACAAGTCTACTAAATACGAAATCCAGTACAATAGTTTGAAGAATATAGAAATAATAAGGTAAGGGAGGCACGGGTTGCGGATGCCTGGACTGGGAGGATCAGCACTCAGGAGCAGAATTTGCTATGCCTGAATCTGCAGGGAGTAATTTGAGTGCTCCGACCTAGTGAGTAATAATTATAAATAATAGTTGAAAGCAAGAAAATACGTAAAAGCACAAAGCATTCTATACCAAAGCAGTAAATCAGTGAAGATATCAAGTAAAATCCCTTTTTCGCAAGTAAAACAGGTAATTTGGCAGGTAAATAACAAGTAGAAATCCGCCCCTTGGGCACAATATTAATCACTCACAACAGTATCAGGCCCTCGGGCTCACTCTCAGAACAATATCAGCCCTCGGGCTCACTCTCAGATCACAATGGGTACCCGCGCTCAATGGGGGTGTGTAGACTCCGGAGGGGCCCCTTACGGTCAAAGCGGAATATCAAGCCATCTCGTAGCATCAACTCTCGGCTCTCGGCCTCACATCAGTCAAGCTACGAGATAAATATATCTCAGGCCCTCGGCCTCATACCTCGCAGTGAATCCTCACATCTGGCCCTCGGCCACACTCAGTCCGAAAATCATCACAAGCCCCTCTGGCATTAGAAAAAGAGTGGTTCTCACCCCAAAATATCATTTAGTAAAATAATTTAAGTCTCATAACTGAGTAAAGTTGGCTGAGTTATAAAATAGTGGAGAACAACAAGAGTGAGTTCAAGTAATAAGTCAATATAACGAGAAAGTAGTGATAAAAACCTCCGAAGGGTTCAAGTAGTTGGCATGAATCCCAAATATGGCAATTAGCCCAAATCATGTTGATAATAAGTAAGTTTCAGTCAAATACTCGGTAAAGTTATCAATCTGGACAGACCAAGTCACAATCCCTAGTAGTAAATGACACCACGCTCATCATCAAGCACATGTCTCACCTCAATATAGCACTACGATGTGCAATCCGGGGTTTAAAACCCTCAGAACATCATTTAAAATTCTTACTCACCTCGAACCAACTAAAACTCTAGCTCGCGATGCTTTTGTCCCTCAAATCGGCCACCACACGCGTCGAATCTATCCAAAATCAAAACGAATATGTCACAATATGCTAAGGGAACAAAACCCAAGCGAAAACAATCAAAAATATCAAAAATCCCGAAATTAGCAAAACCTGAGCCCCCGGCCCACTTCTCGAAACTCCAAAATTTTTGCATCAACGGGTTCCTTGTCCTACCACGAGTTCATACATATTAAAAGGTCTCAAATAAGACCTCAAATGATCCTTCAAATCCAATTCAAAAGTTCAAAAATCTCAAGCCCTAGTTCTTCCATTTTTAGCTTAAGTTTCATGAATTTCTAGGTTGACTTCACAATATAATCATATTTTAGGTTCAAAAATCTTATCTCCAATCAATTCTCCTTGAATCCCTCTTTAATATCCCTCAAAAAGCGCTCAAAGTGTTCAACTATGGAGGAAAAATGACCTAAAATTGCGGATGGAATAACTTAAAAGCATTCTGACTTTTCTTCATCGCGAACGCAGCACAAGCCTCGCGGTTGCGAAGAGAAAAATTCCAGGGCCTCAAAAATATGCTACGCAAACGTGACACATACACTTCGAATGCGATGCTTCAGCTTCCCATACCTATGCGAACGTGAGCCCTCTAGTGCGAACGCGAAGAGCATTTCCTCTGGACCCTATTCCTTACACGCAAATGCGGACAGCCTCATGCGAACGCAATGCACAAGCTCCCAGCCTTCCACGAATGTGAGGCCTCCTATGCGAACGCGAAGGCTTAACTCTAGCCATCCCCAATTCCTTCTACGCGATCGCGATATACCCCACGCGATCGCGATATACCCCTCGCGATCGCGAATGCTTAATTTCTCTGCAACTGCTGAACAAAATTTCTGCAACTTTAAAACTTCAAAAATGGCCCTTTTAACCACCCGAAGCTCACCCAAGGCCCCAGGGACCTCAACCAAAAGAACCAACACATTCTAAAACCTTATTCAAACTTTCTGTAATCGTCGAAACACCTCAAAAACATCAAATTACCCAAAACTCATTGAATTCAAGCCTAAGTTTTCTAAAAACTTCCGAAATACGCTTTTAATCAAAAACCCAATCAAACCATGTCCAAATGACCTGAAATTTTGCACACGCATCCAAAATAACATAACAAAGCTATTGCAACTCTCGGAATTCAAAATCTCATCTATCAACCGGAAATCGTCAAATATCAACTTCGCCAATTGAAGCCTAATTCTATACCGGACCTCCAAAACCAATTCCGATCACACTCCTAAATCATGAATAATCTCCTGAAGCTAAGCGAACCATTGAAACTCACATCCGAGCCCTCTAACATTTAAGCCAACATCCGGTTAAAGTTTTCCAACTTAAAACTTCTTAAAAGAGATTAAGTGTCTCATTTCTTACCAAATCCACTCTGAACACAAACTAATCAACTGGATCACATAAAACACGGATAAAAAAAATCATGAATAAGTAGAAATGGGAAAAATAGCGCAGTAACTCATGAGAGGACAGACCGGGTCGAAACAATCTTGAAACGACTCTCTTCACCAGGTACGTCTTAGATCCGATCTTTGATATGTAAATTAATTTTAAAAACGAAAAAATCTGCCTAGGATTGTTATTGTCTTTTGCTTCATATTACGAACACCTATAGGCAATCCTTTAGTGGTATCAGAGCGTTGGTTTATTAGGTCTAAAATTTATCTACGAAATATTTTAAGATTATATTTGGAGAGTTTAAAGCATAATACATGTGTATTATGCAACAGTCAAATTATTTGAATGCATATGGATTGATATATATTTATTGTGAATAAAATATATATACGTATAAGTTAAACTACAGAGATAGTTCGTAACTTGAAATTGAAATTTTTGTATTGGATATGATTGTAATCTATAATTCGTTACATGATCCTATTATTATTTTTAGTTGTTATAAGTTCATGAGATTTTAATTAATAATGATATTCTGGTCATGAATTACTTTTTTGTTATATATAAATTAAACATGTTAGAAGAATATTGAATTTTATTTTTATGTCACATGCTTGTTCATTACATAATTTTGAATTATTTATTACATGTGATATAAATAATTTAGGACTAAGCATATAGACAACTTGAACTAAATTCTCATGCTATAAAAGATTTGATCTTCATGTTATTAAAAAAATTTATTTTTGTAACAATTCTCTCTTACTAAAATTTAAGTTCTTAAATAATAAAATATAAGACATTTTATTATAGATCCATCCATCAAGGTAAATAATTTTACTTATTTCTTGTTTATAAGGAGCGGCCTAACTACCAGGAGACTTATAGTTTGATAATATACTAAAATTATTTATTGCATTAGATGTATGCATTGAAAGAATTATTCAATTTTATACTAGACACATGGACCACCCGAGGGTGTACAAAATTTAATAAGTTCTTTGCTATCAAGATGGTTGAAATCAACTATGCCAATATGATCGACCCGACTACCAGGGGACAATTTGACATAGAGGTATTTAAGGAAATTAGATGGGGATACAACTGGTAAGAGTACCTACCTTTAAAATATATATGAGAAACGACTTAACTTCCAAGGGGCTAATACATATTGTTAAAGGATTTCTTTACTCCACTAACAGAAATAAAGATTTCGTAAACAATAATGAGGGTAAATAGTTTAAAATAATTAGTGAAAATATTATTTAAATAAAATTCCATGTCTTTATGATATATGCAAATATGCTCTTATATTATTGCCTTTGCTTTTCTATATTTTAGATTTCTCAATATGTTTGATATATCACTACATGAAATACTTGAGACCAACAATGTAACGACCCGGCAGGTCGTTTTTAGAGTTTATGTCCTGATCCCCTATTAACTTCTTCTCTTGTGTTCATTTTTACTATTTTGGTTTGTCGGGATGTTCGGTGTAGGGTTTTGGAGAGTTTTTGGGACACTTAGTCCCTAAATGAGAGCTTATGTGCTGGAAAGTGTTCCATAGTCAGAACTGTGTGAAGATAACCTCGGAATAGAAAATTTGATGGTTCCATTAGCTCTGTTAGGTGATTTTGAGGTTCGGAGCGTGTTCGGAATGCATTTTGGAAGTCCGTAGCTTAATTATGCTTGAATTGCTGAAGTTTGAATTTTGATGATTCCGGTCGGATACTGAGTTTTTGATCGAGGGTTGGAATAGAATTCTGGAAGTTGCAGTAGTTCCATCATGTCGTTTGGAATGTGTGTGCTAAATTTCAGGTCATTCGGACATGTGTGGGTTAGATTTTTGATTGAAAGCGTGTTTTGATGAAATTTGAAGTTCTTAGGCTTAAATACTTCATTAAATCGAGTTTTCGGTGTTGTTTTAGGTGGTTTAAGGATTGTTACAAGTTTGAATGGTGTTATGGGATATGTCCATAGGTTTGGTTGAGGTCCCGGGAGCCTTAGATATGCTTCGGATGCTCAATGGGCCATTTCCTTCAATTTTTGAACTATTGTTGCTGCTTCTGCTATGCCTCTATCGCATTCGCGAAGGCTTATTTTGACCACCTAGAATTTTTTCTCTTCGCATTCATGTAAGTCCTCACGTGTTTGGATAGCCTAGCTTATTTCTCCGTCGCGTTCGCGTGAGCTGTCACGCATTCGCGTAGCTAAGCTAGTCCGTTCTTCGCATTATGAACACGCTCACTCGTTTGCGTAGGGTAACTTCTAGACCTCGCTATTTTCTTCATCGCGTTCGCATTCAAGAGGTTGCATTCACGTATCTTCATGATCCCAAGCCTTCGCGTTCGCGTTCTCCCCCTCGCAATCGCGAAGGGCATTTTTGACAACTTTTATCTATTCTCCTCTGCGTTTGCGATGCATTAAATGTCTGAACAGTTATAAGAATTTCAAAACTGAGGGTTAGCCATTTTTTACAAGCTTGGGAGCTCGGATTTGGGAAAACGTTCGATAGATTTTCGAGGGCAACGATTCTCTACTCTCTTATGCTTAAAACCCACTAATCTAATCACGAATTCAACCTTAATTCTAGATTTTTGAATGAAACATGGGGAACTTTTTATAGACCAAACTATTGAGTTTTGAGTGAGTTTTTGACCTCCGATTTGGGAGGTTTTAAATGGTTAAACTCGTGAGAGTACGAGGATTCTGAAAATGTGTAAATTATCCGATTCCGATACGTTGACCTGAGGGGGAATTTTGGTCATTTTACCTAATTTCATGCCTTAGCTTTGAATTTAATAGTAGAATAAGTTGCTTGTGATGTTATTTATGATATGTAATTGAATTGAATAGATTTGGGCCATTTGGAGTCGGATACTCATGGCAAAGGTGCGGTTTCTAGTTTATTTTTGAGCCGGTTCGAGGTAAGTGGATTGCTAACCTTGTGTAGGGGACCTTTTCCCTTAGGATGTGATATTTGGTAATTGAATGCCTTGTATGTGAGGTGAAAAGAGTGTACTTGAGCTAATTGTTGAAAAACCTGGTTTTTACTTAAATATTTAGACTGTGTTTCTTTCGTGGTTGCTTTATTCTACTTGCAATTATAGCCTGTGTTAGTTTAGAAAAGAATGTTTAGTTGATTTAAATTGCCCATTTGCTTAAATTGCCTTGATTGTACTACATGAAGTATGTTAGGCTAGTGCTACCTATTGCTTGTATTTTTGTACTTCATTTTTGAATATCCTCTGGTTGTGGTTGCGCATTTACATTGGGATTATGGATGTGGGATTCCGGTAGCTCCCTTCTTGTTTGTTTACTTTGGGACTACAAGTTAGATTCCTAGGAGATTCCCCCTACACTTTTACTTTGGGACTACGGGTTAGATTCCCGGTAGATTCCCCTACACATTTGTAGTTGGACTACGGGATGGTATCCCGGGAGATCCTTCGGATATACTCATATAATGGACTACGGGATGGTATCGTGGGAGCTCCTCGGACAGTTGATGAAATGGACTACAGGATGGTATACTCGGAGATCCTCATTGTTGGTAGTGATATGGAGTTGTTTTTACTCTGTGTCACCTTATTCTCTCTGTGTTATTTGTTGTTTGTATAACCTGTTTTCCATTATAGTTGTAGCCATTATTTATGTTTAATTCATATTGTTAAAAGGATTATAATTATATTTTATCTCAGTAGGGCCCTGACCTTCCTCGTCACTACCCGACCGAGGTTAGGCTTGGAACTTACTGAGTACCACTGTGGTGTCCTCATGCCCCTTCTGCGCAGTAACCTTGAGGTAGGGAGAGCTACAGAGACTTTGAGGTACTTCTGCAGCATTCGCAGACCGAAGAGTCTCATTCTTTACTCTATCTGTAGTATTTAGCCTCTTATCGTACTCTTGTTGTAGACATTTGTGGAGATTAGAGCATTTTTCAGTACTTCTTCTAGCTTGTGTTCCCGTGAGTTTTCGGGTTTTGGGGTGATATTGTGGACTTCAACATTATTGAGTTGTATATGCCGAGCGGCATTTATATATAGTTTTTCTTTTAGTTGTTCAGATTTAATTCATTATTCCGCATGTCATGTTGTTTTCTGCATTGTTAGGTTTACTTAGTTATAGGGATTAGGTGCCATCACGACATATTTGCGGAGGGCGAACTGGGGTCGTGACAAGTTGGTATCAGAGCTCTTGATTCATAGGAGCCACGGAACACTGGCCAATTTATCAGATACTCGATGATTGGTACGGACACGTTTGTACTTATCTACAAGAGGCTATGTAACTATTAGGAAAATTTTCATTTCATTTGATTTTCTGTCGTGTGACGTTTTTGACATCGCAATTCTAAACTTCTGTCGTCTATTCTCTAACCGATGGTGAGGAAACGTGCTACTTGGGATGATCGGGAACCTGCGCCCCCTACTAAAGCCGTCAGAGGCCGGGGTCAGGGTAAAGGCTGTGGACGCGCACGTGGTGCAGCCAGAGCACCTGCGTAAGCTGCCGCTAAGGTACTACTAGCAGATCCAGCTACACACCTATTACTACTAGTCCACTAGCCCTTTAGGATACATTAGCTCAGTTCATGTCTATGCACACCACCTTAGCTCAGGCAAGGTTGCTTCCCTTTGCTGCAGCCACATCCCAGGCCGGGAGAAGAGCCCAGACACCCCCAACCCGCACTCCTAAGCAATGAGTGCATGTTGAGAAGGTGCCAGAGGTCAATCCTACATAGCCTGCAGCACCAGTTCACCCCGAGGATGGAACAACTGCTTTTGAGGATGGGCAGTGGAGGCTTGATAGATTCAAGAAGTATGATACTCCGATTTTCAGTGGATTAGCGACAGATGATGCCTTGGGATTTCTAAACGAGTGCCATTGTATTCTTCGCACTATGGGCATAGCCGGATCTAGTGAGGTTTCCTTTACTACCTCCAGCTCCAGGGAGCCGCCTATGATTGGTGGCGCACATATGAGTTAGACAGTCTAGACGAGGCTGCTTCTCTGACCTAGACCTAGTTCTTAGATATGTTCCTGAGAGAGTTTGTTCCTCAGAGCCTTTGGACATATGGCACACAAAGTTTGAGCATTTGTGCTAGGATGCTATGACAGTTTCAGAGTATGCCATCCGTTACACCAGATTGGCTAGGCATGCACTGGCTTTGGTTGCTACTGTCCGCGAGAGGGTTCATCGGTTCATTGAGGGTCTTATCCAACCCATCTGATCTAGCATGGCTTGAGAGTTGGAGATGCACATTCCTTATCAGCAGGTAGTGAGCTTTGCTAGGAGGATCGAGGGTATGCTCGCTAGGGAGCGAGAGGAGAGAGAGGCCAAGAGGTCTCGAGAGTCGGGCCACTACTCTGAAGCCCGTACCCCAGCAGTAGGTCAACATGGTAAGGGTTATATGGGTCTCCTCGTTCATTAAGCTCTTCCAGCATCCAACAGTGCTCCAGCTCCTCCTAGACCTCAGGAGCCTTAATATGCACCTCCGATTTCTAGCGCGCCTCCTGCGCAAGGTATTATCAGAGGCCTGTCCAGTAGACCTGGCCCTAGCCAGCCACAACCACCACATCCTCCTAGAGCTTTTTTCGAGTGTGGTGATACATGTCATATGGTTAGGGACTGCCCCAGACTTTATAGGGGTACATCTTCACAGACTGCTCAGCCACAATGTGCTCCTCAGAGTTCTCAGGCCATGATCACAGCTCCAATTGCTACCCCATCTGCCCAGCCAAGTAGGGGCAGAGGTCGAGAAGGTAGAGGTCGCCCTCGAGGCGGAGGCCAGGCCCGATATTATTCCATTCCTGCTCGTACCGAGGTTGTTGCCTCCGATTCTATCATCATTGGTATCATACAGGTTTGTCACAGAGATGCATCGGTTCTATTCGATCCAGGCTAAACTTATTCCTCTATGTCTTCTCATTTTTCTCCGCATTTGGGTGTATCCCGAGATTATTTGAGTTCTCCTATTTATGTTTCTATTTTTGTTGGAGATTCTCTTGTTGTTGATTGCGTTTATCAGTTGTGTTTGGTTACTATTCGTTTATTGAGACCAGAGCGTATTTATTGTTACTAAACATGGTTGAATTTGATATTATCTTGGGCATGGACTGGTTGTCTCCCCATTATGCTATTCTTGACTGTCACGCCAAGACCATGACTCTGTCTATGCTATGTATTCCGCATGTTGAGTGGAGTGGTACTTTAGATCACACTCCCAGTAGAGTTATCTCTTTTCTTAAAGCTCAGTGTATGGTTTAGAAGGGGTGCACCGCGTATTTAGCCTATGTGAGAGATGTCAATGTTGATATCCCTTCTATTGTTTTGGTCCTAGTGGTACAGTATTATCCTGATATGTTTTCAGCTGATCTTTCGGGCATGCCGCCCGATAGAGAAACTAATTTTGGCATTGATTTGTTGCCGGGCACTCAGCTCATTTCCATTCCTCCGTAGCGTATGACTCCTCCCGAGTTGAAGGAGTTGAAGGATAAGTTATAGGAATTGCTTGATAAGGGGTTTATTCGACCCAATGTTTAACCGTGGGGTGCTGATGTGTTATTTCTGAAGAAAAATGATGGTTCTATGCGTATGTGTATCGATTATCGCCAGTTGAATAAGGTTACAGTGAAGAACCGTTATCCCCTACCTTGTATTGATGATCTATTTGATTAGCTTCAGGGCGCACAAGTGTTTTCTAAGATTAATTTGTGCTCAAGTTACCATCAGTTGAAGATTCGAGAGTCAGATATTCTAAAGATTGCCTTCAGGACTCGGTATGGTCATTACGAGTTCCTTGTTATGTCATTTGGGCTGACTAATGCCCCAGCAACTTTTAAGAATTTGATGCATAGTGTATTTAGGCCATATCTCGACTTGTTCATCATTATTTTCATAGATGATATTCTTGTATGCTCCCGAAGTCGGGAAGATCATGAGCATCACCCGAGGACCATGCTTCAGACCCCAAGAGAGAAGAAGTTACATGAAAAGTTCTCAAAGTGTGAGTTTTGGTTGGATTCTGTAGCATTCTTAGGCCACGTGGTATCGAGTGAGGGCATTCGAGTGGATCCGAAGAAGGTGGAGGCCATGAAGAGTTGGACCAGTCTCTCCTCAGCTATAGAGATTCACAGTTTCTTTGGCTAAGCAGGTTACTACCATCATTGTATGGAGGGGTTTTCATCGATTGCAGCCCCTATGACTAGATTGACCCAGAAGGGTGCTCCATTTTAGTGGACAGAGGAGTGTGAGACGAGCTTTCAGAAGCTCAAGACAGCTTTGACTACAACCCCTATTTTGATATTACCTACTGGTTCGGGGTCCTATACAGTTTATTGTGATGCCTCATGGGTGAGACTTGGAGCAGCGTTGATGCAGGATAGTAGGGTGATTATCTACACGTCCAGACAATTGAAGATATATGAGAAGAATTACCCTGTCCATGACCTTCGCTGCTATTGTTCATGCCTTGAAGATCTCGCGTCATTATTTGTACTGTGTGCCTTGTCAGATTTATACTGCCATCGGAGTTTGCAGCACTTGTTCAAGCAAAAGGATCCAAATTTGAGCTAGAGGAGGTGGTTAGTATTGCTAATGGATTATGATATTACTATTTTGTATCACCTAGGAAAGGTCAATGTGGTGGTTGATGCCTTGAGTCGTCGGGTAGAGAGTTTGGGGATTTTGGCATATTTACCAGCGTTAGAGAGGCCTATGGCGATGGATGTTCAGGGCTTAGCTAGCCGGTTTGTGAGATTGGATCTTTCAGAGCCCAGTCGGGTCCTAGCTTGCGTTGTTTCTTGGTCTTACTTATTCGATCATATCACAGAGTAGTAGTATGACGACCCTCATTTACTTATCATTAGGGACACGGTTCAGCATGGCGATTCCAGAGATGTGACCAATGGATATGACGAGGTATTGAGGATGCAGGGTCGGATTTGTGTGTCCAATGTTGATGGGCTTCAGGAGTTGATTTTAGCAAAGACCTACAGTTCGCGATATTCCATTCATCCTGGTGCCGCGAGGATGTATCAGGATTTGAGGCAGCACTATTGGTGGAGGATAATCAAGAAGGATATAGTAAGATATGTAGCTAGATGCCTCAAGTGTCAGCAGGTGAAGTATGAGCACCAGAGACCAGGTGGGTTACTTTAGCAGATAGAGATTCCAGAGTGGAAGTGGGAGCGGATCACCATGCATTTTTAGTTGGTCTCCCTTGGACTGTGAAAACGTTCGATGCCATTTGGGTGATTGTGGATCGGCTGACCAAGTCCACTCATTTTATCCCTTTGTTTACTACTTATTCATCGGAGCGGTTGGCATAGATTTATATCCGGGAGATCCTTCGTCTGCATGGTATTCTAGTTTCTATTATTTCAGACAGAGGTACTTAGTTTACATCACAATTCTGGATGCCATTCAGCAGGAGTTGGGTACTTGGGTGGAGTTGAGCACATCATTTCACCCCCAGACGGATGGGCAGTTCGATATCACTATTCAGATTCTTGAGGATATGCTCTGTGCGTGTGTGATTGAGTTTGGAGGGTCTTTGGACCAGTTTTTGCCATTGGCGAAGTTTGCTTACAACAATAGTTATCAATCCAGCATTCAGATGGCGCCGTATGAGGCTTTATGTGGTACGAGGTGCAGATCTCCGTGGGATACTTTGAGCCGGGTGAGGCTAGGCTATTGGGCACAGAGTTGGTGTAGGATGCATTGGAGAAGGTCAAGGTTATTCAGGATAGACTCTGTACAGCCCAGTCCAAATAGAATAGTTACGTGGACTGGAGGGTTCGTGATGTTTCATATATGGTCGGGGAGCGGGTTCTACTTCAGGTGTCGCCTATGAAGGGTGTCATGATATTCGGAAATAAATGGAACTTGAGTCCGAGGTTTATTGGCCTTTTTGAGATTTGAGGCAAGTTGGGGAGGTTGCTTATGAGCTTGTCTTACCTCCCAGTTTGGCCGGGGTTCATATGGTATTTCATGTTTAGATGGTTCGGAGGTATCATAGGGACCCATCCCACGTGTTGGATTTCAGTTCAGTCCAGTTGGATGCTGATCTAACTTACATTGAGGAACCAGTGGCTATATTGGACAGACAGGTCACAAAGTTGAGGTCAAGGAATATTGCTTTAGTAAAGGTTCAATGGTGGGTTCAGCCGATCGAGGAGACGATTATGGAGACAAATCGGGATATGCACAATCGGTACCCTCATCTTTTCACTACAGATATGTTCTCTATGCTCGTTTGAGTACGAACGAATGTTTAAATGTGGGAGATGGTAACAACCCGGTCGAGTTGTTTTTAGAATTTAGTCCCTGATCCCCTATAAACTGCTTCCCCTATTTTTATTTCTACTATTTTTGTTTGCGGGGACGTTTGGTGTTGGGTTTCGGAGAGTTTTTGGGATGCTTAGTCCCTAAATGAGAGCTTAAGTGTTGGAAAGTGATCCGTAGTCGGAATAGTGTGAAGACGACCTCAAAATGGAAATTTGATGGTTCCGTTAGCTCCGTTAGGTGATTTCAAGTTTTGGAGCATTTTCGGAATGCATTTTGGAAGTCCGTAGCTCAATTAGGCTTGAATTGCCGAAGTTTGAATTTTTGAAGTTTCCGGTGCGATATTGAGTTTATGATCCGAGGGTCCGAATTGAATTATGAAAGTTGCTGTAGCTCCATCATGTCGTTAAGGATGTGTGTACAAAATTTTAGGTCATTCAAACGTTCCTGGTTTAGGTTTTTGATCGAATTTGCATTTTGATGAAATTTGAAGTTCTTAGGCTCAAATCCTTGATTAAATCGAGTTTCTGGTGTTGTTTTAGGTAGTTTAAGGATTGGTACAAGTTTGAATGGTACTATGGTATATGTCCATGGGTTTGGTTGAAGTCCCGGGGGTCTCGGGTGTGTTTTGGATGCTCAACAGGCCATTTTCTCCTATTTTTGAACTGTTGTTGCTGATTCTGGTATGCCTCTATCGTGTTCGCGAGCTGCCCTTCACTTTTGCAAATGCTTATTTTGACCATTTGGATTTTTTCCTCTTCGCGTTCGCCTTGTCCCTCCCGCGTTTGCGAAGCCCAGCTTATTTCCCCATCACTTTCGCATAAGCTATCACAGGATCACGTAGCTACGCTAGTCTGTTCTTCGCGTTCACGAATACTCTCACGCGTTCGCATAGGGTAACTTCTGGACCTCGTTATTTTCTTCATCACGCTCGCGTTCCAAACATTGTGTTCGCGTAGCTTCGAGATCCCAGGCCTTCACGTTCGCGTTATCCCCCCCGCGATCGCGAAGGGAATTTTTGACAACTTCTATTTTTTCCCCTCCACGAACGCGAGCTCACCTCCGTGTTCATGATGCATTAAATGTCTGAACATTTATTAATATTTCAAAACCGAGGGTTAGCCTTTTTTATCAAAACACAAGCTTGGGAGCTCAGATTTGGGAGAAAGTTTGAGGAATTTTCGAGGGCAACGATTCTCTACTCTCTAATGCTTAAAACCCACTAATATAATCATGAGTTTATCCTTAATTCCAGATTTTTGAATAAAAAATGGGGAAAACTCCATAGACTAAAGTATTGAGTTTTTAGTGGGTGTTTGACCTCTGATTTAGGAGATTTTATATGGGTAGACTCGTGAGAGTGCGAGGGTTCTGAAAACGTAAAAATTATCCGATTCTGGTATGTTGGCCTGATGGGCGTTTTGGTCATTTTACCTAATTTCACGCCTTAGCTTTTAATTTAATTGTAGAATCAGTTGGTTGCGATGTTATTTACGATATGTAGTTGAATTTGAATAGATTTCGGCCATTTGGAGTCGGATACTCGTGGCAAAAGCGTGGTTTCTAGTTGATTTTCTAGCTGGTTCGAGGTATGTGGCTTGTCTAACTTTGTGTGGGGGACCTTTCCCCTTAGGATATGATAGTTGGTAATTGAATGCCTTGTACGTGAGGTGACGAGCGAGTACTTGAACTAATTCTTGAAAAATCCAATTTTTACTTAAATATTTAGAATGAGTTTCTTTCGTATTTGCTTTATTCTACTGGCAATTATAGCCCGTGTTAGTTTAGAAAAGCATGCTTAGTTGATTCAAATTGCTTATTTGCTTAAGTTGCCTTCATCATACTACGTGAAACATGTTAGGATAGTGCTACCTGTTGCTTGATTTTTTGTACTTCATGTCTGAATATCCTCTAGTTGTGGTTGCACATTTATATTTGGACTACGGATATGGGATTCCGATAGCCCTCCCTTGTTTGTTTACTTTGGGACTACGGGTTAGATTCCCGATAGATCCCCCTGCAATTTTACTTTGGGACTACAGGATGGTGTCCCAGGAGATCCTTTGGATATACTCATATGATGGACTACGAGATGTTATCCTAGGAGCTCCTCGAACAGTCGATGAAATGGACTACAAGACGGTATCTTGGGAGATCCTCATTGTTGGTACTGACGTGAAGCTGTTTTACTCTGTGTCACCTTATTCTTTGTATGTTATTTGTCGTTTGTATAACTTGTTTTCCTTCATAGTTGTGGTCATTATTTCTGTTTCATTTATATTGTTGCAAGGCTTACTATTATATTTTATCTCAGTAGGGCCCTGACCTTCCTCGTCACTACTCGACCGAGGTTAGGCTTGGAACTTACTGAGTACCACAGTGGTGTGCTCATGCCCCTTCTGCTCTTGGTTTTCATGTGCAGATCCAGGTAACTCCACTCAGGCGAGCCATCCTTGAGGCGGAGAGAGTTACGGAGACTTTGAGGTACATCTGCTGCGTCCGCAGACTGAAGAGTCTCCTTCTTTACTGTATCTGTAGTACTTAGCCTTCTATCGTACTCTTGTTATTGACATTTCTAGAGATTAGAGCATTTTTCAGTACTTCTTCTAGCTTGTGTTCCCGTGAGTTTCCGAGTTTTTGGGTGATATTGTAGACTTCCGCATTATTGAGTTATGTATGTTGAGCGGCATTTATCTACATTTTTTCTTTTAGTTTTTCAGTTTTAATTAATTATTCCACAATTCATATTGTTTTTCGCATCATTAGGCTAACCTAGTTATAGGGACTAGGTGCCATCACGACATGTTCGCGGAGGGCGAATTGATGTCGTGACAAACAAGTTGGTTAGACTAAACTTTGATGATTGGTATAGAAATTTGGGAATTGTTCTCATGCATAAAAAATTCATTGATGTGATCGATTAGCGTGCAAAGATAATCCCACCAGAGAATGATGTTCAAGGCACCAAGGTTTATCAGAAACAATTGGAAGAATGGCTTGCTATTAGACATATCATTCTTGCTTCTATGAGTTCTGAACACTAGAGGAAACATCAGAATATGGATACAACTGCAATCATTGAATATCTTAAGAAGATGGTTGATACACAGTTGAACATTAAAAATTCTCCAGTTGAACCCCTTATCAATCATATGATTGTTCTTACCTAAGAACATGAGAAGTTGGGGTACAAGCTTGGTAAAGAGCTTTTTGAAGATTTAATCTTGCATTCGGTATATGATGCTGAATGTTTTCACTGTAAGAAGAAAGGGTATTGGAAGAGAAACTGCAAGGAGTATCTTGCAACTCTAAAAGAACAAGAAACAAAGCGAAACATTAATGAAAAATATTTTAAGGTTTCTTTAGCAACTATTAATTATTCACTGCGGGTGTTAGATAGTGACTGTGGTTAATACATCTATAATATGTTGCAGGGGTTCAAGATAAGTAGGAGACTAAAGAAAGGAGAAGTCAATCTACAAGTTGAAAATGGTGCAAAAGTTGCGGCCGTAGTTGTAGGATCAATTTCTTTAATAAAGCCCAGGGGAAAAGTTCTTATATTGGATGATTGTTATTACATTTCTAAATTTGTTTCGAACATAATTTCAGCTTTTATTTTAGACAAAAATGTTTTTTGCATTCATACAGGCAATGGTATTTGTTATATCTATTATAATGATAATTTATATGTGAATAGCTATCTCCAACATGACGTTTATGGCTTACATAATGTGAATGATAATTCTATTATGCATGTTTCGAATCTTAAGGAGAGAAGAGATGATCAAGTAAATCATGCATACCTTTGGCATTGTAGGCTTGGTCATATTGGAGAGCAAAGAATTAACAAGTGTTACAAGGAAGGGTACCTTGACAAATATGATTTTTAATCATATCCAACTTGTGAATCTTGTCTCAAAATAAAATGACCAAATCTCTATTTACTGGAGGTGGAGAAAGAGCTTTTAAGTTATTGGGACTAATTCATATAGATATTTGTGGGCCCATGAAAATTCAAGCTAGAGGTGGATATTCTTACTTCATCACCTTCACTGATGATATGTCATGATATGGATTTGTGTATCTTATGAAACACAAGTGTGAATCTTTTGAAATGTTCAAAAGGTTTCGTAGTGAACTTGAGAAGCAGACTGGTAAAAGTATCAATGTACTAAGGTGTGATAGAGGTGGAGAATATCTTAGTGAAGATTTTACCAGATATCTCAAAGAGAATGGGATTCTCTCACAGTGGACACCTCCAGAAACACCACAACACAACAGTGTGTATGAAAGGAGAAATCGAACCTTATTAGATATGGTGAGATCTATGATGGGGTTCACTGATCTTTCAATAAACTTATGGGGATATGCTTTGGAAGCAACAACATTCTAACTTAATAAAGTTCCCATTAAGTCAGTCTCTACAATACCATATGAGATATGGAGAGGATGTAAACCTAACCTTAAACATATTGAAGTTTGGGGTTGTCCAGCTTATGTAAGAGACTACAGTCTGATAAGCATAATCAAGATCAAATAAGTGTGGGTTTATTAGGTATCCCAAGGAAATAATGTGATATTATTTCTATCACCCTTGTAACCGTAAAATGTTTGTGGCCAGAGGAGCAACCTTTTTGGAAAGGGAATTTCTATTATAAGGAAATTATAATGGAGAAATAAAATTTGATGAAGTTTAAGAAACTAATGAATCAAAACAATATAGAGATCATGAGACCTAATTTGAAGTACCAATATTGGATGTTTTGAAGTTGCCAAGGAAGTTTCCATCTTCAACGGTTGAAGTTCAACAACAGGTTAATGAACAAGTTCCAAACCAAATTGAACACCAACCAAATCCAGCACAAGGTGAACAAGTTATACAAGTACCTCTTAGAAGGTCTACACGAGAACGTCATGTACCAACTAAATTACATTTATTGGTGATGTATCAAATGAGGTTGATCATAATAATGATGACCCTAATGCCTATGAAGAGGATATACAATGTTCCGATTATGAGAAGTGGCAAAAGGCCATAGAATCCGAAATGGAATCCATACAGAAAAAACAAAGTATGTACTTTAGTTTAACCTTCAAAGTATATACAACCTATAGGTTGTAAATGGGTTCTTATGAAAAAGATTGGAGTAGACGGAAAGGTGGAGACCTACAAAGCCCGTCTTGTTGCCAAGGGATATCATCAAAAAGAAGGAGTTGACTATGACGAGACATTCTCTCTTGTGGAAATGCTCGAATGTATTTGGATTTTTCTTGCTATAGCAACATACTATGATTATCAAATATGACAAATGGATGTGAAAACAACTTTCCTTAATGGTGATCTAGAAGAGGATGTGTATATGACACAACCTGAAGGTTTCACATCTTCATCTGATCATAATGAAATTTGCAAAATACAAAGATCCATTTATGGTAAAGCAAGCTTCTCGAAGTTGGATTATTCTCTTTAACAAGACAATTGAAAAGTTCAATTTTGTTAGATGTGAAGAAGAACATCGTGTGTACAAAAAGGTTAGTGGGAGCACAATTATATTCTTAGTGTTGTATGTTGATGATATACTGCTCATATGGAATGACATACCGGAATTGCGAAATACCAAGATTTGGCTATCTGAACAGTTCTCTATGAAAGACTTGGGAGAAGCATCTTATATAATAGGAATAAAGATCTATAGAGATATATCTAGGAAGCTTCTTGGACTTTCTCAGTCTTTATACATTGGTACCATCTTAAAGAGGTATAGTATGGATAATTACAAAAGAGGCTATCTACCGATAGGCACTGAAATTACTCTCAGTAGCGATGATTGTCCTAAAACACCCGAAGAGGGAGAACGCATGAGTAGGATCCCATACGCTAGTGCAGTGAGAGCTATCATGTATACCATAACATGTACACGTCCTGATGTGGCTTATGCACTTGGAGTGACTAGCCGATATCAGGAAAATTCTGGTGAGGAACATTGGAAAGTGGTGAAGACCATTCTTAAGTACTTAAGAAGGACTAACGACCAATTCCTCATATATGGAGATTCTGAGTTGAAACTTTAAGGTTATACTAACGCAAGTTTATCTTCAAATAAATATGATAGCAAATCTATTTCTGGTTATGTATTCACCTTAATGGTGGTGCAGTGATTTGGAAAAGTTCCAAACAATCTACAGTAGTTGATTTAGTGACTGAAACAGAATATATAGTAGCTAGTGAAGCTGCTAAGAAAGCTCTAAGGATGAAAAATTTCTTAACTGAACTTAGTATGGTTTCTTCAATAGAAGGTACAATTCCATTATTGTGTGATAATACCGGATCCATTTCTCAAGCAAAAGAACCAAAATCACACCAAAAAAATCCAAACACATTCTGCCAAGGGATAACTTGATAAGATAAATCATTGGACGTGGAGACGTCCAGATTCAAAAGGATGATAGAAAGAAAAATGCTCCATACTCATTCACTAAAGCTCTTGGTGCAAATGAGTTTGACAAGCACAAGTGAAAATTGAGAATGAAGTACAAGAGCAATTGGCTCTAGTGCAAGTGGGAGATTGTTAGTGATATAGTAGATCTGCCCTAGATCCAATATCATATTTGATGATTTGAACATATTTTTGTGAATATTATTGGATGTAAAAATATATCACATTTGATATTCTTTTATCATAGTTATTTTTAATTGTTTGATTAACTTGATAAGGTCCTTGATTAAATTTTAAGACTTGGCATTGTGATGGAGATCATGATAATGAGAGTGAAGTTTCTTATAATTAATCTAAATTTGTTCTTGATCATATGGTTATTAATTTGGATATTAGTAATACGGTTAGATCAATATTTATGTGATCGTCTTTATTGGATAAAGATTTGTTGATCTCATTAACTAAATCACATAGATAGATGATGCATATAGAGATATAATCATTGAACTGACTTATTGGATAATTTCTAATGGTTAGAATTACCAATTAACAGTCAATAGGATATTCTCTTGAAGAATGTGATGTAAGACTTTTCTTTGGCCTAAGATCGTCATAGTAATTGACAAGTGTGATTTGATACTAGATACATATGACCCTAGGGTTATAGTTGAAAGGATATTGGGTACGAGCAAATACTTGTAGAATTAGTGATTGATCAAGATGGAATCTATCAACTCTTGGTAATGAGTTTAAGCTCCATGTTGTTATGAATTATAAATGACTAAACTAAGACCTTGGCTAGGGAAATTGAATGAAAGAAAAAATGAGTTTCTTCGGTCATTCAATGGTCGATTATATTTGACATAAATACATAGTTGGTCGCCTATTAGGATTTGACAGTTGAACCATATCCTAGAAGCTATAAGTACATAAGAAATTACTATATTATTCTTCTAATAGTTCTTGAGAGTAAATTGTATACATCATGCTATCCGGTCGTTGAGGCATGTTGCTAGGCGCCGCCCTTGATTAGTATATTGATGTGATCAATTTACTACCGACTTAGTATTGAACATATGGGGACGCACACTAACGAGTGTTATGATCTTTGCTAAAGGATTAGTTACTTTAATTTTTGATAATTGAATTAAACAATTTAATTAGACTAATAGAGTTTTTAGTCCAAATGAAATATTATTATATTATTTGCTAGCACAGAGGATATAATTAATTGTGTGAACAAATTGTAGTTTTCTATTTGAAATAGAAAATTAAATTATATCTCTTGGTTGAAATATATATATAATTAACATAGATTAATATTAAGTTGCATATGTAATATTAATTAGTTAGTTCTATACTCTAATTTAGAATTGAATTAGCAAGTGACGCGGGGCTTTCATGAAACCCATTTGAAATGCGATTAAGTTTTCCTACTGGAAAATACTAATCTAATTATGAATTGGATTAGCAGTTGAAAATCCATATGGACTAACCATGCGTGCCGTCAATTATTTTGATTGGAATTGAAATTTTCCTACGCAAATTTAAGGACCCAATAAATCATTACCCCAATAAAATAGAAAGAGGGTTTATAGGTAATCCTATATAAAGACTGATGGAGAAAAATTTGCCATTATTAATTCTTGAAAAGAAAAATAATTTTGTGATAGTGAGAGTGCAATACAAAGCCAAGAGAGAAAATACAATTACAAAAAAAGTATTTCTTGTTCTTCAAATATAGCCGTTTGGAATTTTATAAAATAGCCATTTGGCTCCCAAACTTTAATTTAACCACAAACTTTATATAATTACACTTTCTCCCATATCTCAACTATAAATACCCCCCTTATTCTTTCATTTTCATTTACCAATTCATCAATATCTCTCAATCTCTCTCAATCTTTCTACTACAATTGCTTAATTTATTGTTGAAAATTCGTAAAAAATTGTGAAGTTGTTGAATTGAAGTTTTCAAGTGTTCAACGATTTTCAATTTTCAAGAAGTTGTTCGGCAATCCGGTAAACTCTTTTCAACTCTTATGTTTTAATAATATATTTTTGTGTGGTTTAGTTTGCATAATTATAATTAGTATGACATTTTCTTTGAAAAAAATGTTCGGTAAAGGAAAAGGTAAAACCGGTGAAAGTAGTGGCCATAATACTACCCTTCCCCCGGCTCCCCGACCTATAAAAGATAAGCAAGTTGAAAGTAGTCAACAACCTAGACGTCCTCCTCCGCCTCCTGTAATGCTTGATAGTGATCACCGTTGTTTTCAATTTACCGATAGTGAATTTCTACATGATGTTGTAGTATGTAATAGATTAGATGATGAAATTATGAATGCTCTTTGTCCTAATGAACCTATCTTAGAGGAAAATGAGGAGGATGATGATGATGAAACCCAAGCACCAGATTTAGATGATACACCTACTAGTCCTGTTCATACTCAAGTAATGCACCGGCCCAACCACCTGTAGAAACTCCAACTTTTAGTGGACAACCTGCTAAACGTCCATAAACTTCATTAGTTTGGAATTTTTCTACTCAAGTAAGAGAACTAAATAAGGCTAAGTGTAAAACTTTTTGGAAGTTACTGGTTCATAAATTTACTGGAGACCGTAGCGGCACGGGTAGTTTGACTAGGCACATAAAAATACACCCTACAGATAGGACTATATATTTTCAAATGCAAGCGCTGCAAGAGGGGACAAGTGTAGATTCTGCGGTTAACCCTAGTACAAGTTCAAATCTAGTTCAACCAGAAATTAACACTGTCACCGGAGGTATTTTATATTACGATCCAAATAGAGATCGTGACGAATTAGCAAAGAGGATTACTTTTATGTGCTTACCTTATACTTTTGCCTTTAATCCTAATTGAGTTCATTATATTAGAAGAGCTTTTAATCCTACTTATAAAGGTTGGCCTCGCGCAACAGTTAAGGCCGATATTTATAAGTTCAAACATGAATATGAACAATATTTGCATTATTTATTTACCCATATACCTAATCAGACTTCTATTGCTACTGATATTGGTAGAAGTGGTAATGATTGTGATTATCTAACTGTTACAAGTCATTGGATAGATGAGGACTGGACAATGCAAAAATGTATAATTGCGTATAGAATAATTAATTCACGTCACATAGGTAAGCTTATAGCTAAAACTGTTTCAGATTTTTATAGATATTTTTGCTTTAGCGATAAAATAATGGCAATTTATATGGATAATGCTTCTAGTAACACTATTGTTATAGGCATGCTTATAAAAACACTAAATCCTGCATTTACTAATATTTTCCATATTAGATGTATTTGTCATATGTATCATTTAATTGTCGGTGATGGTATGCGAATTTTAAACATAGAAATTGAAAAGGTTCGTATGGCTCTTAATTGTCTTTTTTATTCAAACCGTAGAACTAGACTTAGAGAGTATTTTAAAAAATATTATGAATATGGCCTTAGAGAAAGAAAGGTTCCTAAATCTTACCCGAGTAGATGGAATTGTATGTACGAAAGTTTAGTAGTTGCATATGAATATAGAAACCCAATTAATGCAACGTTTAATTCTCGGGTAGGTGGTGAGGATGATGATGAAATGCTTACTACCCAAGATTGGACGAATGTTAAAATTCTTTTAAATTTTTTAGAACATTTTCATGTTGCTACAAATGCATTTTCTGGGCAATATTATCCTACTATTTCAAACTGTTTAGTTTATATTGCCGCACTAGCTGATTTGTTTGTTGAATTTGGCGAGGGTGGGGATATTTATGAACTTGCTATAAACAAAATGAAACAAAAACTTAAAAAATATTTTTTCCCTATCCCTCATATTTTTGGTGTTGCGGCAATGTTAAATCCTACACTGAAATTGGGAGGTCCTCATTTTTGGTATTCAAATATTTATAAGGCTTTATATCTTTCAAACGAGGAATTTGCTACATTTGCAAATTCAAAAACATCAATTAAAATTAATGCTCAAACTGTTTATAATACTTATTAAGTTTCCTGAGAGCATTCTAGGCCAAATATTCCAAACCCTACTTCGTCTAGCTCACAATCGTCTAGAAGAGCTGCAGGCTTAACAATTCTTAATTCTTGGACGGAGTTCCGGGGCTCTCAAGGTGATAATTATGATGAAACTTCACATCTAAATGAGCTTCAAGTTTACTTCTCTCAGGGACTTGAAAAGGAGAATCCAGATGACTCTTTCGATCTTTTGGAATGGTGGAAGTCAAGGGAAAAACATTTTCCAGTTCTTGCAAGGATGGCTCGAGATGTTTTATCAATTCAAGATTCAACTGTTGCATCGTAGAGCACTTTCAGTCAAGCAAGACTACAAATAGGTGATCATAGAGCGGCGATGAGGGATAGCTTGGAAAAATCGGTACTTTTTAGAGATTGGATCCGCGCGGAAAGAAGAAACTTTGGAATTGCAGAATCACAACCGGTGATAGATGAAGCTTATGAAGAAATGATAGCGAAACTTTAGGAGGATACGGCTACGCCAGGAAGTGGTGATGAACAAGTTCCGTTTCCACCACCACCAACACAACCTCCTCCCAACCTTGACGGATTTATGAGATTTGTTAGAGATACAATGTACATTATGATGTAACTTGTACATTTTGGGTAATAATATATTCATAATATACAATATATACTAATTACTACAACACAATATATACATAATATACAATATATACTAATTACTACAACACAATATACAATGAAATATATATTATATATACTATACTAATAACTAGCATACTATATAATATATATTCTATACTATACTATACTAATAACTACTATACAAGATATTGCCTTTAAAAAAAACCCGCCAGGCCCGGCCCGCTAAGCCCCGGCCCGCTGTGGGCTTAGGCCCATCACGGGCTGGTCTCACCCGCCTGGCCCACGAAGCTCGGAACTGCCAGGCCCGCGACCGCCAGAGCCTAGGCCCACGAAGCAAGGGACCGCGAAGCCCGGCCCGTGAAACCCATATAGGCACGGGCCCGGGACAAAATACACCATTACTTCTATCATTGAGTTGAGATTTTTGTGAAAAATTTCAACACAATATTTCGTTTAGTTTGTTCACGGGTTTCATTGATCAAAGAGTTGATAGCAAGGATCGGTTTCGGTGTGGATATGCATAGTATCGAAGAAAGTTTGAAACGAGACTCGCTTCACCAAGTGCGTCTTAGATCCGATCTTTGACATGTAAATAAATATTAAACTCGAAAAAATCTGCCTAAAATTGTTATTGTCTTCCGTTACATATTATGAACACCTATATGCAATCCTTCAAAAATATGTTTCCAATCTTTCAGATAATGTTTTGTGTTTCTGGAATGTTTGTTCATTCCATAATTATTGAAGAATATTTCATCGCCATATGTTAAGGGACAACACTAATAATGGCAATAAAACGACAGCTTATAATTAAAAAAAATAGAAGAAAAAACAGCCAAGTGCACAAGGCATCACGATGCAAGATTCAGAAATTGCCGCATCTTAAGAGTGTGATGTAATGTAGACAGTTTACCCTAATATAAATATTAGTAGTTGCAGAAAACTTGTGGATATTATATGTGACTTTTTTAAAATTCCGAGGCCACCAAAAAGATGTTAAACTCGTGGGGTTCTTTGTGTTATTGAGAATATGAAAGTTTATAGATTACCAATTAAAAATAGAAATTTCTCACTTACAAAACTGTAATATTTTTTGAAATGTAATACATGTCCAAATATAATTTTAAATTTCAAATACCAATTTTCAACTTAGCTGCAAATATTATTTTTTTCTAAAAATTGCAATTTTTATGTCCAAACTCCTACTTAAGATACTTTTAAACAAGTAAACGAGGGAATTTTTAAGTTATCTGTCGTATTTCTCTTTTACATGTCTCTTGCAAATATTAATTAGGAGAAATTTTCTACTATTTTATTTTTATTTATGTCTTAAGATATGCTCTCTCTTCATTGAATGTTTACCCTATTTATGTGATATCTCCATTTTCAAGAATAATTAGTAATAAATTTAGAATGAAAATGATATAATTTATTTTATTTTTAACTTCTAAAAAGACTAATAATTTTAGATCATTATTCCAGATATTATGACACATAATTTGAGATGGGAAAGTACATGACAAAAGTGAAAAATGGATCCAATTTTGCAAAGTAGTTGGGTCAATGTGGTATATTTGAACGTAGAGCAGTTCATCCTAGCTAACCTTTGATCAGTGTTTCTTAAGGACTCGAATGATGGTCCTTGTAGTTTGCTTTCTATTCCATTGCACTAATTGGGCATGTAGTTGTAGTAATCGACCCAAATTACCTTTCTTTTTATGGTCGAAAAAAAAACTTATATTATAGATAATTAAACAGTAATATTAGTACACGACTCAAGATGCATCATAGACATCGTAATAGCTAAGCTAGAATTATTATGATTTACTACAGGTGCCCCTACATGGGGATCACTACTAGATAAGAAGTCATAACTAGACAAAATGTTAGTACTACAAAAAGTAAATGTTGCAGGGAGCGATTGTGTTAAAGCAGGTATGTTGATATTAACGAGCCTCCTTTGTAGTGTTCCTTTCTGGTCTTGCTGATAAGAAGGTGTGACAAAAAGTTGTAGGTGTATCAAAAGTGTGCAGTTATCCTATGCATGAGAGACTCTATATTTAGCTAAACTGTCTGCAATACAATTTTGCTCTATAGATATACTGAATATGAGGCATATCTAGCTGTAGAAGTAACAATATGCAATCATTAATAATGTTAGTATGATGCATAGTAGTTGTTTGGAATATACCGATGAGTTTTTGTACATCTGTTTCAATTACAATGGGTGTGAGTTGCTGTTGCATAATAATTTTCAGTCACAGGGGTAGTGCAAGGAGTTCTATCTGGACGCTCGTACCCGAGGTTGATTGTCCCGCAAAACCCATAATCCAACTACCTTGGTGGTTATGAAAAACTCCACCAATATCGTATTGTTTATGTGAAGATGAGACAAACCCATCTATGCTTAGTTTATAGTGGTTTGCAGCTTGAGGATATCATTTAGTAGGCATTTCCCCAAGGCACTGATTTGATGACTCTCTCAATTACACGTGTTTTAGGATTATGAATAGTCATCGACTTCCGGGAAAGAGTAGAAGAATGAGACCTATTATGGGACATATAATGCATTACAGACGTATGTACATTACGCTTCAACCATATAAAGAGGCGTGTCATGAATTTTTTCTAGGTTGTTATATGTTAAAAAATAATATTCTGTTGTTGTAGTAATTATTAAGTGAATATTTAAAGGAATTCTTTTATTTTCCAATATATTTTTATTCCTTACAATCTATAAATGCCATAGTGCAAAAGGTAGCAGTGTAGTAAATGGGATTTGATGATGAGTGGATGATCGAGGTGTATGAATAATATAATACAACCATGATGAATTATCATTTGAGATGTATTAGTAGTCGGAGTTGTGATAAATAATTTGAGGTAAGTACATAGCTGAAGTACATTATGGCATTTAAGAAAAATATGGGTTACTGTTTCAGGAGCTAGATGTCACTGTGTACATTTAGGTGAATGTAGAATACCTAGATGTGAGTGATACGTAGCAGTAGGAAGTCTATTGTTGAAAATTAACCAAAGAGAGAAGGACATTTTTTTGTGGAATTTTAATATGCCAAATCCGTTTGTAAGAAGAGTCTTAATCGTATTAGGAATAATTGATGTATAACAAGATTTTACAGAGAAGGTACCATTTGGGGCAAGAGCCCGAAAAATATGATCATAGGTTGTGTGTGATAGAGGCACGTATATATCCTTGATGGTAAGCTTTAATTGATTTGGTAGTATGAAAGGTAATTTTTTCAAATGGCATTCGTGATTGTAATTGTGATGATTGTCTCATGAATTACCGCTCCATTCCACCCATTTATTCTTCTTTATGCTTCGTTATCCATGTTTTATATGATTAAGTTTATTAGTTTGCGTTCGGAGAAGATTTGGTAAGAAATGAGACACTTAGTCTCTTTTACGAAGGTTTAAGATGGAAAAGTCAATCGATGTTGATTTATGTGTTAGAGGGCTCGGATGTGTGTTCCGATGGTTCAACTAGCTTCACGGGGTGATTTATGACTTAGGAGTGTGATCGGAATTGATTTTGGAGGTCCTAAATAAAATTAGGTTTGAATTGGCGAAGTTGAGATTTTGGCGACTTCCGAACTCCGATTGGTAGGTGAGATTTTGATATGAGAGTCAGAATGGCATTCTGAGAATTGTAGTAGCTTTGTTACCTCGTTTGAGATGTGTGCGCAATATTTCAGGTCATTTGGATGTGGTTTAGTTGGATTTTTTATCAAAAGCATATTTCGGAAGTTTTTAGAAACTTAGGCTTGAATCCGATGTGTTTTGAGCGATTTGTTGTTGTTTGAGGTGTTTTGATTATTGAGACAAGTTTGAATGAGGTTTTAGGATGTGTTGTGACTTTTATTGAGATCCCGAGGGCCTCGGGTGAGTTTCGGATGGTCAATCAGACCATTTTAGAGTTTTGGGTGTTGCAGAAAATCAGTTCCAGCATTTGTAGACTTTTGGCTTTTGCATTTGCGGGTGGAGCCTCGCGTTTGCGAAGAGTCCTTTGAGGGAGTGAAGGATTAGCCTTCGCATTCATGAGGAATGTGCCGTATTCATGAAAGGTTCATAAGGCTGTTCATCGGGTTCGCAATGTTGTGTTCGCGATCGCGTATAACGAATTGGGTTTCAGGGGAGATTTCTTATCTTGTTCGCGTGAAAGTGTCCGCGTTGGCGGGGGTGGAGGAGGAAAGGCATCGCGTGTGCATCCTGTATGTCGCCTTTGTATAGAGTAAATGTTGGTCCATGAAGTTGTGCTTCGCAATCGTACGATTGCGAAGTTGACCGCGTTCGGGAAGAAGGATTGGGTCAGAGGTGGGCAAAATATTTTAAGTCATTTCATCCGTGATTTTGGGGCTCATTTCCCCCATTGTTGATTATTTTGAGAGTTTTTTGAAGGAGATTAAAGAGGGATTCTGTCATGACTCCAGTTTATCCACCATGAACATATCGTGATGGCACTTAGTCCCTACAACTAGGTAAGCCTAATAATACGAAAATCAAATTAAACTTGCGGAAAAATAGATAATTAAAAACTAGACAATTATAAAAACCACTGTATATATAAGTTTCGCGCAGCATATACAACTCAATCACCACTGAAAGTTTTCAACAACATCCCAAAACCCGAAAACTCACGGGAAACACAGGCTAATATAAATGTGATATACTGCTCTAACTCCAGAATATCTAAACAACTGAAAGAAAAGAAAAATTATCCACTACAGCTGGAATAAGATAGAGACTCCCGGTTTGTGGACCCAACGAATGTACCTCAAAGTTTCTGCGAGATCTCTCCACCTCGGGGGTGATATGCCTGGGTGGAGGTACCTGGAACTGCACATACAAAAATATGCGCATAAGGGGCATGAGTACACTACAACAGTACTTAGTAAGTGCCAAGCCTAACCTCGGTCGGGTAGTGACGAGGAAGGTCATGGCTCTACGGAGATAAAACATAATAAATGATAGGATAAAAAAAATAGTATAGATAAAATCTACAATGAGAATCTAAACAAGATAAATGAGGAAAGCATTAATAGAAAGCAAAAACAAAACATTATAAGGAATACTACTCACAACAAGATATAATATCCGGGCATCTCTTGGTATCCCGAAGATTTCCTGGTATCTTTATCATATACACGAGGAATCTCTTGATATCCTCAATAGGTAAGCCAAGGATCTCTTAGTATCCCGAGGATCTCTTGGTATCCTCAATATATAGAAATTCATGTGCCAGGGATCTCTTGGTATCCCGCACGCTCAATCCAGAATATATCAAGTACAGGGGGATCTCCTGGGATGCCGTCCCGTAGTCCCAAATTTTAAACACACAATGACAGCTCAAACATTAGGTTAAATGCTAAACTCAGAACGAGTAATAGTAAATTCTAGGCTAACATGCTTCACAGAGTGCCAACAAGACGGCCTAAGCAAATAGACTAGTAAGTCAACTAAACATGCCTCTCTAAACTAATAAAGGGTAAACTTGCAATTAGAATAAGCAGTAAGCAAGAAAAATCAATTTAAATACTTTATGTAAAAATGGATTTTCAATAATTAGCTCAAGTACGCATCGGATATTGTTTCCTAAGGGGAAAGGTCTCCCGCACAAGGTTAGACAAGCCACTTGCCTAGAACCAGCTCCAAAATCAACTCGAAATCACACTTTTTCCACGAGTATCCAACTCCAAATATCCCAAATCTATGTAATTTAATTACATATCGTAAATGTTATAAAATACGCTAAATGCTAGAGGGGGGGTGAATAGCGTTATAATAAAAATTAGCGTAAACTTGCGGAATTTAAAAATTGCAGGAAAGAAATAAGTGCGATAAGTAAATAAATAAGAACGAACGCACCGATGTATCCTGGTTCACCACAACCCGTGGCTAGTCCAGTCCCCGAGAGACTCTCTCGAGATTTCCACTAACACTGTTAAGCTTACGGGTGCTCAACAAACCTTTACAAACTGAGGACACAAGCCTCAACAACCTTTGCTCGAAAATACAACACTCTAAGACTTCAACCAAAGGAAACACAAGTTTCTCCTTACAATACAAGGGACTAACACTTCCCTTCAAGTGTATAAAACACTTAGCACTCACTTAAATAAGAATCTCTTAATAGAGTAGATATGAGTAAACAGATACGCTCAAGAACGCAACAACTTTCGTCAAGAATTTTGGCTCTCAAAACTTATGTAATGAATAGAAAGTGATGAACAATAGAGTATGCAAGCTATAGCAATAATATGATCAGTTGTTGTGTTTAGAAGACTGATTTGAAGCTGTATTTATAGTTGAAAAACCATGCATTACCGTTGCCTAATTGCCAATTAAGAATTGCTGATTTTACTCAATGACAATCGATTGTCAAAATGCCACAATCGATTGTTTGCCAATCGTTCCAAAAATCATTCCCAGATTTTACGCTTAACAATCGATTATCTAAGATCAATAATCGATTACTGGCAGCGTTCAAAAAATCATTTACAGATTTTACTTAAAACAATCGATTGTCAGAAATCTACAATCGATTACTTGGCAACGTTCAAAAAATCTTTTTCAGATTTTATTTAAAACAATCGATTATTAGAAATCTATAATTGATTACCTGACGGTTTTTGAAAATATTTTGGCAACGGTCAATTACACAATCGATTATGCTATAAGAATAATCGATTATATATCAGTCTTTGAAAAATCAATTAGACACTGCCTTAATGCACTCGATTGTCAAAGGTACACAATCGATTATTTTATGACTTTGAAAATGTCTGATAGACACTGCCTCAACACAATCGATTGTCATAAGTTCACAATCGATTATTTTGTAGCTTTGAAAAACTTTGATGTACACTGCCTCAACACAATCGATTGTCATAAGGTTCACAATCGATTGTCATGCAGATTTGAAAAATCTGATGCACACTGCCTTAACACAATCGATTGTCATAAGTTCACAATCGATTGTCATGCAGCTGACTTAACATAATCGATTATCATAAGTACATAATCGATTATCTTAGTCTAGATTTTAGAGGCATGTTTAAAAATCATTTTGACTAAAGTAAATATGCATGATTTAAAATCATTTTGCTTTAAATTAAATATGCATGATTTTGATAAAAATATTTTTACGAGAGAAGCCAAGTCTTGAGTCAAGTTATCGAATCAAGATCACAATTAAAGAACGACTCATGTATAACTTTATATCTTTGCTTGATCTTGGTCTTGTGCTTGAATCACGTTATATATCAATTACGCGCTTGTGCTTGGACCTCGTCATATGTCCATTGTGCATAGTTTGTCATTCATCAAAACCTACAAATATGAACACACGTTTTAGTATAGTGCCTTGAGAACGTGTTTCAACAATTTCCCCCTTTTTGATAATGGCAAACTTTAGTCGGGATATGCATATTTGATAATTCATAATGACGATTCAAGACAAGTATAGATATGCAACAATATGCAACAAGTTCAATTAGTTCCCCCTCAACATATGAATTCCCCCTCAATTTATGCCAATGATTATTAGTGCATAGCACATAGCATAACCCCTTATTCTTCCCCCTTTTGCCATTAGCAAAAAAAGTAGAATGAATAAGTAAATAACTTGTTTATTTATTAAACAAAAGTATGAGTACAACAAAAGAAGACAATAAAACACAGAACAATAAACTAAAGAAATTATTCATTATCATCATTTCCCGCCTCGTCATCCGGCACTGCTTCATAAGGGACAAGTCCAGCATATGGATAATGAACATGGTCAAAATATCCATGGATCTCATATGTCAATTGATTGACAGAGGTGGTCAAAGAAGCAAACTGAGTGGAACGCTTGAATCAATGGAGGATTAATATAAGGATAGGTAAGATATAAGAAGTCAAGAAGTTGACATTCCTTAAGTATGTTTGCAGCGGGGGCGCATGATTCAAGATATTTACTTGTGGAAAAGCGAGGAGGAAGGATGTCACGCTTTTCGAATTTTGTTAAGAATCTGGTTAACTCGGTTTCAGAATTGAATTGTAAAATAGACCCATCTTGGTAAGGGAAATTTGGAGGAGGAGGAGCAGCTGAAGAAGATGCACCATGTCTACCTGAACGGGAATGTTTAGTGTGTCTGCCCGACATTTTGAATAAGTAGAAATGGCCTTTGTAAGAAGCTTGAAAGATTTTTGAAATTTTGGGAGCTAAGATTGATGCTTGAGTGAAGAAATTGAAGGCATATGGTACCTATTTATAATGAGGAATATGGCATTTCATTTATGGTGAAAATATGCAGAAATTTATGAGCTAAAACGGTCAGAAACGGTAAGAAAAATTTTCACTGACCGTTACACAATCGATTGTGGAATTGAAACAATCGATTGTTATGGAGTTTTGACTTGAACTCGGAACTGACAAAAATCGATTGTGGGAATCTGGCAGGACCCAAACTGTAACAAATACTTGAATTACTGACAAAAAATAATCGATTGTTGAATTATGGTAATCGATTGTTGTGACGCAGTGTGCACAGTGATTTTTTGACTCGGAAAATAATCGATTATATTTTTGAAACAATCGAGTTTTTAGGAAAGCAGTACTGAATGGCCTAGACGGTAATCAATTATAAAAAAAAATCGATTAAAAAAAAACTGCATAATAAGCATAAAATGTAAATAGTCGATTAGTGATACTTGCTAATCGATTGTCCGCACAGTAAACATGAGACATAAGAAAAAATAATCGGTTATTTGCTGTAACAATCGATTGTTCTATGCCATTGCTTTATAATTCCCCCTACCTTTAGGGCGATACCTGCAAAAGAAAATTAGACGTCTCCGACGCTCAATTTAGTAATTTGTAAAGAAATAATGACTTAGGTCAATGTGGCCAAGTGAGAACGTGATCTCTTAAGAAGTGTGTCCTAAGGTGTTCTTAGGAGTGTTTCGGGTACTTACCTTTTCTCCAACGTCGCCAATTACCTGTTCGAGAGGGTGATCTTTGATTGTCCTCCATTCGTTAGGCATTTTCGTTTCTTTCTCCAGTTGTGGCGCTTCCTCCGATAATTGATCCAAGATTTTATCTTGAGTTTCCTCCGGAGTTTCCTCTTGTACTTTGTCTTGAGGGCTTAGTGAGTTTAAAATACCTGCAAGATCAAAACCAGAATCCTTTCTCGCCAAGCGAGCATTATTTTCGGAAAACACAATATGAGGGGATTCCTCCATAGTTCCGGTTCTATTATTGAATACCCTATATGCTTTGCTACGTGAGGAATAACCAATAAAAAATCCTTCATCGGATTTGGCATCAAATTTTCCCAATTGATCTTTTCCATTGTTATGAATAAAGCATATACAACCGAATACTCTAAAATGGGAGATATTTGGTTTCCTTCCCTTGTAGAGTTCATAAGGGGTTTTCATGAGTATTGGCCTTATGACTACTCTATTTAAAACGCGCATGCGGTACTCACGGCATCCGCCCAAAAATGTTTGGGAATCTTAGCCTCATCGAGCATGGTTCTAGCCATCTCTTCGAGACACCTATTTTTCCTTTCCACCACCCCATTTTGTTGTGGTGTTCGTGGAGCGGAGAAGGTGTGCTCGATACCGAGTTCGTCACAAAAGTCCGCAAAGAGATTGTGATCAAACTCTCCCCCATGATCACTTCTTACTGAAGTGACGGTTGTGTCCTTTTCGTTTTGAACACGTTTAAGAAAATATTTGGAATTATGAAAAGCTTCACTTTTATGAGCAAGAAATAGAGTCCATGTAAATCTAGAATAATCATCAACAATAACAAAAGCATAACGATTTCTACCAAGACTTTCAATGCGAGATGGTCCAAATAAGTCCATGTGAAGTAATTGCAAAGGTCTAGTAGTTGAAACAATATTTTTCGATTTAAAAGATGCTTTTGTTTGCTTCCCTTTTTGACAAGAATCACAAATAGAGTCTTTTTCAAATTTCATGTTTGGAAGACCAATAACTAAATTTTGTGAAACCAATTTGTTCAAAAGATGCATGTTGATGTGAGCTACTCTACGGTGCCATAACCACGTATCATCTTCTTTGCTCATAAGACAATCTACATATTCAGATGAAGAATTTTCGAGATCAACCATATATATATTTTCCATTCTAAATCCACGAAGAATAATTTTAAAATCGCTACGGCGAAAAACTAAGCATTCATTTGAATCAAATAAAACACGATTTCCCTTGTCACATAATTGACTTATGCTCAAGAGATTATTTTTAGACCCTTAACTAGCAATATATGCTTAATGGAAGAGGAGTCATCCTTACCGACTGATCCAATGCCGATAATATTTCCTTTGTTGTTATCACCAAAAATAACGCTTCCTCCTTCCTTGTGTTCTAGTTGAAGGAACTTGAATTCGTCTCCAGTCATGTGCTTGGAGCATCCACTATCAAGGTACCAAAGTACACTTGACCCCTTCAAACGCACCTACAAAACAGATTAATGAGTTTTAGGTACCCATGCCATTTTGGGTCCTTGGGGGTTAGGCAAATCATAGTGATGTGATTGAGTGTTATGTCTATGTCGTGTAAAACAAGCAGGAGCAATATGTCCAATTCGTCTACAATAATGACAAACAACATTAGGATTATGCATTTGTCTAGGTTGATCGTAATTGGACGGACGAAATTCATTTACTCTATTCTTGACAATATGACTATTGCGCAATTCATGAAAATCATTTCTCCTACTATTTGTTCTAGGATATACAGCATTTCTATGATAGTTGTTTCTAGGTTGAAAGCCATTTCTAGGTGTTCTACAAGGTTCAAAATTCCTTCTAGTGTTTGGCCTAGAGTATGCATTATTTCTAGAATGATTATTTCTAGGTTGCGATTGTTGAAAGCCATTTCTAGGTTTGTTATATCTAGGATGAGCGTTTGTTTTTTTAATCCTAGGTTGAGCCTTAGGTTGTTGGGGGTTGGCTTCAACCTTTTCTTTAGGCTCATTCTCAAAGCCTATGCCATGCTTGGTCGACTTCAAGTTAACAAGAACTTCATTCAAATTTTTATGAGAAGACTAGAGCTCTCGGGTTTGTCGGCGCTTCTCTTGCCGAAAAATTTGTTTTCTTCTTTCAACTTCTCATTTTCCAAAATCAGTTTTTCCAAATCCTTTTCTTTCAAAGAGAGATGTTTTTCAAAATCTTTTTCTTTTGAAGAAGCATTTTCTTTTATGCTTTTAACAGTTTTGGAAGCTTTAATAAATTCACTATACAACTCATCAAAAGCATTTTGCATTTCCTCAAGAGAATAGAAATTTTTGGAAGAAATTTGACATACCCCTTCTTGATTGTTTTCGTGAGCCATGAGACAAATATTTGCGGCTTCGTCTTCTTCTTCCTCACTCGACTCGTCACCGGAGTCGCCTCCCCAAGATATGAATGCTCGTTGTTTCTTGAAGGGTTTCTTCTCCTTTTTGGCATTTGGCAATTTGATTTAATGTGCCCGGTTTCTCCGCACTCATAGCACTTTATTTGATCTCCTTGCTTTTTTCCCTTTCGTTCATACTCTTTTCGCATGAACTTTTGAAATCTCTTAATAACGAGTCCGAACTCGTTGTCTCCGTCCTCATCATTTTGAGGTTGGCTTGTGCTTGCCTTGAGAGCGATCTTTTGTTTCCTTTGATCATCAACAAGAGGGTTAAGTATAGTAGATTCATAAGTTTAAAGATTACCTCTTAATCCGTCGATGGTGACATTTGAAACGCCAATAGATTCTTGAATTGCGTCGGCCTTGGATCGCCATGCCGGAGTGAGACTTCGGAGAATTTTTCTGACAAGTTCCTTATCCGTGAAGGTCTTCTTAAGAGCATGTAAATCATTAACGATTTTTGAAAATCGTTTCAACATCTCATAGACCTTTTCGCCTTCCTTCATGTGAAACAATTCATATGCATGGGTTAGGAAATCAATTTTAGCTTCCCTTACCTGGTTCGTACCTTCGTACGTAATTTCCAGCTTGTCCCACATTTGCTTCGCCGTTGTGCAACATGATATTTTCCTGTAATCATCAGCATTTACATCACAATATAATAAATTAATGGCTTTAGCGTTGTTTTGCACCTTTCGGATATCATCCGCGTCGTATTCATCTACGGACTTTGGAACATCTTTATTTTCAACCTTTTTGGTTGGAATTTGTTCTCCCTTCATTATAACCTTCCAAAGATGAAAACTATTTGATTGAAAAAATATTCTCATCCTCTCCTTCTAGTACGTATAGTTTGTACCGTCGAATAGTGGTGGTCGGGTGGAGGATTGTCCTTCACCTATTCCTGCAAAAGAATCACGAGTAGAAGCCATGGATTGTTTCTCTCAAACGGTTAAGTCTTCAGAGAGTTGGGCTCTGATACCAATTGTTAGAAAATACGCTTAGCGCTAGAGGGGGGGGGGGGGTGAATAGCGTTATAATAAAAATTAGCGTAAACTTGCGGAATTTAAAAATTGCAGGAAAGAAATAAGTGCGATAAGTAAATAAATAAGAACGAACGCACCGATGTATCCTGGTTCACCACAACCCGTGGCTAGTCCAGTCCCCAAGAGACTCTCTCGAGATTTCCACTAACACTGTTAAGCTTACGGGTGCTCAACAAACCTTTACAAACTGAGGACACAAGCCTCAACAACCTTTGCTCGAAGATACAACACTCTAAGACTTCAACCAAAGGAAACACAAGTTCCTTCTTACAATACAAGGGACTAACACTTCCCTTCAAGTGTATAAAACACTTAGCACTCACTTAAACAAGACTCTCTTAATAGAGTAGATATGAGTAAACAGATACGCTCAAGAACGCAACAACTTTCGTCAAGAATTTTGGCTCTCAAAACTTATGTAATGAATAGAAAGTGATGAACAATAGAGTATGCAAGCTATAGCAATAATATGATCAGTTGTTGTGTTTAGAAGACTGATTTGAAGCTGTATTTATAGTTGAAAAACCATGCATTACCGTTGCCTAATTGCCAATTAAGAATTGCTGATTTTACTCAGTGACAATCGATTGTCAAAATGCCACAATCGATTGTTTGCCAATCGTTCCAAACATCATTCCCAGATTTTATGCTTAACAATCGATTATCTAAGATCAATAATTGATTACTGGCAACGTTCAAAAAATCATTTACAGATTTTACTAAAAACAATCGATTGTCAGAAATCCACAATCGATTACTTGGCAACGTTCAAAAAATCTTTTTTAGATTTTATTTAAAACAATCTATTATTAGAAATCTATAATCGATTACCTGTCGGTTTTTGAAAATATTTTGGCAACGGTCAATTATACAATCGATTATGCTATGAGAACAATCGATTATATATCAGTCTTTGAAAAATCAATTAGACACTGCCTTAATGCACTCGATTGTCAAAGGTACACAATCGATTATTTTATGACTTTGAAAATGTCTGATAGACACTGCCTCAACACAATCGATTGTCATAAGTTCACAATCGATTATTTTGTAGCTTTGAAAAACTTTGATGTACATTGCCTCAACACAATCGATTGTCATAAGGTTCACAATCGATTGTCATGCAGATTTGAAAAATCTGATGCACACTGCCTTAACACAATCGATTGTCATAAGTTCACAATCGATTGTCATGCAGCTGACTTAACATAATCGATTATCATAAGTACATAATCGATTATCTTATTCCAGATTTTAGAGGCATGTTTAAAAATCATTTTGACTAAAGTAAATATGCATGATTTAAAATCATTTTGCTATAAATTAAATATGCATGATTTTGATAAAATTGTTTTTACGAGAGAAGCCAAGTCTTGAGTCAAGTTATCGGATCAAGATCACAATTAAAGAACGACTCATGTATAACTTTATATCTTTGCTTGATCTTCGTCTTGTGCTTGAATCTCGTTATATATCAATTGCGCGCTTGTGCTTGGACCTCGTCATATGTCCCTTGCGCATAGTTTGTCATTCATCAAAACCTACAAATATGAACACACGTTTTAGTATAGTGCCTTGAGAACGTGTTTCAACAGTAAATAACATATCAAGCAACTAATTTATTATTTAATTCAAAGATAAGACGCGAAATTAGGTAAAATAACCATAATTCCCCCAGGCCAAGATCTCAGAATCGGAAAATTTTCACATTTTCAGAACCTTCGTACTATCATGAGTCTAGCCATATAAAAATCTCCCAAATCGGAGGTCAAACACCTACTCAAAACTCAATAGTTTGGTCCATGAAGTTTTCCCCAATTTAATTCAAAAATCCAAAATTAAGAATAAATTCGTGATTAGATTAGTGTGTTTTTATCATACGAGAGTAGAGAATCATTATCCAATCGTTGCCCTCGAAAATACCTCAAAATTTCTCCCAAAATCCAAGCTCTCAAGCTTGTGTTTTAATAAAAATGGCTAACCCTCGATTTTGAATCATTTAATACCACCCAGGTCCGTTGTGCTTCGCGAACGCGGAAGTGGGCTCTCGTTCGCGAAGAAGAAATAATGACGCTGAAAAAAATACCCTTTGCGATCGCGAGACGAAGGATGCAAACGTGAAGGCCTGTGCTCAGGAAACTACATGAACGCGACTATGTAATGCGAACACATTGAGTAAAAATAAGCTAAGGCTTCAGAGTCCAATAAACCTATGCTAACGCGATGGCATTGACGCGGACGCGATTGAGGAAAACACGAAGCTTCACGAATGCGAACGAGATGAGGAAACTGGTCCTTCTCCAGAATTACTCTATGTGAACGCATGGAGGAGGACGCGAATGCTAAGAGGAAAAAGATCAAAGCTACGCAAAGGAGGGGAAGAGACCGCGAATGCGAAGAAGGATTTGGAAGTGCAATTGCTAAAGATTTTTTGCAAGTTTTCACAACTCCGAAATGCTCCGTTTAGCATCCAAAACACACTCGATGCCCCCGGGATCTCAACCAAACCTGTGGACATATCCCATAACATTATTTTAACTTGTAACAATCCTTAAACCACCTAAAAAAGCTGAAAACTCGAATAAATCAATGATTTGAGCCTAAGCACTTCAAATTTCATCAAAAACATGCTTTCGATCAATAACCTAACCAAAGCACATCCGATTGACCTGAAAGTTTTCACACACATCCCAATCAACATGATGAATCTATTGCAACTTCTGGAATTCCATTCCAACCCTCGGATATAAAACTCACAATGGGACCGAAAACTTCAAAAATTCAAACTTCGGCATTTCAAACCTAAATGAGCTATACACTTCCAGAATGCATTCCGAACACGCTCCCAATCTCGGAATCACCTAAGAGAGCTAGAGGGACCATCAAATTTCCATTTAGGTCATATTCACACTGTTCCAACTATTTATCACTTTCCAACACTTAAGCTCTCATTTAGGGACTTAGTGTCCCAAACTCTCCAAAACCCAATACCGAATGTCCCGGCAAACACAAATAACAGAAATGAAATTATGGGAAGCAGTTAATAGGGGATCAGGGCGTAAATTCTGAAAACGACCGGCCGAGTCATTACAGATTCAAGGAGAATCGATTGGAGGTAAGATTTTTTAACCTAAAACGTGATTCTATTCTGAAATAAACCTAGAAAGCCATGGAACTTAAGTAAAAAATGGAAGAACTAGGGATTAGGATTTTGAACATTTGAATTGGGATTTAAAGGACCATTTGAGGTCGAATGTGAGAACTTTTGATATGTATGAACTCGTAGGGTGATAAGGAATCTAATGATGTGAATTTCTGAGTTTTGAGAAGTGGGCCTTGGGCTCGAGTTTTGCTCATATCAGGATTTTTGATATTTTTCTATTGTTTTTGCTTGGGCTTTGTTCCCTTAGCATATTGAGATGTATTATTTCTAGTTTTGGATTGATTTGACGCGTGAAGGGCGATTCAAAGGGCAATGGCATCGTGATCTAGAGGTTTAGCTGGTTCAAGGTGAGTAATGATTGTAAATGATGTCCTTTGGGTTTGAAACCCCGGATTGCACATTGTAGTGCAATATTGAGGTGAGACACACACTCAATGATGAGTGTGAGGTCATTTACTATTGGGCATTGTGAATTTGTCCGTCCCGATTGATGATTTTACCGCGTATTTGACAAAAACTTATTTGTTATCATCATGATTTAGGATCATTGCCATATTTGGACTTCGTGCCAACAATTTGAACCCTTCAAGGATTTTATCACTATTTCCTCACTGCTTTGACTTATTACTTGAACTTAGTCTAGTTATTTTTCACTGTATTACAACTCAGCCACTTTTAGTCAATTTTGAGACTTAAATAATATTTTTAAATGATCATTGGGACTGAGAACTACTATTTTAGTGATGCCCAAGGGTCTTGTGGTGATTTTCAGACTGAGGGCGGCCGAGGGGTAGATGTGAGGATATACTGAGTGATTTGAGGCCGAGGGCTGGGAATAGATTTATACGCCACAAGGTGGCTTAAGTGATGTGAGGCCGGGAGCCGATAGTTGATGCCACAAGATGGCTTTATATTGTGTTTGAACCTTAAGGTGGCCTCCGGAGTCTTTACATCCCCAGTGAGAGCAGGTACACATTGTGATTTGAGAATGAACCCGAGGGGCTGACATTGTTTTAAGAATGATCCCGTGGGGATGGTGATGTTCTCAGTTATTGTCTGAGGGGCAAGTTTCTATGTGTTCTTTACCTACCAATTTACTTATTTTACTTGTTGTAAAGGAAATTTGCTTGATTTTCACCGATTTACTATTTTAAGTAATTTTACTGCTTATATATATAATGCTTTGTGTTTTCACTTGTTTTCTTACTTTCAACCATTATTTATATTTATTGGTCACTAGGTTGGAGTACTCACATTACTCCCTGTATCGTAGTTGCAGATTCAAGCATTGCAGATTCTATTCCTGAGTGCTGATCCTCCCAGTCTAGGCGGTGTTTCGGAGACTACAAGGTAGCTTTTGGCGTCCGCAGCCCCCGTGCCTCCATATCTTATTATTTCTATGTTCTTTGGAAAGTTGTACTAGATTTTTTATCTAGTAGACTTGTAGCAGAGTCATTAGTTGCTTATGAATTGTGACACCCGAGTTAGGGATGTGTCAAGAGGGTTTCCCCACTATTGTTATCTATATTTTGCGAATTATTGCTATTAAATTATATTCTAAACTGCCTTATGGTAATTAATTGCTTAAAAACGTATTGTTATTGAACTGGCTCGCCTTTTCTTCACGAGAGGCGCTATCACGACCGAGTTCGTGGAAAGGGTCGTGACAAGTTGGTATCAGAGCTTAGGTTGCATCGGTCTTACGAGTTATGAGCAGGTTTAGTAGAGTCTTGCGGATCGGTACGAAGACATATGTATATATCCTCGAGAGGCTGTAGAACCTTATAGGAAAATCTTCATATTCTTGAAATTCTTGTTGTGTGAACTCGCTGATCCAAGAACTAAACTTTTGTTATTCTATTCTCTCACAGATGGTGAGGACGCGAGCTACCGGATGAGGTAGACGATCACCAGTGCCACCTGCTGAGGCCACTAGAGGCCGTGGATGCGGTCGTGGTCATGGAAGAGGTAGAGAAGCGAGGGCAGCACCTATTGATCCACGAGCTGCCCCAGCTCAGGACCAGGCTCCGGCAGTACCAGTTCAGGAACCAGCTGTGCCCATCACGATCCCGGGTCTACAAGAGGGCTTGGCACAAATTTTGACAATTTGCACTAGCCTGGCAAGCAGTTTCAGCCACCAAAGCAGTATCTACTTCACAGGCACTGCACGGACTACAGATGCTGGGGGCACCTCCAGCCAAACCAATTGCACCATCTCAGGAGTTCATGGTACCAGTTATGCCGGATGATGACCAGTACCGTCTTTGAGAGGTTTGGTAGGCTCCAACCTCCATTATTCAGTGGTGCTGAGGGCGAGGATGCCCAGGGTTTTCTAGAAAATTGTGAGTGGATGCTCTATTCAATAGGGATTCTTGAGTCTAATGGTGTCACGCCCCGAGCCTTGGCCTGGACGTAACACGACACTCGATGCCTAACTACATGTGACCAAGCGAATCAACTGGCTGGTTTAATCAACATGGGATATCACAATGTATTGAATGCAGAAGATAAACATACACATGCTGATATACTGAAAATTTTAGATGATATAAATCAAAGTGCGGAAATACTGATACAATTCTGAAACATATTTGTAGCCAACATAGCTCAACATGAAAAGCATGTTACTCTGTCTAACTGTTACTCTAGTTTATGAAGCCTCTAATGAAATACTGAAAATACTGCCTATCTGTACATATTGAAAGGCTGTAAAGTAATGATAATGCCCTGAAGGAACTGGGGATCACCAAGCGGCTGGTAAGAGAACCCTAGCGCTCTGAACCATCAACCTATAAATCATTACTTGCATCGTGAGATGCAGGCCCCGGGCAAAAAGGGCATCAGTACATTTGAATTGTACTGGTTTGTAAAGCAAATCAAAGAAAAAATTATAAATGGTGAAACTAAAACTAAAGTGAGAACTGGTAGCTGAACTGATAACTGATCAATAAACTATTAACTAAAAAGATAATTGATAAGTAATAAAAAGGAGTAAGGATATGAATAATCTCTCTTATGAATGATGAACAACCTGTTTATCTGAATATTAAACTGCAGCTCCAGGCCCAATTTATATATGTGCACAAACTGCGGCCTGAGTCCCAAGTATACGTATACATAACTGCGACCTCAGCTCCAAAATGCATAAAACATTAGCTGTTGCCTCATGCCTAAATATAAGTGTTCAACATTCAGGGTTTAAAATAAGGAACTGAGAATCATACTGTAATACATAATAGTGAAATACTGAATCACGCTGAGTTATATGATACTGGAATACTGGATCACATTGAGTTACATAATACTGGAATATTGAATTTTATTGAGTTACAAAATAAAGGAATACTGAATAGGACTAGGATGAGACATGTATTATTGAACTGATTATGAACAGTAAACTGCAACTGTGTAGGACATGCTGAGTAAGCTATACTGATACTTCGAGGAATGAAACCCAAGTCCATATTGAATACGAACTGAGCTCACAACGTTCAGAATAAAAGTGATGAGCGATTTATGAAGCTAGGGAATAGAAGTTCTACAACTATTCAAGGAACTAGGCTTAACTATACTTCTGAGGCTATGAATGAAAGTCATGAACGAGTTATGAAGCTAGGGAATATAAGTTCTACAACTATTCAAGGAACTAGGTTTAACTATACTTTTGAGGCAATGAATGAAAGTCATGAAAGAGGTATGAAGCTAGGGAATAGAAGTTCTACAACTATTCAAGGAACTAGGCTTATCTATTCTTCTGAGGCAATTGATACGTCGTAAAAGAAACGTAGTGTAGGGAGGATCATTAAAATTCTTAAACATAGAGAGTTAGCCTCACTTACCTTAACTTTCTTCTACTGAGCGGAATACAACATTCTCAAACCCCTTCAACATTAATTTATATCAATACAAGTCAAAGGGATTCCACATTGGCAATAATTCTCATGTTTTAGTCACTTAAATATTTTCTCAAACACTTGGTGACATAAAGCTTCACGGTCCTTATTAATGGTGTTTCTACACCAAACAAGCCATTCTCTTGATCCTAGATAAATTCTAAAGAGGCAAATTGTTATAATCAACATTATTCTTTATCGCCCATAAGGTAAAAATCACTCTTAATCAATAATCAACACTCAATACCCAAACCCTATAATTGTTCATGCTTTTCTATCAAACCCATCAACTCATATCTCATGCACTAGGGTTTATAATCATCAAACCAATCCTAAAATCAATTAGAGGGTGAAGATATTACCTTTTTGACGTTTGATCTCCTCGAATTTGGGTTCTAGGGTTCCTTCTCTCAACAACGATGATCCAATCAAATATCTAAAGATATGTAGGGTTTACCCATGATAATAAGATGTTGGAAAAGTAAAATTAATTTACAATCACTAATAAAACTTACCTTGGGTGGTGGAAGGGTCCTTAAGGAGTTAGGTTCTTGAGAGTTACCCTTTCTAGATAATGTTTTTATATTTTGGGGCTGTGGGGGACGAAATATAGAGTTAAAATGACCCTCCACTCGTGAGTTCGCGCACTTGGAGGCTTGTTTGCGCTAGTGTTTGCGCATACACATACTGTTCCAAAAAATGCACATAAAATTTTGAACAGAGATCCGTCCGGGCTCCATAATGTATCGTTGGGAAGCTATTTCATAGGCCTACAATTTCACACTTTGTGTTTTCGCCAATTCCTTACACATTTTTACTAAAACTTGATGGAAGATAGACCTTCTGCAACTTAGTCGATTTTGTCAAATCTTATACACCTCTCTTTCCGCCTTAATTTTTGGAACAACTATTTTACCCACAATCATCTGGTTGGGACTTCACATGTTAAAAATATAACCTTAACACTCATTTACCACATTCAAACCTAAGCCAAATTTACAGGGTATTACATTATGTACCCCTTGGGATCATACGTCCTCAAATGATTGTCTTGACTGTAAATTCTGCTATCTCCGTACCTTAGCTGAGTCAGGTTCAAACATGAACTTTCATTCACACTTGTATGCTAACTGAATGAATACATAATTACTGAACTGAATGACTACCGCATTGACTGAATATTGGTCTGCGATGGATACATGAATACTGAACTATCATGGATACATGAATATTGTACTGGCATGAATATTTGAGTAGAATAACTACTATGCTGGAATCAATGCCTTAGTATTGGACCAACATGAGTAGGTGAATATTGAGCTGACATGAGTATTTGAGTAGTGAACTGACATGAGTATCTGAATACTGGAAACTTGAATGCTATAGCATGACACGTGAAATACTGATTGTACCACCACTAATTCTGGTGGCAACTCCTACTCATAAGCTAATTGACCGATCCTTTGCAAGATTCTATATGGCCCAATATTGTAGGGACTAGACTTTCCCTTATTCCCAAATCTCATAATGCTTTTCATAAGAGAAACTTTCAGAAACACCTAATCATAACCTTGGAACTCTAGGTATCTATGCCGCATGCTCGAATAGGACATTTTGGCAGCTCTGAGTTTCCTTCAAATGCTCTTGAATCTACTTAACTTTCTCTATAGTCTGTTAGACCAAATCGGGTCCTAACAACTCCACTTCCCCACCTTCGAACCAACAAGTTGGTGATCCACACCTTCACCCATAAATAGCTTCGTATGGTGCCATCTTGATACTAGAATGCTAGGTTATTATTAGCAAGGTCAATGAGAGGTATGTGATAATCCCAATTATTCTTAACATCAAGGACATATCCAAAACTGTTTAAATAAAATGCTTTTCTTGGCCATATAGTTTACAACGTTCTTTTTATTGTTGCTCTGCCAATTAATATCCTTAATACCATGATACATCTTTGGGGAATCTAGATGGAAAGAATACCTGGAATTATGGGCTTCTAACATGATCTTCTCTCTCTAAGTCCATCTATGTCTCGTACACACAATTTGTCCTAGTATCTCAAAGTCCTGTCATCTCCCCCTTATTCAAAAGCTATAATTTTATACTTCGGAATATCATCTTTCAAGTGCAACACGTATGGATCACTAACTGTTTCTCCTTCTCTTCAGCTACTAATGGGGAACACGTCCTGTTCCAGACAACAACTCTGCCATCTTTGGAGTCCGAAGTCAAACTCTTATCTAGGTTGGTGAACTTCTTTCACCAGAGTTATCTTATCTACCTCAATCATGAGTTATACTTCTCATACCTTATCTTCTTAAGCACTTCCGGAAAATACTTATAGAATTGTTGTGAGCTAAGTCTTTAACCAGTACGCTGAAGACTAGAGTCTCGTGCAATGTCACTACCCTCGTGATACATAACTGGCACGATTTTATAGCTTTATGTGATCACCTTATCATTAATGACTAAACTCGATGATCATTCTACTCACTTTGTTTTGTTACACATGCTAGACATAATCCTTGTGGTAATTATACAATTTTCCCTCATTACCGAACAAGTTTTCTTTTTCATATGCCATTATACTATTCGAGTTTCAAATCTCTAACTGCACTTACTGATGGTTTTCACATCACCCCCTAAACCAATGGTCATATACTTGCGGATCCTTCTCTTTTTGTTGGGATCCAAATAACCTTTTCTAATTTTCTGCAATTAGTTTCACTCTATGTCAATGACGACTCATCTTCCAACTAACTTCTGGGAAATCTTTCTTACTAGGGAAAACTAAATTATTCACTTGACAGAAAGTTAATGTATTCACAACTATCATACACAATCTTAATAATTTAGCTCTGCTCACACTGCCAATCCTGGAGACCACATTTCGATAATTCCAAAAGGCTATTCGTCTAGAGTTTGCTCTCTTATTGCCAGCTGATTATTTTTCCACTATCACTATACCTCAGATTAACTTACACTCTTTGGGTTCTAATACACGTTCGGTATTTCAAATTGTCATCCAATCACTAGAGTTAACCTGACTAAAGCGAATCAAATTATACCTCTACTAGATCTGCTGAAATTGCTAATTTATTGTATCAACTCAACACTTACTAAATATCCTTTTTCTAACCACCTGCTAGCGTCATATTCTCTTCTCCTGCTCTGAATAACTAAAATGGAGCATAAGGTTACTCCTAACTACCCTCATTATCTGACCATATTTGTCGTGCACTATCATTCTTTTTGAACTATGTACATGGATCACAATTAGGGAAATTTCATCTGTCTTAAACAAAATTAGAATAACTAACCCTAAAATTCTATACAATACTAAATCATATCATACTATAAATATCTCGGCTAATCATTTAGTCACATAACCTAAGGGGGAACTGCCATAACTTTTATCTTACATCAACATATGCTTCTTATAGTAGCTTACTAACGTGGTACTTTTCTGATTTGAATAAATCTAAAAAACTTAATATCATTCCCTGAAATTCAATATTGGCCTCTCTATGTTCTCATCGCATACACCATATATTCTAGTCATTTGCATGAGTTTTAGGACATCACATCTTTGGTAATAGCAAACATTTCTTATTCCTAGGTATTTTACCCATAAGCTCTTTTCTAGCAAAAACTATCTTGGGGTCTGACATCTGAACTATCATCATCCAATTTGTGGCTCCATCTCCAAAATTAAATGAAGTTTTTCTAGGAGGTAGAACATATAAGAACACACTACCATGTATAGGCTAATCCTCCAAAGTATACCATCATCTGATAAATCACTTTCTGTGCCTGGTATTGGTCTTAACCCAGACCTAAAATATGCGAAGGTTTAGCTATAACCACTGTTACTCACATTTTCTTTGAGAACCTATATGCATCACTATATACTCACAAGTCGCCAAAAATTTTGATACACTGAAAATTGAGACTAGTAACTGAATAACTGATAACTGGCCTCCTAAATAACCATAAACTTGCTAACTGAAAGCTTGTATAACTGGTAACTAAGGTAAACTAATAGCCATAAGACATGATAGCTGTTTTTGTACTTTATGATAAGGTTATGCTTTAATTTGTACTACTATCCATTGAATACCACTTTTAACTTCCTCTCAAGTCTCATATTTACCAACATGTACTCCATAATTATACCCCAATGGGAAATTATCCTCTCTAGGACCTTAGATTTCTCCTTCGCGTCGCTTGGGGATCCAATACGCTTCGAATTTGATAGGAAGATAAGATTATCTATTGCTCTATGTTTCATGGCACGATCTAGAGTATAAGGAAAAGAGACAATCCTGGATGTCATGGTAGTTAACCATTTATATAAGTGGCCGGCACACACATATAGAGGAAACTCCACTAGACACGACTTCATAGAATCCCTAAGAATCTTGAACCTAGTGCTCTGATATAGAGCTTTATCATGCCCTGGACCTAGGCCTGGACGTAACACGGTACTCGGTGCCTGACTACATGTGACCGAGCAAACCAACTGGCTGGCTGAATCAACATGGGATATTATAACGTACTGAATGCAGAAGATAAACTAACACATGCTGATTTACTAAAATTTTTTGATGATATAATCAAAGTGCGAAAATACTAACATAATTCTGAAACATATTTGTAGCCAACATAGCTCAACATGAAAAGCATGTGACACAGTCTAACTATTTCTCTAGTCCGTGAAGCCTCTAGTGAAATACTGAAAACACTGACTGTTTGTACATATTGAAAGGCTATAAAGTAATAATAATGCTGCGAAAGAACTGGGGATAACAAAATAGCTGGTACGAGAACGCTGTCGCTCTAAAACATCAACATGTATATCATTAGCCGCATCGTGAGATGCAGGCCTCTGGGGAAAGGGGCAGCAGTACATTTGAATTGTACTGGTATGTAAAGAAACTCAAAGAAAGAATTGTAAATGCTGAAACTGAAACTAAAGTGAGAACTGGTAACTTAACTGATAACTGAAAAGAGAACTAATAACTGATAACTGAAAAGATAACGGATAACTGATAAAGGGAGTAAGGATATAACTACTCTTTCTTCTAAATAATTAACAACCTGTTTATCTACATTTTAAACTGTGGCCTTAAGACTAATATATATAAGTGCATAAACTGTGGCCTCAGGCCCAAATATACATATACATAACTATGACCTCAGGTCCAAAATGCATAAAGCATTAGCTCCAGCCTCTGGCCCAAACATAAGTGTTCAATATTCAGGGATTTAAAATCAGGAACTGAGAATCATACTGCAATACATAATAGTGAAATATTGAATCATGCTGAGTTATATGATGCTAAAATACTGGATCACACAAAGTTAAATAATATTGGAACATTGAATTCTATTGAGTTACAAAATACTAGAATACTGAATAGGACTAGGATGATATATGTATTCTTGAACTGGTTATGAACATTAAACTGCAGCTGTTTATGACATGCTGAGTAAGCTATGCTGATACTTCGAGGTATCAAACCCAAGTCTATATTGAATACAAAATGAGCTCACAACGTTCAGAATGAAAATCATGAATTAGTTATGAAGCTAAGGAATAGAAGTTCTACAACTATTCAAAGAACTCGGCTTAATTATACTTCTGAGGCAATTAATGAAAGTCATGAACGAGTTATGAAGCTGGGGAATAGAAGTTCTACAACAATTCAAGGAACCAGGGTTAACTATACTTCTGAGGTAATGAATGAAAGTCATAAACGATTTATGAATCTAGGGAATATAAGTTCTACAAATATTCAAGTAACTAGGCTTAGCTATACTTTTGAGGCAATTTATACGTCGTAAAAGAAACGCAATGTAGGGAGGATCATTAAAATTCCCAAAGAAAGAGAGCTAGCCTCACATACCATAACTTCCTGCTCCTGAGCGGAATACAACATTATCCAATCCTTTCAACATTAATCTATATCAATACAAGTCAAATGGATTCCACATTAGCAATAATTCTCATGTTTTAGTCGCTTAAATATTTTCTCAAACACTTGGTGACATAAATCTTCACAGTCCTTATTAATGGTGTCAAGCCATTCTCTTGATCCTAGATAAATTCTACAGTCTCAAATGGTTATAATCAACATTATTCTTCATCACTCACAAGGTAAACAACACACTTAACCAATAATCAACACTCAACACCCCAACCCTATAATCGTTCGTGCTTTTCTATCAAAACGATCAACTCATATCTCATGCACTCAGGATTATAATAATCAAACCAACGGTAGAACCAATTAGAGGGGTGAAGATATTACCTTTTTGACGTTGAATCTCCATGAATTCGAGTTCTAGGGTTCCTTCTCTCAACAACGATGATCCAATCAAATATATAATGATATGTAGGGTTTATCCATGTTAATAAGATGTTAAAAAAGTGAAATTAATTTAGAATCACCATTAGAACTTACCTTGGGTGGTGGAAGGACCCTTAAGGAGTTAGGTTTTTGAGGGTTCCCCTTTCTAGAGCAAGTTTTTATGTTTTGGGGCTGTGTGGGACGAAATATAGCTTTAAAATGAACCCCACTCATGAGTTCGTGCAACTGGAGGCTTGTTCGCGCTAGGGTTCACGCTCAATGGCAGTAACACTACCTCCCACGCATGCGTTCGCGCACCTGGAGTCTTGTTCGCGGGTAGTGTACATGCATACGCATACTGTTCCGAAAAATGCACATAACATTTTGTACAAATATCCATTCGGGATTCATAATATGTCAGTGAAAAGATATTTCAAATTCCTACAACTTTTATGCCTTGCATTTTCTCCAGTTCTCAACATATTTTCACTAAAACGTGATAGAAGACAGACCTTCTGCAACTTAGTCGATTTTGTCAAATCTTATGCACCTCTCTTTCTGTCTTGATTTTTGAAACAACTATTTTACCCATAATCATCCCATTGGGACTTCACATCTTCAAAATATAATCTTACCACCCATTTATCGCATTCACACCTAAGCCAAATTTACATGGTGTTACAAATAGTGTGGCATTTACTACCTTTCAGTTTTCTAGGGTTGCCTTCACTTGGTGGGAGGGGCATGAGAGGTGTAGGCCAATTGATATAGGCCCCTTTCTCTGCAAAAGTTCTCCACTCTGTTCTTGGAGAAGTATGTATTGCAGTCTTGCAGAGAGGAACTGCGTAGACAATTTGAGTGCTTGAGATAGGGGGATATGACTGTGCCATAGTACGAGTCGAGGTTTTCTGAGTTGGCTCGTCATGCTATTTGGATGGTTTGACAGATCGTGAGAGGATCAGGAGATTTGTTGATGGCCTTAACTACCATCTCCATATTCTTATGACCAGAGAGAGAGAGAGTGTGTTGGGTGCTATGTTCAAGGAAGTGGTTGATATCGCTAGCGAGATATAGATGGTTTGCTGTCAGGACTGAGAGGAGTGGGAGGCCAAGAGGCCTCAAGGATCGAGCATTTACAGTGGTTCTCCTTGATGTTTAGCTTAAAGTATGTATATTTTTATGCATATGGACTCATATTTTACTCTTGCTTCGTGAATTTGGGATGTTAAATGGTATGAATTATATTAATTTGAAGTATTCTTACTTGTAGGAAAGATTTGGGAGCAAGCGGGAGAAAAACGTGCAAGATTTGAAGCTAAAACAGACGAAATAGAAAAATAGGACAGCTTGGGCACCACAGGCAGTGCCTGGCGGCACTTGTGGCACCGAAAACAGAGAGCAGAAATTTTGGGCGCTGTTGAGGGCACCTAGCGCCGGGCTGTGCGCCAGTTACCAGAATCCACTCCTATTACGTCCGAGACATGGTTATGTCGGCCCTAATCCTATCCCACATGTATAAAAGCCATCCTAAAACATATTTTGAGGGGAGGACACACGTTGGAGCAAGGATTACACGCCAGAAACACTTTGGAGCAAGAACAACTTGGATTTCTTCATCCTTTTTCACTATGTTTCAATTAATCAAAACTAATGAATTTGTTTGATTACTTCATGAGTGGCTAAACACCCATTTTTCTAGGGTTGTGATTTAGCCATGAATATTTATGTTTGACATTAACTAAACCTTGATTATAATTCACCAATATATAGTTATTTCTTCGATTCTGAGTTTAATTGCTTAATTTTCTGGCCATCAGTTAGGTTCTATTTACTATCTATACTATGCTTGGGAAAGCCATATTTAGATTAGAGAAGAATTGAAGAGAGCATGATCTTAACCCTTAGAGGGAGCATATTTATGGTTAGGATAGAAATATACCTAGTCACGGTGCTTAATTAAATATCATGATCTTAATGCATTCTTTATAGATTAATTTTATTGAAATATAGGCGTTAGTCTATAGAGAATAGGTGAGTAGTACTTCAGGAAAAGGCTATGAGAGTATTTATCGATTAATTAGCAACCATGAGTGAATTATATGAAAGGGATAGTTAACTAGAACACAATATGATTGGTGAATTGATCATAACCTTGGAATACTTGTCTCTATTGAATACCCAACAATCAACTCGATATTTGATAATTTAGTTATTACTTAGAATCGTAGTTAGTATAATTAAATTCCTGAATTCAAAAATTGCTTGACGGAATAAAAATATTGTTGAGTAGTAAGTAGTTGATATAAGTCTCCGTGGGTTCGACACTCGACTTATCATATTATTACTTGTACGACCACGTATACTTTCGTGTGCGTTCGGGAGAAACAAGGTTTTGGCGACGTTGCCAGGGACTTGATATAGCTACTTGCTAGTTTTTGCTTCAATTGTTTATTTCGTCGAGTCTAATATCACTTTATTGTTGCTCAGATCTCAGGAACCTTGAGTGAATGCGTAGGGTCAGAAGCCAGGAAAGACTTCAAGGCTTTGATCTGGAATCTTAGAGAACGTTTCAGAGGAGGTTGAGGGAAGAAAGGGATACGAACAATATTCAGGCACTTGTCCAATTTCCTGTGGATATGGCAGAAGGGAAACCTATGTCTGTTCAGGAGGTGGTGATGCCCAACATTAGAAATGTCACCTCCAGTATAGTGAAGCCCATGATTACTGGGAACTTTGAGATGAAACAGAGCATGGTTCAGCTACTTCATGCAAACGGGCAATTCATGGGTCTTCCACACGAGCATCCACAATAACATATTCTGAACTTCTTTGAGATTAGTGATACTTATTTCACTAACGGGGTCACTCCTAATTATGTGATGCTCACACTCTTTCCATTTTCTTTGTTGGGTGAGGCTAAGTGGTGGCAAAAGGCAGAACCAGCTAACTCCATTACATCATGGATTGATTTGGCAAGCAAATTTCATGCACGGTTCTTTCCTTCAGGAAAAATCGCAAAGATCCGAAGTGAAATAATTTCCTTCAAATAGGAAGCAGGAGAATCCTTATACTCAGCTTGGGAGAGGTTCAAGGGATTACTCAAAGAGTGTCCTCATCACAATCAGACGAATGAAGTGTTAGCTCACACTTTCATAAAAGGGCTACATTCTGAAACAAAGATCATGGTAGATGCTACGGCTGGGGGTTAGGTGTTGGAGAAAAGCTTTGACGAGATATATGCATTATTGAAAAAATTCTCCAAAAGAAATCTGGATTGGCAAGGAGAGATGGACTCAGAAAATTTGAAGAGCTGGACAAGCCCGTGGCTCAAACCTTCCCCAGGCCATCTATTGAAGAAGCTCCAAAGTTCGAACTAATGACCCTTCCAGCACATCTGTGCTATGCGTAGCTGGGGAACTCTAAGAAACTACCCGTAATTATTTCATCCAGCTTGACCATTACCCAAGAAGAGAAATTTCTCAGAATCCTCCGCGAGCTTAAAAGGGCTATTGGGTGGACTATAGCCGACATCAAAGGTATTAGTCCATCATTTTGCATGCATAAAATCTTTTTACAGGATGGACACCGCCCCAGTGTAGAGAAGCAAAGGAGATTAAATCCCATCATGAAAGAGGTAGTGAAAAAGGAAGTGATCAAGTGGCTCGATGCAGGTATAACTTTTCCAATTTCTGATAGAAACTGGGTAAGCCCAGTCCAATGTGTGCCCAAAAATGGAGGAATGATCGTAGTTGAGAATGAGAAGAATGAGCTAGTCCCCAGTCGAACTATTACGGAATGGAGAGTCTGCATAGATTATAGGAGACTTAATAAGGCAACTCGCAAGGATCATTTCCCATTGCCGTTCATCGATCAAATGCTAGACAGGTTAGCCGGGCATGAATATACTGCTTCCTTAATGGTTATCCCGGATACAATCAGATTGTCATATGCCCAGAGGATCAGGAGAAGACTACATTTACTTGTCCATACGACATATTTGCGTTCAAGGGAATGCGGTTTGGGCTATGTAATGCACCAACCACGTTCCAGAGATGTATGATGGCTATTTTCACCGACATGGTGGAAAAATTCATGGAAGTATTTATGGATGAATTTTCAGTCTTTGGGTATTCTTATGATGATTGCTTGAATAAATTAAGCAAGGTACTAGCCCGTTGTGAAGAAACAAATCTGATACTAAATTGGGAAAAGTGCCATTTTATGGTACGAGAAGGCATCGTATTGGGTCACAGAATATCTGGAAGCGGCATTGAAGTATATAAAGCAAAAGTGGAGGCGGTTGAAAAAATACCTCAACCTATTTCAGTGAAGGGTGTTCGGAGTTTCTTGGGACATGCGGGTTTTTATCGGTGATTTATTAAAGTTTTTTAAAAAATTGTTACTCCTTTGTGCAGGCTTCTTGAAAAAGATGTGACCTTCAAATTTGATGATGCTTGCCTCATAGCATTTGAAGAACTTAAAAAGATGTTGGTAACTGCTACCATTATTGTGGCACCTGATTGGTGATTACATTTTGAACTTATATATGATACGAGTGATCTTGCTATTTGGGCGGTCCTATGCCAGAGAAAGGAAAAGGTGTTTTACTCCATCTACTATGCGAGTAAGACTCTTGATGATGCACAGCTGAATTACACCACTGAGAAGGAGTTGTTAGCTCTAGTGTGGGCCTTTTAGAAATTTTGAGCATACATGGTGGGAACGAAAGTCATAGTCCATACCTATCATGCAATAATCAGGTATTTGTTCACGAAAAAAGAATCTAAGGCTAGATTGATGCGCTGGGTTCTGTTACTGTAGGAATTTGATGTAGAAATATGAGATCGAAAGGGGACAGAGAACCAAGTAGTAGATCATCTATCGAGGCTAGAAAATCACAATCACGTGGAGGAGGGTGGACAAATATAAGAGGTATTTCCTGATGAGCAACTTTTTGCTATAACCCAAGACCCTCCCCCATGGTACGCAGACTATGTGAATTACCTTGTGAGTGGGGTACTTCCCCCTGAAATGGAATCTGAAGCAAGAAAGAGGTTTTTACATGATCTTAATTCTAACTACTGGGATGAGCCATATTTGTACAAGTAATGTGCTGATCAATTGATGAGGAGATGCATTCCTGAAAAAGAAGTAGAACTTATGTTATATGATTGTCACGCATCACCTTATGGGGCCATCATGGAGGAGATAAAACAGCGGCGAAGGTGCTACATGCCGGTCTCTTTTGGCCAGCTTTATTCAAGGATGCCCATACAATCGTTAGGAAGTGTGACCAATGTTAGAGAACGGGAAACAATCACTAGGAAACATGAGATTCCATTAAATAACATTCTAGAAGTTGAGCTGTTTGATGTGTGGGGGATATATTTTATGGGGCCATTTCCAACGTCCAGAGGGAACAAATACATTCTGCTACCATTGACTATGTGTCAAAGTGGGTGGAGGCAATTTCTTTGCCAACAAATGATGCTATGGTGGTAGTTGCTTTTGTGAAGAAGAACATATGCTCGAGATTTGGGACTCCACGTGCTTTAATCAGTGATGAAGGAACTCATTTTTGTAATCTATTGTTGAATAACCTTCTATCTAAGTATGGAGTTTGCCACAGAATTGCCACATCATACTATCCGCAAACAAGTGGGCAAGCGGAGGTGCCAAACAGAGAAATTAAGAAAATATTGGAGAAGACGGTGAATGTGAATAGGAAAGAATGGGCTGCAAAGTTAGATGATGCTCTATGGGCTGCTTATAAAATGCCAATTGGAGCGTCCCCTTACAAGCTGGTCTGTGGGAAGGCATGCCATCTGGCCGTTGAACTTGAACACAAAGCTTACTGGGCCATTAAGAAGCTGAACATGGACCTTGAAGCCGCATGTTAGAAAAGACTTATGCAGTTGAATGAATTAGACGAATTCAGGCTGCACATTAATGAAAATGCTAAGCTATATAAAGAAAAGACAAAAAGATGGCATGAAAAGCATATCAAGCCGCGTCACTTTGAACCAGGCCAACAGGTATTATTATTCAATTCTAGACTATGGCTTTTCCCTGGGAAGCTAAAGTCGAGATGGTCAGATCCTTTCGAGGTGATGAGAGTCACCCCTTATGGTGCAATCGAGCTGCAAGAATTATATGGTGAGAGGAAATGTTTTGTGAATGGTCATAGAGTCAAGTATTATTGGGGAGGAATGATTAATCGTGAGAAGACCAAGGTTGTACTTGCTGATTAGTAAGCAAGACTTTGCGTCGTGACGCGACGTTAAATCAGGCGCTTGTTGGGTGGCAACCCAATTGTTTTTAGTTCTTTCCTAGTTTAACTTCCTAAATTTTTTTAGAACGGGTAGAGTATCGAATTTTCTTCATAGGTGTAGTAGTTTTTGATCTAATAGTGTAGGATGTGTAAATGGGGTATGTATAAGGCTCGGGGGATTGGAATATTTGTTTTAAAAAGAAAACAAAATCACGTGAACAGTTCCCAGGCCAGCGCCCAGCTCTGCCTGGGGCGCCCGAGGCAGTGTCCTCCAAACCAGCAGCGGTATATAGAGCGCCAGGCGCCCAGCTAGGGGTACAAGTAAGTATTAATTTTTTTTGGTTAGTTTATTAAATTTAGATAATTTAACCCATACCCATCTAACCCAACCCATATACCCAAATACATTAATACTAATACCCATATACCTTCTCTACAACCCACCCAAACAACAACATAAACCCAAAACAAACAAAAAAATCAAGAGAAAAACGCTACTGCACTACTCTTCTGTGTCTTTCACTTCTTGAAATTTTTTTTCCTCCCCTTTGCTCATAAACTCTTTCCCAGGCATGTTATTATCCTTATCATTTATTTATTGTTTTTTTAACTAGTATGTAACAATTAATCCCATTCCTAAGAGCCCTAATTCTCCATTGTCTTTCGCATGTAGTTCTTATGAAAAGTTTTGGTGGGTGATGTGTTTTGGTCGAAAATTCTGTGTTTGCATTTGTATATGGAGTAGGAATCTAGCAGTCCCTCTACTTCATTGAAAAATTGGGAGGGGCACCATTCTCCACTATTGTGGAATTCTAAGAACACACTTCACGCCCAGAGTGTGTTTGTTTAAATGCATTAAAGAGGATTTTTTGTGCCCGCTAAAGTCTGAGCAATCGGACGAAGTTGTGGATGCATTCGGGCTAAGTGTGGGGTGTATAGAGACACCTTTACATGCTAAGGGATGTGTTTTTACTATTGAGCATGTTCCTACACCATTGTTTTTGTATGTTGTATGTTTTAGAATTTTCTAATTTACCCTACTTTAGTAGAATTTAGTATTTGTGAAAGTTGCATTCCCTATGTCTTTTATGCTTAGCTTATTGATAATTCATGTTGCCATGATCAATAATTATTGTGTAGCATGGGAAAGTCTTGAGTACCCATTGATTTGAGGTTCAAATAGTATACTTGTGCCTTCTATTTTCAGTGTGGGGTCATTCCATGGCTTGCACGATGACCTTAGGCATATGTCTTGAATCATCCTCGCATTCATGTTTACTTGTGTTGCAGGATACTATGGCACGTGATAGCACTAGAAAAGGCAAAAGCATTGGAAAGCCCTCCACCACCTCCCCAATGCCCAAAAAGCACAAGCAAAATGAAATCTCTTCACGGCAATGCATAGGCAAGTATGGCACAGGGACTTCATGCCGTCTAGGCGATATATTTTTGAGGTGGGGATTAACACCGACGCCTTAGAGCAAAAATTCCTAGAGATACTTGACAAGCTGTGAGTTCTAAAGCTAACCAAGTTCTTGGAATGCCCGGGGCATGCCAACCTGAGCATGATTCTCGAACTGTATGCAAACTGGAAAATCAAACGGAGCACTTCATATGTAAGAGGAGAATCTATGGCATTGGGTAGGGAGGATTTGTGTGACTATTTGGGGGTCGAGAATGCCGATCCAAGAAAACTCCAATGCCTGATCGCACGGTCAAAATATAAGCTCATTCGTCACACTATTTGTGGAGTAGACACCAAGGCTAAATGGTTACGGAAGCAGGGCACCACAAAACACCTCTCTATGGCCCGCACAGATTTTAACTATGATGCCAATGTATGGCAGAACTTTGTGCAAGCGAGGCTAATGCCCAGTGAGCACACTAGTGACTGCACTCGAGCTCGAGTGTGCCTTATTTTCTCACTGATGACCAGCCGACCAGTCAACATAGCTGATATCATGCTCAATGAGATAAAGTGCACGAGGTTTGGGCGGCAGACTCAGCGGTTCTTCTTTGGCAATGTACTTACCCAATAAATGATCTCTCGAAAGGTTCCAGAGTACCACAGACATGATGAGATGGTGGAGGCTCCGGCTGGGCTTGTGCACATCACCTATGTGGTGGAAACATCGGCCAAACTCACCCCATCGGCCTGTCTAGAGCGAGAAGAGAATTTTGACAGGTATATCTACAACACTCTGAATGTGCTCATGGGAAAGGTCGACATTACGGACGAGGAGCGCATGCAATTGATCGATGGTTTGTCCAGCTCATCCAATGAGATGTTGGGGATTTCTCCTGGTAGCCCCATTCACCCATCTGAGGATATCAACTCTGAAAAGGGCTTAGAAACTGAGGAGGAAGATGGCAATGGTGCTACAGGGCCTATGGCTTTGGTGTCCTTCAGTCCAGCTGATGATGATGATGGACTCTGATTGACATGGAGTTTTTCTTTTCACCCTACTCCGTGTTTTTACTTGTATCGAGGGCTTTGCGTAGTTCAAGTGTGGTGTGGGAGGAATACTACCTGCGTTGTATTTGTATATTTTGTATTAACTATTTTAGTAGTGTAATGTAGTTACTCTAGTCTAGTTTAGTATTAGTTAGTTCTTTAGTATTAGTTGTTTTAGTCGAAAAAAAAATATTTGAAAAAGCTTGGACTTTTCTCGATGATGGATCTGTTGGACAATTTTCTTGAGGGATAAAAGCCCGATTTAAAAAACACAAAAAAGATTTTTGTTTTTTTGTTTTTCTTTGTTTGAATAGCTAGGTAGTGTTCCCGGGCATGTTAGTTTATTTTTAGAAGTAGTTAGGAAGAAATTGAGTCGTTCTAAGATGCTTATTGACATGGTTGATGCTGACACATTAGGCAATGACATACATTCTATTTTCCTGTATATTTTGTTTCAATTATGAAGCCTAAGTAACTAAATAGCCTATGTTGTGACACCTTCGCTCAGTTGTTCGACTTGTATGCGGCATAGTACATTATTGCTTAATTTTATCATTTGATTGTATTTGTTTGGCCTGAGAGTTGAACAGAACCGTCCTGATTGAGTCATGTGCAACGTGTATGTGAGGATTTATGAGTTTCTATGCTATCATGTGTAGTCTAGAATTTTCCCCGTGTGTTAATTGAAGCGAAATTGTACGTTGTGCTAGTGTAGGAAATGACGTAGGCATTTCTTTCTTGATTATGGAAGTGCTTTTCACATAAAAATAAAATTCTCCGTTGCTAGCCCCTTCGAGCCTATCGACCTTCTTTTGGCATCCATACTACAGGCCATATCCCTACTTTGTTCTTAATTTGATATTGATTGAACCTTTACCTCCAAAGTATAGTCGCTAAAAGAAGTAAGGTTAGAGATTCGAGGAGGAGCTTTTGAGTGGAACCATGGAAGGGCCCATTGGTGCACTAAAGTTGAAATTAAAGGTCACTAGCTGATGAACTTTATTGTATGGAGTGTGTATGAAAAAAAAGAGTGTAGAAACATGCACACCTCCAATTCTTATTGATTTGTGCTAGTGAAAAATAGAGAAGTTCTTAATTGAAAAAGAGGGATATTTTGTATATGATAAGTTTGGTTGAGAAACAAAATATGTGCTTAAATTGTAAATGTAATGTTTTAAAGTGCTTAGGAGGGTGAACCACTATCCTTAAATGTATCCTACCCATCCCTTAGCCTACATTGCAACCTAAAAGTCCTAATTGATCCTAGATTTGGCGAGCTTAAATTAGTAGAGATATACACTAAGGGAAAGCTTATGGTACGACCACATGAGGAATAAGAATTCTTTTTGAGAGTGAGTGAATTTCGCTCAATTGTGTGATGTCCTTAATTTATATTCATAAATTATATTTGAATGTGTGGACCAATCTATATTCACTCTTGATTGATGGTGAGGGCAAATGATCTCATGAATGATTGGTAATGTTGTAAACTTTCTTGTTGGGTAAGTGCATGAATTGAGGGTTCTTAGTAGTTGCAAGTGGATTATTGAGGTTGGGTGGTGACAAATAGGTTGCTGGAATTTATTGAATTAAAATATTCTACTTGGGTATGCTTAACGGGAAGAATGTGACATCTTGTGTGTTCATGCTTGTGTGCCGGTGTTGATTAGAGTCAAAGGTAAAAAGTGTGGTTAAAAGTTAAGGTTCTCCTCTATGATTGAACTTTGTGCATAGTTGGGGTAGTAAATTGCCCAATTGCTCGAGGAAGAGCAAGAGCTTAAGTGTGGGGTGTTGATGTTTAGCTTAAAGTATGTATATTTTTATGTATATCGCCTCATATTTTACTCTTGTTTTGTGAATTTGGGATGTTAAATGGTATGAATTATATTAATTTGAAGTGTTCTTACTTGTAGGAAAGATTCGGGAGCAAGCATGAGCAAAACGTGCAAGATTTGAAGCTATGACGGACGAAATAGAAAAAGAGGACAGTTTGGGCGCCACAGGTAGTGCCTGGCGCAACCTGTGGCGCTGAAATAGAGAGCAGAAATTTTGAGCGCTATGGAGGGCGCCTAGCACTGGGCTGTGCGCCAGCTACGGGAATCCACTCCTATTTCGTCATGTTCTATTTACTATCTATGCTTTGCTTGGGAACGTCTTGTTTAGACTAGAGAAGAATTGAAGAGAGCATGATCTTAACCCTTAGGGGGAGCAGATTTGTGGTTAGGATAGGAACATACCTAATCACCGTGCTTAATTAAATATCGTGATCTTAATGCATTCTTAATAGATTAATTTCAAAGGAATATAGGCGTTAGTCTATTGAGAATAGGTGAGTAGTACTTCGGGAGAAGGCTATGAGAGTATTTATCGATTAATTAGGAACCATGAGCAAATTATATGAAAGGGAGAGTTAACTAGAACACAATACTATTGGTGAATTGATCACTACCTTGTAATACTTGTCTCTATTGAATACACAACAATCAAATCGTTATTTGATAATTTAGTTATTACTTAGAATTGTATTTAGTATAATTAAGCTCCTGAATTCCAAAATTTCTTGACAAAATAAAACTATTATTGAGTAGTGAGTAGTTGATATAAGTCTCTGTGGGTTTGATACTCGACTTATCATATTATTACTTGTACGAACACGTATACTTACATGTGCGTTAGGGAGAAACACTCCTTCGAGGGGCCAAATACAACATGGTAGGGGTCGTTCTTTTAGGCTTGCTTAGTCAGCCTTTCAAGAGTATCGCGGGGAATCTTCAAGTCGTGGTCATCATGGGTCATAGCAGGGCTAGCTTTCACTCAGTGCCAGCCCAGCTTAGAGTTCATCTCGTGCCCTGTCTGATTAGGGTTCTTCTATGCTGAGTGCATCAGCTAGTCCCTCTGGTACGGGGGGTTCCCTTCAGTCCCATTCTCCAGCACCTAGGAGTTGTTTTGAGTGTGGCGAGTTTGGGCATGTGTGGAGGCAATGTCCTCATTGTGTTGTTAGTTCATCCCAGTAGAGGGGTCAGCCCTCAACTTCCGCTCCAGTTCCTTCGCCACCCTCCCATCCATCTAGTAGTAGAGGTCGGGAAGCCACTGGTCGCCCCAGAGGGGAAGGTCAATCAGGCGGTGGCCAGGCTTATTTTTATGCTATTTTAGGAAGGTCAGATGCCATTGCTTCTGGTCCTGTCAATACAAGTATAGTTTCAATCTTCCACAGAGATGCCTCGTTATTGTTTGATACCCATTCTACTTTTTCTTTTGTGTCCATGTATTTTGCTCATTATTTGCGTATGCCCTAGGACTTTCTTGCTTTACCTGTTCATGTATCCACCCCGGTGGATGATACTGTTGTTGTACACTGTGTGTACCAGTCATATGTGGTGACTGTTGGGGGTTTGGAGACCCGAGTGGATCTATTGCTATTGAGCATGGTGGATTTTGATGTCATTTTGGCCATGGATTGGTTATCTTCGTTTTGTGCTATTCTAGACTGTCATGCTAAGGAAGTCACTCAGGCTATACCGAGTGTACCCCGGATCGACTGGCGTGGTGTGACTTATTATGTTCCTAGAATAGTGATATCTTTCTTGAAATTGGGAATGGTTACCTTTCATATCTAGAATTTGTTAGGGATATTGGAGGTGAGAATCCAAATATTGATTCTATTCTAGTTGTGAGGGTTTTTTGTTGTAGACCTGCCGGGCATGCCACCTGATAGGAATATTGATTTTGGTATTGACCTGGTACCGGGCACTCTTCCGATTTTTATTCCGCCGTATCGTATGGCACCAGCGGAGTTGAAGAAATTGAAGGAGGAGCTTCAGGAACTCTTAGATAAGGGGTTCCTTTGGCCTAGTGTGTCACCTTGGGGTGCGCAGTTTTGTTTGTGAAATAAAAGGATGGAACAATGAGAATGTATCAATTATAGGCAATTGAACAAGGTAACAATTAAGAAAAAGTATCCTTTGCCTCGCATTTATGATTTATTTTACCAACTTCAGGGAACGAGAGTATTCTCCAAGATTTATCTCCGTTCGGGCTATCACCAGTTGAAGATCAAGGATTTTGATATTCTTAAGACTACTTTCACAACCAGATATGTCATTATAAGTTTCTTGTGATGTCTTTCAGACTAGACAATGCCCAACAATGTTCATGCATGTGATGAACAACGTGTTTCAGCCTTATCTTAATTCGTTTGTTATAGTCTTCATTGATGATATTCTGGTGTACTCGCGTAGTCAGGAGGAGCATGCGTAGCATTTCTGTGTTATACTGAAGATATTGAGGGAGGAGAAGCTTTATGATAAGTTCTCTAAGTGTGAGTTTTGGCTCGGTTCAGTGGCTTTCTTGGGGCACATGGTGTCCATCGAGGGTATTCAGGTTGATCCAAAGAAGATAGAGGTGGTTCAGAGTTGTCCTATACCATCCCCAGCCACAGAGATTCGTAGCTTTCTTAGGTTAGCAGGCTATTATCACCGGTTTGTTCAGGGGTTCTCATCGATAGCATCTCCCTTGACCAAGTTGACTTAGAAAGATTCTCCATTTGTATGGTCGGACGAGTGTTAGGAGAGCTTCCAGAAGCTCAAGATAGCCTTGACCATAGCTCCGAGATTGGTTTTGCCATCAGCTTCTGGTTCATATATCGTGTATTGTGATGCTTTCGGAGTTGGGTTTGGTTGTGTATTGATGTAGGAGGGTAGAGTTATTCCTTATGTTTCTCAACAATTGAAGCCCCGAGAAGAACTACTCCGTTCATGATTTGGAGTTTGCTGCCATAGTTCATGCATTGAAGATTTGGAGGAGCTATTTGAATGGTGTGTCTTGTAAGGTATTCACTGATCATCACAGTCTTCAAATTTTGCTCATGCAAAAGGATCTTATTTTGAGGCAACGGAGATGGTTGGAGTTGCTTAAGGATTAGGATATCACTATATTGTACCACATGGGAAAGGCCAATGTGGTGGCCGATGCTTTGAGCCAAAAGGCAGTGAGTATGGGGAGTTTGGCATATGGGGAGATACTCTTTGTAATTGATGTTCATGCCTTGGCCAATCGGTTCGTTAGGTTGGATATCTCGGAGCCCAGTCGGGTGTTGGCGTGTGTGGTGTCTCGGTCTTCCATATATGATCGCATCAGAGAGCACCAGTATGATGATCCACATTTTCTTGTCTTTAGTGAAAAAGCCTAGCATGATGATGCCATAGATGTGACCATCGGTGATGATGGGGTATTGAGGATCCAGGGCCGGATATATATGCCATATTTTGATGGGCTTAGAGAGTTTATTCTGGTGGAGGCCCATAGCTTGCAGTATTCAATTTATCCAGGTGTCGTAGAGATGTATCAAGATTTGATACAGTAATGTTGGTGGAGAAGAATGAAGAAGGATATTTTGGGGTTTGTAGCTCGGTGTCACAATTGTAAGCTGGTAAAATATAAGCATCAAAGACCGGGTGGATTGCTTCAGCAAATGTTATTCTCGAGTAGAAGTGGGAGAGGATCACAATGGAATTTGTTGTTTGACTTCCACGGACTTTCAATAAGTTCGATGCTATTTGGGTGATTATGGATCGGTTAACCATGTGTGCGCACTTCATTCCTATATGTACTACTTATTCTTCAGAGCAGTTGGCAGGGATTTATATCTGGGAGATTTTTCAGTTTCATGGTATTCCGGTTTCCATCATCTCAGATAGAGGTACTCAGTTTACTTCACAGTTTTGGAGAGTCGTGCAGAGAGAGTTGGGTACGTAGGTGGAGTTGAGCACAACATTTCATCCTCAGAAGGACGGGCAGTCCAAGCGTACTATTCAGATATTTGAGGACATATTGCGTGCTTATGTTATTGATTTAGGAGGTTCATGGGATGCGTTTCTACAGCTTCAAGAGTTTTCTTACAACAACAACTACCAGTCGAGTATTCAGATGCTCCATATGAGGCTTTGTATGGGAGGCGGTGTAGATCTCCAGTTGGTTGGTTCGAGCCCTGCGAGGCTATTCTATTGGGGACAACTTTGATTCAGGATGCCTTAGAGAAGGTGAAGGTGATTAAGGAGAGGCTTCGTACAGTGAAACGCGACAGAAGACTTATGCAGCTGGGAAGGTTCTAGAAGTGTTCTACATGGTTGGTGAGAAGGTCTTCCTGAAGGTTTCGCCCATGAAGGGTGTTATGAGATTTTGGAAGAAAGGGAAGTTGATTCAGTGGTTTATTAGGACTTTTCAGGTGCTCCGGAGGATTGGGGAGGTGTTTTATGAGTTTGCTTTGCCACCCATCTTGTTGAGTGTGCATCCGTTATTTCATGTTTCTATGCTCTGGAAGTATATTGGGGATCTGTACCATGTTTTGGACTTCACCACGGTTCAGTTGGATGATGATTTGACCATTGATATGGAGCTGGTAACTATTTTGGGTCGTCAAGTTTGGATGTTGAGTCAAAGGATATAGCTTCAGTGAAAGTGCAGTGGAAAGGTCGGCCCGTGGAGGAGGCTACCGGGGAGACTGAGCAGGAGATGCGAAGTAGATATCCTCACCTATTTGAGGCTTCATGTATGTTTCTTGACTCGTTCGAGGATGAATGTTTGTTTAAGTTGGGAAGGATGTGACGACCCGGCCAGTCGTCTCATGAATTACCGCTCCATTTGCCCAATTTTTGCTTCGTTACGCTTTGTTATCCGTATTTTATGTGATCAAGTTGATTAGTTTGCGTTCGGAGAAGATTTTGTAAGAAAAGAGACACTTAGTCTCTTTCAAGAAAGATTAAGTTCAAAAACTCAACCAGATATTGACTTATGTTTTAGAAGGCTTGGATGTGAGTTCTGATGGTATGGCTAGCTTCATGAGGTGATTTATGACTTAGGAGTGTGATCGGAATTGGTTTTGGAGGTCCGTAGTAGAATTAAGCTTGAATTGGTAAAATTGATATTTTGGTAAATTTCGGTTGGTAGGTGAAATTTTAATCCAAGAGTCGGAATGAAATTACGAGAATTGCAGTAGCTTCATTACATCTGTTGGCAAGTTTGTGCAAATTTTCAGGTCATTCGGAAGTAGTTTGGTTGGGTTTTTGATCGAAAGCGTATTTCGGAAGTTTTTAGAAAATTTAGGCTTGAATACGATGTGTTTTGAGCAATTTATTGTTGTTTGAGGTGTTTTGGTTGGAACAAGTTCGAATGAGGTTTTAGGATGTGTTGGGGCCTTTGGTTGAGATCCCGAGGGACCTCGGATGAGTTTCGGGTGGTCAATCGGACCATTTTGGAGTTTTGGAAGTTACAAAAAATTAGTTCCAGCTATTGTAGACTTTTGGTCTTCGCGTTCGCGGGAGGAGCCTCACGTTCGCAAAGTGTCTATTGAGGGAATGAAAGTTTAGCCTTCACGTTTGCAAGGCATGTGCCGCGTTCGCGAAGTGCTCAGTTTGTTGTTCATCGCATTCGCGATGTTGTGTTCGTGATTGCATATAAGGAATTGGGTCCCTGGGGAGATTCTCATCGCGTTCGCGTGAAAGTATCCGCGTTCGTAGAGGTAGAGGAGTAAAGGGATCGTGTGCACGTACCGCATGTTGCATTTGCATAGAGTAAAAGATGGTCAACGCAAAGTTTTCCTTCACGAATGTGAGAGTTTGACCGTGTTCGCAAAGAAGCAAGGGTCAGAGATGGATAGACTATTTTAAGTTATTTCATCTGCAATTTTGGGGCTCATTTCCCACATTGTTGATCATTTTAGAGCTTTTTAAAGGAGATTAAAGAGAGATTCAAGGAGAATCGATTGGAGGTACGATCTTTGAACCTAAAACGTGGTTTTATTGTGAAATCAACCTAGAAAATTATAGAAATTAAGTAAAAAATGAAAGAACTAGGGCTTGGGATTTTGAACTTTTGAATTGGGATTTGAAGGACCATTTAAAGTCGGATTTGAGAACTTTTGATATATATGAACTAGTGGGGTGTAAGGAATCTAATGATGTTAAAAATTTTGAATTTCGAGAAGTGGGCCAGGGGCTCGAGTTTTGCATATTTCGAGATTTTTGGTATTTTTTATTGTGCTTGCTTGGGCTTTGTTCCCTCATATAGTGGCGTATTCATTCTGGATTAGGATAGATTCGACGCGTGTAGGGACCGATTCGAGGGGCAAAGGCATCACGAGCTAGAGGTTTAGCTGGTTCAAGGTGAGTAATGATTATAAAGTATATCCTGAGGGTTTGAAACCCTGGATTGCACATCACCGTGCTATATTGAGGTGAGACACACGCTCAATAATGAGCATGGAGATGTTTACTATTAGAGATTGTGACTTGATCCATCCTGATTGATGATTTTATTGTGTATTTGACTGAAACTTATTTTTTATCATCATGATCTGAGGATATTGTCATATTTTAGGTTTCGTGCCAACTATTTAAACCTTTCAGGGATTTTTATCACTATTTCCTTACTACTTTGACTTATTACTTGAACTTAGTCCTGTTGTTTTCTATTGTATTACAACTCAGCCACTTTTGAGACTTAAATGATATTTCTAACTGATGCTTTGGGCTGAGAACTACTGTTTTACTAACGAGGGGCTTGTGATTATTTTCGGACTGAGTGCGACCGAGGGCTAGATGTGAGGATACACTGAGTGGTATGAGGCTGAGGGCCTGAGATACACTTATACGCCACAAGGTGACTTGAGTGATATGAGGACGAGAGCCGAGAGATGATGCCACGAGATGGCTTGATATTTCGTTTGGGCTGTAAAGGGCCCCCCCCGGAGTCTGCACACTGCCAGTGAGTGCTAGTACGCATTGTGATTTGAGTGTGAGCCCAAGAGGGTGGTGTTGTTCTGAGTTGTTTTCCGAGGGGCGGATTTATATTTGTTATTTACCTGCCAATTTACTTGTTTTACTTTTTAAAAAGGAAATTTGCTTGATATTTTACTGTTTTACAGTTTTACGTTATTTTATTGCTTCTTTATAAAATGCTCTGTGTTTTCACGTGTTTCTTGCTTTTAGCCATTATTTATATTTATTACTTAGTGGGTCGTAGTACTCACATTATTCCCTGCACCGTGTGTGCAGATTCAGGTATAGCAGATTTCTGTTCTTGAGTGTTGATCCTCCTTGTCCAGGCGGTTTTTCGGAGACTACTGTCACGATCCTAGTTCACCGAGCACGAACATGTCATGACGGCACCTAGTTTCACGACTAGGTAAGCCTAACACATTGCGGAATTTAACAACTTTACGAGAAATAGTAACTCAAAACAGAATAACTTAATGAAATGTATAAAGTTGCCACCTGGCACATACACTTTAGCATAAAGATACCGAAACAACCCCAAAACTCGGAATCTCATGGGCAACACAGGCTATAGAAGTGCATACGCTGCTCTAATCATCCAGAAAAGTCTAATACAAGGAAGAACAGAATAGCAACTAGCTATTTATTGGTAGAATGAGAAGTATACTCTTCGGTCTACGGACGTGGTAGATGTATACCTCAAGTCTCCGTAAGCTTCACGAAGCTACTGATAGTGCGCCTGCGTAAAGGTACCTGGATCTGCACATGAAAAACAAGCGCAGAAGAGGAGTGAGTACATCATAGCGGTACTCAGTAAGTGCCAAGCCTAACCTCGATCGAATAGTGACGAGGAAGGTCAGGCCCTACTCAGAATAACATAATAATTTAATGTTACAATATATGAACAGGTAAGCTAATAGAGATAACAAGAATTTAAGACAAGAACTACAAGTCAACTACAATTAAGTGAAGCAAGGAATTAACAAAGTAGAATACAACTCAGTCTCAAAGTGCCATGAGGATCTCCCAGGATACCGCAGGACAGTCCTTTTTTAAACTGTCTCAGTGGATCTCCTGGGATACTGTCCCGTAGGCCATCATATCTATTTATCTGAAGGATCTCCCGGGATACTGTCCTGTAGTCCAACTTTCAATGTGCATGGGGGATCTACTCGGAATCAAACCTGTAGTCCTAAAATAAACAAACAAGGGGGAGTTACCCGAATCCCACATCCGTAGTCCCAATTTAAATGCGCAACCACAACCAAGGATGTACTGGAATTCAAATACGAAACACCAACAATTAGATAAAACTAGCCTAGCATGCTTCAAGTAGAACAATTTAGACAAATAGGCAATTAAGCAGTTAATTCTGACTAATCATGCTCTTCTAACGAACACATGTTAAACTTGCATTTATATCAATCAAGTAAGCGAGAAAATACAGTCTAAATTATTCAAGTAAAGTGAGTTTTCAATAATTAGCACAAGTACACACTAATCACCTCGCGCACAAGGAATTAATATCAACAATTACGAAGTCCTAAGGGAAGAAGTCCCTCGCAGTAGGTTAGACAAGTCACATACCTCGAAGCGGTGCAAATCAACTATGAAACAATGCCCTTGCCACGAGTATCTGACTCAGAATGTCCCAAATCTATTCAAACCACTTACGTAATGTAATAACATCGCAAGTAACAAATTTCACTATTAAAATCAAAGCTAAGTTGTGAAAACAGGTAAAATGACCAAAACGCCCCTCAAGACAACACTTAGAATCGAATAATTTTAATATTTTTTTAACCCCCGCACTCTCACGAGTCCAACCATATAATAATCTCTCAAATCGGAATCAATTGCACACTCAAAACTCAATAAATAGGTCGATGAAGTTTCTTTCCAATTTTCCCCAATTATGACCTTGAATTCGAATTCAAATGGTGAATTTAACTATATATGAATGGAATACAACTAGATAGGGTCAAGAAAGCATTCCCCAATGATCCTCCCTTCAAATACCACCCAAAATCACCTTATCCCTGTCTCTTAATTGGTTTTTCTAACTTCTGAATTAACCCTCGGATTATACTTTTTTCATACTAGTGATTTCCACTTTTGCGTCCCAGGGACGGCTTTTGCGGTCCTCTTAATTAGCCGACCAACCGCTTCTGCGGTGCACCCATCGCAGAAGCGAGTTCGCTTCTGAGGAACATACACCGCTTCAGCGGTTCCCAAGCCAACGTCCAATTTCTTCTTATGCGGTTGATACGGCGCAGCTTTTGCGGTTCCCAAGCCGCAGAAGCGGAAATACCAGAAGATTGAAAAACCAGCTGCTGCACATTTTAGAAATTCAACTCGTCGACCACCGAAATCATCCTGAGGCCCCGCAGACCTCAACCAAAAGAACAAATAACACCTAATACCTTATTCATACCTGCACCAATCTGTAAAACATATAAAACAACACCTGAAACCCGATTAAATCACAAATTCAAGCCTAAGAACTTCAAGTTCATCCAAAGCATGCTTTCGATCCAAAACTTAAAAAGCACTCGTTCGATTGACCTGAAATTTTGCACGCACGTCCCAAATAACATGTCGGTGCTACAGTAACTTTAAGAATCTCGTTCTGACCCTCAGATAAAAAATTAACTATCGGACGAAAAAACCTTCAAATTCTAACTTTCGGCATATATAGCCTAAATGAGCTACGGTCATTCAAAATACATTCAGAACATGCTTCCAACCCCGAAATCACCTAACGGAGCTAACGAAACCATAAAATTTCTATTTCGAGTTCGTATTTATATTGTTCCGATTGCGGACCACTTTCCAATGCTTAAGCTCTCATTTAGAGACTAAGTATCCCAAAACACTCTGAATCCTAACACTGAACGTCCCAGCAAACCAAAATAGTAAAAATGAATTTACGGGAAGCAGTTAACGGGGGAATGGGGAATAAATTCTAAAAGTGACCGTCTGGGTCGTCACAAGTACGAGGTAGTTCTTAGTGTCATCAACCCCCATGCGTCCCTATCTTCTTATTTCTATGTTCTTCAAACAATTGTACCAGATTTCGTATTTAGTAGACTTGTAGCAGGATCATTAGTTGATCCTGACTTTTGACACCCTGGTTAGGGTTGTGTCGGAAAGGTTTCCCTGCTATTGTTATCTATATTTGCACGAATTATTGCTATTAAATTATGTTTTAAATTGTCTTATGTTAATTAATTGCTTAAAGAAGTGTATTATTGTTGGACTAGTTGGCCTCGTCCTCATGAGAGGCGCCATCACGACGAGGTTCGGGGTTAGGGTCGTGACAGTAATAATAAGCGGAGGATAATTTTTGCTCCTCATTACTGGGTAATGGTCTAGCTATACAAGTGCGCAATGTGAAATTGGGTTTGATCCAAGGAACAATCCAAAAATACACATGTTGGCCATTGGCAAGGTTCCATTTACATTGTATGAGACAATAGGACCAGCCACGCATTGTATTTCGCCAAGTAGATGAGGCATTTGTTTTTATTAGATGTGTTGGGTGTACATATGTGTGTAGAAGTACCTGTGCCAAAAATTGGTTGGGATTTTGGAAAAGTATCCATGCAAGACTTGCGTGTACTGCTTTGTTATTTATTGAGATGTTTTGTATGCCCATGCCTCCTTGCTCTAATGATTGTGTTATAGTATTCCACTTAATAAGATATAATTTTTCCTTTTGAGGAGTTGTACCCCGTAGAAATTTTTATTGATAGGGAGTAAGATACGAGAGTATAGAGCTAGGTATCGTATTATACTACATGAGGTGATTTGATAGTTCCAACATTACCGTTGGCTTTGTTTCAAAATTTCCATACTCTATTTTTGCAATACACTATGTTTCAACATTTATTTCAGATTTTACAAATAAAAAACGATTAAATCTTCTACAATTCTTCTGCAACAAAAGCAATTATATTGAAAGTTCCAATTATGCTACAACAGAATGAGAATTGGGATAGCAATGAGAGATTTAGAAAATTTCAGGTCGATGGCATTGTAGTCGATGAGGATGAAAGTTATAGTCTATTGATCTGTACAATAGCACAACAATTAATGATCGATACATTCGACAAAATTATAGAAATCAAATACATTATCAACGAGCATTGTCCTCCAATGGAAAGTAGGAACGATATGGGTGTTCTTTTATACATGGAGACGAAAAAGAAAAATAAAAACTTAGGATCATATCCGCTATGTATAACTATTTCCGATTTCAATATGGAATAGAGTACACCAATGAAAACACAGTTGCAAGTAAGTGACGTTATTTTTTCTATGAAATTCTGGTACAATGTGAATAAACTACACTTTATCTATATTTTATCTAGAAATAAACTACATGTCAGAATGAATATATATCAGTATGGATTTCTGTAATATCTACAAGTGTATACATTTATTTTACGAAAAAAACTATATATCATTTGAAAAATTAATATGAAATACTGAATTTCAGCCTTTTTACAAATTATCTATAAAATTTCTACAAACTGTTCAGAACAGTGTTTATACTTATTTTTGTGCAGGTTCGTCTGGAATACTTAAGTTACTTGATATACCAACATCTCCAGTTGTACAGGAATATGAAAGTATAATAATAACAGATAGTACGCCAAGTTCTATTGAAGTAGGACAAGTATACAAAGACAAAAAAATAATTGCAACCACAATGAAGCACTATTATGTCAATGCACAAGTTCCAAGTTAGGGATAAAATATCTACTTCTAGAAGGTATGAACATACGAATGGTCAAAGTTCTTTTTTTTTTCAATTTTGTAGTTTATTTGTAATTTTTTTCTTTTTCAATTTTTTGTTGTGACAATATTTATCAGAATTGTAGATGAATTGTAGTTATGCTGTACATAGATTGTATAATGTGATCGTTTAAGCTAAAATATGTTTTTTTTCTTTGTAAATCTAAGATTTAAAGCACTATTTAAAATGTATTTATTTTTTCAGCTACTGGCTGATATGTTTGGTGAAAACTGTACATGGCACTTCAATGCAACTAGCATAAATGATTCTGCAATGTTGAAGGTCAGAAATTTCATCAGCCAGGTCACATGCTCTTTAATGGACAATACATTCATACAATGCAAATCGACTTCCATGGTAGTTAGTAGTATGTATATTCCAAAATATTCTGATCATAAGACAATTTACACACCAAAAGATATACAATTTGACATGTTACCTGGACATGATGTGAATCTAACCTACGTGCAATCCTGGAAAGCAAAGAAAATAACTTTATAATTTTTGAGAGGTCATCCTGCTGACTCCTACAAAAATTTGCCTACTTATTTGTATATTCTAGAGTAGACTTATCCGGGGTCTGTAGTTAAATTTAAGAAGATAGGAGATGACTGCTTCTTGTATGTATTTATTGCGATTTGTACGTCAATCAGTGGTTGAGAATATTGTAGGCCAGTTGTAGTAGTTGACGGGACCTTTTTAAAGTCAGCATACTGGGGGATAATGCTAATTAATTGCATCTTGCCACATAATGTAGGTACCATATTACCATTGGTATATGCTGTTGTTAATTCAGAGAATGATGCATCAAGACACTCTCATCATTGACTCAAATTAATTTATATAGGAGAATATAGATATTTTTTATATAGTTTGAGTTTATACGTATATGAATTATTTTCTTTGTTTGTAATGTACTTGTAGGTGAGGGCTTCAATAGACTACATCCATACAATACTAGATGGTGTGAGGCGCTATATTGTTTGTCTTGAAAATAATAGATGTAGTTGTGGACAATTCCAGCTAGACAAACTAAGTTGTCCCAATGCTTTGGCTACTTAATAGACACAGGGGCGAACTTCTTGCGTACTTATGAAATACCAGTAAATCTTCTACCTGATGAAAGAAAATGGAATATGTCACAAAATATAAATGAAGAAGTAGTAAATCCACCTAAAGGAGAGAAAATATAGCTAGGAAGACCTCAGAAAGAAAGATACAAAACATATGATGAAAATATTCAAAGAAGAACAAGGTTTCATGCGGTAACTGCGGAGGAGAAGGGCATAATGTAAGATCTTGCAGTAATGCACCCAAAAAGAAATAAAGTTTTATGTAGTTAACCGAATGTTTCATAAAAATTGTTGATTAGTTTTGGATAACAATTTTTTTATGTGTAATTGTTGAGGTTTTCTAAGATCATAATGTAGTTAGTTAGGATTTTTCCATATTGAGACAATACTTTCATAGATTGATTTGTTTATGAATGGTTTATATATATATAATCTAGAAATCTTTTACTACCTCTGGAATCCTTTGCACAGTTGTCAATGTATTTTTGCAGTTTTTGTACAATAAACCTACAAAAATATACATTAACTGGAATTTATAGAGTATAAACATTATAAATCAGTAGGAAGGTAGTTAAAAGGTTAAAATATTGTAGATAAAGTATTGCTTACACTAAAAAAATAAATATAAAAGAAACAAAATACACTGTTAAATATAATGTAGAAATTATCTACAAATACAACTATAAGAAAACTACGATATCTGTAGCTGACATAATAGCTAGATTATAATTCTGTAGAAAGAAGCTATATAATGAATATAATGTAGATCAAATATTTTATGCATTCAACAAGTTGGATTTAAAAGAAATAAAATGTTTAGTTACTGATTTTTACACTTTATCTACAAAAACTAACAAAATAACGACATATTTCTTCGTTGACAGAATAAGTGCATAAAAATTTAGTTGGAAAGGATTTATATGCTAAAAATAATAAAGATCAAGTACTGTAAAGATCCAACAAGTGAATATAAAACAACCAAAATATTTTCATTTGAACTACTGTACTGTATAAGAAAAAGAAACAAAGGCCATTATAATTGTAGCGCAAGTGTAACGATCCAACTGGTCATTTTGAGCAACTGTGCCCAATTTGATAGTTTGAGGTCTCGAGCATCTTCATATTAGGTATATCAACTTGTGTGCATAGTTGGATTTGATTTCGAATGAATTAGAATTGAATTGGAAGAAGGAACCTTGTTATGGAAGTTTAAACAGTAAAAATTTGACCAGAATTGAAATTTTGAGTAAACAGCTCTGAGATGGGTCATGGAAGATCTCAGTAGCATTGAATGGTAATTTTGCACTTAGGCGCGCATCTGGATTCGTAATTGGAGATCCATATGATAGTTTGAGGCGTTTCGGCAAAAGTTGGAGTTTGGAAAATGGAAAAGTTTGACCCATAGTTGACTTTAGTAATATCGGCGTCGGAATGCAATTTCGAGAATTGGAATAGCTCCGCTATGTCACTATTGGCTTATCTGCACAACTTGGCATTATTTTGAGTAGAATTGATAGGTTTCAGCATGAAATTTGATATTTGATGATTTAGAAGTTCATAAGCTTGATTTTAGGTTTGATTCATTGTTTTGTTATTTCTTTATGAGATTTGCAACATGGAGCGAGTCCATGTTAGGTTATATGACTTCTTTGTGTGATCAGACTGGGTTCCGAGAGCCTCGAGTGTATTTCGGATGTGCTACGGGTCATTTTTCCTTATTTTTGAACTATTGTATCTTCTTCTGGCATCCTCTTTCGCGATCGCGAACCGCCTTCTGTGTTTGAAAAGCTGTGTTACTGACCAGCTGGAATTCCTTCCTCATGTTCGCGTTAAAAGAGTTTCATTTTCGAAGCTTTATCTCTTCCTTCAGCACGTTTGCAATCGTCCATCGCGTTCGCGTAGTTATGCCATCTCACCCTTCGCGTTCACGTATAAGTTCATCCGTTCGCGTAGAGCAGTCTTTGGGCCATTGGATTTTCCTTCTTTGCATTCTCGGATGCACTATCGCATTCCCGATAAGTAATCTGGGCAGCCTTCATCTTTCTTCTTCGTGAACGCTTTCACGATTCGACCTGGGAAAAATAAATAATACTCTATTCTGAGGGTTTGCTATTTTCACCATTCTTTTGAGTTCTAGAGCTCGTTTTTGAGCGATTCCTTGTGGGGTTTTTAAGCAAAACAATTGGGTAAGTTTTCTTAACTTAGGATTGATTATATCCCATGAATTTGTCTTCATTTTTACCATTTAATTTGTGATTTGGGTTGAGAAAAATGTTATTTTTTAAAGAAAATTCCTAAAATAAAATATCATGATTTGAGGGGCCAAATGGCATCATAATTTAGTAAATTTTATATGTTTGACCTGATTTTTGAATGGGTTATCGGATTTTGTAAAATTTGATGGGTTCCAAGATGCGGGACGGGGGATCGACATTTGGGTCGATTTTTATATTTTTGTAAAAATTAAAACATTATTATCTGGAATAGTTTCTTATGTATTTTATTTGTCTTTTGAAGTTAAATTAGTTAGAGTTGATCCGTACAGAGGACTTTTCACGTGAGAAGTGCGGTTTAGAGTATTAGTATGTCGTCTTTAAGGTAACTACCTCGCCTAGCCTTGTATGGGGGACTTTCCCTTAGGAATTAAGTCTTCTATGCTAATTGTAGTCCGTGCATGCGAGGTGACGAGTTTTTGCTCGGACTTATTTGTGGAAAATATATTCTAGGGTTCCTAGGTCCTTATGTTCAAATGTGGAGAGTATTTCATTATGATTGAGTTGATAATTACTTAAATTATCTATATATGCTCCATATGATATTGCTATTTTTCTTTGAAGTCCTACGTGTTGCATTGACCTTTATTGCCTTAATTGAAGTGACTGCTCTCCTTCTCGTTTGGATACTTCTTGATTGTGAGTTCCTCTATGACTTCGTGCAAATATATTACATGTCCAATTTTTGTGGTAGCCAGTGTAGTTATCACGTGTTTATTATGTCTTTGGTGGGGTTGAGGTTTCATTGTGAAGTTCATTGTTGGTACAAGTTTGGTTATAGTTGATGTCCTTGGCGGGACATACTTAATTCTTATTGTTGGTTCCTTTGGATGGACGTGTTTATTCTTGTTGTTGACTCCCTTGTCTGGAGATTGTTGTTTCCTTATTATTCCCTTGCCGGGATTATTTCGTGATTTGTGTTGATTTGAATATTACAACAATAGTAAATGTTTTAGATCGTATTGCACACCACAATAATATGTTTTGGATCGGGTTGCAAGTGGCAACAATATTATATATTTTCGATCGGGTTGCACGCCGCAATAATATTATATGGAACTGGTTGCATGCCGCAATATCATTTTATGATTTGGATCGAGTTGAACGCCGCAACAATATTATATGTTTTGTGTCGGGTTGCACGCCGGAATAGTTATATATAATTGGGATCGGGTTGCATGCCACAACAAGAAATAATAAAAGTGAAAGTTGATTCTTATGGTGAGAATAAGAGTAAAAGCACGAAGGGTAATACCATGCATTTTCTGTTGCTGTGTTTATTTAAAGTTATCAATTCAAATGTTTAAACTTTTTATTTCCTTTATTTTTGTGATCCTTTGTGTTAAAATGCATAATATTTTCAATACCTCACTGCATTTATATATATTTATTTATACGTCTCAATACTTTAAACTTCAATAATTGTTTCATCCGTATTTCAATTAGATTCTCGATTATATCCCCGTAAACCGTCTGAGGTTGTATTTTTTTTAAAAGGAATTTCTACAAAGTTTTAAGTTATCCACTCCCCTATTAAAGATAATAATCCTTCCGATGTTGTATTTTAAATTTAAAGGGTTACTTTCTTAGTTGAAGGATTTCTAAAAATAACTTCATCTTTTCTTGCCGATTTACCAAACTTGTCTTGAAAAATTGAAATTTAATTCGTATTATATAAATAGGACTTCTTATACATCTTAAGTGCATTTGTAAGGATTTGTTTTATTGTATATCATGTGGATTTTATTGTTAAGAGTGTGATGGAAAATATGTGGGCACGAGGTGCAAATATGCTGAAAGTTCGAAAGTTGAAATTATGATATGAGAAATCGAGGATCTAAATGGTCGAGGTGCAAACATGATGTGAATGATTGAGTTGACATTTTTTCTGTAATTGAATACATTCTTACTTGTCTCTGTCTCTATTATGTCAGTGTTGAATTTCTTGTGTTATCTGATTTACTTGGTTTCCGTTTGTTACTATCCATGTACTCCTGTTAATTGATTTTACTGTTTGTACTTGTAGTTTCTCTCCGTTCTTGATATCACTTCTTTATCTTTATCTTGATGTTTTATAATCATATTTTATTCATTTCATTTGATTAGTAGGTGTCCCGACTGTTCCTCGTCACTACCCCATCGAGGTTAGTCTTGATACTAACTGGGCACCACCATGGTGTGCTCATACTATAATTCTGTACATTTTTGTACAGATCCAGGTATTGATCGATAGTAGCTATGCAGGTCATCGCAGTGGAGACTCACGGTAACCTGTTGCGGCATTTGCAGGTCTCGGAGTCACCTATATTTGTATTTATTTCCATTTGCTCCTTTTGTTTTGGGGCAGTGATGTATTATTTCATGTAATTGCTCTTAGATAGGCTTGTGACTTGTACCACCGGTTTTCTGGATTTTGATTTAACCATTGTCGGTTAATTTAAAGTGAGTAAGCATCAATGCCATTTTAGTTTATGTTAAGTTTACCTAGTTTAGAGACTAGGTGTCATCACTACTCCTTCGGAGGAATTTGTGGATCGTGACAAGTTGGTGTCAGATCTCTAGGTTCATGGGGTGCTACGAGTCACAAGCAGGTTATGTAGAGTCTGCGGATCGGTATGGAGACGTCTGTACTTATCTTCGAGAGGCTACATTACCGTCAGGAAATTTCCCTTCTTTCATCCCTTATCGTGCGATATTGATTCAACTGTAAGTATATAACTTATGTTCCTTTTCATCCACTCGTGTATACATTATGCTCTCAGCGTTCACCATGCACCAGTGGTTCATGATGCTACGGATAGGGTAGGAAGGAGCCACGGATGCTCAGGCATTATCTCAACATGATGTTCAGACTGAAGACCTAGAGGTATTGAGTGACTATTCAATTGATCGTATGGGAGCGCCACGGTTTCCGATAACGGGTTGATGAGTGCGAGATGGGACGGTTTAATTGATTGACAAGTCGTTGCAATTTTTGGCAAGGTCACAAGGTGGGTGTTGATTAGGATTAGTTGGTCGTATTGGAGTACCTTGTGATTCTGCTGTGCGAGCTGTAAAGAGTAGTGTTGTGGGTTATCATGCGATGTTTCCCATGGCTTTGTGCCTAGTGGAGGAGTCCAATAGCGACATTTAAATTGCAGAGTCAGACTTATACCAGTTAGGGTTGGAGGCATCTATATACGTAGTCTGTGTAGATTCTCGAATTTTGCATTTGACCAACGATTGATATTTTGCATGAGATGATATTGGGGCTTGCAATATTTCTAACTCAATATTGGATCTACATTTAAGCATCTAGTGGATTTAGAGGAACAACTTTAGATTCACAGAAGGCCTATTCAGCATATGTGCCTTTATTGCGGCAAGATGGGGTGCTTCAAAAGAAATGCAGTGGTTTATGAGCTTCTGGCTAGCTGGTTTGTGTTGGAATTATCTGTTGTTGGGACTTTGATTAGGGTTATTGCATATCGACTATCCTAAGAAATGAGTCAGTTCAGTAATGTTGGGTTAGTATAGTAATGGAAGTAAATGGTTCTTTTTAATTGGGAATTCTCTACTAGCATTTGTAGAAGCACTCTTGGATTGGATGATTTGTGTGACTTGGTTGAGTTGTGGAGGTGCAGTCCTACTGGCTTATTTGCATGCGGGTGGATCTTGGAGGGTTCTCGATGGTTTGACTACGGCTTAAGTTGGGTTTCTTCTATGGGCATAAAGAGTATCTAGTACATTGCGGTTTTCTCCTGAATCAATACCTGAAATTAATAGAGTGTTTGCATTATTGGCTATCATATGTGAAGAGTGCGAATATTAGAAAGGCCCTTGGGCTTTGGGTAGCGGGTGTATAGCTAGTAGCATGGTGATTACTGGGTTCTGAGGCTTTTGAGGTTCATGTTTTGTCGCGCGGCCTGAATCGTATATGGGTGCTTAGAAAGGATCATGGAAGGTGAGTGATGTATCAGCCATTAGATCTGCATAGTTGAATCCGGGTAGGGGATTTTAGTATTCTTGAGGTTTTGGGACTGGATGTTCCCATATGTGGGCTATTTCATATTAGTGGATTGTGAAGAAATATTGAGGATAGGGTAATAAATAGCAGGTTTTATTGATGAGTTGTTGGGGATCCGTTTGTAGCATATTTATCTAATTGGGAAGGATCAAGATTTGGTTGAGGAAATGTAACGCTCAATGAGAATATGTATCTTGAATCAGGTTAAGTTTGTATGCTCCTGTGAGGTTCCCATTCTGGTTATGTTATTCGCCAGAATAGATATTATTTGTGCCTCTGGCCTATGTTATGTGTTACTCTCTTATGTTGGGATGAGCTGTGAGGCGGTAGGATTATTTTCCACGCATATTATAATTCTGTTTAGACCTTATGGCAATGTGAGTGAGATAAGCCTCGTGATTTTGTTTTCTTATTTAACCTCGGCTGTACTTATTCCTTTTATGTTTACTTGCTTCTATTCACTTTTTCCCACAATTTTATTTATCCACTCTGTTGTACTTGATATAAGTGTTCATATGATCAGTGAAAATGACCATTTTGGCTCGACAAGCATTTGGGAGCGGGTTGCATGCCGCAACAGATATAATGCGTTATACTTGATTGATGAGTATTTGGGAGCGGGCTGCATGCCGCAAACGATGTTATATAAGATATTCTTTCCTTGTGTTTATTTGGGGTTCTATTTTCCTCTGTGGAACAATTTGATGAGAATTATAATTGTGTTGTTTCACATGTTACCCTTAATATGAGCTTCTTCTACTTTGCTTTTCTTTAATTGTTTCACGTAATTGAGTTATCGCTAGTTCAGTATATGAGCTGTGTGCTATGAAAATTTGTGTGTTTCTAGGGTGGATCATTAGTTGCGCTGCTTGTATTGGTCGAGATGTGGTTCTTAGACCTAAGAGTGGTACTAGTGTATTGGGGGTGAGGAGAGTTTCGAAGTATGCAGGTATTTCTTCTAAGATTTAGATAATGGTGGCGAATGAGAGAGTTTCTTGACTTGTTGACATCATAGGCGTCTATGACTTCTGGCATATTTCTTCATCATGGAAAGTGTTGTGGAGGTCGTAATAAGGTTATATTCAATATGATGTGTATTGGCAGTATCCAGAGTACTATCTAAATAGCTTTGGTGGTCAGAGTTTATTTCTTCGGGTATTTAGTTGTGTGAAGCAACATGTGATTGTATTCGGGATTGGAATTTTTGGCTCGATTCAGCTTTTTTGGGTGTGTTTAGTGTGATGATGTGGAACTACGGTTCTATGATGAATTTCAAATGTTGAGGTTTGGGTTCTTTTCTAAGGTTATGGACTAACGAGGAGATGATGTCTTCAGTTAAGTGGCATTGTCAGTTCTTCATAGGTTGGGTGATGGGGAAAACCCCCCCAGGTGTATGTATGGTGAGATCATGCAGTGGTTCGATGGCTTTAGAGAGATTCTGGGCACGTTCAAGGATGAACATTTGTTAAGTGGAGGATGATGTAACGACACGACTGGTCGTTTTAAGCAATTACGCCCATTCGGTAGTTTGAGGTCTCGAGCATCTTCTCATTAGGTATATTGACTTGTGTACGTGGCTGGATTCGGTTTCTGGATGAATTAGAATTGAATTGGAAGAAGGAACCTTGTTATGGAAGTTTAAAGAGTGAAAATTTGACCGGAATTGGACTTTTGAGTAAACGACCCTAGAATGGGTCGTGGGTGATCACAACATTTTGATATGGTGATTTAGGACTTAGGCTTGCATTCGAATTCAGATTTGGAGGTTTGTAGGATAATTTGAGACATTTCAGCAAAAGTTGAAGTTTGGAAAATGAATACGTTTGACTCATAGTTGACTTTTGTGACATCGGAGTCAAAATATGATTACGAGAGTTGGAGAAGCTCCGTTATGTCATTTTGGACCTGTCTGCAAAATTTGGCATTATTTCACGTCGAAATGATAGGTTTCGGCATAATATTTGATATTTGAAGATTTGGAAATTCATAAACTTGATTTTTGGTTTCACTAGTTATTTCGTTGTTGTTTTATACGATTTGAAACCTCGAGCGAGTTCGTGTTAGGTTATATGACTTGTTTGTGTGATTAGACGGGGTTCCGGGAGCCTTGGGTGTGTTTCTGATGGGCTACGTATCATTTTTCCTTATTTTTGAACTGTTGTATCTGCTTCTAGTATCCTCTTTCATGATCGAGAACCGCCTTCTACGTTCACGAAGCTTTGTTGTTGACCATCTAGAATTGCTTCTTCGCATTCGCATTAAAAGAGTTGCGTTCGCGAAGCTCTGTCTCTTCCTTTAGCGCATTCGCATCCATCCATTGCGTTCAAGTAGTTATGCCATCTGACTCTTCGTGTTCGTGTATAGGTTCACGCGTTCGTGAAGAGCAGTCTTTGGGCCATTTGTTTCTCCTTCTTCTCATACGGATGCACTGTCGCGTTCGCAATGAGTAATCTGGGCAACCTTCATCTTTCTTCTTCGCAAACGCGATGCTTCCTCCGCGTTCGCATTGATTTAAGACCTGGGCAGAATAAATAGTACTCTATTTCAAGGGGTTGCCATTTTCACCATTTTTGGAATTCTAGAGCTCCATTATGGGTGATTTTTTGTGGGTTTTTCAAGGAAAACGATTGGGTAAGTATTTTCAACGTAGCATTTATTATATTCCATGAATTCATCTTCATTTTTATCATTTAAGTTGAGATTTGGGTTGAGAAAAATGTTAGTTTTTGAAGAAAATTACTAAACTAAAAAATCGTGATTTGAGGGGCCAAACAGTATCAGAAATTAGTAAATTTTATATGGCTGAACTCATTTTGGATTAGGTGATCGGATTTTGTAAAATTTGACGGGTTTCGAGGTGCAGGCCCGGGGGTCGACTTTTGGGTCGCTTTTTATATCTTTGTAAATATTGAAACTTTATGATCGGGAATAGTTTCTTATGTGTTTTATTTGTGTTTTTAAATTAAATTTGTTAGAGTTGAACCGTCCGGGGGCCTTTTCACCTGAGAAGTGCATTTTAGAGTATCGGTTTGTCGTCTTTGTGGTAAGTATCTTGACTAACTTTGTGTGGGAGACTTCCCCTTAGGAATTAAGTCTTCTATGCTAATTGTAGTCCGTGCATGCGAGGTGATGAGTGTGTGGTCGGACTTATTTGTGAAAAATATGTTCTAGGGTTTCTAGGTCCTTATGTTCAAATGTGGAGAGTATTTCGTTATGATTGAGTTGGTAATTGCTTAAATTGTCTCTATATGCTCCATATGATATTTCTAGCTTTCCTTGAATTCCTAAGTGTTGCATTGACCCTTCATTGCCTTAATTGAAGTGATTTCTCTCCTTGTTATTTGGATAATTCTTGATTTTGAGTTCCTCTATGACTTCGTGCAAATATGTTACATGTCCAATTGTTGTGTGGTTGAGTTTTCATTGTGATGTTAATTGTTGGTACAGGTTTAGTTATAGTTGATGCCCTTGCCGGGACATATTTAATTCTTATTGTTTTTCCCTTGCCGGGGCGTGTTTATTCTTGTTGCTTACTCCTTTGTCGAGATATTTTTGTTACCTTATCATTCTCTTGCCGGGATTATTTTGGTTGGTGTTGGTATGAATGTTACAACAATATTATATGTTTTGGATCGGGATGCACGCCGCAATAATATTATGTGGATGGGCTTGCACGCCGAAACAATACTATATGTTTTAGATCGGGTTGCACACCGCAACATCAATATATGATTTGGATCGGGGTGCATGCCGCAACTATATTATATATTTTGGGTTGGGTTGCACACCGCAACAGTAATATATGATTGAGATTGGGTTGCACGCCGCAACTAGAAAGAATAAAAGTGAATGTTGATTCTTATGCTGAGAATGGGAGTAAAAGCACGAAGGGTGATGCCGTCCATTTTCTGCCGCTGTGTTTATTTATTGTTATCAATTCAAATGTTTAAACTATATATTTCCTTTATTGTTGTGATCCTTTGTGTTAGAACTCACAATATATTCAATACCTCACCATATTTATATATATTTAATTATACATTCCAATACTTCAAACTTCAATAATTGTTACATCCTTATTTCAATTAGTTTCTCAATTATAACCCATTAATCCGGCTGAGGTTGTATTTTTCTTAAAAAGGAATTTCTACTAATTTTTATGTTATAAACTCCCCTGTTAAAGGTAATAATCTTTCTAGTGTTGTAATTTAAATTTAAAGGTGTACTTTCTTACTCGAAGAATTTTTAAAAATAGCTTCATCTTTTCTTGCCGGTTTTTCAAACGTATTTAGAAATTGAAATTTAATTCATATTATGTAAACAGGACTTCTTGAACATCTTAAGTGCATTTGTAAGGATATTTGGTATTGTATATTATGTGGATTTTATTGTTAAGAGTGAGATGGGAAATATGTGGGTACGAGGTGCCATATGTGCTGAAAGTTCGAAAGTTGAGATCATGATATGAGAAATCGAGGATTGAAATGGTCAGGATGGTGTATCAAACATGATGTGATGGATTTAGTTGACATTTTTTTCTTTAATTGGATACATTCTTACTTGTCTTTATCACTATTATGTCAGTGTTGAATTGCTTGGGATATCTGATTTACTTGGTTTCCATTTGTTACTATTAGTGTTTTCCCTTTAATTAATTTTAGTGTTTGTACTTGGATGTTTTCTCCGTAGTTGATATCACTTTTTTCTCTATATCTTGATATTTTATTATCATATCCTATTCATTCCATTTGACCAGTAGGTGTCTTGACTGTTCCTCGTCACTACCCCATCGAGGTTAGTCTTTGGGCACCTCCGTGGTGCGCTCATACTATGCTTCTGTATATTTTTGTGTAAAAATCCAGGTATTGATTGATAGTATCTGTGCAGATCGTAGCGATGGAGACTCACGGTATCCTCTTGCGGCGTTCCCAGGTCTCCGAGTGACCTTCATTTGTATTTATTTCCATTTGGTCCTTTTGTTTGGGCAGTGATGTATTATGTTGTGTAATTTCTCTTAGATAGGCTTGTGACTTGTACAACCGGTTTTGGGGATTTTGATTTAATTAGAGTTGGTTAAGTTGGTTAATTTAAGGTTAGTAAGAATCAATGTTATTTCAGTTTATGTTAGGATTACCTAGTTTAGAGACTAGGTGCCATCACGACTCATTCGGAGAGATTTTTTGGTCGCAACAGTAAGTCTGCTACAATTAAAACGATAAAAATTGTTCAAAATCTTGTCTACCATCTTTCTTCTAAACTAGAATCGACTAAACAATTGTATTACATGTTCCATACAAAACATTACAACTACTTCTTCTTCCTCATGGCTCGTGTTTTCTCATTCAAAGCTAGTGCACCTTTCCTTCTTGCCAATTTGCCTGTCACCTCACTATCACTAATTGCCCCATGCTCATGTTTCTTTCTAGAAGAGTGCCAAAGTAGCGGTCCAGAGCGTCTACGGTGTTGGTCAATATTAGAAAGGTCTTCTGGCGGAATTGATAATACTCCAAGACTAACATAATCTGCAAAGGCTGTAACAAATACACCACAATCGCTGCAAAAGATAAAAAAAAATGTCACTATTTACCAAACCATCACAAAAAAGGTTAAATGTATACAAAGAAAGAAGATTTTTGTTACACTGATCCTTCTTGTTTCTATGGTATGTCTCTGATGATCCACTGAATGTTAAGAGGGTCGGCAACAACTTTCTCAATGTATGCTTTTGTATTCTGGAAGTTGATGTCGTTACACTTCCCATACAACATGATGCATGAAAAATATAAAGGGATAATAATAGAAAACTTGTCGATACAAGATTCAACAATAGGGTGATTGTGTGAAGAGACCATGGAATCATACGCATAAGGACACCTTTCTGCAATGTCAAAAAAAACCAACACACAGTGGAATTTTTCTACAATGTTGACGAGCATAATGATGTAATCAACTTCACCCCATACAAAATTTGCAAGTAGTCTATACCCTAATATATATTTTGCTATAATGTCATGTATTTTGACAACATAAAACTTCTTTCTTGAGGAGAATTTAGGAACTTTTCATAAATCTGATCAATCCTAGTCTTGAACACACAATTTGTTGTAGTATGGTCTTGTTGTGGGGACATACTTGCCGCTCTTTCTCAAGTAATACATTTTAACATTAATGTACTACAATAAACATAGATTACATTTATTCTACAAGTTATCTTCAAATATTCTACACAAAACTACAAAATAACTACAATTCATATACGATTAGAAAACAAAGCATCTATAATCAGAATACAAACTATCTACAAAATATCTACAAATCAAATAAATTGAATCTTACCGAGCCATTGAGGACTTGTCCTTGGTGTGCAAGGGAAAAGAACCACTCATTCTTATCAACCTTTTCCACTCCAAGATCCAACCATGGCTAATTTGGTTGTTCTTTATATAATTCGGAGCCTTCCTTCTATATAAACAAATAGAAATTAAAATAAAATTATTGATGAAGTAGATGTGTAGAAGATGAATACTGGAATAAAAGTGTCAAATTGTGCAACTAAACCTTTTTCAACCTGTGTCGGTACCGTGGTATAACCACTTGTGGAATTGATCCAACAACTCACGGTCTACATTTTAACCAATAGCACTAGTAAATGGGTGCTTGAGGTGAAACATTTGAGGTCCAACCGAGGTTCTGGCTCTAGAACTGTATAACAAGAGAAATAGTGATTGGGCATGTTTTCCCTGCTGCCTTGTTCTACCTTGATACACGGGTGTTTTTTCATCTTGTATAAGCTCGCCAAACTTAACCAACTGGGAGAATTTATTAGGCAGCTCGAAATCATCAAGCGTAACCTCAATCTTCTCACCTTCAGAGTCTTCTAAATCACGTACATTCAAATACTCTTCCTCGTCACCTATATTGTCATCATCCGAATTTATATGTTTTTCTTTGAACTGCTACTGTCACTCCGTGAATTGGATATTGTGCATGCATATCTTCCCTCTTTGTAACACCATGTATATCTTTCACGACCCCAACCCTGGTTATGATGGAGCCCAACACACTGCTAGGCAAGCCGACCCTTCAACAACATTCCCCAAGTTCTTGCACATATTACAAATAAGGATCACGCGAAAATTAGTAAAACATTTTATTTAAATGTCTGGGGAGAATAATAAAAAAAGCGGAAGTCTAACAAAATAATGCAACATAGCTCCAAATCGGATCTGGTGTCACGAATATGAGCCTCTAATACAGAATCTCAGCCTATTACAATGTCTATCTAGAAAATGCAGAATAAAATATAGAGATAGAGGGGAGGGATCAATGCTACAAATGCCATGCAGATACCTCGATGCTCCCATGACAATGCGCTGCTCAGCCAAACACTCACTCTATCTGTGATGTACCTGGATCTGCACGCAAGTTGTAGGGAGTAATGTGCGTACTCCCACATAGTGAGTAATAAACATAAATAAAAGGCTGAGAATGAGAAATCATGGAAAATCCAAAGTAAACTATATTTAAGCAATTTGGAAAATTTAATAATGAAGCAACAAACCAACGAAATACGAGTACAGAAATACTATGACAGGTAAACCAAAATAAGAAAAAGTGAATGAATGAAATGCAACACATAGAACGGTACACTCTAGTACGTGTTGCGGCGGGCAGCCCGATCTATTTAATGTCGACGGCGGGTGTATACAGACTCTGGACGGCTCCTACAGCCCAAGAGCAAATATCAAGTTGCATCAACCAGGCTCTCGGCCTCAATATCAATATAATATTGTTGTGGCGCGCAGCCCGATCCATGCTCAGCCCAGAAATTCACATAAGCCTCTCGGGCATTTTAAAAATAATAGTCCTCAGCTCGAAATATCAATAAAATATCGTTTAAGTTTTCAAATCTTAGATGAATGGCTGGGTTTGCCAAAAACCAGAATTGAAACTTAGGGCTGAGGTCAAATAGTATGCCAAATAATGTGAAAATAGTGATGGCAATCAATGAAGGATTCAAATAATTGACATGAAACCCAAATATAGCAATTTAATCCAAGTAGGATGATTCTCAAATAGGTTATAGTAAAAAACACAGCAAAAACATCACTCAGGATGGGCCAAGTAAAAATCCTCAATAGCAAATGACCCCGCACTTGTCATAGAGCGCGTGTCTCGCCTCAATATAGCGTTACGATGTGAAATTCCGGGGTTTGAAACCCTCAGAACATCATTTACATCTATTACTCACCTCAAGTCTACCAAAATTCTAGCTCAATGTGCTCTTGCCTCTTGAATCAACCTCCATGCGTGTCAAATCTAACCACAATCACAATGAATGTGTCACAATATGCTAAAGGAATAATACTCAATCGAAAATAGTCGAAAAACATCAAGAAATCCGAAATTTGCAAAACCCGACACCCGGACTCACTTCTCGAAACTCGGAAATTTTTACATCAATGGACTACTTATCTCGCACGAGTCTATACATATCAAAAACTCAAAAATCAGAGCTCAAATGCTCCCTCAAATACCAATTTTTCATCCAAAAAGTCAAGCCCTAATTCTTCCATTTTTAATCAAATTTCCATGAATTTAAGTGTTGATTCTTCAATTAAATGATGTTTCTAGGTCATAAGCCTCACCTCCAATCAATCCCAGTCGAAAGCCTCTTTAATCCTCATCAAAAAGCTCTCAAGGTTGCTCAAAAATGGTGGAAATAAGACTTAGCTCGCGGATAAAATATATAATAAATCCATTCTGCCCAGGTCACTTTACTCTATGCGAACGCGATCAAATCCCCGCGTCCGCGATGAACAAAAAATCATTGACCAAAATTACCCCTTCACGAATGTTGTGCCCAACCCGCGAAGGCGAACCTTCAGGAACCTCAACTACGCGAACGCGACCCCCTGGCCGTGAACGCGATGCTCACTTCCAGGTCCCTCCACGAACGCAATGACCGAGTTATGAATGCGAAGAACAAATAATCAGGGGCCCAACTTCCTCCTATGCGAACGTGTGATCCTCACCGTGAACGCGAACCTTCTGAATTTACCTCTCCGCGAACGCAGGACTGCCTTTGCGATCGCGAAGGCCAATTCATGCATGTACTGCTGCTGCATTTTTCTGTTGCATCACCAAGTATAAAACTCTCCATTAACCCATCCGAAATCATCCCGAGGCCTACGGGACCTCAACGAAAAGCCCAACATAACCCAAAACATCATACAAAGTTATTCCAATTATTAAAACACATCAAACAAGACTAAAATCATCAGTTCACATCGGATTCAAGCTTAAGTTCTTCAAAATCTTCCGAAATATACATTCGATTAAAAACCCAACCAAATCACCTCCAAATCATCTGAAATTTTTCACACACATCCCAAATCACCTAACAAAGCTACTTCAACTATCGGAATTCCATTTCGACCCTCGGATCAAAATCTCGCCAATTAACTGGATATCCCCAAAAAGCTAACTTTGCCAATTCAAGCCTTATTCTATGTCGGACCTCCAAATCACTTCCGATCACACTCATAAGGCAAAAATCATCTCTCACAGCTAACCAAACCATCAGAATTCACATCTTAGCTCTCTAACACACGAGTCAACTTCAGGTTGACTTTTCCAAACTAAGCCTTCCTTAAAGAGACTAAGTGTCTCATTTCCTACCAAAACCAATCCAATTCAACTCTAACACACCAAATGCTGATAATGAATCAATAAGCAAAAAAATGGGGGAAATGGGCCGGTGACACATAAGTGGACGGGTCAGGTAATCACATCCTCCCAACCTTACACAAACGCTCGTCTTCGAGGGTACCTAGAATTCTCCTAGAAACCAACCAATATATGAATAACCTTACCAAACATATACCCAGGGTTGATCCCTTGTCTCCCTATCTCGCATAGGTCCGATAACAAAACATAGCTAAAATTTCACAATCCATCTAGTCCATAAACCATAGAACCGCATTGCACTTTCCGAAATCATACTCAAAATCAGAACCTCACATTTATACTCAGAATAAGCTCGAACCAGCTGTAATAACCTTCAATCATATGATATACTACATAACCCAAACACTCGAAACGATAACTTCTATTCGCAACTGTTGCCCACAACACCAGAATACCGGTAGAAAACCTCTTATCAACTAAGGTCTTATTCAAACACTTTTATATACTTCCAACGATAAATGAAACACACAATAAATCATAACCATTTATCATATCAACCATTAATGAAGCCACTTCCCTTTTGACTAATACCACAGCAGATTCTGAGCCGAACCTTGATATTATCCTTTCAACAAGTTAAAATCAAATTCGTTTGTACTCATTTGTGACCCCAACGATCACCTCGAATCCAACATACCACTCTAGTAATATGTCGCCTCAATACAGGCCTAAGCCACAACTTGCATAGTACGCGCACCAATAAGAAATTGTCTTAACATACTCAAAACATGAAAACTGACTCAAACGAAAGAGATGTACCTCAAGCTCATTAGTACCATCACAACACAAGGCTGAGACCCCGTCTGACATCATAGAGATAGAACACCTGAATCTACCACAAATGGTCATATCTCAACATGGACTCACCACAATGCGCGATCATCTCCAAACACTGTTACACATGAAACTCCTCAAGTCACTATGCTCAAAATCGACAACCACGCCAATTTGCTTTTTGGAACCAAATAAATTCATCATACCCACAGTGAAGCAAATAACATACACCACAATATCCTGAAAGGACATAACTGATGCGCGATTCTCCGAGCAATACTCAATTACTCTTCCCGCTCAACTTCCAATGAGAACCCTAATAGAATCGCACCATACGTGCTTATAACCAACAAATCATAATGTCTCACAACACAGAAAATAATTCATAGATCTCTCCAGATAATTGGTAAGCTCAATAACGGTCAAGTCAACCTACCCCTCGACAATACAATTCGGAGCCAGCCGAGCAGACTCAAACAAGAACACACATTCAAATTAGCCTGCCAACGAACTCCTCATCGAGGAAGCCTGAAGCTTCTCCTTCCACTACCATAACTCATGCCGGGGTCATACGATACGGTGCCCGACACCAAATAAATACTGAAACCAAAAGCCTTGCCCAATGTCATGCCCGACCGTAGAAATGCATTCAAAAAGTCCGTCAACACCGGAACCGAATCCATGATAGCAACCTCTGCACTGACAATCATCACGAAGGCCCAATTAAGAAAAACAATCCTTCCCATCCGCCCGTTGGGTCTATGAAATAAAAGCCACTCTGCTAGAACATAATCCATGCACCTCGCCACTCAACCCGTGGCATTAGCGGCATAACCCATAGTGCAATAGTTCAGAATCACCCAACACTTAGACAACTAGCCTGAATTACAACATCACATCCAAAACCTAACATACCAAGTAAAGGTCCACTCGAGCCACCAAATCTTGATAGCTGCTAAACGATGTCGATACACACGATCCATAACCACAACTTGGCCTGAACATGAGAACTATCGGTCTCCAACTCCATATAGCACCCGACTCATAGTACTTAATCCCAATTTTTGTCGTCCAAAAACATACCACACCTTAATATCCAATAATTTAATGATAGATACTTCAAAATTTCCCCTTTTCACCAAGCCAACTCGAATATTACCAGTTGATTTAACAAGAAAATGCTGCAATACAACCATGGTTCCGTCCAGTTAATCACATTGCCCTTTTCCAGAAATATATACTCTCGTCAAATCATTTTCAAATAGCAGTACCCTTTTCCTTGATTATCTGAGTCTACCCACTGTTGATACCCAATTTTTCTCATGTATTTATATACTTAAATTATTCCCACAATAGCATGTACACGTATACATAAGCATCCACAATGGCCTTGGTATTTTCACAGTTTTTTTCAGGATTTTAAAATCAATTTACGACTTATTTTGCAATATAAAATTCAATATTTAGTCCCCAATCTTGTTATTTTGATAAGTAATCTATTTTTTTCTCTAATAAACATAAAAATATAATTAATAGAATTTTTATAGAATTTTAAAAGGTCATTAGGTATTTCTTAATTAACATTGCGTTAGATTACAATTTTAGCCCATTTCTCGATTTAATAAGCATTTTTATTACAAAAACGTTCCTAATATTTTTAATTAATACCTATATACATTTTATTGACTCAATATTTTAGTTGGATTTTTATAATGCCATTTACTATTTTAAAAAAAATTCAAATAGAAAAAAATGACTATTTAAATCGTAGCCTCTTTTTATTTCAATTATAACTCAATTCAACCCCCAATTACACTACCCAAACCCATCCAATTTAACCTGCACCACTCACCTTTTTAAATCATCTCCGTTGATCACTCAGATCAACGGTCCACGTTTAACCTACCTTAATTAAACCCAAACACCCCCCAAACCCTAACTATTCTCTCAGTCTCAACTGCCCTTGTATCCCCTTACCCCCAATGCTCTCAAGCCCCTTATGAACCCTAGCCTTCTCCGGCTCAGTTCCACCGGCGATTATGTCTTCCCAAGCCTTAATATCTATATTTGCCTACTCATGCCTCCCATGGGTCTTGGGTTCGAAGATTGGAACCCTATCTCGAAGGTGATCAACCCAGAGGTCCCCTGATGTGAGTTTTGTTGCCATGCCCAGCCATTCTCCGTCAAGCCTTGAGGCTGTGAGTCCTCTGCTGACTCCGAACTATTCCGTTCCATGCTTTCTCGCTATCTAGGGTGCTTTCTCTGAAACCCTAACTCTCTATGCTTTTCTCTGAGTATTTATCTTTACGATCTCCTCTAGATCCTAGTGTTTTCTAAAAGTTTCAAGGTATTTCACATATTTTCTTTGCCGATTTAATTTTCAAACCATTCGTCTTCTAAAAAATTAGGGTTTCTTTGATTACTCTGATTTCCTTGATTTCGTTTCTCAACTGTGTTTTCTTCTAGCTCTTATTGTGATTTCTGAGTATTTTCCACCATGGCTCCTAGGTATTTCTTTACTATGTTATGTCTAGGGTTTCCAAGCTAATATGCTTACTGTGTTCATCTACATCTATGTTCTTCTTTATACTCTATATATGACGAAAACCCTAAGCTTTAGGGTTTTTTTTTCATTTCTCTCTGTGCAATTGCTTGCTACATGTTTAAACCCTAGCCTCCTCTGATTTCTTGCTTGAGTGCTTCTACTACATGATTGTTCTACTAATTCCAGTCTTGCATGTTCGAATTTGTGCATCTTTTTATATAGTCCTATTTTCCCCCTTTCTGATAACCCTAATTTTGTGAAATTGATATCTTATGAATTCGTTTGATTCTCTAATTTGGACCTGCTCTTTGTTAAATTGTGTGAATATCAAACCTCTTTATACGTATTTGTCCTGTATTTTATGACTTGTTCTTGATTTTCTTCCCAAAAATAAACTGGGGTTTACTTACCTCAAGCATGGTTCTGTAATTAGAGGAAACCCTTTCCCTAATTGATTGTCATTGCTAATGAGACTATTTTCTTGCCTTAGTAGCTGCTTACTTTCAAACTATGAATATCCTCCAACTCTTTTCACTCAAATAGATACAGTTACACGAACTATCCTCAGTTTTACTCACTAAAAAAATCTCTCTTCTCTCCTATTCTTCTCTATTACTTGTTCTATTGCTAGAGTTTAGCCGGCTGAAAGACAAGGATAAATTATAAAATCTCATCTGCTTTACTTGCTTTACTACTCAAGTTTGCAACTGGTAGGCTCTTAATTTATACTATCAACCTCCAAACTACTAGTTTATTTAACCCTTTCCCTTGTCTGTTTATGATTTCAGTTTAAGTTCAGCATGCTTAATCCCCTGCCCTATTTCCCTTGTCTGTTTATGACTTCAGTATACGTTCTGCATGCTTAACCCCCTTCCCTCTTTCCCTTGTCTGTTTATAGTCATTATTATGGTTTAAGTGCCTGTACACCCCTTTCCCCTGAATCCCATTAAGTTAGTCCTGTTCTTTCAAGTATTCTTATGTAATTCCCCCTTCCCTTAAAACCTGTTTGCATATGAGTGCATTTTGGACTATGGTGGAAACTCATAACCACTCCTAGTTTAGAATTCATGTTGTTATCAGTCTATACTCAAAGTAATCCCATTCCATATCCCCCATACTATGTGTTTGATCCTTGACACATGCCTGTTTGTGTCCTAATAACCATTCATGCCCTAGCCTGGCTTGTTTGCAAGTCTGCTCTTGCCTGTTGAACCATGTAAGAGGTTAGGGGTGTGCCAGGCTCACTTCATGGCTAGGTATGACCACCTCTCGCATTGGTTTACTCTAATTACTCACGTTTACACTTATTCTTAGTTCTTTATGCCCTACCAACCCTTTGGTAAGTCATGCTTAGGGGAACCTGGAGTCTCCTCTGAATTTGGATGCCTTAGGGTTGGTAATTCCTCACTTGCACTACTCTAATTTCTTAGGGTGTAAGCATTGCATGGGTTTCCATGAAAGCCTTTGGAACTTTGTAACACTCTAAAGAGAAAGCCTCGGATTTGGGAGTCCATATTTGGTAAAAGGAATATGAGGGGATATGGGAGGGGTTTTACATTAGTGCATGAATTAAGGGTAGAAAGCATGCCTATAGGTTTACTTAATTGCAATCTTATACAGAAAGCATGTATATAGGCTTTCCATGCTGCATTTCACTATGGATACCATGTATATAAGGCTTTCAATACCGCATCTAATGATAGATACCATGTCTATAAGGCTTTACAATGCAACATCAATCCATGATAGAAACCATGACTATAGGGTTTGCATTATCACATCTCATGTAGAACCATGCTTACAAGTTTCAATGTCATATTTCCTATGGAAACCGTGCCTATAAGCTTTCAACATTGCGTCCCTTATAGAAACCATGCCTATTGGTTCTCAATGTTGCATCCCGCCGAGAAAACATGCCTATAAGAATTGTATTAATGCTAGGCGAACAGTAGGATGCTAACGTATAAAAGCAGTAACAAAAAGGGTCAGTGTGTATATTATGTCCCAAACTCGCCTAGTATGTTTAAAACGTGTTAATGCAATTCGTCCCAAGTCTGTCTATTTTCAAAATCGGGCCCAGATCAGCCATTATCCGCTATTCTGAACCTATAATTCCCTTTTGAAATGCCAAACCTATAGTTTTAAATTACTTTGCTTGACTGAGTTTATACATTAAAGTTCTTTTGAAAACTTTCTTCTTGCATCCTTTTAGTTCAAACAATGCGGCTAATCCATGAACGAATTCTGAACATTTCTATAACTTCATTTCTCTTTTCGACATGCTTATGTCTGAAAATAATGTTATTTTTCTCTAAGACTAACTGGTTTTAAAACCTTTCAATTCCTAACAACTGGCCCGGAGAGCTCGAAGCAGATTTTCTATCAGACTTCTATGTGCTAAACTAATTTGTCCTCTCTTTTAATCTCATCTAAAGACCAAATCAGTATTTGGAGTCATGCTAGACTAATTGCTGTTGTGTTACATTGTTTTTCTGAGCATTTGAATGTCTTATTTGCACACGTCTTAGATGTTATTTGTTTTGATTGTCGTTCTTGTGTTTCTTACCTTTGAAAACTCCATATATATCCTATCTTTCTCTCCCCCTCTTAGGATTAGAAGTCCTAATACCCCAGGACTAACAGGTTGGGACGGGTATTAGCATGCAATAAGTAAACGATACCAACACATTTCAATACCTTAACGGGGGGAAGGGTAGAATACGGAGATGATGACTGGCACGCTAATACCATATAAGATACTTCTTTGAAGAGTGTGTGCGGGGTATTGTACCGATGTGATCCATATTATAGTCAAACCTAGGACCCATTTTCCTTTGCTTGCTCTATTTAAGCGTTTTCCTAAAGTAGTGCTTTCTTTCAAATCCATTATCCCTTCTACTTCATTTAGCTTATGCCTTTCCATTTTTTTAAAATTCCTAAGCCATCCAAATGTTTATATGAGAATCATATCTGTCTACTTGCTTCATCTCTTCATAATGATTACGTTTTTGAAAAAGTTGGCGTCGGCAGCATGGCGACTCTGCTGGGGAATTTTCTTCACGGCTTTTACCATTATGTGTTTTGTGACTTTATTGCTTTTTACTACCTTTATTTATTGCTCTAATCATTTCGTCATAATTACTAACTTGTTTCTTCATGTCTTCCTTTTTTCAACTGTTTTACTGGTTTACTGCCTTTACTTTATTTCAATTCCGTCTTAAATTCAGAGCATCTATTGAAATGATTATTGTATGAACGTGAAAATACATGTACTTATTTCACTGTTGTAATGGGGCCCACTTGGTTTGATGTTGATTTCCAAGTCATTCAAATACCGGCATCTTACAACTTACTGCTGGGACGACCCTGGATCCACGCCGTTTGGGCTGTGGCATCAACCTTGCATCAGGGCATGAAGTTAGAATGGAACCATCAAGAAGTGATCATCCATGGTAACGGTAGCAACCCTATATACAGTCGCCAGACCATTCGATGATCGGATGCAGAAGAAGAATAGGCGGAGAAACATATCATTATATTAAGTGAGTCAACGCACTGGACAAGGACGAATAGTGGAGTAACAAATTCAAGAGCATTCTTAATTGGAGTGGGTATGAACTAGGGAAAGGACTTGGTAATAATTTCAGGGCATCACCAAACCTATCTAGTTGAAGAAGCATAGTACTACCTTCGAACTAGGGTACGAGTACACTTGGAAGGAATTCAAAGACTGGTCACCACCAAGGCGTGGCCTATATTACCCATTGGAATACCCCACACTGCAGTTGGAGCAGATGTTTCAGCTAGCCGACACTCTCTACAGGTCAGAAGAAGACGAGGCTCTTGCGATAATGAAGAACATGTTTCTGGAGGAGGACGTGGACTGTTGTGTGACTTTTCAAGAGGAAGGGGAAGAAGGCACTTCCATTCAGGCTGTGAACCGAGGGGAGCACCTCACCAATTGGTCAATCAAGACCACCATCGCCCGAAAAGCTTCGGGGTAGCAAGGCTGAACAAGCATCATGCATCTTTGTTTTAGTTGTTTTCTTTACTTCCCGCATTGTCTTTACTTTCCAAAAGGGCTACAGATTTTTGAACATTTATGAATTTAATCAAAAGCATTTTCTAGTTTATCAAATATCTCGCTATTCATTACTTTTCTGTGTTATCTACTTTATTTTCCACGCATTACGTATCTTGATGATGAACCGACAACTATAACTTGCAACGAGGCTATGAAATAAATGGACATAGACTCAGAGGAGGATGATATACCATAAGAGGTTGACAGAGGGGTCGAGAATTTGGAGAATAGACCTAAGTCCAACTTGGAAGAAACAGAGATCGTCAAAGAAGCATGTATCAGTGTGCCCTTATCACAGACGGAAATAGAGGAATATGCAAATTTCTTAAGGGAATATGAGGATATCTTTGCATTGTCTTATGACGATATGACTGGTATCAGCACATCCATCATCGCCCACAAGTTGCCGACAAACCATACATGTCCGCCGGTAAAACAGAAGCACAGAAAATTCAAGCCAGATGTTAGTTTTAAAATCAAAGAGGAGGTCACCAAGCAGGTCAAAGCCAGAGTTATTCAAGTGGTGGAGCACCCAACCTGGTTAGCTAACATCGTGCCAGTACCGAAGAAGGATGGGAATGTCAGAGTCTGTGTCAACTACCGGGATCTCAACCGGGCCAGTCCCAAAGATTATTTCCCCTTTCCAAACATACACATTCTGATCGACAACTGCTCCAAGCGTGAGCTGCACTCATTCAAATTGCTTGCGGGGTACCATCAGATATGGATGGATGAAGAAGATGCATAAAAACGGAGTTTATCACGCCTTGGGGAATGTATTGCTACAGAATGATGTCATTCGTATTGAAGAATGCGGGAGCTACTTATATGAGGGCCATGACAACCTTCTTTCATGACATTATACATAAGGAGATTGAGGTATATGTGGACGACATCATCATTAAGTCCAGAAAGGCTGCAGATCACATGTAGGACCTCCAAAAAAATTTCAACAGACTAAGGAGGTATAACGTGAAACTGAATCCTGCCGAGCGTGCATTTGGGGTGCCTGCGGGAAAGTTATTGGTTTTCATCGTGAGCCGCCGACGAATAGTGCTGGATCCGTCAAAAGTCAAATCTATTCAATAGTGTCCACCGCCGAAGAACAAGAAAGAGGTAATGAGTTTCATGGGGAGACTCAACTATATCAGCCGGTTCATAGTTCGCTCTACCGTCATATGCAAACCTATCTTCAAGATGCCGGCAGGATCAAAGAATACTTGTCTACGCTTCCAGTCCGTGTTCCGCTTGAGCCTGGGAGGCCTTTATTACTCTATCGCGAAGTGTTGGATGGAGCATTTGGTTGTGTCTTGGGACACATGATGAGAAAGGGAGAAAAGAGCAAGCTATTTACTACCTCACCAAGAAATTTACCCCATACAAGGCTCGGTATTCCTTACTAGAACGCACATGTTGTGCTTTGACCTGGGTAGCTCAGAAATTGAGACATTATTTCTGTGCTTACACTACCTACCTTATATATAGAACGGATCCACTAAAGTATATTTTCAGAAGCCATGCCCACTGGCAAGCTAGCCAAGTGGCAAATTTTATTGAGTGAATTCGACATTATTTATGTCATCAAGAAGGTAGTCAAAGGACAGGCTTTGGCAGATCATCTCGCAGAAAATCCTATAAGAGGGGAGTATGAACCATTGAAGACGTATTTTCCTGATGAGTAAGTAGCCTTCATTGGAGAAGATATTGCAGAATCCTATGATGGTTGGAGGATGTTTTTCGACGGAGCCGTAAATTTCAAAGGAGTTGGTATTGGAGTAGTCCTGGTATCAGAAACCGATCAACATTACCCGGTATTTGCCAAGCTTAGGTTCCCGTGAACCAATAATATGGCCGAGTATAAATCTTGCATGAGGCTTAAACTGGCCATGGACATGAACATTCAAGCTGCTAGTGATTGGAGATTCAGACCTACTCATACACCAGGTCCGAGAAGAATGGGCGACCAAGAATTCTAAGATACACCCTTATAAGCACCACATACAGGAGTTGAGAAAGAGGTGCAGAAAAACAGAATTCCAGCACGTTCTAAGAATACAAAATGAGTTCGCAGATGCGGTTGCCACTTTATCATCCATGATTCAGCATCCTGATACAAACTTCATAGACCCTATCTAGGTGAAGATTCATGATCATCCGGCATATTGTGCACATGTTGAGGAAGAAGCCGACGGAAAACCCTGGTTCCACAACATCAAAGAGTACCTGACAACAGGAGAATACCTTGATTATGCTAATGCTACTCAGAAGCGCACGTTTCAAAGGTTGTCCAACTATTTCTTTCATAGCAGAGGAATCATGTATAGGAGGACCCCAAATTTGGGACTATTGAGGTGTGTCCATGCTACAGAAGCAACCAAGTTATTGGAGGAAGTGCACTCAGGGACTTGTGGGCCGCACATGAATGGTTTTATTTTAGAAAAGAAGATACTCTGAGCGGGATATTTCTGGATGACTATGGAGATAGACTGCATTCAGTATGTCGGGAAGTGTTACCGCTGTCAGATACATGCGGAGATGATAAAGGCTCCTCCGAACAAGCTCACTGCAACGAGCTCACCGTGGCCATTCGCCACCTGGGGAATGGATGTTATTGGACGAATCGATCCTGCCGCATCAAACGGACACATGTTCATATTAGTGGCAATAGATTACTTCACTAAATGGGTTAATGCAGCCTCATACAAAGTAGTAACCAAGAAAGCCGTGGCACACTTTGTCCGAGATCGTATTGTCTGTCGGTTCAGGATCCCAGAGTCGATCATCACTGATAATGGTTCCAATCTCATCAGCGACTTGATGAAAGCGATATGTGAAACTTTCAAGATCAGGCACAGGAATTCTACAACTTATAGACCTTAGATGAATGGTGATGTGGAAGCATCCAACAAGAACAACAAGAAAATACTAAGGAAAATGATCGAAAGGCATAAGTAGTGGCATGAGAAGTTTTCATTCGCTTTATTGGGTTATCGTACTACAATTCGCACATCAACCTGGGCAACTCCCTACATGCTGGTTTACGGTACAAAGGCGGTCATTCCCGCTGAGGTAGAAATTATATCTTTGAGAATCATAAAAGAAGCTGAGCAAGATGATGCAGAATGGGTCAAGAGTCGCCACGAGCAGTTAGCCCTTATAGATGTAGAAAGAATGAATGTAGTTTTCCACGGTCAGTTATATCAGAATAGAATGTCCAGATCCTTCAACAAGAGAGTTCGACCAAGGAAGTTCACACTAGGACAGCTGGTGTTAAAGAAGATATTCCCACTCAAGATGAAGCTAAAGGTTAATTCTTTCCCAACTGGCAAGGTCCGTACATGGTTCACTGGGTTCTAACTGGAGGAGCCCTTATTCTTGCAGAAATGGACGGAGAAGTTTGGCCAAATCCGATCAACTCAGATGTAGTAAAGAGATACTAAATTTAATCAGTATGATTTTTCTTTATGGTGTAATTTGAACTACGCCTGATCTGATTCCCATTTAAGAGGGGATATGTAGGCAACCCTATGGGACAAGTCATATCTTTAATAAAATTCCATTTTCCCATGCACTTGGAAATGGGGCAGAATTTTGAGGAAAACCTCCTAAATTCCGAAGTCAGTTTGTTTGTTTCCGCATCAGCATCAACCAAGTAAAAGGGGGCAGAATTTTTAGGACCCTCAAAATTCCTAGGTCAATCCATTTTTAGTCATTCAGCACCGCCATCGCTAGCGGCGGCCCAAAAAACTTTGGCAGAATTTTGAGGAGGACCCTCGAAATTCCAGAACCAGCAAGGTTGTTGTTCCTTGAACCACGTTGCAGTTGTGGTTCATCATATAACAAAACTATTTTTTTTCTACTATATGTATACAATTGTATCATGATTTCCAAAATTTGCATAAAATCATTTGGATCACCATCGTTCTGCAACGCTACCCCAAATGGTACAAGATGCCACGAGCCGAGGGATGAGAACTAACTTCCCCCTTTACAAAACTCAAGATTTTTCTTTGGATGCAGGAATTCAGAATACAAATAGGTGATATATGAGCTTTACAAAATTGAAACTACCGAAACCACTACTTACTTTGCAAAGGGTTACTATCTACATTCAACACTTCCCCAGCAATCATGATATCACAATCATCTACCAGCTAAGAAAATCACCATCATCCTCTCCTTTATATTTGTGCATTATGCATAAGGCTATATTTTGCGTTTCGAGACTAAGCCCTGTCTCCATATGCATTTTGCATAAGGCTATATTCTTCCTTTAGAGACTAAGCTCTGTCTCCATCTGCATCTTTGCATAAGGCTATTCTACGACTTCTGAGGTTAAGATCTACCTCCATCCTGCATAAGGCTATTCTCTGCCTTTCGAGACTAAGCCCTGTCTCATCTCATTTTGTATACAGCTATTATCTACCTTCTGAGGTTAAGCTCTACCTCCATCCTGAATAAGGCTATTCTCTGCCTTTCGAGACTACGCCCTATCTCTATCTGCATTTTGCATAAGGCTATTCTCTTATTTCCGAGGTTAAGCTCTATCTCCATCCTACATAAGGCTATTCTCTGCCTTCCGAGGTTAAGCTCTACCTCCATCCTGCATAAGGCTATTCTACGCCTTTCAAGACTAAGCCCTGTCTCCATCTGCATTTTGCATAAGGCTATTCTCTGCCTTCCGAGATTAAGCTCTACCTCCATCCTACATAAGTCTATTCTTTGCCTTTTGAGACTAAGCTCTGTCTCCATCTGCATTTTTTCATAAGGCTATTCTCTACCTTTCTAGACTAAGCTCTGTCTCCATCCGCATCTTTGCATAAGGCTATTCTCTACCTTCCGATGTTAAGCCCTACCTCCATCCTGCATAAGGCTATTCTTTGTCTCTCGAGACTAAGCTATGTGTCCATCCTACATTGCATAAGGCTATTCTCTGCCTTCCGAGTTTAAGCTTTACCTCATGTATTTTACATTTGGCTGAAAAATCGCTACCCTGTCTCATTTGGCTGAAATATCTCCCCGCATTCTAATTCTTGCTTTGGCTGAAACATCGCCACCCTTAAATTCATTCTGCTAAAATCACCACCCTATTTCATTCAACTGAAATATCGCCCCTGCAAATAATTTCTCGCTTTTGCTGAAACATCGCCACCCTTGCATTCATTCGGCTGAAAGATTGCCACCTTTTCATGGGCTGAAATATCGCCAACTTATTCAAAGGGGTCATACTTCGGAGGCACCATCTGCATAGCCCGATAACATCATCTCATGGCCTACGAATATTTATTTTTATGCTCTTCATGGCCTAGGACATCATAGTCTGAGGATGCCATCCTAATCGTCCGAAGACAGCATTCATAGTCCAATGGGAACTTGCATCAGATTCAAATTATGCAATATATACGCACATCATTCATTTGCAGGTACACCGGCTGGCACGACTACCTTAGCAGGAGTGTTCCCGCTCTAGTTCTCCGCAGCCCGTACGATCTCCGAACCCTTGAGGAGTCTCAAACCCCGCTGCGTCCGCCTTTTCCAAATATTCATTGGAATATCCCGCCAACGGTTCCTGAACTACATACGGCCTGATTCCTGTAAAACCAAGGATATGTAGGCAGCTCAGAAGCCAGAGTGCAGTCAAAATTCTCTTACAGTCACCGTCTTCGGTCAAAATTGGCCATCTTGTCTTTACCCGACAACTCTCTCATCCTCCTCGGTAAAGAGGGGCAGCTTTTGATACCTAATTTTTTCATGTATTTCTATACTCAAACTATTCCCACAATAGCATGTAGATGCATATATAAGAATCCACAAAGGCCTTGGTATTTTTTACATTTTTTTAATGATTTTAAAATCAATTTACGACTTATTTTGCAATATAAAATCCAATATTGAGTCCCGAATCTTGTTATTTTGTAAGCAATCTATTTAAGTCTCTCATTTACATGAAAAATATAATTTATATAATTTTTTATGAATTTTACAAGGTCATTAGGTATTTCTAAATTAAAATCGCATTAGGTTGTAATTTTAGCCCATTTCCCGATTTAATAAGCATTTTTTATTACAAAATCGTTCCTAATATTTTTAAGTAATACCTATATACATTTTATTAAGTCGGTATTTTAATTGGATTTTAATAATGCCATTTACTATTTAAAAAAATCAAATGGTTAAAAATGGCTATTTAAATCGTAGCCACTTTTTCTTTCAATTATAATCCAATTACACAACCCAATTTTTGAATTGCTCGACCAGAACCCTTCAAAATTAGCCCTCCCCATTCACCCTTTTAAATTGTGGCCGTTGATCACTCGGATCAACGGTCCATATTGAACCTGCCTTAATTAATCCCAAACACCCCCCAAACTCTAGCCATTCTCACAATCTCAGCGCCCTTGTATCCCCTTACCCCAAATGCTCTCAAGCCCCTTCTGAACCCTAGCCTTCTCCGGCTCCGTTCCACCGGCGATTATGGCTTTCAAAGCCTTAAAACATCTATATTTTCCTACTTCTGCCTCCTATTTCTCTTGGGTTCGAAGATTCGAACCCTATATCGAAGGTGATCAACCCAGAGGTCCCCCGATGTGAGTTTTGTGGCTGTGCCCGGCCTTTCTCCGGCAAGCCTTGAGGCTGTGAGTCCTGTGCTGACTTCGAAACCGTAACTCTCTAAAACTGTTCCAAGCTTTCTCGCTATATAGGGTGCTTTCTCTGAAACTGTAACTCACAATGCTTTTCTCTGAGTATTTATCTTTACGATCTCCTCTATATCCTAGTGTTTTCTAAAATTTTCAAGGTATTTCTCAAATTTTCTTTGCCGATTATGTTTTCAAACTGTTCGTCTTCTAGAAAACTAGGGTTCTTTGATTACTTTGATTTCCTTGATTTCTTTGCTCTACTGTGTTTTTTTGTAGTTCTCAGATTTCTGAGCATTTTCCACCATGGCTCCTAGGTATTTCTTTACTATGTTATTTTTAGGGTTTCCGAGCTAATATGTTTATTTTGTTCATCTTCATCTATGTTCTTCTTTATACTCTATATGTGACGAGAACCCTAAGCTTTAGGGGTTTTTTTCATTTCTCTCTGCGTAATTTCTTGCTACATGTTTAAAACCTAGCCGCCTCTGATTTCTTAGTTTAGGGCTTCTGCTACATGATTGTTCTACTAATTCCAGTCTTGCATGTTCGAATTTGTGCATCTTTTTATATAGTCCTATTTCCCCCCTTTCTGATAACCCTTATTTTGGGAAATGGATTTCTTATGAATTTGTTTGATTCTCTAATTTGGACCTACTCTTTGACTAAGTTCATAAGCAATTAGTATCTCAATTCCTTGATTCACTATATGGTTGACATACCATATGTGTTAAACCGTGTGAATTTCAAACCTCTTTATATGTATGGTCCTGTATTTTTATGACTTGTTCTTGATTTTCTTTCCAAAAATAAACTAGGGTTTATTTACCTCAAGCCCGGTTCCTTAATTAGAGGAAACCCTTTCCCTAATTGATTGTGATTGATAATGAGATTATTTTCTTCCCTTAGTAGCTGCTTATTTTCAAACTATAAATATCCTCCATCTCTTTATACTCAAATAGACATAGTTATACAAACTATCCTCCGTTTTACTCACTAAAAAACTCTCTCTTCTCTCATATTCTTCTCTGTTACTTGTTCTATTGCTGGAGTTTAGCCGGCTGAAAGCCAAGGCTAAATTATAAAGTCTCATCTGCATTACTTGCTTTACTACTCAAGTTTGCTACTAGTAGGCTCTTAATTTATACTATCAACCTCCAAACGACTTACTTATTTAACCCTTTCCCTTGTCTGTTTCTGATTTCAATTTAAGTTCAGCATGCTTAATCCTCTACCCCGATTCCCTTGTCCGTTTATGATTTCAATTTAAGTTCAGCATGCTTAACCCCCTTCCCCCTTTCCCTTGTCTGTTTATTGTTCATTATTATGGTTTAAGTTCCTTTACACCCCTTTCCCCTTAATCACGTTAAGTTAGTCCTATTCTTTCAAGTATTCTTATGTTATTCCCCTTCCCTTAACCCTTGTTTGCATATGAGCGCGTTTTGGACTAGGGTGGCACCTTATTGCCACTCCTAGTTTAGAATTCAGGTAATTATCAGCCTATACTCAAAGTATTCCCATTCCCACCCCCATACTATGTGTTTGAGCCTTGACACGGGACTGTTGGTGTCCTAATCACCATACATGACCTAGTCTGACTTGTTTGCAAGTCTGCTCTTCCCTATTGAACTATGTAAGAGGTTAAGGGTGTGCCAGTCTAACTTCATGTCTAGGTATGACCGCCTCTCGCATTTGTTTTCCTCTAATTCCTCACTTTTACACATATTCTTAGTTCTTTAGGTCCTACCCCCCTTTGGTAAGCCATGCTTAGGGGACCCTAGGGTCTCCTCTGAACTTGGATGCCTTAGGGCTAGTAATTCCACACTTGCACTACTCCAATTGCTTAGAGTGTAAGCATTGCTTGGGTTTCCATGAAAGCCTTTTTAACTTTGTAACACTCTAGAAAGAGAGCCTCGGATTTGGGAGCACGGATTTGGTAAAAGGCATATGTTGGACACTAAAGCTGCTTTTTCTTCGGGCCTGTTGTGGTATCGATGTAATTATTTTGTTTCTTTCAATGTTTTTCTATCCAGATTTTGTAAGTAATTTGCATAAAATAACTAGGGGATATAGTGAAAGGGGATATGGGAGGGGTTTTACTTCAGTGCATCAATTAAGGGTAGAAAGCATGTCTATAGATTTACTTTATTGAAATCTTATATAGAAAGCATGTCTATAGGCTTTCCATGCTGCATTTCACTATAGATACCATGTCTATAAGGCTTTCAATACCGCATCTCATGATCGATACCATGTCTATAAGGCTTTAGAATGCTGCATCAATCCATGATAGAAACCATGACTATAGGGTTTGCATTATCACATCTCAAGTAGAAAACATGCTTACAAGTTTCAATGTCATATTTCATACAGAAACCATGCCTATTATCTTTATACATTGCATCTCTATAGAAAGCATGCCTGTAGGATCTCAATGATGCATCCTGCCTAGAAAACATGCCTATAAGAATTGTATAAATGCTAGGCGAACAGTACGCCGTCTAAACGTATAAAAGCAGTAACAAAAAGGGTCAGTGTGTATATTATATCCCAAACTCGCCTAGTATGTTTAAAACGTGTTAATGCAATTCGTCCCAAGTCTGTCTATTTTCGAAATCGGGCCCATATCAGCCATTTTCCACTATTCTGAACCTATAATGCCCTTTCAAATGCGAAACCTGCAGTTTAGAATTACTTTGCTTGCCTGAGTTTATACTTTAATGTTCTTTTGAATACTTTCTTCTTGCATCCTTTTTGTTCAAACAATGCGGCTAATCCGTGAACAATTTCTGAACATTTCTGTAACTTCAATTCTCTTTTCGACAGACTTATGTCTGAAAATAATGTTTTTTTTCTCTAAGACTAAGTGGTTTTAAAACCTTTCAATTCCTAACAACGGGCCCGGAGTGCTCGAAACAGATTTTCTATCTAACTTTTATGTGCTAAACTAATCTGTCCTCTCTTTTAATATCTTCTAAAGACCGAATCAGTATTTGGAGTCATGCTAGACTAATTGTTGTTGTGCTACGGGGTTTTTATGAGCCTTTGAATGTCTTATTTGCATACGTCTTAGATGCTATTTGTTTTAATTGTTGTTCTAGTGTTTTTACCTTTGAAAATTCCATATATATCCTATATTTCGCTCCCCCTCTTATGATTAGAAGTCCTAATACCCCAGGACTAACAGGTTGGGATTGGTATTAGCATGGAATAAGTAAACGATACCAACGCGTTTCAATACCTTAACGGGGGAAAGGTATAATATGAAGATGATGACCGGCGCGCTAATACCATATGTGACCCCTCTTTGAGGAATGTGTGCGGGGTATTGTACCGATGTAATCCATATTATAGTCAAACCTAGGACCCCTTTTCCTTTTCTTGCTCTATTTAAACATTTTCCTAAAGTAGTGCTTTCTTTTGAAATCCATTCTTCTTTCTACATTATTTAACTTATGCCTTTCCCTTTTTTTAAAATTCCAAAGTTGTCCAAATGTTTATATGTGCATCTTATCTGTATACTTGCTCCATCTCTTCATAAAGTCATATTAGCACGACAGGGAGCCACACTAGTTGATCTTGAGGGGTGCCTAACACCTTCCCCTCAAGATAATCTCAAGCCTTACCCGAACTCTGGTTTTTCTTCCAAAATACTCCTATCATCTATAAAAGTGTCATAATGCACTATAATCATTAGGTGGGGACTCTTCAAATTCCATAACCCAATTCCTAAATGGGAATGATAGTTGGTTTGCCCATAATATCGTAAAACCAGATTTCGCTTTTGAAAAAGGGGCCATCGACACCCACTTCCTAAGTGTTCTATGAACTTCCTTCTTGAACTAAATTGTATCCTAACACACGCAAGTCATGGTCCTCCACAACATACCGCATATAACATACCTTCCAAGGATACATGAAAGTCTTACCTCCCTTTCGAGCCACAGACATCTATGCACTCAAATAGTCAAGATCTTTCCATTAGTCCCATATAGAACAATTAACAAACACTATACATCACATGCTCCGCATGCCCATAGAAAATATACATCTCCCAAACCATGGTAAAACCCAACAAGAACCCTTCCAGTTCTATTTGCACCAACTAAACTGCCAGGACTGAATCCTTCTAACTAGACCAAGCTAAGCAAGCCGTCGAAACCCAAGAGAATTGCTGCAAAATACTTGTACAAACTCATTACCTTGAAAACATGCAATAAACTAATCATATCCTTACCATGGCGATACGGTCTACTATCAAGCTACTCCATCTACCTAAATTTCCTTCTTGTTCATTTTCAATTGATATTCCCTCTTGCTGTAGCACCGCAATTCCTCAACCCAGGATTACCATACGAGACTCCAGCATAAAACCACACTGTCTAAGACCCATAAGTCGCTAAATACACCCTCAATTATTCCCAGAAATGCCACATTCTAGAATACTTTACTTTGAACAACTTTATGTGAATCTATATTAGTTACCTTTACTTTCTTGACACTGATATTTAGAATCCCACAATTAATATAGAAATACCACAAATATGAACCTCTTCCAATGAAAACATAGTTTCTAATCACCCATACAACTATAAAATAACGCATTATTCCTTGTAGAATCATTAACACATTTGAGCCATCTTCGAAAGTCATTTTCTCTTATTCGCTGTAATTTACTTGACCCAACGAACAGAACCACCCATGCCTCATTGGCACTCCCATACCGCAAAATGAAATCATTATCTCATTACAACCAAGCAACTTCATGTTCTATGCACTGAGCATTCTTTGCCAACAAAAACTCTAGATATTCCACAATTCTCATACCCTATGAAGCATAATATATACCTTGTCAAAATTTTTCCTTTACTCTAACCATACTAATTCACTCGCACGCCCCAAACTGAAACCAGCATAGCACCTAACCGTGTAATCAACTGCTCACAACAAACTCCTCCACTTGGATCAAAGCCATATATCAAAATACACTCAATAAATCATAAGACTTTAGTCTATTGATGCCAAAATACTATGGTGAGTTTAAACTCAAATCATTTACAAGCTCGTAAAAATATAGATCATCTAGTATTATAAATCTTCTGCAAATCTCGCATTCATCCCCGCAACACTTAAGCCCACTCATTAAGAGACCCGAAAATTTAAATATAGCATATACTTTTCAACTACACATAATATCTTCAACATACACATAAGGATCATGCCACTTGAGAACACTCCGCAGGAGAAAACCCACCTGTTTCGCCTTGATATAACATTTCTTTATACCTTCCACCAGCATACACATTACTTAGTCATTTAGTCTTTCTGAGTCTGAACCTATATCGCACCATGCAATCTACCTCACTCCCAACTAGGAGACTTGAAAAGATTCTTCACACACCCATAAATTGGAGCTCCACCTCCAATCACAATGGAAATCCTACACCCAATAGTTCACCTATTATCCAACAGATCTTCCTCGACACTTCCAAGTCATATAGAAACATCACACAGTACTAACATACTCATCACAGAGCTATCTAGCCATCATTCCCACTATTAGGGACCATACGGAACATAAAATTCAAAATACCACCTAGGTGCTCAAGTGATAGGCAAATATCTAGCCTCAAGTCCTTCAGACTGTCCCAACATCAACCCACAGATATCACGTCTCGCCCCTCGATCAGGAAATCATAAACCATTAAGGGACATCTGATACTGAGCACTCATGCGCGCATACGAACACGTGGAAGGAATTTCAAGAGTTTCTTTTCAAGATGAATCAAGGACGGACGATAAAAATTCAAGAATGTAAAGTTTTCCTAAAGGTTATGCAGCCTCTCGAGGATAAATATAGACGTCTCCATACCGATCCACGAGACTCTACTAAATCAGCTCATGATTTGCGAGACCAAGTAACCTAGGCTCTGATACCAACTTGTCACGACCCTAACCCTGGTAATGATTGCGCCCAACACACTGCTAGGAAAGCCGACCCTTCGACCAAATTCCCATGTTCTTGCACATATTATAAATAAGGGTAACAGGAAAATTACTAAAACATTTTATTTAAAGGTCTTGGGAGAATAATGAAAGAAGCAAAAGTCTAACAAAATACTGCAACATAGCTCCAAATAGGATCCGGTGTCACGAATATGAGCCTCTAATATAGAATCTCAACCTACTACAATGTCTGTCTAGGAAATGCAGAATAAAAGATAGAGATAGAGGGGAGGGAACCCAAACTGGAGGGCCATGTCTAGCACCTGACCATACTTGTCGAGCACCAATATACATTTTATCTAACCTTCTTTAGTATATCTTAGGGCTGAGGAGATCAATATACTGGTAGACATGGATCATGGACAACCAGCGAAAAAATATCATGGCATGAACCTACATAACCTGGGATGACCAGACAATCAAGAAACTATTTATGTGGTACGAGCTACCACGCTATCAAGAAAGGCTATACAACAACAACTAGCTGACAAGGCGTACTAAACTGTACATGAGTCGACACCTGTCTATGAGCCTCTAAAGGAACATTTGTGCTGCAATATAGCTGGAACAGGGCCCTGACATACCCATAATGTCTATACCAAAAATGCATACCAAGACCAAGGCAAGTCCGGAGAAGGGATCTCGCCAATCACCGCTGAACTGGACAGCCTACTGTGGTGGGGGAGCTGCACCTGCCTGTCTACCAGGACCTGTAGCAATAATGCAGCGTCCACAAATAAAAGCACGTCAGTACGAATAATGTACAGAGTATGTAAGGCAGGGAACCATAAATACAAACAATAATGTAAACATGGATAGAGAATATACAACTTTTAACATTTGAGTACCTCTAAGGGCTACTGATATGAAATGCATGATACATATGTATAAATACATAAACTTGTTAAACATACGCCTCTGTGGGCATCACCATCATCATATCGTACCCGACCGTAATAGGATGGGTAAAAACGTACCCTACCATCATAAGGCTCGGTAGATCATACCCGTCCACGTGGAGTCGTTAAAACCCAACTGTTCAGTGGTTGCACTGTAGATGCCGTACCCGGCCAACTATAGCGCGGCTCGGTAGTGCAAAATAGATAGATATATATAATGCATGCTCGACTTATGGAATCACGTTCTATACCTTTTAGAGTGACAAAAGGTCGGTATACTCTATATGCTTTATTAGGACTAACTCTTCACTATGAACCTTATATGAATCAGGAAGTACAAACAACATTGATAACATATGAATAAGATAAACAACATTAACATCAATCGTTGCATAAGAGGGGAAATAATGTAAGTGCTGCTAGCTTCTAAGAGTAGAGTGTCTTTGGAAGCTCATTCATTACAATATGTATAGTCGAAGTCGTACAAAAAAAGGAAATGTATAGCCTCATATACCTTGTATATATTGTCCAAATCTCAAGGTATGTAATTGTCACACTCCTTAGTCTACAATAAGAGAAACGATAGTATTGTTATCATATAAGCGTCATAGCCATTGTGTATAGACCACAACCTATTTTACGTTAAACGGACAGCACCTACCCTATGTTTATGACTTCACAACATTCAAAACAATCACCAAACAGCCCAAACAACATCAATAATAATCATATTGACTCTTCCAAAATAGTCCACCAACCGTTAACATTACTACCAAGCCTTTCGATATGTATTTCACAAGTTCTACCTTCAATGGCTTAGCCAAAACTTGGATAATCTTTAATACATATAGAGTAAGAGGTTACTTACCTTTATACAGAAATAAAAACTCCAATTTTACCTTAAATTTCCATGAAATATCCCTCCAATGGTGCACAACAACAAGAAAGCTAAACTAGCGGTCAATTAGTATTTTTCGGCACTAGAATTACTTTAGGAAGCTTGAAATCACTTAGGGTTGATATAAATAACAAGAGGGAGTATTCACGGAACATAAACCCTCTAAAAAAACCTCCCACACGAGCTGGAACAACACTAAAATGAGCAACAACAAGAAGAACAAGAGACTTACTAGCGCCACGAAATTCCCGACACTTGATTTGTGTTGTTTGCCCTTTGTTTGGGTCTTGAACCTTGAGAGAACCTTGAGAGGATGTTCCTAGGGTTCTAAGGTCTGAAAAAAGTGAAACTAAATGACATAAAACGGGTTGGAAGAGGCATATATAGGCCCAAGTGTCTTAATCCGCCTTAGTGGGCCCCATGGAGAGGTTCTTGGCGTAGTCTCGCAAAAACGCGAATATCTCTCTACTCCGAGATCATATCGATGAATGGTTTAATGTGGTAGAACAAGACTCATAGATCTTCAATTTGGTGGTTAGATCAATCCATAATTATTAGTCAATTGGGAGAAAATCTTAGTAACATTTGACCTAATGTTTAGGTAATATTATGAACCTAAGTTGCGACAACTTTTGTCGACTTTTGTCTTCTAACTCATTTGACTTAAATACCTATTATACGGATATTATATGATTAAAATACCTTATAAAACTACCTCTTGAGTGTACTAAGCACCTCTAGGTTTATCCGAAAATACGGCTGACAACATTTTTGATTCGTTTAACTTCTAGTACTTGTTATCCACCCATATACATCTTAGTATCACTTAAGACCAATAGAATTAACTTCTTATCATCTTACAGATAATACTTTCATGGATTTATGTCGATTACCTTAAGGAATGAGCTAACATACGTGAATATGGATTGTAACGCCCTCCCCCCTTAGGAACATTCGTCCTCGAATGTAAGGGTCTATGGGGAGTCCAAATCATCGTGGATTCCAACAGAAATTTTTGATCAATTTCACCCCTATTAGATGGTCACTAGTCAATATTGCAAGCACTTGAGCCCAACATATGGCCGGCTACACAAAAAATTATGGATATTTGTATCTGCATATCCCTATTTTGTATTAAGTTTGAGCATTCTTAAGTTATTGCTTACCTCATAGAGTCGTTTCACCTTCCAATGTATCCTTTTTATCCACCAGCATCCTTGTTATCTTTATTCTGGAATAGATATGTGTATTTAGACATCATCTCCTCTTCTGCTTCCCATGTCATCTCTTTTACATTTTTGTTCCTCCACAATACTTTGACGGAAGTTACATCTTTTGTTCTCAGCTTGCGGACTTGTCGATCCAATATAGCCACAGGCACATCTTTATATGATAGGATAACTTGTATATATTTGATAGGGACGACCCGAGAAGGGCCTCCAATACATATTTTTAACATAGATACATGAAATACCGGATGAACAAATTCCAATTCGGATGGCAATTCTAACTCATAATCAACCTGTCTGACTCGTCAAAGAATTTTATACGGCCCGATATACCTTGGACTTAGCTTACCTTTCTTCAAAAAATGCATAACATTTTCATTGGTGAGATCCTCAGGAAAACCCAATCACCAACCTCGAAATCCAGATCACGACGTCGGACATCGGAATAAGAATTTTGCCTCCTTTGTGCTGTTCTCAATCGCTCGTGTATCACTTTCACCTTCTCAATGGCTTGTTGAATGGAATATGGCCCATATAATTCTGTTTCATCGACTTTGAACCATCCAGCTGGTGATATATATCTCCTACCTAATAGTGCCTCGTATGGGGCCATTTTAATACTAGAATGGTAGCTATTATTGTAGGCGAATTCTATGAGTGGAGGATGGTCATCCCAATTCCTCTTAAAAAATAGAACGCATGCTCGTAGCATATCTTCCAGTGTCTAAATGGTACGTTCAGCCTGTCCGCCCATCTGCAGAGGAAATGCGTTGCTGAGATTCACTAGTGTGCCTAAACCCTTTTGAAAAGACCTCCAAAAGTTAGCTTTAAATTGAGATCCTCGGTCTGATACAATAGATAATGGCACACCATGAAGCCTAGCAATTTCCTTGATATACAACTTCGCATAATCTTCAGCCGTGTAAGTTGTCTTAACTGGTAGAAAATGGGAACATTTTTTAACTCGATCAACTATCACTCGGATGGAGTCAAACTTATGATAAGTGTGACGTAATCCGATAACAAACTCCACATTAATCACCTCCCATTTCCAGGTTGGAATCTCTATTTCTGAAGCAATCCACCGGGTTTCTTATTTTATATCTTTACATGTTGACAATTGGGACACTAGGCTACAAATTCTGCAATAGACTTCTTCATCGTATCCCACCAATACTGCTCCTAGACATCATCATAATCTTTGTTGGGGCCGGGATGGATGGAATACCGAGATTGATGAATCTTATTCATAATCTTCTCTCGCAACCCTGCCACATTAGGTACACATATCAACCATGATATCTCAGTTCCCTATCCCCTACGATCTCAAAAGACGTAATTTTACACTGCTTAATGCTCTCTCTCAATCGTACTAAAATAGGATCTTCACATTGTCGTGCTTTTACCTCGGCTACCAAAGATGATTCTGATGTATTCTGTACAGTAACACCTCTGTCATCAGAGTCTAATAATCTGATTATCATAATTATTAGCTGATAAAGCTCTTTAGTCAACCCTTATCTACCTGCATCAATGTGTAGTAAACTTCCCATTGACTTACGACTGAGAAAGTCTGCCACAACATTGGCTTTACTGGGATGATATAATATCTCGACGTCATAGTCTTTTAGTAATTCAAGCCATATACGCTGCCTCAAATTCAACTCTTTCTTCTTGAAGATGTATTGTAAACTCTTGTGATCTGTGTAGATGTCAACATGAACGCCGTATAAGTAGTGCTGCCATATCTTCAAAGCATAAATTACTGCAGCCAATTCCGAATAATGGATTGGATAATTCTATTCATGCTTCTCCAACTGTTTTGATGCATAAGCAGTCACCTTCCCACGCTACATCAATACGCACCCCAAACCTATACCTGGGGCATCACAATATACCACATAACCTTCTGTTCTTTCAGGATAGTGAGCACTGGTGCGGATGTAAATCGATTCTTCAACTCCTAAAAGCTACATTCACAAGTGTCAGACCACTAGAATTTGGTAGCTTTCTGTGTTAACTTAGCCAATGGAGCTGATAAAGAGGAAAACCCTTCTACAAACCGCCTATAATTGCCTACTAACCCTAGGAATCTGCGGACTTCTGATGGTGTTGTAGGCCTCGGCCAATTCTTTACTACATCGATCTTCTGAGTGTCAACACTATGACCCTAATCAGCTGGCTCGCATACTTCAAAAGGAAAATCAAATTTTCCTCGATTTTGGATTTAAAATAACTAGTGGTGACTATTCAGTGAATAGTATTTCCATCACTATTCATCGGATATATCACCGGAATCGGGTGGTGGAGTGTCACAATTTTGGTGTCACGACATCCCCTTCTCGTTGCAAATAATCCCCAATAGATTTTATACTCAAATCTATAGCCAATTTCTCAAAATCGTGAATCTAGTTTTCGATTTCTTGTAGCATTTCGAAATTTTTGGAGCTACTAGTATCCGATTGTAATCATTGTGCTGTAAAAATAATCTCCAACTGGTTTCATTTCCAAATCCTTATCTAATTCTCCAAGATCTTAATTAAAAATTAATGTGCTCGGCTGTTTAGAAAAATGGATGAATCCTTTTTCTATCGCTTGAATTGTGTCATCGTGTAGTGATCTTGGCAACCACGTCTGCGCGGACCTCTCCCCAGCCTTTGGCTGTGGGAGAGGCTTCTGATTCAAATGAAAAGTTCAAACAATCATATGCTTCAACTTTACAAGCAAAACAGCCGGCTCCGACTAAAATCGAGTTGTGTCCAGTTATATACGATCATGATGAACCTATAATTCAATTCACAATGGAAGAGGTTAACAACTTCACTAAGGAAGAAGGATTACATCAGGCAATTATTTTAAAATTCTCTTATGGCAGACCTGATTTAGCGGAAGTGCGAAAGATGTTCTCGTCGCAATTTGATGATCAAGGTCAATGTAATGTTGGGCAGTTGGAATTTCGGCATCTATTAATCAGATTTGATCTGTACGATGAATATGTTCGCTTCCTTTCAAAGTCGACTGGATATCTTAATTCCAAAGGCGAAGAATACTTCTTCAGAACATTTCCATGGTCTTTCGGTTTCAATCCGAGAGAAGAGACATCGATGGCAGTCTTGTGGATATCACTGCCAGGCCTGCCTCTAAATTTCTTTGCTAAGAGATCAGTAATGTCTATAGCCTCAGCTGTGGGAAAACCTCTTGCTGTAGACAAGGCGACGCAAGACAGAACGAGACCTAGCGCGGCAAGAGTTAAGGTTATAGTGGACCTTTTGAATAAACATCCAAAAAAGGTCATGCTGCAGATTTAGATTGTGTTTCAGATAAATCTGTCGAGTTCCATCAACAAATTGTTTTCAACAATCTGCCAAAATACTGTGCATACTGCAAACATCAAGGGCACTATTTAAAGGCCTGCAGAATTAGAAAAGAAAAAGCCGTAGCAGATGTGGTGATAGAGGATAATCTGGTTACTGATCGGATTCGTAATGATGGGAATGAAGTTGAAAAATTACAAGGGGATGCAAGGGACTATCTAAATGGTAAACAAGCTGGACAACGAGCTAAGGATTTGCAAGAAGAAAATGATAATTCAGGAGTTGAATTAACAAAAGTCGCACAGCACACTGCACATTTTGCTGAAGCAGTGACTTCACAAAAGAATGCAGTATTGAATGAGAATTGTGGTCATTTTGATTCAGCTGTACAACATGGTATTGTAAAAGATGTTATGAAACAGAATGATGATTTTATGTCTACTCAAACTTCTGTGATAGAAAGGACTGATGCAGATCAACATTTAATTTTTAAGACTGCAGTAGTAACTGAAATGGCAGAGGCCGCACATATAGCATCTCCAGTTGAGTCCATGAAGGAGGTGCAGAATTTGGACAATGCTAAGTCTACAATTCATGCTCCATCATATGTTGATTCTACTGGGAAAAAACAGTCATCTGCAGATTATATCAATAATAGTGCACAGGCTGAGCAGTTGGTTGAAAGGGATGTACAACATTTCAAGGGCAACGTGCAGCAACAAGTTCTGTCAGCTGCTCCATCTGCAGAAACTTTGCCAATAATAGAGGGTGTTTCTGACTTTGTTTGTACACTGCAGAACACTGTTCCATTGAAAATGCATTGTATGGTTGATAATGAAAAGATAGTATCAAATTTAGATAATGCCGATACAATGTAGAGCAATGTAAACCATAGCAGTCATAATGCACAGAATGGGCAGATGATTGGTCTTGAAGGACAGCAGGACAGGAGCAATCTGCAGCATCTAGGATCTGTTAATGCAGTAAATAGAAAAATGACATCAAACTTGAAACCTGCAGATCCATCTACTAAGGCAGAAAAATTTAATGCAAAAAATATCAAACAGAAGTTGATTGAACAGCAGCAGACTAAGTAGATGTCTAACATTGACAATGGTGATCTGCTTGGTCAAGCAAATGGAAACAATATGGAGGCCCTGGACACAGATCACACTGTTTTGACTGTGCAACCAAGAGAGAAGTCGTCAGTTTCTACTATCAATGATGACTCAAACAAATCTGGACAGCAACATTATGCTCGAGTTGCATCTGAGAATGAAAAACTTGATGCTGTAACTCAACAAACAGCAAGGTTTTCAGAGGATGACATTGAGTAGAACTCAATTCCACAGGATATCTAAAATCAGCCAGATAGTTTTAAACAAAGCAATGTGAGTTCATTCACACATAAAATAGCTGCTGTATCAAATGAGTCTTTATCTAGTAGAGGGTTAGAGGCACAATTTTCGGATGATAATCAACAAAACTTTAAAGTTGCACAACATACTGCAAATAACTGCTCATTGAAGTCCAACAGAGAGTCATCTCCAAAATCCAAAAACCAAATGCAAAGCACAGATAACAGTCCAGCTTCACATACAATTACAAATTCATTCTATGCACTCTCCAATGTTAACAACGAAAATGGAACTAGCACTGGACAGAATCTGTAGTCTGCCAAGAACCATATTTCTCCAACAGTTAAGATGAGGGACATGGTCATTAAATCAAAACTGTGGAAAGAACAACGAGAATACGACGATGAAGAGGGTTGGAGAGAAGGACTGTTCGACGAAGACAGCACAGGAGAAGACTCTGAACCACATGAGAAGTCAACACAGGCAGTTGTTGCAGTTCCTAGCTGTCCTGAGGATCGAGATTTAACTGGATGTAATCACCAGGATAATGCGAAGGAAATGCTTCAAAGAATACCAAAGACTTATAGGGTTCAAACTCAACTTAGTGTGACTACTACTAAAGACATAGCTGCTGGCGCTGTCTCTAAGAAGAAAGATCATCAACATTTTTGCGCAAATTTGAAAAGGGAGCGGGAAAATACGCTTAAACAACTCTTTCTTTTCGAAAATCATCGAGTCGAAAGAGTAATCAAGGATGCAATTCAAAGTCCATATCTTGAAAATTCTTTAAATGGAAAATCAAAGACCAAGTGGGAGGCTCCAGATTCATTCCAAGTAAGCCTCCTGTTTCCACTTGCATTCACTTCCTAGATACACCACCAAACATTGCGGATGACCACATTGGAACGAGTAAGTCTGGTGATATCTTGATGAAAAATGCAACATGGTCCGAAAAGAAACCAAATGTTAGGCAAATTCGAATGACAGCGGCCAAACAAAAGCAGGCTACTACAATTTCGTCATCAAAGTCCAATCGTTCAAAAATAAAATATGATTCTTGAATACTTTTTGAACAAGTTAGAGGAGAATGAAATAGAAATACAACTTGAAGGTTATACAAGATTGGAAAATAAGGGACAACAATCAACTGGGTACTACATATTATTCTACCACTTTTTTAGTATCCTCATTTGTAATCTCATCACAGAGTATGTTATGAACTCTGTGATGATCATAAAATATTTAGTCGTGTCAAGTTCTTATTTTATGCATTCTTGTTTATAAGTAAGGTTGCCAAGCCTCTATAGGATTAGCACGGTAATGTTAGCCCGGTTTGTGTTTAACAATACCGGTGCTAATGTCCCATTTATTTGTACTTTTTCTAAGTGTTTGTAATTTTCTTTTCAGTTATTAATAAAAATCTAGCACTAGGCGCTTGACTAGTGGATTAAAAAAAAAGACCCTCATCAGATATCACATGGCCAAGGAATGCTACTTAGTTCAGCCAGAATTCACATTTGGAGAGCTTAGCATATAAGTTACGATCATGAAGCATATGTAATACTATCTGCAAGTGGCCCGCATGTTCTACCTCCAAACGAGAATACACCAGAATGTCATCAATGAATAGAATCACGAACACATCAAGATAGGGCTCGAATACAGTATTCATGAGATCCATAAAGCAGCTGGGGCATTTGTTAGCCCGAACGACATCACCAAAAACTCAAAGTGCCCATATCTTGTTCGGAAGGCCGTCTGTGGAATATCCTTCTCCTTAACCCTCACCTGATGATACCCTGAACGTAAGTCAATCTTGGAGAACTACTTGGTACCCTGGAGTTGGTCAAACAAGTCTTCAATTCTTGGAAGTGGAAACTTTTTCTTTATAGTAACCTTATTCAACTGTCGATAGTCTATACACATCCGTAACGACCCGTCTTTCTTCCGCACGAATAGGACTGGCGCACCCCAAGGTGAAGTGCTAAGCCTAATGAAGCCCTTATCCAACAGGTCCTTTAACTGCTCCTTCAACTCTCGCAACTCTGTCGGTGCCATTCTATATGGAGGGATAGAGATCGGTTGAGTGTCAGGAAACACATCAATGCAAAACTCAATCTCCCTTTTTGGAGGAAGGCCTTGGAGTTCATCTAGGAAAACATCTGCAAATTCATTGACCACGGGGATTGATTGTAAAGTAGGCAACTTCGCCTCTGCATACCTAACGCGAACGAGATGATAAATGTAATCTTTCGAGATCCTTCTCCTTCCATTCAATGACAGGTTCTCCCGTAAAGTGAAACCTAACCATTTTCGTACAACAATCAACAATTGCATAGCATGAGGACAACCATTCCATTCCCATTATCACATCAAAATAAATTTGCCAAGGTTTGACGACTATAAATCATAACAGTGAAACCTCTATATACCCTTCTAGCAATCACAAAATCTCCTATCGGATTAGATACCACAATGGGTTTACTTATCAATTTAGGTTCAATGACAAACTTATTAGCCATAAAGGGTGTAACATATGATAATGTAGATCTCGGATCAATCAGCGCGTATACATCATAAGAAAACACTGACAATATACCTGAAACAATATCTCGAGATGACTCAAGATCTTGTCAACCTACTAGAGCATAGGTTCAATTTTGAGCACCACTCAAACTCGGCACTGCACCTGTACCTCTACCACGACCTGCCGACTGCTAAAAACCCTGTGCTGGAGGTCGAACTGATAAGGAAAAACCAGAAACAGTTCCAGTCGACTATGCCATACCATCACCTCCCCTGTTAGGACAATCCCGTATCATATGGCTAGGGTGTCCACACGAATAGCATGCATCAGAACCTCGACGGCATAGTCCAAAGTGGGCCTTGCCGCACTGAACACAACGTGGTGTTGGGGGTCTCATCTGACTAGTATCTGTGTGCTGTTGCGAGCTAGATGCCCGAGAACTCTGACCTGGACCAGAATAGGATCGATCATATCATGACGTCTGAAACTGTGGAGGAGCACTAGCTAAAGATGGCGCTGAACTCTTCGAAGGCTAGGGACTAAAACTGCCTCTGAAGTCATCAGAATACCTTGAAAATCTCGCCCTCTTATAATGGCCCCTATCCTGCTCCCTATCTGCCCTGTGATGGCGCTTCTGATCCTCTAGGGTCTGGGCATAAGCCTGAATATGGGAAATATCAATTCCCTCTACCAAGGAGGCTCTCGTGCACTCATTTATCAGATGTGATCCCAACCCGTTCACAAACAAATGCACCCTATCATTCATCTCGGCCACCATATGGGGAGCATACCTTGCTAAAGAATCAAAGTGCATACTGTACTCTCGCACATTCATATTACCTTGTCTAAGGTTCAAGAACTTATCAGCTCTAGCACGTCATATCTCAACTATCAAGTAGTGACGAAGAAAGGCCTCAAAAAATTCCTTCAATACTGGTTGAGGAGCGTTCGTACCCCTGCATCTCTCCTACTATCATACCAACGAAATGCTAAATCAGGTAGCCGATAAGAAGCCAAATCACTACCTCGGTATCACTAACATGCATAACCCGTAGTGTACGGTGAACCTGGTCAATAAAAGTCTGTGGGTCCTCCTTAGGGTCTGATCCGTAAACAGTAGGGTTCCAAATTAATAAAATCAAGAACTCTCGTACTAACAGGTTTATCAGCAGCACCTGTATTCTGCCTTTGAGCCTGAGCAGCCACCAAGTTGGTCAATAACTACAAAACACTCCGCATATCCTGATCTGTAGTGCCAGACGGATGAAATGGAGGTGCAGGGTGCCTCCTAATATCCGCTGGAGGAGACGAAGTAGATGAGGTATGAGACGGCATCTCGCTTTGAGCCTCACTTTGGGTTGCTCTGGCTTGGGGCACCTGACTGGTATCCTCTCCCGGAGCTGTATCAAGCCGTCTACTAATTGTTTGCTTCCTAGTCGAAGGCATCTGTGAAAGAAAACAAGGTTAATATTATAGACGAACACTTATGACTCAACTCTACGCACGATCTAGATTAAGGAAGAAGGTAAAACCCCTAGATGTCATATAGCCTCTCTATTATAAATGTGGCGCGTTTCACATCCACAATGAAGACTCTACTAGACACGGCTCATAGACAATCCCTAGGACAGACTTGCTCTGATACCAAGTTTGTCACGATCGAAACTTGAGGGCCATAACTAGCACCTGACCATACTTGCCTAGCACCAACGTATATTTTATCTAACCTTCTTTATTATGTCTTAGGGATGAGGAGATCAATATAAATGGTAGACATAGATCATAGACAACCAACAATAAAATATGGTGGCATGGACCTACATAACCTGGGATGACCAGACAATCAAGAAGCTATATATATATGGTACTAGCTACCACGCTATTATGAAAGGCATTACAACAACAACCAGCCGACAAGGCATACCAAACTATACATGAGTCGACACCTATCTATGAGCCTCTAATGGAACATAACTGCTGCAACATAGCCGAAACAGGGCCCCGACATACCCATAATGTCTATAACAAATATGCATACCAAGACTAAGGCATGTCCGGAGAAGGGATCTCGCTAATCACCGCTCAACTGGACAACCTACTGTGGTGGGGGAGCTACACCAGCCTGTCTATCAGCACCTGCAGCAGCGTCCATAAATAAAGTGATGTCAGTACGAATAATGTATCGAGTATGTAAGGCAGGGAACCATAAATACGAAAAGTAATGTAAACATGGATATAGAATATACAACATGTGACATCTGAGTACCTCTGAGGGATACGGACATGAAGTGCATGATACATATGTATAAATACATAAACTTTTAAAACATACACCTCTGTGGGCATCATCATCATATCATACCCGGCCGTCATAGGCTCGGTAAAAACATACCTGGCCATCATAAGGCTCGGTAGATCGCACCCAGCCACGTGGAGCTTACCCTTTTCCTGAAACATACGCCCGACCTGCTCATTCTGGGCTTCAAACACATGAGTGTCGTGATGGTTTTGATTTTGCAATTGTTGTATTTCTTCCTCCATCTAAGACATCAAATCATAACAATGCTACCTATCAACTTTAAAGTCCTTGGCCTACTTGGTTGCCTTATTCTCAAGGGTGGTTACTATCCTTTTCATATTGGTAATTGTCCTTTCATATTTTCTCTTCATTTGTTGCACAATCTGTGCTCGATCTTCTGCATTCTCCTCCAATTGGGCCTGGACTTTCGCTAGATTGGCCTCAGAATTTATTAGGTCATCTTGACACTCAAGTGCTTTCTTTCTCGGACTTCTTATAAGCCTTTCATCCGCTCGGCTTCTTTCCGGGTTCCTTGCAGCTATTCTCATTTTTTGGATTTGAGCTTTGAGGGCCTCATTTTTCTAAGTTAGATTTTTCTTCTCCTTTTCATCTGTGTCCTCCTGGATACTGTTGCAAAACTCGAGGTCCCTGATTTGTCCTTCTAACTTACTTATCTTAGCCTAGTAGATTTCTTCTTTTGCAAACCGACTCCACTGCTCTTGTGAGTTGTCAGTGAATAGTTGACCATGAGCTCTCTTAGAAGGTCTCTCAGGAATCTGAAACCATTTGCCAAACCAAATAACGTACTTGGGTCTACCTTACCTCCAACTAAATCCCGAACCATGGTCTTAGGTTCAAGAATTCTGCATTCATTCCACACCTAACGAATTGTTCCTTCCGGAAATGTAGCCTCTAGGCCATATTCTACAACATGTCAACTCAAATCCTCGTCATGGGGATTGGTTTGAAATATGCCCAGTTAGCGCATCACCCTATGAGGGCCATACGGCTGGATGCCCTGCATGCCCATAACACGTTTCCACAGTCATGTATACTGCTTTGGTAACAGGAAGACATCCGAACGCCCACTTAATTTTATCAACAGTCAAAGAGCTCAAGAGTGTAAACCAAGCCTTAGTAACCTCGGGAAAGGCAATACCCACCACTCGGCTTTCAAATTCTTCGATGCATTTCAAATTGGTCATACCGTGGTTCATATACCCAACACGGTAGCAGAGATGTTCCTATATCCACAATTGTAGTAGTAAATAGCAGCCTTGGAAGAACTTTTCCCCTTCCCGAGAAATGGTCAAAACTTGGTAAATGTCAGACAAGATTAAGGGAACCAAGGTACCATTAGCTCTCTTGATTGCAACATCAACTATTCCCACGAGGTTCAATTCTGTGTTGTCGTCGTCTCGAGGACAGATTACAATAGCCAATAATGCTACTATAAAAACCAAACCTCGCCTCACCTTCCACTTATCTTTATTTTCTCCATGAGTCAAACCGGTGTTCGGTGCTTCGGATCCTTGGGGAATTGCCTTAGCTTTGACACAAGAACTAAAAAGTGCAATACCCTTCAGAAAAACTCCCATTCTGAACATCCCGACTAATACTCAACATGATAAGAAATATGTGTGGAGATACCTGTCTTGTTGATGCATTGTAAAGGCTTCTAAGGTTTCCACTGAGGCCGGCGTAACCCACAATTTCCTCTAGTGTGGGTGTGAGCTTGAAGTCATAAAAACTGAACACATTGCGAGTCGGATCTCATAAAGGTATTAAGGCTTCAATCATGTCCAATCTTGTCTTGATGTTCAAAAGTATGATAAGGCCGCCCAAAACCTTGACCACGGTTCCTCTACTATCTTTCCCTAAACCATTCCACCATATGGGGAGCTGTAATGGGATCTCATTAAGAGCTGAGAAGGGTTCATTTTCATATGTGCTCATCCTACACAATTATTAGGGTGATTTTAACTAAGAGAAAAATTCTGATTCATTTTGACTCAAGAAAAGTTATCACTATTTTTCAAAATTCTCTTAAAAAATCCAGTTTTGCCAATAGGGCCTTTCAGCACTTCGAGGAAGAAGAGTTTAAAGTTGTATTTTCTAATCGGTCGAAACCTTGAAAATGACCAAAGTTTGTTGTTATTGCAAAAAGGCCTTCCGGTGCCCTTTTGGGGACATTCGACTATTTTAGACAAGAATGACATCACCCTGCTTATTTACAAAATTAAAATTATTGTTTTTTTGGGTTATTTTTGCAAAAAGGGGAAGTTGGACCCGATGGAGGTTTCCTACTTATTCCACATTTGGTGAGAATCAAACTGGCATAGTTCTGGCAGGTTTGATGAAAATAAGAACCTATTTTTTTTTTTTCTTTTGAAAATAAACACAATTTTTTTTTAAAATTTTGGCAGAGTTTCAGTATATTTTTGGGATACTAATATTTCAAAACAAGTAATTATCTCTCTTAGCGCTCACATTGACTTTTCTTTTCCAACTCTCCTATAAATCATTCATAAGTCGGCCAACATGCAAATCCGAAGTAAATAAATGCATAAGTAGCAAGTAGGATGCATCAGTATGGTCTTTTGATTTTGGGTACACTGTGTTGAGTCTCCAAAGTCAAATGCATATGATACAAATAAACATTCCTACTAGAGATCCGGTATAACTCTTTGTTATACTAGGTTTAAAATCAGGGTTTATTGTTCTAGACCTGGCTTGTTCCAGTAGACAACTAGAGCCGGGAGGGGGGGAGGCAGCGTACCAGGAATACAGAATTTTCACCAGCTTTAAAACTTGTCTAAACCTCATTCTAAAATTGGATATGACTCTAGATAGAAAAGAAGTCACACGAAGTGCACCATTCTCAAAAGATTTAGAAGACTTAGAGAGAAGAAGGGTTTCATAGTAGTTTATATGTAGTTCACAGAATATCAAAGTGGTAAAAGAAATATTTAGCACATTAGGCCCCCACATGTAATAAAACAAGATAATAAATAAAGCCAATTATGACAATTCATCAAAGCTCGAATTTTTAATCCTGAACCGGAGATTCTAGGTTCATTCAACAGAGTCGCCAAAGCAGTCACACCTCCTTTTTCCTACACCCTCGTATGGGTATAAGGGAGTTTTTTCCAACTTAAAGTGACAATCTAAATATGATTCAATTATTTAATAATCAAACTTGCCACTTGGAATAATTCATTGTATCCCAAGTCACCAGTTCAAATTCCGAATCGAGGAAAAGATTGACTCTGTTTTATAGTCAGCAAACACATAAATCTGGGTAAGGAATTCTGTTAACCCAGAAAAAGGTATTAGGCATTTTCGAGAATCGTGGTTCTAGCACGATTTCTCAACTATTATTATTGGCTTATTTATCTAATTATAAAAGACTTTTAAAACCTATGTGCATTTTAATTTTAAAACCACTTTTAATTATTTTAAGGATGTTTTCAACGTCATCTAAAACTCGTCTTTAGGTCGTGCCACATGAAATGCACTCGCAGTCCGAGATATATTTTATCTAACGTTATTACAATTTTGATTTGGGTCACAAGAAATGCACACCCGAGTTTAGGAACGTAATTTTAATTACCCGCCTAAAGCAACTATGCATTTATAACTTTGCCGATGGCCAAGGAAAATTTTCTAAATGGCACGCCCCGAATTCTAAGGATTAAAATATTAGTTAAGCAAGGGCCATGTATTTTGAGGTTTTTTTTGGTACGGCACACATAGATTTACTCTACCAAAATGTTTCTATGTTAGCCCATGAGGGCCATAAACTATTCGTATTATAATACGCCTTACGTCAAATAATTGGGAGGATCTAATTACTTAGACATTAGAGAAAGCATGGGAACTCAAACTCATTTAGACTCTCTTTCACTATCAACAACAATAGACGCATGGAATCATTATATTACTCACTTGAGTCACGTAAACTTTTCTGAAATTCTTTACTTCATGGATTCATTTTGACAACCTATTAGCAGCAAAGAAATCCTAAATCAACACATGCAGTTGAAGATTTACACATAAGACAGTATACGAATTAGAAAATCAGAGCTTCACTTTACAGTTTTTCACCAAACCCAAATATTTCATCATTGAAATGAGATATACATTTTCCATTATTCATATAAGATAATTGAAACGAAGAGAAGGGGAGACAGACAGAACTAAGTAACTTAAATCAACATAGGAAAATTGATCTTTAAAAAGGAAACAGCCTTGTTACATTTTCCAAACAAATTCCCTATCTTCTATTCACAATAAACCACATTCATAGCTTCAATGGCCACACAATTGTTTGGGAGAATACCTGCTAATGAACAAAAAACGAAAAAGAAATGAAGGATCAGCAATAAGAGTGGCAGCAATCCACCCAGATTCAGCCAATAAAAGCAATGAAATCAGCTCAGAAAAAAGAAACCAATAGAATAGTAGAAGAAAATCAAAGACCAATTCCAAACCTAAGCTTAAGCTATTCCTCTAACCATATGCACAATTTTGGAAGTTTTTCAGAAATTCTCAGCTATTCCGACGAATCAAAACAAAAATCAAGCCTCATTTTAGTAATTTTCAACCATAAAAATGCAAATAATCTAGGAATCTCCCAGCCGTTTTAGTTTTTGGATAATTCTATCTCTTAAAATCTGACTTGAATGCCAAGTAAGGGTACCTTTATAGGCAAGGATTTACAGCAGCTTAAGGAAGTCAGATTTGGCAATTAGACCCTTTTTACATTTTTGTTTTTGCTTAAAATTCCCTAGTTTAAATATCAAATTTTCAGATAACTCCCAACCCCAGCTTCTTAGAAGCTTCCTAGTGTGTCACTAAGATTCCCTTAACCCCAAAATTCTCAAATTACTCTTTAGGACCCATATTATTACCCTTGGGATAGGCAGCATATGGGTAAAATTGACCCAATTCAGAGTGTTAATGGGTCTATTAAAAAAAGCCAATTTGACTCTCTTTTAGGCTCTTTGATTTCCCAATTAAAATCAAGATTGAAACCTCAAAAATTCTTGAATAGTCAATTACAGAGTCTTAAGACTTGAAAATTTCAAGCCCAAATAGAAAAAAAAGAAGATCCAACACCTCTAAACTTTAGCACCGCGATACAAATAATAACTAAACACATCTTCAAACTAACATGCAAAAGGACTGTGTTAAGAAAATGAAAGAAAAATGGGAAGTAAACTCAGAAAACTAACGAAAAAGCAGGAGAAGATGAGAACAGAACAAAGAAACATAAATTAAATAGCAAAAAGGTAAAGAATAGAGAAAATACCTAAAACAAACTCGGGACAGTAAATAGTGGCGACGAGCCTTCAAATCTTCCAAATATCCTGCCAAATCTATGTGTTCTTATAAAGAACACACAAACAAAATTACATTAGTCCTGAAATTTCAACAGTATCTTGATTTGAAATTTTTAGTATCCATATTTCGATTCAATATTTGAGAAGTTCGGGGGAGATTCGAAAAAGACAGAGTGGGGATTTTGAATGAGGGGAGTTAGGGGGTTCTAGGGTGTTATTTTAGGGTTGAATGGTGGTGGTGCCGCTGACGGGAGACGACATAAAATCATGGCGGCGTTATGGTTTCTATTGGTCTCTGAGAGGAGGTGAGAATGAGAGACGATAAGGGGGTGGGGGATTGGATTCGGACCATTAAACACTTAGGAAGCATTAGTTCAGAGCCATTCGAACAAGGGGAGATCAACGACTCAGATTCAGAGACCCAAAATGGTGTCGTTTTATTTATTGAGTGGCCGGACCGGGTATCGGGATAGATCTAGGCTGCAATTGGGCGGGTATCGGGTGTTGGGTTTGGGCCTTAGGAAATTAGTATTAAAGCAAGACCAACTATCTCATTTCTTCAATTCATTTTTCCCTTTTCTTTTATTTATTTCAAAATTCTTTTTTACTTTCTTTTAAAAATAAAAATAAAACCTACACTAATTCCTAAGTCAAACTAATCCTAACAAAATTAATTAATTAATTGAGAATTACCACAATTAATTACAACTCAAAATAAATGAAAACTACCAAAATTCAAAACTACAATTAAATGTGGGAAAAAAATCTGTTTTTTTCATTTTTATGAAATACTAAATCACTAATTAATTCAAGAATGCAAAACTAGATCTAGATGCAAATGTAGTGTTTTTTTTTTTGTATTATTTCTTAAGTTAAATAAGATGAACATGCACAGAAAAATGTAAACAACAACAAAAATGCTACGAAAATCTAATAAATTACAAATAATAGGAGACATTTATTCTCTTAAATCTATGGGAGTAATTCATATAGAAAAAAATCACGTGCTCACTGACAAAACAGAAGCAGTAAATTTGGGAGACGCCGAGACTGTCAAAGAGACCCGTATCAGCATTCACTTGTCGCCAACAGAGAAGGAAGAATACATTAGTTTTCTAAAGGAATATGGGGATATACTCACATAGTCGTATGACGATATGACCAGTTTGAGCATATCTACAGCAGCGCACAAGTTTCCTACCAATCTCATCTGGCCGTCAGGCAAGCAGAAACTCAGAAAGTTCAACCCAGACATGAGTTTGAAAATTAAGGAGGAAGTTACCAAGAAGATCAATGCAAAGGTTCTCAGGGTGGTTTAGTACCCAACATCATTAGCTAATATTGTTCCAGTTTCAAAGAAAGATGGGAAGGTCAGGGTATGTGTTGATTATCGGGATTTAAACAGAGCAAGTAGCAAGGATTAATTTTCCACTACCGAATATACACATCATAATCGATAATTGCACCAACCATGAACTCCAATCATTTGTAGATTTCTTCGCAGGTTATCACCAGATCTGGATGGGTGAAGAAGATGCCGAGAAGACATCTTTTATTATGCCTTGGGGCATATACTATTACAAGATGATGACATTCAGTCTGAAGAATGCTGGTGCCACTTACATGAGAGCCATGACAACCATTTTCAATGATATGACACACAAAGAAATAGAGGTATATGTAGACGACGTCATTATCAAATCCAAGAGGGCCGCATGTTACATAACATAATAGACGAAATTCTTTGAGAGGATCAGGAAGTACAATTTGAAGTTGAACCCCAAAAAGTGTGCATATGGGGTTCCCGCAGGAAAGTTATTGGGATTCATTGTCAGTGGCTGAGGGATCGAGCTAGATCCGAGTAAAATCAAAGCTATTTAGGAGTAACCACCACCTAAAAGCAAGAAGGATGTGATGAGCATCATGAGATGGCTCAACTACATCAGTCGATTCATATCACAGTCCACAGTAATATGTGAACCCATCTTCAAGATGCTGAGAAAAGATGCCAAGACAAGTTGGACTAAGAATTGTCAGAAAGCTATTGACAAGATCAAGGAATACATGTCCATACCGCAAGTTTTGGTATCACCAGAACCATGACGACTTTTGCTACTTTATCTATCCATGTTAGATGTAGCCTTTCGATTTGTTTTAGGACAACATTATGAGACAGGAAGAAAGGAGATAGCCATATATTACCTGAGTAAGAAATTCATACCTTATGAAGAACGGTATTCTCTACTTGAACGCACTTGCTGTGCTCTGACCTGCACAGCCTAAAAATTGAGGCATTATTTCTGTGCCTACACTACATGCCTCATATTTAAGATGGATCCTCTGAAGTACATACTTCAGAAGCCCATGCCTACTAGAAATTTGGATAAATGGCATATTCTACTGGATGAGTTCAACATCATCTATGTAACTCAAAAGGCAGTCAAGGGACAAACATTGGCAGATCACCATGCCGAAAATCTGGTGGGAGGAGGATACGAATCCTTGAAAACGTATTTTCCTGATGAAGAAGTGTCATTCGTAGGATAAGACATTACTGATGCATATGATTGTTTGAGGATGTTCTTTGATAGAGCCACAAATTTAGAAGGAGTAGGTATTGGAGCAGTTTTAGAGTCAAAAATGGGTCACCATTATCCCGTATCTACTAAACTCAAGATTTCCTACATAAATAATATGGCGGAATACGAAGCCTGCATACCAAGGCTCAACATGGCACTCGATGTGAAAATTCAGGAATGCTGGTCATCGATGACTCAGATTTGCTCGTGCACCAGATACTTGAAGAGTGGGCCATCACGAATTCCAAGATATTACCATATCTTCACCATGTGCATGGGCTTGCCGATAATTCAGAATGAGTTTGCCGAAGCATTAGCCACTTTGTCCTCCATGATATAACATCCAGATAAGAACTACATTGATCCCATCCCAATGAGGATCCATAATATGCCGGCATATTTTGCTCATGTCGAGGAAAACGTGGATGGAATGCCTTGCTTCCATGACATCAAGGAGTACTTATCAAAAGGGGAATACCCATAGCACACAAATCACATCCAGAAATGCACACTCTGGAGATTTTCAAATCATTTCTTCCACAGCGGAGGAAACTTATACAGAAGAAATTCGTTTTTGGGTTTACTAAGGTGTGTCGATGCGAAGAAAGCTTCTAAGATACTCGAGGATGTGCATTCTAAGACCTATGGTCCGCACATGAATTGTTTTGTCTTGGCCACTAAGATACTTAGGGATGGTTACTTCTGAATGACAATGGAGAAGGATTTTATTCAGCATGCCCGCAAATGCTTTCAATGTCAAGTGCATGCGAATCTGATAAAAGTGCCGCCAAACGAGCTCAAATCAACAAGCTCACCTTGGCTATTCACCGCCTAGATATGAATTTTATTGGTCTGATTGAGCTTATTGCTTCAAAAAACTACCGGTTAATTCTGGTAGCCATCGATTACTTAACAAAACGGGTAGAAGCTACATCTTATAAAGTTGTAACCAAGAAGATCATCATAGATTTTGTCGAGGATCGTATTGTCTACAGATTTGGAGTTCCTGAGTCCATTATTACTAACAATTCCACCAACCTCAATAGTGACCTAATGAAAGCTATATGTAAGACTTTCAAAATCAAGCACAAGAATTACACTGCCTAGATTGATGGAGCCGTAGAAGCCGCCAACAAAAATATTGCGAAGATACTAAGGAAAATGGTCGAAAATAACAAGCAATGGCATGAGATGTTACCCTTTGCTCTATTAAAATACTTCACCACAGTTTGCACGTCAATCGGGGTAACCCCTTTACATGCTGGTTTATGGTACCGAGGCTGTCATCCCAACCGAGGTGGAGATTCCTTCATTAAAGTCATATAGGCAGTTGAACTAAGCGATGCAGAATGGGATAAGAAATTTCTATTAACAGTTAGCCCTTATCGATGGAAAGAGAATGAACAAAGTGTGTCATGGTGAACTTTATCACAACATAATGTCCAAAGCTTTCAACAAAAGGGCTAAATCAAGATAGTTCGCACAAGGGTAGCTGGTATTGAAGAAAGTCTTCCCACACCAAGACGAAGCCAAAGGAAAATTATCTACAAACTAGCAAGGTCCGTACATGGTTCACAGGGTCCTGGCAGGAGGAGCACTCATACTTGCATAAACGGATGAGAAATATTGCCAAAACCAATCAATTCAGATGCAGTCAAGAGATATTATGCCTGGATTATTTTACATTTCTTTTCTGATGTAATTGAACTACGCTTGACTTGATTCCCGTTTAAGAGGCGATACGTATGCAGTCTAACAGGTTCATTCATATCATAATCAAAATTTCCATTTCCCCCAAAATCAGAAATTGTGGCAGAATTTTTGAGAGGGTCCTCAAAATTCTGGAGCAAGTCGAGCTAGCGCCACCACATGTCAGGAAGTTAGGCATCAGTCAAAGACTGGGTTTGAGAAGGATTCTTAAAATTTGGAAGAAGATTCAACAGGGTCCGTCATCCTCAAACCGTTAAAAATCATCTACCAAACTGGGGTAGAATTTTGAGGAGGACCCTCAAAATTCCAATATAATAGAGCTGTAATGCTTTTGAAATGTGTCATAGTCGCTAGTTCATCAAAAACTACTTGACATATCAATATGCTTCCAAAAGGATTCAATTTAATCAATGAATGCATATTTTTTGAAAATTCTATTTTTCATAACGATCAGGTGATACCTAGGGGAACTAGAAGGGTGCTTCCAGAGCAGAGCAGAGCAAGGCCTCCAGGCGAAGCAAGAACCAACCTCCCATCATAAAACTTATTATTTTTCTTTGAAAACATGCACATTTGATGTAACGGTAGCATTTGTACACAAAGAAAATTCATTATCCATCCAACCGTCAGACATACCCTACCCTCATCAGCTATTCTCTTTTTGCATGAGTCTAATCTATGACTCCATATTTGCGTAAGTCTAATCCTTGACTTCATATTTCCATGAGTCTAATCCGTGACTCCACATTTATATGAGTCTAATCTCTAACTCTATATCTGCATAGGGTTAAGCATTGCCTTCCATTTGCATGGGACTAAGCCCTGAATCTTGTATGAGGTTAAGCTCTACCTATGTATTTGAATAAGACTAAGAGTTGCATTCTCTTTGCATGAGACTAAGCTATGTCTCCAATCTTGCATGAGTCTATTCCTTGACTCCATACTTGCATGAGTCTAAACCCTGACTCCATATCAGCATGAGGCTAATCCTTGCTTCCATATTTGCATTGAGTCGAGTCCCGGACTCCATATTTGAACTAGGATAATCCTTGACTCCCCATTTGCATAAAGCTAATCCTTGCCTCCCCACATGCAGGGGACTAAGCATTGTCCATTCTTTTCACAAATATTGCTCTATTTTTACTACTATCTACTTGCTTTTCAATCGGGCTAAGCTCTGCCCTCCATTTCACAAGACTAAGCCTTGTCTTGTTACATCATATTATTGCATCTCATGGTCTGAAATATCTCCAATCTTTCCAAAGGTGCCATAGTCTAAAGGCACCATCTTCAAAGCCCGAAGACACCATGCCATGGCTTGTGGATCACTCGAACATGAATATCATTATTTATAGGCGTCATTGCTCGGAGGCACCATTATCATGGCTCGCGAACACCATTTCATGGCCTGCAAATCCCTCGCTAAACAACTCATGTTTGAAGACATCATCTTTGATCGTTCGAAGACAACATTCATGCTTCAAAGAGTATTTGTATCATGTTTAAGTTTTCTCAAATACGTTCATAGCGTCTTTTATCTGCAGGTACCCAATAAGCAACCGCTATCCAAGACGAAGAAATCTCTCTCCAGTTCCCTTTAACCATCACGAGCCTTAACCGTTCACCGTAGTCGCTTCCACATCTCCTTTCCATTCTTTCCATAATTTCATCAGCCTACTCAGCGGGTGAATTCAGAAATACACATGGACTGATTCCTGTAAAATCAGGGATATGTGTGCAGCTCAAAATCAGAGTTCGGCCTCCATCTTTCAAAACATCCCATCTGGTCAAAATTGGCCATCGTTTCTTTACCCGAAAACTCTTTCATCCTTTCCGGGTAAAGAGGGGCAGTTTTTGATACCCAATATTTTAATATATATTTTAAATATACATAAATACCTTCAAATAGTATATATACGCATATATAAGGATGCAAAACGTTTTTATAATTTTTTCCATAATTTTAAGGGTTTAAATTGATTTATTTTCTCAATTTTTATTCATTAAATCCCTAATAAATATTTTTAAAAAGATTTTTATGATGATTTATTCATTTAATTTATATTCTTATACCAAAAGTGGTTAATTATTTATTATGCATTTTTATAATTGCATTTGGTATTTTTAAGCTAAATTGCATATAATTGCAATATTAGCCCATTTAGTGTATAATTACATTTTATGTGCCTAAAATTGGTCCTTATAATTTTATATTGAATATTATGTATTTTAAATAATTTTACAAAAATTACTTATTATTTATTAAAAATTAAAATAGGGAAAATTTGCTATTTCAATTATAGCCTGATTTGGCTTTCAATTTTAGCCTAATTTTAACCCAATCCTAGCCCGATTCCTAATCAGATTACCCGACACAAGCCCCAATTAACCATACCCGACTCGAAGACATATTAAATCTTGGTCGTTGATCTAATAGATCAAAAACCCTCGTTCGTTCTTACCTTTGTTAACTCTAAGGGACCCCCCCCCCCCAACCCTAAATCATTTTCTAAAACCTGTCGCTTTTGAATCCTCTGATCTCCTCTCTTGTCTCAACCTAAGCTTAATCCTTCTTCAACCGCCGCCTCCTTCTCCGATCTTCTCGAGCGACCACCTTTCAACCCCAAGCCTCTAATGGCTCTTCCATCGCCTTGCTCATCATTTCAAAGGCCTTCAATGTCACGATCCAAAATCCACTATGGGTTGTGGTGGCGCAGGACACCAGTGTCAGGCCACCAAACTCAAATGCTAAATTAAATCTCGTTTTATCACTTTTCAAATATAGGATTTTTCTTTCATTATTTCCAAATTTTAAAAGAATATGGTCTCAAATCAAATTTAAAAGTTAATCAATAATACAATGCTTTAAACCATCCTAGAACTCGGTGTCACAAGTACGTGAGCATCTACTGATAAGAATAACAAAGATACAACATCCTCTTGGAATACAATGGACGGAAAGTAAATACAGTACAAAGGAAGGGACTACTCTAGCTCCGGCCGAATCGAATGATGCAACTAACCTAGTCCAAGATTATCCACGCTGCTATCCCTAGCAGACCACTGGAGCCACATATACCTCTGCAACAAAATGCACACCAAGTATAGTATGAGTATAAAAACATTGTGTACCCAATGAGTGTCCCGCCTAATACCGAAGGGGTAGAGACAAGATGGTCAACTTTGACATTGACTAGCAGTCCAATGATTATTTTTCTTTAATAAGTATATTAAACAGTGGATTTATTTATGAACATGTTTCTAATCCAGATAGAGGAAACAAGTAAACCCATAATTCTTTCATGGAAAATTTCCTTAGATTTCATCTTATTATTAAAACTATAATCTTGAGCCATAGTGTGGCATAAATGACTCAAATGAGTTCAGGAAGCAATACAAGCATGCGCAAATCATACTGTGGCGACGACCCGATCCAACAGAAAAAAATGTGCACTTACCGAGGGTCGACAGGCGCCTATAGATGCATCTATTAATCTGCCGAGGCGTATGGCCTGTTCCAAAATAAAGATACGCAGACAGACAATCAGTCAAACAGTGAACATGGAGCAAATATCCATGAAAGGACAATTCTCTTTAATAATTTGAGAAAATAAAGCTTAAGTCTTTTTTTTAAATCCATTTATAATTTAATCTGATTTAAGCAATTCAAGCCATCAAAGTGGTTCACAATCAATCCAAGTGTAATAGTAGCTACAGACGGTCACCTGGTGCATACGTAGCCCTCACAAATAGGAGCACGTATTCAATTTAGCTCACCTATGGGGTAGATTCCCCCTCACAAGATTAGAAAGGAAAATCACCTCGCTCCGAAGACTCAAAACCGACGCTCCATATTCTTCCGAAGACTTGCATCAACGCACAATGCTCCAAACCTAGCCAACTATTATACAAATCCATTAATATATGCTCAATTATACCTTACAACCCAATTTATAATAATTTCTAACCCCGAACTAAAAGTTGACAAGAATGCCCTCGAGGCCATGTGCTCGGAATCAAAATATTCAAAGATAAACTTTTCCCATGACCTTAGGAACTCGAATATATACTTCTCCTCTTAATTACATACTCCAAATCATGGCTAAAATCCAAGAATTAAATTTCTAGGGTTACTACCAAAAATCCCTATTTTCCCCACAATTTTCATGTCTAATTCCATGGTATAATCTTGTATTTAACTTAGAAATAAGTAGGAGTAGCTTACTTTAACATTGATAATAAAATCCCTTCTTGAAGCACTCCAAAATTGCCGAATGAAGCAATGTAAAAGAGAGAAATGAACCAAATTCCGACTTTAAAAACAACCCACTGCATTTAGGCTTTTTTGCTTCTGTGATGCCTTTCTCGCTTCCGCAGTCCCGCTTCTGGGGAGTGCTTGCTGCTTCTGCGACTTCAAATGACCCCACGCTTTCCGCTTCTTCGGTAAGCCCCACCACTTCTGCGGTTCTGCATCAGCAAATCAAGGACCGCTTCTACGGTCCGTCCTACCCCCGTCCTAGTCCACTTCTACGGCTTCTTCTTCACTTCTGCGGGGCCGCTTCTGCTGTCACATTTTCGCAGAAGTGGAAATACCAGATACCAGCAAACTTAGCTCTTCCAAAAGTTAAATTTTTGATCCATCAACCACCTGGAATCCACCCGAGGCCCCCGGAACCTCATCCAACAATACAATCAATCCCAAAACACATTACGGACTTGCTCGAGGCCTCAAATCACATCAAACCATGATAAAGTCATTAATGACCTCCAATCCAAACTTTATGAACTTTGACCTTTCTGACTTCTACTTCCGATATTTAAACCTATGAAATCAAGTCCGGTTGACTTCAAATTTTTCATACAAGTCATATTTGATATTACAGACCTACTCCAACTTTCGGAATCTTATTCCGGCCTCAATATCAAAAATTCCACTTCCGGTCAAACTTCTCAAAAACTTTCAAATTTCTATCTATTGCCAAATGGCTTCAAAATGGACCTCCAAATTCACATCCGATCGTGCTCCCAGCTCCAGAATCTCCATATGGAGCTACTCCCAGTCTCAAAATACCAAACATACATCAATTACGCTGAAATGTACTATAAGCCAAACTTAAGAATTATCTTCCAAAATGCCAACTTCCACAATAGGCGCCAGAACAGTCCCAGGTTATCCAAAACCCGCACAGGCATACGCCCGAGTTCAAAATCATCATACGAACCAGCTAGAACCTTCAGATCCTGATTCCAAGGTCGTTTGCTCAAAAATACAAGCCTAGTTTATTCTTTCAACTTAAGGCTTCTGAAATGAGAATTTTTCGTTTAAATTTAACTCCGATCTTTCTGAATTTCAATTCCGACCATGTGTACAAGTCACAATACCTTAAATGAAGCAGCTCATGGCCTCAGACTGCTGAACGATGTGCTAGGATTCAAAACGTCCAGTAAGGTTGTTATATTCAAGGGCCCTGGACCATGTCGACTTGTATCTAGGGTTGTTGTTTTTATTGTTCATCTCTCTGGTTTTGTTTTGGGCAAAATCACACCATATTTCTTACGATCTATGAGTTCTAAGCAGGTTGTTCTATCTCTGCTTAGGTTTCCCTTTGAAACCTAATTATCATTTGTATGTCTTAGATCTGGTCTACTATTAAATGATTCAAGAATGTTTCTTTATGTTCTATGTTGTTTTCAATCCTTCCCTAAAAAGCATAAATTTTATGTAGTTTTTACCTTCTTTAAAGTTAGTGTTTTTTGGAGTTTCTTCAATACTTGTTTAAACTGATTTTTCTTTATGTTTAAACCTCTTTACTTGCATAGCTTGACCGATTCTATGTTCTTACTGCTTTTTAACTCGCATGTGTTAAAAGCCGTAACTTTTAGACCTTCTTTGCATTGGTTCTGAGTGTCAGCATGACAACTCGATTCCTTTTAAGTTTTGTGGTTATCATGCTTCGAATGGGTTTTACTGAGTCCTTGGCCTACTTATATCACCTCTGTGTGATTCTATTCATCTGGATTGTTCTAGACTTGCCTATTTTTGTCGATATTGCTGACCTTGCATGTTTGCTACGATTATTTGTTCTTCTCTGTTTATGTTTTGAAGTATAGAATCATATCTCTCTCTTTATTGAATATGATTTCCTTATTTGATTGTTTGATTGAAAGATTTTCTTTAAATACCCTACAATTACCCCGTCTGTTTGAAATGACTGATCCCCCTACCTTATTTGTTGTGATACTTTATTTTTACTGAATAATTTTCTTAATTGGAGTTTTCGAAACTTAGTCCTAATTGACTACCCTATGCTTACTAAACTTTGATTCTTTCCTTATTAATCATGCACTGATTTTCCTTGCCTTATATGCTATTGGTTCTTACCGTTTGAATTAATTCCCTTAACTTAAGGGAGTACTTACCTTGATTTTCTGACTGACTTATTTTGAGTTCCATAATTACCATGCTACTATGTGTCACGACCTTAGTTCACCAATCGTGAACCTGTCATGACGGCACCCAGTCTTCGCGACTAGGTAAGCCTGACACATCGTAGAAATTCAACAATCTTTACGAAAAATGATAAATAAAACATAAATATCATAAGATAATGTATAGAGTGCCGCCTGGCACACACATATCGACTCAAGATAATGTAAGAACCTCCAAGACCCGGAAACCCACGGGCAACACAAGCTAAGAGTGAAATATAATATAGGGCTCTAACATCCAGGAGTGTCTACAACAAGTGAGTACAAGAACGAAATTGCTAGGTAAATGTAGAATAGAAGGAGACTCTTCGGCTCTGCGAACGTGGAAGATGCATACCTTGAATCTCCAAGTGTAGCTGCGAGATCACTAATAGCGCACCCGACCAGAAGTACCTAGATCTACACAACAAAAGTGTGCAGAAGAGTAGCATGAGTACACCACAGCAGTACTCAGTAAGTGCCAAGCCTAACCTCGATTGGGTAGTGACGAGGAAGGTCGAGGTCCTACTAAGATAAACATAAGAATATATATAAAATGAATAGACAATAGGAAATACAATAAATCTCGAGTATCTAACAAACAATAAGTAGAATGGAACATGCTACTAATACAATCTATGAATACAATATCAACACTCAAAAATCAGGATGCCACATGGAGCTCCAGGAATTGAACCTACAGTCTGCATTACCAATATCCGAGGATCTCGGGAAATCGAACCTGTAGTCCATCATACCAATATCATAGGATCTCCCGGGAATCGATCTCGTAGTCCATCATATCAATAACAGAGGATCACCGGGGAATCGAACTCGTAGTCCATCATATCAATTACAGAGGATCTCCCGGGAATTGAACCCGTAGTCCACCATATCAATAATAGAGGATCTCTCGGGAATTGAGCCTGTACTCCATCATATCAATAACTGACGATCTCCAAAGAATTGAACCACTAGTCCATCATATCAATAACAGAGGATCTCCTCAGAATTGAACTTGTAGTCAAGAATATCAATAAACACATCACAACAATTTAATATTTAACAGAAAGAAGCTAAGTACAAGCAACATGTAAAATCGCAGAAAGGACAGATATTGCAATTTAGTCAATTAGAGAAAATAAGTTACTAACATGATTTCCCTCAGCCAAAACAAGTGAAATTTGCATTTTTGACAGTTAAATAGGTGAAGAAACACAGTCTAAATAAATCAAGTAAGGCGGATTTTCAACAATTATCACAAGTACACGCCCATCACTTCACGCACAAGGCATTTGAACAACAATAAAGATATCCTATGGGGAGAGGTCCCCCGCAAAAGGTTTGACAAGCCACTTACCTAGACCTGGTACAAAACCGCTAAGAAACAATGCCCTTGCAATGAGTATTCGGCTCCGAGTGTCCCAAATCTATTCAAACCAATTACATATTGTAAATAACATCGCAAGTAACTAATTACACTGTTAAAAATAAAGCTAAAGCGCAAAAATAGGTAAAATGACCAAAATGCCTCTCAGGACAACATCTCGAAATCGAATAGTCTTTACATTTTCAGAAACCTGTTACTCTCACTAGTCTAACCATAAAAAAATCTCCCAAATCGGAGGTCAAATACTCTTTCAAATCATCAAAGTTAGGTCTAAGAACTTTACCCCAATTTTCATTCAAAATCCGAAATTAAAGCTAGAATTCGAAATTAGATTAGCGGGTAATAATCATACTGGAGTAAGGAGTCGTTACCCAATGTTTGCCTCAAAAAATCCCTCGAAAAATCTTCCAACAACGAGCTCTCAAACTTGAGTTTGATGAAAATGGAAGAAACCTCATTTTTGAAATATTAATGTCTGCCTAGGTATTTAGTGAATTGCGATCGTGAAGAGAGGGACGCGACCGCGAAGAGTAAAATAGAGGCTTCCACGATAAAGCCCTACGCGATCGCAGAAAAGAGCATGCGATCGCGGATGAGGATGAAATGGCCTTACGCGATCGTCTAAGAAGGAATGCGAACGCGAAGAAGGGAGGGGTAGAGTTACGCGATCGCGAACCAATCCATGCGATCGTGATTAAGGAATTTTGTATTCTACCAGATTGGCCTATGCGATCGCGTGAAATGGGACGCGATCGCGAAGAGGGAAAAATTGGCCTGCAACAGCTGAAGAATTCTGCAGTGTTTTCAACTCCAAAAGATGCTCCGTTGAGCATCTGAAACACTCCTGAGGCCCCCGAGACCTCAACCAAACCTACGGCCCATAACCATTCAAACTTGTACCAATCCATAAACCACCTAAACAACGCCGGAAACAAGAATTAATCAATGATTTGAACTTAAAAACTTCAAAACATAACCAAACTCGGTTTCGATTCAAAACCTAACCAAAACACGTCCGATTGACCTGAAATTTTGCACGCACGTCCCAAATGTCATGACGGTGCTATAGCGACTTCCGGAATCCCGTTCTCACCCTTGGATCAAAAATTCACTATCGGACCAGAAACTTCAAAATTCTACCTTTCGGCATTTCTATCTTAAATAAGCTACGGACATCCAAAATACAATCCAAACACGCACCCAACCCCCAAATCACCTAATGGAGCTAACACAACCGTCGATTTTCCATTCTGAGGTCGTCTTGACACTTTTTTGATTACCGACCATTTTCCAACACTTAAGGTCTCATTTTGGGACAAGTGTCCCAAAACACTCTGAATTCTATTATCGAACATTCCGGCAAACAAAATAGCATAAATGAACTTAGGGGAAATAGTTAATGGGAAAACGGGGCAAAAATTGCAAATACGACCGACCGTGTCATCACACTATGATTCTTACATTATTTACTAACTGTTTTCAAACTATAAATACTCTAGTCTTTCATTAGCGCAACACACGAACACTTGGGTTACAAACTATCTCTCATACTAAAAACATCTCCGCTCTCACTCTCTTGTTCTATGTGCAACTGTTCAAGGTTAGCTGGATGAAAGCCAAGGCTAGCAAATTGTTCTCTCTTATTATATCATTCTGCTTACTCTCCTCTACATTGGTATGTACTAGTTTCAATTCAATGTTCCAACAACAACATGATTCTCTTATTGTTTCAGTTCCTCTTGTTTCTTCTTTTCTTTTATTTGTGCTTATGTTATTAAACTTGTAGTTAAGAATTACATTATCAGCATGTTATTATGCCTTCCCCTTCCTTTAGATCAGTATATCTCTTTATATTTCTTTTTCTGAGAATGTATTACCAATTATCTCTTACTATTTGTGTACTTACAATTCTATATCCCATGAATTCCCAAACCCCTATCACCCCTCTATGTGGCTATGTTCTTTATGTCTGGTTTTGTGACTATGCTAGTGACAGCTATTTCTGAGCATGTCTAAACCAGTCTTGGACCTTTGACGAGTTATGTATTTACAGCCAAATGTTCTATGGGTCCCAAACCCCTTGACCCATGGGTGTGACTACTGAATTTACTTGGTTCTATGAACTAGCTATGTATGAACCTATCCTATGGTGTTTTGACTTTTTTAACTTCTCCAATCTCTTTTTCAAACAATCTCTATTGCTTTACTGCATTACTTTCAAAAAAGGTTTTTGTTAAATACAGTTTCTTACTAAAATCTTTCAACTTGTGTCCATCACTTCTCTCTCTACTCTTAGTCAATAAGATATGCCCCATCTAGTATGTGTACTGCCTTGGGATCCTTTTGAGACCCTCTAAACTCTGGTATACTGAGGCTGGCCTTTCCACACTGCAGTTGTTCAATTCTTCATTACTTAGTCAAGGTGTAAGCACTGCCCGGGATCCTTGGGATCCTTAGGAAACTTTGATGCACCTAGACTCTGATATGTCTATGGAACTAAGGCATATGAGGCCATTGGAGGCTTTGGGAAACCTGGGCCTAATTGAAGGCTCCCTATAGAATAGCTTCTTGATTTTCTATTTTTACTTATACAATTTATTCATTGGCATGTAATAATTTGTAAACAGATATTCGGGTATTTATTAAAAATGGTGGGTAGATACATACTTTAAAGGGTAATACGGGTAGAAATCCTACTCCTAGGATCTTACTTTTAATGTATGTTTGATCTACTAAATAGAAACATGCTCATAGGGCTTTACTCTTCAATATGATTGCTTTGCCTAATAGAAATCGCTCCCACGAAATTTTTCTTCTAAGTTTGTTTTCTCGTCAAGTAGAAACCATGTTTATAAGGTTTTGCATTCTGTCATATTAGAAACCATGCTCATAGGTTCCAAACAGTCATGTCTTAAAATGAGCTCAATAATAGACACCATTGCAATATGACTTGATTCAAATTTAGTTATAAGGAGTATTTATGTATGTTGCCATTTTGCTAATCGATTAATATCAGTAATACGCCTAAATATCATGCCTATTAGGAGCTTTACTTACAATTCTATTTATTAATCCAATTTAATCTAATAAATCAACTTGATTATCCCTAGTTTATTTTTAAATTGGTCTTATTGAGTATTAAGCATTTACTGAAACAAGTTCTTTCAAACAGCCTCAATATGGTTAAGTGTCATTCCTACAGGTATTAAAGGAGAAGATTTCAAAATAAATTTATTTCTGCATTAATATAGACATCAGTATTCTGCGTATAAGAAAGCCTTTAGGGATTTTTCAAAACTATATTCTTTGAAATTATCTCTGTCGCTTAACGTTTTTTGATCCTAACATGCTTTTAAAAAGAGTCCATAGGAAACTACTAGGGTGTAACATTTTAGTCTAAAACGAAAAGGGTTATCTGTTTCTACATATTCACTTAGATATCCTTCTTTAGGACATTGTCTACTAAAAGACCTTAACTGTGCTTGAGTCGTGCTGCTTATGTGTTTGTTTGAAGAGGAAAATCTGAGCCTCTTAATTTCTCCCATTATGTGTGAAAGTCCTAAATGTTTTTGACAGTCGCCTTAGAATTTTTGCCTTTTAAAACCTTAGAGGTACCTCTAGAACCACCTATACGTAGAGGTCCTAACTCCCTCCAAGACCATTAAGAAGGGACGCGTAACAGCATGCAATAGGAATCATTGACCAAACACTCGTTTTGCATGACCAATAAGGGGATGGAAAGGGTAGAAATGGGATATGATGAATACCCGTTAATGTCACGTGTAGCCCCTCATTGAGGAGTGTTTATAGGATATTGCGTGGGGTGATCCGATAGGATAACTAATCTAGGACCCCTCTTTACCAAATCTTTTCTTTATTTAAACCTTTGTTTCAGAACTTGTCCAAACCTTTATCTTACTACTTGAGTTATTCTAACGTACTTTACTTCCAACCTGTTTGATTCAAATGTTTACACGTAATGGAATAATTTGTGATTATAAGTTTTGCTGGGACCCACAATTGTTGACCAAGAGGGGTGCCTAACACCTTTCCCTCGAGGTTACTTAGAGCCCTTACCCTAATCTCAGGTAATGCAAACCAACCGAAGAGTTGATTGCTCTAGGTGTCGTAGCACACCATAATCTGTTAGGTGGTGACTCTTCAAATACCCAATTCCCAAAAGTAAATGAGTCATTACACCCAGTGAATGTCAAAACACGGACCTCTTCCCCGTCAAAAACGGAGAGAAAGGGGGGTACGACACCATATAGAAAAAAATTCAATCAAAATCAAAAGAACTAGTACCTTTCCAGGAGCCGGCAGAAATGGTCTAATGTTGCCCATCCGTCCATTTCTTGAACGGCCACGGGGACAGAACCGGATGCAATGGTTCTTCCAGTTGATGTACTAGTGATGTGTAGTGTTGGCACTTATCACATTTTCATATAAATTCTTTGGAATCGTGTTCCATTCAGGGACAATAATGTCCTTCCCTTACCAGTTTCAGCACTAAGTAATTTGAGCCCGAATGGTTGCCGCATATCCCTTCGTGGACTTCTCGTATAGCATGGTTTGCATTGGATGCCCCCAACAATTGGGCACGTGGGCCTTGGAAATATTTTTGATACAGTTAGCCTCTCTTGAAGCTATATCGTGCTGCTTTGGCGCACAACACGGGATTCTTTGGAGTCTTCGGGAAGCTTCCCATGCTCGAGATAATTGTTGATTTTATTCCTTTAATCCCAGACCAAATTAGCCATATTTACCTCATAGTATCCATCTTCATCTAGGACCGAATTCATAAGCTATACTACTGTCCCGACTCTAATCCCTTTGTTAACCAATGTGTCTGCTTCTGCGTTTTCTTCCCTCGAAATATGAGTAATCGACCATTATGAAAATCTAGCCAACAGAGCCTGGACCTTTACCAAGTATAGTTTGATGGGCTCCTCTTTGGTTTCGAAGATCCTGTAGACCTGATCATCCACTTGTAAATTGAATTTGATTTCTATGACCTCGGATTTCATCCCTCGAGCTAGTTCGATTCGTGGAATCAAATCTTTATACGCTGCTTTATTTTAGTTAAAGGTTTGCTCTGATGGCTTGTCTTAGGGATTGTCCGGAAGGCGTGATTAATACTATACCAAGTCCGGACCCTTTTATGTTGGAAACTCCAACCTTAAATAAGGTCCAAACACACAATGTCAATTCCCACACCATTACTGCTTCCTTGGTTTCCAGAAGTAGCAATCCCGAACTGAAATCGGCCACAAAGTCAGCCAAAAGTTGTGACTTTATCGCAATCCTTAGTTTATACTCAATGTAAAACTTGCTCATTTTGATGGCCCATTTGGCCAACCTATTAGAGAGCTAGGGTTTGTGAAGGATGTTCTATAAAGGTAAAGTGGCCACCACAACTATCAGGTGAAATTTGAAATAGGGCCTTAGTATTCGAGTAGCGACTACGAGAGCTAAGGCCAGTTTCTCCAGATTTTGGTAGCGAGTTTCTGCTCCAATTAAAATTTTACTTACATAATAAATGGTAGATTGTGTACCTTCATCATTATGGACTAAAACTGCACTTACCGCGACTTCTGAGACTGCAAGGTAGAATAACAACATTTCACTTTCTTTTGTTTTCAAAAGTACCAGAGGGATTGACAAGTAAACTTTCAAATCTATCAAAGAGTGCTAGCACTCAGGGGTGCAATTGAAATTATTTTTCTTTTTGATAAGTGCGAAGAAACAGTCACATTTTTCTGATGATCGGGAAATAGACAAACTCATATCTTCCAATATCCTGGTGAGTCTTTGGACTTCCTACATGCTTTACAGTTGATCTCGGATGTCTTCGATGGCCTTGATATTATCGGGGTTTGCCTCCTTCCCTTTGTGATACCATAAATGGTAGAAACTTGCCAGAGTTGACATCGAACGCGCATTTCTCGTGGCTAAGGTGATCAACTGCATTCAAAGACTTAACGAGGGCGTCACATTATAGCAATATGTAACTAAATTCAATGTAAACGAAGTCTTACCTGATCTTCCGGGTTCATCTTAATTTGGTTGTTACCTCTTCTTCGACGAATTTATTCTAAACTTCGGCAATAGTGCATTTCTTTTATCTTACCGGAGGTATGTTGAGATCCAAACTTAACTTGTGTATGGCTACCTCTGTCTGGATACCTGTCATATCCACATGCAATCATGCAAAACAATCGGCATTTGATTTCAGAAATTCAATAAAGTCAGACCTAAGTTTGGGGTGCAATCTTGTCCCCAAGTATAATTTTTTTCAAAGACCTCTTCGAACAACGCACTTTCCCCAGCTCTTGCTCTATGTATTCCGTTGCATCCGTCTCTTCTAGAACCTGGAAATACCTTGGCACTTGATAAAATTCTGACAATTCTTCCCTCGGACTAACTTCATCTAGTTCGGGAGAGGGAGTCGATTCATGTAATTTCTATGCCATGTATCCCTTCCCTTAGCTACTACAGATCGAAATTGCATTCATCTCCTTGCGACAGATTGGTCACCCCTTACCTGTTAACTCTTTTAGGTTTTCAGAAACTTCAGTAATTCAAGATATGCTAATGGTAAAACCATCATATCGTGCAACCATGGTCTTCACAGAATGATGTAATATCACATATCACCATTTACCACATCAAAAAGAGTTGTTTTCATTACTCCTTTAGCATTCGTGGGTAACAAAATCTCTCCTCGGGGTGTAACGCACACAGGATTAAATTCAGTGAGGAGTTTTGTGGCCGGAATGATGCTTCGATGAGTTTAGCTTTCTCCAATACTCTCCTTTGTATGATATTGGCCGAACTTCCCCGATCCACTAGAACACAGTTAATTTTATAATCTAGCACATTTAAAGAAATTACAAGTGCATCGTTATGCAGTAGCAGCAATCTTTCTGTTTCCTCCTCCGTGAAATTCATATCATCTTAAGAGACTTTCCAGAGCCTTTTGGTATGGGTTATTTAAACATTCATCTTTTTTACTACCGAAACGGTGACCCCATTAATCTTTTCCCCCTGCCCCGAAGATCATGTTGACTGTTTAGTGGGGGGGATCTTTCCCAGCTTTCGAGGGTATCATGTTGTTTCTGTTGCGACCATAATTATTCTTAGTCCAGTAACTCAAGAATTCTATGAGATAACCATTCTTCAATAGTGTTTCCACTTATTCTCGGAGATGTCGTCAGTCCCCAGTCTGGTGGCCATCCGTCGTGTGGTATCCACACCACAAGTTTGAATACTTATGGCTAGGATTGAATCTCATCAGTTTCGGGACCAGTGCTTCTTTGATGTTTCTCATCGCTACCAACACTACTACGGTGCATTTGAAGTTGTATTCTGATAGCCTAGGGTTGGAAGAATCCCGCGTACCTGACACTTCATTATCTTGCAACGATCTATTATTCCGATCGCGATTAGAACTTTAGCCGGTAGTGAATCTATCAGCTGATCGGAAACCTCTGTTGTGTCCTTCTCTCCGTTCGTAGGGAAAAAATTGGCCCCTTGAAGAGCGCTTGTCCGCGTTGAATTTATATTGTGATTTTTCTTTATTCCTCTCCCGTCCCTTTGCCGATGACTGCAAACCGACCTGGTCATCCTCTATTCTTATCTTTAACTCGTACTGATTGTGTTCATCCGCCCAAGTAATTTCTTGGAACTAAAGCAAATTTTCCTTATATTTCTAGGACGTGTCTAAACTTCTCCGATTCAATCCATTGGTGAATTCTTCATCTGCCCATTCATCCCGGAGCAGTATCCTCTCCTTTTTGAATGGAGTAACGAATTCTAACAGGAATTTGGATTCTCCTTGGGCAATTCTGAATATGTCGGCCTTCTGGGCTTGCACCTTTCTGGCCCCAATATGAGCCTTAATAAAAAAATCCGTGAGCATCTTAAAGGAATATATGGAATGCTCGGGTAATAGTGAATACCATGTCAGGGCTCCCCCCATGAGAGTTTCACCAAAAACTTTTAGCATAACACATTTAATATCCTCGGGAGCTAGATCATTCCCCTTTGCTACCGTCGTATAGGTGGTAATATGCTCCCGAGTGTCTGAAGTTCCACCATACTTTGGCACGTCGGGAATTTTAAACTTCTTCGGATTAATTTTAGTGTCATGCTCGGTTTGTATGGAAACTAAGTGTACTTGTTTAAGTCTTCTCCCTTCAGTATTGGTGGTGTGCCTACAATTTGGTCTATGCGGGCGTTCACCTCTCTCATAAACCATAAAACTTCATTTTAAGGGGGTCGTTTTTGCTATTGGGTCCGGATCCACTTCCCCCAGCTCTATCGGAGGCAATCTCCCCCTCGGGTGTTGTTATCGAACCTCTACGTTGTTTATGTGTGAGAGGGTAGGAAGGAACTGGTTCATCTATTTGCATTTTTGGAAGCTTGCGATAACGCCTGCTTCAACTCAGTCATAACCTTATCTTGTCGCATGAGGTGGTTCAGAATGATCTCTTGTTGCTCTTGTAGGAACTTTACCCCGTCAACAACATGTTCCTCTTCAGCATCATTGGGAGTTTCTTCCCGAACATTTCGAGGATATCGCCTGTCGTGAACCGCCATGCCATCGTTCCCCTCATTGTGGGTGTCACTGCTCTAAATGAGGCTAAAATCCTCAAATCTCGGGACTATATGTGGTGTTATCTCTGTTGTCTACCATTTCTTATGTTTTTTTCTAAGACAAAATAATTAAAACACGTTAGTAAAAAAAGGCAAGGATCAACTTTATTACATGGTTGTCTAGGCTCCACGGTGTGTGCCAAACTATTTCCACGTAAAACGATACAGTTAAATTTAAACGAGGTTTCTTGACAAGTGAATTATTCAATCCTGAAATAGTAAGATAATTAAAGAAATATATAACTCTTAGCCTTGATACGAAGATGAAATCCCAGAAATAAATATTCTAGTAGTGAAGTCTCCGGCGCAATAGTAATAAGAACAGAAAATAAGAAGATAAAATTGTATAGAGCTTTGAGTAGATTGTAGCATTAATTTTTTAGAAAATCTGTGTCTTTAAATTGATAACGGGGCTCGCTATTTAAGCTATGTCTAGGGAAAGAGGTCCTAGAATTTTGACCTACGTTAATAACAATTACGAGAGTTATTGATGAAGATTTAACGGTGAGCATAAATATCAAATTCCTTATAATGTGTAAAAACTAGGTACTATCACAATATCCTATGGAAGAAAATTAGGGTCATGACAATTTCATGTAAAAATATACACATATTACATTTAGCAACAGCGATGCAAAAATTATAACTCATTCCATTTTCCCATTACACGACTCCCACCCCACCCACCTGTTTTCTTCGTCCTTAAAAAAACGTAATAACAAATATAAACATATTACATTTAGCAACACCTAATGCAAACTTGTAATCCACCGTACTCCATTTTGCCATTAGACGAAACCCCCCCCCCAACCCCCCCCCCCCCCCCAAGGTTTCTTGTTCCTTAATGAAAATATTGTCTTGCTAGAATTTTCAAGATATTAAGTATCGTCTTCTTGCAATTACAGTAATAATTAACAAATAAAAACAAGTTAAACTGATTTCTAGTCCTGGATTGCGATTCCATCCTTAAACAACGCCAAGTCCAATCTTTGATTTCACATTTCCAAGGTTGTCTCCACCACATTCGTCATGTGGCAAAGAATACCGAAACAAGATACTGTTTCACTTTCTTGCCCTAATTGTTACTTAGCGTTTACGAACTGTATTTCGTACGTAGTCATCAATAAGGCACGTTCGCCAATCATGTAAGTAAAATATATTCTGTTTAGGAACCAGACATGTACGTGAAAAAGAGTTCTATGTTCATATGGGTAAAAGGAATTTGAAAAAACGAATTCCAAATTAAAGTAGCATAGCAAGTAAAAGAATCTGTTATTGGATCTGATTGCTGCCAAAAAATGAGGACCGGACTTGTTAATTCAGAGTGACTTGCAGCAAATTACCCTTAAGAGACACCTTTCTCCTAAAAAGTATAATAAACTAACAATATAATTTCTTTTTTATTTATTGAAGTTGACTTTATAATAATTGCTAGAGCTCAGAACAGCAATGACTTGGCATTTAGCAGTTAGCAGTTATCACTTAGCAAACCTAAATTACAACGACAATAACAATCCAATATAATCCTACTTAGTGAGGTCTAGGGAATCCTACTTAGTGAGGTCTAGGGAAGATAATGTGTACGCAGACCTTACCCATACTTTGAGATAAAAAGGGTTTTTCCAAATAAACCTTCGGCAACCTTCCCTCCAATAACTTTCCACCTTGCTCTTGAGAATTTTGATTATTGACGCCGGTAATTCGTGGAATAGAAGTTCAGAACTCTATATTCTTTACAATAAATTACAACAAAAAAATATTGTAAGATGCAGCTAGTGGATCCCTATCACCCATAGGTGCGAGAAATCATCTGATGGCAGTAATCAAAGTGATAACAATTGAAGTTCTTTATAATTGAACAGATAAATAATTATAACAATGTAATTATATGATTCGAATGGATGTTAGAATGGCTAGGGTGAATATTTTGTGTTAAAATTTAGTTTGACGCTACTGTATGCAGCTAGAAACAATGCTAAATTTGCTTTGGGCATTTTTGTAGCCCCGTCATTTATATATGAAAGTAATACTTTTATGATGCTAAATATGTTGATATTTCTAATAAGTGTTGATATATTTTTTTTTTGTTAGATTATGGTGTGGACAGGTTTCTTAGGACATAATATTCAAAGTTCAATATTTGTATAAAACTCAGTAAAAGAAATTAATATGTTCAACAAATTGTGTGGGTTCTGACTGCCGGAACTTGTAAAAGAATATTTTTCTTATAATTCAATAATCCATTTATGGGGGTTGAACTGCCTCGGTAGAACTCCAGTAAATTGATTGCGGCGAACCTACTTGCAGTAGTTTTGTGAACTGCTACAACAACAAGTGGCGGGAGTTATCAACTGCTGCAATTTGTAAAAATAACTGCCGCAATTTTACTGTTTTTTAGTAGTATCTGGGTTGCAAACAAAATATAATTATAAGATCTTTTGAATGCTAATTATAACTTGAGTTATTTCTTGAGCGGTACAAATATAACTATAATCCCAGAGGAGTGGGGAAAAGTTTGTTTGGTTAAAAAGATATATAAATACTTTTTAGGCTCTGGGATAATAAAAAATAATGAAGGTTAATCAGAATCAAGAGTAATATGAACTAGAGAAAACCAATTAGCTATGATTTGTAATAATAGTGAAGGTAGCTTATGATGTAAGAACAACAAAGCAAATAATAATCTTTTCACAAGAGAGAGAGAGAGAGTTGTACATTCTTAATAGCAAATTTCACACGAGTTTTTGCGAAGGGGACGTGATGATTGGCTCCCAGGCCATCGGCAAGAAGGACAGCGTCCGATATCTTGGGTCGGTAATTCAGGGGGACGAAGAGATTGACAGGGACATCACGCATCGTATAGGAGCAGGGTGGGCTAAGTGGAGGCTTGCATCAGGACTTCTGTGTGACGGGAAAGTTCCACACAAACTCAAGGGGAAATTCTATAGAGCCGTGGTTAGACCTGCGATGCTGTATGGGGCGGAGTGCTGGCCCGTGAAGAATTCCCATGTGCAGAGGATGAGGGTCGTGGAAATGAGGATGCTTAGGTGGATATGCGGGAACACCAGGCTGGATAAGATTAAGAATGAAATTATTCGAGTGAAGGTGGGGGTGGCCCCGGTGGACGAGAAGATGCGTGAAGCGCGACTGAGGTGGTTCGGGCATGTGCTAAGGAGAAGTCCCGATGCACCGGTGAGGAGCTGCGAGCGGCTGGAGATAGTTGGCAGTCGGCGCGGCAGAGGGAGGCCCAAGAAGTATTGGGGAGAGGTGATTAGGCAGGACATGGCTAGAATGCAGGTTTCCGAGGACATGACCCTTGATAGGAAAGTCTGGAGGTCTAGAATAAGGGTTGTAGGATAGGGGCCCCTAGAGTTCGTTCGCTTCTCCCGGGGTTGGGGGTGGGTCAGCAGGGTTACTCATAGATGATTTGTGTTTACTGTACGTTACTATTACTTGCTATTATATATTGGTATTTTGTTTCCTTTGTCCTGATTATTATTGACGCTATTTATGCTGGAATTTCTTATGCATTAATGCTATATTGTTTCTGTTTTGTTTTTGCCTCTGTTCTGTTTACTACTGTTTTCCCCCTAATCCTATGAGCCGAGGGTCGATTGGAAGCAGCCTCCCTGCCCTTTTGGGTAGGGGTAAGGCTCGTCTACATATTACCCTCCCCAGACCCCAACTGGTGGGAATATACTAGGTAGTTGTTGTTGTTGTTGTTGTTGAAGGTCCCCTTTATATATTAAGGGACCTTCCTCGAAATAATCAATGAAAAGTACAACGGTTGGCAGTCTCAGTCTACGGGAGAGTCAGAGCTTTAAGCGACGTCGTCTAGAGTCATATTGCTATGTCCGTCCACTTACCAGGGCCGACATTATTCGAGTCGGCCTCAATTAGGCCATTCTCTACGTCAAAGGCGTGCGTAGATAACATGAGAACCTAGGAAGCCAAATTTTCCCAATACAGATAGTCCCTTCGTTTGTTGGGGATGTAGCCGAGAGACGTCTTCAACGAACGGATATACGTGCTCGTCCTTTCTATAATTTTGGTTGTTCCTGTAGATACTGTGGAAAGGGGCGTATCATATGCGGAAGGGTTACGTCGTTGACATATAACCTCCTTTTAAGGCTCCTTTTTTGGATGACATCCTCTATCGCATGCGTGATCATTACTTTTTCTCCCTAGGCGGTTCAGGACATGACATGACTTTTTGGTTTCCCGCGCCGGTTTTCGAATCAAGCCTTTTCGATTTCCGTGCTCCTTTCCTCATATATACAGGAGAGATTGAATCCGACTCAATTTTCAAACTTTTTAGAGAGTACTTTCTCAACCTTTTCCTCATCTTTTGCTTTTAAAATCTTCGTTCACGGGAATCGAACCTTGTATCCCTAAAACGCTTTTCTCTCATAACTTCCATCATGGATAAGCGTCACCACTATAGTACCAGGACCAAGGGTGACGCCCTCTCTAAGGTTTCGTCGTCCTTAGATGATGAGGAAGCCGAGGAAGTTCCCGTTCCTCTATCAACGGCCATTATACTTCCACTGGATATGCCTATACGGAAGGATTTTAACAACCAGTGTAAACTCCCCATTGGAAACTCAGTGAACTGATGCCATCTCATTTGGCTACTCTCGGGGAGTCGTACAATATCCATGACTATCGAGATGGCTCTCGTCGGGACGGACTATGCCAATGTGCACAAGCCTGGGCATTGCACATTCTACGAGTATGCTTTTTGGATCGGGTATAGCCTCCCGCTCAATCCTCTGGCGGAGGAACTTTGGCATTTCTACAGGGCGTGTCCGGCCCAACTTACTCCGTATGCGTTGAAGGTGTGTATGATTCTTACCACCTATGCGTCTAAGGCTGAGAAGGAGGTTACGTTCACCACCTCTTGCAAATGTTCCGCGTGAGCTTCATGAGAGGCTCAATGCTCATGTTAGTACGTCGGGGCAAGAAGAGTTTTGTTACGCAAGCTGACGACAAAGCCAGTCGTAAATTTTTTAAGAGCTTTTTCTACGTGCGTACTAAACATCTGATGTCTAACACCGAAAGGTTCCCGGAGGCATGGAACACAGGATGCAAGAATTCTTGTACGTAATCTTTAATGACGATCATATCTCATTGGCTTTAACCATTGTAGATTTTTTTTACCTGTACGTAGTGACGGTTCGCACTCCTTTAAGTGTTGACGACATTAGGTCGTGGGTGAGAGCGTTGATATCGTTTGCGAAGGACTGGCGTACCTGGATGGAACTCCTCAGGCTCTATGGCCTGACAGGTAACGACCTTGCTTTGTTTTCCCTTTTTGTTATGTCTTGGAGTTCCCCCTTCAATTTTCCTTGCTTAACTCATACATGTTTTGGTATGTCGGGGCGCTTCTAAGAAGGCGCAGAAGAAGAAAAAGAAGAAGAAGACTGTTGCCGGCCCTTCTAGGGCAGTATCAGGTCCTGACGAGGAGGATATGATCCCCATAGGTACATCTAGGGGCAATGCTTCTCCCCTCTCAAGGCAAGAAGAAATATCTTAGGCGACACCTGGGGGCTTACTTGAAGTGACGCTCGAGGAGGTACCGTTGGCTGTGCCCAGGACCGTCCCTGAGGTTTCCCCCATGATGACGCCTAAAATTGAGGTGATGCCATCTGAACACGACTTGCACCCCATGGAGGTGGACTTTGAAGAGGAAGAGTCGTTGGAGGGGAAGAGGCGACGGATTCGTACTAGCAATGCGGTAGTCACACAGGTAACAAATGATAAACCACCCCGCCACAAAAATAGGCCGGTCTTTATGGCTGAGGCCATTCGCACGGGGAGGTCCGCTCTTAGAAGGGAAGCCGCTATTAACCTCCGCTGGGTATGTTCTCGGAACGGAGGATCGCCGGAGGCCGCGGATAAGAGGGTCGAGAGCGTGGATGTTGCTATTTCGGAGATCGTCATTTAGGATGCGGGCAGAAAAGGCGGGTCCTAAAACCAAGTGGAAATGGTGGCTGGCCAGTCTTCTTATCTCATAGTGATTCCTAGCCATTATAATATTTTCGAAAATTGCGAGGAGGCATCCAACAGCATGACAGTTTTGTGTGTGGCCGCTGAGAGCGTGGCCCTGGTGGAGACTAGCAACAAGGACCTGGCCCGAAGAGTGGCGGGTGTGGCCTTGCAGGTATGTCTCTTGACTTTATTCATGATTTTTTTTCTTTTGCGTTTGTGGAGGGTGATTTTCCCTGCGCTTACATTTCGGTTTTTTCCAGACTCTTATCTTAGAGGCAGAGATGGGATGACGCCTGAAGAAGAAGGCAGCCAAATATAATAGGATGGTGCAGAAATACAACAGGATGCGTGAGGAGCACCAGACCATGGCCGATATGTACAAACAGGACCCTAACTTCAGTGTGATCCATGAGGGCCTCGTGCAGTCTGAGGAGCAGTTGAAGAAGAGGGTGGATGAACTGGAGAAAGTTGGTGAACAACTCATGGCTGTTGTAGCTCGGACTGCGGAGTTGGAGGTCCTTATTCAGGCTAACGACGAAGAATTGCAGCTCGGCCGCGTAGTTGCGGAGGAGGAGGCGGACTTGCACACTCGGGTTGCAGCCTTAACGGCAGAACTTGATGCCAAGAAGTCCGAGGTTGAGGACCTCAAGAAGGTTCTTGCACAGGCCAATGCATCTCGTGAGGCACACGAGATGTGGGTATATGTAGAGGCCCAGCTGGTCGTACTTGAAGAATATTTGGCAGTCGAGTGAGAATTCGATGTAGAAGTTGATAGCCAACTCCAGTTGGTTAGATCTGCTCGTGAAGCGGCCGGTTATAGTCCCGAATCACCGGCCCGGGAGGGGGGTAACTCTGCAGACATCAACCGTTTGGAGTCCAGCTCTTTGATTTCCAAGGCGTATCCTCCTGGGAATGAAGACGGGCCACATAAAGACCAGGCGGGGCAGGATAATTAGAGTGGCGGAGGCCTTTTGAATTTTTTAAAATATTTTTGTAAATACCAATTTTTGTATCATGGGTGTTGACCCTTTTGAGGACAAAGACATATGACTATTGCCATAGTCAATCTTTTTTATTTTCTGGAACATTGTAGTATTTTTTGCCGTATTGGAAGTTAAGTGGGATATTCGGTGGCCTTGATCACGTAGAAAAGATAGTTGTAGCTATGTAAAATTCGACGGCCTTAGCCATGTAAAAATAATGGTCGTAGCTATGTAAATTCGACGGCCTTATCCGTGTAAAAACAATGTCCGTAGCCATGTAAAATTTGATGGCCTTAGCCGTGAAAAAACAATGGTCGTAACCATGTAAAATTTGACAGCCTTAGCCGTGTAAAAACAATGGTCGTAACCATGTAAAATTCAACAGCCTTAACGGTGTAAAAACAATGGTCGTAGCCATGTAAAATTCGACGGCCTTAACCGTGTAAAAACAATGGCTGTAACCATGTAAATTTGATGGCCTTAGCCATGTATAAACAATGTCCGTAGTCATAAAAATTTTGACGGCCTTAGCCGTGTAAAATAATGGTCGTAGCCATGTAAAATTTGGCGGCCTTAACCATGTAAAAACAATGGCCGTAGCCATGTATAATTTGACGGCTTTAGCCGTGTAAAAACAATGGTCATAGCCATGTAAAATTGGACGGCCTTAGCCGTGTAAAAACAATGGTCGTAACCATGTAAAATTTGACGGCCTTAGCTGTGTAAAAACAATGGTCGTAGACATGTATAATTCGGTGGCCTTAGCCGTGCAAAAACAATAGACGTAGCCATGTAAAATTCGATGGCCTTAGCCGTGTAAAAACAATAGTTGTAGCCAATGGCCGTAGACGTTTCACACATTTGGAGATGGCCGTAGCCGTTTCATACATTTGGAGATGGTCGTATCCCTTTCATACATTTGGAGATGGCCGTAGCATTTTCATACATTTGGAGATGGTTGTAGCCTTTTCATACATTTGGAGATGGTCGTAACCCTTTCATACATTTGGAGATGGTCATAGCCCTTTCATACATATGGAGATGGCCGTAGCCTTTTCATACATTTGGAGATGGCACTAATCCAGTCCCTGTATCATGTCGGGCTTGGAGAGTACTCGGAGAGGTTGAAATGATACATGTGTACTACAAACATCTCCAGGTGTTCCCTTTGCCGCCTCGTTAAAAACGTTCCAGAAAAAACCCAATTGGGACAAAACTCGGGTAAGGGAAAAAGAGTACAACTTAGGGGACGCCTTTTAGAAGTGGAAATGTTTGAGGTGAGCGACGTTCCAGTCATTCTGGAGCGTTTTCCCCTCCATTGTCTCGAGCTGGAACGCTCCTTTTCCGGTTTCCGCTGTGATCTTGTAGGTTCCTTCCTAGTTTGTGCCCAGTTTTCCTTCATTTGGGTTTTTAAAGGCCAACGTCTTGGCTTTGAGAACGTAGTATCCAACTTTGAGTGGTCTTATTCTTGCCCTTTTGTTGTAATTTCTTTCTATTTGTTGTTTTTGGGCTACCATCTTTATGTGGGCCATTTCCCTTCTTTCTTCGGCTTCGTCAAGATCTTGGAGTCTGGTGGCGTCGTTTTCTGCTACATTGCTATGCGAATACATTAGGCTAGGTTTGCCTACTTCGACAGGTATGGCCGCGTCGATCGCACATACTAGTGAGTACGGGGTCTCAGCGGTGCTGGACTTGGGTGTAGTTTTGTGGGCCCACAAGACTTCAGGCAATAGTTCGAGCCATAGCCCTTTGGCATCTTCAAGCTTCTTCTTCAGTATGTTTAGAATTGTCTTGTTGGACGACTCCGCTTGGCCGTTGGCGACGGGGTGGTATGGCGTGGACGGTATCCTTTTGATATGCCATTTCACTAAGAACTTGATCGTTTTTTGACCAATGAACTAATGCCCGTTGTCAAAACTTATTTCATTGGGGATGCCGAATCGGCATATGATGTTCTTCCATATGAAGGCGATGACTTCTTGTTCGCATATTTGTGCGTACGCACCTGCTTCCACCCACTTAGAGAAATAGTCAGTTAAAACAAGTAAAAATCATACCTTCCCTCGTCCTGCGGGTAGCGGGCCGACTATATCCATTCCCCATTTGATGAATGGCCAGGGGGAAGTGACGGAATGGAGGGGTTCTCCTAGTTGGTGTATCATTGGGGCATACTTTTGGCATTGTTTGCATCGGTGGAGATACTCAGCTGCCTCTTTTTTCATGGTGGGCCAGTAGTAGCCGGCACGTATGATGCACCGCACAAGGGCGCGGTTGCCAGTGTGAGCGTCGTAATGGCCTCCGTGTACTTCTTTGAGTACCGACCTTATTTGGTGTGGCCCTAAGCATTTGTCTAATGTCCACCAAACGTCCTTTTATAAAGGTCGTTGTTGATCATGCAGTATCGGGTGGCCTGTATGGGAAGCTTTTTTGCCTCCTTTCTATCGAGGGGTAATGTCTGATCCTGTAGATAGGATATGAACTGGTTGTGCCAGTCCTAAGTCATGTTTAAGGAAAGTACCTCGGTGTGTTCAATGGATGAGTGGAGGAGTGTGACCACACTTTCTTTGTTGAAGTTTTTGGTGGCTGAAACCAACTTTTCCAGGTCGTCCGCTTCGATGTTCCGTGCTCGGGGAATTTGTTCAAAGAGGCATTCATCAAATGTAGCCATCAGTTTGCGGATTTCTGTCTGGTGCTTTTGTAGCCTCTACTCTTTGATTTGATAAGTCGAAGTGACCTGGTTTACCACAAGTTGGGAGTCGCAACAGAGGAGGATCCGACGAGCCCTGTACTTGGTGGCGAGTTTCATGCCTGCAATAACGGCCTCATACTCAGCCTTATTGTTTGTCATTTCCGGGCATCGTATGGGCTGGCGAATTGTTTCACCCGTGGGAACCTCAAGAACGAGTCTCAGTCCTGATCCCGATGCATTGGCGACGCCATCCATATAAAGGACCCATAGGTCGTTATTGGAGGATGGGCGTTGCGCATCGAGTTCTGCCTTTGGCAAGACTTCCGCACTTAAGTCGGCAAGGACTTGCGACTTGATAGCGGTCCTTGGAAGGTATGTGATATCATGCTCGCTGAACTCAACGGCCCATTTGGCGATTCTCCTTGAGAGTTCATGTTTGTGTAAGACACTCCTTAAAGAGAAGGTCCTTACTACCCTTATGGGGTGGCATTGGAAATAGGGTCATAGCTTCTGTGAAGCTACTACCAGCGCCAGTGCCAGACTCTCAACGTGTGGGTACCGGGTTTCGGCATCCACTAATGTTTTGCTAATATAATAAATAAGAGACTGCGTACCTTTATTTTTGCGCACTAGGACGGCGCTGACTGCGACTTCCGATACAGCCAAGTACACCAACAACGGTTCGCCTGGGATGGCTTTGACCAATAGGGGTGGCGACGATAGATATGCCATCAAACTTCTCAAGGCATTGACGCATTCTTCGTTCCATTGTAGTCCTTGAACTTTTTTGAATACACCAAAAAATTTGTGGCACCTGTCGGAGGAGTGTCAGTGAACCTAGAGAGGGCTGTTATTCGACCCGACAGATTCTGCACTTTTTTTTTTGCTACTGAGTATTTCCGGGATGGCTTCTATGGCCTTGATCTACTCTAAGTTGACTTCGATGCCCCTTTGTGATACCAGAAACCCCACATACTTTCCAAAGGCTACGCCGAAGGCGCACTTTTTGGGATTCAGCTTCATACCGTATCTCCTTAGTATTTCGAAGGCTTCTTTCAAGTGATCGAGGTGGTCCTATTTTTTCGACAACTTCACTAGCATGTCGTCGATACAGACCTCCATCATTTTGCTGAGTTGCTCTTTGTACATTGTAGTTACTAGCCTCTGGTATGTAGCCCCCGCATTTTTGAGCCCGAAGGGCATTACCCTGTAGCAGTATGTTCCTTGGTGAGTGATGAAGGTCGTTTTCTCCTGATCTTCTTCGGCCATCATGATTTGATTGTAGCCGAAGTATGCATCCAGGAATCTTAATAGCTCATGCCCTGCTATTGCATCTATCAATTGGTCGATGTGGGGCAGTAGGAATTAATCTTTCGGACACTCTTTGTTTAGATCGGTGAAATCCACGCACATCCACCACTTACCATTTTTCTTTTTGACCATTACAATTTTGGCGACCCATTCTGGATACTTGGACTCCCTAATAGAACCGTTCGCCAACAGCTTGTCTAGTTCTTTACTTACTGTTTCCTTTATGGTGGCATTGGACTTTCTCCTCGCCTGTCGCACGGGTTGGTGTAGTGGATCGACATTCAATTTGTGGGAGGTGATTTCTCGTTTAATCCCTGCCATATCTTCATGGGAAAAAGCAAATAGGTATGCGTGGTTAGATAGAAATTCACGATACTTACTTGGATTTGTAAGACTGTGGCCAATGTAAGCCTTCTTTGTGGAATCATTGTTGCTCAGCTGGACGCGGTAGAGGTCTTCAACGTTGGCCTTGCTAGCCTCAATGTCATCGGGTTCTTTGATGGCGTCTTCTGTGGGGCGGACCTTAGTCCCCCACAGGGCTGATTGCTATGCCTCCGCACTCGTTCATTTGAGCTGCTTGGTGTGAGCGTAATCTTAAGCTATTTAATAACACTCTTTGGTGGTGCGCGGCTCACCCCGCGTGTTGTACACCCACCCATGGGGTAGGGAATTTGATCACTTGATAGAAAATGGAGGAGACCGCCCTCATGGCATGTATCCATGGGCGTCTTATGATGGCGTTGTGTGCCGTCTCTTGGTTCAGTGCGTGGAAAGTGGTTTCCATCGTAACTCCTCCTGCCAAAACGGGTAGTGTCACCTCTCCAGAGGTTTTTTCCACTGTATTGTTAAAACTAGTTAGTGTTATACAGCATGGAATTATCTTATCCTCGAGTCCCATTAGCACAATGACTCTTGGATGAATGTTACATACGCCGCTGCCATCGTCGACCATAATCCTTTAAACGTCAGTGTCCACAATGCGTAAAGTAATAACTAAAGCATCATAATGGAGGAAAAACGAACCATCGGTATCAGACTTTTCGTAGGTGATACTATCTTCGAAGTCGTCATATCGTTCGTGAGCGATAGTTCACTTTAGTTTGTGAGTGGTGGTAAATTTGACATGGTTGATTCCTGAGTCATTGCCATCCTAAATGATCATGTTGATGGAGCATATTGGTGAGGGCGGCCTTGGTGGGCCGTGAAGCTGTTCTCGCCCGCATGAGAGGTTGTGTTTTCCTTTGTCACTAAGCAGTTCTTTCAAGAATCCTTGGTTTGACATCCGGACCACCTCCTGCTGGAGACCTATACAGTCTTCGGTTATGTTCCCCCGTTCCTGGTGGAACTCATATAGGGCGTTTGATTTTCTGGTGGCTGGGTCACACTTCATCTTCGCTGGCCATTGTACTTTGTTTCCCAGCTTCTCTAGTGCATACACTACTAATGAAGAAGACACACAAAATTTATGTGCACATAGTAAAGGAGGCATACCTCTGTCGTTCCTCAGTCGGGCGACATGTCGTTGCAAGGCGTCCGCGTGCCTTGGTGGATGCGAAGATCTGGTGTAGGGTTGGTGCCTCTCCATGTTGAGGCGTGGTACTTGTTTCCGTCATCCCTCATTGCGTCGATCTCTTCCATTTTTGTGTTTACCGTTATTAGCCTCCTGGTTGGGCCATTAAAGGTCATCGTTGTCTCCAGATACCTCGGCGCAGTAGGCATTGTGAATTTATTACCAGGTGGTTGGGGAAATTTCATTAGACGACTAAGTAGTTTTCTGGTCGCCCGTGAGCCGTCCCTGCTAAGTCCGTTCTGGAAAGCTGCTACCGCCATGCTTTCAGACATGTTTGGTAGGCTCATCATGACCCTGTTGAATCTGGCTAAGAACTCTCATTGCCCTTCTCCTGAGACCTGTCGGACAACGAAGATGTCGTTGACCCGTGCTTCTGCTTTTTTGGCTCCTGCATGGACGGTGAAATTTATCTACCCTCCTGTTAGTGTTTCGCCGAACTTCTTCAAAAGTATGGATGGTACATGTTCCTTTAATAAATCATTACCTTTGACCATCGTGACGTAGTGAATCAAGTGGTCTTCGGGATCTGAGGTCCCATCATATACCTTCAAGTAGGGGGCCATTTTGAAGGTCTTTAGGATGGGGTATGGTGCAGCTACTTCTTTGTGGGGTTTGTTCCACGAACCTCCCCATGTCTCGCTTTGGCAGCAACTTAGGTGCACCCGGGATCTTGTCCACTCTTTCTTGGTGCTCCTTCATCTGGTCGCGAAGCGACATATTTTCATTTTCCATTTCTTCCATGTTTTTTAGGATGGATGTGAGTGTCCCCTAGTGAGCTTGAGCATCGGCGGGCACATTGTTTTTTTGTGTGACCTCGAGTTCATCTTCGGTTATGGCATGGTCTGTCACTGGTATTGGTGTGCGTCTAGCATTTTGGGGCGGTTTTTCAGCTAAACTACTCAGAGCATTTGTCAACAATTCTTCCAATAACCTATTTACCTATGGGGGTGCTTCTTTAGTTGTAAATGTAGAAGCCTCTTTTTCTCATGGAACCACCAGATATTCAGAAGGGGAAGGTGGGTTCTCCACGCTTATCAGGGTACTAGGGGTTGCATGTGGAGCATCCCCTTCAGTAGCCGCGTTGAAAGGGCCCATAAGATCGGCTCTAGCATCCATGATAGCTTTTATTCTTGTGTTGTTTTCAGCATTCTAGGTTGTAGAAAGTGGTTTTTGAAGGATCTCTAGAAGCAAACTACAACTTTGATTCACGAAATCCCCACAGACGGCACCAAATTGTTAGGCTAAAAATTTATATAAATACTTTTTAGGCTCAGGGACAATCAAAAATAATGAAAGTTAATCGGAATCAAGAATAATATGAACTAGAGAAAGCCGTTTAGTTAAGATCTGTAATAATAGTGAAGGTAGCTTAAGATGTAAGAACAATAAAGCAAGTAATAATCTTTTCACAAGAGAGAGAGAGAGAGAGTTGTATATTCTTAATAGCGAAATACACACGAGTTTTTACAAAGGGAAAGGTCCCCTTTATATATTAAGGGACCTTCCTCGAAATAATCAAAGAAAAGTACAAGGGTTGGTGGTCTCAGTGTACAGGAGAGTTAGAGCTTTAAGCGACATCGTCTTGAGTCATATCGGTCCGTCCGCTTACAGGGGTCGACCTTATTTAGGGCGGCCTCAATTAGGCCGTTCTCTATGTCAAAGGCGTGCGTAGATAATATGAGAACCTAGGGAGCCAATTTTCTCAATACAAAGTGATTCCTTAAATGGTGCTGCCAATGGAATCGTCAAAAGTGATTCTGTTAGTTCCGACACTCCCTTTGCTACGGCTGAGGTTCTTTATAAAATGTCATTTTTTGTGGTTGAATCCACTGACGAAGATGGGCATCCTATGCCCCATCAGTCTAAAGTTCACAACAGCGGAAGGAAAAACATCAAGTCCATAACTCATATCCTACAATGATGTTCACAAAACGTCTTATTCACTCTTTCTACAACTTCACCAAGACTCGGACAAACCACAACTCACAAAATATCCCAACATCTGAAATTTAACACTAGGCATCTATGCCCCATCAATCTCATAGTCATGCTGACCTCTACCCGGCTAACTATGGCCACTCTCACATATGTAATGGATAAACGAGGGTGTACCTCCCTCCTTAGCAAAAACAGGAGGAATTTACCTCTAACGGGAGTATTCAACTATGTGTATGCTTGTGCAAGTGTTCAAACAAGATTTTTACCTACTAGTAAGCATGAATAGGAAAATAGACCGCACGTACGATGTTTCCTCGCAACTTTCGAGCGATAAAGCACATACACGTACGCAACCCACAACCACAATAATAACAAAATAGAAATGCATCCACATGTCGTCACAAATCTTTACAATAAACCCCTAACATAGCCCACTTTATTTCGCCACATATGCAATAATAATATAATAAGCATCGCCTTATTTTGCCACACGTGCATCACAATGGTCTTACCTTATTCCACCACATGCACAATCCACATGTAAGCATATAAAATACCCCGCCTTATTACGCCGCATGTGCAAAACATCAATAACAACAATAGCACGCGTGCAACCCCTTAAAACTGACCGCACGAAAGATACCTCCTGCATCACCATATCAATAGTTTCATGGTAGAAACATCATGCATCACAGTATCAATAACCGCACGGCTGAAATCTCGTGCATCACAGTCTGAAATACAGCACAATAAGTTACAATATGTACAGGAACAAGAGAATCAACTCAGGTATTTCCGTTAACCAAAAGAAGGTACAACTAACTTTCAAGGGAATAACCGTAATAGAGAAATGCTAAGCACAATAAGAACAACTCAATAAGGGAGAAAATACTACGAGGAAACAATTCCATAATACATAGTTCAACAACAAGGAAGTTAATATAAATCAAATAACCTAACGTAAGGAAATATCAACTAAGCATACGATATCTAACTTCTTTTCAACTAAGGCCAATTAACTACATGAGAGATAAAATAATGATTTCCAATTTAATACATGCAATTAGGAAAGATAACGTGGCTAAATAATAGCAAATGTCTTCAGTTAAACTAGTAAAGTCAATTAGGCAATAAGAATAAACGAGAAGGGCAAATAAATTCCAAGTAAGACATGTAGAGGTGAAACAAGTAACAGGGAATTCAATCGTATCAAAAACTACTTCATACCGGGTGATTACAAGGGTATTCAAGCCTAAAAAGCATAATTTACCACAAATAAGTCCGAGCACGTACTCGTCACCTTGCGTACACAGAATACAATCAATAGAGAAGACTCAAGTTCTAAGGTAAAGTTCCCCAAACAATGTTAGGCAAGATACTTACCCCAAATCGGCTAAAATAAACCAGAAACCACATTCTTGCCACGCGTACTCGACTCCAAATGGCCCAAAGCTATTCAATTAAATCATACATTTTAAATAACACCTCAAGCAACTGATTCTACTATTTAAATTAAAAGCTAAAGCGCAAAATTAATTAAAATGACCAAAATTCCGCATAGGCCAACGTCTCAAAACTCGTACTCTCATGAGTCTAACCATATAAAAAACTCTCAAATCGGAGATAAAACACCCCCTCAAAACTCAATAATTCGGTCTATGAAGTTCTACCCATTTTTCATTCAAAATCTGAAATTAAAGGATGAAATAAAGAGGAGATACATGGAAATTGGTCTAAATCGAGTGAGAATTACATACCCAAGTTTCCCAGGTTAAAATCCCTTCAAATATTGCCAGGGACCGAGCTCTAGAAGTCAAAATGTGATAAAATAATGAAACCCTAGAATTTGGGATTAAATTATGTCTGCCCAGTAATTGTCCATCGCGATCGCGGAGCAAGGATCACGATCGCGTAGAGAAAAAATGGGATGGACAAGAATTGTGCATCATGAATGCGATGATGGGAACTCGAACGCGGAGAAGGAACCAGCAGTCTTCGCGATCGCGGAAGCACGAGTGCGAATGCATTGAAGAAAATATTGAGGTCCAGAAATTGCTATATGAGAGCGCGGGGTTGCCTATGAGAATGCGAAGAAGAAGTGCACTGGGCATTGTGAACGTGGGATGTGTTATGCGAACACGAAGAAGGAATTTTTCGTTGGCCAAGATAAGCCTTCACGATTGCGAAGGCCTGATCGTGAACGCAAAGAAGGAGTACCAGAAGCATTAACAACAGTTCAAAAGTTGAAGAAAAAGACCCGTGGACAATTCGAAACACACCCGAGGCTCCTAAAAACCTGTCTAATCACACACACAAGTCATATAACTAACACAGTCTCACTCAAAGTTCCAAATCTCGTAATACAACATCGAAACGACGAATTATCCAGAAAATCAAGCTTAAGAACTTCCAAATCTACAAATAACAAATCTCATGCTGAAACCTATCAATTCAACTCGGAATTATGCCAAATTTTGTAGACAAGTCCAAAATAACATAACAAAGTTGTTTCAACTCTCAGAATCGCATTCTGAACCTGGTATCCAAAAAGTAAATTGTGGGCCAAACTTCTTCATTTTCCAACTTCAAGTTTCGTCGAAATGCCTCAATTCACACCACGGACCTCCAAATCTAAATCCAGACGAGCACCTAAGTCCAAAATCACCATACGAAGCTTTTGAGATCATCCACTGCCCATTACAGGGTTGTTTACCTAAAATTCCTATTACGGTCAACTTTTTACCGTTCTAACTTCCAAAACAAGGTTTCTTCTCTAAATTTGACTCTAAACCATCCGAATCCAAATTCTACCATGCACATAAGTCGATACTCATACTTTGAAGTTGTTCCAAATATTATGCAACTGAACGGAGCTTAATTACTCAAAATGACCGGTCGGGTCGTTACATCAAACATGAAGCATTGAGGTTTTGCACGTTTATAAACTTTGCTGGGGAGAGCTCCTAATCCTAAGAACCTTACCTTCACTAGTACTTTACCAATAGCATCATTCGGCAAAAATTCAGACTCATCCAACGTGCTTTGGCTCAAAGCAACCTCAATTTTTTCCAACATATTGTTTGTTACAACATTAATAAGTAATTAAATTCATTCTAAGACAAGAAAAATAGAGATCTCTATTTCAAGTTCCTAAAAATCATATCAAGTTCAGACTCTTTAACTACTGTATTTCTCATTGATCTATTGTGTCTGCTTCAGAACCAAATTAGAAGCTACAAATGCAAGAACCAGACATAGTGATTTCACAGAGATCAAGCAAGAAGTAAAACACTTAGCCAAGATTCTCCAAATTATATGGTGTATGCTTTAGCGCACAATCTGCTTTATTGCAAGAAACTTTAATTTCCTTTCTTACTCATCGAGGCATGTCATGTCACTATCAAAATGCGACCTAATACTGGCATTCTCTTAAAACACATGTATAATTGTGCAAGACTTTCTCATCTTCTTGCTGGCCATTAAAAGCTACTACAATCTTAGCCCATTTTGTTGTTGCCTAAACTGACGAACAGAACTGTGATGGAATAGACGAAGCCAACTATGTTGTTGCTTGAACTGACGGGGCTGGTTGTGCATTCCCCTGAATTGACTTTTGCAAGTTCTGTGAACGCTTGGTCTTCGGCATATCTATTATTCACAAAAGATAAGAAATTAAATAAATATTGGCACAAACTAATCGGAACTTCCATTCAGATTAAGTGATACAAACAAAACTCTTAATATGATATAAAAACCAACTTACAATAACAGAAATGGATAATGATATATCAAGACTCACTTACTTGTATATATTAAAAATATTCATACAAGTTATAATAGCAAACTATGTAATTTAAGATTGCATAACAGAAAAGAAACTACATAAACATAAACAAAATTCTGTTATACATATGATATAACATTTAACTATCATATATGAAACAAAAGTTTACTAAGCAAACAAGAATAAAATCACTGTTATTGATTTCATTTATCAAATACACACGAGTAAAATAAAAACGCATCGCCTATATCTACCCAGACATATGATCCTCTATTACAATTTGGATATTTTCATAATCAACATGAAAAAATTGTTCAAATTCATGTTGTTGGTATGGCTCGTTCTCATATACTTATTCTTCATCAACCTCTCCCAGATCAACGTCTCCCGTGTCATATAAATCTCTTGGCTTTAGATATACAGTCACACTCCACCCGTCATTATTTTCATTATCAACATAGTAACCCATATTGCTTGATATGTTTCAATGTATGGATCATGATCCTCACGATCACCGGTCTGAATCAATTTTGAAAAATTGACACAATTAAAATTCCAAACATCTTTTTTGAACCCCATGTCCCGAGTAGTTTCAGCCTACTGGCATTTGAAGAGCACAACCTTCAACTAGCCATAATAATTAAGTTCAATAATATCCTCCAGCTTCCCGTAATATGGCAAGTCTGCTTGCCTCACATTTCTATTAGCATTTGATGCAATGCAAGAAGTGTTAGAAATTAAAAAAAAAACTAAACTATTTTGAGTTTGCAATCCTTGTTCTCTAGACAAATCCGAAATTTGAATCCATTAATGTTATAAGCCGTGAATCTTCTTGCACTAGGCACTAGACCTTGTGCTAAGAACTTCATATCATCATATACTGTGTCTGCTATATCCGGATTCATAATCTAAATACAAAAAATAATTTCGTCAAAACTTATAAATTAAAATGAGAAAGCTACGAAAACACATTCTAATACTATTCACTCACTCGCTTTGAAAACCAATCAGAGAACTCTTTAGTAACTCTTCTCTCTACCTTTATTGTTGAAGGTCTTCGCCCTCTTGAACTCTTTTTATGTGTTGCCTAAATTCATTAAAGATGCGTTATACGTATTAATTAAATTCATGTTACTCTAAAACTTCTTCCACAGATCAAACAAAATTAAATTTCTTATAAAATTAAATTTCTTACTTAATAAACAGCTTCACCGCAGCACAATTGTGTAAGACATAGCGGTGAGCTTGAGTTTTCTCCAAAGAAGTCAAGGAGAATGTTGTGGAGCCTCCAACAGGTCTACCTTATTGAGGGATCATCGATGAACTTTCAGAAGCCTTGCTATGATTTATTTCATCACTTACAACATAGGCCTATGTACTCTTAATTCAATATCTTCAAAATACCGAGAACAAAGAGTTAGAGCTTCTTCAACTATGTAACTTTTAGCTATAGAACCTTCTGCTTGTGCTTTATTTACTACCATGGACTTTGAATGATTTAAGAATCTGGAACAAAAAAGGCATCATATTAGAACAAGTATTTACATTGAAATAATATTATAAGATCGATTCAATAATATTAAAAAAGAAGTTGTATCTTTCAACAAAATACATTCACTGATAATGTGCTGGGCCACCTTGTATTACTTCATCCACTAGATGGACATTCAAGTGTACCATTACAGTAAAACATTCTGGAGGAACAACATCTCCATGTGGTTAAAGAGTGATTACAATCTGATCTGGTAGCTTTTCTAGGTCTGAGAGGCTCAAGCTTTTCAGACAAAGATGCCTAAAAAAAAGAAAACTCTCCAAAACTGCAACAACGTGGTTTGGAAGCACATTACGAATTGAAATCGGTAAAAATTGTTCCATAATGATGTGACAATCATTGCTTTTTAATTCAAAGATTCTTTTTTTATCCAGATAAATACAACGAGATATATTACTTGCGTAACCTTCTGGCATTGAGACATTCTTTAAAGTTTTTAAGAAAGATACTTTCTTCTCTTTTTGAATTGTAAAAGCAGCAAGCCGATAATCATCTTTCTCGCCTGGCCAAAGATCACGCCTTACACCCATATATCGTAGAACTTTTTGAGCCTTAACATGATCCTCTGATTTTTCTTTATCATTTAGTAAAGAGTATATGATATTATCAAACACATTCTTTTCAATATGCATAGGGTCTAAATTATGGCGTAATAAGTTGAATTCCCTATATTGAAGACTATGAATATTTTTTTTTCTTCATTGCCGAGTTACATCTTCCCCAACACTCCTTTGCATATTTCTTCTCCTTTTATCATTCAACTCCGCTACTTCCCCAAATGTAATATCAATATCTTTCACTTGTTGTAAAATGTTGTGCCCAGATAACTTATTTGGGGGGCCTCTCTTCCTCATTTCCATCAAATCGAAGCTTCATCAATCTAAATTTGTAATTTCTTTCCAATAATCGACGATACTCAATAAAGAACCACTTTATACTATGCCGAATTCGACAAGGTTCTGTATCAAAATTACAAGAGGGACATGCAAAACCGGTGTGTGTATTCCAATCAGATAAAATATTAAGTCCAAGAAAATCATTGACTGTCCACATAATAGCTGCTCGCATTCTAAATATTTCATCCTTTGATGAATCAAAAGTTTCCACACCTTCACTCCACAACTCATTCAACTCCTTAATAAGGGATTGCATGTATACATCTTTATCTTTCCATGCCGTACGTGGACGTGGAATGATCTTTAAAAGGATAAAATTTGGTTGCTTCATACACAACCAAGGTGGAAGATTATATGGAAGAAAAATCACAGGCCAAATGCTATAATTGGTACTCATAATCCCAAAATGATTAAAACCATCACTAGCTAGGCCTAATCAAACATTTTGAGGATCAGAAGAAAATTTAGGAAACGTTGTATGAAACCTCTTCCATGCCTCTTCGTCTCTAGGATGCCTTATGATCCTATCTTTATTACCACCCTCCGCATGTAATCTCATATACTCTGTCGTGTTAGGACACATGAACAATCCTTGTAACCTTGATTCTAATGGTAAGTAATGCAAAACTTTTGTAGGCTTCTTCTTTTGCTTCTTAGTTGTAGCTGACTGCTTCTTCTTACCTGAAGCAGAGACAACATTTTTGTTGCTTTTCTTATCGGGCTTCCACCTAAAAGTGTTACAATACTTGCATGTTTCCTCATCAATATCATCTTCCCAGTGCAACATGCAGTCATTCGGACTAGCATCAATCTTAACATAATCAAGGGACAACTTATTTATGGTATTCTTGGCCTCATAAAAGAATTAGGCATTTTTTCAAAGTTAAATGCACCCTTAAGTAGATCTAGTATCATAGTCATCCCCTTGTCGCTCAACCCAGACAAGCACTTTATGTGATATAACTTTAACAAAAACTCTAACTTTGAGTATTAGGACCCTTCATATAGTTCTTGATTTTCATCTCTAAGCAAGTCAAAAAAGTCTTTGTTGTGTGAAGCTGGCACTCTGTGTAGCATTTTTTCTTCTCCCAAGGCTTGTGATGGACCCACATCAACGCTCTCGTGTCTTAAGCCCTAAAATGCTTTATTAATCAATAATTATATAGGAATTTCATTAGGTAGTGTATCATGGGTAACCTCTATGTTGTTAGAACTGTGCACCACATCCATTTCCCCATGCATCACCCTAGGTATAAGCCCCAGGAAAATTTAGCTAAGTAATTTAGGATTTCGTACTGTCACAGAGGCTTATTATAATATTTTTATATGCTATTGACATGGTGGACATCAATTAGACATGGTAAATATGACTATAAGTCTTATGGTAAGTGATGTGAGGTCCAAATGGAAGCCTAGGTGTATGCCAAATGGGAAAAGTTTCGAAATAGACAAAAATTCCAAATGGATTCGCACTAGGCTCCACTACAAAATAGCATATATATGATCATCTATAAGGTTTTATGTGGTGAATAGCATATCAAATGAAACTCTTTGAGTTTAGTTTCCAACGCTTCAAATCGTTCGTCATTTGGACATTTCTACACAAAGTTATGGTCAAATTACCAAAGACTAGAAAATTCGATCCTGTGTCATATCAGATCTGCGGCCCGCATTTTTGTTCTGCGGCCCGCATTTTCGTTCTTCGGTCTGCATTTTGACTGTAGATTGAATCAGTGTAGCTCATTTTGGGCACCGAATTTACGGTGCATTCTGCGGCCTGCATGTCCATTTTGTGGTGCATTCTGCTATAGCAAAATTGATATCGGATGGGTTTTTTTATTTTCATAACCCGGCCCCATTGTGATATATAACCTTTGGGGCTTCATTTGGGGTCATTTCCTACTGATTTTAGAGATAGGTCAGAGTATTTTAGAGAGAGAAAGTGGAATCCAACATCTATATCATCCAAATCTTGCATTAATCTTCAAGAATCAAAGAACCCAATCGCAAGTTCTTCATCTAAGAGGTAAGATTCTATGCCCTAGGTTTTAATTTCGAGTTTAGAGTATAAGATGGGTTATTAAGGTATGATTCTAGGGTATTTTAGTATTGTGTACGCATGCATGTACAACTTAGATTTATGGGAACATTGTTTAACATAGATTAGGAAATATTGGGTTAGGGAATGAATGAAATCTTAAAAAGGGGATTCGAAATCAAGATGCTTAACTAGTGTTTGATAAAATGCTCAATTGAGCTAGTTTCATGAATATCTTTCTAATATGTGTTTAATTTTGTTATGTCTCATAGTATATTGGAATTTCTAGAGTTTTTTTAGTGTTGTAGTAACTTAAGGAAAGATCAACCGAGGTATGTATAGCTAACTTTGATCTTTGTGAAATCGCATTGTTTAGTGTATGAATATTTGGTATGTGATAGCTAGATGGATTGTTTGTGAAATTCTCGTGATTGGTTTGTTGGGTGTTTGATTGGTTTGAATAAGTGCTATTTGGTAAGAGTTGAGAAACAAATGATAGAAGGAAATCGTAAATGATGCATTTGGAACAACTGTGGTAATAACATATTTGCCTTCTTGTGGGTAATTATTGCAATGGCTTGAATTGCTTATGAACTGTTGAATATAATGGAATTGGAACTGTTGGCTATGGAAACACTCATAACATTGTTGTGGTTGTGTCTTGAGAATTATTGTTGTTGCTCTTCTTGTTTGTGTCTTTGTGATTTGCTGTTTGGTTGTGATTGTTTTGAACTGAAACTGTACTGTCAGGCTACGCGCCGCAACACGATGTCATAAGGTGGCGGGTTGTTGTGATAAGGGTGGCCGAGGTAATAAGGGTGGAAAGTGATTGAAATAACTATTGAAATATACACTTGAACAAAAATTTTGAAATCATTGATGTAGAATTGTGAAAGGAGATAGCAGGAGAGTTTATAAACTGTGGGGCACTGATTGCCCCTTTGTTTGGCTAATTGTACCTTCTATATGTGTTTGGTTGTTGCTTCTGCTTCTTTTTCCTACTTCTTGATGGTTGAGTTTACTTGGAACAAAGTTAGATGTTGAAAACTTATTTGGCTTGATTGTTCCTTTGCTTGTGCATTTGATTGTTGTTTCTATCACTGTTATCCACTTGTGTATGGCTTGAGTTTACTTGGGACAAAGTTTGTTCATACATACCAGTACAATTCAAATGTACTAACATCCCTTTTACCGAGGGAGCTACCTTTGTGTTATGATTGTAGGTGGATCCATAGCAGGTACTCTAGTCCACCGACCGAAGCTCCGTATCACTTCTCGTCAGCTGATTCGACGAGCCCCTTTCCATTCGGGGCCCTATGTGGCGCACGCCACTTTCTGTTTGGGATGTTTTTTTTAATGATTGTATAAGGTATAGCCGGAGCCTTGTTTCCGGCATTTCCATAGTATTCTTCAATTGTATTTAGAGGCTCCGTAGACAGGTTGTGGGTAGTATTGGATATGGTAATTTAAGTGATAAATATTGATGTGTGGCACTGATGTATAAAAAATTGGAATACCTTTATTATGGTGAATGAAGTTGCTAATGAAAATTATTATTGTTATGTTTATAAAATTTGGTTAATGGAGCCCCTATCCTATAAATGGCTATTTCATTTGGTTATTAGGTAATGAGAATGAGGGGTAACATGTGGGATAGAAAAGGCACCCAGATCCGCTTGACTGGGGATACCCGATCGAGCGCCGGTCATATTCCTCGAATTTGGGGCTTGACACTAGTGACATAATTTTGAGGGAATGGTTTGCAGACCAAATGGTCAAATACTATATCTTTAGTCTGCCATTTTCTAAAGCCACATTTAGGACATGGACATTTTATTCTATCTCTTATAGCTCCATTATTAAATGCAAACACTATAAATTGCTTCATATCAAACAAATTTCTGGTGTGTGCCTCGACATTCTAATCTTAGATTTATCCATTGAAAAAAATAGATTAGTTTGAAATAATATCACCTACAAGATTTTCAAAGCTATAAGATTAGAAACATATTTAACACTACACAACAAAAAATAAAGGCAACCAAAAGCTAACCAACAAAAGTAATTAACAGAAGAAGTTATGATATTATCCAGATATAAACATAACAAAAAAATTGCTATGGTCATGTTATAAGTACTAAGTAAAACCAAGAAGCCATCAATAGCTTGAGCACTTTTCATCAGATCAATTAAAGATTTACCCAGCACCAACGAAGAAATACTTGTCAATTTTAGATTTTATAAAATAAGTGCATCATATAAAACAAGAATCAGAGAGCTAAGTTCTAAAATATCACTTAATATTACTGTAGAATATAGTTACATAAACTACAATCAAATTGGACCTTCAAATGGTAAAACACATGGGGAAATAAGCAGCACTTATGTAAAGACCTGCCCGGTCGTTTTTAGAATTTACGTCTCGTTCCCCCATTAACTTCGTCCCCTAAGTTCATTTCTGCTATTTTGGTTTGCCGGTACATTCGGTGCTAGGATTCGGAGTGTTTTGGGACACTTAGTTCCTAAATAAGAGCTTATGTATTGGAAAGTGGTCCGCAGTTGGAACAGTTTGAGGACGACCTTGGAATAGTAAATTGATGGTTCTGTTAGCTCGTTAGGTGATTTCGGGGTTGAGAGCGCAATCGGAATGAATTTTGGAAGTTCTTATCTCATTAAGGCTAGAAATGCCAAAGTTTGTATTTTTAAGTTTCCGGTCTGTTACTAAATTTTTGATTTGACGGTGGAATTTCGGATGTGTGTGCAAAATTTCAGGTCAATCGGACGTGTTTCGGATAGGTTTTTATCGAAAGCGAGTTTGGCAAAAATTTGAGGTTCCTAGGTTCCGATCATTGATTAACTTGCATTCCAGTGTTGTTTTTTGTGGTTTAATGATTGGTACAAGTTCAAATGATGATAAGGGATATGTCTGTAGATTTAGTTGAGGTCCTGGGGGCCCGGGTGTATTTCGGATGCTCAACGAAGCATTTTTGGAGTTTGAAATATTGCAGAAAATCCATTCAGCTATAATAGACTTTTCCTTCTTTACGATCGCATTTCCCCTCATGCGATCGCGTAGTGCAATTTCTGAGGAGGCCAAATTCCTCTACTGCGATCGCACATCTCTTCCTGTGATCGCATTGCACCGCCTCCCCCTCCCCCCCACCTCTTCACGTTTGCGATCCCCTCCCCGCGTTCGCACTGAACAAGCTAAGGTAGGGTCAGCCAATTCCTTCCATGCGATCGCATGACGCATGTTGCGATCATATAGGCCTGCTTCCTCCTCTTCTGCGATTGGAGGACTTCCTCTACATTCACATAGGCCAATTTTTACGCCTTTGAATTTTTACTCTAAGCGATTGCATCCCATTTCAGGTGATCGCATTGAACAAATGACCTGCACATTACTTAACATTTCAAAAATGAGGTTTTGCCATTTTATCAAAACACAAGGTTTGGAGCTCGGATTTGGGAGCAATTTCAAGGGTTTTTCAAAGGCAACCACTGGGTAACGATTCTCTACTATCCTATGACTAAAACCTACTAATCTAATCACGAATTCCTCCTTTAATTTCGAATATTGAATGAAAATTAAGGAAAAGTTCTTAGACCTAGCTATGGGGTTTTCAGTGGGCATTTGACCTCTAATTTAGGATATTTTATATGGTTAGACTCGTGAGTGTACGAGGGTTTTGAAAATGTAAAAAATTATTCGATTCCGAGACGTTGGCTTGAGGGGCATTTTCATCATTTTACATATTTTCGCGCCTTAGCTTTAATTTTACTTTAAAAGATCAAGTTGTTATTTCTTTATTACTTTCTTTATTATTTGCCATATAGCATGTGATAGCTTAGAAAAGTATACTAGCTGACTTAATTGGTTTAATCGCTTAAATTGCCTTATTGCATTACGTGAAGCATGTTAGGCTAGAAATTTCATGTTGCCTTGGTGTTTAATTCCATTTTTGGTTATTCTCTGGCTGTTGTTGTGTATTTAAATTAGGACTACAGATGTGGGATTTAGGCAGCTCCCCCCTTTTTAGTTTACTTTGGGACTGCGGGCTCGATTCCTAATAGATCACCCTGCAGATTTAATTTGGAACTACGGGTTAAATTCCCGGTAAATCCCCCTACACATTGATAGTTGGACTACGGGACGATATCCCGGGAGATCCTTCAAACATACTTATATGATGGACTATGGGACGGTATACCGGGAGATCTTCTGGGCGGTTGGGAAATGACTACAGGACAGTGTCCTAGGAGATCCTCATGGCATCACCGATATTGAGTTGTAATTCTTTGTGTTTATTTCTTATTTCGATTATTTGTTGTGGACTTGTAGATTCCATCTTATTTCACCGTTGTTTTCATTATTTTACCTGTTTTCATATTGCACGTTATTATTATTATGTTAATCTCAATATGGCCCTGACCCTCCTTGTCACTACCCAACCGAGGCTAGGCTTGGCACTTACTGAGTACCTTTGTGGTGCACTCACGCCTCTTCTGTGCATGTTTTCATGTGCAGATCCAGGTACTTCCTTCCACTGTATCATCCTCGTGGTGGAGAGACATAGGTGATACTTGAGGTAAATCTGCTACTTCCGCAGACCTGGAGTCTCTATTCTATTCCGGCTTTAGCAGATAGCTCGTTTCTTTTCCTTCATGTTGTTTAGACGTTTTGGTGTAGAGTAGATTATTGCATTTTATTAGCATGTGTTGCCCATGAATTTCCAGATTTTGGGATTTGTTTCGTCTGGTGATATTGAGTTGAATATGCCGAGCGGCATCCGGTACAATTTCCTTTAGATAGTTAATTTAGCATTTTTTACATTCCTCGATGTTAGGATTACCTGGTCATGAGAGCTAGGTGCCATCCTGACATGTTCATGGTTGGTGAACTAGGGTCATGAGAACTAGGTGTTCTGTGACTCCTATGAACACAGGCCGGTTTATTAGAGTCTCGCTGATCGGTAAGGAGACGTCTATTCTTATCTATGAGAGGCTATGTAACTGTTTAGGAAAAATCTTTACTTCGTTTAATTCCTTGTCGTGCTATATTTTGACATCAATTCTAAAATGTTTTTCTTCTATTCTCTCACAGATGGTGAGGACAAGTGATACTCGGGATGATCAGGCACCCCAGGCCCCTTTCTGTAGCCGTTAGAGGTCGGGGCCATGGCATATGCCGTGGACGCGCACGTGGTGCAGCCAGAGCACCTGCGCGAGCTGCTGTTGAGGTACCGCCAACATATCCAGCTGGATTTCAGGCACCTGGCATGCCTACCACCACTAATACTCCAGCTTTGTAGGGGACATTAGCTCAGTTCATGTCTATGTACACCACCTTGGCTCAGACGGGGTTGCTTCCCCTTGCTGCAACCACATCCCAAGCCAGGGCAGGGGCCCAGGATCTCGTAGCCCGCACTCCTGAGTAGAGAGTGCATATAGAGCAGGACCTAGAGATCATTCTTGTAATGCCTGCAGCGCCACTTCAGCCCAAGGGTGCGTCAGCTGTATCAGAGGACGAGCGGTTGAGGCTTGAGAGGTTTAAGAAATATAAGCCTTTTGTGTTCAGCGGCTTAGCATCGGAGGATGAATTGGGATTTAGAGGAGTGTCATCGTGTTCTTCGCACTATGGGAATAGTAGAGCCCAGCGGGGTTTCCTTTACTGCCTTTCAGCTTCAAGGAGCCACCTATGATTGGTGGCGCACTTATGAGATAGACAATCTGGGCGAGGCTGCTTCACTGACTTGGACCCAGTTTTCGAATATGTTTCTGAGAGAGTTTGTTCCCCAGAGCCTCAAGGACGCATGGCGTGCAGAGCTTGAGAACTTGCGCCACGGTACTATAACAGTTTCAGAGTATGTCATCTGTTACACAAGGCTGGCCAGACATGCACCGGGTTTGGTTGCTACAATTCGCGAGAGAGTTTGCAGGTTTATTGAGGTCCTCGTCCCACCCATCAGATCTTGCATGGCTTGAGAGTTGGAGATGGACATCCCTTATCAGCAGTTAGTGAGTATTGCTAAGAGGATTGAGGGTATGCTCTCTAGGGAGCAAGTGGAGAGAGAGGCCAAAAGGTCTCGAGAGTCGGACCACTAATCTGGTGCCCGTACACTAGCAGTGGGTCGACATGGTAGGTGTTTGATAGGTCACCCCGTTCATTAAGCTCTTCCAGCTGCAAGCAGTGCTCCAGCTCCGCCTATACCTCAGGAGCCTTACTATGAACCTCCAGTTTCTAGCGTGCCGCGCGAGGTGCTTCTATGGGTCAGTGCAGTAGACCTAGCCCTAGCCATTCACAGCCACCACGTCCTCCCAAACATTTTTCGAGTGTGGCTATACATGCCATATGGTTGGGCACTGCCCCAGACTAGGTATGGGTGCATCTTCACAGTCTGCTCAGCCACAACGTGCTTCTCAGAGTTCTCAAGCCATGATCACAGCTCCAGCTACCACCCGATTTGCCCAGCCAGACAGGGGCAGAGATCAGGGAGATAGAGGTTGCCCTCGCGAGAGGGGCCGGGCAAAATATTATGCTATTACTGCTGGCAACGAGGCTGTTGCCTCCGTTTCTATCATTACAGGTATTATATTATTTAGTCACAAAGAGGCATCGGTTCTATTTGATCTAGGCTCTAACTATTCTTATTTTTTTCTTATTTTGCTCCGCATTTGGATATATCCCGAGAGTCATTGAGCTCTCCTGTTTATGTTTATACTCCCGTGGGAGATACTTTTATTGTGGACCGCGTTTATCAATCGTGTTTGCTTACTATTAGTGATTTTGAGACCATAGCGGATTTATTATTACTCGGTATGGTTAATTTCGATATTATTCTTGGCATGGAATGGTTTTCGCCCCATATTCTAATCTTGATTGTCATGCGAAGATCGTGATTCTGGATATGCCATGTATTTTGCATATGGAGTGGAGTGGTACTTTTGATCACACTCCCAATAGAGTTATATCTTTTCTTATAGTTGTATGTACTGTTGAGAAGTGGTGCACTGCTATATAGCTTATGTGCGAGGTCGGTACTAATACCCATTCTATTGATTCTATCCCGGTGGTATGGGATTGTCCCGATGTGTTTCCAGCTGATCTTCCGAGTATGCCACCGGATCAAGATATTGATTTTGGTATTGATTTGTCGCTGGGCACTCAGCCCCATTTCCATTCCTCTGTACCGCATGGATCCTCCTGAGTTGATTGAGTTGAAGGATCAGTTACAGGAATTGCTTGATAAGGGTTTTATTCGACCCAGTGTTTCATAGTGGGGTGCTTCTGCCTTGTTTGTGAAGAAAAAGGATAGCATGTGCATCGATTATTGTCTGTTGAACAAGGTAACAGTGAAGAACCGTTATCCTTTGCCTCGTATTGATGATCTATTCGACCAGCTTCTGGGCACATAGTTGTTTTCTAAGATTGATTTACGCTCGGGTTATCACCAGTTGAAGATTCTGCAGCCGGATATCCCGAAGACTACTTTCAGGATTCGGTATGGTCATTACGAGTTCATTGTAATGTCATTTGGGTTAACCAATACCCCAGCAGCTTTTATGCACTTGATGCACAGTGTATTCAAGTCTTATCTCGGCTCGTTTGTCATTGTTTTTATAGATGATATTCTTGTATACTCCCATAGTTGGGAAGATCATGAGCAGCACCTGAGGACAGTGATTTAGACCCTGAGAGAGAAGAAATTATATGCAAAGTTCTTAAAATATGAGTTTTGGTTGAGTTTTGTGGCATTCGTAGGCCACGTGGTATCGAGTCAGGTCATTCGTATGGATCCAAAGAAAGTGGAGGTCGTACGTAGTTGGCCTAGGCCCCCATTAGCTACAGAGATCCACATTTTCCTTGGCCTGGCGCTTTATTACCGTCGTTTTGTGGGGGGGTTTCATCAATTGCAGCCCCTATAACTAGATTGACCTAGAAGGGTGCTCCATTTCAGTGGGCATATGAGTGTGAGGTGATCTTTCAGAAGCTCAAAACAGCTTTTACTTCAGCCCTTATTCTAATATTGCCTATTGGTTAGGGGTCCTATGCAGTTTATTATGATACCTCACGGGCCAGACATGGAGCAGTGTTGATTCAGGACAGTAGGGTGATTGCATACGCATCCAGAGAGCTGAAGATACATGAGAAGAACTACCATGTACATGACGTTGAGTTAGCTGCTATTGTTCATGCCTTGAAGATCTAGCGCTAACCTTTGTACAGCGTGCCCTATGAGATTTACACGAATCATCGGAGTTTACAGCACTTGTTCAAGAAAAAATATCTGCACTTACGCTAGAGTATGTGGTTGGAGTTACTAAAAGATTATGATATTACTATTCTTTATCACCCGGGCAAGGCCAATGTGGTAGACGATGCCTTGAGTCGTCGAGCGGACAGTTTGGGGAATTTAGCATATTTACCAGCTTCAGAGAGACCTATTGTGATGGATGTTCAGGACTTATCCAGTTAATTCGTGAGATTTGATCTTTTAGAGCCCGGTCGGGTTCTAGCCTTTATGGTTTTTCGGTCTTCATTGATCGATCGTATCAGGGAGCGGCAGTATGATGACCCTCATTTGCTTGTACTCAGGGACACGGTTCAGCATGGCGATGCTAGGGATGTAACTATTGGAGATGACGCGGTATTGAGAATGCAGCATCGGATCTGTGTACACAGTGTTGATGATATTCGGGAGTTGATATTGACAAAGGCTCATAGTTCGTGATATTCCATCCATCCGAGGGCCGCAAAGATGTATCTGGACTTGAGGCAGCACTATAGGTAAAGACAGATGAAGAAGGAAGTAGAGGAACTTTTAGCTAACTGCCTCAACTATCAGCAGGTGAAGGCTGAGCACCATAGACCGGGTTGGTTTCTTCAGCAAATGGAGATTCCGGAGTGGAAATGGGAGAGGATCACCATGGATTTCGTAGTTTGTCTCCCTCGGACTGCAAAGAAGTTTGATGCCATTTGGGTGATTGTGGATCAGCTGACCAAGTATGCTCACTCCATTCCTGTGTGTACTGCTTATTCATCGGAGCGGTTGGCAGAGATTTATTTCAGGGAGATTATCTGTCAGCATGGCATTCTAGTTTCTATTATTTCGAACAGAGGTACTTAGTTCACTTCGCGGTTCTGGAGAGCCGTTCAGTAGGAATTGGGTACTCAGGTGACGATGAGCACAACATTTCACCCCCAGACGGACGGACAGTCTGAGCATACCATTCAGATTCTTGAGGATATGATCTGTGCGTGCGTGATTGATTTTCGAGGGTATTGGGATCAATTCTTGCCATTGGCGAAGTTTGCCTACAAAACGCTCATCAGTCTAACATTTTGATGGCGCATACGATGCTTTATATGGTAGGAGATGCAAATGCTCGGTGGGTTTGTTTGAGCCGGGTAAGGCCAGGCTATTGGGCACTGATTTGGTTAAGGATACGGTAGAGAAGGTTAAGGTGATTCAGGAGAGACTCCATATAGCCCAGTCCTAACAAAAGAGTAACGCGGACTAAAAGGTTCGTGATGTTTCCTATATGGTTGGTGAGCAGGTTTTGCTTCAGGTCTCTCCTATGAAAGCGTCATGAGATTTGGGAAGAAAGGGAAGTTGAGCTCGAGATTTATTGGCCCTTTTGAGATTTTAAGGCGAGTTGGGGAGGTGGCTTCTGAGATTGTCGTACCTCCCAGCCTGGCAGAAGTTCATTCTGTATTTTATGTGTCGATGCTCTGGAGATATCACGGTGACCCGTCACACGTGTTGGATTTCAGCTCAGTCCAGTTGGACAAGGATTTATCTTATGTTGAGGATCCAGTGGCTATATTCGACAGGCAGATCAGAAAGTTAAAGTCAAAGAACATCGCCTCGGTAAAGGTTCAGTGGCATGGTCAGCCGGTCGAGGAGGCGACTTTGGAGACCGAGCGGGATATGTGCAGCCGATAACCTCATGTTTTCACTACTTCAAGTATGTTCTCTATGCTCGTTCGAGGACGAAAACATATTTATGTATGGGAGGACATAATGACCCGGTCAGTCATTTTTGAAATTTATGTCTCATTCCCCTATTAACTGCTTCCCCTAGGTTCATTTCTGCTATTTTGGTTTGCCAGAACATTCAATGCTAGGATTCTGAGTGTTTTGGGACACTTAGTCACTAAATGAGAGCTTATGTGTTGGAAAGTTGTCTGTAGTTAGAACAGTGTGAAGACGTCCTCAGGATCAAAAATTGATGGTTTTGTTAGGTGATTTTGGGGTTGGAAGCGCGTTCGGAATGTATATTGGAAGTCTATAGCTCATTTAGGCTTCAAATGTCGAAGTTTGTATTTTTGAAGTTTCCAGTCTGATAGTAAATTTTTTTATCCGAGGGTCAAAATGGAATTCTGCAAGTCTCTGTAGCACTCTCATGTCATTTGGGACGTACGTGCAAAATTTCAGGTCAATCGAACATGTTTCGGATAGGTTTTTGATCAAAAGAGAGTTTGGTTGAAATTTAAGGTTCCTAGGTTCCAATCATTGTGTAATTCAAGTTTCCGGAGTTGTTTTAGGTGGTTTAAGGATTGTTACAAGTTCAGATAATGATATGGGATATGTATGTACGTATATTTGAGGTCTCGGGGGGGCCCGGGTGTATTTCGGATGCTCAACGGAGCATTTTTTGAGTTTGATATATTGCAGAAAATCCATTCAACTGTTGCAGACTTTTCCTTCTCTGCGATCGCATCTCCTCTAATGCGATCGCGTAGTGCAATTTCAGAAGAGGCTAAATTCCTTCAATGTGATTGCACATCTCTTCCCTTGAACGAATTGCACCGCCTCCCCGCCCCCCCCCCCCCCCCTTCTTCGCGTTCGTACTGAACAAGCTGAGGCAGGGTCTCAGAGCCAATTCCTTCCATGCAATCACAAGATGCAGGTTGCGATCGCATAGGCCTGCTTCCTCCTCTTCTGCGATCGCATGACTTCCTCTGCGTTCGCATAGGCCAATTTTTGGGCCTTTGAATTTTTACTCTATGCGATCACATCCCATTTCACGCGATCGCATTAAATAAAAGAACTGAACAGTACTTTACATTTCAACAACAAGGTTTTGCCATTTTTATCATAACACAAGGTTTGGAGCTCGGATTTGGGAGAAATTTCAAGGGTTTTTCAAAGTCAATCACTCGGTACGATTATCTACTCTCCAATGACTAAAACCCACTACTCTAATCACAAATTCCTCCTATAATTTCAGATTTTGAATAAAAATTAGGGAAAACTTCTTAGACCTAGCTATGGGGTTTTAAGTGGGCATTTGACCTCTCATTTGGGAGATTTTTATATGGTTAGACTCGTAAGAGTACGAGAGTTCTGGAAATGTAAACTATTATTCGATTTCGAGATTTTGGTCTGAGGGACATTTTGGTTAGTTTACCTATTTTCGCGCCTTAGCTTTAATTTTAATAGTGGATTCAATTGTTTGCGATGTAATTTACACTATGCAATCGGATTGAATAAATTTGGGCCATTCAGAGTCGGATACTCGTGAAAAAGGCGTAGTTTCTTAGTTGACTTTGTACCGGTTCGAGGCAAGTAGATTTTCTAACTTTGTGTGGGGGACCTTCTCCTCTTAGGATTTGCTATTTGATGATTGAGTGTCATGTACGTGAGGTGACGAGCGTGTACTGGTGCTAATTGTTGAACACTCGGTTTTTACTTAAAAAATCAAGTTGTTATTCCTTTCTTACTTGTTTTATTATTTGCCATATAGCTTGTGATAGCCTAGAAAAGCATGCTAGTTGACTTAATTGGTTTAATCGCTTAAATTGCCTTACTGCATTACGTGAAGCATGTTAGGCAAGAAATTTTATGTTGCCTTGGTGTTTAATTCCGTTTTCAGCTAATCTCTGGCTCTTGTTGAGTGTTTAAATTGGGACTACGGATGTGGGATTCCGGTAGCTCCCCCCTTGTTTGTTTACTTTTGGACTGCGAGTTCGATTCCTAATATATCCCCTCGCACATCTACTTTAGGATTACGAGTTAAATTCCTGGTAGATCCCATTGCACATTGATAGTTGGACTACGGGACGGTATCCCGGGAGATCTACTGGACGGTTGGGAAAGGACTACAGGACGGTATCCTTGTAGATCCTCATGGCATCACTGATGTTGAGTAGCAATTCTCCGTGTTACTTCGATTATTTATTATTGACCTGTAGATTCCGTCCACTACTGTTTTCATTATTTTACATGTTTTCATATTGCACGTTATCATTATTATGTTTATCTCAGTAAGGCCCTGACCTTCCTCGTCACTACCTGACCGAGATTAGGCTTGGCACTATTGAGTTCCATTGTGGTATATTCACGCCTCTTCTGCGCATGTTTTCATGTGCAGATGCAGGTACTTCCTTCCCGGCGTATCATCCTCATGGTGGAGAGACATAGTTGAGACTTGAGGTATATCTGCTACGCCCGCAGACCTGGAGTCTCTATTCTATTCCGGCTTTAGCAGATAGCTCTTTTCTTTTCCTTCATGTTGTTTAGACGTTCTGGTGTAGAGCAGGTTATCGCATTCTATTAGTCTGTATTGCCCATGACTATTCGAAATTTGGGATTTGATTCGTCTGGTGATATTGAGTTGTATATGCCGAGCGGCATCCGGTACAATTTCCTTTAGATATTTAATTTGGCATTTTCTACTTTCCGCAATGTTAGGTTTACCTGATCATGAGGACCGGGTGCCATCATGACATGTTTATGGTTGGTGAACTAAGATTGTGACAAGTTATCCATTTGCGGGATTACACTTCCACAAAATTTCCTCCCTTTTTTTTTGCTATGTCTAGACATATGATATTAGAAGAGTTGTTGCCTTTTCATTTATCAGAAGAACAACATGACTTGTCTATATAAAAAACTTACTTACAATATGGACAAACATGCTTTTCGATGTACATGAGGCAGAACTGTTTAACATCCCCCAATCGTTTCTACTTAATCATTTATAAACCATACATTTCCATTTAAATCTAGTCAAGGATTATACAAAATCTTCTCATTAGCTAATCAGCTCCAAAACAAAAGGAACAACATTGAGCCCCAAACACACAATATGAAGATAACAGTAGGCCACAACTTAGTCCAAAATCATAGTCAAGCAAATTATTTATGTATAATTTTTTCATTGGTGTAAGACAAGCAAGCATTCACTCATTCAAACACAGAAAATCGCCTTGCATTGCATCAATCATTTCAAATACTAAAAATTGATGCGGATAGTGATTCGCGACTTTATGGCACACTAAGAATGGAGTCAAAACCAAAGCAAATTCACTTACTACCTTCTCTAAATATCTCAGAATTTATCCAAAAAACAGTAGAGAAAATAATAAAAGCAAGGACCGATGTCGTATAAGGACAGACCTCGACTTGACTTATGGTATAAAGTATTGTAGAAGGAAGAACTGACGGAAAGACGAAGTAGTAATGTGTTCATAAAGTATTTTTTAGGCTATAAAACAGATTGCATGCCAGAAAATTCTAGGTTTATTGAGAAATCAAGCTAATAAAATGCATCCCAAATCAACCAAAACACTCCAAATAAATAGAGAAACCTCAAATCCAACCGAGAATACCCAAAATAACACAAAAATAAAGTGAAAACCCACATGTAATTTAAAAAATACAAAAATATCTGGTAACACAACTCAGAATTGAAGAAGATGAGAGACAAATTGCAAATAAACTGAAGGACACCGTGGATTTTCATGCAAAAAATCCACACTAGGACTGAAGAACACCGGTAACAAACTCTCCTTGAGAAGGCATTTGCCTGCAAAAGTCGATTCACAATCCAATTTGGTGAGAGAGAGACAGTCGCTTGGAGACTATAGAGAGAGAGTGAGAGAGGCGCCCGTTAAAAAATTAGATAAAGTGAGGCAAAAGTTTTTGGTCTAAAGGTTTTGGGCCTAAAAGATTTTGGCGGAGAAAACAAAAATATAGTGAGAAAAATTAGAAGCGTGGCATTAAAAGTAGATATCCTTATTATAATTAATTGCGTCAGTTAAAGATAAAGTGTCATAATTTGATATAATTTGCGACAATTATCGGTGACCGTCGCTAATTAACTGCCGTAATTTAGCTTCTTTTTTATAGTGTAAGATACTTCATATGTCTGGTTATAGTGGAAGGTCCACATGTCACGGCAATTTTTGCAGATCTTGAAATTTTTATTTATCCTTATTGTAACATACTATATGTGAGGTTTGAGGGAAAAACATCATATGGCAAAACATTACAATTTTGAAATGTCCGGAAAGCGGTAATTTATTGGTCAAGAATTCATTGCTCAAACTGCAGTGTCTCAAATATGAGTCACAGTGGCTAGCTTACTTATTACTCTTCTTTTTTCTTACCCTTACTTATTATTGATAATACTAGTCCACTTGACAACAGCTAAAAGGATTACATATTGGGCCTCATAGTTTTATAGTTTGTTTGAGCTTCTCTGTATGCCCGGCTCATTTTTATTTTAGTCATTCATTTTATATATACACCACTGATATAGAACATTCTGGACATAACAGCAACATAAGAAATTCATTTCTCTTTCTCAGATATTTTGCTCTTCTTGTTTCTCTCTCTTCTCATTATTAGGGTTTTACCTCTGATAGATTTTCAATATCTTCCGAATGATAGAAATGAGTACAATGATATTGATAGAAAAGCTGTAGAAAAGAACTAACCTGCCAAGAAAATCTTGGTATGTTGCATAGGATCCATTGAGTACAACAGACTCTCAGCTTGTGATACTGCCAAAGAAATATAGGAAGTGTTGCAAACCGCACATAAAGGAACTACTCAGGTTAAACTGTCCAAGATTGATATGCTAACCACAGAGTATGAGCTCTTCAGGATGAAGGATGATGAGTCTATACAGGATATGCACACCAGATTCACATCCATCATAAATGAGCTTCATGCACTTGGAGATGTTATTCCTAGAAACAAGCTTGTAAGGAAAATCCTCAATGTTCTACCTGGTTCTTGGGGAAGTAAGGTAAATGCCATCACTAAATCTAAATATCTACAAACTCTAGCCATGGATGAGCTGATTGGTAATATGAATACATACGATATGAAAAGAAAGAAAGACAGTGAAAGGAGAGAGCCAAAGAAGGAAAAAAAACCTGGTACTCAATGTTGAAAGCAGTGACTCAAGTGAAGAAGATAGTGATATGGCCTATCTTACTAAAAGATTTCAAAATATGGTTCATAGGAATGGTGGTATACCAAAGAGGGGCAGTTCAAGTAAGGCAATGAACAATAATCTATGTCACCGCTGCGGAAAGACAGGGAATTTTATCAAAGATTGTCCACTTGTGAAACAAGAGCAATACAGACAAAACCATGACAAAGCAGCAAAAAGGAACCTGGTTCCAAACAAACGATTCAGTAAAAAAATGGAGTTGACAATATTGTGAAGCAGACTCTTGCTGCTTGGGGAGACTCCTTCACTGAATCAGAAAGGGAACCAGATGCATAAAACAACTCCATGATAGGAGTGAAAATTGAAGCAACGAAGTATGACTCACTATTCGCGATGATGGCTCAATTTGATAATGATGAAAAATATGAAGATGATGAGGTAAATTTCAGGGATGTTCAGAGAAATCTGAAATCCTACTCTTCTAATAAGTTAAGGTCATTAGAAAATGTTCTAATGGATGCTTATTATATCGTTGATAATGATAAAGAGATCTTGACCACATAACTAGGAGAAGCTTAACAATCGAGAGATGATCTGGTGGTCTGTATAGTGGACCTAAATAAGACCTAGTTAATCTTAAAAAAGAAAAGGAAGTTCTGAATGAATATATCTATTGTATAAAATGAGAGATATGACATGATGGTAGTGGTTTTTGACTTGAAGGAAACAATAGAAGGTCTTAGCAATAAGAAACACACTCTAGAAGAAAACATTGCAACTACTGAGCAAGAGAGGGATGATTTTTTTGTAATAATCACTTACCTAGAGGAAACCATTGAGGGACTCAATAGAGAACTTAGGATTGTGAGTCTTCGAAAAGGGAATAAAGTAGCTAGTGAGATACACATCATGCTTGAAAAGGAATTAACTGATGTGAAAACTAGTCTATGTGGTGAACTTGAGAAAAATCGGTAACTTCAAGTTGAATTGGAGAAAGTAAAAATTGATCTTGAGAAATCTCTAAAGTGGACCTCGTCCTCAGATGTTGTTACTATCATATATTTCAACAATAGTGGAAATAGGCAGCGAATGGGGTTTCAAAGGGAGAAAACTCCATACAATCATCACATCAAGTATGTCATTGTTCCTGATAGCTAGTTGTGTACCCAATGTGGGAACAGTGGGCATTTTAAAGAAAATTGTCATGCGAGGGTTCAATCTATTCAGAAAAATAAATTATTTACTGACAAAGTGGATACTAACAAAGCACCAGGTACCGCTCACAAGAAACGAATGATGCCTGCATGGACTAAAAAAGCCCTTCTCCGTCCTTTTATCATAAGAAGGGATCCAAACTAGTTTGGGTTCCGAAATCTAATCCATAATTTGCATGTGCAGGGAACAGTGAGAGAAAGCACACTATAATGGACCATGGACAATGGATACTCAAAGCACGTGACGAAAAGCACAATGGAGGAGGTACATTCTCAGTGTTGAAAAAGTTGGAAAATCTCTCTGACACTCAATTAAGAACTTGGACTATGTGGATGGATAGAAGTACAGTCTCCTGAGTATTTCTGAAATCTGTGATAAATGGAACAAAGTAGAGTTCTTATCAAAATTGTGCACAATTACCAATCTGGTTACTGGGAAAGTGGCCTTAGTGACCAAAAGAAACAAGAAATTCCACATTGCTGACTGTGATTCTCTACAAGATAGCGATATGAGATGCTTGAAGTCAGATGATGATGACACTCAACTTTGGCATGGAAGATGGGGCATGCAACCTTCTCACTTCTGAATTCAGAAGGACCTTGTGTTTGCCAAATTCAAGATTCACTTGGACACTGGTTCTCAGAACAAAGGATGAGAGTTTTGAGGTATATATGTCCTTTGTCAAGAAGATCCAAGTAAAGATAAAATTGAAGGTAGTATGCATCAGATCTGACCACGGGACAAAACTTGACAATGTCAAATTTGATGAGCTTGTAGCAAAAATGGAATCACACACAACTTCTCAATCACTTTGCCTTATGCTTTTTATATTTTGGTGATCTAACAAACTTATTGTCAAGAACCGGATAGAGAACCTGACCCACCTGATATTAAGTTCAAATGAACAACGTCCAATTTGATCTCCATCAAATGAGTGAACAATCACAAGGAAGAACACAACAGGGACCTGGTCCCTTAGGGTTCATCGATACAAGTACAAGTCAACTGTACAGCTGAAACATAACAGCAGAAAGTGATTGCCCGCAACTGTTACAAAGAGGAACATAATAAGGACCTGGTCTCTTAGGTTTCTCTGACAGAAGTACAAGTCAACTATACAGCTGGAACGCTACTGCAAAAAGTGACACAATATAGTCTCATATATATTTAGTGATATTCTCTCAAGCATTAAAGTGTTAATCCCACATTGAAGTCACTAGTGTGTCAAGAACAAGAAGATAGCTCCACCAAAGGATCAGTTTCACAATGAGTCTATGTGTATCTGTAGTTGACTTATAATCTTGTCATTTGTTCTTCATTGTAACTCCTGTTTTGCTTTATTAGAAGCTATGTTTTAGGAAACCCAAAATCTTTAAACTTTCTGAGTTTATGTTGTGACTAGCTTTAGTCATATGTTTAAAGTCTTTGTAACTAGAGAGTCACAAAGTGGCTTGTGGCAAGAGTATCACAAGTTAGTTAAGTTGAAGTCTTTGTTGTAGTGTCATTACAAAGTGGCTTATAATACTGAGATTATAAGTTAGTGAATTGAACGCCTACAAGTGTAGGTTGTGATTTTTGTCCCCTTGTGTGGGATTTTTCCACGTAAAAATTTCAAATCTCTTTTACTTACTGCCCTTTCTACTTAAAACAAGTTGGGTCTCATTACTGGTAGGATATCCAAACCACAATTTAACTCTCCTTATTGTCATTTTTGGGAAAGGTGCTATGGCATGGTCATTGCATAGATAACAAACTCTTTGTCAAGGGATATAGCCAACAGTGTAATGTGTTTTGACACTGCTAAGGATATATGGACTGACATTAAAGAGAGGCTTGGTACCTCTAATGGTTCTAAGTACATTCAAATTCAAAGAGAAATTAGTCTCACTACCCAAGGTCATTTAGTTATTACTACCTATTTTACTAAATTGAGAGATCTTTGGGATGAGCTTAGTCTTGCATATGTTGGTCCTGTTTGTTCCTGTGGTGCTCTTCCCAAATTTATTTAAGAGTAGAAAATCTATCAATTCATCAGTGGGTTGAATGAGTCTTATTCTACCAGCAAAAGCAACATCCTTATGATGCCTTCCCTTTCCTTTCTAGAGTAAGGTATACTCCATGTTATAACTTAATGAGAGACCTAAAAAGACTTCTACTCCTGACCCTGGTTAATCCCATGATTTTGCCTCCTTCAAATGCTTCAGCTGGTCCTATGAACACTTCTAGGGGTTTTAATCAGAGGGTCCAATTTGATGCAAAGGGAGGTTCTAGTTCATCTTCCAATATTTCATGCAGATATTGTAAGAATCCTGGGCACACAAGTGATAATTGCTATAATATGCGTGGCTTTCCCTCATATTTTAAGTTTACCAAGAATAGGAGGTCTACAACTTATGTTAAGTCTGATGGACATCTTCTAAACTATGGTTTTACCAAACCAAATTCCTTCGATGATAGCGGACATGGATTGAGTAAAGAATAATACCAGCATCTCATGACTCTTGTTCAACAAGTCCACACATCTCCTACTCTTCATTATAAGAATGTCGTCACTGAAAATGCAGGATTTGCCAACTTTTTAGGTGTTTACAATCACCCTGAGGTGTATTCAGCTTCTTTTCATGCATATGCAGTTTCACACTTAGGTTTAAACCCTTGGATCATAGATTCTGGTGCCACCAACCACATCATACCACAAAAAAACTTACTTCCCAATCTTAAGCCTTTAGTAACACCTTTCCTAATTACTTTACCTAATAGATATAAAGTAAAATTCATATCTACTAGTTCTGTGATCCTCAAGGCAGATATGATTTTACATAATGTCTTATTAGTTCCCTCATTCCATTTCAATTTGATCTCTGTATATAAGTTATTTTTTCAGTTCAAATGTCTTGCAATCCTCACCATTTCTAACTGTATTTTACAGGGCCTTTTTCTGATGAGGCCTCTAGAAATTGGTAAGGTTGCAAATGAAGTATATTTCCTGCATTTAGTTGATTTCATTTTCCTTTGTTTGTTCCTAGTTCCATTGATTCTTCTGCTCAATCTAATGTTTCTGTTTTTGTTTTTAGAACTATTGTTATTTCAAATTTTGTTGATCATTCTGTATCTCATAGTTTATCTTGTAATCCATTTGTTATTGGTAATAAAGATGATATGCTTTCACATCAATGATTAGGTCACATTCCATTTTCCAAGATGAGATATATTTCATTTCTGTCAGATACCGTGTCATCTAAACAACCAAAACACTACAATGTATGTCCAATATCTAGATAGTATAGACTTTCATTTCCTAATAATACTATACACTCTTCTCTTCCTTTTTCAACTTGTTCACATTGATATTTGGGGGCCTTACAATACCAAACTTACAATGGCTTTAGGTATTTAGGTATTTTTTAACTCTAGTTGATGACTTTACTGGAGTGACATGGACACATATCTTTTTCTTGAAAGAGCAATGCTATTTCAATCCTTAAAGCTTTCATCCAAGTGGTGAAAATTCAGTTTTAATCTTCTATTAAATGGTTTAGGTCTGATTGAGCCTATGAACTAGGGATAGTTCTGAACTTCAACAATTCTTTACTGATAATGGTATACTTCACCATACCATTGTCCCTCACACTCCTCAATAGAATGACATTATTCAAAAAAAACACAAACATACTCTTACAAGTCTCTAGGGCACTTTTATTCCAATCCAAACTCCCTCTCATGTACTTGGGTGAAGGTATTCTCACTGCTATATATATCATTAATAGAATTCCATCCACATTCCTACACAAAATCTACCTTTTGAAAAAAATGCATGGCCATTCTCCCTCTTATGATCACTTGAAGTCTTTTGGTTGCCTCTTTCATGTAGCCAGTCCTAAGCCTGGCAGGGATAAGTTACAATCTAGATCTATATTTGATGTTTTCTTGGGGTACCCTTGTGGGAAAAGGGGTAAAAATTACTTAAGTTGTCATCTTTTTTTATTTTTTTCTCTAGAGATGTTGTGTTCTATGAATATATTTTTCCTTATCACTCCCCTTCTCCTTCTCCTGTTTTCCCTCCTCCTTCTGATTATGATGAAGTTTCTCTTTATGATATTGTTGAGGTTTCTCTTTCTACTACACCTTTTGCTTTCTCTGCTTCTGTTTCAAACCCTTTTCCTCCTCATGTTCCAGTTCCTAAACTTAGGAGGTCTGGCAGTCATGTTAAGGTTCCTAAATACCTTAAAGACTTTGTTTATACTTATATTGTTCCTTCTTCTTTTTCTACGTAGGTGTCTCTACACGTTCCTAGTAGTGAACTACAGATGCATGAGCCTCAATTTTACTAGTAGGTTGTGTCTACTCCTACTCGGCAAGAGGCCATGCTAAAGGAATTTCAAGCACTTAAAGCTAACCACACTTGGGATAATGTTCCCCTTCCTCCTCATAACAAGGCTATTCCTTGTAAATGCGTGTGTAAGATTAAACAAAAATCAGATAATACTATTGAGAGGTACAAAGCCAGACTTACATAAGAGGGGACACACAAAGAGAAGTTGTTGATTTCACTGTGCTATTTCCCATGTTGTTAAACTCACTACCATTAGATGTCTTCCCACTCTAGCGGTGATGAGAAGTTGGATTATTTTTCAATTGGGTAACAACAATGTTTTCTACATGGTGATCTCCATGAAGAGATCTACGGAAATATTCCTCCTGGTTTGGAGGTCTCTCCCTCTTTTTCTACCTTTCCTCCCTTGGTGTGCAAGCTTCTAAAATCACTTTATGGCCTCAAGAAAGCATCCAAATAGTGATTTTCCAAGCTATCTGAATTCTTATTATCTAGAGGTTACATGTCTAGAAAAAATGACTATTCTCTATTTATCAAGTCTTCAGGTGACTCTTTGGTGACTTTAGTTGTCTATGCAGATGATATTTATTAGCTGGTGATGATATTTATGGGTTGAATACTTCGAAAGCTTTCATGGATGCTCAATTCAATATAAGGACTTTATGTCCATTACTTCTTGGGTTTGGAATTTACCCCTCACAACCATGGTTATTTTATGACTCAACAAAAATGTACTTTTGACTTACTTTTTGAGTTTTAATGTGACCACTTCACACCTATTACCACTCCTTTAGATCTTAGTGTAAAGCTAGTTCCTGACATGTATGATCCTCTGCCTGATCCTACCACCTTTAGGATGTTAGTTTGCAAACTCAACTTCCTGCAGTGCACCAGGGCTATCCTTTTTCAGTGCAACACCTAAGCCAGTTTTTACAAGCCGCATATGTTCCCCATATGTTGGCAGCTCTACATGTCCTTATATACCTCATGAATATTCCTGCTCAGGGTATTCTCCTTTCAGCCAGCTATGATCTTTCCCTACTAGCATATTCAGACTCTGACTGGGATGCATGTGCTGTTTCAAGGAGATCTATGACTGGGTTTTACGTCACTCTTGGGGCAGTCCAGTTTTTCGGAAGAGTAAGAAGCAACCCACTGTCTCTATCTCTTCAACTAAGGCTGAATATAGAGCATTGAGAATGGTTATGGCTGAGGTTTATTGGCTAGTTCGTTTACTTGGTGGTTTGAGCCTTCATTTTTCTGCCCCTGTTTCTACATTTTGTGATAGCCAAGCAGCTTCGCACATTGCCAAGAACCCAGTGTTCCATGAATGCACCAAACATATTGAAGTTAATTGTCACTATGTTCGAGACAGCTTGCATTCTAGCCTGATCTCCATTTAGTATGTGCCCAGCTCTGCTCAGCTTGCTGATATGTTGACCAAGCCTCTCCATGGCCCTCTATATCATCCACTTTTAGGAAAGCTTGGAGTGTCTATACCCTCCAACTTGAGAGATGGTGTTGATAATACTGGGCCACTTGAATATCAGCTAAAGGGATTACAAATTGGGCCTCATAGTTTATTCTCTAGGCCTCTTTGTATACCAAGACAATTTTCATTTTAGTCATTCACTTTGTATAGATGCCACTGATATAGAACATTCTGGACATAACAATAACCTAAGAAATGTATTCCTCTTTCTCAGATATCTTGTTCTTCTCGTTTCTCTCTCTCTTCTCGTTATTAGGGTTCACCTTTAAATTAAATCTTCTGATTACTATAAGAATCAATGAATTAACATTCATGCCTCCCTAGTAGTATTTATCACTTGTTTTTTCATTCATCTCTACATTATAAATTTAGGTATTATCTAAACCATACAAATTCCAAAGGCATCACCACATATGTATATACTGATATGGATACTGATGTAGCATTATAAGGCAGCTCATAATCCTTGGCACAATAAACTAGTTTCCAGTAGATAGCATGTGATTGAGTACATATACATGGTTCATGTTTTACAATACATTCTGTTGCTTATGCTGTAATTCTCTCAATTATATTTTACACGTAGATATGTGGCTTGATTGGTTGCCCTGTTTCTCAAAGTTACAGAATAGTGATCTGTAAAAGCATGTCCCTGTATTGTAAAACACTCATGAATTTCAGCATTTTAATACAAATATTTATGTAATAAAACAGTCCAAAGACCTCTTTTCTTGACTCAAAACATTAAGCATGTACAAATAACATGTAAATGATACAAACAAGCTTCACAGCTTACATGTAACCCGGCCAATCGTTTTTAGAGTCTTGATCACCCATCTACTTCTTCCCCCAAATTTTTTTCTGCTACTTTGGTTCGCCGGGATATTCGGTAATAGAATTCAGAGTGTTTTGGGACACTTAGTCCCTAAATGAGAGCTTAAGTGTTGGAAAGTGATCCATAGTCAGAACAATGTGAAGAAGACCTCGAAATGAAAAATCGATGGTTTCGTTAGCTCCGTTAGGTGATTTCGGGGTTGGGAGTGTGTTCGGAATGCATTTTGGAAGTCCGTAGCTCATTTAGGCTTGAAATGCCGATGTTTATATTTTTGAAGTTTTTGGTCTGATAGTGAATTTTTTATCCGGGGTCGAAATGAAATTTCGTAAGTTTCTGTAGCACCGTCATGTCATTTTGGACATGCGTGAAAAATATTAGGTCAATCGGACGTGTTTTGGATAGTTTTTTTATGGAAAGCGAGTTTGGTTGAATTTTGAAGTTCCTTGGTTCAAATCATTGATTAATTCGAGTTTGCGGGATTGTATTAGGTGATGTAAGGATTAGTACAAGTTTGGATGATGATGCGGGATATGTCCGTAGTTTTGGTTGAGGTTCTGGGGGCCTCGGGTGTATTTCAGATGCTCAACGGAGCATTTTTGGAGTTTGAAACATTGCAGAAAATCCATTCAGCTGTTGTAGACTTTTCCTTCTATGCGATCGCATAGTGCAAATTTCAGAGGAGGCAAATTCCTCCTATGTGATTGCATGAGCCCGATGGCGATCGCATAACTCTGTCTCCCCCCTCTTCAACCTATTTAGTGAAGTAATCTGTTAAAATTAAAAGGAGTCTTACCTTTTAAGGACCCGGTGGTAATGGGCCAACTATATCCATCCCCCATTTCATCAATTGTCATGGGAATTTTGTCGTACTTCTGAATGAATGTCCTTGCATTCTGTTCCATCAGATCCAATAGTATCCTACCCTAACTAGCTTTATTACAAATGGATCTACACCTGAATGGTTCCCGCAAATTGCTTCATGAACTTCTCTCATCACGTAATCCACCTTCGAGCTAACGCCAGTTTTTCAAGGTATAGTTAGCGATTCTCCGCTCCTGACAGTATAAATAATTGTTCGACTTCCCCCGATTTTGATAGTAATTTAGGGCTGGACAAGTATCTTTTTAATCCTTCAGTGTCTGCTGGCATTCGGGAGTCCACTTGAAATTGTTCTTCTTTTACAGAAGTGAGAAGAAATGATGGCATTTTTTCGAGGATCTTGAGATGAACCTGCCTAAAGCGGCCAGTATTCTTGCTAATCTCTGTACCTTTTTATGCTTGTTAGCTGGCCCAGGATATCTTCGATGACTTTGATTTTATCGTATTTTACCTCGATCCCTTTTTGCGAGACCAAGAAGCCCAAAAAATTTCCGAAGCCAACCCTGAATGCACATGATTTATGTTATACTTCCTCAAGATGTAGAAAGTTTCTTGGAGATGTTTCAAGTGATCATCTGCACTCAAAGACTTGAATAACATGTCACTGATATGTATTTCCATTGTTTTGCCTATTTGATTAATAAACATCTAATTAACGAGCCTTTGATAAGTGGATCCGATATTTTTTAGACTAAATGGCATCACATTATAACAATATGTGCAAAAGTTTGCTATGAACTAAGTTTTTTGCCTGATCCTCTAGGTTCATATTTATTTGATTGTACCTAGAGTAGGCATCAAGGAAACTCATTAACTCGTGCCCGGCTTTTGAATCAATTATTTGATCAATGTTTGGCAGTGACAATGAATCTTTAGGGCACGCCTTATTTATTCCTTATAAGCTAGGCACATTCCAAACTTGTTATTCTTCATTGGAACTACAACTACATCAGCTAACCATTTTGGATACTTTAGCTCTCGGATTGAACCAATGTCAAGTAGTCAAGTTGCCTCTTCTTTAACAAACATGTTCCTGACTTTGGCTATTGGACGTTTATTTTAACTTAATCGTTGGAAGTTTGGATTCAGGCATAGCTTGTGCACGGCCACCCCTAATGGGATACATGTAATATCCGAGTGCGATCATGCAAAACAATTGACGTTAGTTTTAAGGAAATTAATAAAGCTTGACATGAGTTCGATATTGAGCTCTGTCCCCAAGTGAAACTTCCTTTCCATGAATTCTTCAAATAAAGCCACTTGCTTGAGTTCTTCTATAGTGGATTTGGTTGCATTTGACTTTCTTGTTACTTGAAAGTATCTCGGCACTTGGTAGGATTCTAATGACTCCTCGCCTATATCATCTTTATTTGGCAAGGGAGAAGGCGTTATTGCTATTTTTTGGGCCCTTCCCGTTGCTGCTGGAAATTGACACTGAATTTATCTTTCTTTCTTTCGGTTGATCTCCTCCTATCTGCTTGATTCCTTTCGGGGTAGGGAATTTCAATAGTAGATGATATTTTGAGGGCACCACCTTCTTCTCATGTATCCACAGACTTCTGAGGATTATGTTTTAACCCATATCATCGTTACCACTTTGAATAATGTGGTCTTAGTTACCCCTTCGGTGTTCGTGCACATCATGATCTCTTCTCAAGTAGTCTCACTTTCCAAGTTGAACCCGATGAGGAGTTTGTTGCCAGAATGATACTCTCGGTTAACTTTCCTTGTTCCATCACTCTCTATTGAATGATGTAGGCTAAAATTCATAGGTTAACCAAAACACGCTTAATCTTGAAACTAAGACATTGAGATAAATTATCAGGGAGTCGTTATATGACAGTAGAAGTCTGTCGGCGTCTTCCTCTGTGAAAGTGATGTCATCTTCTGTGGCTTCCCAGGGTCTATTATTGTAGGTCACTAATATCTTTGTTTTCTGGCAGCCGAGAATGTTATGCCATTAATTTCATTTCATCTTAAAATCATGTCGATAGTCAACCGAAGGGGCTCTTTTGCTATCTTTGAAGGCTCCACATTGTCCTGGCTAGGGTCGTAATTGTTCTTGGATCGGTCGCTCAAAAACTCCCTAAGATGGCCATTCTTTAACAACGTCACCATCAAAATCGTATTTTAACTTATCCTAATTCTTGTCTCGATCCCGTCCCTTGATTGATGTCGAGAACCCGGGCTGGTCGTCTTCTATTGTTGTTTCGATTCATAATGGTTATGGACATCCACATATGTGGTCGCTTGGAATTCGAGCAAGCTCTCCTTGAACTTTCCGAAGGGGTCGGAGCTTCTTGAATTTAAACCTTTTGTGAATGGATCTACTGCCCACTCATCCATTACAACGGGTAGCAACATCCTCTCTTTCTTCTGGAATCTGATCACAAATTTCTGCAGCAATTTGGACTCACTTTGCACGATCCTAAATATGTCCGCCTTCCTGGCTTGGACCTTTCGGGCCCAGACATGGGCTTTAATGAATGAATTTGCAAGTATTTCGAATGAGCCAATGGAATGCTCGGATAATAGTGAATAACATGTAAGGGCCCACTTCGTGAGGGTTTCACCATACTTCTTCAGTAAGACCGATTCTGTCTTGTGTTGAGCCAGATAGTTCCCTTTCACAACTGTGGTTTAGGTCGTGATGTGCTCCGGCGGATCCAAAGTTACACGGTATTTTTGTATGTCCGGCTTTTTAACCTCTTCGAAATCAACTGCGGTGTTGCGCTAAGCTTGAATGGTAATTGTATGTATATTCTCAAATCTAGGCCTTTTAATATTTGTGGTGCACTAGGAATTTGATCCATCGAGCATGAAATTCCTTCACGTTCTGATCCATCCGTTCGTTTATTTCTCTCATAACCTCATAAGCTCAGTTTTGAAGGGATCATTACCATTATTGCCAGATCCGCTACCTGCTCCCCTGGTGCCATCAAAATCAACTTCACCCCTTGGGGTGTTGTTGTCAATCCTTTGAGTAGTTTGATTAATAGAAATGCCTGGAGGAATCGGGTCCCTCTCGATCGCATTATTGGAACTGGCTGACAGCGCGTTTTTCAACTCTGTCATCATCCGATCCTTCCTTGAGAGATGTCTCATGATGGCTATCTGTTGCTCTCTTAAGATCTTCACTGTTTCCACGACATTCTCTCCTCTGCATCATTAGTAGTTGCTCCTGCACATGTCGGGAGTATTGCCCTTCAGGAACCGGGGTTGATTCGTCCCTTTCATTAGGGGTGTCGCTGATTGAATCTTCATGTTGTGGCAATTCTTCGTGTCCCTCAACATTGTGTCTGATGTTGACGTCGTTAGTTGTCATTTTCGACTTCTTGTTAAAGAAAAAATCAAAAAAAGTTAGTACTAAACGTAAGGATCAAAGCAACTACACAACTATATAAGCCACATGGTGGGTGCCAAATTGTTTACCCGTAAAATAGTACAGTTAGTTTTGCTACGGAGTTTATAGACAGGCGAACTGATTTGACCCAAAAATGATAATAAAATAAGATTAAACGTAAGACTTGGTAGTTGAAATTAAAGAAGAAGGCGAGCCTTGCACCTAGTGCAATGTCTCCAAGGATTGAAATGAAAACAATATAAAAGGCATATAAAATTGTTTAATTGAGAGCGAAAATGAGGTACAACCTATGTGTTCCAAGATTTCTCGTGATAATAATGGTTGTTGAGCCTAATATTTATAGTTATACCTTGGGAAATAAAATTCAAGGATGAAACCCACTTAAATGACAATAAAGGAGCTATTGATGAATATGTAACGGCATTGCCATGAATACCAATCCTATTTAATATTAGAAAATATTCTTCATTGAATGTATACGATAGCAAATATTTGTTTTATTTCCGGACTGTGCTCCCTTCCGGGTGTATAATATCCGATGTCAATTGCAGCCACTGTTCCAGATGTTAGTTGTTACTTGATTCGCCCTTTATCTGTCTACGATTCCATGTGTTATGGTATCATTCGATCATTTATTGTAAACCAATTTTATCATATACTATATATTATCTATTTCTTATTTTCTATATATTCCTTTTACAATAATTAGCCACGATTTTGAGAAATTAAACATGATGTATATCTAGATTTTTTTTCAGTATTTACGTGATAAATAAATCGCTAAGACTTTTTGAACATAATATCTGGAATTAGGATAATAAACGTTTTACAGTTAGGGAAGAAAGCAAATTAAACCGCCAATTTTACTCCCCAATATTCCGCATTTAACGAACGTGGTGCATACTGCTTAGACGCATAAACCACACTCTCCTTCCTCAAGAATCTCCCTTATATCTTTCTTTTTTCGCTGTCATTTATTAGACAAATGGACGCTTATTAATTAATTATTATTCCCTTTTCTTCATAAATCTCACAACATTAAATCCTCCACCATTACCTTATGCTTTCGTTTTCTTCTCTATAATCAGCCCTTAACTTTCTAACATGAAGTGTTGTGTGTTGTTCCCTTGGTTTGTGAAAGTAGTAGTGATAATCAACATTATTTGCTTAATTAGCAATAATTTTGATTTAGCAGAAGCCAAGCAAAAGAAGCTGCCACCTAAAAATATGGGTGCAGAGTGTGATATTTATGATGGAAGATGGGTTTTAGATTATAAATACCCACTCTATAATGCCAAAGATTGTCCATTCCTTTTGCAGCAGTTTGATTGTGTAAGGAATGGCAGACCGGACAGAGCGTATCTTGAGTATAGATGGCAACCGCGACTTTGTGACTTGACCAGGTAACAGTCCTATCTTTTGCCCGTGAGTATTTCATAGTTGCCTCATGACGGAGCATAAATTGAAATATTGTGGCTTCAAAATTGGTTGTTAAATCGTTAGTTATCTGTGAAAATCAAACTTCCATAGTAGATATGATAATTAACTTTAATTTGAAACGTCAGATAAAAAAATGTTCATCTCCTAAATGTTGGAGCATGCATCTTGTTAATTAGTTCTATTTAATGATTAATCAGTAGAGCAGCTGTCTCATCTATTATATCGTGCTCTGTAAATATTCGTTTATCTAGGGTGGACAGGTTTTGCTCGATAATAGCAGTATTAGTTTTCGTACATTGTGTCTTTTGCCATTTAGTTATTTTTGAATGAAATGAATGATTGAAATTCCAGGAAGCAAATTAAATGATTAAACAAAAGGTACTACCTTTCTAATATTGTTATTTGTGAACTTGATGAATATGAGTAATCTGACAAGTACTGCTGTATTCCCGCGTTGAGTATTAAATGAATGGAAAATTATTTAATCTTGTGATCTCGTGAAGATCATTAATTATAGAATTATTTTTTTATTACACGCACTTCCAATGAAACATTAGCAAAAATGTTTTTATGTTTTTGTATACGTAGGTGGGATGGAAAGGATTTCGCGAGAAGAATTAAAAATAAGAAGGTGCTTTTCGTGGGAGATTCGTTGAGCTTGAATCAATGGCAATCCTTGGCTTGCATGCTTCATTCTGCCTTCCCTCGTGCATATTACAATGTCACAAGAAATGGCGCACTCATGTCAACTTTTTCTATACCCGTAAGTAATTAATATTGAGGCGAATTCAGAATTTGGGGTCTAACTGTTCGAAATAGATGTGAACTATTATATGTACATATTTTTTAAAAAATAGCAGGGGCAGGCCAGTTTTCGAATTGGTCATTCAAAAATAGTCAATGTTTGCAAAGTTATTTAATAGTAGCCATTATTTTACTGTAATACGAAAAGTTCCAGCATAATATACTGGAGATCGGTGCACATGTGCATGAACTTCCAGCATATTATGCTGGAACTCGAACACGAGGAAAGTCCCAGCATAATATGCTGGAGATGGAGCATCGGTGCTCCAATCTCCAGTATATTATGCATGATATATTTATACTGGAATACTGGAGTATTTTTTCGGATTTTAAACATTTTTTTTTGTTTAGATTTATTTTTACATAAAAAGTATCTAAATTTCGATTACTTTTGAAACCGTAAAATCTGGAGCTTTTCCATATGCATTTATTATACTTATTGGATTAGAAAAATGGCTATCACGAATCAATACCATGACACCTAATTTTTTTGAATTTCAAATATATCTTGCTAGCCCACTTTCGGGGTGGTTGTTTATTTTACTATTTGAATCGTTCTTGCATTTCTTGTTTTTCACAAATATTGTGACAGGTATATATTATAGCCATATTGAGAGCGAAGATAGTTGTACTCATATACATAAAAAAATGACAGCAATGGAATATCAATCCTCGGGCTTTATTTGTAAAGTCTCTTAAGAGCAAAAACCGCTATCATAAAGCTAGATGGACAGAAATAATAGATAGATTATCACGTAAAATTAGGGGTGACAAACGGGCGGATCGAAAATGGATAATGCGAAAACGGATAGATTATCCGATGCGACTCATATTCAATATGGATAAATAATAGGTTAACCAGCGAATAATGCAATCTGGCACTAATTTAGCCTCTGGATTCATCCATCCTCTCTTTTTTTAATTTCTCCCTAACATTTGGCTTTCAATATTTTCAGTGTCAAATTTATTATTATTGCTAATAATCTCTCCATTTTAATGTTTGATTGAATTTAGTCGAAGCAAGTGACTGTGAGTTACGTGAGAAATGCACTGCTGGTTGACATAGTGAGGCAGAAATCAAAAAGAGTGTTAAAGCTAGACTCGGTTGCAGGTTCGTCAAAGCTGTGGATGGGTTATGAAATCTTGATCTTTGATACTTGGCATTGGTGGCTTCACACTGGAAGAAAACAATCGTAAGTTATATAATTCTCAGTATTAATACTCGGTCCGTCCATATATCATATGATCTTATGTCTACTCGGGAGTATATATATTCACTCTGAACTCTGTTATTATTTTATTGGAAACTATTTAGCCAAATATACAAAAAATATCCGCTAATCAAACATACAAAAATGTACACTGTAGATATAAAATATGTATATTATACATCAATATACAAAAGATATATATTTGCCCTTCTATTATTTTGGGAGGCTACTATACTGAGTAAAAATCCTTTTTTTTTCAAAAACCAGATGAGTATTAATAAGAAGTAACTAAATGAATTTTATATATTATACTAAAAATGGTAGGAGTACTTGTATGGGTCAAAACTTAATCTTATGATGATGAATGAGATCAACGCATTTATTAAAGTCTATTTGTGATTAATAATGGTATGGCCATTTACTCAAAAGATTATCGAGCAGTAGTCCAGTTTGACAACTAAGGCCACGGCCTGGCCGTCCTTACGAGGGTGTCCCCTCTGTGTGGTCCCAACCCATTGGCACCAGCTGGCAGATCTCCTGGCTATAAATACTAAGAAGAAGAACCCTAAAAGGGGGGTTGCTTCTTCTTCTTCATATCTCCTCCGAAAAGTAGAGAGAATACATCATTGTAAGGCCCTGAGCCTTTCTATGGAGAGGCAGACTAAATCAATACTATTAATAAAAGATCTCCACCCTCCTCCCTTTAATCTATTACGAATGTCTCTTGTATTTTACTCTTTTAGTCTTTGGATGTATTACGATCTCTTATGATTGGCTCTCCATTACTTTTGATTGTTTTATGCTTCTAAAGTAAATGAAAACTTTGAGCTAAACAATTTGGCGCCGTCTGTGGGGATTTCATAGCAGAATCCCGTAGTATATCCTTAGACCGAAAAAAAAGTGAACAACCCAGCTCAACCGAGCCCAAGCGGCATATCGGGTCATAGAAAGTCAAAAAACTCGAGATGAGCTTGCTTCCACACCCCCACATCTTCGAGCGAAAGGAAGAAGAAGAAGCAGATCCCCCATTCTATGGGGAAAATGAGTTCAAGGTACCTCACCCCTCTTCTTTCCACACAGGATCCTACCAAAAGGGGGAAAAAGGCACAAAAACATCTCTCGAACCGAGATCTGAAACGAGGTAACCCGCGTGAGCCAGTCGAAAAGACCATAAGCGCAAGTAAGGCAAGATCTGAAACCAGAAACAAATCCCAACCCCCAATACGAAGCAGGCTATGTGGGAAAGTGAAAAGGTTCAACTACGGTTGAACTGGGACTCAGGCTATGTGCCTTCGACACAGGCTATGCACCTTCAATTCAGGCTATGCGCCTTCAAATATTACAATGGTTCAACTACGGTTGAGCGGCATTTCAGGCCACGCGCCTTCAGTTCGGGCCATGTGCCTTCGACACAGGCTACACGCCTTCAAATATTACAATGGTTCAACTATGGTCGAACTGGGACTCAGGCTATGTGCCTTCGGCATAGGCTACGCGCCTTCAAATAATACAACGGTTCAACTACAGTTGAACTGGGACTCAGGCTATGTGCCTTCGACACAGGCTACGCTCTTTCAAATATTACAACGGTTCAACTACGGTTGAACTGGGACTCAGGCTATGTGCCTTCGACATAGGCTATGCGCCTTGAACTATTACAACGGTTCAACTACGGTTGAACTGGGACTCAGGCTATGTGGCTTCGACTCAGGCTACGCACCTTCAAATATTACAACGGTTCAACTACGGTTGAACTGGGACTTAGGCTATGCACCTTCGATTCAGGCTATGTGCCTTCAAATATTACAGTGGTTCAACTATGGTTGAGCGGTATTTCAGGCTACGCGCCTTCAGTTCAAGTTATGCGCCTTCGACTCAGGCTATGCGCCTTCAAATATTACAATGGTTCAACTACGATTACGCGACATTTCAGGCTATGCGCCTTCAGTTCAGGCTATGTGCCTTCATTTCAGGCTATGCGCCTTCGATTTAGGCTATGCGCCTTCAAATATTACAATGGTTCAACTACGGTTGAGCGGCATTTCAGGCTACGCGCCTTCAGTTCAGGCTATGCGCCTTCGATTCAAGCTACGCACCTTCAAATATTACAATGGTTCAACTACGATTGAGCAGCATTTCAGGCTATGCGCCTTCGACTCAGGTTACGTGCCCTCAAATATTACAATGGTTCAACTACGGTTGAACGGCAGTTCATGCTATGTGCCTTCATTTCAGGCTACGTGCCTCCACCCCAAAAAGTTCAACTACGGTCGAACTGGGACTCAGGCTACGTGCCTTCGACTTCAAATATTACAAAAAGTTCAACTACGGTTGAACGTCAATTCACGCAATACGCCTTTACCCAAAAAGTTCAACTACGGTCGAACTGGGACTCAGACCATGTGCCTTCGACTTCAAATGTTACAAAAGTTCGACTATGGGTGAACGGCAATTCCGGCTATGCACCTTCGACTCAGGCTACACGCCTTCTAATATCACAATGTTTCAACTACGGTTGAACGGCAGTTCAGGCGATGCGCCTCCAGTTCACGCTACACGCCTCTGTCACAAAAGCCACAGGCTCAACCACGAATGAATCAAATCCAAGGACACACGTCCCCGAGGCTACAAGCCGGGCTGCGATCAGGCGAGGACAAGCACTCCCAAATGTCCAAGCACGGACGAACCCCAGGTCGGGCCAAGTGCCCCCGCCATTCAAGTAAGTACGACTAATTCACAACTAAAATGCCAGCCCGCGTAAATTTTGGCCCAATTCAAACTAGAAGGCCGTGTCTTTCGTTACCCCGGCCAGTAGTTTGACTAAGCCCGAACTGGGACTAAGGCTATGTGCCGCCACTGCCCAAACGCGGCTATCACCAACTCCCGCCACGCAGAAGAAGGTGACAACTAAAAGCGTCTATCTACGGCCAAGGCTATCTGTACTAATTGCCTCTTAAGGCAAAGGATCAATCATACAACGATCGAATCCACCTAACCAGTCAAGACTATTAACATACTCACTGGAGAAACTCTAAAGCAAGGCCCTTATCAACGGGCACACATAAAAACAAACATAATGTAGTCGACACAAAACAAACAAAAAAAAAAGAAGAAAGTATATTTACAACATTTACACGGAGATGCCCCCAATTACATTGGCCAAAGGCCGGCAAAGAAAACAAAAAAGAAAGAGAAAATAAAAACTATTTCCCATCTATACACTCGGCGCCCCCAGCGCCCCCAGCAGCACTATTAGCGCCCTCGGCGCCGTCATCACTCCCAGGCGTGGACGGGTCGAAGCCGCAGTCGAGGCGGGCTTCATGAGCTTTTTGACGTGCCTCCTCATAAGTGTTCTTAGACACGACGTTGGCCTCCCACAACTACCTATACACATCGAGCTGGGCCTCGGCATACATCCAAAGCTCACGCTCAGGACCACAAGAAGCGGCCTGATCTCTCAAGCGCTGATTCTCAGCCTCCAAGGCTGCTATACTATCCGCCGCAGCACGGGCATCCCGATCACAGACGGCAATGTGCCCCTCTAATGATCGTTCTCTGAAAGCAGCGGTGGCCCTCACTAATTTGCTCTCCCTTTCCTGGGAACGCTTGGTCGCCTGCAGTGCTTCAACCCTTGCCAGAGCGTCCTCTGCCTGCCTCCTTGAAGTGGCAGCCTCAGACTCTATGGCAGCCACCTGCCTGATATAGGCCTCAGCGGCCTCTGCCGCCGCAGCCAGATTTTGGCGCTCCCTCTCAGCAGCCGCCCTTCTCTCAACATCGGCCCCTTCGTTCGCCTAGCGGAGCTGCTCCTCAAGAGTGGTTACCCTGCTAAGAGTCTCTTGCATGCGAAGCTTCCTCAGTGTCAACTCCTACCAGCTCCCAATTTCGGGGGTCGCTCCTTATGCGTTCTCGCAGATCACGGCACCAATCGCGGTAATGGCAGTACTTCACCAACAGTCGCGCACAAACCGCCAAACGGGCACTAGTCCGCCTGATGCTCTCTACCTCCAACAGAAATGACTACAATAAACAAGAGTGACAATCAGTACAAGAAAGCGTAATGAGAAAGAAAAACTACCAAAGATTTATATTTACCTTTTTACCTTTATACTATGGGAGGCCACCTTGCCCATCAACCTGACGTCCAAGATATCCCTCAAGGACACGCTCTCTGCATCAGAGCACAAAACCCCTAACAGAGTTACCAGGTTCTCCTCCTCGCGTAGCAGGTTCTGGTCATTAGGGATCTCCAAATAGCGAAAATCCCCTTCGGCCTGCGCCGCTGGGCGGGTAAAGCCCTCCTGAAACGTGCGGATATCCTCAGGATCTATATCGGACTCAGAGTCGTCTCCCCACTCTCAAGGTGCCCCTTTCTTCCGCCGCTCTGGAAGTCGAGACCTCCACCGCCAGAAACGTCGAGGCACCTGCATTCACCAAAGTCTTGACGCCCGTCCTCTCCACCAAAGAAGTTGCCGAGGAACTACCCTCCCTCTTAGCAACAGGAACTGAAAGTTGAGTCGTTGATGCGACTGTATCACCTTGGCCTAGGCCAACCGGGGCAACCCCCACTAAATGCGCACCCTCCGGGGCAAGATCCTTTGCACCCCCTCCTCTGCCGATGGCGAAGAGTCCAAACTGATCACCTCTAGAGGGGCTGGAGTGAATGCCACCCATAGCCGAACCAGCAGCCTCTCATCTTCTTCTTCATCTTCAGTTGATGACCGCTCCGCCCTGGAACGCACGGCCTCTGGATATTCCTCTATTCGGGATGTATGCTGTACCGGAGAATGCGCAGCCCGAAGATTCCACTAATGTCGCCTTGGGAACCGGGTGAGGCGCCTACATTGCAACTAATCGAGCAGTAGCCCCCAGCCTGCGGAAAGCAAGCTGAGGAGCTCTTTTACGCTGAGGTCGTTCTGACAAGCCAAAGAAGAAAGGTTAAGCTTAAGAAGAAAGGTCAAGCCAAAGAAACCGAAAAACTACAAAAGAAGAATAATAGCGGCAAGTCAGACTCTTACCAGCAGTCACCCTACGGCCATGAACCTCCCAAAAAGACGTCCATGTACGAATCCCTCTTGTAACAGGAAGCACGGCTTCAACTCACTCGCGAATGCCAATGAGCGGCACCGGTGGCTCACCTCCCGCTATGGCACAGAAAAAGATCAGTACATAATAACAACGAAAAGCAGAACGTTCGACTAAAAGAAGTCAAGGCCAGCGTAAAAGAAACATACGTGCATGGTTCCACTCCTCTGGGAAATCAGTAGCTCAGGCCACCAGGTGTCTGGTCCTCATATAGAAGAAATACTCGTATGGGCGGGTAGCGACCTCGTTGTCAAGCTCTATAGTTAAGGCGTCGGTCCCACAAGGGACCAACCGACTCATAGTACCACGCACCCTCTGAGGGACGTACAGAGTAAGCACGTGCCCAAGCGTGATTTCCCTTCGCGCCAACTCCGCATATTTGATCAGCATCGCCAATAATTTATAACAAGAGGAGACGAGATGACCAGGGCACACCCTTTAGTAACGGCAAAAATCAACCACCAGGGGAAGGGGAATCCCGAATCCCAGCCTAAAAGGGTAGGCGTATAAAACACAATAACCTCGGCGGTTGAGGTGCACCCTGTCGCCGCTCCCAGCCAGAACAATGTCGGCGAAGCGAGGAATACCGCATCGCTCCATCAGCTGAGAAAGGCCAACTTCCCCTATTAGTGGAGCCTCATCCACCTGATCTTCTCCCTCGGAGTCGGTGTAATCAGTTGTCAGGCCTCCGGGCAGGGAAAGAATATCGGTCACCGACGGGAACCGATCAATATTTGGGGAATCAGTGGTTCCCACCACCGTTGATGGCCCCGCAGCTGCCAGAACCGCCGCCAGAACAATATCAGATCGAGAACCACTCGCCATTGACGGTATAAAGGAAAAAAAGTGGTGAAATTCGCAGGAAAAACAAGAAGAGACAAAAATCTGACGATGAACGAAGGAGAATGAATTGGCAAGAAAGACTATCTCTCATAACTCCACTAAAGCAGAATAGCAGAAAGGTGAGAAGTGAATGATATGGCCCCCTATTTATAGTCAAAGCATAAATGACATTCACGAATTCCAAAGGTCACCATTAACTACCTGACCAACTGCAGAGCGGTTCGGATCTATAGTTACTGGCACCATTATGACAGGAGCCTCAAAACGGTCATTCAATCGTCAATCGGCATGTCTCCCAAGAAATGGTTGTAACGACCTCGAGATACCACGGTTACGCCTCATGCATTACCATGCACGTGAAGTCTCCCTTATACACGGCAAACATAACCGTACTCTCGTCAGGCATGCGTAAATGGTTATGGTCATCTCCAAAGTAAAAATGGATATGGTCATCTCCAAAGTAAAAATGGCTACGGCCATCCCCAAAGTGAAAATGGCTATCGCCATCTCCAAAGTAAATATGGGTACGGCCATCTCCAAAGTTAAAATGGCTACGGTAATTCCCAAAATAAGAATGGCTATGGCCATCTCCAAAGTAAAAATTGCTACGGCCATCTCCAAAGTAAAATGGCTACGGCCATCCCCAAAGTAAAAAATGGCTATGGCCATCTCCAAAGTAAATATGGCTACGGCAATCTCCAAAGTAAAAATGGCTACGACCATCTCCAAAGTAAAAATGGCTACGGCCATTACCAAAGTAAAAATGGCTACGGCTATCTCCTAAGTAAATATTGTTACGGCCATCCAAAAAGTAAAAATGGCTACGGTCATCCCCAAAGTAAATATGGCTACGGCCATCTCCAAAGTAAAAATGGCTACGGCCATCTCCAAAGTAAAAATGGCAACGGCCATCCCCAAAGTAAAAATGGCAATGATTATCTCCTAAGAAAATATGGCTATTGCCATCTCTGAAGTAAAAAACGGCGATGGCCTTCTCCAAAGAACGAATGGCTACGGTCATCTCTAAAAGTACGAACAGTTACGGCCATCTCTGAAGAATAAAAGGATACGATCTATTTATGATTAATAATGGTATGGCCATTTATTCACAAGATTATCGAGCAGTCGTCCAGTTTGACAACTAAGGCCACGGCTTGTTCGTCCTTACGAGGGCATCTCCTCTGTATGGTCCCAACCCTTTGGCGCCAGCTGGCAGATCTCCTAACTATAAATACTAAGAGAAACAACCCTAAAAGGGGGCTGCTTCTTCTTCTTCTTCACATCTCCTCCGAAAAGGAGAGAGAATACATCATTGTAAGGCTCTGAGCCTCTCTATGGAGAGGCAGACTAAATCAACTATTAATAAAAGATCTTAACCCTCCTCCCTTTAATCTATTACGATTGTCTCTTATATTTTATTTTATTTGTGTTTGAATGTACTACAATCGGCTATGATTGACCCTCCATTACTTTTGATTATTTTATGCTTCTAAAGGAAATGAAAACTTTGAGCTAAACAGTACTAAATATTGCAGATGGGATGTGATTCAAGATGGGAAATACTTGCGCAAAAATATGGATCGTTTAAAAGCTTATGAAAAAGCCTTGGGAACATGGGGTAGATGGGTTTCCAACAACATTAATTTCAAGAAAGTTCAGGTCTTTTTCCAGGGTATCTCCCCTGATCACAGCAAGTAAGTTTTTTTTTTTTTAAATTATTACAGAATTAAAAATAAGAATCTCCAACTTCCATTAGAGTAATATATCCTAATGTTTTTCTTTGTCTAATAAACGTTACATTAACAGTGCCACCGAATGGGGGAGAAAGACCAACAAAATGCAATGTTGGGGAGAAAAGAAACCCACAAAAAGGCTAAGGTATGGAGGTAAAGTTGAAGCAAACATGTTGTTGGACCAAGTGTTGGAAAAAACAGGAAAGCCAGTACATTTGCTGAGTATAAGCAAAATGTCACAATATAGAGTGGATGGTCATCCTTCTATTTATGGAAGCCCTAGGTATAAAGGCATGGATTGTACACATTGGTGTCTTCCTGGTGTTCCTGATACATGGAATCAACTTCTTTATGCTAATCTCATGTAAATTGAATATTATTTTGCTGAGGAACTCAGAAAATATTTTATAGAATTATATCAAAATAATATAAATTTATATTGTATTATCTATTAATGGTGTTGGTAATTGGGTCGAGTTTCAATAATATCTTTTCCCTTTTGGGTACTTGTGTGAGCTCGAAGAAATGTGGATTTCCAATTGGTTTAGTCGTTTCATAGTGGTATTTTGCAGTTAAATTTCCCCTTTATTTGACAAGTAAATAATTGTTATTTCTTTTTTATTTCAAAGAAAACAATCTTGGGCTTTTGGATTGATTTTGGTTGGGATTTTTTCTTATCTATAGCATATAGCAAATCTTATGACCTCCCATATTTAAAGTTTGTGTTTATTACATTTAAGCATACCCAATTTCAATTTATATACAATAATTCTAATTAAGAGTATAATTATTGCTTCATTTATTCTAGGCATGATTTTAGGAGCATATATTCATTTTATTTTATTTACTCGCCTCTCTCTCCTCCCATCCCCCACCCCCACGATTTTTCAACTAATTTAAATTCAGGAGGCCTGAGAAAATATCGATGAAGGTAACTTTGCATGACCCACCTTGATTTATATACAGTATATATGACAATTCGTATTGCTTCAAAAACAAGAAGAGTCAAATATTTTACTGCTAACGTTTTAATCTTTCTTTCTTTTTAATCTTTGTTTCGGGGTGTTTGGACCACTTTCAAAGTCCAGTTGTGTAACTTGTTCTTAGTGCCAGTTGTGTAACTAGTCTACAGTGTGAGTGCAATTGTAGTTTATTTGTAGGGTTTTTGTAGATGAAGAGCAAATTTTGTTGTCAACATTTTTTTTACACAAGATTGTATTTTAATTGTAGTATAAACGTAACAATACAACTTTATACAATACTTAAACTTATTTGTAGTTTATTTGTAGAATTTGTATCTACAAGATATCTACAAATTGAATACATGATTTTTAATATCTCAATTCTCATTTCAATTGTAGCACAATTGTCATTTTCGACATAATTGTAGAAGACTTGTAGAAGTTTTAGTCTTTTCAATCTACAATTTATCTACAATTTATCTATAATTCTTCAATTTATCTGCAATTTATCTACAATTTAAATACAATTCTAGAAATATGTCTTCTTCTTCTTCTTCTTCGACGAATTTCAATCTGAAATTCAGTCAAAACCAAGTCTAATCTTCATCAAAACCCCTCAAAATTTAGATATAAACTCCTAAACATATTCCAAACTATTTACAACAACAACCAATCCAAACAAATGATGATTTTTGAAAATTCAAATTTGAATTCAAAGCTTTCAAGCTTTTTAATGGCTATCAATGGTGGAAAATACATGGAGAATGAGACAATCACGCTGCAATGGATTTGCTTCCATTTTAAATCTCGAAATTAATGGTGATAGAATCACTATTAAATCTGATTCCTTCTATTTTGGCGCGTTTTTAGGGTAGAATTTACCTATTTTTGGTTTGGTACAGATTTTGTAGGCAAACTATGGACTAGGCAGGTGAATATAATATTAAAATATTTTTGGTAATAAGATTTGATATATGGTATAGATAGGTAAATATCCCTTTTTTGTTTAATGTTTGCAAAATTTAAAGCTTTTAGACAATATTCAGCCGTTAAGCCAAAAAAATAAATAAATAAAAAGAGCTGGATTACCCTCAGAAAGAATTAAAAATGGTTTTGTTTAATTTATTGAATATTTTTTCGTGAAAACCTACCTGTAGATTGTTTTTGGTTTATAAGAAGCATTTATTTGATTTTCATTTACAAAGTTAGTATGAGAACAAAGAGGATTATTTGTTTTTCAGTATTCTTTGTACTCCGAACTGGCTAGGCTGCATAAACGCACAAGCCGAAAGATTAGCTTTTAGCTTTCTTATATTTTCATCTCGACTGATTATCCTAAAGTTAATATCTTCATCATATGTCAAATTTAAAGAGGGATATATTGTATTTGACTCTTCAGTTAGGAGCCTCAGGGTGTGTTTATGACAAAGAAAATGGAGTTTGAGCATAACTTAACAAATATTATCTAGATAAGAGTCCGGAACTACCTAAGGAGAATGTAGCGGATACTACTATCTCAAAATATATTAATAAGAACTAAAGGCCTATTTCAATTATTAGTAGTCTAACCAACTCTCAAATTGCAGGCTAAAAATAGAAATAATGAGTATAAGATAGTTGTAACTATAGAAAATGATATACAGATAGAGAAGGGAGATGAGAAGCTTAGACTCGGAGTAAGGAGATGACTGATGAGAGGAACATATATTTTCTTCTTCATAATAGGCATATGCCCAAAATCTCAGACCACTGTCCCTTTTAACAGAACAGTTACGCCCACCAATCTACCTGGATCCCAAATTAATCTGGCACAATTATTTGTTCTCAGCCCAATAGCTATTTGTATGACATTAGACTTGGGCTGATTCATAACAGAGAAGACGATCTTTTTTTTAGCAAACTTCATTTGTTACCATCGAGAAAAAACTAATGACAACAACTAGCCACAAAATAAATCATATAATAAGCAGCCCAAAACTAATTAACATGCTAGCCCAAGACCACTACCGCTCAAAACCCTAACATCCTTCTCCCACAGCATTCATACCATTTTCTTCGGCCGAAGAAGCCGTTGCCGGATGCCACTGTTGCAAGCGCCACCTCCATATTGAACCACCAATATATCAATGCCCTCCGTCGTGATCCACTCTCATCCAATTGGGTCAGAATTACCAGCAAACATCGGCTTCTCCAGATTCTTAGATTCTATCTCCCTATCTTTTCATTCATTCCAAATATCTTCATTCAGTTTCCCTCCAGAATGTACACCGTCTTAAGAACTCGAATTCATCTTTGTTTCCATTGTTAAGAATTGAATTTGAGGAGGGAACTTGGGACTCATTCTTGAGCTTGAAGAATTAGTATTGTTGCTGAAATTAGAGGGTGTTAACTGTACAAGAAATTAATTGAAGTGTGAGAGTGAAAGTCATCCTTCAAATATGGAAATTGCACGTATAGTTCTCCTTGCAAACGTTGTGTGAGTTGAAGTTGGATTGTGAGTGAATTTCTAACTGCAGAAGAAATTCCAAGAATCTTTGCTTTTGATTGAAGTTGTGCCCTGTTTCTAACTGTTTAGGCTGTTAAAAACTGCAATTCTGGACTAGAAACTATTAAGCTACAAATTGAAGTGCCTCGCCAGTCTTTACACCTATTTTTCAGCAGTTCCGCAGAACAGTTTGTCAGCCAATTTCCTGCACTCTTAAACAGCTTTGTTCAGCTTTAAAATCTGTTGATCTCCTGCACATTTCGGGCAATTTTTCTATATTTTTATAGTGCTTTTTGGAAGAGATTTTGAGTAGTAAAATTCTGATTTTAACAGGGGTAAATAGCTACTGAATCGGGCAATTTTTCTTTCTTTCTAAAAGACATATTAGATTATGTATTAGACTAGAGAGCATTTTCTTTAAATATTGGTATATTACAAACTATATATACAGAATAGGCTGTCACCATACAAAAAATAAACTGTCACTATAAATATTTTATACAATAGATATACGAAAATAGACAGTTATTATACAAAAAATATACAAAATAGACTGTCGCTATACAAAATAGATTGTCACTATACAAAAATATACTAAATAAACTATCATTGTACAATTTATATATAATAGATTGTCACTATACAAATTATATACAAAATAGCCTGTCGGTATACAAAATATATACTAAATAGATTGTCACTATATAAAAAATATATAATATAGTGCCACTATACAAAATAGACCATCACTATACAAAAAATATACAAAATAAATTGTCACTATACAAAATAGACTGTCACTATAAAAATATAGAAAATAGACATTTCGTATATGACCTGCATTACATGTTTTATTCAATTCGTAGCTAATACTTATCAGATCCAGAAGTACAAAATACAGTTTAAAAAGGCAAAAAAGGTTACTCTATTCCGCCAGGTAGGGGTCGAACCTGCGACATTCTGCTTAGGAAACAGGTGCTCTATCCACTGAGCTATTGACATTTGTGTTGTTATACTCATTCCTTTCGGGCTACTAAATGTAATATGTTTGGGCCGAAGGGCCATTTTCTATAAATGGGATAAAATATGGGCTATTAAAATTTTGTGGGGCTATAGAAGTAGTTTTATCTTTTTTTTTCAATCAATTTAGGTAAGTTTTGACCATCAGGAATTCTTGGTGATTCACCGAGACTTGTAAATAATTTTTTCAAAAGTTATAACACAACTTAGGTTTCATTTGTTTGTACTTAATGGAGGTCTGAATGTTAATCATTTAGATCTAAGACATTAAGTGCGTTTGTATTTAAAGTTTCAATCTTAATTATTCAGGTCTTAATCATTAAACGTGTTTATTTTTTTTACTTTAGAACTACTTAATGGATATGAATAGGTCTGTATGATTAAGATCTATAGCAGACACTTAATTTCATTAACATGCTATCATCCATATTCATTATTAACTATCATCACCGCCCACCATTATCAACTACCATGATGCCACCACCACCACCATACTCAACCACTACCACCACCACCATCCTCAATCATAGCCGCCACCATTATCGACTATCACCACCCACCATCCCCACCACTCCCACCACCACCACTACATCACCATGATCCTTAATCATAACTGCCATAATTATTGACTATAACAACCCACCATCTCCACCACTCCCACCACCATCATTTTCAACCACAATCAATACTTATCCACCTCAACTAACCACCTAATTTTTATGAATAACCACAACCAATAGTGTCCATCATTATAACCTACCACAAACCCACCACCCAGTACCACCTTCTTCAATTACAACTACCACGATCACCCGCCATTATTAACTATCACCATCCGCTACCACCATCCTCAATAATAATCGCCACCACTAGCTACTACCATGAACCACCACAATCAACAAAAACTACCTCTAATCGGCACTCACCTGTTTGTCATCAGCACCAACAACTATCATATTTTAAAAAGCTATATATTTTATTGGTAGAATATTAGATTAATTAGTATTTTATTTAAATTTTATATTTTTAAAATTTTAAATAAAGTCAAATTTTATATATTCAAATGTTAAAAATCAAATAATCTTCATTATTCAGTATTCAGATTTTAACACACAACTTAATATTCATATATGGATTCAAATTCAGATGTTTCAATCTTAATACACATTTTGATATTCAAATGCGTATTCAGATTTAGATTTCTTAATCTTAAAAAAAATATGGCCTTATAATAAGGTCTTGGTGATCTGACACCAAGGCTCGTGGCAAGGAATGTCTTTGCCATCTGTCAGAAACTCTTAATGATCTGCTAGTATTTGTGACAATTTGTCTGGATAACTTTTTTTGAAGTTTTAGTAAAATAACCCCATGCCAGAATTTCGAAGCATGTTGCATTAATTCTATGTTCTAGCAACATGCTTTGAAATTCTAGCTATGTGCTTCAAAATTTTGGTTGCATACTTTCAATTCTGGTTGCTTGCATTAAAATTTTAGCAGTGTGCTTCAAATTCTGATAACATGCTTCAAATTATGGTGGCATACTTTAAAATTTGGGGGTATCCTTTAAAATTCCGATAGCGCCTAGCGGGGCTATTTTTTCTAAAAATGTCTTAACAAGATTAAAATATAAAGGAATTTTTACATATACATCCCATATAACAAACCTTACTACCACTCATGTTTAAGGTTACTATTTATTACATTTTAGTATATCATATTTCAAAATATGTACCAAAATTGAATTTTAAGGTTTAATTACCAATCATTTATTAGGGGCTTTATTTGTGGAAGAAAATAATATTTCCATATTTTCTTTCCCCATTTTTTTCTCTTTCTTACACCAGATTTTTAAAAGTATTAATTAATACCACGTTTTTTTTGTTAATTTTTATATATCTTCCCTAAAACGCTATCATTTCCCGTTAAAAACTACACCCACCCCACCCCCGTTAAAAACGAGCAAAGTTCTTTCTCTTCTGTTCACTGTTTCTCACTTTCTCTCCATTGTCATCTTCTCCATTAGCAGCATCTGTCGCCAAAAATCCTCAAAGTTCTTCAAAGAAAACACATTTTTAGTGAAGAAAAACTTATCCATAGTCAAAATGGTGAAAAAACAGAATACCCCCAAACGTCAAAAAATAGGCGAAATTCCATCATTTGATTTGGGTGTTTTAACACCTAAATCTCCAGTAAAAAGACAACCATCTATCCATGCAAGTGGAAAAGAAAGTGTTCCAGCATCGCCGAGACAAATACGAGTTGAAACTCGAACAAAGCACTTGCAGGAGGTTGATGCAACCGGTGTTGAAATTGAAGCCGACAAACAACGAAAGCGAAAGGGGAAAAGCTTGATGGCGGATGATGATGATTTTGTGGACGATTCACCCAAAGTTCAAAAAACAAAAATACAGAAGGTGTCTAATTCACCCTTAAAGCAAAAAAAGGTGAAACCCTCAAAAAAACCCACAAAATTGGTTCAACAACAAGTTTTGGTTAAGGTAAACAACTTTTTTTTTATCTACAATGTTTTGTAGTTTAATATTTTTTTTGAAAAAATTAGAATTCAATTATTTTTTTGTCGTCTAAGAGTTTTTTTGTAAAAATTTAATGTATTATTGCATGTTAGGGTTGATTATACTAATTGTAGTTAATTTTTATTATTCGGAGTTAATGTGTAATTGTTTGGCAGAATATAGTGTTGAAAAAAATTTGTAGTAAATTGTTTGTTTTTGTAGTTTAATGTAGTGTTATGAAGTGTTTTATTTGACAATGTCACAGCTGAATAAAAATTGTATATTTTTGTCGTTTTAGTAGTTTAATGTAGTTTAATGCAATGATTATTTGGTAGTGTTTTAATTGACCTAAATTTCATTGATTTAGTATACTGTGGAATCAAATATGTAGCTGTTAACTGTAGTTTGTTGTGGTTGAATGTAGTTTCATGTGTATCTTGCAGCTGTTATACACAGTTATTTGTAATTTAAATGTAGTTATTTGTAGTTACATATAGTGTTCAATAACTGGATATTGAACAGGGGTTAAATGTTGTCATTTGTAGGCATTTGTATTTTGATTTCTTCCTGTTTTCTTTCCATTTCTATGCTCTGTTAAATGTTTATATTGGACAAGTGGTATGTAGGTGAACACTAAATTTCATTGATTTAGTATACTGTGGAATCAAATATGTAGCTGTTAACTGTAGTTTGTTGTGGTTGAATGTAGTTTCATGTGTATCTTGCAAATGTTATACACAGTTATTTGTAATTTAAATGTAGTTATTTGTAGTGTTCAATAACTGGATATTGAACAGGGGTTAAATGTTGTCATTTGTAGGCATTTGTATTTTGATTTCTTCCTGTTTTCTTTCCACTTCTATGCTCTGTTAAATGTTTATATTGGACAAGTGGTATGTAGGTGAACACTAAATTTCATTGATTTAGTATACTGTGGAATCAAATATGTACTGTTAACTGTAGTTTGTTGTGGTTGAATGTAGTTTCATGTGTATCTTGCAGCTGTTATACACAGTTATTTGTAATTTAAATGTAGTTATTTGTAGTGTTCAATAACTGGATATTGAACAGGGGTTAAATGTTGTCATTTGTAGGCATTTGTATTTTGATTTCTTCCTGTTTTCTTTCCACTTCTATGCTCTGTTAAATGTTTATATTGGAGAAGTGGTATGTAGGTGAACACTAAAGATTGCATTTAAACTACACAATGCATTAGTGTACTTCTACCTATAACTACATTATATTTAACTACATTTGTATATAGGTAAAATGAAATATACAGAATTGAAATACATATACAGAATTGAAATACATATGGGCTCACTGTTTCAATATACAGAAAAATGTAGGAAAAATGTAGTTTGTATGTTAAAAATGTATTTTGTGTGTTTAAAATGTAGTTATATGATATGTTACATTATATATTGTAATTCTGAAATCTAGCTTCATTCTAACGACCATTAATGTACTTTTTTTGCAGAATGGACCTTACTATGCACAACATAATGTTGATTATGGTGTGATACGGTTCCATAGCTTGTGCGATGCAACGATTCCATCCCAGATAAAGTCTTTATTATCCCCAACACAATTACGTGCTTTCAAGAACACTTGTTTTGGTTATTTACTAGATATGCCCCCTATTTGCATGCAGAACCAATCTATTCATCTTCTAATGAAGTATGAATTATCAAAGTTTAATGGCGACTATTTTTCTGTTCTGTTAAATGGACAAAAATTGATTTTTACTTTGAGGGATTTTTGTTTGATAACTGGGTTTAACTGTGTTGATAGCTTATCGGACCATGGTTACAATTCTAGTTATGTTAGCCATTTAATGACTAAATACTTCCCTGACAAATCTCGGGTAGAGAAATCGCTTTTGAGAAGTGTAGTGACATCCAAATCCTGGACAAATGATTTGGATGCTGTACAGTTGTGTGTCTTGTATATTTTGGAATTCTTTGTTTGTCCTTCTGATAAGGACAATGTTTGTTTGATAGACAAATTTACTTTTTTTCTTATAGAGAGTGGTCATTTTGATTCGTACCCATGGGGTACAAAATCTTTTAAGCAAGTTCTTGAGTCTGTCAGACATCGTCTCAGTCCCAACGTCCATTCTTATCTTATACGGGGGTGCTCGTTAGCCTTACAAGTGTGGCTGTACGAGTGCTGTTCTTCTGTCAGCACCGAGCTTGCTATACGGTGCTCTGACTCCATCCCCCGTATTTTAAGATGGTCCGCTACAAAAGGACAGATTTGGTTGAATGTTTTTGAAGAAAAATTCATCAAGCCTGAGTGGCTCAAGGTATTCTTGTTAACCTTTGTGTAATTCTTCAATAACTACTATTGTAACTACATGACATCTACAATTTCTTTCAAATTTACTTCACTGTCTTCATCCTTCTTTCAGTTCTCAAACTTGGTTGCATCCGGGTCCGAGATTGGAGCGCTCAACCTCCCAGTAAACCTTAATTATGAAGATGAAGAGGTTACTCAACCTTCAAAAGTCCCATCTGCTGCTTCTCCGAAAGTTCGACATGAAGAGGCTAAATCTTCAAATGATATGGAATCTGTAAGAAGCCAGATGAGGAAGTTGGAACAGAACATTGAGCAGGTACTGTTAGAATTTACAGTTGTGTAGTCATTGTTTACTACCAATTGAAATCATTCCTTCGACATTGTAGTTTCTTTTTATTTTAGTGTAACAAATCGAATATTCTTACCAACTCACATACATATTTAATTTTTAGGTGGTTGGAAAGTTAGATCAGCTGAGGAATGATGTTTTTGATGAACTCTCAAAACTTCGAGAGTTCATAGATCAATCTTTGAAAAGATTAGTGAATGCTGTCAACAGTAGAAATGAATTGGATGACTCCAAGGTAAGAATTTACATATATTTATTCTAATACTAATAATAGTTATGATAATCTATTCTAACACTAAAACATTACTATCAAAATGTAGTTTGCAGTTACATAAATTGTAGTTCCTGAACAATACATTTCAGTACAATTGAATGCACTAAAACTACTTTTTGATAGTAATGTACAGTTCTGAACTACACTTTTGTAGCTGTTATTTGTAGTTTTGTAGATGTAATTTGTATTTTGTAGCTGGTTCAATGTTTTAATATACAGACTTGACCTATGTATGACTTACCTGGTTCACTGTTATTTGTAAGTAACACTATATATAGTTCAAGTCTGTGTATTTCAATTTTGTTATAACCAAATCTAGTTATATGTATTCTAGTTATAAGTCATCACATTTGGTCTAAGTCTGTATTTTAAATGTAGTTATTTGTAGTTAAATATAGTGTTCAATAACTGGATTTTTAACAGGGGTTAATTGTAGTCATTTGTAGGCATTTGTATTTTGATTTCTTCCTGTTTTCTTTCCTGTTCTTATTATATCCAAATGTAGTCCTTACTTGCTACAATTGACTACAGATTTCATAAACTACAATGCAGTAACCACATTTTCATAAACTACAATGCAGTAACACTTTATAATATTTATGATAATGTATTATAATACTAAAACATTCATCTCACAATGTAGTTTGCTGCTAGTTCAAAAAGATATAACGAACATAACGAAGCAGAGAAAAACAAAGAATTTCAGTTCAATTTTGGTCCACAAGTCCGTGCAGGCCCCAGTACAACAGGTATCTAGATAATTCATACATACATATATACTTCCATCTTGAATTGCTAATAAAAAATAAATTTACCTGTTCAGCTCCTTCTTCTCCTCAACAACTTGAACAACAAGACAATGTTCCACATTCACCGATTCATGGTGTAACTGTGACTGAAATTGTCGAAGAATGCATTGAAAAAGAAGAGGAGATTGGAGTGATGTGTGGAGGAACTGAAAATAAAGGCGTGACACTGGACGATTTTGAAATTCCAGAAAACCTATCACAAATGGTCATGTATGGTGACCCAATTCAAGTTGATTCAACCCCTCTTCATCAAGGAAGAACAAGGTTACCTGGAAAACATGCACGATCACCATTCACGCCACTCTACAGTACTGAAGGCAGCACGTCTTTTGGGCCAAAATTTTTTTACATAAAGCACCCATTCACAAGTCCCATTGGTGAAGATGTTGATCCTCAACTAATAGATAGTTTTACTACCTGGTTATACCATCGAAGTGACAAATCATCTAGGAGGTATGGTGCATAAATGTCTTATGTTGTATGTATTTGTTTTACTTTTCTTTCTATTTAATTTAGACTTTAAAGTTGTCAATGTTTTTGTTTTTTGTAGTTGTTTGTTTAATTATATTATTATTACAGGAGGAAGAACTTCTATTCCATGAAGGATAACCATCTCAATCCTTTGTTGGATTTGGGTTGCGAAAAAATAGATAAGAAGGACTGGTTCTACGCCCTTGCTCACCCCGGACAGCTAATAAATTGTACAGTAAGTATATGGATTATCATTGCAGTTTTGTCTTTATCTGGTATCTGGCTCACTGTTATGTAGTTATTGAACACTACAGTTAACTACCAACGACTACATTTAAAATACTGATTGCCTTGATGTATATAGACTTATAAATAGATTACACATAACTAGAATGGGTTATAAGTAAACTGGAATACACTGACATGAGCTACATATTTTTTAGCTCTTATTTGCATCTTGTAGCTGTTATTTTCACTTTTGTAGCTGTCAAACTGTTATACACAGCCATTATTTGTTTTCTTTCATCTTGTATGCTTTGTTAATTGTTGATATTGAACAACTGATATCCAATAGCTTATTCTATCTAAACATATTTAAGTATGTCTTGTTATATGCAAATGTAGTTCTTATTGACTACAAATGAATACAATTGAATACATTTGCATTAACTACAAACTGCATTAAATACAGATTGCTTTAACTACATTTAAAGTCAATTCACTACATTTAACTACAATTCAACACTGTTGACAGCATACTGGCTTCTTACAGTTTATTAAACACTGTTGACAGCATTTTAAATACAGATTGCCTTAATGTACAGATTTGAATTAGATATTATAATTGCAACTTTTACTTTTTTCAGCACATCGATGTTATAATGTACTATTTGAGAAAGAAGGGGAAATATGGCCCCAACAACAACTGTAGATTTACAACAACAGACTGTTTGTTCAAGACAAAAGTTGAAAGTATCTATGATAAGTTCTCTGCTGCTCCAATTAATCAAAGGAATTCTGTTGTAAAAGCCGATGACGATATTGGAGAATATATTATGGGCTATCGAATTCTTGCAAATGTAGCATGGGATCTTGTGGATTATGTGGTAATGCCTGTTAACCTTGTAGAGAACTTCCATTGGCTGTTGTTAGTGTTTGACATAAAGGACCGGCAACTGTATGTGTATGATTCATTGGTGAGGGCAAAGCGTAACAAAACAGTTCAAGCTATGGCTGAAAAATTTTCAACAATTATTCCTCTTTATTTGTCATGCACTGGTTTCTACGGCAAACGCAAGGACATTGACTTCAAGAATACAAAGTCATACGTAGAGAAGCCAGTTACGGACCCTCTAGACATACAATGGATGGTTGCCGAGATTCCACAACAAAAGGAAGGCTCACTGTAAAAAACTAAACTCCCTTTCTATATGTATACTTAAAATATATTTGGTTTTTGGTATTTAATGAAAATTACTCATAATCTGCAGGGATTGCGGTGTATTTGTTGCTGCATTTGCGGAATATATTAGCAATGGTGATTTGTCTATACCAAAGGAGGATCTTAATGATATTAACAAACACCGTAGACGATATGGAGCTCTGTTGTGGGACTACGCCACAAAGAAGCTAAATGATGGTTCAATCAGTGAGAGCGAGGTTACAGGCAGGCTTGCAAGGAGGAGGGGTCCACCGCCAAAAAATGAGAGAACTAAAGTGGAACGAAGGAGGAAATAGTGTGTACTGTTGTAATGAACTTTGATTGTAACCCACAATGTTTCATGGACCTTGAACAATTTTGTAGTTAGTGGAGAATTATGTCAGTTTGGTTGTACTGAACAATTGCTTTGGAAAAATAACCCTAAGTTTGCATTTCTGTTTGCCATTTTTCTGAGATTCATCTGTGCATTTAGTTGCACTGTATGTTCACTTTTGTTGTGAGATTGTTTTTATTCTGATTACAACTCTGATCTCCCATTTCAGTTTAGAACATATTTGGTTCAGAAATGCAAACTAAATGCACAATTGCTTCATGAATACATTAAACATTATCATGCCAGTGCTTGCATTATCCAACTTCTTGGATTGGAATCCAAGGTTTTCTTACATGTCTGAACTAAAAACTATGAAATAAAATTTGAAGCCAGGTCAATCTATTCGAGGATTTAGAATTGCCTCAATACATATGTTAACTATATTGACAATGATAACAGTATTAAAGGAAACTACAATTATCTTCTCCTCAAGGCAATATGTATTGTAAATGTAGTCATTTGGTTGTAATGAACAATAGCTACATGAATACATTAGACATTATTAATGTAGTGACTACAATTACATACAATTACAAATAACTACACATTTATTCTGCATATAAATACAATTACATAACTACAACTTGTTTGAACTCCAACGCTACATGCACTGTTGCAGTACATTTGCACAATATATGTTTTCAGATAAACATGATGATGTTTCTTACTTAGATTTCATGAAAATGAACTACAACGTTTTTTCTTTATCTACAACATTCTGTCTTTATCTATTATGTCGATAACACATTTTGAAATCACTTAAAGTACATTATAACAACAATCTGCAAACAGTTTACATTACGCAAGTATATTAGTAAACTTCTTTATTATCGTCAAAAACATATTACAGTTACACCTTAAATTCCGATAATCTGGGATAACTACCCTTTATTTTGAATAACTATGTAGCTACATTATATTCATGCCTTTTTCGGCACATTCTTGCAACTTCTTTTGTTATGCCCTTCACCTCCACAATTGCCACATGACACCTTGTACTTCTTTGAGTTTATTTCATCAAAGTTTTTATATCTTTCCTTTTGAGGTCTTCCTGGCTGCCTTTTATCTCCAGCCGGTGGCTTTATTACATCATCCAAAATATGTTGTGGAACATCCCATTTTGCTTCATCAGGAAGAGGATTAACTGGCAATTCATATGTAAGTAGTAGGCTCTTAGTTGTGTAATACGGTGAGCAATAGTTGTCCGGCCTTTCATTCCTATGCCTTAATGATGCCAAAGCATGTGCACATGGAAGTTCATCAAGTTGGAATTGTCCACAACTACATTTCTTATTTTCTAAACATACAATGTACCTCTTCACGCCATCTAACACAGTGTGTATATGATCGGTTGAAGCTCTCACCTACAATTCAAGATCAAAAAGAAAATAATAAGGTGTCAATAAGTTAACTATGTTAGCAACAATCAGTTAACTACAAATCAGCTACAAATAAACGCCATAATACATTAACTACATTTAACTACAATCGTCTACATTTTTAAAACTCTCTGGAAATCATTCATAAAACATTAACTACATTTAACTACAATCGTCTACATTTTTAAAACTCTCTGGAAATCATTCATAAAACATTAACTACATTTAACTACAATCGTCTACATTTTTAAAACTCTCTGGAAATCATTCATAAAACATTAACTACATTTAACTACAATCGTCTACATTTTAAAAACTCTCTGGAAAACATTCATAAAACATTAACTACATTTAACTACAATCGTCTACATTTTAAAAACTCTCTGGAAACAACATTTTCATCTACTACTTCTTTTGTTTTTTTTTTCATGCACCAAACAATAATATATTACCTTTAGTTTCTGGGATAATAGAGTGTTATCTTCCAATTCTTTGTTGAATTTGTGTCCAAGTAATGTGAAAGTACCCTTTGCCTTCAATAACTTGTCTTTTGTCCAACGTTCTATAATAGTCCTCATATACTCCAATAGATCAAATATTGGCAGCTCTCTTGCCTCTTTTGTAACAGCGTTCAACGACTCTGCAATGTTTGATGTCATAGTAAAAGTTCTATTTGCCGTTGCATGTACTCTTGACCATCTATGATATCCAATATCATGTAGGTAAGACGAAACACGTGGGTCTACCTCCTGAATCTTCATCATTCTTTCATTGAAATCATCCAGAGTATATGACCGTGCTGTAGCAAAGTATAATTCATGTAATTGTAGATGTGACTTCTTGAATTTTGACCTTATATTTGTCCATATATGCCACATGCAGAAGTAGTGTGCAATTCCAGGATAGACTACGGATGTTGCCTTCGATATACTCTCATGCCTGTCTGAGACAACACACATAGAAGGTCTTTCACCATATGCCTCCTTGAATTGTTCAAAGAACCACCTCCAAGATGCGTCGTTCTCAGAATCAACAACAGCATATGCCAAGGGAAAAATAGAACCTACAATTTGTAGACATAACTTGAGATTAACTATTAAATACAAATATATTTGGATAATTTAGGCAATATAAAATACATTGATTTATACAAAGTAACTACATTGTAACTACAACATTATTACATCTGTTACCTGCTGCATCCATGGTGCTTGCTGTCAGCATAATACCCCTGTATGATGATTTTAAGAATGTACCATCAACCACTACTACCGGCCTACAATGTTGCCAACCATTTATTGATGTAGAAAGAGCAACAAATGCATACAAGAAGCAATCATCTGCTGCCTTCTTCAATTTAACAACAGAACCGGGATAATTCTTCTCAAGAATATAAAAATATTTTGGTAATCTGTTGTACGAGTCACACAAATTCCCTCGCAGAAACCGTAATGCTTTTTCCTTTGCTCTCCATGCTTGCATGTAGCTTAGGCTGACTCCATGTTCGGATAACATGTCAGTTTGTATGTCCTTTGGCGTGTAAACAGTCTTAGGATCACAAAACTTTGGAACGACAATGCTACCAACTACTGTTGCAGTACACTTGCGTTTTATGAATGTTTCGTCCATTCGGCAACATGTGTGTTGTCGGCTAAAACTTCTTATCTTGAACAATGATGAATCATTAATAGATGTTGCCTTGAAGTGCCATTTACAGTTCTCCGCAGCACATACAAGCCAGTAGCTACAAAAAAATCCAATTTTCAAACATTTTTATTAAATACTGTAATGAACTACAATTGACTACATTTAACTACAACTAACTACAAATACCGACAAACTGGTTTTCCGTAACTAAATTTGACTACAAACAACTACAATTGACTACAATGAACTACAATTGACAACATATAACTACAATTAACTACAATTGAATACATTAAATACAATTGCATACAACTGCATAGATAAAAATAATACTTTAGCATTGAAAATGAACAACTAAGTACAAACCTTCTACAACTTGATCTTTTAACTCTGAACTGGAACTTCTGCATAAGTGCATAATTTTTCATTGCAGCAACAATCGTCTTCTTGTCCTGGTACACTTGACCTTCCTCAATACATGTTTGAGAAGATTCAATTATTATTTCACTTTGATATTGCTCAATAGCAGGTGAAGATGGAATTTCTAATAACCTTAATGATCCCGAAGAACCTGCATACAAAACATTCACATTGTATATTCATTATAGATAATTGGCATCAAATTGTAGTTGATTAGAGAACACAAAAATCTCCGAATTCTGTTTCGACGCAAACTTACCTATACTGATGGGGCGTTCATTGGTTATTGCCAATTCCATATTGAAATCTCTTATGCTAATACATAACGGATACGAACCTAAGTTTTTATTCTCTTTTTTCGTTTCCATATATACACGAACGCCCATATCGTTTCTAATCTGCAACGGAGGACAGTTATCATTCACAATGTATTTTATTTCTACAACTTTATCAGATGTATCAATCGATAATTGTTCTGCAATTGTAGATTGGAGAATTCCGTAGCTTGCAGTTTCATCAACCAAAATGGCGTCAACTTCAAAATCTCTGAAGCTGCCATGGTTATCCCAATAACCATTACATTTAAGCATTATCGGAATTTTTGACATTGTATAATCTCGTTACTGCCAGTCACGGAATAACTACAAAATATGAAAAAATAAGAGAGAATCTGGTGGAATTAGGCTATCCCTCAATAACAATAAAAACTGATTTTGAATGGAAGAATGAGAGTATTCAATTTCCAAACAGTTTTGTCGAATTTTAAATGGAAGAATGAGAGTAGTATCTCGAAACAGTTTTGAAGATTTCTGTTTGGAGGAATGACTGTAGTCAATTTTGAAACAGTTTTGTTGAAAATATGCACTGGATCTTCCGTTACCTTAATCTGTTTAGTTTAAAGGATATATTTGGAGCATTTAATATGTTACCTTAATGTAAGGGAAATTTTTTTGGTAATAAATCAAACATTTATTAACATTCAAAGCTGATTGGCATTCCAAACTGATTGGCGTGAAAAGAGGAGATAAGCAAATATCATTAGCCTTAATTGTCTAGTGTTAATTTAGGATGGAAAATCAGCAATTATCTTGTTTGGTACATATTATGTAACAAAAACATGAGATATGAGGGTAATAAACAAACAATGCACAATAATGGTAGTAAGATTTGTTATATGGGATGTATAGGTAAAAATCCCAAATATAAATGGTGGAAATGATTCTACTTGTAAATCTCCCCAGAATATATAGCAAACAGATTTCTCGACCTAGGCCCAAACTGAAGGGCCTATGATTGGGTTGTGAACAAAAGCTTTGTTGTATAAGCTGGGACCAAAAATTATTGGAAAAATGGTGATGTATAGCTATTTTTAAAATAATAATAAAATAATTATGTTATATATATATATATATATATATATATATATATATATATATATATATTTCAGTATGCTATATATAAAAAATATATAAATTTTATACACTTAGCCAACAGACGCATGTGACTTTGACAAAAGGCTGAAAAGCCAATTTTTCATTTCTTTTTAAAAGGCTTTTCATTCAAAAACTTAAAAACCAAAACACACATTTCTTCCAAAAATCATTTTGATGTCAAAACAAGTGTACTAGAATCCAACTTATATTGACACTACTTCAACATGCAAATGTATTTGTAAAATGTTTTCAAATTTTAAAAAGCACTTTTCGTTTAGTAGAAATATTAACGAAAAAAAAACATCTCTCGGAAGTTTGAAATTGCTTTTGGGACTAAAATTTAGAAATTATATGCGAATTCAATTCCTGTAACCTGAAGTAATAAAAGTTCCATTTGAGGTTAATTAGACAAAAAAACCCTTTACTACTTAATTGAAGTGCTTAAACAAAATAAGTAAAAATACTTTGCCGTTTGAAAGCATTGTTAGAACTTCTCCAAGAATAACACTTACTACTCCATAAGAAAAAGATCGCACCTTTTCGTATGTCATTTCTCTAAAAACTGAAATGCTCAACCGCATTGCTCTCTATTATTTTCTCTTAATTAAAAATCAGGCTAAGTCAAATGATGAAGACATTAAATAAAATCATATTTTACCTACTGAAGATTGATAAATCTGTTAGTACAAATATCTGTTTTAAAAGGCACAACTGGGACTCGTCCGAAACTCGCATGTGATTTTTGCCGCGCTTAAATTATTCCTATAAATTCATTAAAATTAGAATTGTATTTAAATTTTTGGAGAATTAATTGCATGATTTTGTACTTTTGTTCATTTAATCCATATGAAAATATACAAAAATATACGTGGCATTCATTTAGGATTTAATTTTATATTTTTAGATTAATTAATAGTTGATTTGTTTTTACACCAAAATATAAATAAAATGACAAAAATAGGTCTTTGCATTTCTACTTTTAATTTGTAGAATTTTTCTTAAGTTTTAGCTTAAAATTAGAAATTAGTTAATTTTAAAAATTAAATAATATCATGTTAGAGTCAATTTGATCTTTGATTTCTTATTTGTCATTTTTACAAAAATCAAAAATAATATAAATACAAAATAAAAAGAGAAAAGGAAAATAAAAGAAAGAAGGAAAATAAATGAAATGCAATTAAAAAGAGGCGGTCTTATAGGAGACTAAATCTGGGCTAATTTCGAACAAATTCCTCAGCCCAAAATAAAATAACCCATCCCAGATGGCCCAAATACCCCGTTACCCGGCCCAGTCCATTTCTTCTTGAAGCGACGTCGTTTCACTTATAGTTAAACTGGACCGTCGAGGTTGATCGATCAGACGGTCCAGAAGCCCCCTGCTCTTAATATATAAATGTCCTAAAAGACCAGCCCCCTCCCCCTATCTCTATACATGTGACCAAATGCTAAACTTCTAAACTGGAAGGCTACGCCGTTCCCAGTCTGGCGGGAGTCCGGGTAGACTTGTCCTACCACTTTTTCTGCATCACGAGTTATCCAGGGTGTAACTCAGATGTTTTTCTTTAGTTTCCTGTCTGTAAATTTCTGAATGTAAATCCTGTTATCTTCCCAATTCCAAGAAATGAAATCAATATTTCATCATTTATTTTCTTTATTCTTTCTGAGTTTTGCTATTTTCTCTTGTATTTCTTCTTTTCAGTTATAATAATGCGGCTTTAAATAACATGACATGCTTGCGGACTTCACGTCCAGATCAAACACGCTGTCTAACTGTGAAATAATAAACCAAGAATCGAAATATGATGAAGAAGAGGCTTTTAGGGAAATAAATCAAGAACTCGAACAATTTGAGAACAAACCGAAGACAAACTTGAATGATACAGAACCGGTTAATTTGGGAACTTCTGAAGAAATCCGGGAAACCAAAATAAGCATTTACACAAATGAGAAAACTAGAGATGCGATAATCGAACTCTTGTTTGAGTGTAAAGATGTGTTTTCTTGGTCGTATAATGATATGTCAGGATTGAGTGTTGATCTAGTGGTGCACAAATTTCCAATTTACCCTGATTGTCCTCCAGTTCAGCAGAAGAAGAAAAAGTTTAATACTGATATCAGTGATACGATTAAAGAAGAAATCAAAAAACAGTTGAAAGTAGGGGTAATCTGGGTGTTCCGATATACTACGTGGTTGGCCAACGTAGTTCCGTGCCGAAGAAAGATGAGAAAACCCGGGTGTGTATGGGCTACCGGGATTTGAAAAGGGCGAGTCCTAAAGACAATTTCCCTTTACCCAACATCCACATCCTTGTTGATAACTGTGCCAAACACGAGATACATTCCTTCATGGATTGTTATGCAGGATATCACCAGGTGTTGATGGATAAAGAAGACGACAAGAAAATAGCTTTCACTACACCCTGGGGAGCTTATTGTTATCGGGTCATGCCATTTAGGTAGAAGAATGCCGGGGCAACTTATATGAGAGCTATGACTAACATTTTCCATGATATGATGCATCAGGATATAGAGGTGTATGTGGACAACGTGATAATCAAGTCTAGAACTCAGGATGATCATGTTCGAGATTTGAGGAAATTTTCGAAAGGTCGTGCAAGTATGATTTGAAGCTGAATCCGGCTAAATGTGCCTTCGGAGTCCCATCAAGAAAATTTATGGGCTTCATAGTCAGCATGAGAGTTATCGAGTTAGATCCAACAAAGATAAAGGCTATCTGAGATCTACCTCCTCCGAGAACTAAGAAAGACGTGATGAGTTTATTGGGCAGGTTAAACTATAGCAGTCGGTTCATTGCTCAACCGACAACCATATGTGAGCCCATATTCAAGCTATTGAAGAAAGATGCTACAATCTAATGGATATATGAATGTCAAGAGGCTTTCGACAAAATCAAGGAATATCTATCAAACCCTCCAGTTTTGGTCCCACTAGAGTCTGGGCGACCTCTCTTCTTGTATCTGACAGTGTTGGATAATTCATTTGGCTGTGTCATAATCGGCAAGAACAAGCAGGCGATTTACTATCTGAGTAAGAAGTTCAGCAGCTACAAGGCCAAATATAATTTGTTGGAGAGAACGTGTTGTGCCTTGCCGTGGGTTGCTCAAAAATTGAGACATTATCTTCAAGCCTATACTACTTATCTCATAACCAGGTTGGATCCTTTGAAGTACATATTCCAGAAGCCAATGCCCACTGGTAGACTGGAAAAATGGCAAATCTTGCTCACTAAATTTGACATAGTCTACGTCACTCTCAGCACAATGAATGCCCAAGCATTGGCATATCAGTTGGCTAAAAACCACGTTGATGAAGAATACCAACCATTGAGCACATACTTTCCAGATGGAGAGGTAAACACAATAGAAGTAGTCCTTGAGCACAATCATGCTTGGAAAATGTTCTTTGACGGGGCAGTGAACGCTAAAGGTGTAGGAATTGGGGCAATCTTGATCTCACCTACTGGTCAGCACTATCCGGCTACAGCTAGGCTCCGGTTCTTTGGCACGAACAATATTGCTGAATATGAAGCCTGCATCATGGGCATGAATATCAGGAGACAGTAAGAAGAGAAATGAGAGAGGTCGATTAGCAAAAACCCATAAAGGGAGCTGTTGACAAAGAGGAGATCTTATCATTGAAAGTCCTGGAAAGGTTTCCTGGTTTGGAAATATGGATCAATGGGTTCATGAGAAGCTGGAAAGTTGGTGTAGTTCGGGCATCCAGTCCAAAAAGCATGTCATGTTAGTTTGAAGCCAGCATACACCCCAGATAAGTCCTTCTCTTCCCCGAAAGGGATGCTTCTACTTAAACTTATTCTCTATTTACTTTTCCTTGAATCCCTTTCGGCTTAACTCCAATTCCTACACTGTTATAAAGAAAAGGTGGCAGGACTAGTTATTACAAGGATCTTCCTCGCAAGAAATAAAGAAAAGGACCCAGCCTCAGCGGATGTGTTAAGTCGATCTTGGCTAACCAAAAATACTAAAAAAGCAAGAAAGTCAAAGACAAAGGTCTGAGATGCAAAGTAAAGTGAATATCCCTATACGGGCGAGCCACTATGAAATCTTGAAAATTGAGCTTAACGATTGGAAAAGGATCCATCCTCAAAGCCAGTCAACAGCAAAGTTCTCAACGGAAATGAGGCCGGGACCAAGAAACTAAGATGATCAAGGCTATAAAACTAACCACCATTTCAAACTAACAATTGTTCTTTGTGTGAAAAATTGAAACAGGTGCAATTCAAAGCAACCGTGCAAGAGGCAAGTGCAACCAAAAGAAAGAAAAATCTGTAAGTGCTGAAACAACTTTGCAGCAAATAATCAATGCAAAAGGGAAGTTTCCTCCAAGTTCTTTCCTGTTTTTTTTAATCAAAATAAAGAAAAGATATAACAAAAGAAGAAAATACCAAAATAGGATAGTTAATAATTTCCAATACCAACCTGGTACTTTGTTAGCCAACATTAGGGCTCCAACCCCTGAGTTGAGCATATTTTCCTTAGCCAACATTAGAGCTCCAATCCCTGAGTTGAGCGTTTTTCCTTTAGCCAACATTAGGGCTCAAACTCAGGCCCAATCCGTGAGTTGAGTGATTTTCCATAGCCAACATTAGGGCTCCAATCCCTGAATTAAGCGTTTTTCCTTTAGCCAACATTAGGGCTCCAACCCCTAAGTTGAGCGTGTTTTCCTTAGCCAACGTTAGGGCTCAAATACCTGAGTTGAGTGTTCTTCCTTTGCCAATATTAGGGCACTAATCCCTGAGTTGAGCGTTTTTCCTTAGCCAACATTAGGGCTCCAACCCCTGAGTTGAGCATTTTTCCTTAGCCAACATTAGGGCTCCAATCCCTGAGTTGAAAGTTCTTTATTAGCCAACATTAGGGCTCCAACCCCTGAGCTGAGCGTGTTTTTCTTAGCCAACATTAGGGCTCTAATACATGAGTTGAGTGGTTTTTCTTAGCCAACATTAGGGCTCCAATCCCTGAGTTGAGCGTTTTTCCTTAGCCACAATTAGGGCTACAATCACTGAGTTGAGGGTTTTTTTCTTAGCCAATATTAGGGCTCCAATCCCTGAGTTAAGCGTTTTTCCTTAGCCAACATTAGGGCTATAATCCCTGAGTTGAGCGTTTCTCCTTAGCCAACATTAGGGCTCTAATCCCTGAGTTGAAAGTTCTTTATTAGCCAACATTAGGGCTCCAACCCCTGAGCTGAGCGTGTTTTTCTTAGCCAACATTAGGGCTCTAATACATGAGTTGAGTGGTTTTTCTTAGCCAACATTAGGGCTCCAATCCCTGAGTTGAGCGTTTTTCCTTAGCCACAATTAGGGCTACAATCACTGAGTTGAGGGTTTTTTTCTTAGCCAATATTAGGGCTCCAATCCCTGAGTTGAGCGTTTTTCCTTAGCCAACATTAGGGCTATAATCCCTGAGTTGAGCGTTTCTTCTTAGCCAACATTAGAGCTCCATCCCTGAGTTGAGTGTTTTACCTTTTGCCAACATGAGGGATCCCATCCCTGAGTTACGCCTTTTAGATATGGGGTTTCCAATCCCCTCATTAGTTCTATCATAGATAAGTAAAAACAAAAGGAAAAAAAAAAGAGGACGAGTACAAATCTTTAATGCAAATAACTCACGAAGTTTTCCTAGTGAAAATTGGGGCTGGAAAATTTCGTTCATTTGTTTGTTTTGGTCTCTGAGCAGGTTTGACCTCGAGGCACAGGGTTCGAGATAACCTACGGAATGAGTTTCAATTTAGAATAAAGAAAAGAAGAAAAGAACAAAAGAAATGAGCTCAAATATTGAAGCAAACAAAGGTGCGGATTGCTCGAAATCTGACTGAAGTCACAAGCTTCGCCGATCCTGTTTTTACTCAATGCTGCAAAAAGAAATAAGCACCCACAACTTGCGAGCATAAGATTCAGATCGAAGTCTACAGCAAATCAGCTAAGACTCAAGATCAAGTTTCAAGAGAGTTATAGAAAGGAATCTTGTAATTCATAGTTGATAGGCATAGATACCGTAGCTTTGATTTTTCTTTTTGGTGTAATAAGGAGGTCTCATGGTTGCTCATTTGTCTTTGCTCGAGAACTCTTAGTGTCTCCGAGCCAAGAGGGGCAGCTGTGAGCACGTGTTTTTCTCCGAGCTTAAATTATTCCTATAAATTCATTAAATTAGAATTGTATTTATATTTTTGGAGAATTAATTGCATGATTTTGTACTTTTGTGAATTTTTATTTGTGCATTTTAATCCATATGGAAAATATACAAAATATACGTGAAATTCATTTAGGATTTAATTTCATATTTTTGGATTAATTAGTAGTTAGTTTGTTTTTAGACCAAAATATAAATAAAATGACAAAAATGTTTCTTTGCATTTTTACTTTTAATTTGTAGAATTTGTGTTAAGTTTTAGCTTAAAATTAGAAATTAGCTAATTATACAAATTAAATAATATGAAGTTAGAGTCAATTTGGTCTTTGATTTCTTATTTGTCATTTTTACAAATATCAAAAATAATATATATACAAAATAAAAATAGAAAAGGAAAACAAAAGAAAGAAGGAAAATAAATGAAAAGTAATTAAAAAAAAGGTGGTCTTATAGGAGACCAGATCTGGGATAATTTCGAACAAATTCCCCAGCCCAAAATAAAATAACCCGTCCCAGGTGGCCTAAATACCCCATACCCGACCCGGTCCCTTTTCTCCTCGAAACGACGTCGTTTCACTTCTAGTTAATCTGAACCGTCGTGATTGATAGATCAGACGGTCCAGAAACCCCTACTCTTAATATATAACTGTCCTAAAAGCCCAGCCCCCTCCCTTCTCTCACCCCCTAGTCGTCTTCACCAACGAGACCCCTTCAAAAACCCTAATGGCGCCGCCCTAATTTCCCACTGCCAGCGATGGCGGCGCCGCCCCCAAACCACCCCAAGTTAAACCCCTAATTCTCCTCGACCTCCTCTATCCAAATCCACCGTCCATTTCTCTCAAACATTAGCCATTCTTTTCGAATCTTAATTCAAAAATTTTTCGGCCAAAATGTCACCTTGCCCAAACACCGTCAACATTAAGGCTGTAAACGGGGCGGTTCCGAACCGGAACCGGACCGGAACCGCTGCCCTGGCGGTTCTGCCGGTTCCGGCGGTTCCGCTTCCGGTGGTTCCCTGGAACCGTGGCGGGGCGGTTCCACCCATTGGAACCGCCAGAACCGGAACCGGACCGGTTCTGGTGGTTCCAAACGGTTCTGTAACGGTAATTTTAAAAAAAGAAAATTTCAAACAGTTCCAAACGGTTCCAGACGGTTCTGGCGGTTCCAAACGACTCTTTTTCAAAACTAGCCATTTGGAAGTTTAAAAAAATAGCCATTTGGCCCCCAAACTTTAATTTAACCCCAAACTTTATATTATTACACTATTTCCCATTTCTCAACTATAAATACCCCCTCATTCTTTCATTTTTATTCACCAATTCATCAATATCTCTTAATCTCTCTCAATCTCTCTCAAGCTCTCTTTCAATCTTTCTAGTGCAAGTGCTTAATTTATTGTTGCAAATTCGTGAAACATTGTGAAGTTGTTGAATTGAAGTTTTCAAGTGTTCAATTTCAACGATTTTCAATTTTCAAGAAGTTGTTCGTCAACCCGGTAAACTCGTTTCAACTCTTACGTGCTAATTATTATGGCATTTTCGTTGAAAAATATGTTCGGTAAAGAAAAAGCTAAAACCGGTGAAAGTAGTGGCCAAAATACTACCCCTCCCCCGGTTGATGACAATCTCAACATAAAAGCGAAAGTTGAATTCTTGCCTGGTAATAAATTGGTGGAGGGAACATCTCTAAAGATTTTGGAGAAAGAAGGTACAAAGGACAACGTCACACCATCTTTGCAACACCATGCTGATGGCTTGGAAAAAGGTGCAATGGAACATGTGGTTTTATCTCAATGGGGTGGTTCAAATAAGGCAGGATTTAAAGTAGTGCCTTCAAACACTAAGAAGTCCGTTCACCTTGATGGTGTGTTCAACATTGTATCGTACGACATAGTCCCTAAGCTTCAAGATCTACTTATGGCATCAACTTTTAAGGTAAGTCCAGTACATTATCTACAGGATCTGACATCTACAGTAATTCAATTCTCTAATATCTGAACAATTTGAATCCTTAGTAACTTATCTTTTGATGGACCTTGACATTGTATTCGAAATGGCTCAGTATATGTATTTGTCTATTATTGTGAGTGATATAACATGACTGAAAAGTTAAAAGACCTTTTTTGTTATCTGGATTTTATTGCATTATTATTGTAGGGGCTTTGTCTGAGAAATCAATGGAGGCACACAGGACAGGGAAGAAGCATATGGCTCGGACAGGGAAGAAGCATATGGCTCGGCTCCAGGAACTCCAAAAGATGTCGAGAAAACTGAAGTGGCCGATGATGTGGGTGCAACTATCAATATAATTAACCCCAAGGAACAAGAAGAAGCGTTCACCACAGGGGATAACTGAGTTAAGTCATGTTCAGGGAATAATGCATAAATTATGATGTAACTTGTACATTGTTATGCCTTCTTTTAGTTTTTTTTCCATTGGGGGAAGGAAGACTAAGAAAGATATGCCATTTTGGTCAATAAATATGCTCTTTATCATATCCTTGAATATCTTTTGTCTCAATATTTCTTTGCCTTTACTTCTATATCAATCCTTGAATATTTATATAACATACAATATATAACATACAACACAATATACTAATGACAACATTCTTTTATCAATATATACTACTTATATACAATTTATACTAATTACTAACTACAACACAATATACACTACTTATATACAATATATACTACTTAAATACAATATATACTACTTATATACAAAATATACACTACTTATATACAAAATATATACTACTTATACACAATATATACTAATTACCAAACACAATATATAGTATACTAATAACATAGTACACCATATAAAATATATTCTACAATATACTAATGACTACTATACAAGATATTGAATTTAAAAAAAAAAATTTCAGAACCGCCGGGAACCGCCGGAACCGGAAGGTACCCGGAACCAAATGGTAACGGTTCCGGCTCCGGAACCGCCAGAACCGGAACCGCTAGAACCGCCAGAACCGGAACCGCAGACCCAAATAGACCCAGAACCGGAACCGGATACAGCCTTAGTCAACATTATACCGTAAGGCTACCTGACTTTCCTCTATAGAACCCCCAAAGCCCCACCCGTCGAATCCTACTAGAACCTCTTGAATTTGTTTTTCCAGCAAAACCCTAATTGGTTGAAATTATACTAAATTGACATCCCTCTTCCTCCTCGCTTCCCTCATGAGGAATTCAGTGTCAAAAAAGCCCAAATATCACCGGAAATGGCCAAAGTGGAAAGTGATAACCGGCCGGAGTTCTTTCTCAGTGAGTCTGCTTTTCTTTTGTGTTCCTGTTTTCTTTAGTTCTTATGAGTTTAATTCAAATTTTTTGCTAATAATTCAATATTGTTTGAATTTTTGTATGAATTTTTTTAGTGTAGTTTAATCCTAGCTAATTGTGTTTCATTAGAATAATTGTTAGGTTAATTTTTTATTTTATCAATCCTGTGTTGTTATTATGTTCTAACTAATTGATTAAGTTTAGTTCCTTTTGAGTTCTGGTTTACTATAATTGGAATTCTTTCTGGTTGCTTTAATATTGATTATATTCTTCAAGTTGTATTTGTTTAGTTTGAATTCCTTTTTAAACCCTAGTTAGTTTAGTTCTAGTTTAGTTTTAAGGGATTGGTTATAGTTGTTAGTTTTATTTAGTGTTAAGGGGTTGGGTCAATTAATTGGGGGTTCTGTTAACCGGGGAGTTAGTTTCAGGGATAGTTAGGGGCAAATTGGATATTTGGGATGGAAGAATCATGTTCTAGTTAGTATTAGAACTCCCTAGATCTTTCTAGATAGGTATATAAGTGAAGTTTTAGGAAAGTTCAAGGTACTAACTTGGGTAACAAGTTTAAAAATAAAGGACTACAACTGAAAATAAATAAGGACTAAAAAGAAAATAAAGAATCTGAAAGCTGCCTCATGTTGCCTATAAAATGGCATTGGCATGCCTTGGAAAAGAAGTTTTGGGAGACCCTCTGAAAATTTCCAAGGTTTTGCCAGTTCAAAAATTCTCCTAAGAAGCTCTCTTTAGTTTTTAGATCTAGCTTTGAAATTTAGCATTCAAAAAACCAAAATCAAACGAAAAATACAAAAAAAAAATCCATAAACAACACTGTTTCATTGCCTTCTTTAGTTATTTTCCAAATTGCAGCTTTAATTCAGTCTTCTAGTTCATTTCAAAACAAAAAATAGTTCGAGTTCTCTGTTTTTGTTCAATCTGAAGTTAGTTGGAGTCATCTGAGCATTGGATGAGTTAATTAGAGTAAACGAGGGTTATTTGTTGGGTATATTGATTCCCTGAGTTAATATTGGTTATCTGGTGATGTTGTGGGTTGATTTGTTGAGTTTGCTTGGGTTTTCAACTCATTTTGAACTGCTGAATTTGTGCAGGACTGTTATTACTCCTTCATTGATTGTTGCTGGGTTATACGTTGGTTTCTGAGCTGTTGCTGAGTTGTTACTGCTGCTAATCCCTCCTTCTCTATTCACATTCCAATAGGTACACTCTTGAAATCACCTTGATGTAATCACAATTTGGAATGAAATGCAACCGCATTGGTCGATCTGTGCTCGTTGGATGTATATAGCTGTAATTAGTTGATTGATGAGTGGTTATATATATTTGATTTGTTTGAATTGAATCATATTAAGGACTATTAATTAGAACCATTTCCGGGATGCTTTAGACTGTTGCATTTAGTGATTATTTAGCTGTTGCTTTCAGCTTGCTTAGTTTAATATTTTGCTTAAAGTTAAATTTGAAAAGTTATAATTAATTTTGAGCTCAGTATGTGATATTTGTTTCAATTTTGGTTTTTAAGCTGAATTGCATCTTCAATAGCTTCGTGTTGTACTAGTTACTACCAGGAGGTTATCACTAGTTTGCTTTTGGTTGTTGTACAGTTAGATTTGAATCAAATATGAATTAGCGTGGCCACATTAGTACGTCCAGATTGATGTTCGTTTGTAATTGATAAGTGGAATTTCAATCAGTTACGCCTAATTGTCACAGTTAAAAACTATAATGGTGATAGATTCAAACTGGATAGTAAACTGATTGGATTCTTAACACATTGTTTATCTTTTTAAAATCAAAATGGTATAGTGGTCTGTTGAATGATTTTGAGTGCCAAATAGACATTGTTACTGAGCTCACGTTGGCTCAAAGACTTTTTAATTTCCAAAGAGTCACAGACTGGCCTACATTTGGGCCCAATTTCTGAACAACGAGACTAGGGCTATGGGTTTAATTGTTCGAAATTGTATTACGGGACTTTGAACCTCACACATGTTAATTAACTAAGACCCTTTCTTTTATTTTGGAGACAAATAAAACATAGAAAATCATAGTCACTCTACGATTGTCTTTAAAAATAAAATGAGAAAAGCCTTATCGAAAAAAATAAATAAATTACGGGGCCCTCAATAAATGTTTATACTAAAAATACTTAGACTTTGGGATGTATCATTTAGCGAATTTTCCGGCCTTCCCTAAAGATAATAACGTGATATACTTTTAGGCACGTCTTTTAAATAATTTACTTTCCTAAGCCCGGGTGCGCATTTATGTGATCCAAATCCAAATCTCGATGAAGTCGAGATGTGTTAACAACCATGAGTGCATTGATGTGACGTGGTTCGAGACGCATTTTCACGACGTTGTAATTCTTTTAAAATAATAATAAAAGCAATTTGAAGTTAAAAAGCACATAAGCTACAACATGTTTTAAATCAGATATGTAGCCATTTATAACAGTTTAAACGACCGTGCTAGAACCACGGGATCCGAAGGTGCCTAACACCTTCCCTCGGGTCAATAGAATTCCTTACTTAGAATTTCTGGTTCGCAGATTCCAATTGAAAAGTCGAATACTTTCCTCGGTTTGGGATTCAAGATAAACCAGTGACTTGGGACACCAAAAGCCAAACCTTTCCAAAGTGGCGACTCTAATTAAATAAATAATTTCGATCCGAATAATGTCACTTAAAATGAAAAACTCCCTTATACATCATCCTTCGGTGTAGGTGTGTAAAAAAGGATGTGTGACATCGGCTGTTGCGGCTTATGCCTCAAACATGCCCAATGCATTACATACTGGGCTCGTCTAATAGAACTTTATGCAATTGTGTGTAACTAACCTTGTAAATCCTTAATTTTTTTAATAAATCGTTAAGTATTCAAAAATTATTTTTCCTTAATCATAAATTATTAAGTTGAGAATATTTTATGTCATAAAATAAAATTTATTGCGCGTTATCCACTAAGATTGCTATGATAGTAAATTTTAAATAAAACTTTCATTTAAAAGTTTTTATTTATTAACTTTTGTTACGTCTTTATTATATTAATCCATAATTTTTTATAACCATTTACCTAAATATTATTTTTTATTTTTACGAAATACAATACTTATTAATTTAATAGCTCAGTACTAGTTAGTAATTACAAATAATTAGTTATCGTGATATAATATGGTGAATTATGTGTCACTTTGTTAACTTGTTGAAACTTAAAAATAAATGATGCTAGAGAATCATATTTAAATTTTGAATAATATTTTAATATAAATTCTCTTTTAAATAGAAAACATATTAAATAAAAGGAGTATTTTAAAAAATATCGAATTATAATATCGAAATTCTTTCAAGATTCATTACTCCTTAAGAGATACAAATAAGATTTCGCATCCAATACGTAATTTTGATGTTTGAGTTGTAATGATGTTGCAGCAATTTGAATATTATGATATATGTCAAACTTTTCGTATTATTCATAGCTGAATTATAATTTGTGAATATTTTAAATCAATTATTTGTTATAATTTTGTGATTTTAATATAATTTTTGTAATTATTTTTATTTTATATTATCTTAAATTTCTTGAAATTAGTTAAATTTAATGATCCATGGGACTTACGCCCCATGTTTCAGGGCTTACGCCTTGCCTCGTCAGAGGTAAAACGCCTCGCCTCACACCCCGCCTTTTAAAATACTTGTATAAATCAAGATATTTATTAAGTAATTAATACTAACAAACCATAGACCTTCTTCTAATAGGTAATACTAACAAATTATAGACCATGATATATCATGAACTTTTGATTGACATAATTTCTAACCTGATTAGTGATTACACTAAGGTTTATTACTTTTAAATTCTTTCCGTTCTCTTTTCCTTTTATTTCATTTATTATTCAATAATATTATTCATTATCTTTTCTTGTTCATATTCTTTATCTGTAGGAAAACAAATTAAAACTACTAATCTTTTCTACATCAAGAAATCTACTAGCCTATAATTGCTAAAATAGGTGTTAGGACCAATAATATCATTTCTAACTAACACGTGACCTTTCTTTTTCATACTTAAAATTTCTTTCTCATATTCTTCAGCGTTTCTTTAACTCTCTGGCTACCTTCCTTTATATTGCTTCCTTCCCCATTATTATTTTCTGCATTTCTCCACACATTTGTGGGAAAAAAAGATTAGCAAAAAGAAAGAAAAGTTAAACCATGTCTTCTTTATTGTGTTTTCTCATGGTTTTCTCTTTATTGGTTGTTGTTTCCATGTTGAGCCATGTACATGGGAAGTTGATCAATGATGTAAACCAGTTGGGAACCAACGGCTGTGATTTATTTGAAGGGAGTTGGTTTATAATGATTCTCATCCTCTTTATGATTCATCAGTGTGTCCGTTCATTGAAAAACGGTTTGATTGTTTGAAAAATGGGAGGCCAGATAAAGATTATCTCAAATATTGTTGAGATAAGAGAAAATACATTATATAGCCTTGTATATTCTTTGTATATTTATTGTATATTTTCGATATACTTTTGTAATTGGGATATGATGATTTGTGTATCTGAGCCCACAGGTTATTTAACTTTGGGCCGGATCATCCGACCCGACCTGATATCTGCAAGTTGTATATAGGCTAGGTGTAGATATTTTACGGACACGGATTTCATTTTTCTTTCTCTGTTCTGATTAATAAAGTCTCTCTATCTTCTGGAGAGTTCTCAAACGCTCCTCCTTCTCTCTAGATTCTCTTTCTACATTTCTCATGATTTTTCGGTTTAATCTCAAAGTTTACATGGTATCAGAGCCTAGACGACAATCCGACTGTGTTTATCCGTATCTCGTTGTCTTGGATGAAGTCTGTTTCGAGATTTTTGGGGGTGTTTCTGAGACCTTATGGTCGATGATGATTCCGACCTAAATCGGATGCTTTTCTGAGATTTTCTTCGTGATATCTGAGTATATCTTCTCCACTCGAACGTTCTGGGAGGTTTTCTAATGATTTTTGGGTGATTTTTCGGTGACCTATCTGCTTCTAGGGTTGCTAGTGGTTTAACCTAGAGTTTTACTGCTTTCCGGTGGCTCGATTCTCACTCAGTGGATGTTTTGGGTGCCTTTCCGACATCACTGACCACACTTCCAGTAAGGATTTTGGCGGTTACACCTAGGGTTTTGTACCTAGGGTTTTCTCTGTTGTTTGAAGGCCGATCTTCTCCGGTTGCGAAGAAGGAGGGTAACTCTGTCCTTATCTTGAGAATTGTATGCTTTGTGTGTGATTATCTGACTCCGTATGTAATATTTGGTTTTATGTGTGAATATCTGGTTTGGTTGTACTCTGTTTGTTGAAATTTTTTAAGCCGGTTCATTGATTATGGCTTCTAATACAAATACTGGTACCTCATCCTCTGTAGACTCTTCAAGCCCCCTTTTTTGTATATTCCTCTTATGTCCCTGGGGTCTCTCTTGTTACCCACTCCCTTCTCGGGTAGTGGTTATGGGGGCTGGAGATGTAAGATGATTGTTGTTTTATCAGCTAAAAATAAAATTGCTTTTGTTGATGGCACATGCTCCCGACCTGCCATTAATGTGGCTCAACAAAGGTTGTGGGATAGATGCAACAACATGGTGATTTCTTGGTTAACTGCTTCCCTCTCCCCTCCAATTGCTGAATCTGTGCAGTACTCTGATACTGCACAAAGCATATGGTCCCAACTCCAAGCCAGATATGGCACTGCAAACAGGACCAAAATCTTTGAGTTGAAAAGAGAGTTGTCCCACACCTCTCAAGGGTCCTTAGATATAGCTTCGTACTTTAATAAGCTAAAAGGTCTGTGGGATAAACTTGATTCAATGTGTGTTAATCATGGTCAAAGATGTGTTTGTGCTGCAAAAGATGGTATAGTACATGAAAGTGATGACAATAATGTCTTTCAGTCTTTAATGGGTCTGAATGAAGCATATATGGGGGTCAGGAGTAATCTTTTGATGATGCATCCTCCTCCTTCTCCTGACAATGTCTATAATATGGTCCTCAATGATGAGAAGCAAAGACAAGTCCAATCTTCTTCTCATTTCAATCCAGACTTTGTCTCTTTCAATGTCCATACTAATAGGCAGCCTGTTGGATTTAACAAGGCCACAGTGCCTACTCCTCCTTCTCCTTTCAGACAGAGAGTCAATTTTGATCAAGCCAGAGGACCTTTATTCTGTAGATACTGTAAAAAATCTGGACACTTAATTGATAAGTGTTTCAAGATCCATGGGTATCCACAAAGTACAAATTTTAACAAGGGGAGTAGACCTGCTGCTGCTCATCTTAGTACTGGTCTGGATTTTCCTCATTCTGAAGGACTTTTGTCTGTTCCCCAAGGGAATCCTCCTGAAAGCCATCAACCTGTTGCAAAAATAGATGGCCAGAGCTCTGTGATACCAGGGTTGAGCAGACAAGATTATGACCAGAGTATGAATTTATTACACCAGACCAAGTTAGGGGACTCCACTGCTCAAACTCCTCCTCCCATATATGCTGCTAACATTGCTGGTACTATGTTAACTGAGAACCCTATTTCTGATTCCAAACTTTGCTTACTTACTAATATCAACTCTGTCACCTGGATTATAGATTCAGGTGCCTCTAATCACATGACACATGATAAACATTTACTTTTTAACATCACACCTTTAACTCTGCCATATCTTGTCACTCTTCCTAAAGGCTATAAAGTGAAAGTAACATGCACAGGCTCTTTTGCATTGACTCCTTCCATCACCCTTCACAATGTACTGCTAGTTCCTTCTTTTAAACACAACTTGATTTCTGTCCACAAGTTAGTGAAGCAGTTACATTGTATAGTTATGTTCACTGAACATTCATGCTTACTACACATAATACACCCTTCTCTGAGGAGGCCTCTGGATCTTGGTAGAGAAGCTGCTGGCTTATATAAACTGGCTTGGGTTCGTCCTTCCCCTTCTTCCTCTGTTAGTTGTTCCTCTACTTCTGTTTGTTCTTTATCTGCTTCTTGTAATGATGACATTTTGTCTGATAATAAGGATGTTCCATTGCCTTCACATGTATATAGTTCCATCTGTAATAATGACCTTACATCTGACATGAATTACATTTGGCACTTAAGACTTGCTCATACTCCTTTTACAAATATGAAATGTGTTTCTGGTTTGTCTTTCTCATTTGCTTCCAAACAACCTTTTCCATGTTTAGTCTGTCCTATGGCCAGACAGACTAGGCTTCCATTTCCTGATAGTTCCATTAAGACTTCTAGACCCTTTTAACTGATTCATGTGGACACTTGGGGACCTTATCATACTCCAACCTCTTCTGGTTGTAGATATTTCCTTACAATTGTTGATGATTTTTCTAGGGCAACATGGACACACTTAATGGATCCAAAAGAAATGCTTTTTCTATGCTTAAGTCATTTCTTTCTCTGGTTAAAACCCAATTTAATGTTGTGGTTCAGACTGTTAGAAGTGACAATGCCTTAGAATTTGGATCTAGCAATGAGGGTATTTCCTTTTTTAGCAGCCAGGGGATCATACATCAAACCTCCTGCTCTCATACCCCTCAACAAAATGGTGTTGTTGAGAGGAAGCATAGAACTCGCCTTGAAACCTGTAGGGCTTTGCTTTTTCAATCTGGCAAGCCTGTATCTTTCTGGGGGGATTGTTTGTTGACTGCTACCTACCTACTTAACAGAATACCCACCAGATTACTTCATAATAAGTCTCCTCATGAAATCTTGTATGGGAAAGTTCCAACCTATACTCACTTGAGTACATTTGGTTGTCTTGCTTATGCCACTGTCCGAATCCCTCAAAGGGACAAGTTAAAGCCAAGAGCCATTCCTTGTGTTTTCCTGGGATATCCTTTTGGCAAAAAGGGTTATAGATTATATGATCTTACTTCAAAGAAATATTTGGTCTCCAGGGATGTCATATTTCATGAATCATGTTTTCCTTTTAAATCTGTGTCTTCTTCTGCTCATCCTTCTGCTTCATATTTTCCCTTTGTTCCTTCTGGAGAACATGATGATGATTCTGATTCTCCCATACTCCTCTCTCCTCCCTCTTCTCCCACATCTGTGCAAGTGCCTTATCCTGTCCCTGTCTCTACTGATTCTGCCTTCCCTTCTTCTTTCAATCCTGACATCTCACCTCCTGTTTTGGCATCTTCTCCTTCTGTTCCTGCTCCCATAAAGTCTCAAAGACAGCATAATCCTCCTTCCTATCTTAAGGATTATGTCTGTCAACTCCCTGCCTTCTCTGGTTCATCTTCCTCCTCTTTGAAATCTGAGCCTCTATAGTACTCTCAGGCTGCATCTGTTCCAGCATGGCAAGCTGCCATGAGACAGGAGTTTGATGCTTTGGACACTAACCATACTTGGGATGTTGTCCCTCTTCCTCCTGGTATGAAACCCATTGGTTGTAAATGGGTTTATAAAATAAAATACAAGGCTGATGGCTGTGTTGAAAGGTATAAAGCCAGACTTGTTATTAGAGGTGATACTCAGGTTGAAGGTATTGACTTCACTGACACCTTTTCTCCTGTGGTTAAAATATGCACAGTTAAGTGTCTTATTGCTGTGGCTGTGAAAAAACATTGGAATTCATTTCAACTTGATGTTAATAATGCTTTCTTGCATGGTGATTTGGATGAGGAGGTGCATATGAAACTTCCTCCAGGTTTAACTGTTTCTGCTCCTGCCTCTTTCTGCCCCCTCTGCCTCTCCTGCTCCCCTTGTTTGCAAGTTAAACAAATCCCTATATGGGCTCAGACAGGCTTCCAGACAATGGTATGCCAAGTTGTCTTCTGCCCTATACTCCAGAGGCAATAGGCATTCTTTGAATGATTATTCCCTATTCATCAAAGGTACACCAGTGTCCCTTGTGATTGTTGCTATTTATGTGGATGATATTATTATTACTGGGGATGACTGTGATGAAATTGCTGCTCTGAAACTGTTTCTGGATGATCAGTTTAAAATTAAGGACCTAGGGTCCTTACATTACTTGTTAGGCATTCAGATGTCATCTGTTCCAGGTGGGATGATCCTTAATCAGCACAAATATATTTGTGATTTGCTGCAACAGTTTGACTATGTCAATGTCTCTTCTGTTGTCTGTCCCTTGGACATTAATGCAAAATTACATGCTGATTCTGGTGACCTTTTACCTTCTCTTGATCAGTATAGGAGTCTTGTTGGTAAGCTCTTATTTCTGACCCATACTAGGCCTGACATCTGTTTTGCTGTGCAACATCTGAGTCAATTCCTCAAATGCCCCAGACTCCCCCATATGACTGCTACTCTTCATGTCTTGAGATATCTAAAGGGGTCTTCTTCTCTGGGTCTCTTTTATTCTGATTGCAATGATTTCAATGTTATTGGTTATTCTGATAGTGGCTGGGCTGCTTGCCATGATACAAGGAGGTCTGTTACTTGGTTCTGTATTATTCTGGGTGGTTCTTTGATTAGTTGGAAATCTAAGAAACAACCAGTGGTCTCTCTGTCTTCTACCGAGGCTGAATACAGTGCCCTAAGTAAGGTTGTTGCTGAACTGTCTTGATTGTCTCGTTTGTTTCTTGATCTTGGTGTTTCTGTCTCTCTTCCCTTTTCTGTGTATTGTGACAGCCAGGCAGCCATTCACATTGCCAAGAATCCTGTTTTTCATGAACGGACTAAACACATTGAAGTGGATTGTCATTTTGTGCGCGATTTGCTCCAAAATGGGCTTATTCAACTGTTCCATGTCCCTACTACTCGCCAGCTCGCTGACATTCTGACCAAGCCTTTACCTGGCACTATACTTCATCCCTTTTTGCTTAAGTTGCAGGTGGTATCCCCCTTCAACTTGAAGGGGGGCGTTGAGATAAGAGAAAATACATGATATAGCCTTGCATAGCCTTGTATATTCTTTGTATACTCATTGTATATTTTTGGTATACTCTTGTAATTGGGCTATGATGATTTGTGTATCTGAGCCCAAAGGTTATTTAACTTTGGGCAGGATCACCCGACCCGACCCGATATCTGTAAGTTGTATATAGGCTAGATGTAGATATTTTACGGACACGGATTTCATTTTTCTTTCTTTGTTCTGATTAATAAACTCTCTCTATCTTCTGGAGAGTTCTCAAACGCTCCTCCTTCTCTCTAGATTCTCTCTCTACATTTCTCGTGATTTTTCGGTTTAATCTCAATGTTTACAAATATAGGTGGCAGCCCAGTGAGTGCAGTTTACCCATGTACGTACTCTTTTGATGTTTCATTTCTTTTTTTGATCTTTTGTCCTTATATTGTGTAACAAAGGCGGAGTCAGGCTGGCAGAAGGGGTTTCAGCCGAACCTACTGAACCCTATTCGCCTAAAAAATATAATGTGTATATAAACTTTTTTTTTTTACATATATACATATATATATATATATATATATATATATATATATATATATATATATATATATATATATATATATATATATATATATATATATATATATATATATATATTAGACGGTGAATCACGTTAGCGTGTTTATTTTTATTATTTTTTTGAATTCTTTTGGTGAAAATTTTACTTCCGCCAAGTGTTTTTACCTCGTTCATGCTGTTTTTAGGTTTAGTAACAGCTTGTGATTTCTGTTAATGTACTTTTTGTCTTTGCACAGATTCCAACTAATAACAGCCTGTTTTCATGGCGGAAACGTTTTAATCCGTGACCTTTTGTTTGTCTGTTTTGCTGTTTGTTTTTATTACTCCGTCTATCAGTTAATATTGGTTATTAAATGCAGCTTTTGTAATGAGTAGCCAGCCATATGCTTCTTGCCTTTGATCACCTTTCATCTCGAAAAATCTCTCTATATATGGTGTTAACAAATATTACTCCCTTTGATCCATATTGTCTGTTTCTTAAGTTTTTGCCCATCTCTTTAGAAAGATATTTTATCTCCCGATAAGAGTAATTGTTTAAACTATCTTTTATCACTCTCTCAAACGTCAAATGTTTCAATTTGCACTCCCTCCCTTCATACAACGTAAAATATCTTTAAAGATTTACAATTTGCTAAAGCCACTGCTAATTAGAATTTGGAATGAAGAGACCAATACTTTAAGTTAAAAGAACCTGGAAATTCCGAAAGAACAAAGAAAAGTTAAATGTTCTAAGTAAAGAGTATATATGCGAATTAGTTTGGGTTCGAATTTCAAACGTCAAAAATTTGTGGGGCCAAATGGTTTTGATCCATTAATTCTGAGGATCGCTTTTAATTGGAAAATAACGTGAACGTGCATATTCTCGGATGAAATGCTAGAGAGATACCTCCCACTTTACCTAAAAAGTAGAATTATTAGAACTTTTTTTCTAAAAAACTATATTGCATTTTAGACGAATTTATTTCAAAAACTTTAAGATAGACAATTGTTAGATTCCACTTGCTTCTGTAATATAATTATTGGAAAAGATCCTCTCATTTTCCTAAGATCACTTTCAGTGCCACTTTCTTTTTCCGCAAACCTATCTTACAATAATCACTTAAAAGATAGATAAATATCACTATTAGTTCACGATCGAAACTATTTATATTTAATAATTTTAAAGTGTATAAAATTTATATATTTGTATGTGCATATATATATACATACACTACCCTCTCCAGACCCCACTAAGTGGAATTATACTGGGTTGTTGTTGGAAAAAATACTCTTAGGGTCATAAATATACTATTCTTTGACTCTTATTTGTGCACTCTCTATCTTTCACCAGACGCTCCCTTTCTGTGTAACGGTCACTGACTGACCACCCCGGCGACCAGCATATCGAGGCGCCAGCGATCCCACCCCCAACAAGTAAGCAACCCCACCCCCCTCTCCCACGCTCTACCACCCCCTTCCCTTCTCCTCCCTTACCCTTACCTTAGTTGCAACGGTCTTCCGGCGACGATGTCGTTGGTACCCATTTCCGGCGACCCATTTTCTTCTTCCCTAACTTGTCAATTAGTTTGTTATTTCATTTTTCACGTTTTTTTACTCCTTTCTGTGGAATTTAATTTTTCCTACATATACTTGAGGTATGTAATTTCTCCTTTCTATGGTATTTGTTGAAATTTAATTTCTATTCCTAACTTTACCTTTTTTCAACTCCTTTATCTTGCATATACTTGAGGGTGACCACGCCGTTGGTACCCACGATCCTTTCACGTTTTTTTACTCCTTCCTGTGGAATTTAATTTCTCTTGCATATACTTGATGTATTTGTTGAAAGCATCCGGGTTTTATTGACAGCAAAAACTACAAATTGAATTATATTTCTGTTCCTTACGGTCCATATACTGTAGAAACATTGTGTCTGTTGAACCCTAGCTTTATTTCCCCTATTACTGTCCGGGCTACACCAGTGGTAGCGGTGACAGCCCTTTTTGATTTTTGGATCGTGGTATTCAGTATGTTTTTCAGAGAAATTCTCAAAGTTGTTAGAGACAAGTTGTGCTCACGAGCACTAGCAAAGAAGAGCAACCTGGACGAGCGTCAGCAAAGAGCGGTGGGTAGCAGTGAGTTAGCGTAAAACTACATCGAGTACAATAATTCAACAAATGTGCCTTATTTTTCCGGCGAAGATTTCCGGCAAGCTACAGTACTTCCGGCAAGCTACAGTACTTCCGGCTACTCCCGTTCAGATTTTCGGCAGGACGTAGCAGAACTACCCGTTCCGATAAGCTTCAGGAAAACTTGCCCCAAGTACTAGTCACGACGACGAGGCCAGTTTGTGGCGTTTTGGGAGTGAGGAGCTAAGCAACACCGGTCGGGACGTGCAAGAGTTGGTAGCAATTGACCTCGGGCGCATCAAAGCCTACTTTCAGGTTTTTCCACCGGGAGTTGGTACCTCCTGCTCTCTTGTTTATTCTGGACACCTTTTTACGTATTCTAGCTAGCATTCCGTGTGAGGTTTACTCTGGTTCTATCTAGTTTGCGTATTCCGCTATAGTGCGTGTGTGTGTCACTATTCTCCATAGTCGGTTGGTGAGATAGTGGTCACGGCGGGGAATGATAGTGTAAGGTCATGTCCTCGGGGGGTAAGGGCGGTGGCGGGGGTGAGTAGGGGGGTAGGGAGTGGTCCTGCAGGTAGGGCGGGAGGTATGGGTGGGAAGAGGGTAGCGAACGCTCATAGATTAAGGATTGGATCGTGGAACATAGGCACTCTGACGGATAAGTGCATTGAGTTGGCGAATGTTCTTCAGAAGAGGAGGGTTAACATAGCCTGTGTCCAGGAGACTACGTGGAAAGGGTCGAAGGCGAGGAATGCAGACGGGGTTAAGCTGTGTTATTCTGGGGTCGTGAGAGGTAAGAATGTAGTGGGCATCTTGGTAGATAGGGATCTAAGGGAGTCCGTGGTAGAGGTTAGGTGAGTGAATGATAGGTTAATGTCTATTAAGTTGGTTATTGGGGGTTGCATCCTAAACGTCATCAGCACTTATGCGCCGCAAGCGGGCTTAGACGAGGAGGTTAAGAGGCGATTTTGGGAGGGCTTGGATGATCTGGTGAGTAGTATTCCACAATCTGAGAAGTTAGTTATTGGAGGGGACATTAATGGTCATATTGGGGCTGATGCTGGTGGTTATGGTGAGGTGCACGGTGGCTTCGGCTTTGGGGTTAGGAATGGAGGAGGCATGTCACTGCTTGATTTCGCTAGGGCTTTCGAGCTTCTGATTGCGAACTCGACATTTCAGAAGAGGGAGGATCATTTGGTCACCTTCAAGAGTTCGGCGGCGAGGACTCAAATTGATTACCTCCTCCTCAGAAGGAGCGATAGGGGTATGTGAAAAGATTGCAAGGTTATTCCGGGAGAGTCCCTTTCGACTCTTCATAGACTCCTAGTGATGGATGTCGGTCTCTAGGTGAAGAGGAAGAGGAGGGGTGCTCGGAGACAACCACGGATTAGATGGGGTTTTTTGACTAAGGAGAAAGCACAGGAGTTGGAGAGGAGGTTAGCTGAGGGTGGAGCTTGGAGAAGTTCTGGGGAAGCGAACGCTATGTGGTCAGAGACGGCGAACTTGGTTAAGGAGGTAGCACGGGATGTGCTCGGGGTAGCCAAGGGCTATTCAGGCAGACATCAGGGTGACTGGTGGTGGAACGATTTAGTCGAAGGAAAAGTGGAGGTGAAGAAGGCGGCGTTTGCTAAGTTGGAAGGGGGCACAAACGAGGAAGAACGGAGAGCAAACAGGGAGATCTACAAGGTGGCGAGGAAAGAAGCAAAGTTGGCGGTTACGGAAGCTAAAATCACGGCATTTGGTCGCATGTATGAGGAATTAGGGGAGAAAGTGGGGGACATGAAGTTATTCCGGTTATCTAAAGCAAGGGAAAGGAAGGCGCGTGATCTTGACCAAGTTAGGTGCATCAAGGGCGAGGATGGTAGAGTTCTGATGGGGGAGTCTCAAGTCAAGCAGAGATGGCAGGCGTACTTTTGAGACTTACTTAACGAGGAGGGGGATCGTAACATAGTGCTAGGGGAGTTGAGGCATTCAGAGCAACATAAAGACCTTGGGTACTGCAGGCGCATTAGGGCGGAGGAGGTTATGAGGGCTTTGCGTAGGATGAGTAGGGGTCGAGCGACCGGGCCTGACGAGATCCCGGTGGAGTTCTGGAAATGCATGGGTAGGTCGGGAGTGGAGTGGCTCTCCAGGTTGTTCAATGCGATCTTCAGGACCAGAAGGATGCCGAAGGAGTGGAGGTGGAGTACAGTGGTGCCCTTGTACAAGAACAAAGGGGACATCCATTGCTGCAACAACTATAGGGGTATCAAATTAACAAGTCACACCATGAAGGTTTGGGAATGGGTGATCGAGGTGAGGGTGAGGGTGAGGGAGATGACATTTATATCTGTGAACCAGTTCGGTTTCATGTCGGGTCGCTCCACTACAGAAGCTATCCACCTTGTCAGGAGGCTGGTGGAGCAGTTCAGGGATAAGAAGAAGGACCTGCACACGGTGCTTATCGACTTGGAGAAGGTGTATGACAAGGTCCTAAGGGAGGTGCTATGGAGGTGCTTGGAGGCTAAGAGCATGCCGGGAGCCTCAATCAGAGTAATCAAAGACATGTACGATGGAGCTAAGACTAGGGTTAGGACGGTAGGTGGCGACTCAGACCATTTTCCAGTGGTTATGGGGCTCCATCAAGGATCGGCGCTTAGCCCTCTCTTGTTTGCCTTGTTGATGGATGTTCTAACCCGACATATTCAAGGGGATGTGCCTTGGTGTATGCTATTTGCTGATGACATAGTTTTGATGGACGAGACGAGGGTCGGTGTTATTAAGAGGTTAGAGGTATGGAGACAGACTCTCGAGTCTTAGGGTTTCAAAATAAGCAGATCTACGACAGAATACCTGGAGTGCAAGTTTAGCGCCGAGCCGAGCGAAGTAGGCAGGGACGTGATGATTAGATCTCAGGTCATCGCCAAGAGGGACAGTGTCAGATATCTTGGGTCGGTGATTTAGGGGGACGGAGAGACTGATGGGGACGTCACTCATCGTATAGGAGCGGGGTGGTCAAAGTGGAGGCTTGCATCAGGAGTCTTGTGTAACAAGAAAGTTCCACAGAAACTCAAGGGGAAATTTTAATAGAGCTGTGGTTAGACCTGACATGTTGTATGGGGCGGAGTGCTGGCCAGTGAAGAACTCTCATGTTCAGAGAAAGAAGCTTGCGGAGATGAGGATGCTCAGGTGGATGTGCGGGCTCACAAGGTTAGATAAGATTAAGAATGAAGTTATTCGAGAGAAGGTGTGGGTGGCCCGGTGGATGAGAAGATGCGAGAAGCGAGGATGAGGTGGTTCGGGCATGTGCGGAGGAGAAGTCCTGATGCCCCGGTGAGGAGTTGTGAGCGGCTGGAGATGGTCGGCGTACGACGAGGCAGAGGAAGGCCTAAGAGGTATTGGGGAGAGGTGATTAAGCATGACATGGCTAGAATGCGGGTTTTCAAGGACATGGCCCTTGATAGGAGAGTCTGGAGGTCTAGTATCAGGGTTGTAGGATAGGGGCTCCTAGAGTTTTTCGTACTCCTCACCCGGGGTTGGGTGAGGCTTGGCAGGGCTATCCATAGATGATTTGTATATTGGATTGTGTCTCCCTTTTGGTAGTATTTATGGTAGTTACTGTCTGATATTATTGCATGCTATTTTATTTATGGTTCTTATGTTTAGATAATTATTTACGCTATTTCTGCTAGAGTTACTAATGCTCTTTTGTTTTTGTTTTTGTTTTTCCTTTCCTTCACTGAGCCGATGGTCGATTGGAAACAGCCTCTCTGCCCTTTTGGGTAGGGGTAGACCCGTCTACATATTACCCTCCCCAGATCCCACTTTGTGGGACTATACTGGGTAGTTGTTGTTGTTATTGTTGCTTTGTGTATATATATATATACAAAAAAAATTAAATATTTTTCGATTATTATTTTGAGAGCAGCTATACAATGTCATGTTCCTTAAAATGATTACCCATAAGTAAATAAGTTCTTGAAAAAAAAAATCACGGGACTTGTAGATTTTCTGTTTTTGTTTTTTCTTTTTCTTTTCCTGGCTAGTTTGTTATGAGTGTTAAGAGGCTTTACTGCCAAATTTGGGCTTTTCTTAATTAAATATGCAATAATCACTATTCACATGTTAATAACTGGCACTCTTAACCAGAAATGGAAATTAGGATAGACAGACGCAAAGACAGTTGGATTTTGTCGGTCAAAAGCTAGAAAACAACATAATCTAATCAAACACGATGATGAAGTTTTAGATTTTCCTAGCTGGCGGGTCATGTGCAAACTGTCTGCTTTATTTGATTTGATTTATTTGTTTCCTTCAGAGAATTAAAAGAAAGGTTGTTTTATAAATGTTAGTATTGGTTAAATTTTGTATCATGTCACTACGTTTTGTTTAGGCGCAATGTACTTTGTTAAAAATATTTAATCTAGTTAGAGATTTAAAGACTAATAGAGAAATTGTAACGTTAGTAACGTTCATTATTTTGGATTGAGAATGCTTACGTAATTGAAATTTCAAGACTACATTACGTTGCAGCGATGTAGCCATATTTTAAGTTCACAGCCTTATAGCCGATTATATTTTTCAACAATATTTATACACCCGGTATACAATATTAAATATTACACAATTATTATGTATGATATTTTATACTAAATTGGGTTTTCGCCTCCTACGAACTTCAACTCATGAAAAACATTACCAAATAGCTCAAATATTCATCAAATAGTTTCAAATTTTAACCACAATTTCAAAATAATATCCCCATAAATTTGTCAAAAATTTCGAAAAATCACAAATTCCATTTATGAATTTTTAAGCTTTCAAAAACTACGTGAGTTTTTAATATTTTACTTTAATTCACCCGACAATGTTTAAATTTGTGATGACAAGCATGATTATCACTCTCAAATTAAATTCTAACACATATCTACTTAATACTTATTAATAGGTGAAAAGAAATTTCAAATTATATAGGGTAAAATTGGTTGAGAGTAGCGTCCCACCTATATTTCCCCGTAATTGTATCCAAAATAAATAACGTGAAAGTAGTGATTCATATGATAAACTCTAAGATTCAAAGCGTAATTATTGTTGATTAAGATATATTGATTCACGGACCCTCCAGTAGCAACCCCGCTAGTGTCGGTGCTCTATAATTTCCTTTTCTTTTGCTCTTTGTCAGCTTATATATTAGCATCACGATCAAACAACAAAAATATTCATAGATAAATTACCATAGTAAAAATCACATTTTCTTTATTGTGCCAATTCACTATTTGTGTAATAATATAATATTGTCTAAACAAATTGTTCTAATTCGCGCCGCCATCCCTAGAAATTAGAGGCGGATTCAGAATAATAAAGCATACGTCTATGATGTTTTGTGTAGGTTTAATGCTATAGAATTTCAGCAGAAATTCAAGGGGAAGCAGATGATGTTTGTAGGAGATTCAATAAGATTAAATCAATGGCAGTCTCTTAGTTGTATGCTTCATGCTGCTGACCCTCAAGCTAAATATGTCTCCAAACGGATTGGAGGCACTTCTATCTTCACATTCCCGGTACATTTTCTGATTATCAAATTTTCAATAATATTATTTTCTTCCTAATATATTACTATCGTACAACAACAACAACAACAACAACTACTACTATTACTACCCAGTATAGTCCCACAAAGTGGGGTCTGAAGAGTAATATGTAGACAGACCTTACCCCTACCCGAAAGGGCAGAGCAATTACTATCGTAATTCTCAGGAAATCATTTCCCGACAATTATAATACCTTTATTTTGATAACTTAGTTTCCTTTTTTCCTTTTGTTGTTACAAATATGATATATATGTTTCTCAATCTTACAAAAAGATGCACTTAAGAGTTAAGATTTAATTCTTTTTTATATGAAGTAGTTTTTTTTAGTAAAAGTGGTAGTTTATGAGAACTCAAATTCCCACGTTCTACTTAGAGGCGAATCTAAGCTTTCTTGAACATGGGTGCACCACTAAAAAAACAGTAAATAAGATGTATTGAGGGGGATTTAATATTTGTTCCTCAAGGTAAATAAATCAATATTCAACCAACTGTATCATTCAATCTTTTTCGAAGCATTGGTGCCAACATATAATATTAGACTAATTTTAAATATGTACATGACATACCTAGTTTGATGGTGAGCCTATGAGTTCACGTGCTTCATGACTGCGGCTATAAATTTATTCGTCGCTAATTCTTTTTCTTTTTATAGTTAACGTCTGTAGACTACATGGTACCCTGAACGATCATATGATACGGCACTAAAACAAAATAACGGCATACATAATAGATCATTCCTAAGCTTTGCAAATATATCTTGGCTACGTCGTTATCATGCAGCCATAGTGAGAAAGCAACCTTTTCATGGACATATTTAAATCTTGAATACATTTTCAAAATGCAGGAAGCAACCGTAAGTTCTCTTCTAGTGCTACCAATTTCCACGGGTAAATTTCACAAGTCTTTTTTTCATCAAAATTACATAACTTTATTTTCTCACACAAAAGTCATATAATTATGATTCATTTTCATGAAAGTCATATAACTTTGCTTTCTCACACAAAAATCATAAAACTTTCACAAACTCACATACAAATCATAGAGGTCGGAAAATAATTTTTTCTGGTACTGTTCTCTTATTTTACTTTTTTTTATTTTTTTTTATTTTCAGTCTAATAAATAATTACCCAATTAAAATAGGAGAAATATGAGTATATTTTTAGCCCTCCCAAAGAAAATAGCCGATAATTTTTTTTTTATATATATGTGTGTATTGTATAAATATAACATACACATTCGATATATATTTTGGCTAGCAAATATATGAAGGTCGGGAGAGCCAGGTCAAGTAGGATCATCCCTATTTTAATTGAATTATTAATTATTAGACTGAAAATAAAAAATAAAAACCACAAAATAAGAAAATACTGCAAGAATTGTACTTTTTGAGCACTATGATTTTTGTGTGAGCTAGTTAAAGTTTTATGATTTTTGTGGGAGAAAACATAGTTATATGATTTTGGAGAAAAAAAGTCATAGTTATATGATTTTTGTGTGAGAAAATAAAGTTATATAACTTTGGTGAAAAAAGTCATAGTTATATAACCATTTGTGAAATTTACCTCAATTTCCACACATTTAAATTATAAGGTTAATTGATATTTTCTAATAAAAATAATATGCAATGGAATTCTTACCATATCCCTTGTTCTAATTATGATTCTGTTGCAGTTGGGATCTTGTACAAGATGAAAATTCTACATACAAAGATGGACCTCGACTAACCCTATATGAGAAAACACTGAATACGTGGGCAAAATGGGTAGATTCTGAAGTAGATGCTACAAAAACTAAAGTATTTTTCCAAGGAGTTTCTCCTGACCATGACAAGTGAGTTCAACGAATATTTTATGCTTACTATATATGTTATGTATCCTGAAACAAGCGTTTAAGTTCTACACACCAACAACTGATATTTAATTGCAGGGGCGGATCTACATATATAAATTAGGTGCTCGAGCACCCATTAACCTCGACCCCGAACACGTATAATTATATAAAAAATATAAAAAAAGAATATAATAAAATAGCAAGCACCTAGATAACAAAAAGCTTGGTGGGTGCTTTGGCTATGATGGATATTGAAAGGCCCTAAATGTTTATGGTCGAAAGATCGAATCTCACTCTCCTAGCTAGACTTTTTCCTCCATTTATCAAGCACTAGCTTTCTTTTGCTCCAATTATTAGGTTATCTATTTTGCACTTTAAGATTTCACTCGCGACTTATTTATCAAATGCTACTACTTTTACTCTTTTGGTTCTAAGTTTTACCTTTCTTTTTAAACTTTTCTTTTGTTACTTTATCTAATTCACCATAGCAAAGAAAGAAAAGAATATGTGCTTTTAAACACTTAGGATTCCTCCTGAACCGTAAATTGCGTTACTCGTCATATTGGTACTATAGTTTTCTCATTATTTTGTTTATCTCCATATTTAAATAGTTGCATACTTATATAATGTATTAGTAGTAATTTTACGTCAAAAAAAAAATTAAGCACCAACGAACATAAAATTCTGGATCCGCTCTTAATTGCAAAATTAGCCCGACGAGTTCAGGTTCAAAGACGTGTGAAGGAGTAACGCAACCATCGAAAAGTACAGAAGAAGTTTATCAAGAAGAATTGGTACTTGAGAAAGTTTTATGAGGGATAAACAAATCAGTTTATTTATTAAATATAACAAAGTTGTCACAGAATAGAGCAGATGGGCACCTTTCTGTTTATGGACATGGTGGACATAGGGACTTGGACTGCACCCATTGGTGTTTGGCTGGTGTTGTTGATACTTGGAATCTATGTTTAAATGCACTCCTTGGATTAATGTGAAAATAGGCTAGGCTTCATAAACTCTCAAGCCAAACGACTAATAAAATTTATTTCTATTTTCATATCTACTGCTTCTCCTGTACTAATATCCTCATTATATGTTACATAAAGAGGGATTTACTGTAGTTTTAGCATAGAATGAAATATTTATCAAAAATTTTATTTTACTGGCTCGACCAGTTACTTTACGTAAGCATGTTTGATGTTCAATTTTCACTATGTATTCTCTTTTAATAGAAAAGTTTAGAAGAAAAAAACTTTGTAGACCAACTACTAAACCTAAGCCCAAAATAAAGGACATATGCTTTGGGCCAAAAATAAAAGTAGGAATTTTTATACCAGTAAAAATTGCACGGAGCATTATATTTGGTCGCTTACATTTAACCAATACACATTTTCTTTTAAAAACATTTAATTTGTATCCATTTCTTAAAATACTCCAGCCCCTTTCTCCCTTGCAACTCTATTTTAACTTCTGCTTTCCTTCTCTCTTCTACTATCGTTTCCTCTTATGCAATTTATCACCAACAGCTTATACAAGCATTCTTCGTTTCCTCTCTCTCCGTAAAGCTCGTTTCGTTATCTCTTCTCTTCATACTCTATTTATAACTAGCTAAACTTCTTCTTCTTTCCAAAGTTCCACTATGAGCTACTACTTAATTTGCTCTTCCTTCTACGAAACTCTACCTTTTTCCTTGACCAGCTATCAGCTTTCCGCTTGTTCTAAACAAATACACATATAAAAGGAGACAACTATTAGCTAATTGCAGAAAAAAACATAAAGGACATTTAAGTTTAATTTAAGGATGTCAAGCAGAAGGTCAAGCCAATCATCAGCAGGTTCCTCAAGAATTTCAGATGATCAAATAATTGACCTCGTATCGAAGTTGCAATAACTTCAGCTTTATAGCTGAAGTTTTCCGGTTACAAAGACAAAAACTTCAGTTCTAGAGCTGAAATTTTCCGATTACAAAGACAAAAACTTCAGCGTTGAATTTTTCAGTTACAAAAGAAAAACTTCAGCTCTAGAGCTGAAGTTCGCTAGCTATAAAATAAAAACTTCAGCTCTAGAGCCGAACTTCATGCCTGGCTACTAAAATGCTGAAGTTTTACGTGATTGCCTTTCCTACTTCAACCCCATGTGCTGAAGTTATATGAAAAAGCGGGTACGTGTCACGAACTAAACCCGGTCGTGATGGCACCCAACCCTAAAGCTAGGCAAGCCTGACAACAATCGCTTTCAATTTAACGCTAAGTCTCAAAACCGACAATTTAAGAATATCATAGTAATTTTAGAATAATCATCCAAAAATATTAATACAGTAATATGGAAAAATACGAAAATCCGATAAACAAACCCATATGATCTGGGGTCACGAGTCTTGTGGCTCTAAACAAAACTGGATAATAATATCTGAATAAAAATATGAAAATCTAGAAATGTATATAACAACAATGAACTGGAATATGAAGAGCAGCCAGGTCCTGCGAACGTCAAGCAGCTACCTCAATGACTCTGGAAAATATCCGGAGACCACGAGTGTCAGCTAAGCCTCCGGTGTACCTGAATCTGCACACAAGGTGCATGGAGTAGGGGTGAGTAATACCGACTCAGTGAGTAATAAGCATATATAATGTCTGAAGGTAAGAAATCCACGAAATGCCACAAATCAAAGCTCAAACTACCACTCCTATACCTTAGCTACGAACTAACAGCAAAGCAATATCAAATATAACAGTCAAGTATCAGATAAAGATGCAATGGAATGCACATAAATACGTCGCGGCGTGCAGCCCGATCCGTTTAACGTCAACGGCGCTCACTGAGGGTGTATACATATTCCGGAGGGGCTCCTTCAGCCCAAGCACAATATCATCCCGGTATCAACATAGAATAGGCTCTCGGCCTCAACATCAATAAATAATAATCGCTATGGCGTGTAGCCCGACCCAGGCTAAGTCCACAGTATGCAAATGAGTCACATAATAGATTCAATTAAATTCTCAGTTTCCAATTACTAAGGAAATATAACTCAGTTATTTAACTTCAGGAAAAGTGACTTAGCGGTTTATAACAGTGATTAATCACAGAACTGAGATAAATGATTAAAAAAATCATGTGATCACACAGATATTCATCCTAGACGGATGCTACAGATCGGTACAAGGCCCCAAACATGGCAATAAGCCCAGATATATTTACTAGAGGGTGCCTATCAGCCGCCAATAATTATATTTAGCTCTCGGGAAGGACCAAGTCACAATCCTCAATCATATACGATCCCACACCCGCCATGGAGTGCGATCCACGCCCTAATATAGCGTCACAATGTGACAAACCAGGGTTTCAAACCCTCATGCCATCATCTATACAAACTACTTACCTCTAACTGGCTGTAGACTGGGTTGCAATGCGTTTTTCTTTTCTATCGACCTCCTCGAGCGTCGAATCTAGTCAAAGTCACAACGAATACGTAAATATGGGCTAAGAAAACATAATCCAGTCAAGAATACTCGAAAAGTACCAAATTCATGAAGTTGGTAAAACCCGAGCCCCGGGACCACTTCTCGAAAAATTACAAAAGTCACATCAACGGATTTCTCGTCTCGCCACGCGTCCGTACATATAAAGAATTCCAAAATTAGAGTTTAAATGACCCCTCAAATCCTCAATAAAAAATCTCAAAACTCAAGCCCTAGTTCTTCCCTTTTTTGCTAAATTTCCATAAATTTCTAGATGGATTTTACAATAAAAACGAGTATTGAGACCAATATTCTTACCTCAAGTCATTTCCCTTTGACTCCCTCCTTCTTTTCCTCCAAAAATCTCCAAAAACGGCCATCCATGGGTGAAAATAGACCCAAAATCGCGAACAAGATTATTTTAAAGCATTCTGACCAGGTATTTACTCTTCACGATCGCGGAAAAAGCTGCGTGATCGCGGAAAACAATTTTCAGCTCCCAATTTTACTCTTCGCGATCGCGGAATAGGCTTTGCGATCGTGGAGAACAAATGTCCAGCTCTTCCGGATAGTCTCTAGTATAATGGCCATAACATTTTGCACACAACTCCAAATAGCAATTGGTTTGATGTTCCGAAAACTAGACTCAAAGATTTACAACTTTATTGTCTTGGTAATTCCCCAATTACTTATATATTTCTAGATATGATCCGTAAAAATCAGCCCATGTGAAATACAACTTTCTTCTTCATCTTCCCGGGCACCTTGTAGTGTAACAGCCATATCGTTTCGTACACAAATTCAAATAATGAATGATTTATATTTCTAGAAACTAGACACAAAGGAATAAAACTTTTAGATTTACATCATCTCCAAATTCCTTCTAAATTCTGAGATATAATCTTCCGAAATGGGATCAATGCAACAGAAAATTGCTTTTCCACGACTGAAAGGCCTTACGCGATCGCAATTCATTGACAGGTTTCTCACATTTTACTCACCGTGATCGTGACCTATTGTACGCGATTGCATAGAACACCACTTCTCACACAATCCAACAGTTAAAAATGGCGTAGAAATGGTGCGAAACTACCCCGAAACTCACCCAAGGCCCCCGGGACCGCAACCGAAGGCACATATAAGTTCTATTACCTTATTCAAACTTGCTCGAGCAATCAAAGCACTACCTTTAACATCAAAATCATCAAATTTCATGAAATCATAGATTAAGTTTATTTAAAACTTCCAAAACTCGCATCCGATCAAAAACCCGACCTAGACACCTCCGAATCAACTAAAGTTTTGAATGCATATCCTAAATCACCTAGTGGAGCTGCTGTAACTGTCGAAATTCCATTCCGACCCCCGGATAAAATCTAACCTATCAACCGGAATTCGCCGAAATTCAAACTTAGCCAATTCAAGCCTAATTCTACACCGATCCTCTAAATTCAGTTTAGATTGTGCTCCTAAGTCACAAATCATCGTCCGAAACTAGTCGAATCATCGAAAATCCATTCCAAGCCCTCTAACTCATAAATCAACATTCGGCTGACTTTTCCAAACTAGCTTTCTCAAAAAGAGAATAATTGTCTGATTTCTACCCAAACTCTATCCAAATTACTTCAAACTCCCCAAACACATATAATGGAACATATAGAAATATAAAACGGGAAAAACGGGGCAGAGATACCTGAGACGACGGGTCAGGTCATTACATCCTCCCCAACTTAATCAAACGCTCGTTCTCGAGCGTCTCCATAGTTGTACTAGGAGCCAACCAATACTTGAATGACTTTACCAAACATATACCCGGGGTGATCCCACGTCATCCTAACTCACATAGGACCGATAATACAACACAGCTAAAATTTTCACTGTCATCTAGACCATAACCGTAGAACCACATTGCACTTCCGAAACCATACACAAGACCAGAACCTCACATTTATACTCAGAGTAATCCCAAACCAGCTGTAATAACCCATACCTGCAATCCCTAGGTCAACCCATGCAACAACCACACAATCCAACACTCGAAACGGTAGCTACTATTCACATCTTTGCCCATAACATTCGAATACTAGTGGAAAAATCTCATTTTTAACCAAGGTCTTATTCCAACATTTTCATATACTGCCAACGATAGATGAAACATGCAATACTGTAAAAATCTCTCAGACTAACCATTCATGAAGTCACTTCCCTTTAGACTACTATCACAACAGATTTCCGAGTCGAATCTCGGTATTAACCTTCCAACAAGCTGAAACCAAATCTATTCGTATTCATTAATGACTCCAACGATCACCTCGAATCCTACATACCATTCTGGTGACATGACACATCAATACGGCCTAAGCCACAACTTACATATCACACACACCAATAAGAGACGGTCTGAACATACTCAAGTCATGAAAATGACTCAAACAAAAGAGCTGTATATTAAGCTCATCAATACCATTACAACACAAGGCTGGGGCCCCGCCCCACATCATAGAAAAAGAATAACTGAATCTTCCCCGAAAGGTCTAATCTCCACGTAGCCTCGCTACAATGCGCGATCTCATCCAAACACTATTTTACATGAAGCACCTCTAGTTGCTATACTCGAACTTGACAACCACACACAGATTGATGTATGAAACCAAGCAATCCATTACACCCACAGTGAAACAAGTTATATACACCATTCAATCCTGAAAGGACACAACCGACACGCTATTCGCCGAGTAACTCCCAATACAGACTTTCCTAAAAAAACCAGGAAGCAATACATACAAAATAACATATGAAAGCTATCCTCAACATCACACTGTTGCGGCGTGCAACCCGATCCAGATAACATACCCTGTGGCGGTGTGCAACCCGATCTCTCGGATACCTCACATATGGAGATGCACATCGAGCCGAATTTGCTCATAATAACAAAATATCGAGTTTGGTCGTCAGCACCTGAGTGCATAATCATATCTACTTGTAGCGTTGTAAACTATAAAACTCAGCTTCCACTATGAATCTCGATAGCACTGCAATATATGTGCCACTTCCCAAAATCATAACGTCTCGCAGCACCGAAAGGAAACTTATAGATCTTTCCATATCACTAGTAGGTCCAATAACGATCGAATCAACCCATCCTTTATTAATACAATTCAGGACTAACCAAGCCAACTCAAGCTATAACATAATCTGATGCACCTCGCCACGCAACCTGTGGCATTTTTCGACCTAGCCCATATATGAATAGTCTAGATAACCCAATACTGAGACAACAAGTCCACCCCCAACATCATGTCCAAAATATAACATATCTATAAATAAAGATCCACTCTAGCCTCAAAATCCTAATCGCCGCTAAACGGTGTCGAACACTCATGATCCACGACCACGACATAGACTGTATCGGAGAACTCCTAGTCTCCAACTCCATATAACACACAAATCACTATACCTGACCCCACATTCCATTGTATGAATACATATTACACATCAAATACCTATTCATTTCGCGAAAGATTTACCATCAACAAACTCAAACATCACAGTCGATCCAATCAAGAGAATGCCGCAGTCCCACCAAAGTATTATCAACTCAATCACATTGCCCTTGTTCTGGAACATATACCCTCGTCAAATCACTGTGATTAGCAACACCATTTCCTTGGTCAGATGAGGATCATTCACACTAACCATTTGAAGGTCAAATTTATTTTTGGATTACCTGTAGTTACACGTGCTGCTTAAGAATTTAATGGCTTTCCATTTCGAACTGAACCGAGCTTTACACACATAATTCCTAATCCTCCACAATATACTGTACATACCATACTATACTACGATAACCCGAGAACTCCATCTCCTTTTTCCTAACCACCAGCTAAATTTCCAGGACTAAATCCTTCTGTCCACACCAGTCTAAGCAAGCTGTCCGAGCTTAAAAGCTCTATCGATCAATACTCGTAAGGGCTCATTACCTCGAACATCAACAAAGAATTTATCATATCTTTACCATACCAATTCGATCCACTAACAAGCTACTTCATTTGTCTAGATGTCTTTCTGATTCATTTTCAACTTGATATACTCTCTTGCTATATCACCACAATGCCTCAATCCAGTCTTACCACACGAGACTAGAATGTAAGACCACATTGTCTAAGACCAATAGGCCACTATATACTCTCTCAAACGTTCCAAAAATACCACCTTCTAAAATACCCTACTTTGGAGGACTTCCTGCGAATTTAAGTCCGCTACCTTTTGCTTCCCAGATACTGATACAAAGAATCCCGTAATCAACATAAAAACACCACAAGTATCAACTTGTTCTAACGGAAACACTGACTTGGTTACGTATTCAACCTTAAAACACCTGAGTGCTACACATAGAATCTTGCACACCTCAAACCATTCTCAAGAGTCATCCACTCTCATGCCCAATGCAAATTACTTGACTTAACGAATCAAACCACTCGTGCCTTATCAGCACTCTTACACCACAGGACATGATATCATTCCATTACACTCAAAAAACTTCCTTCCTTCTTACACTAAGCATTCCTTACCCACAACTCAAGACATCCTATTATTTCCTCACCTCTACTAAGCACCATATAGCCTTTGTCAATTTTTTTTTTCACTCGTGCCATCCTCGGCTCAATTTCTGCAACCAAAACTGATTCACCCGCATGCATCAAATTGGAACTAACATAACACCTAATCGTAAAGTCAGCTAATCAACATCAACCTCCCCAACTTAGCTTGAAGCCATATATATCACAACACATATACTCTTTTACTGTCGTAATAACATTGTGAGATTAAACTCACTCTTTCATAAGCTTGTGGAAACATGAATCATCAAAATTTTAACCCTTCTGCAATTCTTGCATCATTTCACACAACAGTTAAGCCCACTCTTTAGGCGACAAAATTTTCACTAAGTCCCAAATTATTTCAAAAATTTCGGCAGAGTTTCATTTGTAATTGAGCCTATCCACCTACCAGAGAATCACCAAAACTATCCTAACAACACGTCCACAACTTGACAAAGCATCACAATGTATATTAACAACACTAATCTCAATACTACATGTATTATATTATCAAATATTGATACATGGGCATGTGTTGTACCTATTTGAATCCTAATACATGGAAAGTACCTTTCAATTACACATGAAATTTTCTTACAATATACATAGGAACCGCATCACTTCAGAACACTCTACAGGAGATAACCTACATGCTTCGCCTCAATATACTATTTCTGTATACCTTCTCTCGCTACCAAGTCATATAATTGCATCTCGCTGTACTAGCATACTCATCACAAGAATACCAAACTGCCATTCCGGCTAATGGCGACAATGCCAAACATATACGTTCAAAAAACTTGCTCATACGATCAGCACCTCAGTGCTCAAGCCCAAGGAAAGGCCAGGCCTCAAGTCCTCCAGACTGGCCCAACATCAACCTCACGAATATTACATTTCGCCCCTCGAGAGGGGAGTCGCAAGCCATTAAGGCATATATAATACCGAGCGCTCATGCGCACAGGCGAACACATGGAAGGAATATCAAGAGTTACTCTTTCAAGCTGAATCAAGGACGCACGATAAGATTTCAAGAAAGCGGAGTGTTTCCAAAAAGTTCTGTAGCCTCCCGAGGATAGATACAGACGTCTACATACCGATCTGTGAGACTCTACTAAACCGGCTCATGACTCGTGAGTCGTAGTAACCTAGGCTCAGATACCAACTTGTCACGACCCAAACCCGATCGTGATGGTGCCCAACCCTAAACCTAGGCAAGCCTGACCAATAAACGCTTTCAGTTTAACACTAAGTCTCAAAACCAACAATTTAAGAATATTATAGTAATTTTAGAATAATAATCCAAAATTATTAATAGAGTAATATGGAAAACTATAAAAAACCGATAGGATCTGGGGTCACGAGTCTAGAGCCTCTAAACAAAACTGGAGAATAATATCTGAATAAAAATATAAAAATTTAGAAACGTATATAATAATAGTGAACTGGAATATGAAGAGCAGCCTGGTCCTGCAAACGTCCAGCAGCTACCTCAACGACTCTGGAAAATATCCGGAGACCATGAGTGTCAGCTAAGCCTCCGGTGTACCTGAATCTGCACACAAGGTGCATGGAGTAGGGGTGAGTACTACCGACTCAGTGAGCAATAAGCATATATAATTTTTGAAGGTAAGAAATCCACGAAATGCCACAAAGCAAAAGCTCAAACTACCAGTCCTATACCTTAGCTACGAACTAACAGCAAAGCAAAATCAAATATAACAGTCAAGTATCAGATAAAGATTCAATGGAATGCACATGAATACGCTGCGGCGTGCAGCCCGATCCGTTTAACGTCGACGACGCTCACTGCGGGTGTGTACAGACTTCGGAGGGGCTCCTTAAGCCCAATCGCAATATCAGCAAGGTATCGGCATAGAACATGCTCTCAGCCTCAAAATCAATATATGATAATCGCTATGGCGTGTCGCCCAACCCATGATCAGTCCACAGTATGCAAATGAGTCACATAACAGATTCAATTAAATTCTCAGTTTCCAATTACTAAGGAAATATAACTTAGTTATTTAGCTTCAGGTAAAGTGACTTAGCAGTTTATAATAGTGATTAATCATAGGAATGAGATCAATGATTAAACAAATCATGTTATCACATAGATATTCATCCTAGACGGATGCTACAAATCGGCACAAGGCCCCAAACATGGCAATAAGCCCAGATATATTCACTACAGGGTGCATATCAGCCGCTAATAATTATATTTAGCTTTCGGGATGGACCATTTCATAATACCCAATAATATACGATCCCGCACCTGCCATGGGGTGCGAGCCATGCCCTAACATAGCGTCACAATGTGATAAACTGGGGTTTCAAACCCTCAGGCCATCATCTATACAAACTACTCACCTCTAACCAGCTGTAGACTGGTCCGTGCCTTTTCCCTTTTGTATCGACCTCCTCGAGCGTAGAATCTAGTCAAAGTCACAATGAATACGTAAATATGGGCTAAGGAAACATAACCTAGTCAAGAATACTCGAAAAGTGCCAAAATTCACGAAGTTGGTAAAACCCGAGCCCCGGACCTACTTTTCGAAAAATTACGAAAGTCACATCAATGGATTCTTCATATTGTCACAAGTCCGTACATATAAAGAATGCCAAAATCGGAGTTAAAATGACCCCTCAAATCCTCAATAACAAATCTCAAAACTCAAGGCCTAGTTCTTCCCCCTTTTGCTAAATTTCCATATATTTCTAGATGGATTTCACAATAAAAATGAGTAAAGAGACCAATATTCTTATCTCAAATCGTTTACCTTTGAATCCCTCCTTCTTTTCCTCCAAAAATCTCCAAAAACAGGCAACCATGGGTGAAGATAGACCTAAAATCGCGAATAAGATAATTTTAAAGTATTCTGCCGAGGTATTTACTCTTCGCGATCACGAAAAATTCTTCGTGATCGCGGAAAACAATTTTCCAGCCCGCAATTTTACTCTTCGGTATCGCGGAAAAGGATTCGCGATCGCGAAGAACAAATGTCCAGCTCTTACAGGCTATTTCTAGTATAATAGCAATAACATTTTGCACACAACTCCAAATGGCAATTGGTTTGATGTTCTCAAAACTAGACCCAAAGGTTTAGAACTTTCATGTGTTGGTTGTTTCCAATTCGTTATATATTTCTAGATATGATCTGTCAAAGTCAGCCCATGTGCAATACGACTTTCTTCTTCATCTTCCCGGACATCTTGTAGTGTAACAGCCATATCTTTCATACACAAATCCAAATCATAAATGATTTGTGTTTTTCGAAACTAGACATAAAGGGATACAACTTTTATTTTTATATCATCTTCAAATTCCATATAGATTGTGAGATATAATCTTTCAAAGTGGGATTAACACAACAAAATTTCTTCTCCGCGATCGCAAAAGGCCTTACGCGATCACGATTCACTGGCAGGTTTGTCACATTTTACTCACCGCGATCGTGACCCACATTGTATGCAGTCGCATAGAACACTACTTCAGACAAAATCCAGCAGTTAAAAATGGCCTAGAAATGGACCAAAACCGCCCTGAAACTCACCCGAGGCCCCCGGGACCTCAACCAAAGGCACATATAAGTTCTATTACCTTATTCAAACTTGCTTGAGCAATCAAAACACTACCTTTAACATCAAACATCAAGTTTCATCAAATCATAGTCTAAGTTTAACTAGAACTTCCAAAACTCGCATCCGATCAACAACCCTACCTAAACACCTCCGGATCAACTAAAATTTTTATGCTGCAACTGTCAGAATTCCTTTCAGACTCCCGGATCAAAATCTGACCTATTAACCGGAATTCGCCAAAATTCAAACTTAGCCAATTCAAGCCTAATTCTAACCGGACCTCCAAATTCAGTTCCGATTGCGCTCCTAAGTCAAAAGTCTCCGGAACTAGTCGAATGATCGAAAATCCATTTCGAGCCCTCTAACTCATAAGTCAACACTCAATTGACTTTTCCAAACTAACATTCTCACAAAGAGACTAATTGTCTCATTACTACCCAAACTCCATCCGAATTATTTCAAACTCCCCAAACACATATAATGGAACATATAGAAACATAAAACGGCGAAAATGGGACGAAGATACCTGAGATGATAGGTCGGGTTATTATAATACGCTTGCAAGTTTTTTTTGCAAAGTCAGCACATGTTAAAATATGGCACAAAAGACGGGTATAGATGTAAATGCCCCTATAGAAAACCTTAGTACCCTATTTATTTTAAATAAATACCATTTTAAAATATTGCATCCTATAGATACTTGTTATACTTATAGCCAAATATCTAATTATAGTTACATCCTACATATAAGTCACCATATACGCTAAATAATATTTTTCTCTCTCCTTTTTAGTCTTTTCTCTCATATAATCACCGTAAAATTGACTAACCACATTCTCTCTCTCTCTCTCTCTCTCTCTCTCTCTCTCTCTCTCTCTCTCTTTTTCTCTTTTTGCATACACTTTACTCTTTCTCCTTCAACCCACGATTCACACCTCTTCTCCCACCCAAATTCTCTAGTTCTCCTCCATTATCACTCCATTACAATTGCTTAGGGTAAGTTCAATTCGTTGATTTTGATAGACAAAGAGCATTTGGTTCAAGTTTAGCGGCTCGATTCTTCATGACAGTGGTCGTCTAAGTAGGGTTCACAGCTTTTGCGTAATTAATGGCTTCGTTTGTGGGATTTGAGGGCTGGGTATTGTTTGTAGTTGTTGTAGGAGTCTGGGTAGATGTGTTAGGGACTTGACCAGTAGGAATTAATGGCTGGCCGCCGGCCGGCGAAGCCATAAGGGTGTTTCTATCTCTAGATCGCCCAAATTACCTATTTGTATTCAGTTGTATTCGAATATATATTTTAGCTATATTCACTTGTATTCAGCAACATACATTTATATAGTTTAGATGTATTAAAAAGTTATGCGTATTCTCTTGTATTCAGTTTTAATTAGTTGTATTTAACTATTTTATTCAGCAGTAGTTAGTTGTATTCAAGTATTTTATGCAACTGTATTCATTTGTAGTTACTTATATTCAATTATTTTATTCAGCAGAAGCTAGTTGTATTTTGTGTATTTTGTTGCATTCAAGAGTTTTATTCATATGTATTCAGTTGTATTTTGTTGATTTCAAGTGTTTTATTCAGATGAATTCAATTTTATTTTGTTGTATTCAACTGTATACAGTTCTTCTCAACTGTATTATTCATATGTATTTCTCTTTATTCAGCTATGATCTTTATTATATATCTTTCAAATACAGATTAATGAGGGTTCATTTTAGTTCGTTGAGTTAAATTTAGAGAATATTATGTGATTTGATTTACCTCCATTTTTAACCAATTTAACCTTCCAGATTTTGCGCAGATACGTTACTGTATTTAACGTTAATACCACTTGAATACAGCTAAATACATGTCAAACTTAGCAGGAATTCCACTTTTTACGCCTATTTTTTTCGTTGTATTAATAAATACAACAACTTAAATACATGAAATACACTGTATAAAAACATAAAAGGTATCAACAACACGTAATATAGCAAAGGGTATCAATAAATTGCTATTAGACCTAAAATATGGTGCCTTATGAAAAATTCTCATAAAAGTATTACAAGAAGGCTTGGGCCATAATCACTTTACAATTAAGATGTCAAAATAGCACGGGCTAATCATTTTTCGGATTCATAATTGAAAAATAGCGAGCATTTTGCTGAAACACGAAAAATTCCAAAATAATATGCGAGCTTATGAAGCTCCTAGGTATAAACTTCCAACATCTTATGATGGAACTCAAGCACATTATAAAATTCCAGCATAATATACTGAGAACTCATATGTAAGAAACTCGAACTCCAGCATATTATGCTGGAATATTTTTGAATTTTTTACACTGTTTGTTTTCTGATTTTATCTTTACATAAAAAGTGACTAAAATTTGATTACTTTTGAAATTGTACTGTTTTTCAATAACCAGTAATAAATCTAACTATTTTTGAATTTCATCCAATCAAGATAAAAGTGAATACCGCTACCAGATGGGTGATTTGTAAAAATTGGACCATTCGGTGCCGCTCTTAAAATTTTGACCTCGCTAAAAAAGTCACGGGGAAATAGTTCAAGTTAGAATCTTGAAGAACCACTTCTACCAATGGCCACAATTTTCATATGGTGATCACTAGGATTTGTCATAAAACACGAAAATCGCGAGAATTTTTCATATGAAAAAATTGTGGCGATCACTAGGATACTTGCCAAAATTCTGACCAGAGGCTATTTTTTCATAATTTTACTTACTGAAATCAAAGATTAAATAGCGATCTTGAAAGTTCCACCCAACATAATTTATCCTACTAGATGACTACAGATTTAAATCTAATAGGACGGCAAAACTAGCCCAAACTCATTTGACCTGCCCAAGTTTTAATGGGTTTGGGCTGGAACAGTTTTGAAGATAGGTTAATTTGGGCTAGCCCAAGTTAATCTATCACAAATCATCATCCCAAGTGGATCCATGGTTATGCTCAACCTTGACCCATGGGAATATTCAATCTTAGAGTTTTACCTTGACCCATGATATAACTTCAATCTCTTGTTCAGTTGTTTGTTTCCTTTTCACATGCACTTGCTAATTAGTAATTTCTTGAAGTATAAAAATAAAGACGTATCAGAGAAGATAAATCACAAGTAAATCACTGGAGAATATCTTCTATCTTTTGAAGACAATCATCTTTTTCCTTTTCTTGCCGTTAAAATATATTATCCAGCGTATCAGTTGGGAACTCACCCATGGATTTCACTTGTGATAAATTAAGATATGAAGTAAATTTTTTGTTTTGTAAATTTAATATAGAGAGAAGAAATTTATATCATAACAATTAAGTTATATGAAAATTATTATGCAATTTTTATTTTAAAAGCTAATTTTGATTTGATCCATGAACGCATAACTAGATGAACAAATATTTACAAGTATCATTAAATAAGAAAAAGGTAAAAACACTAATTTGGATCAATTAGAGTAGTATTAACATAAGGGAAGGCATATTGAAACTTGAACTTGAACGAAGTTGAAAAATAAGATCTGAAATTTTTCTCTGTATCTGTCAATTTCCAGTACATGTCTATATATACACTTTTCAAATAAAAGAATAACAAAATAAAAAAATGCATAAGGAATAATCTATACATGTGTTCCTATTCTAATTGGCTTATTCATAACCAACTAATATTCCCTCACATGCCTTACACGTGTGGGAAACTTTTAGACTTTATTTCATCAGATTATCATTATTTAATCAATCAAGAACTCAGCTGAATTGATCTAAGGGCCTTGGCTTCTCCATGTGTGTACCAAAACTCAACCAAACATCACCTTAGGTTATATCGAACATATTAGTTTGGTTTGAAGCCTGAAGCCATTAGGTCTGTGTCTGCTTCTTCTTCTTCTTCTTCATCTCATCTTCTTCTCTAACTCTCGATGAAGCTCCATGAAAATCAGAATTACGAAGGGGCTTTTTCTTCTTAACATCCCCCTAAAGTTAGAGGGGAATTTGGTGAATCCGAACTAGCTAAAAGTGTCTCGATGAGAAACCCCAGAATGGGGTTTCATGAAGATGTCTGCAAGCTGTGCTTTTTTTTTTAATGGAACGAAGAGAGAGTAATGAGCCCTGAAAGAAATTGTTAACACACAAAATGATAGTTAATTTTGACATGGTTTGTGCGTTCATAAAAAATGAAATTCCAGGCGATGTGAATTGCTGCCTTGCTATCAGTGTGAAGGGGAATTGGTAGAATAACTGGAGCTGATAGATCCTCGAGAATTTGTACCAACCAGGTAAGCTTTGCAATAACCCTTCGCATAGATCTATGCTCTGCTTCGGCAGAGGACAAGCAAATTGAGATTTGTTTCTTTGATTTCGAAGAGGTGGGAGCTCCTCCTAGAGTAATAAAGAAACCACTAACTTAACTTCTTGAATCCCTGTAGGAAGCCTAGTCAGCATCACAGAAAGCGAGCAAAGAGAAAGACGCCTCATCTTACAATAGGATTCCTTGTCCAGGATTAGAATTGAGATATTTGAGAACTCATAAAGCAGTAGATAGATGTGACTCACATGGATTCTACATGTACTAACTGAGGTGACTACAACAAATGAAAGATCTGATCTAGTATTTGTTAAATAATTCAGCTTTCGGACTAGATGACGAAATAAAGTTGGGTTTTGCTGATATTCTCCATCATCAGCCTGAAGCTTGAGGGTATGATGCAAAAGAGAACTGAATTGAGGGAGATGAGACACATCAAATTCCTGCAACAAGTCTAAGGTAAACTTTCTTTGACTTACAATGAATCCTGCCTTTTCTCTTAAAATTTCCATACCTAAAAAGTATTGTATACTTCCCAAATTCTTGACTTTAAATTCAGTATTTAGAAAAACTTTGATGTTCTGAATCTCTGCTATGTCATCTCATGTAATCAATATATTGTCAACATAGATAGCTAGGATAGATATGGGACTATCTGTGCGTTTAAAGAACAAAAAATAATCATTTATTGATGAAGAATATCCTTTAAAATTTAGAGCCCCTGCTAGCCTAACATACCGCTGCCTATACACTTGCTTTAAACCATATAGTGACTTCTTCAGAAGACAAACATGCTTAGGACTAGGAGGATCCAAACCTGCTGGAAATTTCATATATACTTTCTCTTGCTGATCTCCATGCAAGAACGCATTATTGACATCTACCTGAGATACATCCCAGTCTTTCTTGGCTGTATCAGTGAGCAAACACCTTATGGTTGTCATCTTCACCACTGGTGAAAAAGTCTCACTGTAATCTATTCCTTCCCTTTGAAAATTCCCCCTAACCACCAACCTTGCTTTCAACCTATCAATTCTCCCATCTGACAAGTGCTTCACTTTGTATACCTATTTAAAAGGTAAAGCCCTTTTCCTTTTAGGTAATACAACCACTTCCCATGTATGATTGTCTTCTAGAGCTTTAATTTCTGCAGACATAGCTTCTACCTATCCTTGATGTTGACAAGCTTAGCTGAAAGTAGAGGGTTCTGTTGAAGCAGAAAGGGATTGAACTATATATTGGTTGTTGGGTAAAAGGGATGAAAAACAATATTCATTAGGTACAAAAGGCTGGGAGAGACAAGCTGTGGCTAAATATGTCAACATAATGCTGCTGCAGACAAAGTCTTTTAGGTTGCTTGGTTGTGTAGAAACTCTTCCCGATATTCTCAAAGGTGTAGATTCTTTAGGTGCAGAAAAAAGTGTCCTAGTGTGAGAAGACTCTAGGCTAGGTGAAACTAAAGTAGGTAATGATGGAGAAACTGAATGGTGATGAGAAAAATGAGGGGGACTTGACGATACTGGTGAGAACATATCTGCTGTATCATATTCTGAAGAAATAGGTTGTGTTGTATCTTGGAGTGTGGTTAAGTAGGTAGGTTCTGTGGTGAAAGTTGAAGTTGGAAAGATGGGATGATGTGTTGTGTTTTTTTCTGTAAAGGGAAAGTGTGATTCATAATTCCACATCCCTAGACACAAAAACTCTCCCTGTAGACAGCTCCAGAAGTTTGTATCCCTTTTGTTGAATAGGATAACCAAGTAAAACACAAGCTGCTGCCCTCTCATCAAACTTCCCTATACATTGTTTCAAAGTGGAAGCTTAACATAGACATCTAAAATTTCTAAAATAGTAATACTTACGCTTGTTATGAAAAAAAACTTCAAATGGTGTTTTTCCTTGAAGAACACTAGAAGGCAATCAATTAATAACGTGTGTTGCAGTTAGAATAGATTCACCCCAATATGACATAGGTAACCTGGATTGAAACATTAGACCTCTAGAAATTTCCAAGAGATGCCTATGTTTCCTCTCAACAATCCCATTCTGTTGAGATGTTGCCACACAAGCCACCTGATGCATAATACCTTCTGAAGTAAGGAAAGCTTCTTCTTGTGACCCTTTCCCCAACTCTAAAGCATTGCCAGACCTTATCATCTTCACTTTAGTACTGAAATGTCATTCAACTATGGATAAGAAAGATTTTAGCGTAGGAAATGCATTGCTCTTAGAACACATCAAATGTCCATGTTCCTTTACTGTAGTCATCCACTATAGTGAGAAAATATTTGAACCCGTTATAGGTATTGGACTTGTAGGTCCCCCATGTATCTATATGAATGAGACCAAATATATTTCTGGATTTAATGGTGCTGACAGGGAAAGGTTTACTTGTCTGCCTAGCCTTAGGACAAACGTCACAAATAAAATCAGAATTTGAGCCACAATGACGGAAATCTAAATAATTCATTACTGAAAATGGGAGATGTCCCAACCTTACATGCCAAAGCTTAACATTAGAAACAACATTAACATGAACTGGACTAGAAAAAGACATATAATTTAAAATGGAAGTCCTTCCTTTTTGAATTGCAAGTACATTACTACTGAATATTCCCTTAGACTTAAGACTACTAGGATCCAATATGTAGAGACCTTATCTAACTTCATCAAAAGCTTGTGGACTCTTTATTGAAAGGCCCTGCAATACACACCTAATAGATGCGAATATGACATCATATTGGAACTGAATGCAAAACCGATGTACTGATAGTAGAGTATAATTGAAGTATGGAACATGTAAGACATTGTTCATGACATGACCTGGTAGAATAGAAACACTTCCTATAAGAGCGAAAATTGCCTTGAATGAATTAGGTAAATTGATGTTCAAAGGAACATGAAATTGAGTTAGAAATAAGAAAGAATTTGGATCAAAACACATATACTCTGAAGCACCCGATTCAATGATCCAAGTGTAAGAATTTAAAGTAGTAAACACTGAACCTGTGTACTTTAGAATAGTACCAACAACTGCATTTGCATTGATTCTTGAACTTCACGTTTGTGCCAATTTTACCTGCTTGTACATGTTTACCATTTCTACAAGTTATTCCTTGTTAAGTTGTTGTCCAAATTTGTTGTCGTTTTCAGCATTTTGTTCTGTTTGATTATCATTATCTTCATGAGTTAGGATTGCATTTGCCTTGATCTGACTTTGATAGTTCTTTTTATTGGTAAATTAAAAATCATCGGGAAATCTAATGATTCTATAGCAGTCCTCTTGAGTGTGCCCTATTTTTCCATAATGGGTACAAGACACATTTAGACTGTACCTCTTCTTTGCCTTAAATTTCTTCTATGGTTTGTTGAGTTTCTACCCTAAATATTGTACTTTGTTCCCATTGCTGTTGCTCTTTGTGCTGGATTCCTATTTTTCTGACAATTTTTTCCTTGCCCTGTGACCATAAATGCTGCAAAATTAGCTTGAAGCTGAGCATTAGGAAGTTTCACTTCTCCTGTTGCCATGAATGCCAATGAATCTGAGTTAAAAGTTGCATTTGCATAAAATTCTCTCTGATTTTCATCTTGTAAAAGAAGAGAATATGGTACATCCATGCTAGGTAGGGGATTCATCATAAGTACGTTTCCTCTAGCTTGTGCTTAGATGTCATTCATTCCCATAAGGAATTGAATTGACCTCTGATTTTCAAGTGATTTGTCAATTTTGCTTTTCCTTAAGAGGTACACATAGGAACAACATATGACCACATTTAAAGCATCTAATTAATCCCATATCGTTTGAGTTTAGTGAAGAATCGTGCAATGTTACTATTTTATTACACTAATCCTAATAGCTCCTTTTGCAGATGGTATAGCTTGGTTCCGTTTGGTTTTTCAAACCTCTGTTCCAGGCTATCCCAAAGCTCCTTTGCAGTTTTGGAATATATGACACTGTCAACGATATCCTTAGAAAGATAATTCAAAATTGAGGAGAACACCATATCATTGACACAACTCCATTGTTCAAGATCCCGGGAACTCACTTCTGGAGATTTGCAAGCTCCATTGAAAACCCAAGTTTTTTCTTAGCTGACAATAACAACAAAATAGATCTCCTCCATCCTGGATATCCTTTTCCATCAAACAAGGTATTGACTAGAGTCATCCTAGGAGAGTCAGAGTTATTGAGTAAGTATGGGTGATTGATGTCATAGGGTATAACATTTGCAGCACCAGGGTTATTTGCATATTTTCCAGTGTCACCCATTTTAGCTTAGTGAAGATGATGAGTTGATTGTAGAGAATTAAATCATGTAAATATTCTAAATTTTGGACTGTTGGATCGAGCTAATGCTCTGATACCATGAACGAAATTGAAGAATACGATATGAAAATTTTCTTTATATCTGCCAATTTCCAGTACATGTCTATGTATACACTTTGCTAATAAAAGAATAATAAAATAAAAGAAAATACATAAGGAATATTCTGTACATGTGTACCTATTCTAATTGTCTTATTCATAACCAACTAATATTCCTTCACATGCCTTTCACGTGAGGGAAGCTTCCAAACCTTATTTCATCAGATGGTCATTATTTAATTAATCAAGAACTCAGGTGAATTGATCCAAGGGCCTTGGCTTCTCCATGTGTGTACCAAAACTCAACCAAACATCACCTTTGGTTATATCAAACATATTTGTTTGGTTTGAAGCCTGAAGCCATTAGGTCTGCGTCTGCTTCTTCTTCTTCATCTCATCTTCTTCTCTAACTCTCGATGAAGCTCCATGAAAATCAGAATTACGAAGGGGCTTTTTCTTCTCAACATCCCCCCTAAAGTTAAAGGGGAATTTGGTGAATCCTAACTAGCTAAATGTCTCGATGATAAACCCCAGAAAGGGGTTTCATGAAGATGTCTGCAAGCTGTGCTTTTTTTAAATGGAACGAAGTGAGAGTAATGAGCCCTGAAAGAAATTGTTAACACAAAAAATGATAGTCAATTTTGACATGGTTTGTGCTTTCTTAAAAAATGGAATTCCAGGCGATGTGAATTGCTGCCTTGCTATCAGAGTGAAGGCAATTGGTAGAGTAACTGGAGCTGATAGATCCTCAAGAATTCGTACCAACCAGATAATATTCCCTCACATGCCTTTCACGGGAACGAAGCTTCCAAACCTTATTTCATCAGATTGTCATTATTTAATCAATCAAGAACTCAGTTGAATTGATCCAAGGGCCTTGGCTTCTCCACGTGTATATCAAAACTCGACCAAAACATCACCTTAGGTTATCAATTATGTTAGTTTGGTCTGAAGCCCGAATCCATTAGGTCTGTGTCTGCTTCTTCTTCAAATCTCTATGAAGCTCCATGAAAATCAGAATTATGAGGGGGCTTTGATGTTTTATACGTCAATATCACATGGGGGGGATGATGATTTATGTGGTACCCAATTTTTTGCTTAAACTGCTTATGAATGACCTGGTTCTTCTATGTGTTCCAACTACTGCTGTTAAAGAATAATAAAATATAGAAAATGAAGAACACAAAGATTTTTACATGGAAAACACTTGGCTCAAAAGGTGAAAAACCACGACCTACTACTCAGTAGAATTTTCACAAACTTCCACTAAAATCACTGAGCCAAAACAGTATTTACAAAAACTCTTTGTAAACCTAAGGATTAACTGTAATCTCATTTTGGCAACCAGCCTCTAACTGTTGCGAAAAATTCAAGTTAACTCTAACCTGAATACTCTAAGTACCTATTAAAATTTCTTCTATCAAAAATGAAAGGTACAAACAAAAATACCTACTATAATTGAACTAGAAATAAAGAAAGACACATAAAACTCTTCACGGAGCTGGTTCTTCATTCTGGTTCATGTAGCTTCAGGTTTGCACACTTGCTATTTTGCTCTCAATTCACGTTTAAATTCTGCATTTTTGTGCAACACTTGTAATGTGAGAACATCCTGCAATTTATAGAGTTAGTAGACGAAGAAATAACTAGTGTTCTGATGCAACTCTTCCTTGGTGGAAGAGTTCTAGTTGATTTCAACTTCCTAACTCCTTCCCTATCTTGGATAGTGTTCTCTTTGATTAAGGAGTCCTTCTCTTTATAAATTATGCAACCTTTCGATCAGAAGATATTAAATACAACAAGTTAAGCTTATCTCCTTCACGTGCATCCCACATGCTTGAATCTGCCCGTTTTATGAACCCGAGTGATGGGCCATTGGGATGGACCTGGTTCATCCTGAGTTCCTTTGTCAATCTTCAAAACTTAACCTTTACTTAGGCCAGCAAATTCCCCCTTTTTGATGATGAAAAACTATGTGCTTTTCATAATATTAGGACCTGTTTGAACTCAACTCTACATCAACACAATATTAGAAACAATTTTCCGTTTTATCATTTATCATCAAGAACCAGGTACATTAGGTTATTAACATCACCATTCAAAGTGTAAAGCACAACCTTTCCCCCCTTTTGGCATCATCGAAAAGTTGCATAAAAAATGTGAGATAACCAGACTTTAAACTTACTCATGGCCACTGGGGATACTTCAAATTCAATCATGGATTAATCATCATAGATCAATCTAAGAATTTTAACCATCAAAGAAATATGAACAAACAATTAGAGCAAAAATAGTGAATTTCACTGATGATTGATAAGATTCTACCACAAAGCATAAAAAGAAACAAAAATACTGAAAACATAAGCAAATGAAACAAAATGTCCCAAACTAGGTCAATGGTTGATTTTCAGTAGGCTAGGAGGCTTATGGCTGTGAAGAACTAGGTGTTTGGTTTTTGACTTAGAGGAGTTTCAGTATACCATGAAGAATGACATCATTTTTATCTTTTTATCTTGCCAGCTCAGTTTTGAGAGCATCTTTCTTAGTGTCCATCTAAAACAACCTCTTCTTTAGCCTTTCAATCTCAGCATCCTTAGCACCACTTTCTTGCACCAATGCTCTGACCTTGCTATTTACTGATACCTTTTTGGGTAAACTAGGTTCTTTAGGAGTGACATTGAGTTCATATCGCAAGCAAACAAAGTATTAACCCAAAAAAGATCCATGCTTGTACTAGCCTCCCACCTTTTCATAGGTACATTGAAATGTGCAAGCACAGTTGAGAGAATGAAGCCATAGGGAATGGTATGAGTATTGGTTCCATTAATAATTCTATCAAGAAGCTGGATTATAGATTTCTGTCACTTTCTTCAGCAGATCTGTGAGGTTTTTCTCTACGAATGAATATGGTTCATCTCCCCAAATAACCATTGCACTTGTATCTTTGGTTAAACTCATAAGAGTGGGTAAAGAATCAGCCACTCTTGTTCCCTTTCCCCTCACAGTACTCCTAGCACCCTTGATTTCCTTTTTTTATTTTTACCACCAACTTCTCCAGATTCTATAGTCTCAACACCTGCTATAGATCCTACAAATCTACTCTTCAAATTTGCATCAACTTTAAAAATTGTCTTAGGAGAAATTTTAGAATCAAAAGATACTTGTTCAATTTCGGAAGAACCTATTTATTCCCCCTGAGTAGCAGACTTAAAAGAATCTGGGTAATTTAATATGTTAAGGAGTCTTGAACGTAACTGGCTCACTTGTAATTGATAAGTTCAAAAGAACATTGGTATTTGGTAGAGATCTGCTCATGATCCAAATATACTTATTTTAAAATATGCAGAGTGTAGAAAATATACCGTGTTATCTTTATGAACTAGGTTCTTCACTGATAATTTTCTTGTGTAAGTCTGAATTTGCCAAAATAGAGAAAATATCATTAGAGATTAATGAGTCATTTTAACACATGGCACAAGAGTATACTATGGAAAGTATGACACCGAGCAAGATTTAATCTAATTATACACAATTTATAGACTTTCTAACCATTTGTTTTTAAATATTTTCATCATTTTTTTTGTTTATCATTGAACTGATCCTTTTAGGTGATCTAATCATCCCTAATTCCAACATGTTCCTCTAAAAGGGATCTCTACATAAGGATGTTGTTAAGATGTTAGCAATTTTCTTGTTAGACACACAAAACTCCATAGTGATCAAGCCCTTTTTAATAGTTGTCCCTCAATAAATGGTGTCTAACATCTATATGCTTGGTTCTCTTATGATGAACCAAATTCTTAGTCATACTAGCAGCACTAGTATTATCACAGAAAATAGGAATGCAACCAACTTCAATACCTAAATCCATCAATTGCTGCTTGATCCACAATAATTGAGCACAATCATGAAGCAACATCAACATATTCAACTTCAGCAGTAGATAGGGCCCCTGAATTTGCTTTTTAATAGCCTATGACATAAGACATGAAATAAGGAAGTATTCCATACCTAAAGTGCTCTTCCTATCTACTAGGAAACATGCATAATCAGTGTCATCATATCCCTCTATGTTAAAGTTACTAACTTCTGGATACCAAAGGAAACGGTCAGTGGTGCCTTTTAAGTATCTCAATATTATATTTATATTAGTCAAGTGGGACTCCTTTGGATTTGCCTGAAATCGAGAAGAAAGACCTACACTACACACAATGTCAGGTCTGCTAATAGCGAGATATAAAATAGAACCAATCATTCCCCTATTCAACTTCTGATCAACATATGAATCAGGTTCATCTATATCCAATTTTATGGATGTTGCAATAGGAGTGTCAATTTCTTTAGATGTTCCTTCCTAGTTTTGTTACTGAGGAATAGGTTCATGGACAGGTTTCCTGAAGATTTGAGGATCAATTACTCTCTAGTTAGTTCCCCCTGTCATGTCGCCCAGGTGCAAGGACCTGTTTCGTCACCTGTTCCTTCTAGTGATACATATTTAGGTGGAGTGTGGTTTCACCATTTGATTTCTTAGCAGCCCAATCTCTTCATTATCTTGCTCCTGCCTCTCATAAAGAGTGTTAGTGTTTCAACAAAATAATATATAAATTGTTTCTACATAATATAGTTATTTTACTCAGTGTCTTATAGGCTTTACTATGTGAAGAATATCCTAAGAGTACTCCCTCATCACTTCTAGGATCAAACTTACCTAGGGAGTCTTTGCCATTATTGTGCGCAAAGCACTTGCATCTGCCCTAAGATGGGATATATTTAGCTTTCTACCTTTAAGTGGATAATAGGGAACCTTCTTAACAAGAGGTCTAGTCATGCAACTATTAATAATGTAGCATGCAAAAATTCAGCAAACTTAGCATTTTCAAATGCAGTTCCATAATCGGACCTAATTGATGCAAGTTGATTACCTAGTTGTTTCCAAGTTTTTCTAACAAAAGAAGTAAACATGTCAAATGCTTCATCATTAGATGCTAACAACAATGTGAAACTAAACCTAGAGTAATCATCAACAAGCACCATCAAAAATATTTTGCCACCTCTACTTAATGTTCTCATTGCCACAGTGATCCATATGGACCTGTTCCATCATTATGGTGGTGCTTACCATTTTCTTGCTTTTGAAAGAGGATCTTACCTGCTTCCCCCTTGCATAATCCTAACAAATTTTGTCTTCCTTGAACTTAATGTTAGGTATTTCTATCACCAAATCCTTGGAGACTAGTTTATTGAGTCGACTTAGACTGGCATGTCCAAGTTTCTTGTGCCAAAAAGGGGATCATTATCCAACACACTTAAGAAAGTGAGTTCATTTTCTGAACATGTGGACAAATCTACAATGTATATATTGTTTACTCTTTTTTCCTGCAAAACATAGTGGTAAGATTAATCACAAAACATTTGGTATAGGTGAATGCTACCAAGTTACCTTTATCACACAATTGTGATCGCCTTATTAGGTAGTATTTTAGGCCATCTATCAATTATACATTCTTAATAGAGTGAAAATAATTCTTACCTTCCTTTCCAACCCCAATGATCTCACCTTTCTTCCCATTTCCAAAGGAGGCATTACCTCCTTTGTGGACATTAAATGAAAGGAACTGTTGCTTCCTATCATATTCTTTGAGCAACCACTATATATGTACCATATTTGGCTACTACCCTTCACTTGGATCCGCAAAAGGAAATTAAGGGTTAGTCTTAGGAACCAAACTAGTTTGGGTCCCTTTCTATAGGCAAAAGGATGAATCAGATTCTTTTTAGCCCAGCCTGGCAGCCTATTCTTTTGACTAGCCTTTTCTTTTGCAATACATTCAAATTTATAGTGACCAGTTTTAACACAATAGGTACAAATTATGTTCTCAGGAAGAGTAAGGTACTTGCTTTTGGGATCCCACTTAGGTGCAGGGGTCCCGTAGCCAAGTCATCTCTTATTCCTACTATGGTTTTCATGTAGCCATGAAAGTGCATCAGATGACCTATTCCATTTACATGTTCTATCTAGCTCGTGCTTAACCTTTTATAGATCCCCTTTAAGGACTCTTCTCAGGTCATATCTTTTGTACAACTTATCTTTCATTTTACTTACATTTTCTTCTGAAGTGAGTTGTGTATGATCAACTTTATTTTTACCAATTCCTTATTTAAATTTTAAGTTTTTAAATCTAATCTCTAGGACAGTGGTGTCAAGTTCATGAACCTGGTTCTTTCACTCAGTATTTTTACTATCTATTTCACTAGCCCTAAGTTCCAGAAGTTTGCACTTACATACTCCTTAGACAACTGTTCCTTTTCATTGTTAGATCCTCATATTTATCAATGAAATCCAGGAGTAACTCAGATATCCTTTGTTCAGAAAAAAATTTAATCTTGTATTTGAGATTATTTATATTTAACTCGAATTCGTCATCGGATTCTCCAATTGCCATTAGTTCTTCTTCATCTCCATCTTTACCCTCTGAGTCCTCATATGAGCTTTATCCCCAGGCAGCAACCATAACTTTGTTGATCCTTTGTTCTTCTTGAGTTTAACCTGTTCCTTCTTCTTATTCCGTTGTCCAGCTCTTTTCTTCTTCCATTTAATTTCCCATTGAGGGCAGTTTCTGATGTGGTTATTAGTCTTCCTATACTTGTAATACCCCTCATTGGTTTGTTTTTCAGGAACCCTTGGTTTGCTGTAGCTTCCACTTCTTGAAGGATTTTCTCTCATTAAGTACTTGAATTCCTTTTTGATCATGGTCATTTCATCCTCCTCTAGATCAGTACCTTCAGTGATTCTGACTGCCATGCTCCTTTCCTTCTTGGGTGCATCCATCTTCATGGTTTGCCTTCTATGTTCATAGGTTGTGAGATTTCCAATTAGCTCATCCAACTTAAGAATGGCAATGTGCTTTGATTCCTAAATGGCAATGAATTGGTTTTCCCAAGTGACTGGCAGAACCCTTGTCAACATTTTCTCAACTTTGTCCTCTTCAAGAATAACCCTTCCAAGAGACTTAAGTTCATTTGTCATTGTGGTGAACCTTGTATACATCTCCTGGATGGTTTCCCCTTCCTCTATGGTATAATTCTCATATTGGGCATTTAAGACCTCTTCACTTGAGGTGTTCCTTCATGAGCCACTTGCAATGTGTCCCATATTTCCTTTGCAGTAGTACAACTCTGAATCCTGCTGTACTCGTTTGTACCCAATCCAGACACAAACCATTTTTTGGTCTTGGCATTCTTCTCATATTTCTTCAAATCTTCATCAGTGCAGTCAGCTCTTATTTTTGGTACATCTACTCCTTCAACATTCTTCTTCATGGTATCCAGAGAACCATCAATGACAATGTTCCATAGCTAACAGTATTTTTCGATGATATAGTCTCTCCTCCTATTTTTCGTCCAAGAATAGTAGTGGCCATTAAAGAGTAAAGGCCTATCAGTGGATTGCCCTTCCCAGTTTCCAGGTGGTGTGCTCATCGTGATATGTTCCTAAGGTGTTAGCCACTTCAAGGATAACCTGCTCTGATACCAATTGATGTTTTACATATCAATACCACAAAATAGGGGGGGGGGGGATTTTTGTGGTACCCAATTTTTCGCTTAATCTGCATATGAAGGACCTTGTTCTTTTATGTGTTCCAACTACTGCTGATGTGGAATAATAAAAACAAAAAATAAAGTACACCGAGATTTTTACATGGAAAATACCTGGCTCAAAAGGTGAAAAAACCACGACCTACTACTCAGTAGGATTTTCACAAACTTTCACCAAAATCACCGAGCCAAAACAACATTTACAAAAACTCTTTACAAACCTAAGGATTAACTCTTACCCCGTTGTGGCAACCAGCCTAAAATTATTGCGACAACTTCAAGTTAACTCTAACTTGAATATTCACAGTACCTATTACAATTTCTTCTATGAAAGCTGGAGGGTACAAATAAAAAACACCTACTATAATTGAACTAGAAATAAAGAAAGACATATAAAACTCTTCATGGAGCTGGTTCATGTAGCTTCAGGTTTGCACACTTGAATCACACACGAACTGGTTGCAAAAAACCCTTGCTATTTTGCTCTCAATTAACGTTTAACTTCTGTGTTTTTGTGCAACATTTGTAATCTAAGAACATCCTGCAATTTATAGAGTTAGTAGATGAAGAAATAACTAGAGTTTTGATGCAAATCTTCCTCGGTAGAAGAGTTCTAGTTGATTTCAACTTCTAACTCTTTCCCTATCTTGGATAGTGTTCTCTTTGATTAAGGAGTCCTTATCCATATAAATTATGCAACCTTTTCAATAGAGAGATATTAAATACAACACGTTAAGTTTATCTCCTTCACGTGTATCCCCCTTGCTTGATCTCCCCGTTTAATGAACTTGAGGGATGGACCATTAGGATGGACCTGGTTCATCGTGAGTTCCTTTGCCATTCTTGAAAACTTAACCTTTACTTGTGCCAACAGGCTTTTTCTTCTTAAAAGAACTAAAAGAGCTTTTCGAATAATTTATTTAACTAATTATTTGTTGACAAAAATAATCATCAATGTAACAACCCGATGGGTTGTTTTGAGCATTTGCACTTTGTTCGCTAGTTCTCGGGTATGACTAGCCCCATAAGATATATTATGACTTTTGTAAATCATCTATTTTGGGTTTCAGGATAATCAGAATAGATTTGGAAGAACAATTCTCAGCTTGAAGCTTTAAATTTGAAAGGTTTGACCAAGTTTTGGCTTTTTACTATTCGATCTCGGATTTGGATTTCTATGATTTGTTTAGATCCATTAAGTGATTTTAGTCTTGGGAGTGTTTCCGGAATGTATTTTGGAGGTCCATGGTGGATTTAGGTTCGAATAGGCGAAATTGGAAATTTGGTGTTTTTCGTTCAGCAGTGAAAATTTTGATATCGGGGTCAGAATGAAATTTCAAAAATTGGGGTAGGTCATTTATGATGTGTGAAAAATTTTAGGTCATTCATAAGAGGTTTGATAGACGTTTTTGATCCAAGTCGGAATATGGAAGTTTTGGAATTCTTAGGCTTGAATCCGATGGTGATTTGATGTTATGTTGTTTTGAGTGTTCCAAAGTTTGGAATAAGTTTGAATGATGTTATGGGCGTGTTCGCATGTTTGGTCGGGGTCCCGTGAGGCTCGGTTAAGTATTGAAAGTGTTTTTGGAAGATTTTGCCGTTTTGAGCATTAGCATATAATGATCCAAAGGTACATTTTTAGTTCTAGAGATCGAAATTTGATTCCGAGACCTCTAATATTTTGAAAATGAATTACAGGAGTGATATGGAAAGTTTGGTCTAATTTCATTAAGTCGCGATTGGGTTTTTGATGCGAAACATGAGTTAATTGTTTAACGAGAGAAATAGTTATTGCGCAAAGCAAATGAGCTCTGAATTGAGTTTTGATTGAAGGGCTATGTTCGTATTATTATCTTTGACTCATTGGAATAAGAATCATCAAATTCTGACTTCGTGTGTTGGAGTTAGAGCCTTTTTAGTGAAAGCACCTTTAGCAACCAGATTTGGCACTTTTAGCGACGAGAATGGCTCTTTTACTGACCAGAATCGTGTTTTATTGAGTTGTCTTGTTTTTGTTAGCTCGTTCCCACATTTTTGGATGAAAAGAACGCAGTTTGGCGTGATTTTTGAGTGAGAAGTCGTGGGAAATCTTGAGGTAAGTCACTTGTGATTATTTCTACTCCATAATATTGTATTATCATGGAATAATCCGACTAGATTACATGTTTTTGAGGTGTAAATTTGGAATTTGGACCTAGGGATTCAAAAATAAGATTAAAAGATTTGGAAACCAAAATATTATCACAATTTAGTAATTTTGGTATGGTTGACTCGTGGTTGAATGATTTTTTGAATTTTGTGATTTTTATCAGATTCCGAGATGTGGGCCCGAGGGTCGAGTTTGACCAATTTCGAGATTCTTGGTGTAAATTGGTTATTTTCGGGTGGTCTTTGTTCCCTTAACATATTTTGATGGTATTAATCTTTTTTTTGTTAGATTTGGAGCATTAGAGGCCGAGTCGAGAGGGAAATGCATTGCAGGCTAGAGTTTTGACCTTATTGAGGTAAGTAATGATTGCAAATATTTTCGGGAGGGTGTGAAACCCCGAAATTAAAATTGTTGTGCTACTTTGAGGTGATGCACATGCTAGATGATGAGCGTTAAGTCGTGCACCGTTGGGGATTGTGACTTAGTCTGTCCTGTATGACTGTTAAGTCGCGTATTTCATTAAAAATTATTTGATATCATTGTGCTTTGGAAAGTATGATCATGTTTTGGACTGAATGCCATATTTGGGTCTCGATTCAACTGTTTTGGACCCTTAGGGGATTTTTACTACTTTTCCTCACTATTTTGACTTCATATTTGTACTCAGTCATGTTGTATTATACTATTTTAGTAACTCAACCATATTTACTCTGCTTTGATATTTTAAATAATATTTTGGACTGAGCATCATGTTTTTTTTTACTGTTGCTCGAGTGTCTTGAGAGATTTCTGAGTGAGTGAGGTCGAGGGCCTGTGTTGTGAGGATATTATGGGATCGGGCTACGCACCGCTGCGGTGTTGTGCTAATTCATGATTATGAGGCTGAGGACCCTATTTGTTACGCCACGAGGTAGCTTGTTATTAGACCGAGGGCCTATTTAATTATTCCACGATATGGCTTGCTATTGCGCTTAGGCTGTAGGAGCCTCTCTAGGAGTCTGTACACCCCCAGTGAGTGCGAGTACCCAGTGTGAGTGATATGATGTAGCTCGAGCGGCTGTTGTTTTTGCATATTGTTGCCTGAGGGTCTTTTCTTAATTCATGTAGCCCAAGGGGCTGGTTCTGATGATATTATGCCCATGAGCAGTTTATGATACATGTTTTTTCCGGGGGATATGTACGTTTTCTATCATTTTTACTCACTGTTGAAATTATTGAAAGTTGTTTTACAAGGTTTACTGAAACTGAGCTTGATTCACGAAGTTAATTAATTCTATATTGTTTTAGAAATGTACTGCATTTGCTGTAGTGTTATGACATGGTTTATGTATTTTCTTACTGCTTAACTTTCATTTACTTTTATTACTTACTGAGTTGGCGTACTCTCATTACTTCCTGCACCTTTTGTGAAAATTTAGGTATTTCTGAACCCGTTAGCAGGTGTTGATTGCTTAGTGGCACAGTCATCGGAGTTGGCAAGATAGATGTCTGACGGTCGCAGCCATACTCTTCTCCCTCTTGTCTTCCTTAGATTTTTTTAGTATATTTTCATACTTTTTTTGTTATATTCAGACCTTAGTATATGCTCGTAACTTGTGACACCCTGATGCCAGGCTTGTACATTTATTTCACACTGTTTATTTGGACTTACATTATGAGATATTTGATTAACTAAAGGCTTAGAAATGACTTTTATTAAATAATGGTTAATTCAAGAATTGTGTCGGCTGTCCTAGGTTCACGATAAGTGCCATCACGACCATGTTGGTTTTAATATTGTGATAAGTTGGTATCAGAGCCTAGGTTAAATAGGTCTCACGAGTCATGAATAAGTATAATATAGTCTTGAAATGTAACTCTTTGGATTCCTTCTATGAGTTCGTATGTGCATTAGCGCTCGATATTGGTTGTGCATCGACGACTTGTGATTCCCTGATCGAGGGGCGAGATGTGATCTCTGTGTGTTGATATTGGGCCATTCTAGAGGGCTTGAGGTCGGGCCTTGTCTGTAGCTTGAGCCTCGAGCTATTGATTGCACGAGTGTGTGTTTCTGGATTTATATGTTCGATATTGTCCCTATTAAGGAAGTGGTGACTAGATAGTTACGTGATGAGTGTGATGTGACTACGAGATGTGTTCATATGAATTGATTGAGATGAGAAGGGTCAGCTTGGGAGTAGCAAGAACTATCGAGTACTTGATTTCCATCGTGATTTGATGTATAGCCCTGAGCTGTGGGTATGTTGAAGGACCTTTTCATGTTGCCTAGTTGGGAAATAAAGTAGATTTCATGTTGTGATATGAGTTCAGACTCAGGAAGATTAAGTGACTGCGTAATGTTTATGATGGTAGAAGGATACAAAGAGATGTTAGTTTGAGGCAAAGCTAGTAGGTTATCTCATGCAGAGTGTTCTAATGTTTGTGCGATCCTTATGTTGTTTGTTGGAATATCTATTTTACTATTAAAATATATATATATATGTTGCAATTTAAATTTGGGTCGCTTAAGTGAGTGGGCTTGACTGTTATGAGGGTGAATGCGAGATTTGCAGAAGATTTGAAGTACTAGATGGTCTGTGTTCCACGAACTTATGAAGGATTGAGTTTAATCTCACTATGGTATTATGGCAGTAATAGATTATATGCATTATGAGTTATTCTGTGTTTTGAACTATGGTTTTGAGCCAAGTGGGGAAGTCTGCAATTGATTCGTTGACTGCACGGTTATGTGCCATGTTGGTTCCAGTTTGAGGCGTACTTGTGAATCAGCTATGTCTTATGAAGGTTGAGACCGCAGATAGATCGAGTAAAGGAAATTTCAATACAGGTTATGTTATTCTATACAGGGGTATGAGAATCACAAGATGACTTGAGTTGTTATTGGTAAAAGAGGTACAGTACATAGAACATGAAGTTGCTTGGTTGCGTTAAGATGAGGTCACATTCAACGGTGTCGGAGTGCTAATGGACCACAGATCATCCGGTCCGTTCGATTGGTCTAATTGCAGTTTCAGTAGAGTGGATGTCACTCGAGAATGATTCTAAAAGGTTCAATATTTTACATGTAATAATTGGAGATTTTCAGGTTGTATATTTGGCTAGAAACTGAGGTTTGCATTGGAGAGTGTCAAGACTTGTGGTATTTCTATATCATTATGAATTCTACATATCAGTATCATGCAGGTGAGGGTAACGATTTTAGATTTGTAGGAAGTCTCAGGGTAAGTATTTTGAAAGTGGTGCTTGTATGGATATTTGAGAGAGTATTCAACGGCTTATGAGCCTTAGACGGTGTGGTTTTATGCTAGGGTCTCATGTGGTGAGTTCGGGTTAAGGATTGCAGTATTATGGCAAGTAGAAGTATTAATTCGAAGGTAATTAAGAAGGAACTTTGATAGATAGGACAACTTGGTAGTAGGTCGAATCAGCATGGTAAGGGATACAATTAGCTCTTTGGGTGTTTATGAGATAATGAGTTTCTATAGGTGCTTCATGGAATTGTTCTTAGGTTTTGATGGCTTCCGTAGCTTGGTTGAGTTAGAAAGAGTCAGTCCTGTTGGTTTGGATTTTTGAAAAGAGGATTCAGAGAGTTCTTGATGATTACTACTACGGTTGGAGGTGTACATTTCTACTGTCATGGGGAGCATGGGATGTATAGTGATTTTCTCCCAGATGGGACCAAATAGAAAAGTTCTTGCCTGGTTGAGTACGTAGTTGATTGTAGCTCGGAGTGGATTATGAAGTTCTCATATTTATCATAGGATGACATGGTATATGCGGTATGTTGTGTAGGGTTGCGATTTGCATGTATAAGGTCACGATTCAATTCTAGAAGGAAGGTCATAAATTCATAGGTAGCTTGGACAGTTTTAGATGACTAGGTAAATGATATCACTAATTTGTGCGGCTTGATGAGGGTATACATTTCAGAAAGGGAAATGTGTTTTAGTTAAGGGTATTCATTGTTGTTACGGTGCTCTCTTGTTGGATCGACTGCTGATATTCAAGTTTTCTTGGTGGCACAGAAGAATTATAGGAGTATCCCTCATGGAATGATTCAGTATTAGAGGTTTGTTACAATTCGAGTGGTGGAGTTGGTCAGATATGGTGATTCTTGCATTTTATGGATTTCGAGACTGGAGTTCTCATAAACAAGTTATTTTCTGGTTTTGGATCATTAATATGTGAGCAAAGCTACTCAGATGTTAGTATGTGCCATGATTCAGCCATTGTGAACTTTCGGAGAGTTATCTATCTATTATGGGTGACAAAAGTTGATGTATGGTTCATTGGTAGGCCTAGTATGGATGTGTGTTCTGCATCGAATCGTTATTGTTGACTCTTAATTACAATTGTTGAGGGATGATGTTTTTAATGTCAATACCACACAATATGGGGGAGAGAGGGGGGTGATTTGTGTGGTACTAAATTTTCGCTATAGAAGAACCTGGTTCTTCTAGGTGTTCTAACTACTACTATTTGCGCAATAGTAAGTACATAAGGCTTGGAGGAACTGGAGGGTTGGGTTTGAGTTTGTAGAAGATTTAGCATTTTCTGAAGAATACCACATTCTTCTCCTTCTCATTTGCAATTTCAGTTTCGAGACCATCCCTCTCAGCTTCCACTTCAACCACACGAGCCTTGAGCCTAGCTATCTCGGCATCCTTGGCTTCACATTCTTGAACCAGAGCCATGACTTTGCTTTTGATGGGAGTCTTCTTGGATGAACCAGGTTCATTTTGAATGGCACTCACTGAGTAGTCACAAACAATCAGAGTGTTGATGCCAAATTTTTCTTTGCTTGAGACAATATCTCATTTCTTCAGAGGCACATTTAGCCTATCTAGAACCGTGGTAAAAATGAAGTCATAGGGAGTAGCATGAGCCTTTGAGCCACTTATTACCTTGTCTAGCAGCTTGACAATGAAGGCAAGCCAGTTGATTTGCTTCCCTCTCACCAGGAACTCCATAAGAACTAGATCCATGCAATTTGCAGTGTGCCTTCTCTCATAACTAGGCAATAGACACCTGTTGATAAATTCAAACAAGACCTTATGCTCAGGCCTTATTTCACTATTCTGCATAGCCCTGGCTTCATTCATATCTCCCGAAACACAAAACCTCCTTGTAATTTCAAGAGTAGTAGGGAGGGAGTCCAGGCAGGGCCACCGTTGTCTTGTATAGTCATCATACCCTTCATAGGGTATGTCCAGGATCTCTCCCAATTTCTGTGCGTCAAACTGCACTTGGAATCCTTTCACCAGGCTTCTAATAACTCCATCCTTAACAACAACATTTGCCATAAATTCAATTAGCTCATTTTTGGCTAGCCTACCATCTATCTGAAGGACCATGTCCTTATATCCATGGGCAGCTAAGGCATCTGCCAATCTCATCATTCCTGGTTCCACCAGGTCCTTCAATAGTCTATCCTTCAAGATCTTTCTTTTGCTAAACATGAAAAGCCTGTCTTGTTCACCATCATCCTCTTCTTATTCTCCATTCTATTCATCATCCTCTTCAGTGATTTTCACTTACTTTCCTTTCACAACAGATCTTGTTCTCTTGGCTAGTGTAGGTTGAACAATCTCAGACACAGAGGAAGACTTCTTTGAGGAAGTATTGGGCCTTTTGGGCTTTGGGGTAGAAACCTCCATGGATGTACCCCTTTCCCGATGGACCAGTTCCATCTCCTCAACCTCAACAGCCTCTGAGGTTCTGCAATCTTTCATTTTCTTCTAGCCATTTTATTTTTCTTACTTTATTCTACATCCCTTTGCAGATCACCTTCACTCGGTTTCACCCTGCTTCTTGTGGCTCTACCTCTTGGCAATGATGAGGTAATAGGTGTAGGGGATGAAGCCTTTCTTTTCTTGGAAGGCTTAGGAACATTTTGGGCTTTTGGTGTGGGAGTTACTGTATTTATTTGGGTAATAGCTTCCCCTAACCTATTTCAGTAGATCCGCTAGGGTCTCTTCCGTAGATGAAACAAGTTCATCTCTATGTGTGCTCAGATGAACCAACCCCTCAGCAGCTTCCCCAAAACCACTTCCCCCTGATTGTATGACACTCTCTTTTACCCTCTCTTGTGCAACCCCACATATAGCAAGAACTGCTCCCTTCCCATTTCCCCTCTCTTCACCACATACACCCGCTCTCTCTTTTTCTTTTGCAATTCTTTTAGCTCCACTTCTACGTATCTCAGGCAATTCAACCTCCCTAATGGGTCCAAAAAGAACAAACCTAGTCTCTAAATTTTCAATCACAGAGGAACTTACCTCAGAAGGAGATTTTTGAGTCTTTTTAGAGTTAGAAGATCCATGTCATTCTCCCTTAGTCGCAGATTGGTAGGATTTAGACTCAGAGCTAGAGTCAAAATTTGGAGCTTGTCTTTCTTTCACTTGGCTTGCTTTCGACCTTTCATTTAAAGCCTTCTTCAAAACCCCAAATGCTACAGTCTTTCGAGCAAGCATTTTCTGCCTTCATAGTCTAGGTTTTGGAGATACACTAGGTGGAGTAGATGAGGATGAATTTGAGGAAGATGGTGGTGGAAGAGTTCCCGGAGTTTCTTATGGGTTAGACATCATTGTTGGTTTCTTCAAAGAATTTGAGAATTTTGGAAAAGAGGGTCAAGCGAGTCTAGAGTGAAGACGAGTTCTTGACGGTTTGGAGTTATGATGAAAGATGTAGAATTGATGTGTATTTAAAGGGAATTAGACATTTAATTAGTAACGGCAGCCTTTTGCAGTGGTCAAATAGGAGTCTAATCAAACTGAAATTTCAGATTTTGAATGATCTATTTGGCTTCCCTAGATATTAAGCAAAAATTACGATTTAGAGTTCTAGGTGGACGAAACTGGTTCAACTCTAACACATAGAATTTTATAGAAATTTGACAACTATAGGACTTTTGCTCATGATTGGATTATTAATCATTCTAATTGTGCAAAGTATAGAAAATATACCTGAGCCTGCATATGAACCCATACTGATGAATTATGTTCTTCATTTAGAACTCTCTTGAACATGCATCAAATACCATAATAGAGAAAATTTTGTAAGAGATCAGTGAGTCATATAAACATATGTTACAGGATTATACTAATTAATGTGTGAAGCTGTGTAAGAATTAGTCTAGATATTTACATAGGTTTAGAATTCCTAGCCAATTTTTTTTTTCATTTTTTTTCATTTTAGTTTCATTATGCATTATGAGTTGGACCTATTGGGTGATCTTAATCATCCCTAATTCCAACATGTTCCTCTCAAAGCTTTCTCAACTTAGTGCTTTAATGAAGATGTCAACAATTTGTTTATCAGTGGTACATAATTCTATGGAGATCAATCCTTTCTTATTGTTATCTCTTAAGAAGTGGTGTCTAACATCTATGTGCTTAGTCCTCTTATGATGAAGATGGTTCTTTGTGGTACCTATAGCACTGGTGTTATCACAGAATATAGGTATGCAACAAAATTTAATGCCAAAATCTACCAGCTACTATTTGATCCATAGAAGTTGAGCACAACAAGATGCATCAGAAACATATTCAGCCTCAGTAGTGGATAAGGTCACTGAATTTTGCTTTTCAGTGGCCCATGATATAAGACATGAACCAAGAAAATGAGTCATACTTAGGAGATTTTCCTATCTACAAGGGAACCTGCATAATTATCATCAACATATCTTACTAGATTGAAATTACTACCATTAGGATACCAAAGACACATATCAGTGGTGCCTTTCAAATATCTTAGTATCCTCTTGACAACAGTCAATTAAGACTCTTTTGGATTATCCTGAAAGCGAGCATAAAACCTTACACTGAAAATAATGCCAGGTCTGCTGGCAGTAAGATACAAGAGTAAACAAATCATACCCCTATACAAATTTTGATCAACGGATGAACCATGTTCTTCAATGTCTAATTTAGTGGTAGTTGCAATGGGTATCTCTATTTCTTTTGATTCTTCCATTTTAAATTTTTTGATAAGCTCTTTTTCATACTTCTACTGATGGATCATGGTTCCGTCAGGACTTTGTTTGAAGCCTAAAAGAAGTTAAGCTCACCTATCATTCTCATTTTAACCTTACTCCCCATTAGTTTTGCAAAATCCTTACTTAGCATAACAGTGGTGGCCTTAAAGATTATGTTATCAACATATATTTGTACCACAAGGAGATCCTTACCTTTTTACCTTAAGAATACGGTACTATCAATTTACCTCTTTCGTAACCTTGTTCAAGCAGAAATTTGGACAGTCGTTCATACCATGATCTTGGGGCCTGCTTGAGTCTATATAGAGCCTTGTCTAATTTGTACACATGCTCAAGACATTTCTCAAACCCTGAAGGTTGTTTCATAATCACTTTTTCTTTCAGGTAGCCATTCAGGAAAGCACTTTTGACATCCATCTGGTGAAGAGTGAATTCCATGTGTGTTGCAAAGGCTATGATAAGTCTGATTGTCTCTAGTATTGCAACTGGAGAAAAAGTCTTATCATAATCTATGCCCTCCTCTTGGCTGTAACCTTGGACCACATGTCTTGCCTTGTTTCATATAACTGTTTCATCTTCATCAAGTTTGTCTCTGAAGACCCATTTTGTACCAATAATTGATCTGTCCTTGGTCACTGAACCAGATGCCAAACTTGACTTCTCTCAAACTGATTGAGTTCATCTTAAGCTGCATTCACCCAATCTGTATCCTGCCAAGCATCAACAAATGTGTTAGGTTCAATAAGAGATAAAAGGGCATCAAAAGCACACCGATTCTTTCATTTTGATCTAGTTTTGACTCCAGATGTTGGATCAATGATAATCTTCTCAATAGGATGAGAAATTTGATACTTGTGAGGTTTCACAACATTCTAGTTTCTACTAGATGTTTCTTGCATGTTCTGTTGCAGAGGAACAGGGTTATGAACAAGGTTTTTTGGTGGATTTGTTTCAAGTCCTTTTCGATCAGTTCCCCCTGTCAGGTTGCCTTGAATGGAAAAACCTATTCCATCACATGTTCCTTCTTTTGATGCCACTTTGACTTGTGCTGAGGCTTCAGTCAAATCCATTACCAATCCAGTGGCTTCATCTTCATGTTCATGTCTCTCAGAAAGAATGTTCGTTTCCTCAAACACTACATGTACACTATATTCTACACACAAGGTTCTTTTATTGAATACTTTATATGCTTTGCTATGTGAAGAATATCCCACGAATACCCCCTCATCAATTGTGGGATCAAACTTACCTAGGGAGTCCTTTCCATTATTGTGCACACATCACTTGCATCCAAATGCCCTAAGATGAGATTTATTGGGTTTTTTCTCTTTAAGTAACTCATAGGGAGTCTTCTCTACAAGAGGTCTAGTCATGCATCTATTTATAATGTAACATATAGTGTTTATAGCTTCTGCCTAGAAGTTGTGGGGCAGTTTACTGGAAAGAAACACAGTCCTAGCCATGTCTTCAAGAGACATCTTCTTTCTTTCAACTACTCCATTTTGTTGAGCAAACTCAGCATTTTCAAAATTAGTTCCATGGTCAGACCTAATGGATGCACAACGATTACCTAATTGTTTCTGAGTTTTTCTAACAAAAGCAGTAAACATGTTAAATGCTTCATCTTTAGATGTTAAAAATAGTACCTAGGTAAATCAAGAATAATCATAAACAAGCACCATTATATATTTCTTTCTAGATCTACTCATAGTTTTCATTGGACCACAAAGATCCATATGGACCGGTTCCAATGACTTGGTTGTGCTTTCCATTTTCTTACTTTTGAAGGATGATCTTACCTGCTTCCCCATTGCACATGCCTCACAAACTTTGTCTTCCTTGAACTTGATGTTAGGTAACCATATCACCAAGTCCTTAGAGACTAGTTTGTTTAGCCGATTCAGACTAGCATGACCAAGTCTTTTGTGCCACACGAGGGGATCACTATCCAACACACTTAGGCATGTGATTTTATTTTTTGAAAGAGTAGACAAATCTATAATGTAAATATTGTTAACTCTTTTTCCCTACAAAACAATCTTGTTAGTGGTAAGGTTAATCACAAATCATTTTGTAGAGGTGAATGCTACCAGGTTACCTCTATCACACAGTTGTGACACACTGATTAGGCTGTACTTCAAGCCATCTATCAGGTATAAATTCTCAATTGAGTGAGAATCTGTCTTACCTACCTTTCCAGCCCCAATAATCTCACCTTTATTTCCATTTCCAAAGGAGACATTTCCTCCCTTTAGGTTCTCAAGTGAAAGGAACGAGTCCTTACTCCCAGTCATATGTTTTGAGCAGCCACTATCCATGTAACATATTTGGCTACTTCCCTTCACTTGGACATCTTTTTCATCATCTGATTCTCTGATGGCCATAAGTGCTTGTTCATCTCCAGTTTCATCTTCTGATTCCTCATCTTAAGTTTCTCCCAAAGCAGCAACCATAGCCTTTGTTGATCCTTTGTTTCTTTTGGGTTGAACCTATTCCTTCTTCTGTTCCTTCGTTTAACACTTCCCTTCTTCCATTTAATTTCTTATTGAGGACAGTTCTTGATCATGTGATTAGTATTACCACTTTTGAAATAACCCTCAATGGTTTGTATCTCAGGAACCATTGGTTTGTTGAAGGTTGTACCTCTTGAAGAACCCTGTCCTCTCATTAGGTACTTTTTGAAATCTCTTGCAATCATAGCCATTTCATCAACCTCCAGATCTAAACCTTCATCAATTCTGACAGCCAAACTTCTTTCCTTCTAGGGTGCATCCATATTCATGGTTTGCCTCTTAGTTCATAGCCAGTGAGGTTTCGAATTAGTTCATCCATCTTCAAAGTAGCAATATTCTTTGATTCTTGAATAGCACTGATTTTGCTTTCCCAAGAGACTGGCAGAACCCTTGTCAAAATCTTCTCAACTTTGTCTTCTTTAAGAATAATCCTTCCAAGAGACATAAGTTCATTTGTCAGTGTGTTGAACCTTGTATATATCTCTTGAGATGGTGTATCCTTCCTTCGTGGTAAAATTCTCGTATTGAGAATAGAACAGTGTACCTCTGGACCTCTTCACTTGAGGTGTTCCTTCATGAGCCACTTGCTAAGTGTCCCAGATTTCCTTAGCAGTGGTACAACTTTGAATTCTACTATTCTCGTCTGGACCCAGTCCACACACAAGCCATTTATTGGCCTTGGAATTCTTCTCCTATTTCTTCAATTCTTCCGTATTGCAGTCAAATGTTGTCTTTGGCACATCTACTCCTTCAACATTCTTCTTTGTAGTTGCTAGAGGACCATCAGTGACTATGTACCAGAGTTCATAGTCTTCTCCTATGATGTGTTCCCTCATCCTTTTCTTCCACCAAGAATAGTTCTGACATTGAAAGTTGAGATTTAGCAGTGGATTGCCCTTCCTAGTTCCCAGGCAGTGCACTCATTTTAATCTTTTCCTAAGGTGTTAGCCTCTTTAAGGATAACCTGCTCTAATACCAATTGATGTTTTAAGCTTCAATACCACACAAGGGGGGGGGGGATGATTTATGTGGTACCCAAGTTTTGCTATGGAAGAACCTTGTTCTTCTAGGTGTTCTAATTATTACTGTTTGCGGAATAGTAAGTACATAAAATAAGGAACACAGAGATTTTTACGTGAAAAACACCTGGCTCAAAAGAAGAAAAAAACCCGACCTACTACTCAGTAGGATTTTTCCAAACTTCCACTAGAATCACTAAGCCAAAACAACATTTACAGAAACTCTTTGTAAACCTAAGGATTAACTCTAATCCCGTTATGGCACACAACCTCAATTTGTGCAACAACTTCAAGTTAACTCTAACTTGAACTCTCTTGGTACCTAATACAATTGCTTCTATCAAAGCTGAAAGGTACAACTTTAAACCACCTACTACAAATGAACTAGAATAAAAGAAAGACAGAACGGAACTGGTTCTTCTATCTCGTTCAAGTAGCTTCAGGAGTGCACACTCAAATGTTCACATAAATTGCTTGCAAAATTGCCTTGTTCTTCTTCTCTCAATTTAGTTTAACTTCTGCATTTGTGCAATGTCTGTAAAAGAGAACAATCACTGTCATTAAATAGGTTAGCAATCCGAGTTTGATTCGGACTCAATTGCTGATCTTCTATCGTAGTTGAGTCCTTCAAGATCTCAAACTCCAATACTATCTTTTATATACTATATTGTGTTCTCTTGATAGAAGGAGACCTTCTCCTCTTATTCAATATGCAACATTATCGACCAGATAAGAAGATATTACTTCTTGATCAGTAACACTTATCTCCTTCTTGTGCATCTCACATGTATAGGTTTATGATGACTGTGCTTCACGAGATCAACCTCGTCCACGACTGAGTTCATTTTTCATTCTTAAAAACTTCATTTGTTCTTGGGCCAACAAGGGATGTGCCATTCAATTGTCATTGAGCTTATTCGTGTTCTAGAGTTATCTATGAGTTACCCTTCTACGTTCCGAGGAGTATTGATTGTTAGTTATAGGCACATATGTTTGATTTTTTATTTGGGCTTTATAGAGGAATTCGAGTGAGACGGGTATTTTGGTGTTGCATGATTGAATGTGCATTGGATATGTATATGGCATGGCATTGCGCCATTTACTTTTCCGTGGTTTTGGTAATATACTTTTGGTTCTAGACATTAAATTCCATGTTGTTGATGATTTTGAGCATGGTGACTTGAGGTGTCTCATATGGACCAGTGTTTAGATAGGGCCACACATTGTAGCGAAGTTATGTAAAGGTGTGATCCTTCAGGTTAGATTCATGTATTCTTGTTCTACAAAGGGCGATGAGTTCTCAGCATTGTGTTGTGGTAGTACTGGTGAGCTTGCAGTACAACTCTCTCATTTGAGTCATTTTCCATGATTTGAGTGTATTTGGACTGCTGCTTATTGGTGCACGAGTCGTACGGGTTGTGGATTTAGATTGTATCAATGTGTCTTGGCACTAGAGTAGTCGTGTTGGATGATATGAGGTCATTGAGATCTAGAATGAATACTATCAAAATCAATTTCAACATATTGGAAGGATAATATCGGGATTCAACTTAAAAATCTACTATGGTCCTTGCTGAAGGAGAGAGAGCTCCATGACTGGTTGATCTGAGGAATGGTTATGACTTTTTGCGTGTTTCATTCATCATTGGCAGTCTACGAAAGTGTTGGAATGACCCTTTGGTTTGATAAGAGGTTTATTACCGGAATTGAGTTATTGGTTTGATAAGAGGTTTATTACCGGAATTGAGTTATTTAAGCGACTGTTGTAATTAGAAGTTATCACTATAAGTATTTGAGTTGTGCGGTATATCATGTGATTTTCATCTTGGATTGCGGTTATGGATTGATACAGCATGTTAGGACTTATTCAGTTTGTAGATGTGAGATTCTCATCTTATAGACAATTTCGGAAGTGGAAAATTAGTTCAAAGGTTATGGGATATGGTATATTGTAAATTTCAGTTATATAGTGTTACCGGATCTATAAGAGATACGCTGACGTGGGATCACCTCCTGGTATGTGCATGGTAAGGATACCCAGTGATTTGATGGTTTTCGGAAGCACTCTGGGCACGTTCGAGGACGAACATATGTTTATGTGGGAGATGATGTAACAACCCGACCGATTATTTTGAGAATTTGCACTTTTCTCACCAATGCTCGGGCATGAATAGCCCCGTAAGATGTACTATGACCTATGTAAATCGTCAGTGTTGGTTTTCAGGATAATCGAAGTAGATTTGGAAGAACAATTCTCAGCTTGAAATTTTAAATTTGAAAGGTTTGACCAAGTTTTAACTTTTTACTATTTGATATCGGATTTGGATTTCTATGATTTGGTTAGCTCCTTTAGGTGATTTTGGAATTGGGAGCGCGTCCGGAATGTATTTTGGAGTTCCGTGGTGGATTTAGGCTCGAATTGGCGAAATTGGAAATTTGGCGTTTTACGATTAGCAGTGAATTTTTTTTATATCGGGACCGGAATAGAATTACAAAAATTAGATTAGGTCTACTATGTCACTTGTAACGTGTGTGTAAATTTTTAGGTCTCTTAGACAAGGGTTGATAGACTTTTTGATCGAATTTAGAATTCGGATGTTTTGGAATTCTTTGGCTTGAATCCGAGGGTGATTCGATGTTTTGATATTTTTTTGAGCATTTCAAAGGTTGGAACAAGTTTGAATGATGTTACGGGATGTGTTAGCATGTTTTGTCGGGGTCCCATAAGGCTCGATTTATGTTTTGGAAGAGTTTCAGAAGATTTTTCCGTTTTGAGCATAAGCATGTAACGACTCAAAGGTCCATTTTTAGTTCTACAGATCGAAATTTGATTTCGAGACTTTTGGAATTTTTATAATGAATTATAAGAGTGATCTGCAAAGTTTGGTCTAATTTCATCAAGTCACAATTAGGGTTTTGACGCGAAAAATGAGTTAATTGTTTACTGAGCGAAATGGGTATCACACTGAGAACGTGAGCTCCGAATTAAGTTTTGATTGAAGGTCTATGTTCGTATTATTATTTGTGACTCATAGGAATTAGAATTATTGAATTCTGAGTTCGTATGGTGCAGTTTGAGCCTTTTTAGTGAAAATAAATATTGCTGGTGCAACAGGATCTGGTGTGTCACGACCCACTTCCATAATAAGTAAGAAGGCACCCGACACCATTGCCAGGCAAGCTAACATGGAAACCTTACTAAATTCTTATGTTTACTTTTAATCAGAAATAAGCGAAATAGATACTTTAATGTGGATTTAAACCAGAATTGAGAAATACTGTGAATAATATAATTATACAACCAAAAAATATAAGTCTACTAATGTGTGTGTGCCAAGACCTGGTGTCACAAGTATGTGCAATTAGTATAATATACAAAAGAATATCTCTATTCTACTGTATGAGATAGAATAAGAAGACAACAAAAGTAAAGGAAGACTCCATCCGGCTACGAAACGTCATAGGAAGGAAATAACTCACCGTGGGAGTCTCACTCTACAACTCAGGCACATGCACAAGACTGGTAACCGGATGTACCTGCCTAAGATCCTTTACAATTAAGAATAGAAGCATAGTATGTGTACGTAAACAATATGTACCCAGTAAGTATCCCGTTTAATCTCGAAGAAGTAGATACGAGAGGTCGACTTGATACTTACTAGGGTAAAATAATATATCAAATTTTTTATGCTAGGCATAGAAAAACTAATAATCAACAATTTATATCAAGAAGTATAAATCATGTTTTCCACAATATTCTAATTAACTATTACATTTTAAATATTAGCAATAATTTCGAGTGTACGTTTTCACATAGATTTCATGCGCACATTATGCCGAGGCGACGACCCGGTCCTACAGAAATAAACTATGCACTTACCGATGGTCGATTGTACGCCTATAAATTCATCTATTCATACCGAGGCAATCGGCCCGATCCATAAATAACAAGCAATATCAAGAATATACATGAATCCAATTTAGTATTCAATAATGCCATACAAAAGTTCAACAAGTACACAAGTTCGCTCCCATTCCCTTTCAAGTCTCTAGCATATCCTAAGTGATCATATTATCAAGATAACATATAGATTTTTAAAAATAAAGCATGATGTGGGTCCTAAACTACCAAGACGTTCAACATGATAGTAGCTACACATGAACTCTCGTCATCTAGTGTATACGTAGCCCCCGCATTTAGCAACAATTACTCAATTATTATTCCTATGGGGACAATTCCCTCATACAAGGTTAGAAAGAGACATACCTCGGTCCAAAGTATACTTCAAGTGCCAAGAACAAGCTCAAACCCTCAATTCAGAGGCGAACGATCCAAAACTAGTTAAAATGAATCAAGACACAAGATCGAATAATCTATTTAAGCAATTTCCCAGCCGTTAACATGAGTTTGTAAATTTCGACCCCGGGCCTACGTGCTCGGATTTTGATATTCTTCGAAGAAAGTTGTTTTGTACAACCTAAGGATCATTAATATATGATTTCTAGTTTATTTCATTACATATTTTGTGGTTAAATTTAAGTTTTATTAAAACCCTAGGTCTAGCTCTAACCCTTTGATTGTACCAATTTTTTAGGGTTTAATCTACCTAATAAACATGTATTGAAACTAAAGTTTAGTAGACATAACTTACCTTGCAACGCTTGGTGGAAACCTTTTTCAAGAGCTCCTAAATCATCCAAAGGATGAGTGTAAAATGATAAAAATGGTCTTTGAACTCGTATTAAATGAAGCTCACTGCCCAGCAATTTCCGCATCTGCGGTTATGGGACCGCATCTGCGGTCCAGCACCTGCGGAGGACGAGCCACATATACGAAAATGGGCAAAATGACTGGGACCACATCTGTGGTCTTCATGCCGCATCTATGGCGGGGAGTCGCAACTGCGGTTTTGGCCTGGCATGCCCTAGGCCGCTTCTGCGGAGAATGGACTGTGCCTGCGGTCCTAGAACCGCATATGCGGTTATGACAAAAGCAGCAAAACTCAACTCTTCTCTAAATTTCCTACTTCACTCGAGCCTCGTCCATTTGACGCTCGGGTCTCCTGAGCCCAGTCCGACATACCGACAAGTCTGAAATCACGAGATGGACCTACTCGAACCCTCGGAGTAGTGAAACTATTCTAAATCTAGGAATCACCTCCTAAAACAAAATGAATCAAACTAATGAAGTTAAAGTTCTTAATTCTCCTCTAACGGGTCAAAACACCCTTAAACTACTCTAATTGACACCAAATTTTACGGGCAAGTCTTTAACAATATTTTGAACTTATACCAAGCTTCGGAACCAAAATACGAGCATGATACATCGGAAATCAATGATTTCTAAGTTTCTTTAATTCATTAAAACTTCAATTTAACAATTTCTAACAAAAATTCATTACTCGGCTAGGGACCTCGAAATTCGATTCCGGAAAAACTCCCTAGTCCCATATTTTCCCACGGACCCTCCGGTACCGTCAAAAAGGAATCCAGTTCTGTTTTCCTAAAATATTGACCGAAGTCAAACTTGGCATTTAAGAGAATTTTAAAGAATCAAATGGACATATTTAACTCAAAACTCTTCCAACTTCCGAACCAACCGTCTTCGCAAGTCGTAAATTAGCCAAAGCAAGCGCGAGAATTTTTACTTAAGGGAACGGGGTTCTAAAAGGCAAAACAACCAGTCGGGTCGTTACATGGTTCGCACCTATTAAGCAATGTTCATCCTCGAATGGGCCTAGAAAAGTAACTTAATTGCTGAATAAGTGAGGATATCTCCTATGCATGTCCTCCTTAGACTCCCAGGTCGCCTCCTGAACTTGGTTAGCCCCTCCACTAGACCCTAATCGCAGAAATCCTCTTGGATCCAACTGGCAATCCTGTCAATCAATAATGGCAACGGGATCCTCCTCGTAACCCAAACTCTCATCCAACTAAATGGTATTGAAGTCCAATACATGTGATAGGTCGGCATGATACTTCCAAAGCAGCGATACATGAAAAAACTGGATGAACACCCGATAAACTGGGGGAAAGCAAGCTCATAGACAACCTCGCCAACTCGCCTGAACACCTCAAAAGGACCAATAAACTTTGGCGAAACTTGCCTTTCTTCCCGGACCTCACCTTCATTGGCGAGACTGTCAAGAGAACGTTCTCGCCAATGATAAATGATACATCACGTGCCTTCTGATCCGTGTAACCCTTTTGTCTAGACTGAGCTGTGCGAAGACTCTCCTGAATCAACTTCACCTTATCAAATGCATCTTGTACCGAATCAGTACCAACTAAGCCTCATCAGGCTCAAACCACCCGATAGGAGAACGACAACTTCGACCATATAAAGCCACATAGGGGGCCATATCTATGCTGGACTGATAATTGTTGCTGTACGCAAACTCCGCTAAGGGCAAGAACTGATCCCACTACCCTCCAAAGTCAATCACACATGCTCTAAGCATATCCTCTAAAATCTAAACTGTCCACTCCGATTGCCCGTCGATCTGAGGATGGAATGCTGTGCTAAGCTCTACACGGGTCCCCAACTCACTCAAAATGGCTCTCTAGAAATGGGAAGTGAACTGAGGGCCTCTTTCTAATATGATGGAAACCGGCACACCGTGCAACCGGACTATCTCCCGAATATAAATCTGAGCATACCTCTCCGATGTATAAGTAGTCACCATTGGAATGAAGTGAGCAAACTCGGTCAACCTATCCACAATGACCCATACCGAATCAACCTTCTGCAAAGTACGAGGCAACCCAACTATGAAATCCATGGTGATGCGCTCCCACTTCCACTCTTGAGTAGGCATCTGCCAAAGTAGGCCCCTTAACCTTTGGTTTTCATACTTGATCTGCTGGCTATTCAAACATCTACCCACATATTCCACTATATCATTCTTCATTCTCTGCCACCAATAATGCTGCCTCAAGTCACGATACATCTTCGTGGCACCCGGATGAATGGAGTGCCTCAAATTGTGGGCCTCCACTAGAATCCTCTCCCTAAGACCATCAACATTAGGAACACATAGACGGCCTTGAAGCCGGAACACACTATCCTTGCCAATAGAAACCTCCTTGGCACCTCCCCGAAGTACCGTATCTCTGAGAATCGCCCAATGTGGATCATCGAACTGTCGGGCCTTGATTTGACCTAATAACAAAGTCTGAGAAACCACACATTCTAGAACTCGGCTGGGCTCTGAAATGTCCAACCTCACAAGTCTGTTAGCCAAGGACTGAATATCCAAAGCTAGTGGCCTCTTCTATGTTGGAATGAATGCCAAACTACCCATACTCTCCGCCTTTCTGCTAAAGACATCCGCGACCACGTTTGCCTTGCCCGGATGATAAAGAATGGTAATTTCGTAATCCTTTATTAACTCAAGCCACCTATATTGCCTCAAATTAAGATTCCTCTGCTTGACCAAATGCTGTAACCTGCGATGATTGGTATAACCTCACATGACACTCTATACAAATAATGCCTCCATATCTTATGAGCATGAACAATCGCTGCCAACTCTAGATCGTGCATAGGATAATTCTTCTCATGAACCTTCAGGTAACATGAAGGATATGCAATAACTTGCCCCTCCTATCAACATATATTCTAACCTCATGCTCGAAGCGTCGCAATCTACCGTATACATACCCAAACCGGAAGGCAACCCAAGAATTAGTGTTGTGTTCAAAGCTCTTTTGAGTTTCTAGATGCTCTCCTCACAATCTTCAGACCAATGGAATGGATTACCCTTCTGGGTCAATCTGGTCAAAGATGATGCAATATATGTAAAGCCCTGCACATATCATTGGTAATAACCTGCAAACCCTAGGAAACTCCTCATCTCGGTCACTAAAGTAGGACGTGGCCAACTCTGAACTACCTCAATCTTTTTGAGATCCACTTTAATACCCTCTCCTAACACAACACACCCCAAGAATGCCACCGACTCTAGCAAAAATGCGCACTTGCAGAACTAATCATATAGCTTCTGCTCTCACAAGGTCTAAAGAACTACTCTCAAATGCTGCTCGTGCTCCCCCAGGCTACGTGAGTATATCATGATGTCGTCAATGAAGACGATAACAAAAGAATCAATATAAGGCATGAATACCCTATTCATTAAATCCATAAATGCCGTTGGGGCATTAGTCAATCCAAATGACATCATCAGGAACTCATAATGGTCGTATCTAGTCCTGAATGCAGTCTTCGGGACATCAGAGTCCCGAATCTTCAGCTGGTGATACCCTAACCTCAAAGCGATCTTAGAGAACTCCCTAGCATCCTGCAACTGGTCGAACAAATCATCAATATGAGGCAACATATACTTGTTCTTGATGGTGACATTATTCAACTGGCGGTAACCAATGCACATCCGTATAGTCCTATCATTCTTCTTCACAAATAATACTTGTGCACCACATGGAAACACACTAGACCTAACCAATCCCTTTGCAAAAACCTCCTCAAGCTGCTCCTTCAACTCATTTAACTCCTTAGGAGCCATACGGTATTGTAGAATAGATATAGGCTGAGTGCCTGGAGCCAAATAAATATAGAAATCAATATCACAATCTGAAGGCATGCCAGGAAGATCAAAAGGAAAAACATCAGCGAACTCTCAAACTACTGGGACTAAATCTATCATCAAAGACTCTGCGGTGATGTCTCGAACATAATCTAGATAAGCCAAACACCCCTTCTCGACCATATGTCGAGCCTTCAGGAAAGAAATAAATCGACTAGGTGTATCAAGTGTGGAACCCTTCCAGTGTAACCTTGGCAACCATGGCATCACTAGCGAAATAGTCTTGGTATGCAAATCTAGGACGACACGATATGGAGATAACCAATCCATGCCCAGGATGACCTCAAATTGATCATATCAAGCAACATGAGATCTGCTCTAGTCTCACTACCACAGAACGTGACCACACATGACCGGTAGATCCGATCCACAACCACAGAATCACCCACTAGAATAGACATATGAACAGGAATGCCCAAAGGCTTATGAGAAATAACCAGGAAACGAGCAAACAAAGACGACATATATGAATAAGTAGACCTTGGGTCAAATAATACCGAAGCATCCCTACCACCGAAGGAAATAATACATGTGATGACGGCATATGATGCCAATATATCTTGCCTGGCCGGAAAAGCATAGAACCTGGATTGGGCACCGGCTTACTGGCCTCCACCTGACTGAGCAATGGCTGACAGACCTCTCCCTACCTGGCCTACACTTCAAGGATGACCTCTTCCAGCTGGCCCTCCACCTCGAGGTGGTTCAGTAGCTGGTGCTGAAATCATGGGCTGCTAACCCTGCTACACTGCCTTGCCTCAAAGTCTGGGCCAGTATCTCTTCATGTGACTAGGATCCCAATACTCAAAAGAACCAAGAAGTGCGGTGACCTGCTGCCCTGATGGCTGGCTCTGATAACCCGTAGATCCACTAGAAGAAGCCTTGATGGCCGGTGGATGATATAAACTCTCCGGCATAGCATTGAAGTTGGAACCAGAAGAACCCCGAGGACCTGAATACCCACTGGTGCAACCGTGAATAGCTGACGGGCGATAATAACTCTCTGGAATAGCACTAAAATAGGGGTGTGATGTAGCACTCCGGGTAGGAGGTGGTGGTACAAACGGGGGCCTACTGAGCTGACCCATCCCAAACTAACTTCTGTCCCTAGCTGGGGAACCTCTGAACTCTCCCAAGAATCTAGCTCTCTTATCCTGATGTATCTGCACTCTACCTCTCTGTCAATATCCCTCAATCGGGCAAGCAATGTCGACCAATAGCTGATACTCTGTACCTATCTCTACCTCTCGGGCCATACCTGATTGAATACAGGGCTACAATCCTGCGACAAACCTCCGCACCCTCTCAGCATCTGTAGGAAGTATCATAAGTGCATGACAAGACAACTCAGAAAACCTCTCCTTATAGTCGGTCACATACATATGACAATGGTTAAGATGCTTAAGCGGATACCGCACCTCTTCCCTCTCAGAGGGTGGAATAAACCTATCCAACAACAATTGTATGAACTGACCCAAAGTGATGGGAGGAGACCTACTGGCCTGCTAAGAACATAGGACAACCACAATCTACCGGCCCTGCCCTCAAGCGGAATAGTATTGAAGTCAACTCCATGCGACTCCAATATCCTCATGTTGTTCAGTCTGACCCTGCACCTATCTATGAAGTCCTAAGCATCCTCATGATGCTCACCCCCGAAGAGTGGAGGGTGAATTCTAGCCAATCTGTCCAATAGCTTCTGCGGGTCACCCTCCATAGTTGGTTTGGGCTGGGGCACCACTGCACCAACTGGCTCGGCCCCCTCTGTGGGTAGTGCACCCGAAGTCTAATACACTACAACTGCATGACAAGAAGACTGGGCAGTAGGGGTCTATGCTCCCCCTTCGGCCTGTGAAGTAGCTGGATATGCTGGAAACAAACCAGCTTGAGTCATAGTATCCATGAACCATAGCATGCGGCACATGACCTCCTGAAATCCCGGCTCTGTCATGAAATCTGCCGGGGTAGGCTTAGCTGCGGGAACCTCATCCTGCTCCTCAATGATAGGATCCCTCGCTGGATTTGCTGCTGGTGCTACTGGAATGGCTCTAGGATGCCCTCGTCCCCTACCACGGGTTGGTTCCCTTTCCCGGCCTCTGCCTCAATCTCTAGCAACGGGGGGAGCAGCTCCTCCTAGGATCAAAACATCAGCAGTACGAGTCCTAACCATCTGTGAGAGAATAGAAGAGTAACATTTAGTATATCAACCACCGCACGATACGAAATGAATAAAGAGTAGTCTTTCCTAATACCCTATAGCCCCTCAAAGATAACTACAGACGTTTCTGTATCGATATATAATACTCTATTAGGTTTGCCAATAAATCATGAGACCTATGTGCACCTAGTGCTCTGATACCATGTTGTCACTATCTATTTCCATAATAGGTCATGAAGGTGCCCGACACCATAGCCAGGAAAGCCAACGTGGAAACCTTACTAAATTCTTATGTTTACTCTTAATTAGAAATAAGTGAAATAGATACTTTAATTTGGATTTAAATCAGAAGTGATAAATATGCAAATAACATAATTATACAACCCAAAAATATAAGTCTACCAATGTGTGTGTCAAGACCTGGTATCACAAGTATGGGCAACTAATAGAATATATAGAAAAATATCTCTATCCTACTGTCTGAGATAGAAGAAGAAGATAGCAAAAGTAAAGAAAGATTCCATCCGGCTGCTGAACGGCATTGGAAGGAAACAACTCACCGCAGGAGTCTCAGTCTAAAGCTCAGGGGCGCGCACCAGACTGGTATGCAGATGTACCTGTCTGAGATGCTGTATAATTAAGTACAGAAGCGTAGTATGAGTACATAAACAATATATACGTAGTTAGTATCCCGTATAATCTCGAAGAAGTAGATACGAGAGGTCGACTTGATACTTACTAGGGTCAAATAATATATCAAAGTTTTATGGTAAGCATGAAAAAACCAATACTCAACAGTTTATAACAAGAAGTATAAGTCATGTTTTCCACAATATTCCAATTAAATATTACATTTTAAATATTAGCAAATATTTCAAGTGTAAGTTTTCACATAGATTTTATGCGCCCATTATCCCGAGGCGACGACTCGATCCTACAGAAATAAACTATGCACTTGCCGATGGTCAACGACATGCTTATAGATGCAACTATTCATACCGAGGCGATCAACCCGATCCATAAATTACAAGCAATATGAAGAATACACACAAAGGCACATTAATATTTAATAATGCCATACAAAAGTTCAGCAAGTATACAAGTTAGCTCCTATTCCCTTTCAAATCCCTAGCATATGCTAAGTGATCATATTTGAAAGATAATACAGAGATTTTTAGAAATAAAGCATGATATGGGTCCTAAACTACCCGGACAATTAACATAATAGTAGCTACGCACGGACTCTCGTCACCTTGTGCGTACGTAGCCGCCGTATTTAGCAACAATTACTCAATTATTATTCCTATGGGGACAATTCCCTCTTACAAGGTTAGAAAGGAAACTTACCTCACTCAAAAGTATATTTCAAATGCCAAGAATGAGCTCAAACCCTCAATTCGGAGCCGAACGATCCCAAAATAGTTAAATGAAGCAAGAACTAATTAATATAGGCTCACAAGATCTAATTCTAGCTATCTAAGCGATTTTCCAACAATTAACGCGAATTTCCTAAATGTCTACCCCATGCCCACGTGTCCGGATTCCGAGATTCTTCGAAGAAAGTCATTCTCTAAAACCTAAGGTTCATTAATATATGATTTCTGGTTCATTTCATAACAAATTTCGTGGTTAAATCAAAGCTTTATTAAAACCCTATGTCTAGCTCTAACCCTTTGATTTTACCAAGTTTTTAGGGTTTAATATACCTAACATACATGTATTTAAACTAAGGATAAGTGGAAATAACTTACCTTGCAATGCTAAGTGGAAATCGTCTCTCAAGAGGTCATAAATCTCCCAAAGGATGATTGTAAAATGATAAAAATGGTCTTTGAACTCGAATTAAATGAAGCTCAATGCCCAGCGATTTTCACACCTGCAGAACTGGGCAAAAGGGCTGGGACCACATCCACGGTCTATATGCCGCATCTGTAGAATGGACCACACTTGCGATCCTGCATGTACGGTCCTAGAACTGCAGATGCGGTTATGACATAAGCAACACAACTCAGCTCTTCTCCAAATTTCCTACTTCACTCGAGCCTTGGCCGTTTGACGCTCAGGGCTCCCAAGCCCCACCCGAACATACCGACAAGTCTGAAATCATGAGACAGACCTATTCGAAGCCTCGAAACACCAACACCAACCCTCATTCTTGGAATCACCCCCTAAAACCAAATGAATCAAACTAATGAACTTCAAGTTCATAATTTTCCTCTAACGGGTCAAAACGCCCTTAAACTACTCTAATTTACACCAAATTTTACGGGCGAGTCTATCACTATATTTTGGGCCTATACCAAGCTTCAGAACCAAAATACGAGACTAATACCTTGGAATTCATTTAAGTTCTTTAATTCTTTAAAACTTCAATTTAACAATTTCTAACAAAAATTCATTACTCGGGCTAGGGACCTCTGAATTCGATTCCGGACATACGCCTAGGTCCCATATTTTTCCATGGACCCTCTGGGACCGTCAAATAATGAATCTGGGTCCGTTTTCCAAAAAAGTTGACCGAAGTCAAGCTTGGTATTTTAAGAGAATCATAAAGAAACAAATGGACATATTTCACTCAAAACTATTCAACCTCGCGAACCAACCATCCCCACAAGTCGTAAATTTACTAAAGAAAGCATGAAAAGTTTTATTTAAGGGAATGAGGTTCTAAATGGCAAAATCACCAGTCGTTACATGCTGCGCACCTTTGGCGACCTTATTTGGCACTTTTAGCGGCGGGAATGAGTCTTTTAACGACCAGAATCGTGTTTTATTGAGAAGTCTTGTTTTTTTAGCTAATTCCCACATTTTTGGACAAAAAGAAACCGACTTGGGGTGATTTTGAGCGAGAAGTCATGGGAAATCTTGAGGTAAGTCACTTGTGATCATTTCTATTCCATATTATTGAATTATCATCAAATAATCCGACTAGATTACATATTTTTGAGGTGTAAATTGGAAATTTGGACCTAGGGATTTGAAAATAAGATTTTAAGATTTGGAGGCTGAATTGCCATCAAAATTTAGTAATTTTGGTATAGTTGGAATCATGGTTGAATTGGTTTTTCGGATTTTGTGATTTCTATCGAATTTCGAGACCTAGGCCCGGGGGTCGGGTTTGGCCAATTTCAGGATTCTTGGTGTAAATTGGTTCTTTTTGGGTGGGCCTTGTTCCCTTAGCGTATTTTGATGGTATGAATTTATTTTTGGATAGATTTGGAGCATTCAGAGGTCGAGTCGAGAGGCAAAGGCATCGCGGGCTAGACTTTGAACCGGATTGAGGTATGTAATTGTTGGGAGTATAATCGTGAGGATATGAAACCCGAGATTTCACATATTTGTGCTACTTTGAGATGATGCACATGCTATATGACGAGCGTTGGGTCGTGCACCGTTGGGGATTGTGACTTAGTCCATCCCATATGACTGTTAAGTCGCATATTTAATTAAAACTTGTTTGATATCATTATGCTTTGGAAAGTATTATCATGTTTTGTTCTGAATGCCATAATTGGGAACTTTTACTACTTTTTCTTAGTATTTTGACTTCATACTTGTACTCAGTCATGTCGTATTCTACTATTTTCATAACTCACCCATATTTACTCTGTTTTGATATTTTAAATGATATTTTGGGTTGAGCATCATATTTACTATTGCCTGAATGGCTTGAGAGATTTCTGATAGGTGAGGCCGATGGACTGCGTTGTGAGAATATTATGGGATCAGACTATGCGTCACAACAGTAATGTACTAATTCATGATTATGAGGCCGAGGACCTGATTTTTTACTCCACAAGGTGGCTTATTATGAGGTCGATGACCTGTTTGATTTTTCCACGAGATGGCTTGTTATTGCGCTTAGGCTGTAGGAGCCCCTCCAGGAGTCTGTACACCCCAGTGAGAACATGTACCCAGTGTGAGTGATATGATGTAGCCTGAAGGGCTGTTGTTTTTTCATATTGTTGCTCGAAGGTCTACTCTTGATCCATGTTTGGCCGAGAGGCTATTATTGATTCATGTTATGCTCGAGGGGCAGATTACAAGTAACTGTGAGGTAGCCTCAGGGGCTGGTTCTGATGTCATGCCCCAAAATCCGAGGAGAGCGACCGACACTCAACCGCGTAAACCTGATTGAGCAAGCCTGTTAGGTCTCATTCTACCCAAACTAACTCATGAATAAATAGGAGATGGACTCCATTAATCAAATTCGGAAAACATATAATTAACAATTTCCATCCATTTTCGTTAGCAACTTCATTTGCCACCTTAAAGGTATTAAAAAGTTTATGCATCATCGCCAAACATCAATATTTCTATTTAAATTTCCAATATCCGATACTACCCACAACATGTCTATTGAGCCTCTAAGTATAACTAAAAGAAAAAAATAGGGAAATGTCGGCAGCAATGTTCCGGCTATATCTTACACAAATACCAAAATAGACTCCATAATAAAAGTGGCATAAGCCACGCAATGCCCCGAGGAGAAAGGGGCTCACCAATGCAGCTGACGGAAAGTGGAGGAGGTGCTACTGTCTGTGGACTGGAATACCTGCTAAAGAACCACCTAGAATCATAACACGAATGTAGCACCCCGGAAAAAGGGACGTCAGTGCCATTAAATAGCACTAGTATGTATAACTAAACACCGTATAATTAGAAAGAACTATGAAACAAAAAAAAAGAAATCACAATTAACTCAAACACTTTAAAAATGCGCACAACATTTTCTAATAAAAGGGATCACATAATTTCCATATAAATTTCTGTACCTCTAGGTTGTATTTCATAGCCCGTCCAATGAGTTCAGGTATCGAATTATACACCTATGCGTTTCATAGCCCGTCCATAGGTTTCGCATATCGTATTATATAATACACTTATGCATTTCATAGCCCGTCCATATGTCCCACATATTACAGCACACACCTATGCGTTTCATAGACCGTCCATAGGTCCCACATGTTACAGTACACACCTATGTATTTCATTACCCGTCCATGGGTCCCACATGTTACAGTACACACCTATGCGTTTCATAGCCCGTCCATAGGTCCCACATATTACATCAATATCAATTTTAACAACAAGCCATTCAATTCCAAATGTCAAGTGCACATGAGAGGAATCACGAAACATTGGAATATACAAAGTTCTAGAAATCAAACATCTCAAGTTTATTAACAACAAAACTTTAAACACGACGAATTCTTCCAAATCAATAGTGGGGATACACCAACCCACAAATAAACACATCAAAGTAATCACAAAGTACATTTATAATTCAAGTTCTCAAGAATAGCACATTGACCATATTTGAATGCATCTTCCACAAATATAGGGTAGCAGAACAACTTCATGTAAAGTATCAATCAAAGCAAGTATCCAAAGTTCAATCTTACCACATTTACACAAGCATCGATAGAGCTCAGTTTCTAAAAGATGGGGTTTTAGCCATACATACCTTTCTTGAGCTTTCCTTTAATTACTACGATATTTCGGAAATTCTAACAACCTCAATCTATTCTTAGACATAATAAAATTGAGCAAAAATTAGAAAGATAGTCATGGATCTAGATCATTTGAGCATTTTATTAAATATTAGATGATCATCTTGATTTCAAATCCCCTTTTCAAGATTTCCTTCATTCCCTAACCCATTCTTTACTTATTTTAGTTAAAAAATATTTCCATAAATCTAAGTTGAGCATGCATACACAATACTAATACCCCCAAGAATCATACCTCATTAACCCATCTTATAATCCAAACTCAAAATTAAAACCTAGAGTATGGAATCTTACCTCTTAGATGAAGATCTTATGATTCGGTTCTTTGATTCTTGAAGATTGATTCAAGATTTGGATGATTTAAATGTTGGTTTCCTCCTTCTCTCTCTAAAATGTTCTCACCTCCCTCTAAAATTAGTAGGAAATGACCCCAAATGAAGCCCCAAAGAATATATATTAAAATGGGGTCGGGGTATGAAAATAAAAAAATAACCCTGCGATGTCAATTCTGCTATGACAGAATGCACCGCAGAATGAACATGCGGGCTGCAGAACGTAACGCAAAACCGGTGCCCAAAAATGAGCTACACCAGTTCAATATGCGGTCAAAATGCATACCGCTGTACGAAAATGCGAACTGCAGGACTAAAATACGGACCGCAGATCTGACATGACATAGGATCGCATTTTCCAACCTTTGGTAATTTGACCATAACTTTGTGTGAGAATGTCTAAATGACGAACATTTTGAAGAGTTTAAAACTAGACCCAAAGAGTTGTCATTTGATATGCTATTCACCATACTAAACCTCATACATAATTATATATTCTCTTTTGAGGTGGAGCCTTGTGTGAATCCATTTGGGCATATTTAAAAATTTTTCCCATTTGGAATACACCTAGGCTTCCCTTTGGAACTCACATCACTTACCATAAGACTTATACTCATATTTACCAAGTCTAATTAATGTCCACCATGTTAATAGTATATAAAGATATTATGGTAAGGCTGTGTGACACTACAAAATCCTAAATTACTTAGCGAAAAATTTCTGGGGCCTTACATTCTCCCCCCTTAGGATCATTCCTCTTCGAATGAGGAGTAGATTCCAACTCAAACGCTTAATATAATCATCTCTCTTCATACCTACCTCAAGGCCTTAAATTTTGACTAACTCCTAAACTTTTTTAGAAATTTCGGCAGAGTCTCCTTTGTAACTAGGCCTATCCACCTGCCAGAGAATCACCAAAATCGTCTTAACATCACATCAACAACTAGACAGAGCACCACAATGTATATATCAAAAATCCTAATCCCAGTATTATAAGCACTAAATTATAATAAGGATACCGACATGGATTGAACAGTTTTAAATCAAAGCACCTATATGGTAACTTTCAAGTCAATACTAATTGATATTCAATCAAGCAAAAACATTTTCCTTTCACGACACTTTCAGCTCTCCAGATGACATTCTCAACTTACAAGCTCTATCATGGCACATTCTCGGAAATAGTATCAATTCCCAAACATACATAACAAGGATGATAGATAGACACCTCGCATGAGTTAGCTATCCATTGACTTTTCCTTTAACAATTTTCACTGCACAATTTACATTCCACCGGATATTTCAATTTATGGTAACAACAATAACCCACAATTTCATCATATGACATCATACCATCAAGAATATCTTTTCATAGTAACCAAATAATCACGTGTTCATAATAGTCCTTACCAACCCTTAATGTAATCACAAAGGTGTTCATAAACAAGAATATAATTCCATTTCAATTAACAATCCATATGAAGTCAAGCCACGATGTTTATTGCCTATCGTGCATCATATAGGATATTACCATGATCATACAGTTCAATCAAATCAATTCACATTCTTCTTTTATCACTACCTTCCTAGGCATAGGCATATGAAAACACAGAACACATGTAGTACAACGATGGTATACATCATACTGATAGCACGACCTAATGTGAACTACACTTATGCAACCTTCTTTATGAACTCACCTAACATCTTTAGGGTAAAGTATTGAGAATAAACCCTTCACCTTTCTAAACTCTAAATCTCTACAGGAACACTCATACTAAACCATTGATGACCTTCAACAATCACCTTAGGACATGCTATCATAAACAGACGATAAAATTACCCATCGAATATATGGGATCACACGTGGATACTTCTCCTTTGACATGTTTGAACCTTCAATGCCTAATAGATCTAATACAGTAAGGAACAACAGAGTTCAAGATTAGGCTTGGAGTTATTCAGGAATCCTTTTAGGCACTGAGTAGGGCAATCCATGAAGTTACATGCTAAGAGACACGAGGATTTCTTTTCGTGATGCTGATATGGTTAATCATTGTGATGACATCAACTATTAAACAATTAAGGCATCGGGATAACTCATATATTGGCAATAGAAACCATCAAGGAGGAATGCTCAAGTACGTGAAGCACTTATTTTCTAGAGTGAAGGGTAATTTCGTTTATCAAGAATAAAAATATTCTGGCACCTTGAATGCGATATGGCTTTCAAAATACATGAAGTCTAATTACACTCTTAACATTACTTGACACATAGAATCTATGCCACACGACCATGAGGATGAGAAGAACTTGAACGTTTATGAGATTATCATATTTCAGACAGCTTAACCCTTCTTGATAATTGATAATATACGAGGGAACTAAAGATACGACCAAACTTGTCTTTTATATCGATATGCTCATTACATGTGCAAATATCTGAAGGCATCTAATCTCATCCTTTTCTCAAGTAAAACCACAAAGCTCAGACATCTTAATGTTGGGATTACATCATGTATTGGTTAGATGCATTCTAATGGTTAACATGATGCTCCAGGAAGAAAGAAAAAGGGCACTCTTATCCTCCCAGGGAGGTGTAATAGCAAGGGTAGCAAAATTATCCTCAGATGAAACTGATATATTCAATTATTCTAGGAGTTGAGTGGGAAAAAGGCCACGTAACCCACATAATCCGACCCACTTAAGACTTTCAAAAGAGGGATGCACTTTGATTTGAAATCAGGGCAATTTTTAGTCTGGGCTTAAAGGAAAGTCATTACTTCTGAAACACATGAGACAAGCACTAGTAGTCCTAGAAAATTGACAAAAATGGCAAGGAAGCACGTAAAACCATTACGAGTTGGTATAAAATAAGACCTTAAAGTGCCAACATGGATAGGTTCGAAAGAATGCGATGTTTTAATGCATTTATCTCAGGGAAGTAGCCTGGGATATCTGGCCACATGGACAAGTGGAGAAGGTAGATGATTGTTTAGGAAAAACTCTCGTAAGAAGTGTGAGAAATATCGTGTTATCCTAACAAAAACGAATATGTCCTCATCCTTAATGCGACAAGGCTTCCTCTTTGATGCCATGAAACATAAATAAATTCTACAACAAGGGTTATCAGATGAAGTAGATTGTACGGCAGCAAAACTAATGAGCACCATTTAGAACCAACGAGCATAAACTGAGTTGAAGACATTAGAGGTCTATAGGAAAGGAGAAATTTTCCCACTCTCAGGGTGCTTGTAAAGTACATGATAGTGAAGTTAATAAAATCATATCATATAGTTGGATAACTAGTTGAGACATTGAGATGATATAGAATTAAATATTGTGGGTGAACAACACATAACGCAAGATAAATCACAGAGGGTGAGAGAGCTTAATGGAAGTAACCTCTACATTGTAACCACTAGGAAGAGGGGTAATATAAAACGATTACGAGAAGCTACCCCCCCTTTTAAAGAAGATCTCTGCATAAAGTCACGTGATGTATAGCTCTAGAATTCAAAAATTCAATTGTGTTTAGCAACTCAACTTTATAATGAATCATTACAACACACTTCTATACATCCAGCTATTACAAGCCATATGGGTAGATGCTATAAGACTTGACTGAGAGAAAGGTTTTGACATACGAATGCGTTACTAGGTGTATTTCTCCTTGTCCAACCCAAAACCAAAAGGCGAGACTTAGACTAATGTGTAGATGTTTGGACTATCACAAGTGTAGACAATCCATTATCAGAAAGAGATCATTCAATGTCAGTAGTTGCGGCAGGCTATCAACCCTTGATGAATCTTGAGGTGATATAAGAACCCAATGAGATAGTATGGAATAATCGTGGAGGGTTTGCAGATATTCATAGTTTCATGAATTTTTACTTGAGAGAGTTAACACATGTGGAGGTGTAAAGAGAAGACAAAAATTTGTTATGAGTTGGGCATTTATCTGCTGTATTAACTCCCAACTGCAATATACGACCAAGCCACAAAAAACCTTAATAATAGAACAAAGTGAGCGACATAGAGCAGGAGGTACCAAGTTGACACGAAAGTTATAGCAACAAAATATTTTCCTATGACGGGGATGTGAGTATCTGAATTTTCAGAGAGACTTTATGCACACGGTGACCATTTCGATTTACATGCATTCATGTGATAGGTGTTAAGGTATACCCTTATGTTACTAGGAAGTAAGAAGCTTTCATGATGATATTCGCAAGAGAGTAGATTCACTATTCAAACCATTTAATCCATATACCCAATTGAGTAAAACAGTGACTTGAGAAGGATCACAACGTTGGGATACATTGACTGCAACATGACACCACATAGAAAAACTTGACGTGTGTAGGCTCAAGTGAGTAGATTTTGTCCAATTAAATAAAAAGATTCTGTAAGAAATTCATCAGATATAATCTCTTGGTGAGAATTTAGTAAAATCAAGTAGGAAATATCAATAGTCTTATAACTCAATTCATGAACATACTTATATAGCTCAATTCCATAGGAGGTTATGGATAATAAAACAGTGATTGGGAGACTTTGTAAATAATACATCCCATTAAAAATGTCGATACACAGAATGTTTAGTTATTCAACACCTTGTTAAGACCACGTTTATGAGAACTCTATAAAATAGATGTACATGTACAATGAGTAGAAATTCTTATTTGACTCACTTAAAGACGTTAGGTTGATAGGGAAATAGCTTAATCGATACCCCTTGACTCCACATCTCTAATGTATGTAGGTAACATGCTAACATACCACATGATCTGATGGTGCAGAGACATTAAAACGGACCAGGACACTCCATTCTTAGCATTATGTTTTACCAATCTATCCATATCTCAGTACATTCTCCGAATAAGTCCTTGGGAAATCCACTCGGACTCATTGGTGGGATAAATCCCTTCTTACATACTTCAAATTTGCGGATTATGGCATCAAGGTTACCAATCTTGAGAATAGGACTTAGAGCGGAAATTAGCTCCCTAACTTGAGCTCTATTGCATGATTGGAGTATCAAAGAAGGGTAAAAATTCTTAAATGTCCGAATAGCCTCCAACTTATAGATGTGGCCGACAACACACTGATAAGAAGGACTCTACTAGACACGGCTCCGAGACATCCTCGGACAATGTAAAACTTGGCTCTGATACCAAGTTTGTCATGCCCTAAAATCCTAGGAGCGTGACCGGCGCTCAACCGAGTAAACCCGACCGAGCAAGCCTGTTAGGTCTCATTCTACCCAAACTAACTCATGAATAAATAGGAGATGGACTCCATTAATCAAATTCTATAAACATATAATTCACAATTTCCATTCCATTTTCATTAGCAACTTCGTTCGCCACCTTAAAGGTATTACAAATTTTGTGCATCATTGCCAAACATAAATATTTCTATTTTAATTTCCAATACCCGACACTACCCACAACATGTCTACGGAGCCTCTAAATAGTACTAATGAAAAAAAATGGAAATGCCGGCAATAAGCTCCGGATATACCTTACACAAATAAAAAAATAGACACCGGAATAAAAGTGGCATGAGCCACGCAGGGCCCCTAGAGGAAAGGGGCTCACCAATGCAGCTGACAGAAAGTGGATGAGGTCCTACTATCGGTGGACTATAGTACCTGAAATAGAACCACCTACAATCATAACACAAATGTAGCGCCTCCGGGAAAAGGGACGATAGGGCCATTGAATAGCACTAGTATGTAGAACTAAACACCGAATAATTAGAAAGAACTATCAAACAAGAATAAAGAAATCACAAGTAAAACTCAAACACTTTAAAAATGATCACAACATTTTCAAATAAGAGGGATCACATAACTTCCACATAAATTTCCATATCTCTAGGTTGTGTTTCATAGCCCGTCTAATGAGTTCACGTATAATATTATGCATCTACGCGTTTCATAGCCCATCTATAGGGTTTACACATCATATTATATTGTACACCGATGCGTTTCATAGCCCGTCCATAGGTCCCACATATTACAGCACACACTTATGTGTTTCATAGCCCGTCCATAGGTCCCACATGTTACTGTACACACCTATGCGTTTCGTAGCCCGTCCATAGGTCCCAAATGTAATAGTACACACCTATGCGTTTCATAGCAAGTACATAGGTCCCACATGCAACATCAATATCAATTTTAACAACAAGCCATTCAATTCGAAATGTCAAGTGCACATTAGAGGAATCACGAACCATGGGCATATACAATGTTCCAGAAATCATACATCTCAAGTTTATTAACAATGAAACTTTAAACACGACGGATTCTTCCAAATCAATTGGGGGATACTCCAACCCACAAATAAACACATCAAAGGGAGTACCAAATACATTTATAATTCAAGTTCTCAAGAATAGCACATTGACCACATTGGAATGCATCTTCCACAAATATAGGGTCACAACACCAATTCATGAAGTATCAACCAAAACAAGAATCCAAAGTTCAGTCTTACCACATTTACACAAGTATCGATAGAGCTCAATTTTTAAAAGATGGGGTTTAGCCATACATATCTTTCTTGAGCTTTCCTTTAATTACTACGATATTTCAGAAATTCTAGCAACCTCAATCTATTTTTAGACTTAGAAAAATTGAGAAAAAACTAGAAAGATATTCATAACTCTATATCATTTGAGCATTTTATCAAATACTAGATGAGCATCTTGATTTCAAATCCACTTTTCAAGATTTCCTTCATTCCCTAATCCAATCTTTACTTATTTAATTTAAACAATCTTCCCATAAACTTAAGTTGTACATGCATGCATACACAATATTAATACCCCTCCCCCCAAGAATCATACCTCATTAACCCATCTTATAATCCTATCTCGAAATTAATAACCTAGGGTATAGAATCATACCTCTTAGATGAAGATCTTGTGATTGGGTTATTTGATTCTTGAAGATTGATGCAAGGTTTGGATGATTTAAATTTTAGGTTCCTCCTTCTATCTCTAAAATGATCTCACCTCTCTCTAAGATCAGTAGGAACTGACCCCAAATGATTCCCCAAAGGTTATATATCAAAAAGGGGTTGAGTTATGAAAATAAAAAAATAACCCTCCGATGTCAATTCTGCTATAGCAGAATGCACCGCAGAATGAACATGCGTGCCGTAGAATACACTGAAAAATCTGTGCCCAAAAATAAGATACACTGGTTCAATCTGCATTCAAAATGCGGACCGCAGAACTAAAATACGGGCCGCAGAAATAAAATGGGGACCGCAGATCTGACATGACACAGGATCGCATTTTCTAGCCTTTGGTAATTTGACCATAACTTTGGGCATATGAAACCTTTTTGAGTATAGTTTTGTGAATCCATTTGGGCATATTTAAAAATTTTTCCCATTTGGAATACACCTAGGCTTCCCTTTGGAACTCACATCACTTACCATAAGACTTATATTCATATTTACCAAGTCTAATTAATGTCCACCATGTTAATAGTATTTAAAGATATTATAGTAAGCCGGTGTGACACTACGAAATCCTAAATTACTTAGCAAAATATCGGGGCCTTATATTCTGATCATATTATGCCGAGAGAGGGGAAAGTTTATGATACATATTTTTTCCAAGTGTTGTTTATATTTTCTATCATTCGTTTGAAATTATTGAAAGTTGGTTAACATGTTTTACTAAAACTGAGCTTGATTCACGAAGTGAATAATTTCTATACTGTTTTGGAAATTTACTGCATTTGCTGTAGCGTTATGACATGGCTTATGTGTTTTTTACTGCTCACATTTTATTTATTTTTATTATTTACTGATTTGGCGTACTCATATTACTCTTTGCACATTGTGTGCAGATTTAGATATTTCAGAACCCGGTAGCGGGTGTTGTTTACTCAGTGGCAGAGTCATCAGAGTTGGCAAGATAGTTGCCTGACATTCGCATCCTTGCTCTTCTCCCTCTTGTATTCCATAGATTATTTTTCATATTTTTTTAGAATCTTCGTTATATTTAGATCTTAGTAGATGCTCGTGAGTTGTGACACTCTGATGCCAGGCTTGTGTATTTATTTCGCACTATTCATTTAGACTTACATTATGAGACATTTGATTAGTTAAAGGCTTAAAAACTACTTTTATTAAATAATGGTTAATTTGAAAATTGTGTCGGCTGGCCTAGTTTCACGATAGACACCATCACGATCGGATCGGTTTAAGGGTCATGACAATAAAACATTAAAAAGTCTGAAAATAAAGCAGAAACGCATAAGAGAAAACTACAAATAAAATTTATATCAACAAAGTAAAGAACGTTTTTAGGTACTGCAATATAATTAACAATGTATCACTATTTGAGTTAGGAAAGATTATATTTGAATATCTTTTAAATTTTTTTAAAAAAACATTAGGTTTTGATTTGTTTAAAAGTTGAGATAAGATTTGGGTCAAGTTGGGCGAGTTGGGTTAAGATCCATTGTTTAGCCCATTTTGACCCAAATGAACTTTGGGCAGAGTTAGGATTAGCCTATTTATTTACTCAGCCTATCTTGATTAGCCCAACTTCAACCCAAACAACTATTTGCCACCCCTAAGAAATATCTAGGTCATAGGCATCAGAAGAATGTATATATACGTAAACACTGCACCGGGTGCCCTATTTGGTCGACCCTATTTAACCTATACACATTTGTTTAAAATTATTTAAGCTAGGTTCCTCCTTCTTCTTGCTACATGTCCGCTCCTTTCTTCCTCTCTTCTTTTCTAGTATTTATTATACTCTTTATTTTTTCTAATTTGTAGTATATTTTACAGTAGATTTGCTCATAGTGACTGCCATGTCGAAACAACATTTTAGAACTTCTCTTCATCTATTTATAATTCATTGTTTGTATTTATTATATTTTCAATAAATTTAGATTGGTCCATGAATGAAATATCAAATAACAAGCTGATTGCAGCTTTATTGATGCAATTCGTACACTAAGCTTTGAAAGTTGAACTATCGTGCTAAAGCTTTGAAACTTCAGCTAGTACGACTGTAGGACAAAAAATTCACCTTATTTTAGTGCTGAAGTTCTTACAAATGAACTAAATAACTTCAACTTCCTCTGCTAAACTTTTTGAAAAAGCTCTATAAAAAAGCTAATGAATCCCAGACAAAACATCAGCTTATTTAGTGTTGATGTTTTTACAAATAAACTAAATAACATTAGCATCTTCTGCTAAAGTTTTTGAAAAAGCTTTATGACAAAACTAATGAATCCAGGACAAAACTTCACCTTATTTAGTACTGATGTTTTTACAAATGAACTAAATAACTTAAGCATCTTCAGCTTAAACTTTTTAATATGCTTTACGACAAAACTATTGAATCCATGAAAAAACTTCAGCTAAAACATGCTGAAGTTCATCAAATACAGAAAAAACATCAACTAATAGAAAGCTTAAGTTCAGCAATTACAAGAAACTTCAGACCTGTCTACTAGAATGCTGAAGTTTGCGTGATTGCCTTTGTTTCTTTAAGCCCGTATGACTGAAGTTTACACAAAAAGTGGGTACACTTGCTATTTATTTTACAAAACGGGTACTAATTAAAACGTGATCCAAAAATTGGGTATAGATGCAAATCCCCCTATATATACTAGAAAACAAAAAATAGAAAAGAAAAGAAAAGAAAGGAACAGTCCTTTGTGTTTAGCTCAAAGTTTTCATTTAATTTAAAGCATAAAACAATCGAAACAAATAGAGGGCCAATAATAGCAGATCGTAATAAATCCAAAGACCAAAGGAATAAGATATAAGAGACAATAGATATTACATAAAAGGGAGGAGGTGAAGATCTTTTATTAGTGATATTGGTTTGGCCTGCCTCTCCATTGAGAGGTTCAGAGCCTTACAATGATGTATTATCCCTTCTTTTAGAAGTAGATGTAACGAATAAGAAGCAGCCCCCTTTTAGGGTTCTTTCTCTTAGTATTTATAGCTAGGAGATCTGCTACCAAGGGGTTGGGACCACATAGAGGGGACGCCCTCGTAAGGACGGCCAGGCCGTGGCTGTAGTTGTCAATTCGGATAACTACCCGATAATCTTGTGAATAAATAGCCATACCATTCATTAGTCATAAATAGGCTTTAATAAATGCATTGATCTCATACGTTATCATGAGGTCAAGTTTTGACCTATACAGATAGTCCCTCCGCTTATTGAGGTCGGGCTCAGGTCGAGCTCGATGAGCGGATTCCGCCAATAATTTTAGCCGTTTATGCGTTGGGGACGATCGTAGTCCTTTATTTTTCGGAGATGACTGTAACCATTCATATTTTTAGAGATGTCCGTAGCCTTTTGTTTTTTGGAGAGGACCGCAGCCACTTTCACTTTAGAGATGGCCGTAGCCATTTTTACTTTAGAGATGGCCGTAGCGATTATTAATTTAGAGATGGCCGTAGCTTTTTTCTCTTTAGTGATGGCCATAGCCATTTTTACTTTGGATATACTCGTAGCCATATTTACTTTGGGGATGGCCATAGCCTTTTATCTTTGAGATATGGCTGTAGCCTTTTATCATTTATAGATGGCCGTAGCAATTTTTACGCGTTCCCGGAGAGAATACGATCACGCTTGCCGCGTATAAGGGGGACATCATGTGCATGGTGATGCGTGGGGCGTACCCATGGCATCTTATGGTCATCACAACCATTTCATGGGGTACGTGCTGACTAACGGTTGAATGACCGTTTAATGGTATCTGTCATAATGGTGCCTGTTACTGTAGGCCTGAACTGCATTGCGGTTGGTTAGGTAGTTAATTGTGACCTTTGGGATTCATGAAGGTCATTTATGCTTTGTCTATAAATAAGAGGTTTTATCGTTCAGTTCTCACTTTTTTTATATTTGTCTAAGTGGAGTTTTGAGAGAGGTACCCCTTCTTGTTTTCAGATTATCTAATCTTTTATTCCTCGCTAACTCATTCTCCATCAATTTCATCGGATCTTCGTACTCTCTTGTTTTTGCCGGTGAAGTTTTCCATCTTTCTCTTGTTATATTGATAATGGCGAGCAGTTCTTGTTTATATATAGCTCCAGTGGCGGTTGCGGCAGCTGAGGGCCCATCCACGGTGGTGGGAACAACTGATTTACTGAATGTTGATCGGTTCCCGTCGGTGACTGAAATTCTTTCCCTGCCCGGCGGTTCGGCCACCAATTATACCGATCCCCAGGGAGAATATCAAGTGGAAAAGGCTCCACTGACGGGGGAAGTTGGCATTGCTCAGCTGAAGGAGCAATGTGATATTCTTCATTTCGGTGACATCTTCTTGGCCAGGAGCGGTGACAGGGTGCACGTTGACCACCGAGGTTAGTGCGTCTTTCACACCTACCTTTTCAAGCTGGGATTTAGGCTTCCTCTCCCCATGCTGGTGGTGGACTTTTTCCGCTTCTACAGGGTGTGCCCTGGCTAGCTCATCCCTTTTTGTTACAAATTATTGGCGATGCTGATCAAATAAGCGGAGTTGGCACGGAGGAAAATTGCACTTGGGCACGCGTTGACTCTGTACGCCCCTCAGAGGGTATGCAACACCATCATTCAGTTGGTCCCTCATGGGACCGACGGCTTAACTGCAGAGTTTGATGATGAGGTCGCTACCTGTCCTTACGAGCATTTCTTCTACATCAGGACCGGGCACCTGGTGGCCTGCGCTACTGACTTCCTAGAAGAGTGGAATCACACACGTAAGTTTCTTTTGCGATGGCCTTGATTTCCTTTGGTCAAATGCTCTGCTCTATGTTTGTACGTACTTATCTTCTTTTTGTGTCGTAGCGGGAGGTGCTCCACCCCATTCTCTGGCATCCGCGAGTGGGTTGAGGCCATGCTCCGTATCACGACGGGGATTCGTTCGTTGGCGTCTTTTTGGGAGGTCCATGGCCGTAGGCCGGTTGCTAGTGAGAATCCGATTTGCTGTTATTAATCTTCTTTTGTAGTGTTTAGTTTCTTTGGTTTAACATTCTTCTTTGGTTGGTCAGTAAGACCACATCGCAGAAGGGCTCCTCAGCTTGCTATACACAGGCCGGGGGTGACTGCCCGATTGATTACAATGCCGGCGCTTCGCCCGCTCCGGAGGGAGACTTCAGTGGAATCCTCGGCTACACACTCTCCGGTACAGCCCGTGCCCCGAGTTCAGGAGTCTCTAAGGGTCGTGCATTCCAGGGCAGAGCGATCACCGAATGAAGATGAAGAAGAAGATGGGAGGATGCTGGCACAGTGCAGGGTGGCGTTCAACCGGGATCTTCCGGTGGTGATTAGTTTAGACTCTTCGTCGTCGGCGGAGGAGGGGTCGTAGTGTACCTTGCCCTAGAGGGTGAGCGCTCAGTGGGGTTGCCCCGGTTGGCTCAGGCCAAGGCGACACAATCACTTTGGCGATTCAAGTTTCTGTTCCTGTTGCAGAGAGGGAAGGTAGTTCCTCGGCAAATATTTTGGTGAAGATTGCAGGCGCCAACGTTGTGGCGAATGCAGGCGCTTCGACGTCTGGGGCGACGGAGGCCTTGATTTCCAGGGCGGCGGAAGGAAGGGGTGTCTCAGGAGAGGGGGATGATTCAGAGTCTGATATGGATCCCGAGGACGTTTGTCTTTTTCAGGAGGGTTATACCCGCCCAGCGGTGGAGGGTGAAGGGAATTACCATTATTTGGAGATCCTTAACGACCTAAACCTACTTCTCGAGGAGGAGAACCTGGTGACGTTGTTCGGGGTCCTATGCTCGAAAGCGGAGAGCATGTCCCTAAGGGGCATCTCGTACGTCGGGTTGATGGGCGAGGTGGTCGTCCTGAGTATAAAGGTATGTATAAAACTTTGGTTTGTTTTCTTTCTTAGAACGTCTTCTTGTATTAACTGTCGCTCTCTTTGTTGTAGATGTTTTTGCTGGATGTGAAGAGCATCACACGGGCTTACGTCCGCTCGGTGGTTTCTGTGCGACTGTTGGAGAAGTACCGCCGCTACCGTGACCGGTGCCGCGACTTGCGTGAACGCATAAGGAACAACCCACGGAACCGGGAGCTGGTAGAAGAGCTTGCGCAAAGGGAGCTTCATATGCAATAGACCCTCAACAGGGTAACTGCCCTTGAGGGGCAGCTCCGCAAAGCGAACTAAGGGTAACTGCCCTTGAGAGGCCACTAAGGATTGTTCTAGGCAGGTGGCCACCCTGGAGATTGAGGCGCCACTGGCAGAGGAGGCCCTGGTGAGGGCTGAAACATTGCAGGCGACCAACCGTGCCCAAGAAAAGGAGCGTGGATTACAGAGTGTTGCCGCTGCCTTTCGAGAGCGATCGTTGAAGGGAGCATTGACGTATGCGAGAGGGACGCCCACACTGCAGCAGACCAGATCGCGACCTTGGAGGCCGAGAACCAGCACCTGAGGGATCAGGCCGCTTCTTTCGGTCCTGCTCGTTAGCTTTGGACGTATGCCGAGGCTCAGCTCGATGTGCATAGGTGGTTTTGGGAAGCTAGCGTTGTGTCTGAGGCCACTTATGAGGAGGCACGCCAAAAGGCTCTTGAAGCCCGCCTCGACTGCGGTTTTGACCCGTTTACGCATGGGGGTGACGATGGCGCCGAGGGCGTTGATAATGCTAAAGGGGGCGCTGGTGGAGCCAAGTGAACAAATGAAAAAATTTGTAATGTTTGTTTAGTTTCTATTCTCCTTTTCTCTTTTTTCTTTGCCGACCTTGGGGCAATGTATTTGGGGGTAACCCCATGTAAAAATTGTAAATATATGGTTTTCTTATTTTCTGCTTGTTTTGTGTCGAATAAACTATATATATAAACAAAATTTTGTGCCCGTTTACATGGGCTTTGCTTTAGAGTTAACCCAATGGGCATGTTAATAGTCTTGACTAGTTAGGTGGTTTGGACCATTGTATAATTGACCCTTTGCCTTAGGAGAAGATTGGTGCAGATGGCCTTGACCGTAGATAGACGCTTTTGGTCGTCACCTTCCTCCGCGTGACGGTTTGGGCAGTGATGGCACATAGCGTTAGTCCCAGTTCGGGCTTAGACAAACTACTAACCGTGGTAATGAAAAGCACGGCCTTGTAGTTCGACTTGGGCCGAACTATAAGCGGGTCAACACTTTAGTTTGAGTTAGTTGTACTTACTTGAATGGCGGGGTGCTTGGCCCGATCTGGGGTTTGTCTGTGGTTGGACATTTGGGGGCCGCTTGTTCTCATCTGATTTCTGCCCGGCTTAGAGCCTAGGGGACGTGTGTCTTTGGCTTTGACTCATCTGTGGTTGAGTTTGCGGCTTTTGCGATGGAGGCGTGTAGCCTGAGTTCTGGTTCGCCTCATAGTTGAATTCTTTTGTAATTCATAATGGTGGAAGCACTTGGCCCGAATTCTAGTCTGACTCGTAGTCGAAATTTTAGGTGAAGGTACATTAGCCCGAGATGTCTATCAACCGTAGTTGAACCTTTGTAGTTTTTTGAAGACGCGTAGCCTGAGTCTCAGTTCAACCGTTGTTGAACTTTTGGGTGAAGGCACGTAGCCTGAACTATCATTCAACCGTAGTTGAACTTATGTAATTTTTGAAGGCGCATAGCCAGAGTCCCAATTCAACCGTAGTTGAACTTTTGGGTGAAGGCACGTGGCCTGAACTATCGTTCAAACGTAGTTGAACTTATGTAATTTTTGAAGGTGCATAGCCTGAGTCCCAGTTCAACCAAAGTTGAACTTTTGGGTGAAGGCACGTGGCCGGAACTATCATTCAACCGTAGTTGAACTTATGTAATTTTTGAAGGCGCATAGCCTCAGTCCCAGTTCAACTGTAGTTGAACTTTTGGGTGAAGGCACACGGCCTGCACTATCGTTCAACCTTAGTTGAACTTATGTAATTTCTGAAGGCACATAGCCCGAGCCCCAGTTCAACCGTAGTTGAACTTTTGGGTGAGAGAACGTGGCCTGAACTATCGTTCAACCGTAGGTTAACTTATGTAATTTTTGAAGGTGCATAGCCTGAGATGAAGGCGCATAGCCTGAATTATCGTTCAACCGTAGCTTATCCTTTGTAATATTTGAAGGCGCGTAGCCTGAGTTGAAGGCGCATAGCCTGAATTGCCTTTCAACCGTAGTTTACCTTTTTGTTTTCCGACATAGCCCGCTTCGTATAGGGGCTGGGATATATTTCTGGTTTCAGATCTTGCGTAACTTGCACTTGTAGTGTTTTTGTATGGATTGCGAGGGTTACCCCGTTATAGATCTTGGTTCGAGAGATGCTTTTGCGCTATTTCCTCCTTTTGGCAGGATCCTGTGTGGAGAGGGGGACGAGGTACCTTAGGACTATTTTCCCCATAGGGGTGGGTTATCTGCTTCTTCTTCTTCTTCCCTGTGCTCGGAGACGTGGAGATGTGGAAGCAAGCTCATCTCGAGGTTTTCGACCTTCTATGATCCGATATGCCGCTTGGGCTCGTTCGAGCTGGGTTGTTCATGTTCCTTTTTCGGTTTAAGAATAAACTACGTGATCCTTTTATGAAATCCCCACAGACGGCGCCAAATTGTTTAGCTCAAAGTTTTCATTTACTTTAGAAGCATAAACCAATCGAAACAAATAGAGGGCCAATCATAGCAGATCGTAATAAATCCAAAGACCAAAGGAATAAGATATAAGAGACAATAGATATTAGATAAAGGGAGGAGGGTGAAGATATTTTATTAATGATATTGCTTTGGTCTGCCTCTCCATGGAGAGGTTTAGATCCTTACAATGATGTATTATCCATTCATTTAGAAGTAGATGTAAAGAAGAATAAGCACCCCACTTTTTGGGTTCTTTCTCTTAGTATTTATAGCTAGGAGATCTGCGGCTAGATGGCGCCAAGGGGTTGGGACCACATAGAGGGGACACCCTTGTAAGGACGGCCATGCCGTGGCATTAGTTGTCAACTTGGATAACTACCCGATAATCCTGTGAATAAATGGTCATACCATTCATTAAATGCGTTGATATCATTCGTAATCACGAGGTCAAGTTTTGACCTATGCACTTTGGCGCTCCTACTAGTAGTTGTATCGCTTAAATGGACGGAGAGAGTAATTAATAAACTTTTTGAAAATTATACTTCCTCCATATCAATTTACTCGAATTTAAAGAGAGAAGACTTTTGAATAAATCATTGCATAAAAATATATCAATTATTTTCAAATAGAGAAATGAGTCAATTTTTTTTTGACATAAATTAAAGAAGAAATAAGTTCATATAAATTGAAACGGAGGGAGTAACATCATTTGGTTTAGTGGATATATGGGCCAAGAAAAACACATGTAACCAAAAGCTCGAGCTTTTTAAAGTACTTTCAGACTAAGATTTTAACATTGTTTAGGAATAAAATTTGCTTATTGTCTAATAAAAGTAAAAAAAAATTCTAGTAGAGATTAAATTAGTTAATTAGACAATAAGTGGAATATGTACCTATCAAAGCGTTTACATAAACGTTTTAAGAACAATATTTTTCTTTTTAAGAGCACCTTTCAGGCAACCTTTGTTGGAAACTTGATAATCCTGATTACCAGAAGCTCAGCTAGACTCTCAAAATTGGAAAATAATAAAAGCCTTCCTATATCAACCAGTAGTACTATTAGCGAAAAAAAAAGGAAAAACAATCAAGATAAGCCAAATAGGGAAGACATTAGTGTGAATCAATTTTTAACTACAGTTTTCATTAATCTAGTTATGAAAAAAAGAAGAGAATTATTAATAATATTTATGACTTGACTTAGTTTGTTCTTCCAAATAAGTAATACCAATAAATATAGACCAACATATATCAAGGACTTTCCGTTAACATAATTTCCAACCTGATTACATCAGATCTAGATGGTTTAAAATTATGTCCATTCTCTTCATAATTAAGAAGAAATTCAATAAAAGGAAGATTATTATATGATGAGACATTTATTCACTATATAGGAGAGTCCTGCTAACCCTTTCATCCTTATCTACACAGAGGTGTATTTGCCTCAATATTCTCAACAATAGAGTTTGGAACTTACAAAAACACTTACACATAAAATTTTTCATATTTTGTGTAGTCTTGATTGAAAATTGACAGAAAAACCTTTTTTTTTGGCTTCTTATAGTGATGTGTAGTTTTTCTTTAGCTGTTGGTGCAACTTCTGCACTATTTATACTTCTTTGCATATTGAACAATGTAAACGGAAAGTTGATCAATGATTTAAACCAGTTGGGAACCAAAGGCTGTGATTTCTTCCAAGGAAATTGGGTTTATGATGATTCTTATCCTCTTTACGATTCATCGGTGTGTCCATTCATCGAAAAGCAGTTTGATTGTTTAAAGAATGGAAGGCCAGATAAGGATTATCTCAAATATAGATGGCAACCCACTGGGTGCAATTTACCTAGGTACTTTCTTGAATGTATAAAGTTATCTCTGTGTAACCTATAGGTCACGGATTGAAGCTGTGGAAGCAACCGTTAATGCTTGTATTAGGGTAGACTATCTATGTCACACTCCTTAGGATGCGGCCCTTTCCCCGACCCTGCATAAATGCGAGATACCTTTGCACTGGGCTGGCCATTTTTCTTGAATCTGTGTTTTCTTTTTCTTTTTTTAATTTAAAACATTGACATTGGCTGTTTTACCTTTTGTTTTTTTTTTTGTTAACTTATTACTTAGCTGTATGTTGTGTTTTGTAGGTTTAATGCTACAGAATTTCTGCTCAAAATGAAGGGGAAGCGATTGATGTTTGTAGGAGATTCACTAAGCCTTGATCAATGGCAATCTCTCACTTGTATGCTACATGCAGCCAATCCACAAGCTGAGTATATCTCCAAAAGGATAGGAGAAACTACAAACTTCACATTTCCAGTATGTTTTTCCTATGAATGTTAAATTAACTCATTTAATATCTTGAGCAAATTTGGACTGCACGCATATATAGAATTGACTTGCACGAAAATTTCTTAAAACATAGATAATAGGTGGTTTTTTTGGCATTTGACCTGTTTAATATGTCATGATAATAAAAGAAAAATCTTTTACTACTCATTACTTGTCATTTGGTATATAACAAAGTATAAAAGAACAAACAAATAAATGAAAATATGACATGAGTTGAATGGGTTGAGTTACGATTAATAGTTTACCCCCAAGTGACCCCCTCTTGTCCTATCCCAAGTAAACATTGAGAAAATTATAACCTATATCGATTTTAACCTACCCAAATGTAGTTAAATCCGTCGATTCGACATCCCTAACTATTTCATCACTAATTCATTGTTAATAAAGAGTCGTGTTGATAACTAATATATATTTTCTAAAACGTTACGGTGATCTAGATTAGAATATTAATCAAGTTCTTTAATTTCCAAGTCCCCTATACGTTTGATTCTTGAATACATTGCCAAAATGCAGAAATACAACACGTCATACTTGATACTCCGAGATGTTTTCCTGGTAGACATTATTACAAAGAACAATGGGACGCGAGTGTTAATGTTGGATTCTCTCAGTGCTGCTGCTCAATGGAAAGAAATGGATGTCCTCATCTTTGATTCTTGGCATTGGTGGCTTCATACTGGTAGAAAACAAGCGTAAGTACTCTTCAATCAGTTTCCCATATTTGTACCTTAATTATAGAGTATAGATTTTGTTCACTATGAAAGGGAGACGTTGGAGCAATGGCCGAGTTGTCTTCGTATGTGCTATAAATCAGGGGTTCGAGCCGTGGAATTAACTAACTACTAATGCTTGCATCATGGTAGACTACCTATATCATATCCCTTGAGGTGCGGCCCATCCTCGGATCGTGCGCATGAACACGAGGTGTTTTGTACACCTCACTAACCTTTTAGATTTTTTCCGTATCACTTAATTTTAACATATGTACGGGTTATTAACTAATAATTCTCATATAAATTTAAATGTAATTATCTCTTATAAGAAAATTTAATTTATTAAATATCTTTGCATCGTCAATACATCAAACCTACTTAATTTCATTAATTGATGGAATTCTAAGTTTGGTCATATTATTATGATTGCTTTTGCAGTTGGGATCTTGTTCAAGATGGCAACTCTACATACAAAGACGCACCCCGGTTAACCCTATACGAGAAAGCACTGAATACCTGGGCAAAATGGGTGGATTCAGAAGTTGATACAACAAAAACTAAAATATTTTTTCAAGGAGTTTCTCCTGACCATGACAAGTGAGTTTAAGACAATTTTTATACTTAGCATGGTAAACATACTATAAAATATAAAGTTAAGTTTTATGTACTGACAATATTTGACTATAACATCAGTTGTGCCGGAGTAACGCAACCATTGAACAGTACACAAGGACCTCATCCAGGAGAATTGGTACTGGAGAAGGTTTTGAGAGGAATGAAAAAACCAGTTCATTTATTAAACGTGACAACATTGTCACAGTACAGAGCAGACGGACATCCTTCAGTTTATGGGTTTGGTGGACACAGAAACATAGACTGCACTCATTGGTGTGTGGCTGGTGTTGCTGATACATGGAATCTGCTTCTAAATGCAGTTCTTGATCAATTATAGATCACCATTATTTAGAGAGAGAGAGAGATAGGAATACCAGTCCTATGCTTTCTTTTAATTTTCTTATCTTTTCTGGGATAAAACATAGAGTTCCAAATAGAAAAGTATGTACTACAAAGGTTATGTTCCAGTTTCTTTTGAAAACTAGTACTTCTTTTGAGAATAATATGTATTACAAATACCAAACATTTCTTTTTCTTAGAACTAGTACATTACTGAGATAAGTAATTAAATGAAGAATTAATTATAGAAAAATTAATCTGAATAGCCATTTATTTAATTGCTTAAGTTTAAAATAGTCGGCGGATATATATAATATGTACAAGTTATGTATAAGATGTGTATAACTATATTTAATCCATATTGAATCGATGCGTATTAACAAGGAAAAGTAAACGATAAATCCAACTGGCTATTTATGTAAAGATCCCTTTATTATACAAGTCCATCATTACCTTTAATTTGACCAAAGACCCTTTCCATTATTTATGAGCTGATCCCAAGTCCAACTCGAATTATTAAAAAAGAGAATCTTACAAAACGATCCAAAATAAATCCAAGCATACCAATATCTAATCATTAATTACAGAGTTATCAAAACTTGTTGTAATAGACTAATAATTCTGATTCGAAATTCGAAATTCGAAATGAGAATGAGGAAGCAAGCTTTATTATTCACTGTGCTTGAAATTGAATTACAACTAATCTATCAAGCTAACTAGACTAATTCCTCCCTAGCTAATGAGCAAGAATATCTGAAAGAGAGAGAAGAAGAAGAATTGCTTAGGATTTTAGAGAGAATATGGAGAGAAGAAAGGTGGTTAGGGTAGTTATAGAATAATACTGTGTAAGCGAAGCTTCCTCTCCCTTCTTGTGTGTATTTAATTGATTTTATTGAGCCTTCTCATCAACTGACTCATTTACATTAGATGGCCCATTTATTTATCTCCTCAGCTGGCCCATTTATTAACCCCCTCAGCTGGCCCACTTATACATCACTTATACAATACCCCTTTGCAGATAAGAGTCACTTTCCTAATTGTAACCTATGATATTACATCGCTCCCCCTTCTAGAAAGACCTTGTCCTTCAGGTCGTGACTGAGCTACAAAATCTGGAAAGCGTTGTTTGATGTAGCTCGAATCTTCCCAAGATGCTTCTTTTTCACTCAAATTAGCCCATTGAACCAATACTTTCACCCCAAATCCATTATCAACCTTTATCATTTTCCTCTGAAGAATCGCAACTGGTTGAATCAAGATCTTTCCTTCTCCATCGTAGTGGGGAGGTTGTTGTGCTGGAACAATGGAGGGACTTATGCGACTTAAGCTATGAGACATGGAACATTTGGTTTATTTGGGACCCAGGTGGAAGCTGCAAGCGATAAGCTATAGATCCTATCTTCTTTTCTACCACATATGGACCATAATATTTTGCACACAATTTAACATTTTTGTGCACATCAATAGATGATTGTCGATAGGGTTGTAGCTTTAGGTAAACTTGATCTCCTTCTGCTAGTACTCTTTCTGACCTTAGTCTATCAGCGTAAAATTTATACGAGCTTGTGTTTGTGTCAAGTTGTCCTTTAGTATGTGTAACATTTGATGTCGTTAAACTACACTCACTCCTGCTGGTGAGTGACGTGTGTTAGGTAAGGACCCCATAGGTAATTATGGTGGAGGGTAACCATAAAGCGCTTGAAAAGGAGTGATTTTCAATGCTCTATGATAGTTGGTGTTATACCACCACTCCGCCAAGTGAAGCCATTTAGTCCATTGCTTAGGATTATCAAATACCATTGCTCGTAGATAAGTCTCCATGCACCTGTTCAATCTTTTAGTTTGGCCATCTGACTGTGGATGATAGGCTGTGCTCATGGTCAGCTTAGTGCCCATAGTCTTGAAAAGATGCTGCCAAAAATGGCTAGTGAATATAGGGTCCCTATCAGACACTATTGTATTTGGTAGCCCATGTAATCTATACACCTCCTTGAGAAAAAAATCTGCAACCTCTGAAGCTGGGAAGGGATGTTAAATAGCGAAGAAATGACCATATTTGGTAAACCTATCAATCACCACTAGGATTGCATTTTTTCCTCCAAATTGGGTAGACCTTATACAATGTCCATGGATATCTCTTGCTATGCCTGATTTGGAATTGGTAGTAATCCTGGTGAGTGAACATTTTTAGTTTTAACCCTTTGACACACATCACGTCCCTCTACCCATTTGCATACTTCTTTCTTCATATTAGGCCAATGAAACAAGAGTTGTAATCTCTTATAAGTGCCCTGCTGCCCTGAATGTCCTCCAATAGCAGAATGATGCATAGATTGTATTATTTTTTCTCTTAAATTAGTCCCTTTTCCAATATAAATCTTTTGTTTGTACCTGACGACAACTTTGTGTAATGTGTAATCTCCTCTGCTGTTAGAACTCATAGTTAACTCTCTCAGTAGTTGCAATGCTGCTGTTGGATCTCCTTCATAACTATTCACAATGTCCTGTAACTAAGTGGCTTGGCTGGATATGGCCATAGGGTAGATTCATCTTCTTGTCTCCTGGAAAGAGCATCTGCCACCTTATTTTTACTTCCCTTTTTATATTGAACTTCATAGTCAAGGCCCATGAGCTTGGTTAAACCTTTTAATTGTACGGCAGTTGTTATATTCTGTTCCAATAGGTATTTTAAACTTCGGTGATCAGTCATAACCACAAAGTGCCCCTCTTGTATGTAGTGTCTCCACCTATCTACAGCTGAAAGGACTGCCCTGTACTCCTTTTCATAAGTAGACAATCCCCTGTGTTTGAGAGCTAATACCTTGCTAAAAAAAGCTATAGGTCTACCTCCTTGCATCAGTACAACACCCATTCCAGTAGCACATGCATCAGTTTCCACCACAAAAGGCTTGGTGAAATTAGCCAAGCCAAGCACTGCTACTGTTGACATAACTGTTTTTAGTTGCTGAAAGGCTGCTTCAGCTTCTTCATTCAACTGAAAAGCATTCTTCTTAAGCAGATTACTTAATGTTCTGCTTATGATTCCATAGGATTTAACAAATCTCCTATAATACCCAGTCAACCCAAAGAATCCTCTCAAAGCCTTCAAAGATTTAGGTACACACCAACTTACCATTGCTTCAATTTTCGTGGGGTCAATAGAAACCCCTTCTCTTGAAATAATGTGCCCCAAAATATTCCACTCTATCCTGTCCAAAAGCACATTTAGACATCTTGGCATAGAGTTGTTCTTTCTGTAGGACCTCTATTACTTTTGTGAGATGTAATACATGAGCATCCATGGAAGATCTGTAAACTAATATATCATCAAAAAATACCAATAGAAACTTCCTATGAAAGGGTTTAAACACCTGATTCATGAGTCTTTGGAAGGTGGTTGGGGCATTGGTTAAACCAAAGGGTATGACCTTAAATTCATAGTGTCCCAAATGTGTTCTAAATGCAATCTTGTAGATGTCCCCTTCCTTCATCCTTATTTGGTGATAACCAGCCCTCGAGTCAAGTTTTGAGTAGATACAAGAACCATTAAGCTCATCAATCAGGTCATCTACTAAGGGGATTGGGAATTTGCCCTTAATGGTCATTTTATTTAATTCCCTATAGTCAATGCAAAACCTCCAGCTCCCATCCTTCTTTTTAACTAACAATACAGGGGAAGAAAATGGTGAATGACTAGGTTATGTAATTCCATTGTTAAGCATTTCATTAACCTACTTTTCTATTTCATTCTTTTGGAAATAATTGTACCTGTATGGTCTGATACTGATAGGTGCTTTTTCAGGTTTGAGTAGGATCTGATGGTCATGGGTCCTTCTTGGTGGCAGGCACTTGGTTCAGCAAACACTCCTGGAAACTCAACTATAAGGCTCTGAAGTTTGTCATGTATGCTAGTTGGTGCTTCTGTGTTCTGTACAGTAATAGTAAACAAGTGTGCCTATAGCACCTGCCCTTTCTTCAACAATTGATCAACTCCTCTTGCTAACACACTCTGTAGCTTGCCCTCTTCAGGGTATCCTTTCAATTCCACCCTTTTTCCCTTTCACACTCACCTGTAGTTTGTATGCAATAAAATTAAATAGGATAGGATTGTGTTTTATCATCCAGTCCACCCCCAGTAGTACATCACAACCTCCAATGTCCAGTACCCTCAATTTGTGCTCAAACTCAATGTCTTGGGTAGCAAGAGTTGTGACTCATTAAATGTCCTCCATTTGCCACAGCGACCCTCATGGGTATAGCTTCCTGGATTACACATCCCAACTGTTTGGCAGTGCTACTAGCTATGAAGCTGTGAGTGCTACCACTGTCTTCTAGAACCATCAAGATCTGCTTCCCATATACTCCATTCAGTTTAATAGTAGAAGAAGTAATAGTCCATGATAATGCATTGAGACTAATTGTCTCATCTATGATAGCTTTTGAATCCTCCACAGGAACTATCTCATCTTCCATCTTACCCTCTGCCTCTAATTGCTCCTATTCTGTTGTCTCTGACAATGTATTGAGCTGCTTGTTCTTGCACACATATCCAGGAAAGTACCTTTCCCCACACTTATATCATTCTCCCCTAGCTTTTCTTTCTTCAAAGAGTTTACTCCCTGAAATTGAAGTCTGTGGAGTACTCTCCTTCTATGCATAGTTAGAGTACTTGTTCATGGTAGTATTCACATAAGCATATGGTTGTAGGTTCAGCCTTCCCCCATATCCTTTCTTCTTGTTCATTGATTCCATTAGTTATTCTTTATGCCTAGCTTTTTCTACTGCATGACTTAATGAGTAGGGATCAAGCATTTTAATAGTATGCCTAACCATGGATCTACTATATGATTGTAATGAAAATACCTTTCACATTTTCATAGCCAAGCTTTTGGATCTCCTTCCTCGAAGTAAGGGCAATCAATTTTGGAGTTGAAATTGTTCGAGTAGGATCGCCCAACAGGAACTTCATGGTTCTCCATCTTTTTTCCTCTACTGCCAGAACCTTCTACTATATGAGCAGCTGTTAGAGAACTACCCAAGATTCCATCCTTGCTTGCAAAGAATTTATCCATTAGAAGATCAATTTATGACCCAATTCATTCATTTTAGAGTCATTTGACTCCACTTTTCTACTAGTTTCCACCATGTAATTTTGTAACTGATTCTCCAATTTCTCAACACTTTCTTTAGTCACTTTAGATCTTGTTTCTGGTGCTGTCATGGTGTCAGGATTTGCTCTGATACCAACTTGTAATAGACTAATTATTCTGATTCGAAATTAGAAATGAAATGAAGAAATGAGAATGAGGAAGCAAGCTTTATTATTCACTGTGTTGGAAATTGAATTACAATGAATCTATAAAGCTAACCGGACTAATTCCTCCATAGCTAATGAGCAAGAATACCTGAAAGAAGAAAGAAGAGAAGAAGAAGAAGAAGAAGAAGAAGAAGAAGAAGAAGAAGAAGAAGAAGAAGAAGAAGAAGAACAATAAGAAGAAGAAGAAGAAGTTGGTTAGGATTTTAGAGAGAGAGTATAGCGAGAAGAAATGTGGTTAGGGCAGTTACAGAATAATACCGTGTAAGCTAAGCTTCCTCTCCCTTCTTACGTGTATTTAATTGGTTGTATTGGGCCTTCTCATCAACTGACCCATTTGCATCAGATGGCCCATTTATTTATCTACTCAGTTGGCCAATTAATTAATCCCCTCAGCTGGCCTACTTATACATCACTTATAAAATACCCCTTTCCAGATAAGAGTCATTTTCTAATTGTAACCAGGGATATTAATCTTTCCCAACGTATACATATTGAAAACCCTAGATAAAAAAACCATTTTGTTCACAGCAAAGATCTCCTTCTATATTTTTAAGCATGATCAGCAATATTTTATACAAGACGGAATGAAAATTTTATGGATGAGATATCAAACAAACTGATGAAACACAAAAAAATATAAACAACATTTAAATAATGTAAGCAAAAAGGAATATTTTTCAATAGATATGATTTATATTTATTGAAAAAATATAAGTGAGTCAGCATGCAAAATTGGAGAAAGATTGGAGGTGATTTTGACTAGTTTAGAGTCAAAATTCGCAGTTGAAGTCGAGTTTAAAATTTATCAAATAATATGAATCAAACATGCATCTTGCATGTATCTCAAATACATGTAGACATGGATACACATGAGATACACATTTGATACATAAGTAATACACAAAAGATACACGTATCATTGTCTTTCTTGTTTATCTTGTGTACTCCGAATTTCGCTCAAATTCTGAATCAAACCACCTAAAATCTCTATTAAATCATCCTAAAATTGAGATTTATACTTATTAAGATGTAACTAATCTATTTCAACAACACTCACTTAAAATAAATTCTAGTTTTAAAAGTCCAAATTTTTGATTTCAAGCTTAAGCAAGCTTCAATGGCTGTCCATGACGTTTTTAGCTTAATCCTTTGACCCAATTTGACAAACTAACATTTAGTAGTGATTTATAAATCGAATTAAGGTGCTCGACACTATGAATTTTAATTTAATAGAATTAGAATATTATATTATTGTTCAAATCTAATGTCTCAGAAATTTGAACTGCCTTTGTGTTTTAACAAAATAGATATGTATTGCAAAATGACATTTGGGTTATTTCCGATAAATATCTTATTTTTGACTAGTTTTAGTTGAAAATCTTTATGGACTTACAAGTTGGATAGTTTTACCTTAAGTATACAAAAAGACAAAGACTTATGCAGAAAAAGGGTATTCCATAAAAGAAAAGATTTTTACTTCTTAATGCATTTAAAATCCAAAAGATTAACATGCTCATTGACGTTTTAGAAAAGCCCGTGTCAAAGTTATTCCCAAAAATAATATGGATTAGCTAGTTTTTGAATTGGTTATTGAAAAATAATGAGTGTTTGCAAAGTCATTTATAAAATAGTTATTATTTGCTGAAACACGAAAAGTTCCAGCATAATATGCTGAATATGGAGCTCTTGTGTATAAATATTTAGCATATTATATTGAAAATCGAGCATACGGAAAGTTTTGACATAATATCTTGAATTATAGAGCTTGTGCGTATAAACTTCTAGCATATTATATTAGAATTGTAGCATATTATATTGAAATCTCATATGTAAAAAATCCAAACTCCTGAATATTATGCTGAAATCCTTTTGAATTTCTATGGGTGTTTTTTTTTTCCATATTTTATCTTACATGATAATTACATGATAAACTAGCTAAATTTTGATTATTTTTGAAACTATGGCTATTTGTTGACTATCAGTTGTAAGTATCGTTATTTTTTATTTTTTTTCCAAGTTATTCAAGAAAAGCTCATGTTACGACCTAATTCCCGAACCCGATCGTGATGCCGCTTCTTGTGAAGACAAGACCACCTAAAACAAAATGAAACACCTCTTTGTAACAGTTAATTAGCATAAGCAAATCTAAAACATGATTAAGATAGCCATAATAGCAGAAATTGCGATAATACCAAATAGAAACCATCCTAACACAGTTCAAATCGGGGTGTCACAAGTCATGAGCTACTAGAGAATTTGCTACAAGTCTACAAAGTATGAAATCCGATACAATAGTATGAAGAAAACTTAGATAATAGAGGATAAGGGAGACATGGGGCTGCAGACGTCAACAACTACCTCGTAACTACAAATTACTGCCTGGTCTAGAAGAATCAGCACTCAGAAGCGGACTCTGTGATACCTGAATCTGCACACATAGTGTAGGGAGTAATGTGAGTACTCCAACCCGGTGAATAATAATTATAAATAATGTTTGAAAGAATGAAAACATGTAAAGGCACAAAAAAATTCTATATCAAGAAGTAAACATCACTTAAAGTAGTAAAATAGTGAATATCAAATGAAAACTCTTTTAACACGGTAAAATAGATAATTTAACATGTGAATAACAAGTAGAAATCTGCTCATTTGGCTCAGTATCGATCGCTTAGAACAGTATCAGTCCCTCGAGCTCAGTATCAGTCACTTTACTTAGTATCAGCCATTCGGGCTCACTCTCAGATCAAATGGGTATTCGCGCTCACTATGGGTGTGCAGACTACGGAGGAGCCCCTTACGACCCAAGAGCTATATGAAGCCACCACGAGGCATTATCACTTAGCCTCGCATCCCTTGGCACTCGGCCTCACATTTCTCAACTTTTCCTCATACATGGCCCTCGGCCGCACTCAATTTAGAAATCATCACAAGCCCCTCGGCCATTAGTAAAACAGTAGTGCTCAGCCCAAAACATCATTAAAAATATCATTTAAGTATCAGATTCGAGTAAAAGCGGGGTTGAGTTTGTAAAACAATATTAATCAATAGGACTGAGTTCAAGTAATATATCAAAGTAGTGAGGAAATATTGATAAAAGTCCATGAAGGATTAAAATACTTAGCACGAAGCCCAAATATGGCAATAAGCCCGAATAATGATGATAACAAATAAGTTTAAGTCAAATACATGGTAAATCATATCGGGATAGACAAAGTTACCATCCCCAATAGTAAACTACTCCGCGCTCGTCATTTAGCACGTGTATCACCTCAATATAGTACTACATTGTGCAATTCGAGGTTTCAAACTTTCCGAATATCATTTAAAATCACTACTCACCTCGAACTAGCTACAACTCTAGCTCGCGATGCCTTTACCCCTCAAATCGACCCCCACGCGCGTCGAATTTGACAAAACCAGAACCAATATGTTACAATTGGCTAAGGAAAAAAAGTCCAAGCGAAAATAATTCAAAATTATCAAAAATCTCAAAATTGGCAAAGCACGAGTCCTAGGCCTACTTCTCGAAACTCAAAAATTTTCACATCAACGGAGTTCTTATCTCGCCAAGAGTTCATACATATCAAAATCACAAGAATCGAAGTTTAATAGACCCCTCAAATTCTTAATCTTATCTCTTAAGTTCAAGCCCTAACCTCTATTTTTAGTCCATGATTCCTTAAATTTTCAGTGTTAATTCATCAAATAACAACATAGGATTGTGTTTTAGGTCCAAAAATCCTTACTTTATCAAAGCTCCTTCAAATCCCTCTTCAAAATCGCAAAAAATCTCCTAGCTCAAAGTTAATAATGAATAACCATTCAAAATTTGCGAAGAAGACCCATTTAAATATTTTGACCAGACAAAAACGCATCTATGGTCCAAAATCTTCTTATGCGATCAAACCTCCGCATCTATGGACTTCATTAAACCTTCAAAAATCCGCATTTGAGGTCAATTGGTCGCATCCGTGACTCCGCAAATGCGGTTCCCATACCACACCTGCGTTTCCTGCTTGGCTCACCTGAAACCGCATATGCGCCTCTGCTTCAGCATTTGCGACACTGCACCTGCTTCCCCAACCCGCCGGTGTGGAAATACCAGAAACAACAGAAATATCTGTAACAATCACAAGTCCAAAACTTCCCGTTAGCTTTCCAAAATTACCACGAGGTCCCTGGGACCCCGACCAAAAGAACCAACACATCCTAAAACATCATTAAAACTTGTTCTAATTATCGACGCATCTCAAACAACACCAAAACCATTGATTCACATAGAATTCAAGCCCAAGTTTTCCAAAAACTTCCGAAACCTGCAGTCGATTAAAAAACCTACCAAATCACCTCCGAATGACTTCGAAATTTACACACACACCCCAATCACCTTGTGAAGTGTGACGACCCGACCCATAGTCTCATGAGTTACCGCCATGTTTCCCTCATTTTATGCTTCTTTATGTTTCGTTATCGATATTCAGTGTTTTATAGATAAATCGGATTGATTTTGAAAGCAAATAAGATACTTAGTCTCTTCAAGGAAGGGTTATTTTGGAAAAGCCAATCGTATGTTGACGTACAAGTTAGAGAGCTCTTATGTAATTTTTTGTTATTCGATTAGCTTCGGTGGTTGAACTTTGACTGAGGAGTGTGATCAAAAGTTGTTTTGTAGGGCGGGTGTAGAAATAGGCTAGAATTGGCGAAGTTAGTGTTTTGATGATTTCCGGCTGATAGGTGTGATTTTGATCCGAGAGTCGAAATGGAATTCCGAGAGTTGAAGTAGCTTCGTTAGGTGATTTGGGATTTGTGTGCAAAATGTTAGATTATTCTAAAGTGATTTGTCTATTTTTTTTATCAAATGCGTATTTCGGAAGAATTGGATGACCTTAGACTTGAATTTGATGTAATTTAATGGTTTATGTATTATTTATGGTTTTTTGATGATTCGAGAAAGTTTAAATAAGGTGTTGATCATGTTTGTGCTTTTGGTTGAGATCCCAAGGGCCTCGGGGTGATTTCGGATGCCCATTGATATGATTTTGGATTTGGTGAAATTGATGGTTTTTCCTGGTATCTAGTGTTTCTGCATCTGCGGAAGAAGGGCCGCATATGCGGTTCCATAGATGCAGGTGATTGGTTGCAGGTACGGGTTTTGAAGAAAAAGGCTGCTTTCGCAGGTGCGGCCTTGGAACTGCATCTGCTGTGACGCAGATGCAGTTGGTGTATCGCAGAAGGAACATGGCTTTCAAATGAAGATCTGCAGAAGCGGAAAACTGACCGCAGAAGTGATGGTCGCAGATACAGAAAAATCACCGCAGAAGCGATGGTCGCAGATGCAGAAAAGGGACCGCAGATGCGAAAATTCCTGTATCAGAAGGGTTTTAATGCTCATTTTGGTCCGAGAACTTAAGTCCATTTCAACCAATTTTAAGAAACCTTGAGAGCTCTTGGACGGAATTCGAAGGGGATTTTTACTAGGTTTGATTGGAGGTGAGTTCCTTGGCCTAAATACGTGAATTAATGGTAGAACTTACATTGAAATTTGTGAAAATTCATCAAAAGAGGGTAATGTTAGGGCTTGGGAATTTTGTATTTCAAAGTGGAATTTTAGAGATCAAATGAACTCCGATTTTGGTAAATTTTAGATGTATAAACTCGTGGAGAGATAAGGAATTCGTTGATGTTAATTTTCTATTTTTTCGAGAAGTGGGCTCGGGGCTAGGGTGCTGCCAGCTTCATATTTTTTGATATTTTTCGAGTCTTTTTGATTGAGTTCTATTCCCTTAGCCTATTGTAATGTTTTCCTTGTGGTTTTGACAAGATTCGACGCTCGAGGAGGCTGATTTGCGAGACAAGGGAGTAGGGAGCTAGGATTTCGGCCTGCTTGAGGTGAGTAATGGTTATAAATGATGTCCTGAAGGTTTGAAACCCCATATTTGCGTAACATAGAGCTATTTAGATGAGATAGACGCTGCATGATGAGTGTGGGGTATGATATTGTTGGTGATTCGGATATGGTCCATCCCGATTGATGAATCTATTGTTTTTTTGACTGAGACTTAACTAATATTATTTTAGACTCGTCTAGTTTACATCTTTGAGGTCTTGTCCCGGCCTGTAGAACCCTTAGGGGCATTTATATTGGTTGACCACACTGTTCTCGTTAAGAACATACCCTCAATCATGTTCTTCATTGATAAATATAATATGGACCAGCTTTAGATATTGGTAAATCCTAATGAGAATAACTTTTGGGTTGGGAACCCCGTCTTATCTTAGTGTGCCCGAGAGGCCATATCTATATGGACTGAGAGGGGTCGAGAACCCCATTGTGAGGGTATTTGATATGCTATGGATCGGGTTGGACACTGCAGCAGTATATATATATATATATATATATATATATATATATTTATATGGATCGGATTGCACGATGTAGTAGTGTAGCACTTGGGCTATAGGAGCCACTCCGGAGTCTGCACACCCCCAATGAGCGCGGTCGACTACTATTATCGGATCGGGCTGAACGCCCTTATAATATATATGTGGATCAGGTTTCACGTCACAGTGGTATAGTTATGAATTCAGTTATCGTGAGAAGTAAGTGTGATCAATACTGGCTTAAAGGATTTTTAACTGACTTCTTCATTCAGTTGCCGTTTTAAAGTTCTTACTGTATTAATATAGAACTGCGTAGTGGTTTTACGAGTTTTCTTTCTGACAGTCATTATTTTTGCTATTACTCACTGAGTCGAAGTACTCACTTTACTCCGTACACCATGTGTGCAGATACATGTATTCCGGAGGCATAGTTTAAGCTTTCTACTAATGTCCAAATTATCACTAAAGTCATCGAGGTCGCTGCTTGGCGTCCGCAGGACCCGATTTCTCCCCTTATTCTCTTTATTTTCCGCATTTTAGACAAATTTAAGTATAGGTTGCTACTCGGACTTGTATTAGAGGCTCTTTACTTGTGACACCAAATCGGTGAGATTTGTAGTTATATTTTATGAGTTTTACCGCACTGTTTTATCTACTTTAATAGAGTTATAAACATGTTAAACATTAAATCATGTTAATTTTGTAATGAATTCTACATAAAGGATTGAAAGTGATGAATTGGTCGGGCTTGCCTAGCATCGTGTTGGGCGCCATCACAACCAGGGAATTGGGGTCGTGACAATTTGATATCAGAGCCTAGGTTACTAGGTCTCGCAAGTCTTAAGTAGGTTTAGTAGAGTATTGCGGATCGGAACGGAGACGTTTGTACTTATCCTCGGGAGGCTCCAAAATCTGTTAGAAAAATTCCACATTATTGAAATTCTTGTCGGGCAAACTTGTTGATCCGAATACTAATCTGAATACTAGATTCCTCTTTATTCTACTCTCTCATAGATGGTGAGGACTGTTACACCTCCTTTTTACACACCACCCCGGAGGATGATGTATGCAGAAGTTTTTTCAATATAAGTGACATTATTCGAAATGAAATTATTTATCTATCAGAGTCACCACTTGGGAAAGGTTTGTCTTTTGGTGCCCCAAGTCATCGGTTTATCTTGTATCCATATTCGAGGAAAATATTCAACTTTTCAAGTGAAGTCTGCAAACCAGAAATTCTGACAAAGGAAGTCTGTTGACCCGAGAGAACGTGTTAGGTACCCCCGGAATCCCGTGGATCTAGTACGATCACTTAAACTATTATAAATGGCTAAATATCTGATTTTAATACATGCTTACCCTATAGTGCAGTTTAAAATTATTTACCGCTTTTCATTAATTTTTAGGAAATTAAACGTCTTATAAAATATGTCTTTAAATCACGTCATATGAAATGCCCCGCAATCCGAAACATATTTTATTTAACGTTTTGGGACTTGGATTTGGGTCCCATGAAATGTACACCCGAGTTTAGGAAAGTACAATTATTAAAGAATGCGCCTAAAGCGACTAATGCGTTGTTAAATTTGCGGGAGGACATAAAAATTTACTAAATGACAAGTCCTGAGTTCCAAGGAGTTAAAATTAATTAAAGGAGGGTCATGTGTTATCTAATAAAAATGGCAGACCTCAGACTTTCCGTAAAAGCTAACTAATTTTGTGAGGGCCATGTGCTATCTAACATGATCTATTACTTGACCCAAATTCCCTATGGTTCAAGGCCCACCTTATGGCCTATTTGTATTTCTTGCCAAGAAAAATTGCTCACCACAATAAGAGAATAAAGGATCAATCTTCGTCTCAAAACTTCAATTAGTTACTGGTACCATCAAATTGATCTTTAGTTATGGAAATAAGTCCTTGAGGATAGCCTGCTGTCTAACTAGGCCAAACAAACTCCAACTGCATACTGTATACCTAAATAGGAACAGGGGTGTCCCTTTTTATTCAAAAACAGAAATGAAAAAAATAACTTTTCGCTGCATATTTTGACCAATTCATTTATGTGACTTCACATTCTACATTCTGATGCAAGCTTTGAGCATTTATCTCAATGAAAGACAACCAAATTGCATCCTAATTCATAATTAGCCCAATACCAAAAGAAAATAAAAGCAACAAGAAATTATAAAGGTGATCAATTGCAATTTGGCCAACAAAACGAAACTAGAATTTCTTAAATTGGAAATGCAAGAAAGACAGAAACACTTTGATTTGTCATTGGCTAACTTGCAATCAAAATGCAGAAAATGAGATTTATGACATAAATTCTATCGAAACACTAGGTAAAAGAAACCAACCTTAGTGACAATGAATTGCATACAAAAACTTCAGAGTAATGGAACTTGATCTAAGAGCAGATCTGACCACGAAAAGGAACCTTGCCGGCGACCTCGGCTGCCTTATTCGATGACGATTTTGTGATGTTTATCAACTCAGTTTTGGTGGAATGTTTGTCATGGCTTAGAGCTAATCTCTTATTGTTTACAGTTTGAGTTCAAGTGGATAAAAGTAACCTCATATGGCTAAAAATGGAGGATGACTGGTTTGAGGGATGATATGGTGGCATTTTTGAGGTATTTTTAATGGAGGTTTTCAGTAGTGTTCATGGGGGAGAATGAGATGGAGAAGAAGAAAACCACCCCTCCTGGTCTGCGATTGAGCTCTCCCTTTTCCCTGTTATTTTTCGTTCCCAGACCCTCCTTCTTGTGTCTTCCACTCCGTGCCCCCCTTTCTATATCTCCAGCTTTAGGTGTTATGTGGGGAGGGCTTATGTGCGGAAGTATTTTGGGGAAAATATCTTTGGGGAAAGGTTTTATATGGGGAATGTCTTTTAAGAAAAATATTTTTGGGGAAGGTTTCAATTAATAAAAGTATACAAATTCCTAAAAATGGTATATAAGTAAGAAAAATCTATTTTCTTGGGATTTTTTATCATAGTATTTCATATAGGGAAAAAATCACGTGCTTACAACTACCCCTCTTTGCTCGGAAATATTACGAGTTTTTGCGCAAATATAAAGTGGGAAATGTGAGGGACTTTTGCCCTTTTGAATCTCCCTGAGAAGCATTTTTTGAAAGAGTCTGACCGAACCTTGCTTCAGAGGTTGCCTACATATTCTTGGCTATAAAGGAATAAGGTGAGTGTAGCCTTGGAATGAGGTGATGGAGTATTGAGGTAGAGAGCCAAGCGAGGTTTCTTCGACGTTCCGATCCGCGGTCCCGTTTATTACATAAAAATCAAAATTAAAAAGCCTAACTAAGCCTACCGGCTACGAGTTACAAGATTCCTATCTATAAATTTCTTGAACCTTGATCTTGAGTCTTGGATAGGCCTTGTAGCATACTTCGATATGAACCTTGATGCCCGTCAACTGTAGGTGCTAGTTCTTTCTTCAGCTTTGTTTCAAGGCTGGACATGGGAAACTTGTTACTTCAATCATGTCTTGAGTAGCCCATGTCTTTCTCCACTTTAGCATTTTGAGTTTAATTCATTTTTATTCTTTTCTTCTTTTATTTATTATGGATTGAGATTCATTCCTTTGGTTATCTCAAATCTTATGCCTTGACATAAAACCTGTTCGGACACCAAAACAAACAAACGAACGAAATTTTTCTGTCCAAATTTTTACTAGGAAAATTTCTTGAGTTATTCGAAATACAGATCTAAACTATTTTTTTACTGAAAGCAATAAAATTGGGATTGTGTTTTCTTGGGAATAGGGAGTGAAGCACTAAATTACCATGTTATGCTGGAACGCTGACCTTGTTATGACAGAAAAAGGAAAAGGGTCTTTAGGTTCTGCCAAGGAGGTCCGCGGGTTATGCCGTGACAAACAGGTCATTAGGTTATGCCAAGGACATCCACGGGTTATATCAGGATAAATGGAAAAAGGTCCTTGGATTATGCCAGGGAGGTTCACAGGTAATGCTGGGATTTGAAAAGAAAAAGCTCCTTGGGTTATGCAGGGAGATCCACGGGTTTGCCAGGATAAACAGGTCATTGGGTTATGCCAAGGAGATCCGCGGGTTATGTTGGGTAAATGGAAAAAGGTCCTTGGATTATGTCAGGGAGGTCCACAGGTAATGCTAGGATTTGAAAAGAAAAAGCTCCTTGGGTTATGCAGGGAGATCCACGGGTTATGCCGGGATATCTAGGGAGTGGGTCCTATGCTACCATGATTTGTTTTTCTTTTGGGATTTTCATTTTCATTTCTTTTCGTCTTTCCTCCTCATTTCTTCTTATTTTTATAGTTTTCCTTTTTATTTAGCAAAACACATGAATGAATTTGGGGAGAAACTTCTTTTTTTGGGAGATTCCCTGCTGCAAAGATGTTTTAGCGCTTCCGCATTCCTTTTCTCTTTTGGGTTGCACCTACTTCTTGCATGGTTGCCTGAATTACACCTGTTTTAACTTTCAACAAAGAAAAATTTGTTAGTTCGAAATGGTGGTTGTTTTTCTGGCCCGAATCATCTCAATTTCTTGATCCTAACCCTATTTCCGTTGAGAACTTTGCTGCTTGCAGATCTTGAGAGGGAATCTCTTTTCAAACCGATAGAACCCAACTTTGGGACTCTATGATGACTCGCCCGTGTGGGCTCTGGCCTTTGCACTTTATTATGCTCTTAGGACCTTTGCCTTTGACTTTCTTTCTTTTTGAAATGTCTTTACTTTGAGAGCATCAACCACCATGGTCAGTCGGGATTGGACTGACTCACTCGCTGAGGCTGGGCATTTTCTTTAGCTTTTACCGGGTGGAGCCCTATAAAACCAGCTCTGCCACCTTTCTTTGTAGTAGTCCCAGAGTCAGAGTAAGACCGAAAGAGATTCAAGGAAGAAGTAGACAAAAAGGCAAGCGTATGATTTTAAAGAGAAGCATCCCTTTCGGAGGGGGGGGGGTCTTATATGGGGTGCATGCTGAATTCAGATAAAGATGACATGCTATTTGGAATGGACGCCCGACAACACAAACTTTCCACCTTCTCGTGAACCCATTGATCCGAATTTAAAAACTAGGGTACCTTGCAATGACTCTTTTAGTGGCGAGATGTCTCATTTTCGGCCGACAGCGCCCTCTGCGGATTTTCGCCAATCGACCTCTCTCATTTAACTTCTCACTATTGCCCGATAGTGCTCTTTACAAGTATTCACTAAGAGGACACTCTCATTTTCAATTTCTCTACTTACCATCGCCTTATGGTGCCTGAAGGTTTTCACAGTTAAGACTCTATCATTTTATCTCTCTCAATTTGAATTGTATCAGATTCCAACAATGATGTTTTTCACTTGCCTGCCTTTGCCAATTGATCGGAAGGACTTGGACAAGGTCTTTGGGTAAAAGGATTTTGGGCAGGACTACAAATTTTGAACCATTCTGGTGGGTTCATGGCCGAACCATTATATCATCTGCCAATTTTTGGGGGAATTGGGATTTTTGTTTTGGTATGACAGAACCCCAGCAAGAGGGTGCCTACGTATCCTTTCGGAATCATGTCAAATGTAGTTCAGGGAAATTTTTTTTATTTTCTTTTGTTTTTCTATTTTTTTTTCTTTGTTTTGTTTTCTCTTCTTCGTTTCTTTCTTTTTCTTTTCCTTTTTCCTCTTTTTTTTGCATTTCAATGTATTTTCTTCCTTCTTCTTCTTTTTTTTTTCTTCTATTTCATTTTTTCAATTTTCCAATTCTTTCTTTTTCCTTTTTGTTTCTTTTAGATAACTCTTTCAGGTTCCAAAGAGGTTAATCAAAGAATGAGAACCAGCTCAAAGGGTTTGTGTAAAGACCCGACCGGTCATGTTGATAAATTAAGCTCCCTTCAGCGGCATAAGGACTGGAGCATCATTGAACATGAGTATGGACTTGCGTGCATGGTAGAATTCGGTGTTCGGATGATAAAGAGTTAATTCTAGAGAAGAAACCTTATTTTGGGAGTTAGAATGGTGAAAATTGGACCGAAAGTGGACTTTGGGTAAAAGACCCCGTACTGGGTCGCGGAGGATCTCAACATCTTCATATCATGATTTTGGACTCAGGCGCGCATCCGGATTCAGATTTGGAGGTCCGTAGAGTAAATTGAGGTATTTTGGCAAAAGTTGAAGTTGAAAAATGAAAAAGTTTGACCCATAGTTGAATTTTGGGAAATTGGGGTTGGAATGCGATTCCGAGAGTTGGAACAGCTTCGTTATATCATTTTGGACTTTTTTACAAATTTGGCATCTTTTGAGTCGAATCGATAGATTTCGGCTTGAGATTCGTTATTTGAAAAATTGAAAGTCCATAAGCTTGATTATTTTGTTCGATTCATCATTTCGATGTCGTGTAATGTGATTTGAAGCTTCGAGCAAGTCTGTGATAGGTTATTTGACATGGGTCTGTGATTAGACGGGGTTCTGGCGGTCTTAGGTGTGTTGCGGATGGGCTACGAACCCTTTTCTTCTATTTTTTTACCGTTGTATCTGCTGCTTCTGATATCCTTCTATGCGATCGCGAAGAGTCTCCCGCGATTGCGATGTTCTTTGTATTCCTTTACCGCGTTCGTATCAAGCTTCCCGCGATCGAGAAGGTCTAATGGTCTTCACTTCGCGATCACATCTTTGATTCTGCGTTCGCATAGGCCAACCACTGGACCCCCCATATTTCCATCATCGCGATTGCACTCTGCTTCTACTATCGCGAAGCACTGCAGGCCCCTTCACCACGATCGCGTCCACCCCATCGCGTTTGCATAGCTCATTTCTGGGTCAATCAATATTTCCTCTACGCGATCGCGTCCCTTGTTCCACGATGGCGATGCACAAAATCTGGGCAGACATATTTAAATCGCAAATTCAAGGGTTTCACTATTATTTTACATTTTGGCTTATGGAATTTGGTTCTTGGTGATTTTCGAAGGGATTTTCACTTGGGAAACTTGGGTAAGTGTTTGTAACTCGATTTAGACCAACTTCCATGAATCTCCTCTTAATTTCATCCTTTTGTTTCAGATTTTGAACGAAAAATGGGTAGAACTTCATAGACAAAATTATTGGGTTTTGATAGAGTGTTTGACCTCCAATGTGAGAGATTTTTATATGGTTAAACTCGTGAGAGTACGAGGGTTCTGAAATATATTCATCAGGTGCCGAGACGTTGGCCCGAGGGCATTTTGGTTATTTGACCTAATTTAGCACTTTAGCTTTGAATTAAATTGTAGAATCAGTTGCTTGAGATATTATTTACACTATGTGATTTAATGGATTTCGGCCATTTGGAGTCGAGAACTCGTGGCAAGAACGTTGTTGCTAGTTGATTTTAGCTGTTTTGAGGTAAGTATCCTGCCTAATCTTATGTGGGGCACATCCCCTTAGAACTGGAGTCTTCTCTGTTGCTTTTATTCCTTGTACGCGAGGTGATGAGTGCGTGCTCGGATTTATTTATCCCTTTTAGGCAATTAGACTCTTGAAATCACCCAGTATAAAGATGATGTTGATACGATTGAGTTTCCTGTTATTAGTTTCACCTCTTCATCACTTACTCGATATTTGTTGCCTTTCTTGATTTATTCTTGCTGTTTAATGGATTTTTACGTGCTCAACTGAAGATAATTGCCCTTCTATAGTCATATTACCCATCCTCACTACTCGCCTTTAATTGGAAATCATAAATATTATATCTCATGTAATTAATTGTCCTTAATCGGAAATAAGATAGATATGTTACGATTAGTTGTTATTTTCTTAAATTGTAACTACTGATTCATGTTAACTTCCTTGCTGTTTGTATACTCCTTGATTGTAAGTTCGTCTGTGACTTCGTGCAAATATATTACATGTCCAACTGTTGTGGTACCAGTGTAGTTATTATGTTTTTCCTTGATGTTCCGTGACCTTATTAGGTATTGTTGATTCCCTTGTCGGGACGTTATTGTTTCTATTATTGATTACCTTGCCGGGATGTTATTGTTCCTATTGTTTATTCCCTTGCCGGAACGTTAATGTTTCTATTATTGATTTCCCTTGCCGTGATGTTATTTTTCGGTTGTTCATTCCCTTGCCGGGATATTGCTATTCTATTGTTTGTGCTGTACATCTATGTTGATTGTGCTGTAGTGCGGGATACCAAGAGATCTCAAGTACATCTATTGAGGATACCAAGAGATCCTCGGGATATGAAGAGATCCCTAGTACATCTATTAAGGATACCAAGAGATCCTTGGGATACCAAGAGATCCCTAGTAAATCTATTGAGGATACCAAGAGATCCAGAGATCCCTAGTACATCTAATGCGGATACAAAGAGCTCTTCGGGATACCAAGAGATCCCTAATACATCTATTCAGGATACCAAGAGATCCCTAGTACATCTATTCAGGATACCAAGAGATCCTTGGGATACCAAGAAATCCCTAGTACATATATTAAGGAAACCAATAGATCCTCGCAATACCAAAAGATCTCTAGTACATCAATTGAGGATACTAAGTGATCCTCGGGATACCAAGATATCCCTAGTACATCTATTGAGGATACTAAGAGATTCTCAGGATACCAAGAGATCCCTAATACACCTATTTATGTTTGAGACTACATGACAATATCCTATGAGATCCCCATTAAACTCATTGTGTTCTGAAATGATATTTTCATTGATTATATCCGGGTGCGAAAAATTCGGGCGCTGGTCGTTCCATTTCTTATACTTACTAATTAGTAGAATTCTTGTTAGGTACACTTGCATAAGCATACACGTAGTTGAACCATCCAATTAGAGATGAATCCCTCCTGTTTTAGCTAGGGGTGGAGATACGCCCTCGTTTATCCCTTATATATGTGAGAGTGGCCCCAGTTGACGAGTTAGTTGTTTGCGTGACCGTTTGAGTGATGGGGCACAAGGTGCCAAGTGTTAGACTTCCGATGCTTGGTTTTCATGAATTTTGGGTGGCCCAAGTTATTTTCGTAATATTGTGGAAAGAGTTGAAAGGACCTTATGTAAGCATCATTGCAGAATATTGAATTAGTGAATTGTTTGTCCATATTGTGTTGTAACCTTAGGATTTGGATTATGATTCTGCAGTTATTTAGCATCATCATTTATTATCCTCTCGTTGTTACTTGTTGCTATTTTCCTTCTTTGTGAGTCGTAACATTTAGTCATTCATACAGTCTTTACATAATTATATATTGTTTCTAGTAACCCTATGATTATACTTTTTGTTGACCGGTAGGTGTCTTGATTGTCCCTCGTGACTACTCCATCGAGGTTAGTCTTGATACTTACTGGGAACCGCTGTGGTGTGCTCATTCTTCTGTTCTACACACTTTTGTTGTGCAAATACATGTACCCTAATTAAGTTGTGTCAGCCTTGGAGGGTGGCGTACAACCGAAGACTTGAGGTATGCATCTGCCGCGTCCGCAGAACTGAGGAGTCTCCTTCTACTATACCTTTTAGTTAGTAGTTCAATTTCATGTATTCAGTTGTTGTAGACATTTTCGCGTATTAGATCAATACGTTATGTTTTACTCTTAGCCTGAGTTGCCAGTAGGTTTCCAGGTCTTGGAAGTTGTTACATTGTTTTGAGTAAAATGTATGTGCTAGGCGGCACTCTATACATTTTCTTATGTTATTCGGTATTTTTTCTATCGCTTTCGTGAGGGTTGTTGAATTTTCACAATGTGTTAGGCTTACATAGGCACGAAGACTATGTACCGTCATGAAAGGTTCCCGATTGGTGAACTATGGTCGTGACAGCTTGCAAAGGGTTGATAGTGTTTGGGTATCGAGAATGAAAGCCTTCGTCATCCCAACCGGAGAATATTAGAACTATATGGAAGATTCAATATAGTACCTTTTGACTGCATTTGCCTTGACAGTTATTTCAGTGATATTTCCTTTGATGTCTCCCAAGTACAACACACTCTTTTGGCAGTACTCTTATTGCAATATATGGACCTTTCCAATCTAGAACCAATTTACCTTCAGATGTTCCTACTCTTTGTTTTATTTCCACAACTTATCATTATTGCTATCCAATTGTTGATTCATTACTTCGATGTCTGACAGCGTTTAAGGATCCGGACATGAAGTCCTCAAGCATGTCATATTATTAAAATCTGCATTTAACAGAACTAATAAGAGAATGAGAAAATTGACAAGATTAAGAAAACAGACATTCCTGAAAAATGAAATATTAATTCATTTGATTTTTTTATTTTTTTATTTTTGATTTTATTTTTTCTTTTTCAATTTGCGAAGATAGAAGGGTTTGCATCGGGAAGTTAGACAATAAAGTAAAAACATCTTGATCACACCCTTAGATAATCTGGATGCAGAAAGGATAGCAAGACTGGCTACCGAGACTCCCTTCTGATGGGGAACTTTCAGGCTTGGCAACAATTTTTTCACTTTTCTCATGTCCCGGCGATGGCGCTAATGGCCTTCAGTGCCAGATCAAATTCGTCACCTTCACAAATAATTCCGACTATTTTCCAGTGTTATGAGTAGTCAGGAGCTTCTTCATCCCAAAAATGATTCTATCAGCTTCTATCATATCTTCAGTTCCCTTTTTAGGGTCCAACGGTCCTCTGTACTGTGTCTCATTGCTCTAGAGTGGTATTTATATCTAGCATCATCTCAGTGCAAGGGGACTTGGGGTTTGGCCGATTTGGGACCACTGGATGCAGCAGACCTCACTTGACTAGCTTCTGGAACGCGCCCGAGAATGATTCACCAGTATGGTGAACTGATTCTTTCTGAAAGGCTCTCTTGGGCAAGGATTTTACTGTGGAACATTTTGTTGGGGATTGTATGGATCTTGGTAGGGATGCCAGGGATATAAAAGCTCCGCCAGCTTAACAACTTATCTGAATCTCGTTCTAAATGGGATAAGACTCTAAACAGAAAAGTAGTCACACGAAGTGCACTCTTCTCCATAATGTAGAAGACTCAGAGAGAGGAAGGGTTTCGTAGCGGTTTTCTATATACAATTCACCAAATACCAAAGCGGTAAAGCATTTAGAACATTTAGTAAGAAACATGTAGGAAAATCAGATAAAGCCAAATATAACAGTTATTCTAAAATCGAATTTTTGAACCCTGAACCGAAATTCTGGGTTCGTATCCCCTGCAGAGTCGCCATAACTGTCACACCTCCTTTTTACACGCCACCCCGGAGGATAATGTATATAGGAGTTTTTCAAATTTACGTGACATTATTCGAAAATGGATTATTTATTTATCAGAGTCGCCACTTGGGAAAGGTTTGGATTTTTGTATCCCAAGTAACAGATTTATCTTGAATTCCAATTCGAGGTAAAAATTCGACTTTCCAAGTGAAGTCTGCGAACCAAAAATTCTGACTAAGGAATTTTATTGACCCAATGGAAGGTATTAGGCACCCCCAAATCCCGTGGTTCTAGCACGATCGCTTAAACTATTATAAATGGCTAAATGTCTGATTTTAATACGTGCTAACCCTATAGTGCAGTTTAATATTATTTACCGCTTTTAATTAATTTTTAGGAAATTGAACGTCGTATAAAGCATGTCTTTAAATAGTGTCGCATAAAATGCACCCACAATTCAAAACACATTTTATTAAACTTTTTGGAATTTCGATTAGGGTCACATAAAATGTACACCAGAGGTTAGGGAAGTACAATACTTAAAGAACGCGCCTAAAACGACTAACGCATTGTTAACTTTGTGGGAGGACATAGAAATTTGCTAAATGGCACGTCCTGAGTTTTAAAGAGTTAAAATTAATTAAATAAAGATCATGGGTTATCTAGTGAAAATGGCAGACCTCGGACTTTCTATAAAAGCTAACTGGTGTTGTGAGGGCCATGTGCTAGCTAACGTGATCTATTACTTGACCCTAATTCCCTATGGTTCAAGGCCCACTTTATGGCCTATTTGTATTTCTTGCCACGTCTCAGCAGAACCTTCCCTTTTCTTCTCTCTCCTTTCCCTCATCTCCCGGGCCAAAAATCTCTCATTACAATAAGAGAGTAAAGGATCAATCTTCGTCTCAAAACTTCAATTAGCTACTGGTACCATCAAATTGATCTTTAGTTATGGAAATAAGTTCTTCACGATAGCATGCTGTCTAACTAGGCAAAACAATCTCCTAACTGCATACTGTATGCATAAATAGGAACAGGGGTGTCCCTTTTTTATTCAAAAACAAAAATTAAAAAAATAGCTTTTCGCTGCATATTTTGACTAGGGGTAGCAATTTTAGCCCAAACCCATCTAACCCGTCCAACTAGCCGAGAGATTAATGAGCTGGATTACAAATATTTTAGCTCATGGGTCAATTTGGGTTGAACCGAGGTTAATCCATTATATTGTATAACCCATTCTGACCCATTTAACAGCCCAAATACAATCCATAAAACCCACCCAAAACAAAGGATCCCAACCCAACTTATCTAGAAATTTACTTAGTTACCCTAATTTTATTTATTAATTTTTTTATATTTTTAATTTTCTGTTCTTTTATTTTTCTACTCCACCCACCCACCCTATCCCTACGCCCCCGCTAAACCCCAAAAATATTTTACTTTTTTTGTATTTTTTTTTTCTGTGCCACCCACCCTCCCCTACCCCTCCCTATCCCCACCCCTCCCCAAAACCCCTAAAAAATTTTACTTTGTTTTTTGTATTTTTAATTTTCTATGTTTTTAATTTTCTTCACCACACACCCACCCTACCATACCCTTCTACCCCCGGCGCAAACCACCTAAATTTTTTTTTCTTTTTTTTCTTTTTCTTTCGCAATTTTTATAATTTTAATTTTCTATTTTATATTTTCTCATTTTTTCAGGACCATCCACCTACCCCAACCCCCACCCCTAACCATAAAATATTTGTCAAATTACATATTTTAAGGTAAAATATTTTTTTATGTAAGATGAGCATGATTCTAAAGCATGAGTCAAGTTGGGTTGGTTGGGTTATGACCCATTGTTTAGCCATCTTAACCCAAATACTTTTGGGCTGAGTTGGACAGTGACCCACTTGTTGACTAACCCATATTGACCCGCCCAAATTCTGCCCAATCCGTCCATTTGCCATCCCTAATTTTGACCAATTCATTTATGTGACTTCACATTCTACATCCAGATGCAAGCTTTGAGCATTTATCTCCATGAAAGACAACCAAATTGCAATACTTTATCTTATCATGTTAAATAAACTGTTAATATGCAAAAACCCATCTATATTATTGTGTCCTAATTCATAATTATCCCACTACCAAAAGAAAATAAAAGCAACAAGCAAAATTATAAAGCAGATCAACTGCAGTTTGACCAACGAACCGAAACTAGAATTTCTTAAATTGAAAATGCAAGAAAGATAGAAACATTTTGACTTGTCATTGGTTAACTTGCAATCAAAATACAAAAAATGAGAATTATGATATAAATTGTATTGAAAGAGTAGGTAAAAGAAACGAACCTTAAGTCATCTACAATGGTACTCTATTTTTTTGCACCAAATCTAAATTTGGTATAAGAAATAGAGTAATATTGCTCCGATGGTACTCCATTTGTTGCTCTATTATAGAGCATGAATAGCGTTGCATCAAATTTGGTGCTACACTATTCATTACCCTATGTTTGGCTTAATATTATTTTATTCATTTGGTGTAAAATAAATAGAAGATAATAGAGAGAAATAGAGTTGTTGGAGCAGAAGATACTAATATAATATAGAAGAGAGAGAGAATTTTGTGTAAAAAATAGTGTAATGGTTGGAGTAGATTTGGTGTTGCACCTTTTTCGAGTGAAAAATGATCCAAAAAAAAAGAGTGATGGTTGGAGATGCCCTTAGTGACAATGAATTGCACACAAAAACTTCAGAGTAATGGAACTTGATCTAAGAGCAGATCTAACCACGAAAAGAAACTTTGCCGGCGACCTCGACTGATCTTATTCGATGACGATTTTGTGATGTTTATCAATTGATTTTGGATGGAATTTTTGTCATGGCATAAAGCTAATCTCTTACTGATTTCAGCTGGAGTTAAAGTGGATAAAAGTAACCTCACATGGCTAAAAATGGAAGAAGAAGATGACTGGTTTGAGGGATGATATGGTGGAATTTTGGAGGTATTTTAATGGTGGTTTTCAATAGTGTTCATGGGGGAGAATGAGATGGATAAGAAGAAAACCACCCTTCTTGGTCTGCGATTGAGCTCTCCCTTTTCCCTATTATTTTTCATTCCCAGATCCCTCCTTCTTCTTTGTCTTCCACTCCCTGCTCCTCCTTTCTATATCTCCAGCTCTAGGTGTTATGTGGGTAGGTCTTATGTGGGGAGGTCTTTTGGGGGACAAATAATTTTTGGGGAAGGTTTTATATGGGAAAAAGTCTTTTAGGAAAAATATGTTTGGGGAAGATCTGATATGGGGAAAAGTCTTTGGGGGGAAATATCTTTAAGGGAAGGTAGTGAGGGAAGGTTCTTCCAATTCTTATTTTTATTTATTACCAATTTTTATCTTTTTATTAAAAATTAAAAAAATAAAAATCGTAAAAATATAAAATTATACTAACTATAAAATTATAAATGCTACTTAATCCTAAATTAAAAGAGAAAAATCAATAAAAAGGAAAGGTGTAAAAATGAAGCATTTTAGTGTGATTTTTAATTTTTATAAAACAAGTAAGTATCGATTCATCCTAAAATTTAAAAGTAAGGCCTAAATGTCATGCGTGATATTACATAGGAAGAGTTGAGCACAACAATCCAGCCTTGGACTGATGAGCAGTGCGAGCGCATAATTCAGATATTAGAGGACATTTTGCGTGCCTGTATTATTGACTTTGGGGGTTCTTGGGATAAGTTTTTGCCACTTGCCGAGTTTTCCTACAATAACAGTTATCAGAGAGAATTCAGATGGCTCCGTATGAGGTATATTATGGAAGGCAGTGAAGATCTCCTACTGGATGGTTTGAGCTCGGCAAGGCTAGGTTATTGGGGACAGGAGATGGTTCAGGATAGCTTTGAGAAGGTGAAGCCGATTCAAGAGAGACTTCGTACAGCATAGTCACGTCAGAAAGGCTATGCGGGCCGGAAGGTTCGGGATGTGTCATTTATAGCGGGTGAGAAGGTCTTGCTGAAGAATTTTCCCATGCATGTTGTTTTGCAACTTGGGAAGAAGGGGAAGCTGAGTCCGCGATTTATTTGGCCTTTTGAGGTACTTAAGAGGATTGGGGAGGTGACATATGAGCTTGCTTTGCCACCTAGCTTGTCGAGCATTCATCCGGTATTCCATGTTACTATGTGTATGTTGGGGACCTGTCTCATATTTTAGACTTCAGCACAATCCATTGGATGATGATTTGACCTACGATGTGGAGCTAGTGGCTATTTTGGGTCGTCGGGTTCGGAGATTGAGATAAAAGTATATAGCTTTAGTGAAGGTGCAGTGGAGAGGTCGACCCGTGTAGGAGGCTACCTGGGAGACGGAGCGGGATATGCAGAGTAGATATCCTTACCTGTTTGAGGCTTCAAGTATGTTTTTTGACCCGCTGGAGGACGAGTGTTTGTTTTAGTTAGGGAGGATGTGCCGACCAGACCCATCGCATCAGGAGTTACTTCCGTGTTTCCCCCATTTAATGCTTTTTCATGTTTTGTTATCGGTATTCAGTATGTTAGAGCTAAATCATATTGTTTCGACAGAAAATGAGACACAGTCTCTAAAAGGAAGGCTTATTTTGGAAAGGTCAACTAGATGTTGACTAATGAGTTATAAAACTCGGATGTGATATCCGACAATTCGGTTAGCTTCGGGGAAAGATTTGTGACTTAGGAGCATGATCGGAAGTGGTTTTGGACGACCTGTGTAGAAATAGTCTTAATTTGGCGAAGTTAGTGTTTTGGCGATTTCTGGTTGATAGGTGATATTTTGATCCTAGGGTCAAAATGGAATTCCGAGAGTTGCAGTAGCTTCGTTAGGTTATTTGGGATGTGTGTGCAAAGTTTCAGATGATTCTGAAGTGGTTTGGTCGGGTTTTGAGCAAATGTGTATTTCAAAAAAATTTGATGAACTTAGTCTTGAATTTGATGTGGTTTGACGGTTTAGGTGTTATTTATGGTTTTTTGATGATTCGATCAAGTTTGAATAAGGTGTTGGATCATGTTTGTGCTTTTGGTTGAGGTACCGGGGGCCTCAGGGTGATTTCGATGGCCATCGGGATGATTTTGGACTTGGTGAAATTGCTGGTTTTTGCTGGTATCAAGTGATTCCGCATCTGCAGAAGAAGGGTTGCATATGTGGTTCCGCAGATGCGGGTGATTGGTAGCAGGTGCGGGTTTTGAGGAAAAAGGCTGCTTTCACAGGTGCGGGCTTGGAGGCGCATTTGCGGTGACGCAGACACGGTTGGTGTATCACAGAAGCAAATGTGGCTTTTAAATGAAGATCTGCAGAAGCGGTGATCGCAGATGCAGAAATGGGTCTGCAGATGCGAAAATCATTGTTATCAGAAGGGTTTTAATGATCATTTTGGTCCGCGATCTTAAGTCCATTTCCACCATTTTAAGCAACCTTGAGAGCTCTTGGACGGAATTTGAAGGGGATTTCGACTAGGTGTGATTTGAGGTGAGTTCCTTGGCCTAAATACGTGAATTAATGGTAGATCTTACATTAAAATTTGTGGAAATTCATCAAAAGAGGGTAAAGCTAGGGCTTGGGAATTTGGTATTTCAAAGTGGAATTTGAGGGGTCAAATGAACTCCGATTTGTGTAAAATTTGATATGTATAGACTCGTGGCGAGATAGGATATCCGGTGATGTTAACTTTCTGATGTTTTGGGAAGTGGGTACGGGGCTCGTGTTTTGCCAACTTCACTATTTTTTGTGTCTTTTCGATTGGGTTGTATTCCCTTATCCTATCGTAACGTATTCCTTATGGTTTTGATCAGTTTCGACGCTCGAGAAGATTGATTTGCAAGGCAATGGAGTAGTAAGCTTGGATTTTGGCCTGCTTGAGGTGAATAATGGTTATAAATGATGTCATCAGGGTTCGAAATCCCGGATTTGCACAACGTAGTGCTATGTTGAGATGAGATACACGCTGCATGATGAGCATGGGGTATGATATTGTTGGGAATTCGGGCTTGGTCTATCCCGATTGATGAATCTATTGTATTTTTGATCGATACATAACTAATATCATTGTATTCTGGGCTAGTTGCCATGTTTGGGGCCTTGTGCCAACATGTAGAACCCTTAGGGGCATTTGTACTAGTTGACCTCACTGTAAATGTTAAAAACATAACCTCATTCATGTTTTTCACTGTTAAATATAATATGAACCGACTTTAGAAATTGGTAAATCCTAATGAGAATAACTTGTGAGTTGGGAATCCCAACTTATCTTAGTGTGCCCGAGAGGCCAAGTCTATATTGACAGGGAGGGGTCAAGAATCCCATTGTGAGGGTATTTGATATGCTATGGATCGGGATTGCGTGCCGGAGTAGTGTAGCACTTCGGCTGTAGGAGCCCCTATGGAGTCTGCACACCCCTAGTGAGCGAAATAGACTATTATTATTGGAACGGGCTGCACATTCCAGCAGTGTGTGTGTCTATATATATATATATATATATATATATATATATATATATATATATATATATATATATATCCAGGCTGCATGCCGAATCAGTATACCATATGGATCGGGTTGTACGCCAACAGCGTTATAGTTATGAATTTGGTTATCATGATAAGTAAGTGAGATGAATACTGGATGAATTCTTCATTTAGTTGTCGTTTTGATGTTCTTACTATTTTAATGTAGAACTACGTAGTATTTTTACGAGCTTTATTTCCTTCTTGCTATTACTCAATGAGTCGGAGTACTCACTTTACTCCCTACACCGTGTGTGCAGATACAGGTATTCCGGAGGCATAGTTTGATCTTTGTACTGCTTTCCATATTGTCACCGGAGTCATCGAGTTAGGTGCATGGCATCCGCAAGACCCTATTTCTCCCTTTATTCTCTTTATTTTCGGCATTCTAGACAAATATACGTATAGGTTGCTACTCAGCCTTGTATTGGAGGCTCTTGACTCATGACACCAGATCAGTGGGATTTGTTGTGATATTTTATGGGTTTTCCACACTGTTTTATCTATTGTTACAAAGTAATAATCATGTTAATTTGACATTATATCCTATTAATTTGGTAATGAATTCTACATAAGGGATTAAGAGTGATAAATTGGTCGGGCTTGCCTAGCATTGTGTTGGGCACCATCACGACCGGCGAATTTGGGTTGTGACACGAAGCTACTGCAACTCTAGGAATTCTATTCCGACCCTCAATTTGAAATCTCACCTACCAACCGGAAATCGCCCAAATACTAACTTCGCCAAAACAAGCTAAATTCTACATCTGACCTCCAAAACCACTTTCGATCACACTCCTAAGTCACAATCATTCCGCGAAGTTAACAGAACCATCAGAAACCACATCCGAGACCTCTAACACATAAATATACATCCACTTTACTTTACCAAACTAAGCCTTCCTTAAAGAGACTGACTGTCTAATTACCTACCGAAACCGCTCCAAACCAACTTGATCACACATGACATGGTTAATGAAACATCAAGAAGTAGAAAATGGGGGAAACGGGGCGCTAACTCATGAGACGACTGTCCTGGTCGTCACATCCTCCCATACTTATACAAACGCTCGTTTTTGGGCGAGGCAAGAAACATACCAGAAGACTCAAATAGGTAAGGATATATGCTCCACATCTCAAGCTCGGTCTCCCAGGTCGCCCGCTGCATGGGCTGAACTCTCCACTGCACTTTCACTGAAACTATATCCTTGGATTTCAACTTTCGAACTTGACGACCCAAAATAGCCACTAGCTCCACATCATAGGTCAAATCACCATCTAATTGAACCGTGCTGAAATTCAAAACATGATACGGGTCCCCAAAATATTTTCGGAGTATAGAAACATGGAATACCGGATAGACACTCGATAAGCTATGCAGGAAAGCAAGCATATAAGCCACCTCCCCAATCCTCCGAAGCACCACAAAAGACCCAATAAACCGCGGACTTATCTTCCTTTTCTTCCCAAATCTTATAACACCCTTCATGGGTGAAACCTTCAGCAAGACTTTGTCACCAACCATGTGTGAAACATATCGAACCTTCCCGTCTGCATAACTCTTTTGACGTGACTGCGCTGTATGATGTCTCTCCTGTATCACATTCACCTTCTTTAAGGCATCTTGAACCAAATCTCTCCCCAACAGCCTAGCCTCATCGGGTTCGAACCAACCAACTGGAGATCTATACCGCCTCCCAAACAAAGCCTCATACAGTGCCATTTGAATGTTGGACTGATAGCTGTTGTTGTAGGAAAACTATACAAGCGGCAAAAAGTCATCCCAAGAACCCCCAATCAATAACTCAGGCACGCAATATGTCCTCCAATATCTTAATGGTACGCTCGAACTGCCCGTTTGTTTGAGGATGAATCGCTGTGCTCAACTCCACCTGAGTACCCAACTGTTGCTGAAAAGTCCTCTAAAACATGGAAGTAAACTGATTGCCTCTATATGAGATGATGGAAACTGGAACGCCGTGCAATCGAACAATCGCTCGGATCAAGATCCCTGCCAGCCACTCCCAAGAATAGGTAGTACATTCTGGAATGAAAAGCGCAGACTTGGTTAGCCGATCCACTCTCACCCAAGTAGCATCGAACTTATTCAAAGTCCGAGGAAGATAACTCACAAAATCCATAGTGACTCTCTCCTTCTTCAGCTCTGGAATAACCATATGCCAAAGCAAGCCACCCGGTCTCTGGTCCTTATATTTCACCTGCTAAGAGTTGAGTCACCGAGCCACAAATCCCACATTATCTTTGTTTATTCCTCTCCACCAATAGTGCTACCTCAAATCCTGATACATCTCCGCGGCACCCAGATGAATGGAATACCGCGAGCTGTGGGCCTCCTCCAGAATCAACTTTCCAAGCTCATCTACACTGGGCACACAAATCCGGTGCTGCATCCTCAATACCCATCATCAACGATGGTCACGTCCCTAGCATCATCATACTAAACTTTATCCCTCAAGACTATCAAATGCGGATCATCATACTGGCACTCTGTGATGTGATCATATAAAGAAGACCGAGAAACCACACACGCCAACACCCGACTAGGCTCTGAAATATCTAATCGCACAAACCGATTGGCCAAGGCCTAGTGGAATGTACGCCAAACTTCCCATGCTCAATGCCTTTTTTGCTCAAAGAATCGGCCACTACATTGGCTTTTCCTAGATAATACAGAACAGTAATATCATAGTTGTTAAGCACATATAGCCACCTACGCTGCCTCAAATTAAGATCCTTTTGCTTGAATAAATATTCAAGACGGTGATGATTTGTGAATACCTCACAAGATATGCAGTACAAGTAGTGCCTCCAAATCTTAAATGCATGAACTATGGTAGCCAACTCTAAGTCATGAATGGGTTAGTTATTCTCATGGGAATTCAACTAACGAGAAGCAAACAATCACTCTGCCCTCCTGCATCAATACACAACCAATACCAACTCTCGAAGCCTCATAATACACTATATAAAAACCTGAAGCAGATGGCAAAACTAACACTGGAGCTATGGACAAATTTGTCTTGCTCTTCACAAAGCTCTTCTCACACTCATCCGACCATACAAATAGATCATCCTTCTAATTCAACTTGGTCAAGGACGATGCAATAGATGAAAACCCCTGAACAAACCTGCGATAATAACTCACCAAACCAAGGAAGCTATGAATTTGCATGGCTGAGGACAGTCTATGCCAACTCTGCACCGCCTCTATCTTCTTTGGATCAAGCTGAATACTCTTGCTAGACACCACGTGTCACCAAAACGCCACTGAACCAAGCCAAAACTCACTCTTTAAGAACTTTACATAAAGCTTCTCTTCTCCCTGTCTCTGCAATACAACTCGCAAATGTTCTGCATTCTCCTCTTAGCTACCCGAGTACACCAGAATATCATCAATGAATACTATAGCAAATGAATCACGGTAAGGCTGAAATAAACTATTCATGAAATGCATGAATGCTGCTGGGGTATTGGTCGGCCTGAAAGACATGACATGAAACTCATACCGATATCTTGTCCTGATAGCAGTCTTAAGAATATCTGTATCCCTGATCTTCAACTGGTGACTACCTAAACGAAGATCAATATTAGAGAACACCTTTGCTCCATGAAGCTGGTCGAATAAATCATCATTGTGAGGCAAATGATACTTGTTCTTCATTGTTACTTTGTTAAATTGCGTGTAACACTTGCACATCCTCATTGTTCCATCCTTCTTCTTCACAATCAGAACTAGTGCACCCCAAGGTGACACACTAGGCCGAATAAACCTCTTTTCTAGAAGCTCCTGAAGATGCACTTTTCGTTCTTTCAACTCCGCTGGTGTCATACGATACGACAAAATAGAGATGGGCTGAATGCCCGGCACCAGGTCAATACCAATATCAATATCCGTGTCCGATGGCATGCCCTGTAGGTCTGCAAGAAACACATTGGGAAAATCCTAAGCAACTCGAACAAAATCAATGCTAGGATTCTCAGCTCCAACATCCCTCATAAATGCCAAAATATGAAAGGAAACCTTTCCCAACCATACATTGGTCCTTCAAGAAAAAAAATAACTCTACTAGGAACATAATCAATAACACTATGCCACTCGATCTGTAGTACACCCGGCATAGCCAAAGTGACTGTCTTAGCATGATAGTCTAGAATAGCATGACACGAAAATAACCAATCCATGCCCGAAATAACACCAAAGTCCACCATTCTCAATAGAAATAGATCAGCTCGGTCTCCAAACCCCCAATAGCTACAACACATGACCAATACACACGGTCTACTACAACAGTATCGCCTACCGGGGTAGATATATGAACATGTAAAGCAAGAAACTCCCAGGGCATTCCCAAATAACAGGAAAAATATGAAAACACATAAGAATAGGTGGAACCGGGATCAAATAATACAGAGGCATCTCTCTGGCAGATTGAAACAATACCTGTAATAACATAATCTGAAGAAATAACGTCTATCCTGCCTGGGATAGAATAAAAATGCGCCTGGCCACCACCTGATCGACCTCCTCCTCTGGGGAGACACCTGGATGCCTGACCTCCACTCCTAGCTGGATGTGCAGGTGACAAAGTAACTGGTGCAGAAGTTGAGGGCTGACCTCTCTGCTGAGATAAACTAGAGGCACAATGAGGACACTTCCTCCATACATGCCCAAAGTCTCCACAATCAAAACAACTCCCATGTGCGGAAGAATGGGACTGAAGGAAACCCCTCGTATCAGAGTGACTAGCTGACGCACTCGTCATCGAAGAACACTGAACAGACGAGGCACGTGATGAATTTAGGCTAGAAGGGCGTTGAGTGAAGTCTGACCCTGCTAAGAACCATAGTAACCACAACCTAAATATTCCCCACGATACTTGGGATGGTCTGACTGAGCAGGCCTCAAATATTGACCTCTACCATGTTTAAATTGGCCCCTCCAAATTGCACCACTGAAGCTGCCAGAACCATGACGCCTCTTGGCCTCCCTCTCCTCTCTATCTTGCTGGTGAGACACCTTAATCTACGAGCAATATCAACCACCCCCTCAAATGAAAAATCCAAAACTCTCTTTCTAGTAATCAAGATACGGAGATTGTAGTTAAGGCAATCAACAAATCTCTTCATCCTCTCACGACCGGTCGCAACCATCCAAATGGCATGACGAGCCAACTTAGAATACCTCACCTCGTACTGAGACAAACTCATATCTCCTTGCCTCAGCCACTCAAACAGCCTACACAGCTCCTCCCCGCAGGACTGTGGTACATACTTCTCAAAAAAGAGAGTGGAGAACTCCTACTAAGTGCGGGGCATTGCGTCAACCGGCCTACACATCTCATACGCCTCCCACCAAGTGTCCCAGTAAACTAAAAGGTGGTAAATGCTACAACACAAGTCTCGAGAATCCCTGCTGTACGGAGCATCCACTAACACTTGTCAAGAAAACCCTAGAATCCTAGCCCCCAGCACCACTAAATGACGGAGGCTGGAGCCTACCAAACCTCTCAAGATCACACTGCTCATCATCCGGCATAGCTGTAACTACGAACTCCTGAACTTGTACAACTATCTGAGGTGGAGGTGCCTCCGGTATATGCAATCCATGAACTACCTGCTAAAGTGTATGAGCAGCGTAGGTCTGATTGCCTCCCCCGGCCTGTGAAGTAGTTGCTATTGTGGCAGCTGAAACTACCTGAGCTAGGCTAGTGCAAACTGATAGGATCTATGCCAAGGCCTTATGAAGGCCCATAATCATGATGGACACAACTGGTTCTTGGGCTGGTGCATCCATAGCTGGAGCCTGATCCTGAGATTGGGTAGTTGGTGGATCAACAAGTGTTGTCCTTGCAGCTCTGCCTCTGCCACGACCATAACCATGCCCGCGACCTCTGGTGGCCTCAGCGGGTGGTATTTATTGTCATTCTCCTCATTCGGTTGCACGAGTCCTTGCCATCTGCGGGAGAAGAAAATACAGAAGATTAGTTCTCAGATCAACAAAGTCGCATGACAACAATTTCAAGAATATGAAGGTTTTCCTAAAGGTTCTGCAGCCTCTTGAGGATATATACAGACGTCTCCATACTAATCAGCGATAGTCTACTAGACTTTCTCATGACTCGTGAGACCTATGTAATCTAGGCTCTGATACCAACTTGTCACTACCCAATTATCGAAACCGATCATGATGGCGCCTCTTGTAAAGACAAGGCCAGTCAAAATAAAATGAAACACTTCTTTTTAACAGTTAATTAACATAAGAAAATCTAAAACATGAATAAGATAGCCATAATTGTGGAAACAACAATAATAACAAAGGGAAACCATCCAAACACAACCCAAATCGAGGTGTCACAAGTCATGAGCTAATACAGAATCTGCTACAAGTCTACTAAGTATGAAATCCGATACAATAGTCTGAAGCAAACATAGATAATAGATGATAAGGAAGACAAGGGGCTGCGAACATCAACAACTACCTCGTACTTTCCAAATTACTGCATGGTCTGGAAGGATCAACACTTATGAGCGGACTCTGTGATGCCTGAATCTGCACACATGGTGCAGGGAGTAATGTGATTAACCCAACCCAGTGAATAATAATTATAAATAATAACTGAAAGCGTGAAAACATGTAAAGGCAAAAAGAAATTCTATATCAAGCAGTAAATATCACTTAAAGCAGTAAAACAGTGAAGAATCAGATGAAAACTCATTGAAAACGGTGAAACAAATAATTCTCTGGTGAATAACAAGTAGAAATCTGTCCCCTGGGCTCAGTATATATATCGCTCAGAAAGTATCAGCCCCTCCGGCGCAGTAACAATCACACAGCATATTATTAGCCCCTCGGGATCACTTTCAGATCATATAGGTACCCGCACTCACTGTGGGTTTGCAAATTTCGGAGGGCCCCTTTACGGCCCAAACGCTATATCAAGCCACGTCGTGGCATCGTCACTCGGCACTCTGCCTCACATCCCTCAGCCCTCGGCCTCACTCAGTACATAATCATCACAATCCCCTCAGACAGTAGTAAAACAATAGTGCTCAGCCCAAAACATCATTAGAAATATCATTTAATACCTAGATTCGAGTAAAAAGTGGCTGAGTTTGTAAAATTGTACTAATCAGTAGGATTGAGTTGAGGTAATATATCAAAGTAGTGAGGAAACGGTGATAAAAGTCCATGAAGGATTCAAATAGTCAGCACGAAAAACAAATATGGCAACAAGCCAAATGATGATGATAACAAATAAGTCCCAATCAAATACGTGGTAAAACATCAATCGAGACGGACCAAATCACAATCCCTTATAGTAAACGACCCTGCGCTCATCATTCAGCGCGTATCTCACCTCAATATAGGACTACGTTGTGCAATTTGGGGTTTCAAACCCTCACGACATCATTTGTAATCACTACTCATCTTGAACCGGCTACAACTCTAGCTCGCGATGCCTTTTCCCTTAAAATCAACCTCCACGCACGTCGAATCTGACCAAAACCAGAACGAATGCGCTATAATATGCTAAGGGAACAAAACTCAAGAGAAAATAATCAAAAAATATGGAATATCCAGAAATTGGAAAAAAGTGAGCCTCGGGCCCACTTCTCGAAACTCAAACATTTTTACATTAATGGATTCCTTATCTCTCCATGAGTTCATACTTGTCAAAATCACAAGAATAGGAGTTCAATTGACCCCTCAAATACTCAATCTTATCTCTCTTAAGTTCAAGCCCTAACCTTTATTATTGGTCCATGATTCGTTGAATTTATAGTCTTAATTCATGACATAACACCACAAGATTGCGTTTTAGGTCCAAAAATCCTTACCTTATCAATGCTCCTTGAAATCCCTCTTCAAAATCGCCCAAAATCTCTAAGTCCGAAGTTTAAAATGAATAACCCTTCAAAATTTGCGAAGAAGACCCATTTACAGATTCTGCCCAGAGAAAACCGTATCCGCAGTCCAGAATCCACTTTTGTGGTACTGCTTTTGTGATCAAACCTCTGTATCTGCTAACTTCATTAAACCTTCAAAAATCTGCATCTCAGGTCAAATGATCGCATCTGCAACTCCGCAGATGTGGATCCCATACCGCAATTGTAGTTCCTGCTTGGCTCACCTAAAACTACATATGTGCCTCACCTTCAGCATCTGCGACACTGCATCTGCGTCCCCAACACAAAGGTGCAGAAATACAAGAAACTACAGAAAAATCTCCAATAATCACAAGTCCACAACTTCCCGTTAGCCATCCGAAATCACCCCGAGACCCCCGGTACCTCGACCAAAAGTACCAACACATCCTAAAACATCATTAGACCTTGTTCCAATCATCAACACACCTCAAACAACACCAAAACTATCAATTCACATAGAATTCAAGCCTAAGTTTTCTAAAAACTTCCGAAACCCGCATTTGATAAAAAACCCAACTAAATCACCTCCAAATGACCTGAAATTTTACACACACATCCCAAATCTTCTAAAAGCTAATGCATTTCTCGAAATACCATTCTGACCCTCGGATCAAAATCTAACCTACTAATCGGAAACCCCCAAAATACTAACTTCGCTAAAACAAATCTAAATTCTATACCGGACCTCAAAAATCACTTCGAATGACACTCCCAAGTCACAATTCATCCCCAAAGCAAACCGATTTATCGAAAACCACATTCAAGCCGTCTAACACATAAGTTAACATCCTGTTGACGTTTTCAAACTAAGCCTTCCTAAAAGAGATTAGTGTCTCATTTCCTACCGAAATCACTCCAAACAAACTCTATCATGCATGAAATGGATAATAAAATATAAAGAAGATAATTGGAATAATAGGGCGGTAACTTATGAGATGACTTGTCGGGTCCTCACAACTCAACAATAGTGAAAATTGATTCCATGAGGAATAATTAATTTTCATTCTTTTATTCCATGAGTAATAATTAACTTTCATTCTTTTATTCCATGAGTAATAATTAACTTTCATTCTTTCTCTTAACTAATTATTGTTTTCCTTAAATAGTGCAATGTATGTCTTGAAAATTTAAAACTTTTTATATTTTAGTGAAGTGCCAAGCTTGGATCTGTACAAAGGAAAGGGTCACGAATAATTCATCTATAGTTATCATATAAATTGGGTGTATTGGTGCGTACCTCGGGTCTCTGATTCTTCCAATCAACTCCTTTACAACCAAATCATTTCATAGTTTTAGCATAATTTTTCTTTATATATTTTTGTGATGAAGGGTCATCACCTACTTTCTTATTTATTCTGTGCTTCCGAGACCTTGAAGGTCTCATTTAGGATTGCCTTGATTTGCATGCGTAGTTCGAGCGTGTAGCCGAAAAGCTTAAAATAAAATTCTGTGAAAAATGGTCAGTTTTGACATTAAAATGAATAAATTTGACTTGAGTCATCATTTTGGGTAAATGCAACCGGACCCATAACGCGACGGTTTTGGAAGGTTCGTAGAAAAATATGGGATTTGGTTGTGTGCCCAGAATCAGATTCCGTGGTCCCAACCCCAAAAAATATATTTTTAAGTAAAATATGTTTTTGAAAATATTTGAAGAAAATGAAATCTAATAAAAAACTGACAGTATCAAACCCGTATTTTAGTGCTAGTGCCCGGTACATGTGTTATATTTGGTTAAAGTCTTTTCTGTAAAGTTTGTTTGAAAACGAATTTCATTTGATGTGATTCAGACATAAAATGGAAAATTGTTATGACCTGACCCGTTTTCTCATAAATTACCGCCCTGTTTTCCCTGTTATATGTTTCTATATGTTCCATTATATGTGTTTGGAGAGTTTGAAGTAATTCGGATGGAGTTCGGGTAGAAATGAGACAATTAGTCTCTTTATGAGAAGGTCAATTTGGAAAAGTCAACTGAATATTAACTTATGTGTTAGAGGGCTAGGAATGCATTACCGACAATTCGACTAGTTTTGGGTGGTGATTTATGATTTAGGAGAGAAATCGGAACTGAATTTTGAGATCCGGTGTAGAATTAGGCTTGAATTGGCTAAGTTTGAATTTTTCGGAATTCCGGTTTATAGGTGAGATTTTGATTCGGTAGTCGGAATGGAATTCAGATAGTTTCAGAAGCTCGGTTAGGTACTATTGGATATGCGTGCAAATTTTTAGATCATTCGAACATCGTTTGGTAGGGTTTTAGATCAAATGAAAGTTTTGGAAGTTTTAGTTAAACTTAGGCTTGAATCTGCGGTAATTTGATGATTTTTTATTTTTATGATAGTTATTTTATTGCTCGAGTAAGTTTGAATGAGTTGTTAAAGAATATTTGTTCTTTTGGTTGAGGTCACGAGGGCCTCAGGGTGATTTCAGATGGTCAATCGAGCTATTTTTGGACTTAGAGGACTGCTGGTGTTCTGCTGTGGTGTTGCAAAACTTTGTGCTTCGCATTCGCAGTGGTGTGTCACGAACATGTAGATGGATTTTGGAGGGCAAGGACTTTGGCCTTCGCGTTCACGAAGGGTGGCCGCGTTCGCGTAGGTTGGGGCCCATTTGCCTTCGCGTTCGCGTTCGCGTCCGGCTCCACGCATTCGCGAAGTGGGACTGCTTGGGGGTTCTATGCTGTGCTTTGCGTTCGCATCAATGTCACAAGATCGAGATGAAAAAGGGAGTAGTGACCTTTGCTTTGCTGGCTGAGCCACGTATTCGCGAAGAAGGAAATGTGGCCCAGTTTATTTTGTTCATCGCGAATACGTAAGGGCCTCGCGTTCGCGAAGGAGGATCGTTCAGCTGGACATAATGTTTTTAAGGGTAATTTCAGTCGCAAACCCAACTATATTTCTTCCACTATTAAGCAACCAAGGGAGCATTTTGAGTGAGTTGAAGCGTGTTTTCAATGGGTATTGATTGGAGGTAAGTCGCTTGACTTAAAAGCACCATTTTTGGAAGAATCAACCCTCAATTCTATGAAATTGGGTAGATATTTTGGAGAACTAGGGCTTAGTATTTAGAAAACAAATTTTGGGGATTTGAAAGGTTATTCGAGTTCTGTTATCGACAAACTTTATTTGTACGGACTGGTGGCGAGACGAGGAATCTAAGCTCGGGTTTTGCCAACTTCGTGATTTTTAGTATATTCGAATAATTTCAATTGGGTTATATTTATTTAGCCTATTATAACGTATTTGTTGTGATTTTGACTAGATTCGACGCGCGTAAGCAGATATTCAAAAGGAAAAGTCATTGCGGACCAGTCTACGATCGGTTAGAGGTGAGTAATTTGTATAGATGATGGCCTGAGGGTTTGCAACCCCGGTTTATCACATCGTGATACTATATTTGGGCGGGACCCGCATTCCATGTCAGGTGCAGGATGGTATGTGATTGGGGATTGAGACTTGGTCCATCCTAAGAGCTGAATATAAATTATTGGCGGCTGATACGCATATGGTGTTGTTGATAATTGGGATTAATGCCATGTTTGGGGCCTTATGCCGATTTGTAGTACCCGTCTAGGGTAAATATCTATGTGATACCATGATTTGCATAATCATTGATCTCAGTCCTGTGCTTGATCACCGTTGCTAAATGCTAAGTCACCTTATTCCTGAAATTGATTAATTAAATTACATTTACATAAATAATTGGAAAACAAAAAATGGGAATTTTGATTAAATCTATTATATGACTCATATGCATATTGTCAACTGCGCATGGGTCGGGCTGTACGCCGCGGTGGTGATATGATAATATTCCGCTAGGGCTGAAGGAGCCCCTACGGAGTTTGTACACACCCCCTAGTGAGCTTCGTCGACGTTAAACGGATCGGGTTGAACGCAGCAGCGTATTAATGAGCATTCCATTGAATCTTTATCTGATACTTGACTGTTATATTTGTTATTGATTCGTTGTTTGTTCGTAGCTAAATTACAGGACTGGTAGTTTTAGATTTGCTTTGTGGCATTTCGTGGATTTCTTGCTTTCAGGCATTATATATGCTAATTACTCGCTGAGTGGGTAGTACTCACCCCTACTCTCTGCACCTTGTGTGCAGATTCAGGTACACGGGAGGCTTAGCTGACATTCATAGTGTCCAAATATTTTCCAGAGTAGTTGAAGTAGCTGTTTGACGTTCGCAGGACCTGACTGCTCTTCATATCTCAGTTCACTATGTTTATATACATTTCAAATTTTTTATATTTTTGTTTAGCTAGTACTATCCAGCTTTGGTTTAGAGGCTCTAGACTCGTGACCACAGCTCTTATGTGTATGTTTATCGGTTTTCATATTTATCTTTATTACTCTATTAATATTTTTGGATTATTATTCTAAATTACTACAATATTATTAAATTTTTTATTTTGATATTTATTGTTAAATTGAAAGCTATTGTTGGTCAGGCTTGCTTATCTTTCGGGTTGGGGCGCCATCACGATCGGGTTTTGGTCGTGACACGTTGGTATCAGAGCCTAGGTTACTAGGCCTTATGAGTCATGAGCCAATTTAGTATAGTCTTGTTAATAGGCATGTCATGCACCACACTTATAAGTAGGAGGCTAGAGAATATTTAGGAAACACCTCACTTTCTTGAAATTCATATCGTGCGGTTTGTTAGCATGAAAAAAAAATTTTTGTATTCTATTATCTCCACAGATGGAGAGAACTCGTGCTAATGGACGTGGAAGACGACCCCTAGTACCACCTGCTAGAGGCCGTGGATGCGGTCGTGGTGCTGGACGAGGGGGACAAGCAGAGGCAACACATCCAGACCCACTAGCTGCCCAGGTCCAAGATCAGCCTCCAGTTATAGATGCTCCAGCAGCACCTACTCAGGCACTGACAATGCCCATCGTGATTCCTGGTCCCTAGGAAGCTTTGGCTCAGATTTTGTCCGTGTTCACTAGCCTGGCTCAGGCGGTTTCAGACACTACCGCAGCGGCTACTTCTCAGACTGGGGGTGGTCAGCAGACCCCCGATGCTCGCATTCTCGAGAAGGTTGTTCAGGACTTATAGACACATGAGGTAGCTCTAGCTTAGCCAGTTCAGCTAGTTGCTCCAGTTGCATCAGTTGCACAGGTTGTTCCATTTGCGTCCGCCGCACCTGCTCCAGCTCATGTGGTTCCAGCAACATTATTTTTAGAGGTTAGGTAGTATCTAGACTCTGACATTCAGTGGTGCTGAGGGCGAGTATGCCCAGGTTATTCTCGATAAATGCCAGCATATGCTTCGCACTACGGGTATTCTAGAGTCTAACGGAGTGGCTTTTACCACCATCCAGTTCACATGAGATGCATTTACTTGGTGGGAAGAGTTCGAGAGGCGTAGGCCTATTGGGTAGTGCCCCTCACTTGGCAGCAGTTCTCTATGGTATTTTGGGAGAAGTATATGCTACAGTCTCACAAGGAGGAGCTGCATCGTCAGTTCGAGTGGGGAGATATGTCGGTGACTCAGTATGAGTTGCGATTTACACAGCTAGCTATCCACATTATGTGGATGATCCTGATAGATAGAGAGAGGATAAGTAGGTTTATAGATGGCCTCAACTATCCGATCCGTATATTAATGACTAGAGAGAGGGCTATAACAACTACTTTTGAGGAGGTTGTTGATGCATCTGGGCTGATTGAGATTGATCATCGTCGGGAGTGTATGGAGAGAGAGGCCAAAAGGCTTCGAGGTTCATGTAATTTTAGCGGTGCACCGTCCAGGGGCCAGTCCCAACACGGTAGAGGTCGTTCTATCAGGCCTCCTCAGTCTGGATGCACAGAGTCCAGTGGAGCCTCTTCAGGCTGGGAAATCGGGGTCATCAGCAGAGTCAGCCTGTTGAGTACTCTTCCAGCCCAAAGCTCTAGTCCTGCTCCTTCAGCTCTTGGTTCGTCTGCAGCGAGGGGTTCTCATTAGTCCCCTTCTCCAATCTCAGTTTGTTGATATGATTGCGGTGAGTTGGGTCACTTAAGGAGACAGTGTCCTCGACCTGCAGTAGGCAGTCTCAGTAGAGGGATCATCTCTCGTTTTCTACTCAGGTTTCTTCAGCTCCCACTCAGTCAGCTAGGGGTGGAGGCCAGGTAGACAGAGGTTGCCTCAGGGGTGAGGAGTGTGCAGGCGGTGTCCATGCTCGTGTCAATGCCCTTCCAGATAGAAGGGACGCGATTTCCTTGGATAAGGTCATCATTGGTATTATCTCAGTCTGCCACAAGAATTCTTCTATTTTATTTGATCCCGGATGCACCTATTCATATGTATCTTCCTAATTTGCTCATTATTTGGGTACGACCCGTGGTTGTCTTGCCTTGCCCATGCACGTATCTATGCTAGTGGGTGATAATATTATTGTGGATCATGTATATCGATCCTTTCTGGTGACTATTGGGGGTATGACGACCCGAGTTGACTTTTTATTATTGGGCATGGTAGATTTCGATATGATTATGGGTATAGATTGGCTATCTTCATACCATGCTATTCTGGACTGCCATGCTAAGACAATTACACTAGCTATTCCGGGTATTCCAAGGATCGAGTGGTAACGCGTGACTGATTATGTTCCTAGCAGGGTGATTTCTATCCTAATAGACCAACGAATGGTTTGGAAGGGTTGTCTATCGCATTTGGCTTTCGTGAGAGATGTGGAAGCCGAGGCTCCTAGTCTTGATTTGGTTCCCGTTGTAAGCGATTTCACTAATGTGTTTCCAGCGGACTGACGGGCATGCCGCCGGACAGGGACATTGATTTTAGTATTGATATGGTGCGGGGAACTCAGCCCATTTCTATTCCTCCCTGCCATATGATACCAACAGAGCTAAAGGAGTTGAAAGAACAGCTTAAGGAACTCCTAGATAAGGGGTTCATTCTCCCAAGTGTCTCATCTTAGGTGCACCAGTGTTTTTTTGTAAAGAAGAAGGATGGCATAATGAGAATGTGCATTGACTACATACAACTGAATAAGGTGACGGTGAAGAAAAAGTACCCACTAACCCGTATCAAGGATGTATTTGATCAGATCCAGGAAGCAAGGGTAATCTCTAAGATTTACCTTCGATTAGGCTATCACCAGCTGAAAATTAGGAATTCAGACATTATGAAGACGACTTTCAGGACAAGATATGGGCATTACGAGTTTCTAGTGATGTCTTTCGGGATGACTAATGCCCCATCCGCATTAATGCATTTGATGAACAATGTATTTCGGCCTTATATGGATTCTTTTGTGATTGTGTTTATTGATGATATTCTAGTAGCCAAGAGGAGCACTCACATCACTTGAGGGTGGTCTTGAAGATATTGAGAGAAGAGAAGCTTTATGCAAAGTTCTCTAAGTGTGAATTCTGGTTTAATACTGTGACTTTTCTGGGGCACATGGTGTCAAGTGATGGTATTCAGGTTGACCCGAAGAATATTGAGGCGGTGCAGAGTTGGCCCAGGCCATCCTCAGCTACACAAATTCGGAGTTTCCTCGGTTTGGCGGGTTATTACCGCAGGTTCGTTCATGGCTTATCATCGATTGTCTTGCCTTTGATGAAGTTGACGCAGAAGAATTCTCCATTTATGTGGTCGGATGAATACGTGGAGAGCTTCCAGAAGCTCAAGTCGGCTTTGACCACAACACTAGTATTAGTATTACCATTAGCTTCAGGTTCTTACACGGTGTATTGTGATGATTTCGGACTTGGTATCAGTTGTGTATTGATGCAGGAGGGTAGGGTTATTGCGTATGCTTCTCGTCAGCTAAAGCCCCATGAGAAGAACTACCCTGTTCATGACTTAGAATTGGCTGCAATTGTTCATGCCTTGAAGATTTTGAGGCATTATCTAAATGGTGTATGTTGTGAGGTATATGCGGACCATCGAAGTCTTCAACACTTGTTTAAACCGAAGGATCTTAATCATAGACAGCGGAGATGGCTTGAGTTTCTCAAAGACTATGACATTACTATTCCGTATCATCCCGGGAAGGCCAATGTAGTGGCCGATGCTTTGAGCCGTAAGGCTATTAGCATAGGTAGTATCGCATACATTCTAGTTAGGGAGAGGCCCCTTGTAGTTGACGTTCAGGCCTTGGCCAATCAAATGGTGAGGTTAGATATTTCTGAGCCCAGTCGGGTGTTGGCTAGTGTGGTTTCCCGATCTTCTTTGTATGACCGCATCAGAGAGCGCCAGTACGATTACCCGCATTTGGTTGTTCTGAAGGATATGGTCTAGCATGATGATGTCACCGATTTGACAATTGGCTATGATGGTGTGTTGCAGATGTAGGGGTGGATTTGCGTGCCCAATATGAATGGTCTCCGGGGGTTGATATTAGAGGAGGCTCACAGCTAGCGGTATTCGATTCATCCGGGTGGCGCGAAGATGTACCAGGATTTGAGACAACACTACTGGTGGAAGAGGATGAAAAAAGATATTGTGAATTACGTGGCTCAGTGTCTCAACTGTCAACACGTCAAATATGAGCACCAAAGGCCCTATGGTATATTCCAACGGATGGATATTTCGAGTGGAAATGGGAGAATATTACTATGTATTTTGTGATTTGTCTTTCTCGTACCTTGAACAAGTTCTATTCGATTTGGGTGATTGTGGATAGGCTGACCAAGTTCGCGCACTTCAGTCCAGTATGCACTACCTATTTTGCGGAGAAATTCGCAGAAATTTTCATTCGGGAGATTGTACGGTTGAATGGGGTCCTGGTTTCCATTCTATCAGACAGGGGTACCGTGTTTACTTCCTAGTTCTGGAGGACTATCCATCGGGAGTTGGGCACGCAGGTGCAGTTGAGCACATCATTTCATGCACAGACGGACGGGCAATCCGAGCGTACTATCCAGATATTGGAGAACATGCAGCGTGCCTGTGCTATTTATTTTGGAGGTTCTTGGGCTGGATTCTTGCCACTTGCGGAAATTTCATATAATAACAACTATCAATCCAGCATCCAGATGGCGCTGTATGAGGCCTTATATGGGAGATGGTGTAGATCTCCGGTTGGTTGGTTTGAGCCCAGCGAGGCCAGATTATTGGGGACAGAGTTAGTTCAGGATGCCTTAGAGAAGGTAAAAGTAATCCAGGAGAGACTTTTGTACAACCCAGGCATGTTAGAAGAGTTATGTGGACTGGAAGGTTCGAGATGTATCTTACGCTGTAGACGAGAAGGTATTGTTGAAGGTTTTGCTTATGAAAGGCGTTATGAGATTCGAAAGAAAGGGAAGCTGAGTCCAAGGTTCATTGGACCTTTTGAAATACTTATGAGGATTGGGGAGGTGGCCTATATGCTCGCTTTGGTGCCTAGCTTGTTGGTACTACACCCGGTGTTCCATGTTTCTATGCTTCAGAAGTATGTTGGGGACCCGTCTCATGTGTTAGACTTCAGCACGATCCGATTAGATGTAGACTTGACCTATGATGTGGAGCTAGTGGCTATTTTGGGTCGTCAGGTTCGAAAGTTGAGATCAAAGGACATAGCCTCGGTGAAGGCGCAGTGGAGAGGTCGGCCCGTGGAGGAAGTCACATGGGAGATCGAGTAGGAGATGCGCAACAAATATCCTCACCTTTTTGATACTCTAGGTATGTTCTTGACCAGCTCGAGGACAAGCGTTTGTTTAGGCTGGGGAGGATGTAACGACCTGACCCGTCGTTCCGTGAATTACCGCCCCATTTTCCCTGTATTATGGTTCTATATGTTCCATTATATGTGTTTGGAGAGTTTGAAGTAATTCGGATGGAGTTTGGGAAGAAATGGGGTAATTACTCTCTTTCTGAGAATGTTAGTTTAGAAAAGTCAAACAAATGTTGACTTATGAGTTAGAGGGCTCGGAATGGATTTCTCACGATTCGATGAATTTCGGGTGGTGAATTATGACTTTGGAGAGAAATCGGAACTGAATTTTGAGGTCTAGTGTAGAACTAGGCTTGAATTGGCTAAGTTTGAATTTTGGCGAATTCTGGTTGATAGGTGAGATTTTGATCCCGGGGTCAGAATGGAATTTCGACAGTTGCAGTAGCTCTGTTAGGTGATTTTTGATATGCGAGCAAATTTAGAGATCATTCAGACATCGTTTGTTTGGGTTTTCGATCAAATGTAAGTTTCGGAAGTTTTAGTTTAACTTAGGCTTGAATCTGTGGTAATTTGATGATATTTGATGTTTATGATAGTGATTTTATGGCTCAAGCAAGTTTAAATGTGGTATTAGAGCATATATCTGCTTTTGGTTGAGGTCACGAGGGCCTCGGGGTGATTTTAGATTGTTAATCGAGCTATTTTTGGACTTAGAGGACTGGTGGTGTTCTTCTGTTGGTGTTGCAGAACTTAGTGCTTCGCATTCGCAGGACTCTGTCGTGAACGCGTAGAAGGATTTTGGAGGGCCAGGACTTTGGACTTCGCATTCGCGTAGGTTGGGGCCCGTTTGCCTCCGCGTTCGTGTCTGGCTCCACGCATTCTCGAAGAGGGATTACTGGGGGTCCTAAGCTGTGCTTCGCGTTCGCGTCACTGTACCGCATCGCGATGAAGAAGGAAGCAGTAACCTTCGCGTTCGCGGTTGAGCCATGGGTTCGCGAAGAAGGAAATTTTGCCTTGTGGATTTTTTTCATCGCGAACGCGTAAGGGCCTCGCATTCGCGAAGGAGGGTCATTCAGCTGGACAAAATGATTTTAAGGCTAATTTCAGTCATGAACCCAACCATATTTCCTCCATTGTTAAGCAACCAAGGGAGCGTTTTGAGCGACTTGAAGCATGTTTTCAAGGGGTATTGATTTGAGGTAAGTCTCTTGACTTAAAAATCCCATTTTTAGGAAGAAACAACCCTCAATTCCACGAAGTTGGGTAGAAAGTTTGGAGAACTAGGCTTAGTTTTAGAAACAAATTTTGGGTATTTGAAAGGTATTCGAGCTCCCTTTTCGACAAACTTTATATGTACGGACTCGTGGCGAGACGAGGAATCCAAAGATGTGATTTTCAAAATTTTTCTAGAAGTAGGACCGGGGCTCGAGTTTTGCCAACTTCGTGATTTTTAGCGTTTTTCGAATAATTTCAATTTGGTTATGTTAACTCTGCCTATAATAACGTATTCATTGTGATTTTGAATAGATTCGACACCCGTAGGCGGAGATTCAAAAGGAAAAAGCATTGCGGACCAGTCTACGACCGATTAGACGTGAGTAGTTTATATATGTGATGGCCTGAGGGCTTGAAATGCTGGTTTATCACATCGTGACACTATGTTAGGGCGTGATCCGCACCCCATGGCAGGTGCGAAATCCTATATGATTCGGGATTGAGACTTGGTAAGTTCTAAGAGCTGAATATAAATTATTGGCGGCTGACACGCATATTGTGTTGTTGATAATTAGGCTTAATTCCATGTTTGGTGTTTTGTGCGGATCTGTAGTACCCGTCTAGGGTGAATATCTGTGTGATACCATGATTTGCATAATCATTGATCTCAGTCATGTGCTTAAGCACCGTTTCTAAATTCTAAGTCACCTTATTTCTGAAATAGATTAATAAATTAAATTCACCATAATAATTGGAAAAAAGGGGAAATTTGATTAAATCTGTTTTGTGACTCACATGTATACTGTGGACGGAGCATGGGTCCGGCTGCACGTCATAGCGGTGATAGATAATATTGTGCTTGGGCTAAAGGAGCCCCCCCGGTGTATGGACAACTCCCCAATGAGATCGTCGACGTTAAACGGATCGAGCTGCATGCCGCAGCGTATTCATGTACATTTCATTGCATCTTCATCCGATACTTGACTGTTTTATTTGTTATTGCTTTGCTGTTAGCTCGTAGCTAAGGAATATGACTGGTAGTATTAGGTTTTCTTTGTGGCATTTCGCGGATTTCTTACTTTCAAACATTTTATATGCTTATTACTCACTGAGTCGGTAGTACTCTCCCCTACACCATGCACCTTGTGTGCAGATTCTGGTGTACCAGAGGCTTAGTTGACATACGTAGTCTCTAGATATTTTTCAGAGTTGTTGAGGTAGCTTCTTGATGTTCGCTGGACCTGGCTGCTCTTCATATCTTAGTTCACTATTATTATATACACTTCCAGACATTTATATTCATGTTCAGCTATTACTATCCAACTTTTCTTTAGAAGCTCTAGACTCGTGACCCAGATCTTACGCGTATGTTTATCGATTTTCGTATTTATCTTTATTACTCTATTAATATATTTGGATTATTATTTCAAATTACTATAATATTATTAAATTGGCAGTTTTGAGATTTAGTGTTAAATTGAAAGCGATTGTTGGTCATGCTTGCCTAGCTTTCGGATTGGGCACCATCCCGACCGGGTTTGGGTCGTGACACAAATTTGATGTTTTATGATGTTTGAAAGAATTCATGGATTTTGAGGCTTAATTCGATGTTTATGATGTTCATTTGGCGATTTGATCATGGGGATAAGTCCGTAGGATGTTTCTAAGGTTGTGTGTATAATAGGTTTGGAACCCCAAGGGCTCAGGTGAGTTTTTGATAGGCTACGAGTGCATTTTGAACCTTGAAAAGTTGTTGGTATGAACTAACCTGTAGGCTTCGTATTTTCAAAGCCTGGCTCGCAAATGTTAAGGCTACCTCGTAGATGCGAACAACCCAAACCTGTTCTTTTCTCACAAATACGAGTATTTTCTTCGCAAATGCAAAAAAGCCCCATATTGTCAATAATCGTAAATGCGATCAGAATGTCGCAAATGCGACCATCACAAATGCGACACAGGTGTCGCAAATGCGATGGTTCGGGATTTTGGTAGCTGTTCGCAAATGCGAACAATATTCTCGCAATTTCCTCACCAGTAAGGACCTGCATATTTTACACTTAGCTGATTTTGAGCCTTTTTTAAAATTCTACACAAGCTTCTTTGGGCGATTTTCCAAGAACAAGTCTTCTTCCAAATCAATTGTATGTTAGTTTTTAGTCAATTCTTTCAATCATTAATACCATTTAACATGTTTTTAACCTAAAATCAATGATTTTCATGGGGGAAATTGGGTTTTTGGTGTAGAATCTAGGTCTTTCTAAAATTGAGGATTTTGACCTGAATTTGAAATCCGATCTCATAATAAATTACATATATGGGTTCGTGGGAGAATGGGTAATCGGGTGTTTGTTTGAACCTCGGGTTTTGACCATGTGGGCCTAGGGGCGATTTCTGACTTTTTGGGAAAAACTTTGGCAAATTCATTTTTTATGCATTCAAATTGATTCACTTACTGTTTGTTGATGCAATTAAGTAACTTGTGACTGGATTCGAGCAGTTTGGTGGTGGAATCGAGGGGCAAAAATATAAATGATACTTGAGTTGAGTTCAAAACATCGAGGTCAGTGTTCGGTCTAACCTTTGCTTGAGGGATTAGGAGTTGAGTCATATTTGCTACTTGTTTTGTGTTGAGTACAACGTATAGGCATGGTGACGAGTATCTATACGTTTGTGTCAACATGATTGTGGGCCCTAAATTAATAATTGTAGTACACTTAATTGATCCTATGAAAGATTCATTGATGATTCTCGATACTGAGCAAGAATTTAGTTTATTTTTTGGACTTTAGTTATGACAGAGTTTAGTATCAAATGTTTCAAGTAGAAGTTGAATATGATTGGTTATAGCTAACTCTCCCTTGCTTGGACATTTGTTTCGATAATTTGTTCCCTCGCCGGGAAGTTATTATATTATTTTGTTTCCATCACCGGGAAGTTATTATTGCCTTGTTCCCTTGCTTGAAAGTTATTATATCGTTGCCGGGATTGTATTATTATATTTTGTAGGATTAAAATTGGAGAAGGTGTTATGCCTATCATAAATTATTGATGAAATGGGAGTCGGTGGTACGCCTACCACAAGATATGATGAAATAGGAGCGGGTGGTATGCCTACTGATACGCTGAAATTACACTTTAGTAAATAGTGTAAGGCGATCGATGTCAAATATTATAACCCAACAAGGTTGGGGTCGAATCCCACAGGGAATAGGTGTGAAAAGATTACTTGTTCAGTATGTTGCTTGACTAAAGTTCAATCTCTACTCAGTAAATAGTAACAAGAGAGAATGGTTTATAGTAACAAGAGTATGTATGGTGTTCGATTTGAAGTAGCAACTAATTTCAACAATTAATGAGTAAACAAGTGGATTAAAGAAACCAAGGTTGTTTCCTCTTTAATGAAGAGTAATGCAAACATGTGTTAATATGATATATTTCTAATAGATGGCTCTTTAGATATGCAAATGATGTCTAAGATACTACGCACTATATCCTAATAAATGAGTAGTATTTCCTCTTTGTAATTTTCCCAAATATAAAAGAGTTGAAATTAAGAATCATCAATAAATTCCAATTAAAACCCACTTATTCCTAAGTGATTTTATCAAACAAGGTTTAAAGCCTTGCGTCATTGATATTTACTTCTACCAAATTCTAACCCACTTTCCCAAGCAATGCAAAATTTTAATGGATTTTGATAATGTTTGCAATCACCAATAATAAATGAAGAATGAGAAGTAAATAAATATCAACCAACAACAATACATATATTCAATGTTAAACACCCATTAACATAACACCCATTTAGGGTCCACAACCTTAGTATTTAATGTTAGCCACACATGCTAAAACACAGAAACCAACAAATATTAAATGTCATAAATGATTAAAAAGAAGAGAATCTTAACCCAAAAGCTTCCAAAAAGAGCGAATAATAATGTCTTGGAATGTAGCTCAAAAGTAAGACAAGATAAGCCCACAAAGGCTTCATAAAACTATTTATAGAGGGACCAAATTCGGGACAGAAAATGGACAAAATTGCCATTTCAAGTCTTGTCTACAACCATATTCTTGTTGCAGAACAAGTATGCGGTCCGCATCTTGAGTAGCTTCTCCGCAGAACAAAAACCCTAGTTGTCAGGTCTTCATCACATTTCAATTCTGCGGCCCGCATTTGAGTTATGCGGTCGCAGATTTCATCACATATTTGACCCACAGTTTTCTTCTTGTTTGTTCTGCAGTACATCTGTTGTCCACACGTTAATTCTGCGATCGCACAGTGCGTCGCATTCTTGACATGTATTTTAGCTCCAGACTCCGTTTTGTTTTGCGATTGGATGCTTCTTTCTGTGGTCCGCATGTGTGATCTCCGACCGTAGAATGGGCCACAGATCAGTATTTGTGCAATATTTGGCTATTTTCTTATCTTTTTGCTTCCCTTTTCATGTCATTGGGCTTCCCTTCCTCTTGTGCTGTAAAAACAACAAATCTACATGAATACCAGTTATAATTGCATTGAAACAATGTAGAATCTAAGCAATTAGAATTGAAATGTGCCGAAATTCTCCGGCACATCAACACCCCAACTTAAACTATTTCTTGTCCTCAAGCAACTATAAAATACATAGCCTATTTTAAACTCTATTTACAAACACGAAACAATAGTGACTCATGATGGTGCTCATTTTAATCCATCAAGCATGCATTTACAGTTGCTTTACCCTTCATATATTAGTAGTATATACATAGAAAACTAATCAATATGTGAACTCTGAGCCTCAAACATTGCGACAAGATGCTACCCTTAGCTGAGTGCACTTTCATTTGATTCAAAAAGCTCAACTTCTGTTCAACTCCACAAATCATATACCCTTACCAGAAAGAAAGTGCCATAATCACAATCTTTACAAGGACGGCAAAAAGGGATCATTTATAAACACACTCACTCTCATAAGGAACTTCAAGTGTTACGACATGTCATACCATAGGTGTGGCCACCTGACCACTCGATTGTGGATGATAAGGTGTGGCCACCTTCTGCTTGACACCATATTTCTCAAGTAGCCCTGGAAAAGCTTTATAATAGAAATGAGACCCACAATCACTAAGAATGGCTCTAGGAGTGCCAAACCCAGTGAATATGTTCTTCTTCAGGAATGCGGTCACACTTCATGCCTAATTGTTTGGTAAGGCAATGGCTTCAACCCATTTGGACACGTATTCTACCACCACTAAGATGCAATCCCACAAGAACATACAAAGGTACCCATGAAGTCGATTCCCTACACGTCGAAGATCTCTATATCCATCACAAAGTTCATTGGCATTTCATGCCTATTGGAGATTGAGCCCTGCCGTTGGCATTGGTCACATGCCTTGACCATTTGATTGGCATCATGATAGATGAAAGGCCAATAATATCCATATTCAAGAACATTAGCCTCCGTCCGGTTCTTGCTAGATGATCAAGCAGTTGATCAATAAAAGGCTACGATGCCTCCAAGACCTCTAAGACACACCATACAAGTAATGCCATCAAATCTTCAACGCGTGAACAATGGCAAGCAACTCCCAATCATGAACGGGGTAGTTCGTCTCGCGAGGCTTCAACATAAGAGAAACATAAGTGGTAACTCTACCCTCCTGCATCAATACACAACCAATACCAACTCTCGAATCATCAAAATACACGGTATATGAACCTGAAGCTGATGGCAAAACTAACACTGGAGTGTGGTCAAATCTGTCTTGAACTTTTAAAAGCTCTCCTCACACTCATCCAACCATACAAATGGAGCACCCTTTTGAGCCAACTTGATCAAGGGCGACACAATGGATGAAAATTCATGAACGAACTGGCGATAATAACATGCCACTACGAATCTCTGTGGCTGAGGACGGTCTGGGCCACCTATGAACCACATCTATCTTCTTCGGATCAAACGGAATACCCTCGCTGGACATCACATGCCCCAAGAAAGCCACTAAATAGCTAGAACTCACATTTGGAGAACTTTTCATAATGCTTCTCCTCCCTCAATCTCTACAAGACAAATCTCAAATGATCTACGTGCTCCTCCTGACTATGCGAGTACACCAGAATATCATCAATGAAGATAATCACGAACGAGTAAAAATAAGGCCGAAACACGCTATTCATCAGATGCATGAATGCTTCTAGGGCATTGGTCAGCCGGAAAGTGATAACAAGGAACTCATAATGACCGTATCTGGTCTTGAAGGAAGACTTGAGAATATCTAGGTCCCTGATCCTCAACTGGTGATAACCTTAACGAAAATCAATCTTGGAGAACACTCTCGCTCCATGAAGTTGGTCGAATTAATCATTAATGCAAGGCAATGGATAATTGTTCTTAATTGTTACTTTGTTCAACTGCCTGTAATACATGCACATCCTCATTATGCCATCCTTCTTCTTCAGAATCGAACTGACGCACCCCAAGGTGACAACTAGGCCGAATGCACCCCTTAGCAAGGAGTTCCTGAAAATGCTCCTTTAAATCCTTCAACTCCGCTAGTGCCATATGATACGGCAGAATAGAAATGGGTTGAATGCGTGGTACCAATTCAATATGAACATCAATTTTCCTGTCTGGCAGCATGCCCGACAAGTTTGTAGGATACATATCGGGAATATCCCTTACAACTAGAACAAAATCAATCCTAGGAGTCTATGTACTGACTTCTCTCACAAAGGGTAAAATAAGAAAGACACCCCTTCCAAACCATATGCATGGACTTCAAGAATGAGATCACTATACTAGGAACATAATCAGTCAAACCCCGCCACTAAATCTATGGCACACCCAGTAAAGCGCATGTGACTGTCTTGGCATGACAGTATAGAACAGCACGACACAGAGATAGCCAATCCATGCCCAAAAGGACATTGAAATCCACCATGCAAAATAATAAATGATCCAGCCGGGTCTCCAAACCCCTAATAATCACCACACACGATCGGTACACACGGTCTACAACAACAGAATTGCCCATCGAAGTAGATACATAGGTGAAATAAAAGACTCACAGGGCGTATCCAAATACCACGCAAAGTATGATGACACAAAAGAAAAGGGAACCAGATCAAAAAATATAGAGGCATCTGTGTGGTAGGTTGAAACAATACCTGAAATCACGGCATCTGAAGTAGCATCATCTAGTCTACCTGGGAGGGCATAGAAATAAGCCTGACACCCACCTGATCGGCCTCCCCCTCTAGGAAGACCTCAGGCTGACTGACCACCACTGCTAGCTGGTTGGGCGGGTGGTGAAGAAACTAGAGCATAAGTCGAGGGCTGACCCCTCTACTGAGACGGACCATCATCAAGACGAGGACACTGCTTCCTCATATTCCCAAACTCTCCATACTTATAGGAAAGCTCCGATGCTGGAGATGGAGACTGAAGGGAACCCCTGGCACCAGAATGACCAGTAGAAGGACCTGGCATGGAAAAACCCTAAATTGATGGAGTATGGGATGAACTCTAGGTTGGAAGCACACTGAGTGATGGTTGGCCCCGATGAGAACATTGAAAACCATGACCCGATGATGCCCCACAATTACCTGGGCGAGATGAATGAGTCTGCCTGAAAGGACGACCTATGCCTTGGAATGACCTGACTTGTCGTTTTGAGCTCTAGCATATCGTTAAATAGTTTTAGGCCGTGTGAAGCTTCACCTCAGGTCTTATGACTTGTACGCATGGTTGGAATTGAATTCAGGAAATTAAGAGTTGATTTGGAGAAAGAATTGTCATTTCGAAAGATTTAAGTTGAAAGAATTAATTAAGATTAAATTTTTGAGTGAACAACCTCAGAATCAGGATTTGAAGGTTCCATCTGGTTTGTATGATGATTTTTGACTTGGGAATATGTCCGGATTGGGTTTTGGAAGACCCTATGACGTTTCGGCACTTATTGTGAAAGTTGGTATTTTTGAAAGAATTTCTTAAGTTTGGGTTGAAGTGCATATTAATGTTATTGATGTCCCTTTTGGATTCTAAGTGTTGGAGTAGCTTCGTATGGTGGTTCTGGTGTTGAGAGCACGATCATAAGTGAATTAGGAGGTTTGTGGGTCATTTTGGAGATAGAAATTTGAAGGTTTTTGAGAAGTTTGACCGAGAGTTGACTTTTTAATATCGGGGTCGGATTCCAATTTCGAAAGTTGGAGTTTGTTTGTAATGTTGAATGTGAATTATGTGAAACATTTGAAGTCATTACAGATTTATTTGATATGTTGCGGCACAAAAAAAAGAAATTGGAAGATTTGAAAACTCATAATTCGATTCGATGCGCGATTCACAATTTTGATGTTGTTTGATGTGATTTGAGGCCGAGAGAGTTTGTATTATGTTTTGGGACATGTTGGTTCAATTGGTTAAGGTCCCTTAAGGTGGATTTCGGAAGGTCGCATTATCTGGATCTAAAGAACCAGTCAAGATATGATATATAGGTCATATCTTTGTAGCAACTGAAATCTTTTGCTAACGGGATGTATTGCAGACAAAGAAAGATATGGTGAATTTCTGTTGCAGAAGTTGTTCACCAGAAAATTTCTATTGCAAGGAGTCGAGTATGGAAGCTCATATCTTTCAATCTACAAGTAATCAAAAAATTTGGGAACATGAAACTTGTAACTCTTGCATACTAGTTTCTAGAAAGTTAAGCCATTCATGATTTGAACATTTTACCATAAAGTTATGATCAATTGAAAATGGCTGGTAGAGTAGTTTGGACAGAATTTTCTGATGCATTGAGTCGACTTTAGAAGCTTATATCTCAAATTATATAAAGCGTTATACGGTGTACAGCCTATCAAATGAATGATATTTGAGTCAAGTTTCTAAATATTCAAACTATTTGTCAATTTGATGTTTCCACAAGGAGTTATGTGTGTTTTAACATAAGGTGTACAATAGGGAAAAATGTTAATATGATTTACAGCCTGCACATCGCAAGGTACAACTCGATGAAGCCTGGGGATAGTTTTTTAAACATGAGTTTTAGCCCATTTATTTCATCTATTTCATTTGACTTGGACGATTTTGGAGAGCTCAAGGAGGGATTTTGAACAAGCATTACTAGCTAAGTGATGTATTCTTATTTCTTAGTTAAATATGTGATCTTATATGGATTGGATATGCAAGGTGGAGTTAGGGCTTCAGATTATCTGACCTTCTAGGGATAATCTAAGGGGTCAAACGATCTCCTAATTTTGAGTTCTTTATATGTATGGACTTGTGAGGTGATAAAGAACATTTTGATATAAAATTTGTCCAATCTCGAGATGTGGGCCCAAGGGTAATGTTTTTGTTAGATTTCGGGTTTTATGCTTAAAATCGATATTTTTTAATTGGAATTCATTCGTTTTGCATAATTTGATGATAAAACTCTGAACTAGGTAGATTTGGACCAGTCGAAAGTTGGTTCGAGAGGCAAGCGCGTTGCAGACTAGCTATTGGAGCTGGTTCGAGGTGAGTAATTCTTTTAATCATTAATCAGAGGGTATTAAACACTGGATTACACAATGTTTGGTTGTGTTGAGGTGACACACACGCTAGATGACGAGCGTTGGGTCGTGCACTGTTGGGTGTCGTGACGTAGTACATCCCGAATGACTATATTTCTGTATATTATGTATCTACTTGTTTGATATTATTATACGATGGGCTAAATACCATATTTGGGCTTCGTTCCAACTAGTTCAGACCTAGAATCATTAATGATATTTTCCTCACTGTTTGATTTCATACTTGTGCTCAGTTGTGCCAGATATTTTAATGATTTCAAATCTCAGCTATGTTAATCTGTTTTAGAAACCTTTACGGATATACTAAAGATATTTTGAGCTGAGCTGCATATTTTTACTATTGTCCGAAGGGCATATGAGAGTCTGACTGATTAAAGCCGAGGGCTTGTATTGTGAGGATACTTTTGGGTCGCGTTGCACACCGCAACACTGATACACTAATTATGATAATGAGGTCAAGGGCCTGAGATTGTACGCCACGAATTCAACATTAGTAGTAGAGAGAGCTACTGAATTCTGCTTTTTGGTACCCCATGATACAAGCCAAGAACCCATGAAGTGTGCCATGCCTGAGGTTATTTTCCTATCCCGTAGGAGACCTGCATAATCAGCATCAGCGCATCCAATTAAGTCAAAACTACTACATTTGGGATGCCAAAGACACAAATCAATGGTGCCTATTAAGTATGTCAATATCTTTTTGAAAGATGTCAAGCGTGACTCCTTTGGATTTCCCAGGAAACGAGCACAAAGCCCTACATTGAAAACAATGTCAGGTCTGTTGGCAATAAGATACAAAAATGAACCAATCATACCCCTATACAACTTCTGATCAATTGATGAACCAGGTTCATCAATATCTAACTTAGTGGAAGTAACAATAGGTAAATCGATTTCTTTGGGTTCTTCCATTTTAAACTTTTTGATGAGTTCTTTTGTGTACTTCTGTTGATGGATCATAGTTCCATTTGGATTGTGTTCGATCTACAAAACCTAAGAAGAAGTTTAGTTCACCCGTCATACTCATTTGAAACTCACTTCCCATAAGTTTTTCAAAGTCCTTACTCAACGTATATGTAGTGGCCACAAACATTATTTCATCAACATTTATTTGTACAACAAGAAGATCTTAACTTTTTTCCCTTAGGGATAAAGTGCGGTCGATTTTACCTCTTTTGTACCCATGCTCCGTTAGGAATTTTGATAATCAGCTCGTGGGGACTGCTTGATACCGTACAGAGCCTTATCTAGCTTGTACACATGTTCAAGACACTCCTTGCTTTCAAATCCTTGAGGCTGTTACACAAACACTTCTTCCTTGGGGTAGCCATTTAGGAAGACATTTTATCCATCTGATGAAGAGTGAATTCCATATGTGTTGTAAAGGCTATGAGGTGTCCAATTGCTTAATGTCTAGAAATTGAAGCAAAGTTCTCATCATAGTTAATACCTTCCTATTGGTTGTAGCCTTGAACCACCAGCCTTGTCTTGTTTCTTATAACTGTTCATGTTCATCTAGTTTGTTTCTAAAGATCCATTTTGTCCTAATGACTGATCTGTCCTTCGGTCTTGGAACCAAATGCCATACTTGTCTTCTCTAAAATTGATTAAGTTAATCCTTCATAGCATTGACTCAATCTATATCCTACAAAGTCTAAACAACATATTTGGGTTCAACGATGGACAGAAAGGCATCAAATGCACATAGATGCTTCAGTTGAGATCTAGTTTTGACTCCTGATATTGGATCATTGATGATGTTCGCAATGGGATGAGTACTTAGGTACTTGTACGATTTCGTCACCAGCTGGTTCCTGCTCGATGCTTCTTCATTGTTCTATTGTTGAGGAACAAGTTCAGGTACAGGTTCCTTCAGAGAGTTTTGTTCAATTTCTCTTAGGTTAGTTCCCCCAATCAGGTTGCCATGAGTGGAAGGACATGTTCCATCACCTATTCGTTCCTTTGATGCCACTTTGAATTGTGTTGTGGCTTCAGTGAGTTTTTTCACCAGTCCAATTGCTTCATCTTCATGTTCCTGTCTCTTAGAAAATATGTTAGATTCATCAAGTACAACATTTACATTTTCTTCTACACACAAATATCTTTTATTTAACACTTTCTTTGCTTTGAAGAATATCCCAATAATACTCCCTCATCTCTTCTGCGATAAAACTTACCTAGGGTGTCTTTGCCATTATTGTGCACATAGCAATTGCAACCAAAAGCCATTAGATGAGGTATGTTTGGTGTTATCCCTTCAAGTAACTCATAGGGAGTTTTCTCCACAAGAGTTCTGGTCACGCATATATTGATTATGTAGCATGCAGTGTTTATAGACTCTCCCCAGAAGCTGTGAGGTAGTTTACTGGAAGAAGCGTGGTCCTTGCCATATCCTCAAGGGTCCTGTTCTTTCTTTCAACTACCACATATTTCTGAGGGGTCCTAGGAACGGAGATATTATGATCTATTTCATTTACATCACAAAATTCACCAAACTTTGTATTTTCAAATTCAGTTCTAGGATCAGACATGATGGATGCAAGTTGATTTCCTAACTGTTTCTGGGTTTTTCTAAAAGAAGCAATGAACAGCTCAAGTGCTTCATCTTTAGAGGTTAGAAATAATACCTAGTAAATCTAGATTATAATCATCAAAAAGCACCACTACATATATCTTTCCACATCTGCTCATGTTCTCATCTGACCACAGAGATCCATATGAACCAGTTCCAACGTCTTGGACATACTTACCATTTTTTTCGGTTTGAAGGATGACCTTACCTACTTCCCCATTGCACATGCCTCACAAACTTTGTCTTCCTTAAACTTGATATTAGGTAAACCTATCACCAAGTCTTTGGAAACTACTTTTTTCAATTGATTTAGACCGGCATGACCATGTCTTATGTGCTAACAAAGGGGATCATTAATTAACACACTTAAGCAAGTGAGTTCATTTTCAGAGAGTTGACAAATCTACAATGTAAATATTGTTAACTCTTTTTCCCTGCAAAACAATCTTGTGAGTAGTATGGTTAATCATAAAGCATTTGGTAGAAGTGAAAGCTACAAGATTACCTCTATCACACAGTTGTGACATACTTATAAGGCTATATTTCAAGCCATCTATCAAATAGACATTCTCAGTAGAATGGGAGTCTGTCTTTCCTACCGTTAGAACCCTAATGATCTCACCTTTATTTCCATTTCCAAAGGAGACATTACCTCCATTTAGGTTCTCAAGTGAAAGGAACTGGTCCTTGTTCCCATTCATATGTTTTGAGAAGCCACTATCCATGTACCATACTTGGCTACTCCCCTTCACTTGGACCTGCAAAATGAAATCATAGGTTAGTCTTAGGAATCCAAATTAGTTTGGGTCCCTTTCTATGGGAAAAAGGATGAATTAAATTTTTCTTCGCCCAACTAGGTTCTTTGTGTTTTTCTGGAACAAAGGCTTTGTTCTTTTGAGTGGCCTTTTCTTTGAATTGCATTCATTTTTGTAATGGCAAGACTTAACACGGTGTATGCATATCTTATTTTTAGGAAGTCTGAGGTACTTGTTTTTGGGATCCCACTTTGGAGCTTGTGTCCCAAATCTAAGTCCTCAATTGTTGTTGCTGTGATGTTCTTGCAGCCAAGAGAGTGCATCAGAAGCCTTGTTCCATTTACACATTCTGTCTAGTTCATGCTTTACCTTTGTTAAATCTTCCTTTTGGGACTTAATCAATTCATCTTTCTTATACAGTTCATCTTTCGTTTTTTATAGATTTTCTTCTAGTGTGAGAAATGGTTGGTCTGCCATTTTCTTTCCTGTCCCTAATTTCAGTTTAATACTTTAATATATGAGTTCTAGGACATTATATTCAAGTTCATGCACCGGATTCTTCAACTCAGCATTTGTGTTTTCACTCTTATCAGCCCTAGACTCTAACCTTTTGCATTTTGCTTCTAGGATTACACGTTCCCTAGATAGAACATCCTTGTCACTGTTTATTATTTCAGACTTATCAATAAAGTCCAATAATAGCTCAGCCAACCTTTCTTTAGAAAAGAATTTAATCTTTTCTTCAAGGTGTAAGATACTGACCTACTATTTATCCTCTGATTCTCCGATGGCCATAAGAGCTTTCTCATCTTTAGCTTCATATTCTCAGTCCTCTAAGGTTTCTCCCCATGCACCAACCATAAATTTAGTTGAACCTTTGTTCGGTCTTGGTTGGACCTGTTCCTTGTTTCTATTTCTCCGTTCAGCTCTTTCTTTCTTCCACTCAATCTCCCATTGCGGGCAATTCTTGATCATGTGGTCTGTCTTACCACACTTATTGCAAGGATCATCTGTCTGCTTCTTATGAGCCCGAGGTTTGTTGAACGTTGTTCCTCTCTAAGGACCCTTTCCTCTTATAAGATACGTTTTGAAATCCCTGTTTATCATAGCCATTTCATCCTCTTCAATATTTGATCCTTCTAAGATTCTAAGAGCAGACTTCTTTCTTTCTTCGGAGCATCCATCTTCATTGTCTGCCTTCTTAATTCACAGGTAATAAGATTTCCAATCAGTTCATCTAAATAGGGTAGCAATATTCTTGGATTCTTGAATAGTGGTGATTTTACTTTCCAAGAAAATTGGGAGAACTCTAGTTAATATCTTCTCAAACTTGTCTTCTTCCAGGATAATCCTTTCTAGAGGCACAAGTTCATTTGTCAGTGTAGTGAACCTAGTATACATCTCATGGATGGTTTCTCCATCCTTCATAATAAAATTCTCATATTGAGAATATAACAGTGTTCCTCTTGACCTCTTCACTTGAGGTGTTCCTTCTTGGGCCACTTGTAAGGTGTCCCAAATTTCACAGGAAGTATTACAGCTTTGGATCCTGCTGTACCCATCTGGACCAAGTTCACATACTAGCCACTTCTTGGCCTTAGCATTCTTTTCCCACTTCATTAGGTGTTCTGTAGAGCAATCAGCTCTTGTCTTTGGAACATCCAACCCTTCATAAGTATTCTTTGTTATGGCTGAATGGCCATAAATGACGATGTCCCAAAGCTTATAGTCTTCTACCATGATGTGGTCTCTCTTTCTATTCTTCCGCCAAGAGTAGTACAGACCATTGAAAAGTGGAGGTCTAGCAGTGGATTGCCCATCCAGGTTTCCAATTTGTGCAATCATGTTGATCTTTCCTATGGTGTTAACCTCTTCAAGGATAACTGGGTCTGATACCAATTGATGAACAAATGTGAATACAAAAAAGGGGCGGGGGTGCTTTGTGTGGTACCCAAATTTCGCTTTAGAAGAAGCTGGTTCTTCTAGGTGTTCTAACTACTGCAGTTTGCGAAATAATAAATACATAAAATAAAGAACAAAAATATTTTTACGTGAAAAACACCTGGCTCAAAAGGTGATAAAACCACGACCTACAACTCAGTAGGATTTTCCCAAACTACGACTAAAATCACTATGCCAAAACAACATTTACAAAAACTCTTTGTAATACTAAGGATTAACTCTAATCCTAGTGTGGCACATAGCCTCAACTGTTGCAGCACTTTCCAGTTAACTCTAACTTGAATACTCAAAGTACCCAATACAATTGAATCTAAATAAGCTGAAAGGTACAAGTAGAAACACCTACTACAATGGAACTAGAATAACAATAAACACAATGAAACTGGTTTTTCTATCTCGTTCAAGTAGCTTTAGACGTGCACACTTATATCTCACATATATTGCTTGCAAAACAGACTCGGTCCTTTGCTCTCAATTATGTATTATTCTGCGGATTTGCAATAGCTGTAAAAGAGAACAAACTTAGTTATTTATTGAGTTAGTAATTAGAGTTTGATTGAGAATCCATTGCTTTTCCTTATACGATTTTAAGTCCTTGACCAATACAAACTCCAAGCTTTATCTTAGATTAGGATTTTGTTCTCTCCTCATAACGAGACTGTTGTCCTTATCAGAAATGCAATCTTTTCGATTTGTTTAGAAGATATTGCTGCTAGATCTTTAAGACATATCTTTCTCACGTGCATCTCATATGAAATAGTTGATATATACACTGTCACAGCAGATGGACCAGATCCATCATTGAGTTCTTTTGTCAATCTTCAAGACATCAACAGAACTTTGGCAAACATATGGTGTTGATGAACCGAATGTTCAGGCCTTATTTCGAATTATTCATGATAGAATTATTGATGATATTTTGATACACTCCTGTAGCTAGGAGGAGCACGAGCATCATCTTAGAGTGGTCCTTCAGACACTGAAGGATAGTCAGTTATATGCTAAGCGCTCGAAGTGTGAGTTCTGGTTGTGTTCGATTGCATTTCTAGGTCACGTTGTATCAATAGTGGGTATTTATGAGGACTTGAAGAATGTTGATGCATTCAAGAACAGGCCACGACTAGCATCAACCACAGAGATTCAGAGTTTCTTTGGGTTTCATGCTATTATCGTCGTTTCGGGGAGGGGTTTCCATCTATTCCAGCCATAATGACCAGATTGACCCAGAAGGGTGCCCAGTTCAGATGGTCAGACTAGTGTGAGGTGATCTTTCAGAAGCTCAAGAAAGCTGTGACTACAGCATCGGTAATTGTTTTGCCCATAGGTTCAGGGCCTTATACAGTCTCTTGTGGAGCTTCCCGTATTTGGCTTGGTGTAGTATTGATGCAGGATAGTAGAGTCATTGCCTATGCTTCGTGGATGTAGAATATCCACAAGAAGTATTATCCTTTTCATGATCTAGAGTTGATAGACATTGGTCATGCTTTGAAGATTTGGAGACATTATCTATATGGTGTGATGTGTAAGGTAAACATGGATCACAAGAGCCTTCAGTACTTGTTCAAGCAGAAAGAGTTTAATTTGACATAGAGAGGGTCGTTGGAATTGTTGAATGATTATGATCTTACTATCTTGAATCACCCAGGGAAAGCTAATACGTGGCTGATGCTTTGAGTAAGAAGTCATCCGACATGGGGAGTCTTGCTTATATTCCGGTAAGCTAGAGAGCACTTGCCAATCAATTTGTGAGGTTAGATATTTATGAGCCTTGCCTAGTATTAGCTTGCACGGTTTCTCGTTCTTCATTATTGGAGCGTATCAGCAATCGACAGTTTGATATACCCATTTGTGTATCCTGAGAGACAAGGTGCAACGTGTAGGTGCAAAGAAGCTGACCTTAGATGATGATGGGATTTGAGATTTCAGGGGCGAGTTTGTGTGCCCAATGTTGATTGTATTCAAGACTTGATCTTAGCGGAGGCCCATAGATCAAGGTATTCTATTCACTCGGGCACCGCAAAGATGTATGAGGATCTGAGGCAGCACTATTGGTGGCGTAGAATGAAGAAAGATATTGTAGCATATGCGGCTCAATGTTTGAACAATTAGCAGGTTAAGTATGAGAATCAAAGATCGGGTGGACTGCTTCAAAAGATTGAGCTTGCCGAGTGGAAGTCGGAGAGGATTACCATGGATTTTGTTACTAGACTCCTATTGAACCAGAAGAAGTTTGATGCGGTTTGGGTCTTTGCTGATGGAATGAACAAGTCAGTGCCTTTTGTTCCTATTGCAGCTACCTATTCATTCGAGAGGGTAGCTGAGATTTTCATCCGGGAGATTGTTCGCCTTCATAGGGTGCTACTATCTATTATTTCGGACTGGGGTATAGTTTAGCTTGTGCTTTTGAAGAGCAGTTTAAGGAGACTTGGGCACCCAGGTTGAGTTGAGTACAACCTTTCGTCCCCAGACGGACGGTCAATCCGAAAGGACCATTCGGATTGTAGAGGATATTCTCCGAGCTAGAGTTATTGACTATGGAGGTTCGTGGTATCCGTTTTTACGTATAGCGTAGTTTGCCTAAAACAACAGCTACCAGACCATCATTCAGATGGCTTCTTATGAGGTGTTGTATGGTGGGCAATGTCGGTCTCTAGTTGGATGGTTTGAGCCAGGAGAGGCTAGGTTTTTGGGAATGGATATGGTTCAGGAGACCCTGGACAAGTTCAAGATCATTTAGGATAAACTTCGTATAGCTCAGTCCAGGCATAAGAGTTATGCAGACTGCAAAGTTGGAGATGTGGCTTTCATGGTTTGTGAGCGGGTATTGTTTCGAGTGTCGCCTATGCTGAGCGTGATGAGATTCGGGAAAAAGGTCAAGCTTAGACCTAGGTCATGGGTCCATTTGAGATTCTCGATTGTGTGGCATATGTGTCTTATAGACTTTTCATTGTTACCTAGCTTGCCAAGTTTTTCGTGCATCCATGCTTCGGAGGTGTCAAGACGATCCAGCCCACATGTTAGATTTTAGCACTGTCCAGTTGAAAACGTATCTGTCTTATGATGAGGAGTCTGTAGCTATTCTAGACTGGCAGGTTCATCAGGATCCAAGAGTTTTCCTTCTGTACGTGTTTCGTGGCGAGGCCAGCATCCTGAGGCATTGACCTCGGAGTCCGAGTTCGATATGCGGAGCCGTTATACTCATGTATTTCCCGACTCAGGTACTTGATTCTTTTGTCGGCTCGAGGAAGAAAACTTATTTTGGAGGTAGAGAATGTGATGAATCAAAGGGTCATCACATGTTTTCTCTCTCCTTCGAGCTTTCAAGGCCTTGGAAACCTTATTTTGGTTGATTTGATTTACGTACGCAGTCCGTGCGCCTAGCCGAAAAGCTTAAATGTGAAATTCAACGAAAAATGCTAAATTTTGATGTAAAAATGAATGAGTTTGACTCCGGTCAATATTTTCTGTATATGGACCCCGATCCTCTTATCAATATTTTGGGTATACAGACCAGACCCGTTATTAGACGATCTCGGAGGATCTGTATAAACATACGGGACTCGGGCGTATGCCCAATATCAAAATCTGAGGTCCCGAGCGCGAGAAATGCTTTTTTAAAAGAAATAGTTTTTTTAAAATTTTTAATGAAAATGAATATCGAAATTGGTATCCGTCCCGTATTTTGGTTCTGGTGCCTAATACAGGTCTTATATGTGGTTTAGGCGCTTTCCGTAAGCTTTGGTTGAAACCTATGTCGTTTGACATGTTTTGGACCTAAACCTCTAAATTTTAAGTTTATGAAGTTTAGAAAAAACTAATGAATTTGAGGCTTCATTCCTTGTTTTTGATGTTATTTTTTAAATTTAATCACATAGTTAAGTTCGTAAGATGCTGCTGAGTTAGTGTATGTGTTTGGTTAGGAGCCCTGAGGGCTTGGAAGTGTTTCGGAGGTGTTTCGGACATAGCAAAGATGTAGAAAAAGCGTTTCAGCTATTTCTGACAATCCCTTCTTTGCGTTCGCGAAGACACTCATTTCCCTTCATTGCGTTCGTAGCTCTGGCTTGTATTCGTGTAGGGTAAAGTGACCTAGGGGGGGGGGGGATTAGCCTTCTTTCTTCTATGTGTTCGCGACTCGTGTCTTTGCGTTCGAGTAAGTCCCATAGTTTCTTCATTGCGTTCGCGTGTAGTACCAAGCATGCACAGGCCAAAATCTTGGACCCCTGTCTTTTCTCTTCGCGTTCATCTCCTTCTCATAGCGAACGTGATAGTCTGTTAATCCAACCCTTCGCAAACGCGACCTCGCTCCTGCGAAGATGAAGGGAAAATTCGCCCAGTTATTTCAAATTCCCATAACAGAACAGTGTAGGGAAATTTTCACAAAATACATGAACCCTTTCTTCTCAAAAGCTTCTAGGCGATTTTTAGAGCAACTCTTCACCAAAGATTCTTGGGTCTATTTATAGAATTTCTAAGCTCAAATCATGTAAATAAGGGTAGAAACTGGGGGCAATGGGTAGAGTTAGGGCTTTTCAATTTTAATTGACTTAGACCTTGTTTTGGGTCGAATTTGGAAACAAAATATATGTTCAGGCTCACGGGGGAACGAGTGATTTGAATTTGGTCCAAACCTCGTATTTGACCAAGCAGGCTCGGGGTCAGTTTTTGGAATTATGGGAAGAAAGCTGGAAATCTGTATTTAGGAATTGGGTTTGATTTTTTTAGCATATATTGATAATATAAAGTCATTATTGTATAGATTTGATTAAGTTGGAGGCGAATTCGAGAGGAAAAGCGATAATTGAAGATTGAATTGGCCGTGGAAGTTTGAGGTAGGTGTTTGGTCTAACCTTAGCTTCAGGGAATGAGAGTTGAGTCTTGTTTTCTACTTGCTAATTGTCGAGTACTGTGTATAGGCATGGTGACGAGTATCTCTACATTAGTGTCTAGCATGACCGTGTTGTTATTATAATGATTTTGCTGTAAAATCCGTTCTTAATTGAGGATTACTATGTATTGTAAAGAACCTGCGAAAGACATTATGATGATTTGATTCTCTGGAACATTGGCTCGAATGATAATGTGAATTATTAAGTAAGAATCGAAACAAAGAGATGATTTATTGGTTATCCCTTGCCAGGATATTGAGATTATTGATATTGTTCCCTTGCCGAGAGATTGAGTTTATTGATATTGTTCCCTTTCTGGGATCTAACTGCTTTATTGTATTCCCTTACTGTGATTTTTTCCATTGTTTGTTTACTTCTTTTCCCTGTATTTGTGACTGTTGTTTGGATGAGGAAGAATGATAAATGGTATGGATAGGATTCCATGCCGCAAAAATGATATTTACGGGTCGGGTTGCACGCCGCAAAAGTAACATACATGGATCGGGTTGAACACTGCAACAATGATATTCATGGAATGGGTTGCACGCCGTAACAATTCTATTTATGGAATGAGTTGCACGCCGCAACAATGATATTTATGTATCTGGTTGCACACCGCAACAATGATATTTATGGATTGGGTTACACGCTGCAACAATGATATTAATGGATCGGGTTGCACGCCGCAATAATGATATTTATGTAACGGGTTTCACGCTGAAACAATGATATTTATGGATCAGGTGGCACTCCACAACAATGATATTTGAAGGATCGGGTGGCACACCGCAACAGTTGTTGATTCAAGTGTGTTTATTTGGAATATTAGTTCCTTGGTTTGCTGTAAATTCTTTGCTCCCTCTATCTTCATATTGTGGTTCCCTAATTGTAACTGTTGCCTCCCCACAACATGTTCCTCCTATTTTATGGACTCTTTACTTCCTGTATTTCTTTCCGTTGCAAGTATATATATTTGAACTGCACAAGTTTATCTAGTAGTCTTGTCCTAGCTTCGTCACTACTTTGCCGAGGTTAGGCTAGGCACATACCAGCACATGGGGTCGGTTGTGCTGAGGCGACACTCTGTTCTCTTTTGCATAGATCCAGGATTTGGTCAGCACCTCCAATAGCGTAGGTGAAGTTCTTTAGTCCACTATATTCGCGAGGTAGACTTGCAGGTGCCCGTAGGCCTGTTATCTCTTCTACTTTTCTTCCTTCCCTGTTTTCCTAGTAACAAGATATAGTTTATGTACATTTTTTAGACTTTTGTATTTAGCATTCCTAGATAGTCGGTGAAGTGTTGTGACACCAAGTGGTATGTAGAGACTTATATTGATGTTTTTAGACGTTGTTCTTATTTTAATTCATACTTTCGTTACTTCATTTATCAATGTCTTTTAATTGTTTAATTATCAGTTATTAAATAGTTTTAATCATGTAATAAAAGGAGATAGGATAATGTTGCGGTGGTTCATGGCTTGCCTAGCTTCCACAAGTAGGCGCCATCACGACTCTCGACGGTGGGGGTTCTTCTTTGTGACAGAAATGGCCCTTGTTCCTAGTAATATGTTTTAAGCAGCCAGTATCCATATACCATATTTGGCTTCTCCTTTTCACTTGGACCTGCCATAAGAAATTAGGGGTTAGTCTTAGGAACCGAAACTAGTTTTGGTCCCTTTCTATAGAAAAAAGGATGAATCAGATTTCTTTTTGCCCACACAGGCAGCTTGTTTTTATCTTGAACAAAGGCTCTGTTCTTTTGACTGGCTTTTTCGTTTGCATTGTATTCATTTTTGTAATGGTCAGTCTTGCAACAACGTGTGCAGATTTTATTCTTAGAAAGTGTGAGGTTCTTGATTTTAGGGTCCTATTTTGGAGATTGAGTCCCATGGTTCTTCAACTCAACATTTTTGTTATCACTCTCATCAGCCCTAGACGATAAACTCTTGCATTTTGCTTTTATGATCACACATTCCCTAGACAGAACTTCCTTCTCATTATTAATTATCTCATACTCTTCAATGAAGTCGAATAATAGCTCAGCCAAGCTTTCTTTGGACAAAAATTTAATCTTGTCTTTGAGAAGAACAATTACCTCTTGTTCATCTTCTAATTCTCTGATGGCTATAAGTGCTTGTTCATCTTAATCTTCATCTTCTGTGTTTTCATCTTAAGTTTCTCCCCGGGAAGCAACCATAGCCTTGGTTGACCCTTTGTTTCTTCTTGGTTGAACCCATTCCTTCTTCTTGTTCCTTATTTTAGACCTTTCTTTTTTCCATTCAATCTCCCATTGAGGACAGTTATTGATCATACGCTCAGTCTTACCACATTTGAAGCATCCCTCGTTGGTCTGTTCTCAGGATCCATTGGTTTATTGAATGTTGGCACTCTTGAAGAACCCTTTCCTCTCATCAGATATTTTTTGAAATCCCTTGCGATCGTAGCCATTTCGTCATTCTCCAGATATGCACCTTTAGAGATTTTGAGAGCCAGACTTCTTTCCTTCGACGGAGCATATCCTCATGGTTTTCCTTCTCAATTCATAAGCAGTAAGATTTCTTATTAGTTCACCCTGCTTGAGGGTAGCAGTATTCTTAGATTCTTGAATAACAGTTATTTTGTTTTCCCAAGCAACTCGCAAAACTCCTGCCAAGACTTTCTCAACCTTGTCTTCTTCAAGAATTATCCTTCCAAGAGACTTAAGTTTATTTGTCAGTGAAGTAAACCCAGTATACATCTCTTTGATGGTTTCTCCTTCCTTCATAGTAAAATCTCATATTGAGAATACATTTGTGTTCCTCTGGACCTCTTTCCTTGAGGTGTTCCTTCATGAGCCACTTGCCAAGTTTCCCAACTTACCTTGGCAATATTAGAGTTTTGGATCATGTTGTACTCATATAGACCAAGTCCACACACATGCCATTTCTTAGCCTTAGCATTATTTTCCCAGTACTTCAAATCTTCAGCAGTGCAGTCAACTCTTGTTTGTGGCACCTCCACTCCTTCAGCAAACTCCTTTGTAGCTGCTAGAGGACCACAAATGACTATGTCCATAAGTTCAAAGTCCTCCCAAATGATATGATCCCTCATTCTATTCTTCCACCAAGAGTAGTACTGACAATTGAAAAATGGAGGTCTGGCAGTGAATTGCCGTTCCCAGTTACCAGGTGGTGCACTTATGTTGATCTTTTCTAAGGTGTTAACCTATTCAAGGATAACCTGCTCTGATACCGATTGATGTTCTAAATATATATACCACACAAGAAGCGTGGGGGGGGGGGGGAGGGTGATTTGTGTGGTATCCAATTTTTGATCTAGAAGAACCTGGTTCTTCTAGGTATTCTAAATACTACTGTTTGTGGAATTAAAAGTATAGAAAATAAAGAACACATAAATTTTTACGTGAAAACACCTGGCTCAGATGGTGAAAAAACAATGACCTACTACTCATAGGATTTTCCCAAATATCCTCTAAAATCACCAGGCCAAAACAAAATTTATAGAACTCTTGTAAATCTAAGGATTAACACTAATTCCTTTGTAGCACACGGCCTCAACTGTTGCGCCAAATCCAAATTAGTCTATAACTTTTACACTCAAAGAACCTAGTACAAATGGTTTTATAAAAATCAGAAATGTACAACGTTAAACCACCTTCTACAATTGAACTAGAATAAGAATAAACACAATTAAATTGGTTCTTCTATCTTTTTCAAGTAGCTTCAGGAGTGCACACTTAAATCTCACATAAATTGCTTGATAAATTCCCTTGCGTTTTTGCTCTCAATTTAGTTTAACTTTAATATATGTGCAATACCTGTAAAAGAGAATAATCACAATTATTTAATAAGTTAGTAATTAAAGTTTAATTGGAATCAATTGATGATCTTCCATCGAAGTTGAGTCCTTGAACAATGCATACTCCAACCCTATCCTTTTTCCGGATTGTGTCCTCTTCACATATGCATGCTTCCTCTCGTCATCCAATATGCAACTTTTTCGATCAGTTCAGGAGATATTGCTGCTTGATCACTGGGACTTATCTCCTTCACGTACATCTCGCATGTATAGGTTGATAAACACTATGTCTCACATAATGGACCTGGTCCATGACTGAATTCATTTGTCATTCATCACTTCACCTTAACTTGGGCCAACAGATAGTAAAAATTTTGTTAGAATATTTTTATCAAATCAATACTCCTGCGACTACAATTCCTCCGTGAGAATTAAAATTCAGGCAAGCAAGATTACCGACTTATTAATAGCTTATTAATAATTACTCTCACTTCACTATTTTATTCAATAAGTTACTACATATTAATTTTGTAATACACACGAAATATAATGAAGGAAGCTAATGATACCAATAATATAAAAAAGAACATATATATTTTCTTAAAAGTGCTGTTACAAAAAGAAAATGATAATATTAATAAGACAATAGTAGTTATAAAACTACTTAGTAAATAATGATAATAGTAACTGATTAAAACAATAAGGTCTCAAATTAGCAACAAAATATTTAATCTGATGTAGAAGTATGCCAATCACCGGAACGGCAGCAAAAATTTGACAAGGCTAATGTATATTGGAATTTCCTGCTCGTGCTTTGTCAAATTCTAGTATAGGTTATGATATCGTCCAACAGAGATTCGAACACCTATGCTACAGACATTTAATATTTAAGCTACTATTTGAGAGAATCAATTTGATGAAAAGTGAGTGACATTTAAAGCTTGTTAATTACTTAAATTAAAACAAGAACTTTCGGAAGATTTATAATTTAAAAGAGTTGGGAATCGTATAATTTACTTGATAATATATATCAATACAATCTCAATTTTTTCATGTAATTCTCTAAGGAATCATTACTTATTGCTAATACAATTCTATTAGCTCACTAAAAATAGTCAATGAATAGCACTCTGTCAGGTTATGTGATTAACTGAGTTAAAACTAGTGACGATTAGATTGAAATATTTTTGTTGCTTGAATTGTGCTAAGAGGTAGTAAAAACTTCATGAGAATATTTTTACTAAATCAATACTCTAGTGATTACAATTCCTCCGTGAGAATAAAATTGAGGCAAGAAAGAATACCGACTTTTGATAATAGCTTACTAATAATTACTCTCACTTCACTATTTTATTCAATAGTTACTATATATTAATTTTGCTTCATCATAATTATAAAATTAATATGAGAGTAAATTAAAAATAAAATATATTAAAGTGATTACAATGATTAGTTAAAAACGATTATTATAGCACAAAAAAATATAAATAGAAAGTTCCAAATGAAGAATGTATTAAAATTGAGATAGTATAATATATGTATATATGAGATAGGAAAAAAAATGGATTACTCCATTATGAATTAAAAAACTAATTTAGGATCAAGGAACTTATGAAAAAATATTATTCATCTAAAAGAAAGACAACAATTATAAAATACTAAAGAAAAGAGAGACCAAAGAGTATTTCCTCCAGCAAGACACGATGTCTTCTTTCCAACATTCACTCTCTAATTATAGAGTTTTGTTTGCCTACGATTCTCCATAGTTGCAATTATGGAAATTGTAGTTGCAACTATGCCCTTATCAGTTGAGCTTCCTTTTGCAAAGAAAGGCTGTAGTTTGAACTATATTTCTCTAGTTGCAACTATGTCTTTTCTTTTATGATTCCCAATTGCTATCGTCACAACTATGGTGCTTTGGTCCATTTGCTTCTTCATTCCCAGATGGCTTGTGATGACCCGACCCCTCGTCTCATCCGTTACTGTCCCGTTTTCCATGTTTTATGCTTCTTCGTGCTGTATTATTTGCGTTCGGTACATTTGAGTTGATTCGCATTGAGTTTTGTAGAAAATGAGACGTATCATCTCTTTAAGGAAGGCTTGGTTTGGAAAAGTCGAGCGGATGTGATTTTAGGTGATTTGGTTAGCTTCAGGGAGTGATTGGTGACTTAGTAGTGTGATCGGAATCGAAATTAGAGGCCCCATGTAGAATTAGGTTAGAATTGGCGAAGTTAGCATTTTGGTGATATCCGGTTGATTGGTGAGATTTGTTAGATAACACGCTTAACGCTAGAGGGGGGGGCTGAATAGCGTTGTAATAAAATTTAGCGTAAACTTGCGGAATTTAAAAATTGCAGGAAATAAATAAGTGCGATAAGTAAATAAATTAGAACAAACGCACCGATGTATCCTGGTTAACCACAACCCGTGGCTAGTCCAGTCCCCGAGAGACTCTCTCGAGATTTCCACTAACTTGTTAAGCTTACGGGTGCTCAACAAACCGTTACAACTTGAGGACACAGGCCTCAACAACCTTTGCTCGGAGATACAATACTCCAAGACTTCAACCAAGAAAACACAAGTTCCTTCTTACAACACAAGGGACTAACACTTCCCTTCAAGTGTACAAAAATACTTAGCACTCAAACAAGACACTCCTTTAAGAGTAGATATGAGTAAAAAGAATATGTTCAAGATCGCAACAACTTTCGGCAAGAATTTGGCTCTCAAAAGCTTATGTAATGAATATAAAATGATAAGCAATAAAGTATGCAAGCTTTAGCAATTGTATGATCAGTTGTTGTGTGTTGTTGTACTTAAAACACTGAATTGAAGCTGTATTTATAGTTGAAAAACTTTGTATTACCGTTGCCTAATTGCCAATTTAGAATTGCTGATTTTACTCAGTGACAATCGATTGTCAAAATGCCACAATCGATTGTTTGCCAGTTCTTCCAAAAATCAATCCCAGATTTTACGCTTAACAATCGATTATCTAAGATCAATAATCGATTATTGGCAACGTTCAAAAAATCATTTCCAGATTTTATGTAAAACAATCGATTATAGGAAATCAATAATCGATTACCTGGCGGTGTTTGAAAACATTTTGGCAACGGTCAGTTATACAATCGATTATATATCAGTCTTAAAATATCAATTTAGACACTGCCTCTTGACAATCGATTGTTATAGGTTCACAATCAATTATTTAATAACTTTGAAAAAGACTGGAAGATACTTCCTCAACACAATCGATTGTCATAAGTTCACAATCGATTGTTTTGTGACTTTGAAAAATCTGATGGACACTATCTCTTCACAATCGATTGTCATTAGCTTCACAATCGATTATTTTGAGCTTTGAAAAACTTTGATGGACACTTCCTCATCACAATCGATTGTCATTAGCTTCACAATCGATTGTCATGCAGATTTGAAAAATCTGATGCTCACTGCCTTAACACAATCGATTGTCATAAGTTCACAATCGATTGTCAAGCAGCTGACTTAAACATAATCGATTATCATAAGTACATAATCGATTATCTTAGTCCAGATTTTTGAGGCATGTTTAAATTTTGCGCTTGTGCTTGGACCTCGTCATATGTCAATTTGCGCATAGTTTGTCATTCATCAAAACCTACAAATATGAACACACGTTTAGTATAATGCCTTGAGAACGTGTTTCCAACAATTTTCCCCTTTTTGATAATAGAAAACTTTAAGCAGGATATGCATATTAGGCAATTCATAATGACGATTCAAGACAAGTAAAGATATGCAACAAGTATATAGATATGCAATTTGTTCCCCCTCAATATATGAATTCCCCCTCAATTTATGCCGATAAGTATTGAGAGTGCATACCCGTTATCTTTCCCCTTTTGCCATTAGAAAAAAGAAATATAGAATAATTAAAAACACTTGTTTATTTATTAAAAAAAACGGTTACATAACGGGAACAATAAAAACATAGAACAATAAAATAGAAAAACAAATAAAGAAATTATTCATCATCATTTCCCGCCTCATCATCCGGCACTGCTTCATAGGGAACAACACCGGCATATGGATAATGAACATGGTCAAAATATCCATGGATCTCATGTGTCAATTGACCGACAGAGGTGGTCAATGAAACAATTTGGTCGGAAATGGATTGAAGAGTAGGTTCTTGAGGCTGACGCGATCGACGAGTTGGAGGAGGAGCAGGAGCTACATGATCGCCGTCATGGGGAAATGAGGATTCTGAAATTTCCCACTTCTCGGTGCTCTCTTTGAGAGGACCGATGGAAGTGTTGAATCCGGAAGCTTCAAGAAAATTCATAATAAGGAGGGCATAGGGAAGAGGTCTATCATCTCCGATGGCATCACACATGTGAATTTTGACGAACTTACACCAATTGATGTGATCTCCGGTTATAATGGCATGCATGAGCTTAGCGTCCTCTTGGGAAAGAGTGGTATGATTATGCTTCCGAGGCTTGAGAACTCGGGTGATGAAATAGAAAATCAAACGATATTCGGGGAGCATTCCCGTGATAGTAGGACGCCGAGTGGATAGATTAGGATCATAAGATGTAAGACCTATTTGGTTTAGGAGAATTTTGTCATCAAATAAGGCGCCGGCCTCTCTAATGTAGCGAGTAATGTTTTCGCCACTTCGAGGAAGATGGGCAATGGAATGCAAGTTTTCATTGGACAAAAGAATTTGAACACCATTAATATTTGACACAAGCTCACCATCGTCATCCTCATGAAGGTTTGAGTAAAATGCTTGAATCAATGGAGGATTAATATAAGGATAGGTAAGATATAAGAAGTCAAGAAGTTGACATTCCTTAATCATGTTTGCAGCGGGGGCATATGATTCAAGATACTTGCCTGTTGAAAAGCGAGGAGGAAGAATGTCGCGCTTTTCGAATTTTGTCAAAAATCTAGTAAGCTCGGTTTCAGTATTGAATTGTATAATAGACCCATCTTGATAAGGGAAATTTGGAGGTGGAGGAGCAGAAGAAGATGCACCTTGTCTACCTGAACGGGAACGTTTAGAGTGTCTGCCCGACATTTTCAATAAGTATTAATGAACTTTGTAAGAAACTTGGAAGATTTTTGAAGGTTTGGGAGCAAAGATTGATGCTTGAGTGAATAAAATTGAAGACTTATGATGCGTATTTATAATGGGAAGAATGGAATTTCATTTATGATGAAAATCTGCAGAAATTTATGAGCCAAAACAGTCAATAACGCTAAAAATAAATTGTACTGACCATTAGACAATCGATTGTTGAAACGAAATAATCGATTGTTGAGCAGATTTTGACTTGAACTCGGAACTGACACAAAATCGATTGCAAGGCCCAAACGGTAACAAATATTTGAATTTCCAAAAAAAATAATCGATTGTTGAATTATGATAATCGATTGTTGTGATACAGTGAGCACGGTGATTTTCTGACTCGGAAAATAATCGATTATATTTATGAAACAATCGATTGTTTTAGGAAAGCAGTACTGAATTGCTGAGACGGTAATCGATTATACAGTCAAAAAATCGATTATTAAACACAAATGCATAATAAGCATCAAACACAAATAATCGATTAGTGATACTTGCTAGTCGATTGTCCGCACAGTAAAATAATCAATTATTTGCTGTAACAATCGATTGTTCTATGCCATTTCTTTATAATTCCCCCTGCCTTTAGGGCGATACCTGCAAAAGAGAATTAGACGTCTCCGACGCTCAAGTTAGTAATTTGTAATGAAATAATGCAATGAGAACGTGATCTCTTAAGAAGTGTGTCTAAAGGTGTTGTTAAGAGAGTTTCGGGTACTTACCTTTTCTCCGACGTCGCCAATTACCTGTTCGAGAGGGTGATCTTTGATTGTCCTCTACTCGTTAGGCATTTTCGTTTCTTTCTCCAATTGTGGCGTTTCCTCCGTTGATTGTTCCAAGATTTCATCTTGAATTTCCTTAGGAGTTTCCTCTTGTACTTTGTCTTTTAAACTATTTAAAATACCTGCAAGATCAGAGCAAGAATCCTTTCTCGCCAAGCGAGCATTATTTTCGGAAAACACAATATGAGGGGATTCCTCCACAGTTTGGGTTCTATTATTAAATACCCTATATGCTTTGCTACGTGAAGAATACCCAATAAAAATTCCCTCATCGGATTTGGCATCAAATTTTCCCAATTGATCTTTTCCATTGTTATGAATAAAACATTTACAACCGAATACTCTAAAATGGGAGATATTTTGTTTCCTTCCCTTGTAGAGTTCATAAGGGGTTTTCATGAGTATTGGCCTTATTACTACTCTATTTAAAACGCAGCATGCGGTACTCACGGCATCTGCCCAAAAATATTTGGGAATCTTAGCCTCATCGAGCATGGTTCTAGCCATCTCTTCGAGACACCGATTTTTCCTTTCCACCACCCCATTTTGTTGTGGTGTTCGTGGAGCGGAAAAGGTATGCTCGATACCGAGTTCGTCACAAAAGTCCGCAAAGAGATTGTGATCAAACTCTCCCCCATGATCACTTCTAATTGAAGTGACGGTTGTTTCCTTTTCGTTTTGAACACGTTTAAGAAAATATTTAAAATTCTGAAAAGCATCATTTTTATGGGCAAGAAATAAAGTCCAAGTAAATCTGGAATAATCATCAACAATAACAAAAGCATAACGATTTCTACCTAGACTTTCAAAGCGATATGGTCCAAATAAATCCATGTAAAGCAATTGCAATGGTCTAGTAGTTGAAACAATATTTTTTGATTTAAAAGATGCTTTTGTTTGCTTCCCTTTTTGACAAGAATCACAAGTAGAGTCATTTTGAAATTTCAAGTTTGGAAGACCAACAACTAAATTTTGTGAAACTAATTTGTTCAAAAGATGCATGTTGATGTGAGATACTCTACGATGCCATAACCAAGAATCATCCTCTTTGCTCATTAAACAATTCACATATTCGGGTGAAGAATTTGCAAGATCAACCATATAAATGTTATCAATTCTAAAACCACGAAGGATAATTTTAAAATCGCTACGTCTAAAAACTAAGCATTCATCCGAATCAAATAAAACAAGATTTCCCTTGTCACGTAATTGACTTATGCTCAAGAGATTATGTTTTAAACCTTTCACAAGTCATATATGCTTAATGGAAGAAATTTCATCCTTACCGACCGATCCGATGCCGATAATCTTTCCTTTGTTGTTATCACCAAAAATAACACTTCCCCCTTCCTTGTGTTCTAGTTGAAGGAATTTGGATTCGTCTCCCGTCATGTGCTTGGAGCATCCATTATCAAGGTACCATAGTACACTTGATCCCTTCAAACATACCTACAAAACAGATTAATGAGTTTTAGGTACCCATGTCATTTTGGGTCCTTGGGGGTTAGGCAAATCATAGTGATGTGATTGAGTGTTATGTCTATGTCGTGTAAAACAAGCAGGAGCAATATGTCCAATTCGTCTACAATAATGACAAGTCATGTTAGGATTATGCATCCTTCTAGGTTGATAGTAATTGGACGGACGAAAATCATTTACTCTATTCTTGACAAAATAACTATTGCGCAAATCATGAAAGTCATTTCTCCTACCATTTGTTCTAGGATATGCATCATTTCTAGAATGTTGTTTCTAGGTTGGAAGTCATTTCTAGGTGTTCTAAAAGGTTCAAAATTCCTTCTAGTGTTTGGCCTAGAATGTGCATTATTTCTAGCATGATTATTTCTAGGTTGCGATTGATAAAAACCATTTCTAGGTTTGTTGTATCTAGGATGAACATTTGTTTTATTTATCCTAGGTTGAGCCTTAGGTGGTTGGGGGTTGGCTTCAACTTTCTCTTTAGGCTCGTTTCTAAAACCTATGCCATGCTTGGTCGACATCAAATTAACAAGCACTTCATTCAAATTTTTATGAGAAGAGTTAAACTTATCTAAGGTGCCCTTAAGCCTTTCTACTTGATTTTTGAGATGCATGCAAGAAGTACAATCTAGAACTTTCGGGCTTGTCGGCGCTTCTCTTGCCAAAAAATTTGTTTTCCTCTTTCAACTTCTCATTTTCTAAAATCAGTTTTTCCAATTCCTTTTCTTTAAAAGAGAGTTGTTTTTGAAAATCTTTTTCTTTTAAAGAAGCGTTTTCTTTTGTACTCTTAACAGTTTTTGAAGCTTTAATAAATTCGCTATACAACTCATCAAAAGCATTTTGCATTTCTTTAAGGGAAAAGAAATTTTTGGAAGAAATTTGACATACCTCTTCTTTGTTGTCTTCTTGTGCCATAAGACAAAGATTTGCGGCTTCTTCTTCTTCTTCCTCACTTGACTTGTCACCGGAGTCGCCTCCCCAAGATATGTATGCTCGTTGCTTCTTGAAGGGTTTCTTCTCCTTTTTAGCATTTGGGCAATTTGATTTAATTTGCCCGGTTTCTCCGCACTCATAGCACTTTATTTGATCTCCTTGCTTTTTGCCCTTTTGTTCATACTCTTTTCGCATGAACTTTTGAAATCTCTTGATAACGAGTCCGAACTCGTTGTCTCCGTCCTCATCATTTTGAGGTTGGCTTGTGCTTGCCTTGAGAGCGATTCTTTGCTTCCTTTGATCATCAACAAGAGGGTTAAGTATAGTAGATTCATAAGTTTTATGATTACCTCTTAATGCGTCGATGGTGACATTTGAAATGCCAATGGATTCTTGAATCGCGTCGGCCTTGGATCGCCATTCCGGAGTGAGACTTCGGAGAATTTTGCGGACAAGTTCCTTATCCGTGAAGGTCTTCTTAAGAGCATGTAAGTCATTTACGATTTTTGAAAATCGTTCAAACATCTCATCGACCTTTTCGCCTTCCTTCATGTGAAACAATTCATATGCATGGTTTAGGAAATCAATTTTGGCTTCCCTTACCTGGTCCGTACCTTCGTACGTAATTTCCAGCTTGTCCCACAATTGCTTCGCCGTTGTGCAACAAGATGTCTTCCTGTTATCATCAGCATTTACAGCACAATATAATAAATTAATAGCTTTAGCATTATTTTGCACCTTTCGGATGTCATCCGCATCGTATTCATCTTCGGACTTTGGGACCCATTCATTTTCAACCTTCTTGGTTGGAATTTGTTCTCCATTCATTATGACCTTCCAAAGATGAAAACTATTTGATTGTAAAAATATTCTCATCCTCTCCTTCCAGTATGTATAATTTGTACCATCGAATAGCGGTGGTCGGGTGGAGCATTGTCCTTCACCTATTCCTGCAAAAGAATCACGAGTAGAAGCCATGGATATTTCTCTCAAACGGTTAAGTCTTCAGAGAGTTGGGCTCCGATACCAATTGTTAGATAATACACTTAAAGCTAGAGGGGGGGTGAATAGCGTTATAATAAAATTTAGCGTAAACTTGCGGAATTTAAAAATTGCAGGAAATAAATAAGTGCGATAAGTAAATAAATTAGAACAAACGCACCGATGTATCCTGGTTCACCACAACCCATGGCTAGTCCAATCCCCGAGAGACTCTCTCGAGATTTCCACTAACTTGTTAAGCTTACGGGTGCTCAACAAACCGTTACAACTTGAGGACACAGGCCTCAACAACCTTTGCTCGGAGATACAACACTCCAAGACTTCAACCAAGGAAACACAAGTTCCTTCTTACAACACAAGGGACTAACACTTCCCTTCAAGTGTACAAAAACACTTAGCAATCAAACAAGACACTCCTTTAAGAGTAGATATGAGTAAAAAGAATACGCTCAAGATCGCAACAACTTTCGACAAAAATTTAGCTCTCAAAAGATTATGTAATGAATATAAAATGATAAGCAATAAAGTATGCAAGCTTTAGCAATTGTATGATCAGTTGTTGTGTGTTGTTGTACTTAAAAGACTGAATTGAAGCTGTATTTATAGTTGAAAAACTTTGTATTACCTTTGCCTAATTGCCAATTAAGAATTGCTGATTTTACTCAGTGACAATCGATTGTCAAATGCCACAATCGATTGTTTGCCAGTTCTTCCAAAAATCAATCCCAGATTTTACGCTTAACAATCGATTATTTAAGATCAATAATCGATTACTAGCAACGTTCAAAAAATCATTTCCAGATTTTACGTAAAACAATCGATTATAGGAAATCAATAATCGATTACCTGACGGTATTTGAAAACATTTTGGCAACGGTCAGTTATTCAATCGATTATACTAAGTTAACAATCGATTATATATCAGTCTTGAAAAATCAATTTAGACACTGGCTCTTGACAATCGATTGTTATAGGTTCACAATCGATTATTTAATAACTTTGAAAAAGACTGGAAGACAGTACCTCAACACAATCGATTGTCATAAGTTCACAATCGATTATTTTGTGACTTTGAAAAATCTGATGGACACTATCTCTTCACAATCGATTGTCATTAGCTTCACAATCGATTATTTTGAGCTTTGAAAAACTTTGATGGACACTGCCTCATCACAATCGATTGTCATTAGTTTCACAATCGATTGTCATGCAGATTTGTATAATCTGATGCTCACTGCCTTAACACAATCAATTGTCATAAGTTCACAATCGATTGTCAAGCAGCTGACTTAAACATAATCGATTGTCATAAGTACATACTCGATTATCTTAGTCCAGATTTTAGAGGCATGTTTAAATTTTGCGCTTGTGCTTGGACCTCATCATATGTCAATTTGCGCATAGTTTGTCATTCATCAAAACCTACAAATATGAACACACGTTTAGTATAATGCCTTGAGAACGTGTTTCCAACAAGATTTTGATATGAGGGTTTGAATAGAATTCCAAGAGTTGCAGTAGCTTCGTTAGGCTAATTAGGATGTGTGTGCAAAATTTTATTTGATTTGGAGGTGCTTAGGTTAGGGTTTTGATCGAATGCGAGTTTCGGATGTTTTTGTTGAACTTTGGCTTTGATTTGACGCAATTTGATGATTTTGATGTTTACTACAGTGATTTAATTGTTCGATCATGTATGGGTTGTAGAAAATCATTCTACCTATGATATGTGCGCTTTGGTTGTATTAGCATGATTTTCAGGTATAGGTTTTGATGAATGACAAACAATGAAGTCAAGTGTCAAACAACGTTATTATATGACAAACAATCAAGATTGAATGCGGAGAAGCATATTGATGACGGAATTGCATAGACAAGCCAAAGACGAGCTCAAATGTTCAAGTCCGAGGACCCAAGGCGTAGGTCGTTAGGTAGAACCAATGTAAGAGCAACGCTTAAGTTATCTCGTCTTTTGGCTCAACGTAGGTCATCATAAATATGCATAAAATCATTTTATTAAATCATATTTATCATAGACATATTTTATTAAATCATATTTATCATAAACATATTTTAAATACTTAAAACAAAATGATGTTAAAGTTCTCATTTTAACCAAAATAGTTTTTGAAGTAAGTTTTCAAATCTGGACTAGAATAATCGATTATACAATCTGCATAATCGATTATGCTGTAGACCGTTGCCAGTGTTTGAACACTGGAACAGAATAATCGATTATGCAGAATCCAGTAATCGATTATTCAGAAGAAAATCAGCTTCTGATTTTTGAACGTTGGAAGAATAATCTATGCAAATCCAATAATCGATTATCCTTGCATAAAATCAGCATAATTGATTGTCAATTAAGAAACGGACTTGCCCCCCTAACCCCTATAAAAAGAGGTCTTTTCAGCTGATTTTAAACACACAACACCTCCCAATATTCATATACATATTGATATTATTTGAGCATCATTATAGAGCTTTTGTTGAGCCATTTGAGAGACAACTTAGAGTTGTTCATAGAGCTTATTTTGTATCTCTTTATCTACTCTTTTGAGAGAGTTCTTGTTGTAAAAGAGAAAGGTGTTTGAGAAGATCATATCTTCTCATTGATTGTCGGGTTTGCTAAGTACCCTCAATCTTAGTGGTTGAAGTCTTGTGGTGCGGTATCCACGAGCAAAGTGAAGTCTTGAGGTGCGGTATCCTCGAGCAAGTTGAAGTCTTGTAGAGTGTACATCTATGAGCAAGTGTAACGGTTTGTTAGGCACCCGTAAGCTTAACGGAGTTAGTGGAATCTCGAGAGAGTCTCTCGGGGAATGGACTAACCACAAGTTGTGGTGAACCAGGATAAATTCGGTGTGTTCTTTCAATACTATTTTAATTACCGAATTTATTTTATTCCTGCAATTTTAATTCCGCAATATTTATCAATATTCTCATGCCGCACTATTCACCCCCCCCTAGTGACGGGCATAAATCCTAACAATTGGTATCAGAGCCTAACTCTTTGAAAGCCTTAACCGGTTGAGAGAACGATATATATTTTTTGTTGAGAATATTGAACGCAGGAATGATGAGCGAAGGACACTCTCCCTATAGGCCTCCACTACTTGACGGAACAAATTACACATATTGGAAAGAGCGGATGAGAATCTTCATCCAATCAAACAACTTTCGATTATGGAATATCATCAAGAACGGTGAACAAATGCCAACAAAGAAAGTTGGGGAAATCATGGTTCCAAAGGAGGAAAATGAATATGATGACGAGGACATCAAGAAGGTTGAAAGAAACGCAAAAGCCATCAACGTGCTATATTAGCGGTGAACCCGGATGACTATCGGAAGATTTCTTGTTGCACAACCGCCAAGGAGATGTGGGATAAACTCGAGATTACTTATGAAGGTACGCCTCAAGTCCGAGAATCTAAAGTTGATTTTCTAACACATGAATGTGAACTTTTTAGAATGAGGGAGAACGAAAGCATCTATAGTATATTCGAACGGTTATCAAGGATCATCAACGATCTCCATGCTCTCGGAAAAGTATATTCGAACAAATATCTAGTTTGAAAAATCTTGCGGAGTCTTACTCCCGAATGGCGATCCAAAGCCAATGCCATCCAAGAGTCTATAGGAATCACGGACGTCACAATTGATGGACTACGAGGTAGCCTCGAAACTTATGAAAGCACAATTCTTAATCCCTATCCTAGAAGTAAAAGTTCGAGTCATGCCTTCAAAGCCTCATCTTCTAAAAGAGTAGAGGTAAGTGATTCGGAAAGCGATGATGATATTATTTCCAATGATATAATTGAAAAGTTTTATAAGTTTATGAAGAAGGAAATAAAGAAGGAAGAACCAAGTCCTTCATGCCAAAATTGTGGAAAACTTGGCCACACCATATCATTTTGCCCAAAACCCAAGGACAAGAAAAAGAAGAAACACCATAGGCGCGTGACATGGGATTTGGACAGCTCGGGCGATGAAACTGCTGCACTATGCCTCATGGCCAACGAGGAAGAAGAGATAAGTAATTCTAACTCCTATTCTTATGAAGAATTACGAGAAGCTTTTCAAGAATTGTATGATGAATTGAAAAAGTCTTCAAAAATTTCCAAAGAGGCCAAGGCTAAAATTAAAGTTTTAGAAGAGAAAAATAATTTTTTTGAAAATGACAATATTGATCTTAGAAATAAAATTGAGGAGATGAATGAAGCCTCTTCAATTGATCAAAGTTCTAATTGTTCTTCTTGTAATTCTTTGAAAATAGAGAACATAGAACTTAGAAATACACTAGAGAAACGTAGTGTAAATGATCCTAAAACAATTGAAGAAATTAGAAAGGATGATAGAAATGAAGTTAGACCACCTAGAAATAACTCTAGGAACTTCACTAATAAGTCTAAAATGAATCATTTTAGACCACCTAGAAATAACTCTAGAAATCGCAATACGTCTAGGAATAATGACTTTAGATCACCTAGAACGTTTTTGGATCAACCAAGACATATGCACAACCCGAATGTTATATGTCATTATTGCAACCGGGTAGGACACATTGCACCTGTATGTTTTGCTAATCATAGAGATTCATATTTTGATTATGGTTATTATTTGCCTAACCCTCAAGAACCCAAAAGAAGTTGGGTACCGAAAATCGATTTTTAGGTATGTTTGCAGGTGTGCTTGAGGACTACAAAATCGTAGTAGATGCAACAAGCACGGAACCTTATTGCATCGAGGAGGAATTTCGGTTAGTTATCGTATTCTTGATAAAAACGTAATAGTTGATATGTGCTAAAGATTAATATATCTTTGTTAACAAATTGATATTAGTTATTTTTGGTTGAGAATAACAATTGGCATCAATTATTTCGTGTTAAAAATAATGATTGATTCATGTTTTGATGAATATTTTTAGTTGGTATATTTGCGAAAAATGCCCGTTATTATGGTTGGTATGTTTTTACTAACATTTGGTATTATTTTATGCTGATATGATTTTTTAAATCTAACAATTGGTATCGTCAATGTATATTCCTCATTATACTTCCTACTTTATTTTTGACACTAATAGTTGGTATTCCCAAAAGGGGAAGTGTCGTTAATGGAAAGTAGCCTTTGTATACTCTTTTTGCAAATGCCAAAAGGGGGAAGAATTTAGGCGATATGCATCGAATAAGGGGGAATGTCTTCGCAATATGCATCGAATAAGGGGAAATGTCTTCACATTCTAGTATGCTTTAATTGAGGGGGAATATTCAATTAAGGGGGAATTATATTAAATTGTTTACATGAATTGTATGTTGAGATATAGCATGAATTTAGGGGAATCCAATATGCATGTATCCTATTGTTTGTCATTATCAAAAAGGGGGAAATTGTAGAAAATCATTCTATCTATGATATGTGCGCTTTGGTTGTATTAGCATGATTTTCAGGTATAGGTTTTGATGAATGACAAACAATGAAGTCAAGTGTCAAACAACGTTATTATATGACAAACAATCAAGATTGAATGCGGAGAAGCATATTGATGACGGAATTGCATAGACAAGCCAAAGACGAGCTCAAATGTTCAAGACCGAAGACCCAAGGCGTAGGTCGTTAGGTAGAACCAATGTAAGAGCAACGCTTAAGTTATCTCGTCTTTTGGCTCAACATAGGTCATCATAAATATGCATAAAATCATTTTATAAAGTCATATTTATCATAAACATATTTTTATTTATCATAAGCATATTTTAAATACTTCAAACAAAATGATGTTAAAGTTCTCATTTTAACCAAAATGGTTTTTGAAGTATGTTTTCAAATCTGGGCTAGAATAATCGATTATACAATCTGCATAATCGATTATGCTGTAGACCGTTGCCAATGTTTGAACACTGGAACAGAATAATCGATAATGCAGAATCCAGTAATCGATTATTCAGCAGAAAATCAGCTTCTGATTTTTGAACGTTGGAAGAATAATCGATTATGAAAATCCAATAATCGATTATCCTTGCATAAAATCAGCATAATGGATTGTCAATTAAGCAACAGACTTGCACCCCCTAACCCCTATAAAAAGAGGTTTTTTGAGCTGATTTTAAACACACAACACCTCCCAATATTCATATACATATTGATATTATTTGAGCATCATTATAGAGCTTTTGTTGAGCCATTTGAGAGACAACTTAGAGTTGTTCATAGAGCGTATTTTGTATCTCTTTATCTACTCTTTTGAGAGAGTTCTTGTTGTAAAAGAGAAAGGTGTTTGAGAAGACCATATCTTCTCATTGATTGTTGGGTTTGCTAAGTACCCTCAATCTTAGTGGTTGAAGTCTTGTGGTGCGGTATCCACGAGCAAAGTGAAGTCTTGAGGTGCGGTATCCTCGAGCAAGTTGAAGTCTTGTAGAGTGTACATCTACGAGCAAGTGTAACGGTTTGTTAGGCACCCATAAGCTTAAAGGAGTTAGTGGAATCTCGAGAGAGTCTCTCAGGGACTGGACTAACCACAAGTTGTGGTGAACCAGGATAAATTCGGTGTGTTATTTCCTTACTATTTTAATTACCGAATTTATTTTATTCCTGCAATTTTAAATCCGCAATATTTATCAATATTCTCGTGCCGCACTATTCACCCCCCCTCTAGTGACGGGCATAAATCCTAACATGGGTAAGGTATTGGAGTACATCTGCATTTTTGGTTGAGGCCCCGGGGGCCTCGGGGTGGTTTCAGATGGTCAACGGAGTGAAATTTGGACTTGTGTGTTGCTGAAGGTGCTGGTGTCTGGTGTTTTTACACCTGAGGTTTTGGGACAGCAGGTGCGGTATCGCGGAAGCGGACAAGAAGGTGCAAAAGCAGAAGTGGGGCTCAAGGAAGGTTCCGCAAAAGCGGAAGCATAGCTGCAGGAGCGGTCCCGCTCGAGCGGATTTGTAGCCATTGAAGCGGTCTTGGATATTTAAAGCGAAACCACAGAAGCGGTTAATTAGCCGCAGAAGAGGTAATCGCATAGCCGATATTTGAGCAGCTGAAGCACAAAGCTTGGCTAACTTAATGAAATAGTCTTATTCGCGAATTTTTGAAAGAACAATATTTCTCACTTCTGACTAAGAGGGTTTTCAGGCGATTCTGAAGAGGGTTTCAAGGGCTTTCATCAGGTATGGATTCTTTGACTTAGAAAATGATTGTATGGTGTCAAAACATGAAGGAAGGGTGAAAAATCAAGGAATAGTGGTCAAAATGAAGTTTAGGGGTTGAACTTAAGAGAAGGAAGGATGGGGATTTAAGGGGCCATTTGGACTCCGAATTTGATAATTTTCATATGTATAGACTCGTGTTGTGATAAGGAATCTATGTGTGTAATATTTTCTAACTTTTGAGAAGTGTGCTTGGGGCTCTATTTTTAAAAAATTTGTGAATTTTGATATTTTTCGAGTCTTTTCGATTGGGTTATATTCCCTTAGCCTATTGAAATATATTCGTAGTGGTTTTCACCAGATTCAATGCGCGTGGAGGTTGATTTGAGAGGAAATGTCATTGCGAGCTAGTCTTTGGCCGGCTAGAGGTGAGTAATAGATGTAAAATAATGTTATGAGGGTTTGAAACCCCGGACTTTCACATCGTAATGCTATATTGAGGCGTGCAATGTATTCCATGACGAGTGTAGGGTGATTGACTATTGGGGATTGTTACTTGGTCCATCCCGAGTGTTATTTCTACTAGATTGGCAATTGAGACACATACTTTATTACTGTGAATTGGGCTTATTGCAGTGTTTGGGGATTTGTACAGACTTGTAGAATCTTTTGGGGGATCTTAATTAGTTTTCCTCTCGTGTTTGCATACACTATTCTCTCAATCATGTTTTCAACTATATAAAAAATGATAAGAGCGGTATTTTTGAAAAGGAATAATAAATGAAAAGAATATGAGTGCTGAGACCCCCACAAAATATTATGCCCGAGCGGCTGTGGATTTATTTGACTGAGATGGGCTGTTGACCCGAAAGTAAGAATGTTTTTGCTATGATTTGGATCAGGTTGCGCGTCATAGCAGTGTTATATTGATTTTGACGGCAGGAGCCTATTTGATCCCATGAGATGGCTGATATTGCGCTTGGGCTATAGGATCCCCTCCGAAGTGTGTACACCCCCCCAGTGAGCGCCGTCGATGATAAATAAATGGAGCGTGCTATACGCCGTAGTGGGTACCAGAGTGTGCCACTATTTATGATACATTTTCACATGCATTATTTCTTTCACTATATAGTTAGTCTTACTATATTCACTAATGTTGATCTAAATTGCTAGATATAGGCTACCTTGTGCATTTACTGTGATTTCATACATTCAGTCTATATTTATATTTACTACTCATTGGGTTGGATTACTCACTTAATTCCATGTGCCTTGCGTGTAGATCCAGGTCATACCCAGGCTGAGTGAGCTTTGATCAGCTGTGCAGAGGCATTCTCCGGGAGTATCGAGGTAGCTCCATGGAATTCACAGCATTAGATCTCTCCCCTCTATCCCTATCATTTATTTCCCCATTAGCTTTTAGACAAAATTTGTAGTAGGATCAACTGTGTATTTAGAGGCTCCTGACGGTGACACCAGGTCCATGTTGGGCTATATTATGTATTTTGTTAAACTTCTGAATTTTTATCAGTATTATCTAGATTTTTGACTTAATGGATAGTAGTTTTCTCCGTTTTATTTATCTGAAATTAGCTTAAGTATTAGGATTTATTGTAACAAGTTCAGGCTTGCTTAGTAGTGTGTTGGGCGCTATCATGACCGGGTTGGGGTCGTGACAAATTGGTATCAGAGTCTAGGTTTCTTGGTCTCGTGATTCATGAGCCGATTTAGTGGATTCTGGCGGATTGGTATGGAGACGTCTGTACTTATCCTGGGGAGGTTGCATAGATTCTTGTAATTCTTATCGTGCAACCTTGTTGATCCGAAAACTAAATTCTATTATTCTATTCTCTCGCAGATGGCGAGAACTCGCACTATGGACGATAAGACAACCACGTGTGCCACCTACTGACGCCACTAGAGGTCTTGGATGCCATCGTGGTCGAGGAAAAGCCGCTGGGGCAGCACTAATTGACCCCTAGTTACCCCGGCACAAGATCAGATTGTAGCTGTAGAGACTCCAGCAACACCTATTCAGCCAACTAGCTGTGCCTATAGTGATTTCGGGTTTTCAGGAGGTTCTAGCTCAGATTCAGTCAGTTTGCACTGGCCAGGCTCAACTAGTCTCACTCACTACTGCATCAGCTACTTCGCAAGAGGTAGGCAATCAGATCCCTACTACTCGCATGCCTGAGCAATTACTGCAGGGTTTGTAGACAGTAGACGCACCACCAGCTCAACAGGTTGCACCAGTTCAGCGGATTGCCCCGGTTAAGGATGATGTGATTCCAGCTATGTGAGATGATGAGCAACGTCATCTTGAGAGGATCAATATGCTATCACCTCCTACTTTTTGTGATCTTTAGGGTGAGGGTGCCTAGAGTTTTCTCAACAAGTGTCGACGTATGCTTCATACATAAGGGATCATGGAGTTGAGCGGTGTATCATTTACTACCTTTCAAATCTCAGGAGCATCATTCGCTTGGTAGGAGGCATATGAGCAGCGTAGGCCGGTAGGTGGAGTGCCATTAATATGGCAGGAGTTCTGAAATATCTTCCTGGAGAAATGGGTACCGCAGTCTCATAGGGAGGAGATGTGTAGACACTTTGAGTGGCCTAGTCAGGGAGATATGACTCTGTCTCAAGATGAGGTGAGATTATTGGAGTTGGATCGCTATGCTCCCTTGATTGTCACGACCCGAATTTCCCACCACCGGTGTCGTGATAGTGCCTACTATCGGAGCTAGGCAAAAAAGCTTTTATCTAAAATAGTATAATAAACTGAAATAAATTCTTAAAATATGCAGAAGACTTTTAGCAAAAAACAATAACAAAGTGCGGAAGATTAAAACATATCTCTGCCTAGTTTCTGCTGTCACTACTCACGGACTACTAAGGAGTACAAAAAACATCAGTCTGAAAGAAATACACAAGAGTATGTCTCGTTACAAATAAACAAACTGAAATAACATAGATGAGACTTCGAGCCTGCGGACATCGGCTAAGCTACCTAAGAGTCTCTGGACTGAAGGTCCGCTGCTGGACTAGAACTGCTGCGGCAGTCCGTAAGCTATCTCCTGACCTATGCACAAAAGGCACAGAAGTGTAGCATCAGCACAACCGACCCCGTGTGCTGGTAAGTGCCTGGCCTAATCCCGGCGAGGTAGTGACTAGGCTAGACCGGACCTACCACAAATAACCTGTATAGATACATGCAATAACATGAGAATACTTTATTCTAAACAATTAAAAGGGAGGGAAGCATGTTGTGGGTTACAATAGTTCAAATACAGAAATCAACTATCAAGAATGAAAACTGAGCGGATAACTACTTATCATGAAATACTAAAAATATTAATACACATATCATTATACTCAGTCCATATTCCCATTTCAGCGTGCAACCTGATCCTCAACATTTAATACCGTTGCGGTGTGCAACCCGATCCTCGACAATTTATCTATTGCGGCATGCAACCCGATCCTTGATATTTACCAACAAGACTCACCCAAAATCATTCGCAACTCAAGTGCGAAGGGAGTAGCATCAAATACAAAGTGTCCCGACAAGGGAATGCAACTAATAGTCCAAATACCCCGGCAAGGAAGAATTAAGAATATATTTATGTCCTGGCAAAGGAAATGAGAATATAACTTCCACTTCTAAACACGTTAGCTACCAACAAGTGCTATGTCGAGCCAATGCTCCAAAATTATACGAAATCATTATTTATCCTCAATCATTTATATCATATGAGCTAAATCAATTCCAACAAGAATTTATGTAATATCATTGGAAATAACGTAATTTAAAACCCACGGTCATGCTAGACTATGGTGCATAGGTAACCGTCACCATGCCTATACACCGAAAAGTAACATCCTATTCCTATTCCCTCAAGCCAAAGTTGGATCTATCACTTACCAATAAGACTCCAAACTCAACTCATGCCTCTAGGATAGCTCTAACCCTCGAATTTGCAACAAAGCCGCTCGGATCTAGTCACAAGTTACTGAAATGTACTAATACATGATAGTTAAACCACTGTGAATGCATAGGAATGTATTTACCAAAGTTTTACCCAAAAATTTCTGAAATTCCCCCGGGCACACGTGGTCAAAACTCGAGGTATGAACCAAAACCGGGTTATTCGTTCCATCACGAGTTCATATATATACATATTATATTTTGAAATTGGACCTCAAATTGAGGTCCAAATCCCCAATTTTAAGAAAACCTAGGTTCTACCCCATAATCCCCAATTTTACACATGAAATTCCTTGATTTTTAAGAAGAAAAGAAACTAATTATGTTAGACAACCAAATAAGCGGTTTTCAAGGCCTCAGAAGCACGAAGAAAGGGAAAATTATGGTTATGATCCTTTGGGTCGTCACATGCATGGTCCCGGCTGATCGGGAGAAGATTAGGAGGTTTGTGGATGGACTAGTCTATCTCATCCGTATTCTGATGACTCGAAAGAGGATTCTGAGTCATACGGTCAAGCATGCAGTTGATATTGCTCGTGATATTGAGACGGCTCGTCGTCAGGAGAGAGAGGAGAGGGAGGCCAATAAGCATCGAAGATCGGGTAGTTATAGTGGTGCTCTATCTAGGGGCCAGTCTCAGTAGAGAAGAGGTTGGTCATTCAAGCCTCATCAGTTGGCTTGTTCTGAGTATCGTGGGGCGTCTTCAGTCCATGTTCATCAGGGGTTCCAGAAGAGCCAGTGTTCACTTAGTTCCCTCCCAGCTCAGAGTTCTTGTTATGCCCCTTCAACTCAAGGTTCTTCTGTGCTGAGTCATCGGCTAGTCATTCTGGTGCGAGGGGTTCCCTCCATTACTCTAATCCAGCACCTGGTAGTTGCTACGAGTGTGACGAGTTTTGACATATGAGGAGGCACAATCCTCAACGTCATGGTAGTCAGTCTTAGCAGAGGGACCAACTGTCGTCTTCTTCTCCAGTTTATTCAGTGCCCGCCCAGTGAGGGATGGGTGGAGGCCAGGCAGCCAGGGGTCGCCATAGAGGTGAAGGATGATCAAGAGGCGGCGACAAGGCTCGATTTTATGCTATACCAGGCAAGACAAATGCCCTTGCATCAGATGCTATTATCACATGTATTATTTCGGTCTGGCACTAATATGCCTCTTTCTTATTTGATACCGATTCTACCTATTCTCACGTTTCATCATATTTTGCCTATCATTTGGGTACTACCCGATGTTGTCTTGCTTTACCTTTACAGTCATCTACACCAGCGAGCGATACTATTATTATGGACCATGTGTATCGGTCCTGTCTTGTGACTATTAAAGTTCTAAAGAACCAAGTTGATTTATTACTTTTGGGCATGGTAGACTTCGATGTTATTAACTATTCTAGATTGTCATGCAAAAACAGTTGCCTTTGCTATGCCGGGTGTTCTGAGGATCAAGTGGCGTGGTATGACTGACTATGTTCCTAGTTGGGTTATATCCTTCTTGAATGCCCAAGGTATGGTTAGGAAGGGTTGTTTATCATATTTGGCCTTTGTGTGAGATGTTGGAGCTGAGACTCCTAGCATTGATTCTCATTTTGTTGTAAGGCATTTTCCTGATGTATTTCCTGCTGACCTGCTGGGTATTCAACCGAATAGGGACATTAATTTTGGTATTGACCTGGTGCCGGGCACCAATCCCATTTCCATTCCACCGTATCGCATGTCACCCGCGGATTTGGAAACATTGAAGGGGCGGCTTTAGGAACTCCTAGAAAAGGGGTTTATTTGGCCGAGTGTGCCTCCGTGGGGTGCACCTATTTTATTCATAAATAAGAAAGATGGCACAATGAGAATATGCATTGACTAAAGGTAGTTGAACAAACTAACAGTGAATTTATTCGACCAGCTTCATGGAGCAGGGTGTTTTCTAAGATTGATCTCTGTTCGAGTTATCACCAGTTGAATATCAAGGACTCACATATTCATAAGACTACTTTAAGTATGAGATATGGTAACTATGAGTTTTTGGTAATGTCTTTTGGGCTGACCAACGCCCTAGCAACTTTCATGCATCTGATGAACATCGTATTTCGGCCGTATCTGGATTATTTCTTTATAGTGTTCATTGATGATATTCTTGTGTAGTCATGTAGCCAGGAGGAGCACGCAGAGCAATTTCACGTTGTATTACAGGGGTTGAGGGAGAATAAGCTTTATATAAAGTTTTCCAAGTGTGAGTTTTGGCTTGGTTCAGTGGGTTTCCTGGGGCACGTGGTGTCCAACGATAGTATTCAGGTGGATGCAAAGAAGATAGAGGCAATTTAGAGTTGTTCTAGGCCGTCCTTAGCCACAGAGATTTGTAGTTTCCTCGAGTTGGCGGGTAATTATCGCTGTTTCATTCAAGGTTTTCCATCTATTGCCTCATCTTGACCAAGTTGACACAGAAGGGTGCTCCGTTTGTATGGTCGGATAAGCGCGAGGAGAGCTTAATGAAGCTCATGACTGTTTTGACCACAACTCCAGTATTAGTCTTGCCAACATCTTCAGGTTCTTACATCGTTTATTGTGATGCTTCTAGAGTCCATTCTTTGTTGATGCATGATGGTAGAGTGATTGGTTATGCTTCTCGTGTGTTGCAGCCCCATTAGAAGAACTACTCTATTCATGACTTAGAGTTTCTGCTATAGTTCATGCTTTGAAATCTGGAGGCACTATTTATATGGAGTATCTTGTGAGGTATTCACCGATCATCACAGTCTTCATCATTTGTTCAAGCAAAAGGATCTTAATTTGAGGCAGCGGGGGTGGCTTGAGCTGCTTAAGGATTATTATATTACTATTATGTATCATCTGAGAAAGGCCAATGTAGCAACCGACGCCTTGAGCCGAAAGCAGTCAGTATGTGGAGTTTGGCTTATATTACAGTTGGGAAGAGGCCCTTTATAGTTGATGTTCAGGCTTTGACCAATCGGTTGTAAGATTAGATATTTTAGAGACCAGTCGGGTATTGACTTGCGTGGTTTCTCGGTCTTCTTTATATGAATGCATCAGAGAGCGCCAGTATGATGACCCGCATTTGCTTGTCCTTCAGGACATAGTTCAGCGTGGCAATAACCGAGATATGTCCATTGGTGATGATGGGGTATTGAGGATGAATGGCCTTATTTGTTTGACCAATATGGATGGGCTTAGGGATTTGATTCTTGCTGAGGCCCACAAATCGCGGTATTCCATCCATCCGGGTGCCGTGATGATGTATCAGGACTTGAGAAAGCACTACCGATGGAGAAGAATGAAGAAAGACATTGTGGAATATGTGGCTTGGTGTCTCAACTGTCAGCAGGTGTAATATGAGCATCAGAAACCGGGCGGTTTGCTTCAGCTGATAGATATTCCCGAATGGAAGTGGGAGAGAGCCACTATAGACTTTGTGAGTGGCCTTCCTCGGACCTCAAAGAAGTTTGATTTGATTTAGGTAATTGTGGATCGACTGACCAAGTCAGCGCATTTTATTCTGGTGTGTACTACTTATTCATCAGAGTGGTTGGTAGGGAACTATATTGAAGAGATTGTTCGGTTGCATGGGGTTCTGGTTTATTTTATCTCAGATAGGGCACTCATTTTACTTCCCAATTTTAGAGGAAATTTCAGCGAGAGTTGGGTATACAGGTTTAGCTGAGCAGAACGTTTCATCCTTAGAGAGACGGACAGTCCGAGCATACCATTCTGATATTAGAGGACATGTTGCGTGCCTGTGTAATTGATTTTAGAGGTTCTTGTAATAAGTTTCTGCCACTTGAAGAGTTCGCCTACAACAACAACTATCAGTTGAGTATTCATATGGCACCGTATGAGGCCTTTTATTGGAGATGGTGTAGATCTTTAGTTGGTTGGTTTGAGCCCGGCGAGGCTAGGTTATTGGGGACAGATTTGGTCCTGGATGCCTTAGAGAAAGTGGAGGTGATTCAGGAGAGTCTACGCACAATTCAGTCGCGTCAGAAGAGTTATGAGGACTGAAAGGTCCGAGATGTGTCATATATGGAGGGTGAGAAAGTTTTGTTGAAGGTTTTGCCAATGAAGGGTGTTATGAGACATGGGAAGAAAGGGAAGCTGAGTTTGCGGTTCAGTGGACCATTTGAGGTGCTTAGGAGGACTAGAGAGGTGGCTTACAAGCTTCCTTTTCCACCTAGCTTATTGAGTGTGCACCCGGTATCATGTGTCTATGCTCTGGATCTATGTTGGGGATCCGTCTCATGTTTGGACTTCATCACGATTCGGTAGGATGATGATTTGACTTATGATGTAGAGCAGTGGCTATTTTAGATCGTTAGGTTTTGAAATTGAGATCAAATGATATAGCTTCGGTGAAGGTACTCTGGGGAGGTCGGCCCGTGGAGGAGGCTACTTGGGAGACCGAGCAGGTGATGCAGATCAGATACCCTCACCTATTTGATACTTCAGGTATGTTTCTTAACTTGCTCGAGGACGAGCATTATTTTTAGTTGGGGAGGATGTGACGACCCGACCCGTCGTCTCTTGTGTTGCCATACCATTTTCCCCATTTTATGCTCCTTGATGTTTCATTATCTGCGTTCGGTATGATCGAGTTTATTCAGATTGAGTTTGGTCTGAAATGAGACACATAGTCTTTAAGGAAGGCTTGGTTTGGAATAGTCAACCAGATGTTGACTTGTGAGTTAGAGGGATCTGGTGTGATTTCCGGTGATTTGTTTAGGTTCGAGGAGTGATTGGTGACTTAGGAGTGTGATCAACATTGAAATTGGAGGCTCAATGTAGAATTAGGCTTGAATTGGCGAAGTTAGCATTTTGGCGATATCATGTTGATAGGTGAGATTTTGATCCGAGGGTCGGAATGGAATTGCGAGAGTTGCAGTAACTTTTATAGGTGATTTGGTACGTGTGTGTAAAACTTTAGTTGATTCAGAGGTGTTTAGGTTTTGTTTTTTATTTAATGCGTGTTACAGAAGTTTGTTTAATTTAGGTTATGATTTGATGCAATTTGATGTTAACTACAGTGTGTTGATGGTTCGAGCAAGTTTCCGCAAGGTGTTGGAGCACATCTGTGTTTTTGGTTGAGGCGCCGGGGAGCTCGGGGTAGTTTTGGATGGTTAACGGAGTGAAATTTGGACTTGTGTGTTTCTAAAGGTGCTGTATGGAGTTTTTGCACCTACGGTTTTGGGATTGCAGGTGCGTTCTCGCGGAAGCGGACGAGAAGGCGCAGAAGCAAAAGTGGGGCTCAAGGCAGGTTTCGCAGAAGAAGAAGCCTGACCGCATGAGCGGTCTCGTTGGAGCGGATTTATAGCCGCAGAAGCAGTCTTGGATGTAAAAGTGAAATCGCAGAAGCGGTTAATTTACCGCAGAAGCGGTCATTGCAGGGCAAATATTGGAACCGCTGAAGCGGAAATCTGGGAAGACTTAATGAAATAGTCTTCTTCACGAATTTTTGAAAGAAACAACATTTCTCACTTCAGACTAAGAGGGTTTTTGTGCGATTTTTAAGAGGGTTTCGAGGGCTTTCATCATGTGAGGATTCCTGCACTTAGAATATGATTTTATGGTGTCAAATCATGAATTAAGGGTGAAAAATCAAGGAAATAGAGGTCAAAAATAGAAGTTAGGGCTTGAACTTAAGAGAAGGAAGAATGGGGATTTAATGGACCATTCGGACTCCGATTCTGATAATTTTTATATGTATAGACTCGTAGTGTGATAAGAAATATATTGGTGAAAAATTTTCTCACTTTCGAGAAGAGGGCTCGGGGCTCAGTTTTTTACAAATTTTGTGAATTATATATTTTTCGAGTCTTTTCGATTGGGTTATATTCCCTTAGCCTATTGTGTCATATTCGTTGTGGTTTTGGCAATTTTCGACGCGCGAGGAGGTAGGTTCGAGAGAAAAGGGTAATTCGAGTTGTCTTTGGCCGACTAGAGGTGAGTAATAGATGTAAATGCTGTTCTTAGGGTTTGAAACCCCGGACTTTCACATCGTAACACTATATTGAGGCGTGACATTCATTATATGACGAGTGCGGTGTCGTTGACTATTGGAAATTGTGACTTAGTCCACCGCGAGTGTTATTTCTACTACATTGGTGATTGACACACATACTTTATTACCGTGAATTGGCATTATTGCCATGTTTGGGGCCTTGTGCCGACCTGTAAAATCCTTTGGCGATCTTCATTAGTTTTCCTCACTTGTTTGCATAAACTATACTCTCAGTCATGTTTCTAACTATATAAAATATGATAAGAACTTTATTTTCTAACATGAATAATAAATGAAAAGAATATGAGGGCTGAGATCCTTACAGAATGTTATGCCCGAGCGGCGGTGGATTTATTTGACAGAGATGGGCTCATGACCCGATAGTGACGATGTTACTCCTATTATTTGGATCGGGCTGCGCGCTGCAGTAGTGTTATATTGATATTGAGGCCGAGAGCCTATTTGATGCCACGAGATGGCTGATATTGTGCTTGGGTTGTAAGAGCCCCTTCTGAAGTCTGTACATACTCCAAGTGAGCGCCATCGACGATAAATAAATAGAACGGGCTGCACGCCGCTGTGGGTGGTAGAGTGTGCCATTATTTGTGTTATATTTTCACATGCATTATTTCTTTCACTGTATCATTGGTTTTGTTGTTTTAATGTGATTTCTTATTTTCAGTCTGTATTTATATTTATTACTCAGTAGGTCGAAGTACTCACTTTACATCATGCGCCTTGCATGGAAATCCAGGTCATACCCATGGAGAGCGAGCTTTGATCCGCTGTGCAGAGGCATTCTCTAGGAGTATTGTGGTAGCTGCAAGGCGATCACAACCTTAGTCTCTCCCCTCTATCCCAATCCTTTATTTTCGCATTATCAACTTTTAGACAGACTTTGTAGTAGGATGACTCTGTATTTAGAGGCTCATATCTGTGACACCGGGTCCATGTTGGGCTATATTATGTATTTTGTTAAACTTCCACATTTTTATCAGTATTCCCTAGATATTTGACTTAATGGCTAGTATTTTTCCCCGTGTTATTTATCTGAAATATGCTTACGTATTGGGAAATATTGTAACAAGGTTGGGTTAGCTTAGTAGCGTTCTGGGAGCCATCATGACCGGGTTGGGTTTGTGACATGGCTACTCAATTCCCACTTTTTTTGTTTTTTTTTTCTATTTTCATATGCTCTTTCTCCTGCGAAGAATGCCAGAAAATATCGGAGAATATGATATATTTATTCATGTTTTATTTAAAATATTTAATATTTAACAAATAAAAATATATTAATATATTATACCCATCCAATTCCCCATACTTGAATGTTTACTCGTCCTCGAGGAAAAAAATATTTCTAATGATAATACATACAAACACACACACACACACACACACACACACATATATATATATATATATATATTATTTTTTATTTAAAAGATGTGATGAATTAAAAGGTCATCACATGATTGCTTTCTACGTTATGAGGCCTTAATAACCTCTCTTAGTATTACCTCAATTTGCGTGGACAGTTCGAGCGAGTAGCGAGAAAGCTTACAAGTGAAAATCTGTGAAAAAATAATATGTTTTGACTATATAATGAGCTAAATTTACTTCGGTTATTGTTTTCGGTAAACAGACCCGGACCCATGATTTGACGGTCGCGGAGGGTAGGTAGGAAAATATAGGACTTGGGCATATGTCGAGAATCGAATTCCGAGGTGCCAAGCCCGATAAATGAATTTCTAAAGAAAATTATTTTCTATAATGTTTTGTAGGAATTTGAAATGTAATTTGATTAGAACATACTGGTATCTGGCCCGTATTTAGGTTCCGATACTCGGTACAAGTCTTATATATTATATAAGATGATCTAGTAAAATTTGGTGAAAAATGGATTTCATTTGACGTGTTTTCAAACATAAATTGCAAAAATGATGTTATAAGAAGTTTGAGAAAATTCTTTTATTTTGAGGTTTAATTTGATTTTCATGATGTTATTTTGGCGATTTGATAGAACGAATAAATCCATAGGATGTTTTTGATGTTTTGTATACACTTGGTTTGGAGTTACGAGGGCTTGGGTGAGTTCCGGGTAGGTTCCGGGATGTTTTAGGCTTAAAATCAGAGTTGTTGCAGGCTCAGAGGAGTGGAAGGCCTCTGAATGGGGCAGTGCGATCCGCACGATATGTACCGCTTCTGTGGAGAGGCCTGTGCGGTAGCACTAGTTATGATGTGGTCCGCGGTGAAGAACAATTCGCCAGTCCAACATTGAAAGCCTATATCTTTTGATCTATAAAGAATTTTGAGATTAATCAAAAAATAAATATTTAGACCATAGTGTCTAGTTTCATGTAACGAACAGAAATTAAAATTTGGACATCGATAGAAACTTTTATGGCCTAAATACTAAGACATATCACTGTTACACGGCGGGGCTATGCGGCCGCAATTGGTTTTGTGTGGTCTACACAGGGCACCTGGGAATAGTATATCTAGACGGAATTTTACTTATTTTTCTTTTTCAAACCCCAAAAACATAAGAGGCGATTTTTCAAACAACCTTTCTTCTCCAAACAAATTATACGAGCGAATAAGTGGTGGAATCAATGGGTAAAGCTATAATTGAATTGTGAATTGTGTTCGTGACATCGAGATAAGTGTTTAGTCTAACCTTAGCTTGATGGATTAGGAGTTGTGTCCTATTTTCTATTTTATCTTTTTTAGTACGACGTGTAGGAATGGTGACAAGTATCTATACATTGGTGTCAAGCATGACCGTGACTCTTATATTGTGATATTCATGATTTCGTTGTATTATTCATGCCTTGGTGAAGATTTCTATTTTTTTGTGTAAAGTTTTAGAAATAATTGTGATCTATTAACATTGAAGAGCATTGGCTCCAGTTGTATAACGAATTGGGAAAGTATAAGTGATGATTGGAAATCTGGAGTATTGGCTCGAGTAGTAAAAATAAATTGTGAAGTAAAAGTGAGAAAGAGAAGAGATTATTACGTTGTTCCCTTGTCGGGCTATTGTTGAGTTGTAGTTTCCTTGCATTGTGTTCTTAGTTGTATTACGGATGCTTAGTTTGATGATTCCCTATGTTAGGTATTGTAACAAGATTAGGTATAGCTGAAATAGTTAGGTGTTATAACAAGTTTAGATATAGATGAAATAGTTAGGTGTTGACTAGTTTGGTTATAGATGTTTCTCCCTTATCGGGATATTGTTGATATAACATTGCTTCGTTACCGGGTTGTTTGTTAATATTATTGTTCCGTTGTCGTGTTCCTTATGATTATTGTTTGTTTGTAAATGGGAGCTGGTGCTACGCCTACCGCAAGATAAAATGAAATGGGAGCGGGTGGTATATCTACCACGAGATATGATGAAATCGGAGAGGGTGGTACGCCTTCCACAAGATATAATAAAACAGGAGTGGTTGGTACACCTACCACAAGGTACAATGAAATGGGAGCGGGTTGTACGCCTACAAAAAAATACAATAAAGTGGGAGTGGGTGGTATGCCTACCACGAGGTAAATAAAATGGGAGCGGGTGGCACGCCTGCCACGAGATACAGAAAATGGGATCGGGTTGAACGCCTGCAACAAGATATGAAAAGAAAGTGAAATCTACCTTTGTTTTCCCTATTATTGTTAGTGGTTGATTTTTGATTTCCTTTATAGTTTTCTTGACATATTGTTTTTACCTGTTATTCCCCGAAGTATGTTTCCCCCTCTCATCTTTACTTTCTTGTACCTTCTTTACTTTCTACTATATATTATATAACTGCACAGGTTTATTTATTATATTGGTCCTAGCCCTGTCCATATTTCACCGTGGTTTGGCTAGACACTTACCAACACGTTGGGTTGGTTGTGATGATACTACACTCTGCACTCTTATGTGTAGGGCCCTAGTGTTGTGGACTTTGGATCGCATTGAGACTGCTGATTCTTGATCATCCAGCGACCCGAGGTTGCTCTGCAGGCGTCCGTAGTCCTTGGCGTCTCCCTCAATCGACATTCATGTTTCTTACATGTATTTCAATAGACAGTGTTATATTTAATTCTTTAGACCATTATTTGTAGTAATCTTAGACCGTTCTGTGAAGCTGTGACACCAGTTCCAGGTAGTCGAGACTAAAAAAATTGTTTTAGACATTCATGTTCAAATATTAAAATGTTATCTTTCGCTTAATTATTTAAAGTTCCATTATTTTCATGTTATCACATTATATTTTTTAAAATGAAGCAATTTTATAATGAAGTAAGTAGCTAAGGATTGGCATGGCTAGCTCTCATTAGTAGGCGCCTTCACGACTCCCGAGGGTGGAAAATCCGGGTCGTGACAAAGTATTTTCTTCAAAACTTTTGGTCATTGTAGGATTGAAAATTTATTCAAAATAACTTCTTCATCTTAAAATGATTAATATTTAAGCTTCACCAAATCATTTACCTTGATTCTGATTGCATTTTTGAAAAGAACAAAATTTGCACTATTTTTCTCTTGAATCTTTCGGAATTGATAACTTTATTATAACACATTTTGAACATCACAATTCTTCTTTCGTAGGCTTGCTCTTCTTGTTAATATCCACTAGTATAGATTCAATACTGGTTTTTGAAATATATTTAGGACTTTTTTTAGGCTTATAATGTCAGCTTTCATGCCGGTAGGATAAATATATTTTTGTAGTGACTTTTCTTCTTCCGACTTGGAGAAAATATTCCCTTATACTAATTATTTCATTTTTCTTGTTGTTTTTGTTTTTCTATATGATTTCATCAACATAAGAAATATAGGAATATACACACTTTTATATACCATATCTCTCTATTTTTTTCTGTTTCATGCCTTGCACAATCATTTTTTTCTTTTTCTAACAAACAATACTTATAATGGATGGAAGAAGTAATAAATATAATAGTAATATACATCTTTTTTTTTTCTTTTTTTGGTGGGGGAAGGGTTATAGACCATGGTGTTTTATAAAACAAAATAGGATAAAAGTTTAAACATAGGTTTTAGGAGGTAACACCTTTTTTTTCTTGGAGAGAATATACTAAATGACGATAAAAGGTGTATCAAAGAAAGCCTAATTTAATTTTTTAAGAATCAGTGTCATCCATTATTTCGCCTCGAAGACAGTACAAAGCAAGTTCTAGAGAAATGATGAGTATACATTCTTATTATAATAACGATTTTTAATTCCCTTGATCTTGTGAGTTAGAGATGCTAGTTTTTCCTTCTCAATATTAAAATCATATGCATTGAACTATAATAATAATGAAAAAAAAATATTGGGTCACAATAGAAAGAATTTATTTTACTAATTAAAAACCTACAGCAACACAATCATTTAAGAAGAAAATATTTATTATAATATTATTGATAATATAGATATATATATATATATATATATATGTATATATAGTACAAAAGTATTTTTTTTAAATAAAATAAAAAACATTTGAACTTTCAAGTTTATAGTCGCTAAAGAAATCTTGAAAGAAACTGTGACCACACATATTTTATATATAATAGGCTAGACTAGCTTTTAGACCTTATCACTCACGGGGACTGGAATTTGATATAAATTTCAAAATTTACCTCAGCCAATAATTAATTTACACAATTTGATGGTTAACCAACCAGTAACTTAGGCATACCGACCACCATGGAATTACTCCTATGTAGATGGCTCTATTTTTGTAGAGGCCTTCATGGGATGTCCCGGATATAAAATAATCTGGATATTAACCAGATCAATTGGTTAAGCATTGATTCTTACAAATTATATTAGGCATATGAGGCTCCATTGCTTCACCCTCAATGGATACGAGTAAGATTAAGTTATGAGCTAAACATCGTCAGCTCGACTTTAGTGCAGAATGTATTAGGCTTTGAATGTTATCGATGTTTGTTGCTCAAAATGTCCTCCAAAACACAACATTTACCTTTGACCATTTACCTTAATTTTGTATCCACCATTGATCTGTTGAATTTCAATTGCCACATATTTCAACGCCCCCTTTTTCAAAAGCGAAATCGGGTTTCACGATATTATGGGCAAAACAACTCTCATTCCCATTTGGGAATTGGGTTATAGAATTTGAAGAGTCACCACCAAATGATTAAAGTGCAATAGGACACTTTTAATGATGAGAGGAGCATTATGAAAGAAAACCATAGTTTGGGTAAGGGCTTGAGATTATCCCGAGGGGAAGGTGTTAGGCACTCCTCAAGATCCACTACTGTGGTTCGCGGCCGTGCTAATGTGACTTTATGAAGAGATGAAGCAAGTAGAAAGATAAGATTCACATATAAACATTTGAACAACTTAGGAATTTTGAAAAGGGCAAGGCATAAGTTAAATAAAGTAGAAGAGAGAATGGATTTGAAAAGAAAAGCATTACTTTAGAAAAACGTTTAAATAAAGCAAGCAAAGGAAAGGGGGTCCTAGGTTTGACTATAATATGGATTACACCGGTACAATACCCTGCACACACTCCTCAAAGAGGGGTCACATATGGTATTAGCGCACCAGTCATCATCTCCACATTCTACCCTTCATGCCCGATTAAGGTATTTAAACGCGTTGGTATCATTTACTTATTGCATGCTAGTACCCGTCCCATCTGTTAGTCCTGGTGTATTAGGACTTCTAATCCTAAGAGCGGGGAGAGAAAGATAGGATATATATGGAGTTTTCAAAGGTAAAAATACTAGAACGACAATCAAAACAAATAACATCTAAGAGGTATGCAAACAAGATATTCAAAGGTTCAGATAAAACCCTGTAACGCAACAACAATTAGTTTTGGATGACTTCAAATACTGATTTGGTCTTTAGAAGAGATTAAAAGAGAGGACAGATTAGTTTAACACATAGAAGTTGAATAGAAAATCTGCTTCAAGCTCCCCCGGCCCGTTGTTAGGAAATGAGAGGTTTTAAAACCAGTTAGTTTTAGAGGAAACATTATTTACAGACATAAGTATGTTGAAAAGAGAATTGAAGTTACAGAAATAGTAAGAAAAGTCTCAATGATAGCCGCATTGTTTGAAGAAAAGGATGCAAGAAGAAAGTTTTCAAAAGAATCTCAAAGTATAAACTCGGTCAAGCAAAGTAATATAAAACTCCAGGTTTGGCATTTGAAAAGACATTATAGGTACATAATAGCGGAAAAGGGCAGATGTCGGCCCGATTTTGAAGATAGACAGACTTGGGACGAATTGCATTAACACGTTTTAAACATACTAGGGGAGTCTGGAACATAATATACACACTGACCCTTTTTGTTACTGCTTTTATACGTTTAGACGGCCTACTATTTTCCCCTAGCGTTTATACAATTGCTATAGGCATGTTTTCTAGGCGATATGCAACATTGAGATCCTATAGACATTCTTTCTATACGAGATGCAATGTTGAAAGCTTATAGGCTTGGTTTCTATATAAAATATGACATTGAAACTTGTAGGCATGGTTTCTATATGAGATGTGATAATGCAAACCCTATAGTCATGGTTTCTATCATGGACTGATGCAGCATTGTAAAGCCTTATAGACATGGTATTTATCATCAGATGCAGTATTGAAAGCCTCACAGACATGGTATCTATAGTGACATGCAGCATGGAAATCTTATAGACATGCTTTTTATATAAAATTGCAATAAAGTAAACCTATTGGCATGATTTCTACCATTAATTGATGCGCTAAAGTAAAACCCCTCTGATAGCCCCTTTCACTATGATATGAATAAATGTCAATACCACACAGTGGGGGGGGGGGGGGGGGATTTTCGTGGTACCTAATTTTCGCGTTAGGAGAACATGGTTCTTCTAAGTGTTGTAACTACTGCGGTTTGTGGAAATATAAAAACTAAAAGTAAAGTGCACAACAATTTTTATGTGGAAAACACCTGGCTCAAAAGGTGAAAAAACAATGACCTACAACTCAGTAGGATTTTCCGAAACTCGACTAAAATTTGTGAGCCAACAACAACATTTACAAAACTTTTGTAAACCTAAGGATTAAAATCTAATCCCAGTGTGGCACACAACCTCAGATGTTGAGACACTATCAAGTTAACGCTAACATGATGACACATGTACCTAATACAATTGCTTCTATCTAAGTTGAAAGGTACAATATAAAACCTACTATTATTGAACTAGAAATAAAAAAATCAGATGGAACTAGTTCTTCTCTAGGTTCATGTAGCTGTAGGCGTCCACACTTGTAACTTGCATATATTTCTTGCTAATCAGAATCACTCTTTAGCTCTCAAATATGCTTTTACTTCTGATTGTGTGTGTTACTAGTAAAAGAGAAATAACTCAATCATATTGAGTTAGCAGTTAGAGTTTGATTAAGACTCCACTTCTTATTTGTTCACAATTCGAGTCCTTGCCCAATGCAAACTCCAACCCTTATCCAAACTTAGGATTAAGTTCTCTTCACATGAGGAGACTGTCCTCCTTATCCCAATGCAATCTTTTCAATTATGAACAGAAGATATTGATGCGTGATCTTTGGTGCATTATCTTCCTCACGTGCTCTGCATGTGCCGTTGTTGATTCCGACTGTGTAATACAAGATGGACTAGGTCATTTTTTAGGTTCATTTGTCAATCTTCAAAACTTCAACTGAAACTTCGGCCAACAATTTCCCCCTTTTTGATGATGACAAACTCTGTGCTTAGTATGATCAGGAACCTGCAGACTTAGCTGAAATCAACACTTAGAAGATCACTTCACTTATTATTAAGGAGGTTAGATTTAGGTCATAAGCATCATTTGTTGAGAAAATTTTTTTTTATGCACATATCTTCCCCCATTTGGAATCATTGAAAAGTTGCATAAATGATATGAATATTCGAAGTTAATATCTACTCATGGCCGCTGGGGCAACTGCAAGTTAAGATATGTTCTAGTTAATAAAAATCTTCTCAGTAATAACTATTTTGAACAATATTAACAAAGACAAAAAAGTTTCATTCATTGATTCATAAATGTTCCTACCAAGCAATCAACAAAAAGAAACATAAAGCATCCAACCATGAGCAAAAAACAAAAGACATACCAGGAACCAAATAAACTTGTCATTGAGGGGGGAAACTAGACAGGAACCTAGACACATGACTCCTAAGGCTTGGATGAGCTAGAGGGCTGGACTTTTAGTAGATTAAGCATTTGTTATTGGATAGCTTCATTCTTCTCCTTCTCCTTAGCAAGCTCAACTCTGATTCCATTTCTTTCATCCTCTAATTCTGCCACCCTGGCCTTAAGCAGGAAATTTCGGCATCCTTCAGTCCAACCTCCTGAACTAGGGACCTTACTTTGCTGTTGACAGGAGTTTTAGCTGATGAACCAGGTTCAACGGAAACAGTGCTAAGCAGATAGTCACAGCTTTAAATGGACTTTATGCCAAAGTGTTCCTTGCTAGATGTCATCCCCCAATTCTTCATGGGAAAATGTAGACGTTCAAAAACAGTAGTCAGAATAAACCCATAGGGAATGGCATGGGCCTTGGAACCATTTATTACCCTTTCCAGGAGTCTCACCATGACACATGCCAGTTGATTTGATTGCTTTCAGTGAAGCACTGCATGAGAACAAGGTCCATAGAATTTGTAGTTTGCCTTCTTTCCTGTATAGGCAGGAGGCATTTGTTGACAAACTCAAAGAGCACCTTGTGTTTAAGCATCATTTCACTCTTTTGCACTGGCCTTGCCCCAGGCACGTTTGACTCTGATATGGTATCATAGAAGTTTCTAGTAATCTCCAACTCTGAGGGAAGCCCATCCAAACAAGGCCATCTTTTCCTTGTGTAATCATCATATCCTTTACAAGGGATGTTCGGAATTTCTCCCTGCTTTTTTGCATCAAATTTTACCTTGACTCCCTTAGCAGTGCTTGCCACCACACAATTTTTCACTACCCCATTTTCCATAAACTCCACCAATTCCTTTCTAACTAGTTTCCCGTTCAAGTGAAGGACCATGTCCAACCACCCTTCCAGATAAGTTCGTAGCCTCAACATACGTGGCTCCTCCAGGTCTTTCAACAGCCTACCCTTCAGAATTTTTCCATTGCCAAAATTGGCAAATCTATCCTATTCACTTTCACAATCATCTTCTTCTTCTTCATCACTTTATTCTTCTTCCACAATCTTTTCACATGTTTGCCTTTAGTAGCAGATCTTGTTCTCTTTTCTATGAAGGACTTAACAGGTACAAATTTGGAAGACTTCTTGGAAGAAGTCTTAGCCTCCTTGGGTTTTTCAATATGAGCCTTCTCAGTATGTTTTGCTAGATGGACCTATTCCATCACCTCGTCCTCCTGCTCAGCCACAATTTCTGAACTCTCACCAACCCTCCCTTTTCCTTTCTCTAGCCTATTCTTCTTGCTTTCTACCAGAGCCCTCCTCAACTTAGCTTCACTTTCTCTCACTCTGATTCTTTTTTTTCTAGCCCTAAGTGCAACCTTGGGAGATACAGTTTTGGACTTCTTTGAAGGTTTTGCAACAAGATGATTTTTAAGGGAAGATGACTTTCGTTTCTTGGGGTCATAGCTATCCCCTAACTTTTTCATCAGATCAGCCAATGTCTCCTCCACTGTTGGACAAGTTTGTTTCTTAGGTCTACCAACCCCTCAACAGCTTCCCCAGATTCACCTCCCCCTGAGTGTGATACCCCATTACCCCCACCTCCACAGCTAGACAACACCTTTTTCTTCCTTTTCTTTTGCTGCTCTACCGATTCATACCCCAGAAATGTTTTTAACTTCCTCTACCAAAACATATCTATTCTCTTCCTTTTCACCTACATCCATTGACACAAAACAAGATTTTACCTCTGTTGGATTTTCTTGAGGCGGAGAGTTTTGAGATGACCTAGGTTTGTCTCCCTCGCTTGCAGAAATGTATTGATCTGACTTAGAGCCGGACTCAGTGACCTCTACTTGGGGTTTCTACCTTTTACTTGCTCTTAGATTCTCGTTTAATGATTTTCTTAAAGGTCAAGTAGCCACTAGTTTTCTAGCTATCACTTTTGTTCTATGAAACCTGGGTTTTGGGGGTTCAACAGGAGGAGTAGAGGATGAGATGGTGTTGGGTGACACTGGTGGTGGGGTTGTTGAATTATCTTTAGGATTAGTCATTTTGGGTGGTGGATTTGTGGAAGACTCTAAGAAAATTTGGGAAATCTTTGAGGGTTTTGGAGATGGAGGAGATGATCAGAGATATTAGAGGTTAATGACGGTTATGAGGTGACTTAAGAGGCCTTTTAAAGAGGGTAATTATTGCATCAGAAAAGGCACTTTTCAGGCGTCAGTAGGAGTCTAATCAGGGTCAAGCTCTTGTCTCTGTATTAATTAAAGTTGCTAGGTTTAGGAAAAGAGTTCCGTTATTTCTTAGAATTCTAATTTCAAGAAACTGATTCAATTAGCTTCCAATGGATCGAATTTTGGGACGATCGGAATTTTAGGACTCTTGCTCATGATTGAAAATTAATTTTTTTATAATTGTGCAAAGCATAGAAACTTACCTGACTTTCCTCATGAGAACATATTGATGAACTAGGTTGTTCATATGATATTTCTCTTGATCATGTTTCAAATGCCATAATAGAAAATTAGTAAGAGATTAGTGAATTACATAACCATATGTCACAGTAGTATACTTATTTAAAAGTATTTAGCTAAGTAGGAATTAGTCTAATATTCACATATTTAAGAACTATGAACCAAAAAAAAAAATTCATTTTTTTTCATTGTGCATTCTGAACATGACCTCTCAGGTGATCTTAATCATCCCTAATTTCAACCTATTCCTCTCAATGTATTCTCTACTTAGTGCCTCGGTGAAGATGTCAGCTATTTGTTTATTAGTAGCACAAAATTCTATGGAAATTAACCCATTTTCATAGTTGTCCCTTAAGAAGTGGTGTCTAACATCTAGGTGCTTAGTCCTCTTATGATAAATAGGGTTCTTTGACATACTTATGCACTAGTGTTATCACAAAATATAGGTATGCTTACTCCAATGGTTTTGAAAGACTAGATGATGACGAATTTATTCTCTCTCAAGAACCCTTTCTACCCTTCTCTTATTTTGATAAAAAATGTGCTAAAAATGAGGGAGAAGGTGTTTTAATAAGAGGTGTGTCAGGTAAAACGTATTAGAAAAATGCCAGGCGAGCACGACCTGCGATGCAAATCTGCGGTCGCAGAAATGAGATGCAGTCCGCAGAATGGACCCCAGAAATGGCTCAAGTTCCAAACCTCTCGGGTTGGGAATCTGGTGAATATGCGGTCCAAATTCGAGTTCTGCGATCGCAGAATGCACCGCAGAACTGACCTTCGAATTTCTTCAGGGGCCATATGCGATCAATCTGCGGTCCGCATATTGATTATGCGACCGCAGATCTGACTGCATTTTAAACATCAAAAATTGGTTGCTCTTTTACTCACTATGCGGTAGTAATGAGGTATGCGTAGCTGATCTGCGACCGCATTCTGGAATAATGTTGATTTCACATTATTAAGTGCAAAACAGTAAAAAGAATCTGATCCACACAGGTAGACTCGACTCTACGAGCTGCTAACATCTAAGCACTCATATCACGGGGCCTTGCATCCTCCCCCGCTTAAGATCATTCATCCTCGAATGAGGACTCGGGAACCAAATGAGTTTGAAAACATGATATGCAAATTTTTACACTTCTATTAACTTTCAAGTTTGTTTTAGAAAATATTTGCCAGAGTCTCCTTTATAATATGGACATAACCACTTGTCAAAGAACCCCCAAAACATATTCCCAAGCATTACTACCCAACTTGCTACCTTTACAACAGTATTAAAAATGCACAATCTTCATACTTGCACATATTCAACCTCTCGATACACTTTTTCACCATTTTGGACACTATATGTAATTAAATTAAGCATTAATCATCTGTACTATTAAAGCCATTTACCTATCCCAAGGGTAAGACATAGTTGTTCATTTCAATAAGATTCCTGCGTGCAAAACTAATCATTACACAATTAGAACACTTTGATACACCATCTCCATGCAAAATTAATTATTTCTTCCATACATCACCTTACCATGGGAGAACAAAACTTTTATTGCCTAAAAGAACTACACATTGCTCAAATAGTTACAACACATAATTTTTGTTGGCACAATTTAGAGAAACTACAATAGTAGGCACTTGAGAAGAGAATGATGGTTTCTTACACCTAATGGTACACAACACTAGTTCTCCTAGGGAAAAGATTCGCACGATAATTCCTAGACTTTCTCAAATAGATGGGGGTAATTTATCTTCATCTCCTCTTTCGCTTCCCACGTGGCTTCATCGACTTGCTGGTTTCGCCACAACACCTTAGCTAAAGAAATCTCGTGTTCTGCATCCTTCAGACCTGTCTATCCAGAATAGCAACTGGAATCTCCTAATATGATAACTCTTCTGTAGCCTTGATGTATTCAACTGGCACAATATTAGATGGATCACCCACAATTTTCCTCTACACGGATACATGAAACACCGGGTGCACCAAGGAAAAATTAAGTGGGTAATTCCAACCTATACGCAACATGACCGATCCTTTGAGTGACTTGATCAGGCGCGACGTACCTAGGACTTAGTTTTCCCTTCTTCCCATAGCGCATGACTCCCTTCATAGGAAACACCCTCAAGAATACCGAATCTCCTTCTTGAAACTTCAATTCTCTCCGATGGACGTCCGCATAGGATTTCTGGCGACTTTGAGCAGTCTTCATTCTCTCTTGGATGACTCTTACCTTCTCCAAGGTCTGATGCACGAGATCTCGCCCTATTAATTTTGCTTCACCAACCTCGAACCACTAGATCGGGGACCTACACTTTCTTCCGTACAATGCTTCGAATGGGGCCATCTGGATGCTAGCATGAAAGTGGTTATTATAAGCAATCTCTATAAGGGGCAGGTGATCGTTCCAATTACCTTTGAAATCCAAGTCACATGCCCGCAGCATATCCTCGAGCGTCTGAATTGTTCGCTCTGCTTGGCTATCGGTCTGCGGATGACAAGCTCTGCGGAGATTCACTTGAGTACCCAAACGTTGCTGAAATTTCCTCCAGAAGTTAGCTTTAAACTATGATCTTCGATCTAAAATAATATAAAGCGGCATACCATGAAGCCTCACTATCTTCTTGATATACAACAGAGCATATTGTTCCGCAGTATCGGTGGACTTGACTGGCAAAAAGTGAGCTTATTTTGTGAGCCTATCCACAATTACCCAAAGTGAGTCGAACTTGTGCTGAGTACGAGGTAGTCCTGTCACGAAGTCCATATTGATCATTTCCCACTTCTACATTGGTATTTCTATAAGATGAGTCAGCCCTCCCGGACGCTGATGCTCGGCCTTTACTTGCTGGCAATTTGGACACTTAGAGATGAAGTCCGCCACACTCTTCTTCATACCACTCCACCAATATATATTCTTGAGATCGATATACATCTTTGTAGAGCCTGGGTGCAGTGAATACCTAGAATGATGAGCCTCCGCCATTACCCTCTCTCGAAGATTCCACAACCGGGACACATAACCTATCATGGCACTGTTGTACACCATCACTGTTGACGAGTGAAAATGCTGAAATTTTGCTACTTAGAACTACCTCCTTCGATTGTGCCAATGATGGATCAACAAACTGCTTTTCTTTATCCTCTGCCACGAGCGACGATTCTACTGTGTTATGCACCATGAGTTCCTCCTCATTCGGGGCCGAGATACAAACCCTAAGGCTAGCCAACTAGCGTACCTCCCGAGCTAGGAGCCTCTGATCCGCTCTCAAGTGAGCCAAGATACCCATGGATTTCCGACTGAGGGCGTCGGCCACCACGTTCGCCTTCACTTGATGGTTCAAGATGTCTATATCATAATCCTTATGCAATTCTAACCACCGCCGCTGCCTCAAATTTAGCTCCTTCTGCTTGAACAAATATTGACGACTCTTGTGATCTGAAAACATATCTACATGGACCCCATAAAGATAATGCACCAAATTTTCAAGGCAAACACAATTGCTGCAAGCTCCAGATCATGCGTCGGATAATTCTTCTCATGATTCTTGAGTTGCCTTGAAGCATATGCTATGACCTTCCCGTGCTGCATCATAACACACCCTAAACCAAACCTGGAGGCATCACAATAAACTACAAACCCCTATGTGCCTTCTGGCAAAGCCAACGTTGGTGCCTACGTCAACCTTGTCTTCATATCTTGAAAACGTTTCTCACAAGCATCTGACCACTGAAACTTTGCTGATTTCTGCATCAATTTTGTTAATGGGGAGGCGAGGGTGGAGAATCCCTCTACAAACCTCCGATAATACCCTGCTAACCCGAGAAAGCTACGGATCTCCATCGGGGTCGTGGGCCTAGGTCAATCCTTCACCGCTGCAATCCTTTGGGGGTCTACTTAAATCCCCCACTTGAAACAACATGACCGAGAAATGCGACGGACAATAACAAAAATTCACATTTGGAAAACTTGGCATACAATTGGTGCTGATGAAGAGTCTACAAAACCGCTCTGAGGTGGAAGGCGTGATCCTCCCTACTCCACGAATATACGAGGATGTCGTGAATGAAAAAAATCACGAAGGAGTCTAAAAATACTTGAAGACCCGATTCATAGGAACCATAAAAGTTGCCGAGGCTAAATGATAGATTCACCCGTCCTGATCATTTTCGAAGCCTTGAGGTAGGAAATAAACCTACCTCTCGGCACATTGCCATTTGCCTTCTATTCAATAACCGGCTGAGTAGGGAACTCGAGTCTAATGACTCTCGTCCAGATATCAAGTTTATCAAAGCACGAATACAACCAATCCATCCCCATGATTACATCAAAATCCACCATCCATAGCTCGATAAGGTCAGTCGTGGTAACACGACCAACTACCATAGCATTTTTAAAATTCCTATAGATCCGCGCGGCTGTAATAGAATAACCAACCGGATCGATACAGTGAACAGCTCAAGAAGCTGCTCGGGTTCAATCCCAAAACTCAAAGCAACAAATAGAGCGACATAGGACAAAGAAGATCGTGGATCAATAAGAGCATAGCAATCAATGGTCCGGACAGATAGGATACCTGTGACAACATTTGGGGAGGCCTCAGCACTCTGACAGTCACTCAATGCATAAAACCTGCTGGGTCCGCCCTTACCACGAGCTCCACTTCTGGCTGCACCATGCCCCGCTGGGGCTAGAGGGCACACTGATGAAGTAGAAATTAATGAACTAGATGGAGGAGAAAGTCCCTTACCCGTGCCCTGTCTAGGTGCACAACAGTCCCGTTGTATGTGACCTCTCACCCCGCTATTGTAACACACTGGAGCATCTAAGTAACAAGTCTCTGTATGAAATCTCCTAAAGTTGGGACATATACCTCCCTGCCACGGAGGTCTCATCTCCGAATGACTGAACCGGCAGGACCTCCTGCTGTCTGAACATGGCCTCGAAGAGACACTCTGCTGGTAACGGTGCACGGATGGCGGTGCACTAGCTGAGGAGTGTGTATATGACTGAGATGGTCCTGATAACTCGTTCCCTTGAGCTGATCTCCCTGGGTGACCCATAGATCGGGCTCTTCTACTACTCTCCATCTCTGCCCAAATCTTCAACTTCCTGGCTTTGTGGGCTGAGCAAAACCCACGATCTTCTCATAGTTCATGTCTGATTGCAAAGCCGCTGTAGCAGCCTCATTTATCACCAAAGGGCTGAGACCCTGGATGGATCGCCTATATCTGGCCTCCACAATCGACACCAACTGATGAGTATACATAAAAAACCTCACGAACTCCATATGATACTCTCGAACACTCATGATACCTTGCATAAGAACCTCAAAATCGGTGACACGAGCTGCCATGGTCTTGGAAGGCATGAAGTGGTCCATGAAGGCATCTACGAACTCATCCCATCTAGCTGGAGGTCTCCCCTCCTCACGGGAATCCTCCCACATCTCAAACCCTGAACGCACAGCTCCCTTGAACCTGTATGAAGCCAATTGTACCCCTTCTATCTCTATAGCCTTCATCACTCGAAGGGTCTTGTATATCTCATCAAGGAATTCTTGCGGATCGGCCTCTAGGTCTGTGCCTGAGAACACTGGAGGGGACAATCGCAGAAATTGGTGAACTCTGGAGCTGTAGGAATCTCCCTGTCCACTGGAGGACACAGGGGCATCATGAGATCTCTGGGCCTGGGCAGCCACTAACTGGGTCAACATGCGGATGGCTCCCCTAAGGTCTCCATCAGAAATCCCGGGATCGGAAGCTGGAGCAACATCCAGATTAGGAGCATTTGCAGGAGGGATAGCGGCACCCCATGCCGCCGCTGGGACATAATGGCTTGCATTAGGAATGGATGGGGAAGGCAAATTCAGAACTGGGGAATCACTCTCGCCCATGACAGTCGGCACATGATCCAGAGCCACACTGGAAGTGGCGTTGGCCCCTAGGCCAAGTCTAGCTTTCTTCTTGGGTGACTTACTAAAAACTTGAAATAAAGCACGAATTAGACACAACATCACTTCACCGCACGAACTTGGAATAACAAAGAAGAGGGTAGTTTTTCCTAAATGCCCGTGTAGACCCCAATATATAAATGTGGTCGACAACACACCTATAATAAGGGCTCTACTAGGCACGACTCCAAGACATCCTAGGACTCCTTTAAAACCTTAGGCTATGATACCAAGTTTGTCACTCCCAAAAGTCGAGGGGCATGACCAGCGCCCAACCAGGTAGTCCCGGTCGAGCGGAACTCGGTGCCTTTCCTATTCCCCAGGCATTACCCCACATTATTCATTGTTAATTAGCCAAATGATTCTAAATTGCAATTGAAAGTAACTAAGAGTTCTCCTTTATAAGCACACATTATGATTAACAAGGAACGTGGTGTGCAAGTTTACAACGCCCAAAACATACACCTATATACATAAGTTCTATCCCACATACTAGTGTCTACGGAGCCTCTAAGAGAATGATAATACAACAGTTGCCAAAGACAAGGCCCCAGCTATACCCTTACAATGACATCACAAAGCTACTATTACAACAACAGTGGTGGCCTTAACCACGCAGGGCCCCAGAAGAAGAGGGGCTCACCAACATGTACACAGATGATAGAAAGGAGGATGAGCTATGAACGGTGGACTGAAGTGCCTGCCACGGATCCACCTACAATCATAACAAGAATGCAACACCCCCTGGGAAAATCGACTTTAGTACATCTGAATTGTACTGGCATGTATGAGCAAGCTCTATCCCAAGTAAACTCAAGCCAAAATGCATATACAAGTATAAAACTGAACAACAATAGTACAATCATGGAGCAGCAACCAAACATTTCATAGCAAATGTTACAATTAGTCATACAAAATGGCAATTAGTGCCCCACAGGTTACAAGCTCTCCTGCTGTCTCCTTTCACAATTCCACATTTATCATTTCATGATTTATATTCATATCAATAGTGATATTGGATCACATTTTCCACCGTTATTGCCTCGTCCACCCTTATTACCTCGGCACCTTTATCACCCCAACCCACACCTTATTTCACTGGGTTGCGGCGCGCAACCCGACCCCGCCTGACACATTCAGATCACAACAACATACAACACAACAAAAATCACAAGAAATCAACAATAGCACGTTGTTATGATAGAAACACAACAAGGGTAATGTATTTCCACAACTACCAACAACAATTTTCTCATGTTCACCGACTTTGTACACAATTTGGTTACCACAATAGTTGTTCACAACCAATCATACACGTTGTTCAACAATATTTCCATTTCCATTATTTCCAAACTCTTTCAATAAATGTTCTTCAACTTCCACCACAAAGTGTTACCACAAAAGTATACGTCACAAGAGTTTCACAATTCTCCCCACATTAATGTCAATTATCAAAATATTTCACAAACTAACACATGGCGGTATCGCAAGGATGAAAATTATCCATACATACCTGGAGTTGATTATCCCCTTCAAAGCTCTAGTCCAATTCACCAAGCAATCAAGAAGTCATTCTAGTCTATGAGCAACATTTAGGATTTAGAAATTAAACTCGTAGTTATTACCCAATTCCTTGTTTATCTGGATTCTAGGGTTTTAGGAGCATGCATGAGAGTTATATGAAGAATTTCAAAACAAGTGTATGGGGTTCCCCTCCAAAGCTTAAATTTTGAAATTTGGGGGAAATGGGTTAGGGATTTTACTTGAGAAATAAGTATAGAAGACAATGCACCAAGAATTTTCCGAGCTCCAATGGTTTTGAAATACTAGATGATGAAGAATTTAATTTATCTCTCATGATCCCTCTCTCCCTCTCTCTTATTTTGATCAGAAATGTGCTAAAAATAAGGGAGAAGGTGTTTTAATAAAAGGTCGGTCGGGTCTAAAATTTAAGAAAAACACCAGGCGAGCACAATCTGTGACGCAACTCTGCGGTCGCACAACTGACATGCGGTCCGCAGAATGGACCGTAGAAATGGCTCATGTTTCCAACCTCTCGGGTTGGGAATGCGGTGAATATGCGGTCCACATTCGAGTTCTGCGATCACAAAATGCACCGCAAAACTGACCTTCGAATTTCTTCAGGGGCCATATGCAATCAATCTACGTCCGCATATTGATAATGCGACCGCAGATCTGACCGTATTTTTAACATTAAAAATTGGTTGGTCTCTGATTCACTCTGTGGTAGGAATGCGGTCCGCATAGCTGATCAGCAACCGCATTCTGGACAGCATTTTGACACTTTTCTGGAAAAATCTCGATTTCACATTTTTAAGTGCAAAACAGTAAAAAGAATATTATCCATGCAGGTAGACTCAACTCTATGAGCTGCTAACATCTGTGTACTCATTTCACGGGGCCATACAGTAACAAACTTTGTAAAAGAATTTGGGGAATATATTGAAAAGGGTGTGGGAGGGGTTTACATTTATTTGCATAAGTCAATGGGTAGAAATCATGCTTATATGACTTTAATATTGCAAGTCATTTAGAAATCTTGCCTATTGGATTTTAATATTGCATACTATCTAGAAATCATGTCTCTATGACTTTGCATTGCAAGCATCATCGAAATCATGTCTATTGGAAGTACATAATTGTTAGGCAAGCTGTAGGGCAATCAAATATTCACCCCTTCTAACAGTTCAATGATAGTAACGAGTCTTAAAAATCAATATGTAGATATCGTTACTATAGGAGTTCAAACTTGCCTTATATGAGTGATAATCTGTCAAACGCTTTCAGTAAAGATTTGTCCAAACCTGTTTACTTATGAAACCTGTTAAGGTCTATTTATTTACATTTCTATAGATCTGCAGTGTCTTTCAAATTCCAAACTCGCATCTTTATTCTAAAAACAACCCTTCACTTTTCTTCATAAATCGTTACTTCAATGCATTTCGAAAAATGCCTCTTTACAATTTTACTTAAGCAGTTCGGCTAATTTGCAAGCCATCTCTAAACTTCGGCAAATCTAAATTTTATGTTTCAAAACTCTCCTATACAGGCATTTGTCTAAAATTAGTGTTTTTGAATCACTCATTTTTAAATACCTTAGGTTCTGACTATTGGATCCGGGTTGCTTAATGCGGACTTATTATCCAACTCTATGTGTTAAACCAATCTGTCCGCTGCTAATTTTAATTTTAAGACCAAATCAGTACTTCTAAGTCATGCTAAACTAATTGATGTTGTGACTTATGGGGCTTTTATGAGCCTTGGAGTGTCTGGTTTGTACACCACTATTTGTTACTTATTTTGATTGACGCCTTAGCATTTTGTCCTTTTAAACTCCATATATGTGCTATCCCTTTTCCTTCCCTTAGGATTGGAAGTCCAAATGCCCCATGACTGATAGGTTAGGATGGGTACTAGCATGCAATAAGTAAACGAGACTAATTCCTATTAAAAATATTTACGGGGTAGGAATGGTAGAATATGAAAATGATGACGACGTGCTAATATCATAAGGCTACCCCTCTTTGGGAAGATGTGCGGGATATTGCATCGAAGGATCCATATTAATTTTAAACCTAGGACCCTCTTTCTTTACTTTTCCTTTATTTAAATATTTTCTTCGAATGAAAACTCTCTTTTAATTGTACCTTTCTTCTTTCAAAATGGTCAACTTGTTTATATTTCTTATGTGCAAAATTAACTTGCCTAATCCTACTCTTCTTAAAGTCACAATCAAGCAAATACGGGAACCATACTAGTTGATCTTGAGGGGTTCCTAACACATTCCCCTCAAGATAATCTTAAACCCTTACCCAAACTCTGATTTTCCTTCAAATCCTTCTTCTTTTCTCAAAAAGTGTCTTAATGAACTATAATCATTAGGTGGCGACTCTTCAAAGTCCATAGCCCAAATTCTCCCAAAAGAGGATAAAAGAGTCATCTGACCCATAATGTCGTAAACCTGATTTCGTTCCCTCGAGAGAAAAAGGGGGGCGTCGGCACGAAGGACAAGGAAATCATAAGGGTTTAACACAAGCTTGAACAATCACCACATTACTGTTGATACCCAATTTATTTCCATGTATTTCTATACTCAAATTATTCTCAAAATAGCATATAGATGCATGTATAAGAATCCACAAAAAAGTTGGGTATTTTTCTACATTTTTTTCAAAAATTTTGAAAACCAATTTACGACTTATTTCGTACTATAAAATCCAATATTTAGTCTCAAATGTTGTTATTTTAGTAAAGAATATATTTTATTCTCTCAATACATAAAATATGTTTTACACAATTTTTTACAAAATTTTACAAGCGCATTAGGTATTTCTAAATTAAAATTACATTAAATTACAATTTTAGCCCATTTGTCAATTTTAAAAGTATTTTAACTACAAAATCATTCCTACTAATTTTAATTGATACTTAATACATATTTTGTTAACTCAATATTTTTATTGGATTTTTATAATTGCATTTACTATTTAATAAAATTAAATCAGGGTAAAATTGGCCATTTAAATCATAATCCCTTTTATTTTCAATTATAGCAAAATTTCAGCCTAAATTGACTCCCCAGTTACCAGACCCAATCTCAAAATTACCCGACCCAAACCCACATAAAACTAACCCGCCCCAATTCCCTTTAATCATGGTCGTTGATCATTCAGATCAATGGCCCAAGATCACACTTTCCATAATTAAACCCAAATACAGTCTAACCCTAATCATTTACGCCAAACGAGCTGCCCTTGTATCCCCTTACCCTCAAACACTCTCTATCCCGTTCTTAACCCTAATTGTCTCCGGCTCTATTTCAGCGGCATCTATGGCCTTTCAAACCCTCAATCGTCTATATCCGTCACTCCTCACCTCTCCTGGTACTTGGGTTCGAAGATGGGACTCCTGTCCTAAGGGTTATCAGACCAGAGGTCATTTGATTTGAAGATCTACAGCCGTGTCCGGCTTTCTCTGGCAAACCTTAAGGCCCTGGGTCTTTGCCCACTCTGACGAGTCCATTCCAGGCTTTTCTCGATACATCGAGAACTTTCTCTGAAAACCCTAATTTCTCGAGGTCTTCTCTATGTTCACTTTTATGATCCTCTCTGAGTCCTAGTTATCTTCTAAAGATTATAAAGTATTTCTCGCCTCTTCTTCTCCTATTTTCTTTTTCTAATTGTTCGTCTTTTAAATTAAGGGTTTTCCATGACTTCTCTGATTTCTTTGATTTCATTATTTTATTTGCTACTGTGTGTTATTCTCTATGATTTTTGAGCATTTTATACTATGGCTCTTAGGCTTTTTGCTTCAAAGATTATTTTCTACGGTTTTCAGTTAATGTGTTCTATGCTTTCCTTTATGCTGTTCTGATTTTGGTCACCTTCATCTATGATATTCCTTATGCTCTAATATGCATTGGAAATCCTATCTTTAAGGGGGCTTTTCCATTGTCTCTCTGTGAAACCCTAGCCGCCTCAAATTGCTTTCGTTTGTGTGTTGCTACATGTTTATTCTACTACCTCCAGTTTATGCATGCTCGAATCTATGAATCTTTTATATTA